>OY728135.1:87004280-89504280 GCA_963277665.1 Viscum album | reverse complement strand
CTGAGTGACTACCTTGATAAGAGTTTATTTTTTAGATTTGGAAACCCTTTTGAAGTTCCAACCTTGATTTTTTTTGTCTACTATGTCCAAGATACTGTAGAAAATCTTTTTTTGAGTGGCCAAAGATTTTAGATATCCTGAGGTACTTATAGTGTTTTTAAACCATCAAGATCCTAGAAAAATGTTGCAAGTTGTTCTTTCTGTCGGGGGGTACTCCTACATTAAAGGAAATTTCCAATTTAGAGAGATTGATCGCTTGTCTTGAGGCTTTCTCATAGAGGCTAATAAGATGACATATATGTTTTCACCCTTCCAAATTCTCCCTATAGAAGAGAAGATAGTCATCTGTAAAGAAAAGATAGGAAATAGGGGGGTGATAGGCTTTCACACCATGTATAATATTATACTTCATTTTTATTGTAATGAAATTAGAAAATACATCAACCATTAAGATGAAGAGTGAATGGAAAAGGGTATCCCTATCAGAGGCCTCTAAAGGGATAAAATATCCTCATAATCCCTTCATTGATTTGGATCTTTAAGGATATATAGGAGACACATTGCATAATCATGTCAACCCATTTAGAACAAAAACCCGTCTTTTTTGAGAATGAACTGTAGGAAAGGTCATTCCATTCAGTGGAAGCCTTTTGTCATGTCCAGCTTCCAGGCCATGATACCTCTCTTGGAAGTAGAATGAGTTTTCATTGAGTGAAAGGTTTCATGAGAAATGACATAATTATCTAAAATCATCCTATTGGGGATGAAAGTGATTTGATTTTCTAAGATAAGGGAAGGGAGCCAGATGCACATGTGGTTAACTAGGATCTTAGAGAAGTTTTTTATGTGACATTACAAAGACTTATAGTCCTGAAATCTAAAACAATAGAGGGTTTCTAGATTTTGGGAATGAGGGTGATGAGAGTTTCATTGATGTAGGAAATGCTTTATTTCCTTCTCCATAAGTCTTTGATCAAACCTGAAATATCAAACCCTACAATATGTCAGTACTTCTTTTAGAAGGGGGTGTGGAAGCTATATGGGCACGGGGCTTTGGTGGGATGGATTTTATTGAGGACGAGAGATATTTCCAGTCTAGTTGGCATAATCGACTATAGTTCCAGCTCTTGAGGTTGAACGTGACCTAAGAGATTTTATTTTGGATGTCAAGGGTTTTAACGTTCCATCCAGTTTTAATAACTTCATCACATTTTTTCCCTTATCAAGTAGCTTTCAAACCGAAATGACATTTATTTCCTTTGATTCATGTGTTCGACATTGAGGTTAATGAAAATGGGATAATGGTCCCACATTGCAGGCGTAAGGTGGGAGATTTGGAAGTGGTTGAAGATGGCAAGCCATTTAGGGGAATCCAAGTATCAATCCAAACGCTCCTCAATGAGTGTGCTTTCTGAGTCCCCCAGAACCATGTGAAAGGGTTTCCCTTATAAACCAGGTCTAAGAGACCGATGCAATGAACTGTGGAACATGCATCGCAACATGTGAAAATTTTCAATATTAATTAACCTACTAACTACTGTAGAAGTGGCGAGTAGGGTTGAACCACAGAGAGAATGTGAGTAGAACTAGAAATGTCCTCTTGGAGGAATGTTCAGACAGATGGGCATTGATTGTGTGATTAACAACTAAGTTCTAAAAAAACTAACTAACTATTTTAAAAATGACTATTTAAATCGACTAAAACTATCTAAGTGAATTAATCTATGAAAGAAATTGTCGAAGAGGGAAGTGTCAGAGTTGTGACGTCCGTTCAAGTGCATGCAATGTCAATTATTTAATTCCCACATTTTAATATTTATTTATTCAATTATCACCGATTCCAAATTTAATCAAAATATTATCTGGTATCGTCCTCTGATGTTAGACAGTATTCTAATATTTACGCAAATTATTCGTCATTTCGTTCTCTATCCTGACAAATTATTTGTGCGTCATTATAGCACTGGATCACATGGTGAAATACAGCGACCCGTTTCTCACAAAGTCGAAGTATCTACCTGCATCGGGTTCGCTCACATGAGATCACTTATTCAGTATTTCAACACACACAAAATATTAATTTTTCAATTAATATATTTATTTATTCAGAATTCGCTCGTGCTCTTGATCGAATTCCGAATAAATAAATTCTCTGATGAACTCTCGTTCGTGATTACTTATTAGGTATCACATGAACAGACACCAAAGCTTGTGTGCAGAGTCCAAATAAAAATTAATTTAAATGCAAATACAATTAATTAAATAAATATCCAATTGAAATTAATTCAAAAGGCAATCAAACATAGGAATAAATTAAACACATGCATTCACCGTCACATTTATCGCAACTACGACACCAATGAAATTAGCCCGCCATCGCGCAAACACGACACGAAAAATAAATAAATGAAGTCACCAGGTTTGTGTCGACGTGAGGACCACCACAAGCCATCATCGATGATCGTAAAATAATAATCATGTCTCTGCTCTGTACAGTCGATGACGCCACACCCAAATCAAACCATCGCACCGCCGAAAAAATGATCAGATTTGCGCTCGCTCTCGCTGTGCGACGTCAATGTCTGAAAGCCCAAGCGAACCTCTTCAAAAGTCAATGACACACCCGAACTGTCGTTTCATTCTTTGAATGGAGGTGGTTGGTCGCCACAATTTTTCTGGTCAGTGAAGGATATCTGTGTTGATGGTGCACCTGTTAGAAAAATAAGTTGGCAGAAAGAGAAGATAGATAGAACCTTGATGCGTGAATTGGATTCACTGTCCAAAAGGGTTTGATTCACCCCCACGTTGATGGTGTAGGGTTCTCGGTGGAAGTATCCCTCAATTATTTCACCAAGGTTTGGGAAAAATTTAACACCAATTTCCGATTACCCCGCTGCACTGATGTTGGGAGAAATCTGGAGAATTTCTAGGATTGAAATTAATTAATCCATAAGCGATATCATCATAACTTATTTATAGATTATAAACGGTGCGAATTGAACCAGTTCAGTCAAAGAACACATTGGTTCGATAGAAACAAGACAACTCTTGGTGAGGGACACACCACTTCGATCTCACCATTTCGATCAAAGAACGCATTTGTTCAACCGAAAAGACACAATTCTTGGTGAGAGTCACACTGGTTAAAATTTGAAAAACACTCTATTTATTTTAATAAATAATTTGAATAAAATTATAAAAATAAAATATTTTGAATAAAATATATATAATATATAACAATCCCCCATTTTTATTCATAAATATTAATTCTCTAGATCACAGGTGATTCATTATACATAATAAAGGTATCTTTCGATTTAAACCTTTACTTAGTATCAATATCTCAAAGTTTATCAGATTTATAAGTTGTTGTAACATTAAACTTATTAACCTTTAAGATAAACCATAGAAATCATACATATAATGAACTTTCATCCAATATCTCATTTTTTAGCACTTTTAAGGTCATGTGCTTATATCCTTTTCATGAACTCTCTAAGGAGTAAACCTATTAACTCCTGTAAGAAGCAGCACCACTTCTAAGTTCACATAGGAAAAATATTACAATGTGTTTCCATTATTAGATTACATAAATCATTGAGTCTTAATATTTTGTTAAGAGTTTAAAACTCAACCTCTTGTCATAACGGACGATATTGACACCAAAAAATTGGGGTTATAATTGTCAATATCAACAATCATCTTTGTAACTTGTTTTTACCCATTAAACACTTTGATTAGGATCTCCCTAGATAAAGTTTTGGGTTTCCATTAATGAAATGATTTATTATATGAGCTTTAACCCCATCTCATTAATAGTTGCACAAATATCCTCTCTCAGCAGAGATTTTGTAAACAGATTCGTAAGGTTTTTACATGATCTCACATAAACAATTGTTATGGTATCATCTTTTAAAAATTGTCTCACATAATCGCATCTCAAACTTATATGTCTAGACATTCCATTTTACATGAAACTATATGCCTTTGATAATGTTGTTTCACTATCACAAGTGATATAGATAGGAGGCATCGGACTATACCACAATCTAATATCCAATAATAGATTCTTAATCCATTCAGCTTCCTTTCCACATGCCACTAAGGCGATAAACTCCGACTCCATGGTCGAATGTGAAATACATGTTTTTTTCTTGCTCGCACAAGAAATAGCACAAACTCCAAGAGTAAACAACCATCCAGAAGTGGATTGGTTATCACCAATACTGGTAATCCAACTTGCATCGGTGTATCCTTCTAATATAGTCGGATAATCATTATAGTATAAACATAAATCTTTGGTCTTTTTTAAGTATCCAAAAATTCTCGTTATACATATCCAATTATCCACACTAGGATTACTAGTATATCTAATCATTTTACATACTGCAAAAGAAATATCAGGTCTAGTGCAATGCATCGCATACATTAAAGAACCAATTAAACTAGCATATTCAAGTTGTGCTACAGCTCTACTCGTATTTATAAAAAGTTTAACACCATAATAAAATAGAGTATTGACATCCTTGAAACCAAGATGATCAAATTTACTTAACATTTTTTCTATGTAATGAGACTGACTTAAAGAATAACCCCCACTATGTTTTCTAACTTTAATGCCTAGAATAGTATCAACTATTCCAATATCCTTTATTTTAAACATAAAAGATAATTAATTCTTTGTCTCGACTATAACAATCATATTGGTTCCAAAAATTAACATATCATCCACAAATAAACACATAATAACTCCATATTCTTTTATAAATTTTGAATAAACACATTTATTCGCATTATTATGAGAAAATCCATTAGATAAAATAATAGAATCGAATTTCTCATGCCATTACTTCGGATCTTGATTAAGACCATAAAGAGATTTAACTAGTTTACATACATTGTTTTCATTACCTTATAAAACAAACCCTTTTGGTTGTTCCATGTAAATCTATTCATTTAATTCTCCATTAAAAAAACAGTTTTTACATCCATTTGATGAACATACAAATGATTAATTGAAGCTAAAGAAAATAATATCCTTATTGAAGTAATTCGAGCTACAGGGGCATATGTATCAAAATAATCAATCCCTTATTTTTTGTCTAAAACCTTTGGCAACCAATATAGCTTTAAAATCTTGAATGTTACCATTGGAATCAGATTTCTTTCTAAATACCCATTTATTACCAATAGGTTTTGAACCTCTTGGTAAATCCATAATAACCCAAGTATTATTCCCTATAATAGAATCCATTTCATCATTAATTGCTTCCTTTCAAAAAGCAACATCTTTAGAATACATGGACACTTTATAAGTCTTTGGGTCATCTTCTATAGTAAAAATAATAGGATACGTATTCAGAAGATAATTATTTTGATCTTCTTCAACAAGAATAATTATGGAATTGAGAGAAATAAAATCTGGATGTAGATGTTTCTCCTTCCTAATTATTGTACTATGTTTAGGTTTAACTCAAGAATAATCATAATTCTATACTATTTTATTTGAAATATATTGAGTGCATGAGATAGGGATATGAGTAATCACTTCCTCCACATCATCTTTATAAAACTTATTTTCAAAAAAACTCTGCATCCCTCGATTCAACAATTATATTAGCTTCTAAATCCATAATTATATATGCTTTGTTATTTTTTTCATATCCAAAAAAACACCTTTAATTGCTCTAGGACCAATTTTAGTTCTTTTAGGATTAGGAACTCTATAATATGCTAAACACCCCCACACTCTGAAATAATAAAGATTAGGTCTTCTTCCTCTCCAAATTTCATAAGGGTTTAACTTAGTTTTTCTAGATACAATCCTATTATGAATATGACATGCAACCAATAAAGCTTCAACCCATAAATTTAATGGTAACTTAAATTTATTAATCATGCAATTTACTATTTCTACTAAAGTGTGATCTTTTGGTACCTTCTTCCTCCACTTTATACTTGAATTTGAGTGCATCTCAAATCTCTCGAGTGGTCTTCATTTGGCGGAAGTAGTCGTAGAGACGATTTGATAAAGTATTGAGAATGTATCCTCGACACAAGACTTCATCATCTTCACATTTCTTCCTCATTTATGAATGTTCTCGACTTGTGTCATGTCAACAGGTGTGCCGTTGGCTTTTGAAAATGAGGATATTTGGAATCAATCTTCTAGGTTCTGCCTTATCAAACCCTTTTGATTGTTAGAAAAATAAGTTGGCAGAAAGAGAAGACGGATAGAACATTGATGCATGAATTGGATTCACTGTCCAAAAGGGTTTGATCTACCCCCATGTTGATGGTGTAGGGTTCTCGTTGGAAGTATCCCTCGAGGATTTCACCAAGGTTTGGGAAAAATTGAACACTAATTTTCGATTACCCTGTTGCACCGATGTTGGGAGAACTCTGGAGAATTTCTAGGATTGAAATTAATTAATCCATAAGTGATCTCATCGTCACTTATTTATAGATTAGAAACGGTGTGAATTGAATTGGTTCGGTCAAATAACACATTGGTTCGGCCGAAACAAGACAACTCTTGGTGAGGGACACACCGCTTCAATCTCACCATTTCGATCAAAGAACACATTGGTTCTACCGAAAAGACACAATTCTTGGTGAGAGTCATACCAGTTCAAATTTAAAAAACACTCTATTTATTTTAATAAATAATTTGAATAAAATTATAAAAATAAAATATTTTGAATAAAATATATAACAACACCTATTTTGTACCTGCAGAAATGTTGGGTAGGGCACGCTGGGGAAACGGGGAGTGGGGCGGCGGGTGAGTGGGGCGTTGGCTAAGAGAGGAGAGGGGGTAGGGAAGGGGGGTGATGGGCGGCGGTTGAGTGGAGGGTTGGGGAGGGAGAGCGTGGGGATTATGGGAATAGGGGGGCGGCGGGTCCAGTGGGTTAAGGGGGGTGACGGGTAAGGGAATGGGGGGTAGTGGGGAGAGGGGAATGGCGGAGAATGGGGTAGGGGGAATGCTGGGTAAAAGGGGCGGAGGTTGGGTAGTGGAGTGAGATAGAAAGGGAGGTCGTGTGGGGATTAGGCGGGTGAGAGGGGAGCAAGGGAGATGGAGGGCCGAATTAAAGGGGGTTGTGTGGGTATTGGAGAGAGGGAGAGGGTGGGGATGTGGGTTGTTAGGGTAAAGTGAGGGATTGAAGAGAGAAGATGAGGAATAGGTCAAAGGGGGAAGTGGGGGTGTGGTAATAGAGAGGGGAGGGGAGTGGGTCAAGGGGTAGGAGGGAAAGTAAAATAAAATAAAATAAAAAAATAAAAAAGTTAAATTTAAATTAAAAATAATAATTATCTAATTAAGTTAAATAATAATAATAATAATAATAATATATTAATGCACATGTATTTAAATATAATACTACTATTAAATATAATAATAAACTAATAACAAATAATATTTTATTAATGCAACAAAATAATGAAATAAAATATAATATAATTTAAAATATACATACTAATAATAATTAATAAAATAAACTAAAATTAGTGAAACTAATAATAATAATATAGTTTTAAATATAATATATAAAATTAATAGAACTAATAAAAATAGTAAATTACTTATATTAGTATATAAATTAACTAAAAATTATCAAAATATCTAAAATACTATAAAACTAAAAAAATAAACTAAAAATATAAAAAATGTTTAAATTAATTAATTAAAACAATGTTAGAAAATTATACAAATACATGTGAAATCCATGTACATCAAACTGCTTACTGGAATCCAATCAAATGGGAAAAAGGTTTACAATCCCCCCTTTTTTCTTTATGATACATGATATCGTTAAAGTCCCCACCTATGAGAAGAGGTCCCATAAGACCATTCCTAATCGTCTAAGGAGGTTTTAGGATTTCTACTTATCATTTTGGGAGGGCTAGCCATAGAAGCACACAAAAGACCATGTGGGCATGTCGAGCCAGTGAATAGAGGCAACAATATGGTTAGGTGAGAAGCTTTTAATCCTAACATCCAACACCTATTTCCAAGGGAGGCAGAGGTTATCCACAAAACCAAGGTGAATGATAGGAAAACATCCTTGAAAACCTACCTTGGAGGTGACTTTGCACATGTCCTTGCTTTCGAGCATGGTTTTGGACAAGAAATCCATACTAGGGCCACTTTTGGCACTTTGAAAATGGAACAGGCAAAATGTGTGTGGGTTTCCAAGCTCATGACAGTTCTAACACATGATTTTTCATAGAGATGTGCGAGGTTGGTTCAATCCATCCTTTGCCTCTGTGTATTCGACAAAGGATCCATCCTTCGCTGTCTTCTATCTTTTAGGTAATTGTTCCCTCATGAGTGGATTCTCAAGGCTTCTTTTGGGTTTATTGGGATATGACACAGGGAGGATGGTGTCAGATTCACCTTTGTATTTCCTCTTCCAAGTTTGGTGATTTTTAGGATCATAGGTTTGTGGCTCGAGCGAGCTTTCATTGGGTTCGGGGTGTGATAAAGGGGGGTGCGGAAGGGGAGTGGGACAAATCCCATAGGGATCCAGTGGTTTGTAGTGGGTGAGTTTGGGGCTTGGGGTGGGATGGTGGGCTTTCATTGGTTATTGGGGGCAAGTGATTAGAATGGTGGTCATTGGCGACGGCTTTCCCGTGTGATCGCTGAACAACTCATGTTCAATGGTTTTGGGTATGGAAGCACGTCTACTGGGATTTTTTGGGGTAACAAGACAGTTTTGATCTGAGATAGTAGGTGGACGGCTGAGCATTGTAACTTTGGTGCTCCCTAGGGATTGAAATACTTATAAATATTATCTCTATCCAATTGTTTTTCAACTTCCGAGATGAAGGGCAACCTTTCTTTTCTCGTGCGGAGCCATGGTTCGTATTGAAGGACAATGTTGTCGTCCGCATTAGTGGTTCCTAAGGTGCATTATTTTTCCATATGTTCATTTTATCTATAGTGTTGGAGGTGGTGGCCTAGAAACAACTACTTTGTACTTTATTCATTAATAAATACTTTATCAAATCTTGATTGTTCTTCTGCGTGACAATGCATGTGATAATATCCTAAGGACAACTGTTTCATTTAAGGGTTATAGAGGATCCCTGCTATGATGAGAACTCAGAAGTTCCATAACACTATTCTTGAATATATGTTCTATGGTCGGATGATTTTATTTGAGGGACACAAATAATACAGGCCATTAGGGGTGAGGACTCATAAAACTTTGAGGCACCTTCTCATGGTGTGCGCCCTTGGTAATATCCAGGAGGATATTATGAGAACAAGACCCGCCAGTAGGAATTCTGAAGGTTCCGGTCATAGTGTAAGCTCATGGGTGGATGTACCCACTTGGATTTTTGTCATTAGCAATGATCAATCCGAGATAAATACGATGATAAATGTCAGTCTCCATGGATCAAATCACAGAAATAGACAAAGAAGAAGGATGGTCCTGGAACCACAAATGAGAACCGTCACAGGTTGATTATAATTAATTTAATTAATTGACAAGAATTACCTTTTTGGGTGTTCTTTCTTCGTTTATATTATTGATCACGTTCTGATGTGATTCGTCGTTGCGTCATAGAATCCAGAGTGTAGACTTCCTCTAGCGATGATCCACACGTACACCATGTATATCTGGACATCGCCAAAGGATTCTCCAGGTGCTAGCATGGAGAAACTTTTGCTTGCGTTGTCTGCCTTAGATCATTTTGATCTGATAGAGGAGGATCTCTCTCGGTCTTGAGATCATTCTTGGAGGAAGTAGTTCTCTCGGCCTTGAGAGAATTCTCCAGAATTATTGTGCACAACGATTAAGGAAAAGTGTTGGGGTTGTGAGGATGTTTATAATCGGGTTTGCGGTTATAGAGTTATGACAATAAATAAGCGCATTACGCGTTTTATTTATTTCATTAACCCTTATTGAAAACCCCCACATGTCGAATCATTAATTCCTTCACATGCACCCACACTGATTATAATAAATATCATTTAATAAAACAATATTATTTCCTCAAAATCCCGACTGGAAAAACTACACGGAGTGTAATCATTAATACACGGAGTGTACTTGTTTTTCATAAAACTACATGACGTGTAATCATTAATACACGACGTGTACTTGTTTTTTTTCATTTCCTTTCCAAAATGAAAACTACATGGCGTGTAATCATTAATACACGACGTGTATATCTTGTTTTCATTTTATTCTTCCTCTATCATTAAAACGATTTAGGCTTACTTGAATAATTATTAAACCACACACGGGAATAATCTTTATTATACTTGAGATACTTGGATACACTTAGTATGTGACCCTCTAGGCCTCTTTCTCATTGGCATTAGGCGGGCTTTTCTAAAGTCAAATATTACTGTATAGCAACGAGTCAAGGCACCCAAGAGAAAGAAGTTAACGCTGCATTGACGTGTCACCTCATACGAACACTTACCGTGTAATTTAATCCCTTTGTCTCAATATCTCATCAAGCGGGTTTCATGGCAGTGTCATAAACCTATATGCTTGATCTGTCATTCTTTGACTTCCAGAAAAAAACTCGTTGTTACACCATGGCCATGGAATTTGGGCGATGGTTCTATTTCAATCAAAGGGAACGAGATATCTACTTCCATAAATATGGAATGGACAAATCTTTCCTCTACTTATCAACTAACAACATGTCATTCATGACGCACCCAACATACCCTACTTCCCGCCAACTATCTTCGTGATGGTTTTCATCAACAAATCTAAGTGCGCGAGTCATGACATAAGTTAATGATAATATTCCAGTCTAAGGACCATTACACACACTCATAGATAGTAATGTCTGATGACACCAAGACATGCGGAATTACTACTGGTGGGTCTGTTCTCATAATCTCCTATCTTGGAGATTACCAAGTGCGAACTCCATGAGAGAGAGTCTCATCTTCTTACGAGTACTCGCACATGACGATCTATATACTATGTGTCCTATCATAGTATGTCATCCAACCATAGAACTTTATTTAAGAATATTATTATAGCATTTCAAGGTTATCATCATAGTAGGGATCTGCCGTGACCTTATTAATGCAAAAAATATTCCAGGACATCATTATATTATAGTCATTCAGAATAATGAACAATAAGTGTATATTCATGTAATCAAAGTACAAACATTTGGTTCTCAGGACACCAAATCTAACAAACTCCCACTTGGACTAGAGCCAACTGCCTACGACTTTTAGTCTGCTAGTCCTCACATGATGATCATGTTTCTACTGAGTCAAGGCTTTAGTCAAGAGGTCTGCCACATTTTCTTCCGTGGAAATACTGCTCAGTGAAACTTCACCTCTCTCAGAAAAATCCCTCAAGAGATGATACTTCCAAAGTATGTGATTTGTCCGCTGATGTGACCTTGGCTCTTTTTCAAGTGTCACCACTACATTATTATCATAATAGAGTGTGATAGGATCTGTATTTCTAGGTAATACATCCAACTCTTGGACGAAGCTTCGCATCCATACTGATTCTTTAGTTGCCTCAAAAACTGAGATATACTCGAACTCTACTGTAGAATCTACCACCACACTTTGCTTTGAGCTCTTCCAACTCACTGCACCTCCATTCAAACTGAAGATATATCCAGTCTATGACTTCATGTCATCTTGATCAGTCTAGAAACTAGCATCCACATGTCCTCTGATGACTATTTCCTCATCTCCTCCATAAACCAAGAACATATCCTTAGTACGCCTTAGATACTTAAGGATAGTCTTGACTGTCATCCAATGGCGGTCTCCTGGATCAGTTTGATATCTTCCTGCCACACTTAATGCGTAAGCAACATCTAGCCTCGTACATAGCATAGCATACATGACTGACCAAATCACGGATGCATAAGGGATCCTTGCCATTTTCATTCTTTCCTCGTGTGTATGAGGACACATTTTCTTGGAAAGATGAATGCCATGTGACACTGGAAACAATCCACTCTTGGACTGTTCCATACTGAATCTATTCAGTATCTTGTCAATGTATATACTTTGACTCAGACCCAACATTCTCTTGTATCTATCACGATAGATCTTGATCCCAAGAATATATGCTGCCTCGCCCATGTCTTTCATAGAGAAGTATTTATCCAACTATGCCTTAACTGACTGTAAGATAGGTACTTTGTTTCCAATTAGTAATATATCATCAATTTATACTATTATGAAAACGACTGCACTTCCACTAAACCTTTTGTAGACACAAGACTCGCATTCGTTCTTAACAAATCCAAATTCCATTACGGCTTCATCAAAACGAATGTTCCATAACCTTGATGCTTGCTTTAATCCATAAATGGATAAATGGATTTTTGCAACTTGCATACCTTGTTGACATTCTTTGGAGTCAAAAACCCTTCAGGTTGTGTCATGTATACATCTTCCTGGAGTTTCTCATTAAGTAATGTTGTTTTGACATCCATTTGCCAAATTTCATAGTCATGGTAAGCAGAAATGGCCAATAGGATTTTGATGGATTTCAACATCGCAACCGGTGAAAAGGTTTCATCATAGTCAATTCCTTGATGCTGTCTAAAACCTTTTGCAACCAGATGTGCTTTATAGGTGCTGACTTGTTCCTCCATGTCTAGTTTCTTCTTGAATACCCACTTATTACCAATAGGCTTTACATCAACTGGAGGATCTACCAAAATCTAGACTTGGTTTCGGTACATGGAATCCATTTTAGAATTCATGGCTTCTTGCCATGTGGAAACGTCTGTTCCTTCAACTGCTTCCT
The DNA here is from genome assembly GCA_963277665.1 of Viscum album. Taxonomy (NCBI): domain Eukaryota; kingdom Viridiplantae; phylum Streptophyta; class Magnoliopsida; order Santalales; family Viscaceae; genus Viscum; species Viscum album. The sequence continues at coordinate 89,491,516 of OY728135.1, read as the reverse complement.
TATAGGTAAGAGGATCATCATTGTCAACCAATAATGAGTCACCATCCTTGGTGACAAGAAAACCATATCGTTCTGGTTCTCTCACCTCTCTCGTGCTCCTACACAGTTCTTGTGTCTCTAGAATAGATTATTTTTCCACAGGGCTTTGTGGAATCTGTTCTTGTACCATCTCCTGTGTATCTTGAGCCTCGACTTCATCGAAGTCTATCTCGCTCCCACTATCTCTTTTGGATATGTGCTCCCTCTCAAGGAATATGTCATGTCTTTCCACTGTAACCTTTTTATCTGAGGGGTTGTATAGGTAATATCCCCTTGTTTCCTTAGGATATCCTATAAAGATACACTTTGTGTCTTGGAGTGCAAGTTTGTTACCTGAAGAGGCCTTAACAAATGCTTCGCTAACCCACACATGTAAATTCGATAACATGGATTTGCGTCCACTCCATAAATCGTATGGAATACCATTTATCGATTTAGTTGGTACTTGGTTTAGTATGTGTGATTTTGTTTTTAATGCATATCCCCAAAAGGATAATGGAAGACTCGCATGACTCATCATTGATCTCACCATGTCCAACAGAGTGTGGTTCCTCCTTTCACTTACACCATTACACTAAGGTGTGTAAGGAGGAGTGAGTTTAGATAGAATCCTAAACTCCCATAAGAAATCAATGAAGTCCCGATTAAGATATTCTCCTCCTCTATCTGAGCGGAGTTTCTTAATCTTCTTAGTAAGATAGTTCTCAACTTCATTCTTGCATTCTTTGAACCGATCAAAAGAATCTGACTTATACCTCATTAAGTAAATATATCCATATCTACTAAAATCATCAGTAAAAGTTATTAAGTACAAGAACCCAACCCTTGCTTCAACTGGAAATGGTTCACACACATCTGTGTGAACTAATTCTAGAAGCTCTTTAGCCCTTTCACCTTTCCCAATAAATGGGGCTTTGGTCATTTTGCCTTGTAGACACACATGACATACACCAAGTAGTTTTAGTTCGAAAGAATCTAAATACCCATCTTGATGTAATTTTGTCAAACGTTTCTCATTGATATGACCTAGTTGGTGATGCCAAAGTTGGGTGTGGTATGAGTCATGTGAATTAACTTTGTTATCGATTTCCATTACTTGGTTTTTGTATTCTAACACATAAAGGTCGTTATATAAATGTTCCCTACCAAAACAAATGCCATCTTTATAAAAGTAGAAACATTAATTTCCAAACTTGAAGATGAATCCATCAGTATCTAATATGGATACTGAAATAATGTTTTTGGTTACTGAGGGTACATAATAACATCCTTTCAATACCAAGATCATCCCAGTAGGCAATGTGAGGTGGTAGTCTCTGACAGCTACAACAGTGAGTCTGGCTCCGTTGGCTGCTCTCAAATCCACCTCACCTCGGTCAATCTTTCTAAATCTACCTGGTTCATGTATTTGGATACAGATGTGAGCACCACAAGCAGTATCTAATACCCAATTAGTAGAAATAAATAGATTTCATTCGATAACAAATGCACCTGAAGCTTCCCCTTGCTTCCTTGGATGGGTGCAGTTTTTCTTCCAGTGGCCCTTTTTGCCACATGCGAAACAAACAACCTCCTGTTCTCTTGCCTCTCCTTTGATCTTCCTTTTCTTAGAAGGCCTTAAAGAATCTTTGGGATTAAATCTCTTCACCTTCCCTTTCCTTTTATTCACCATAAGTACAGAAGGCTTTTCACGCTTTATATCATTTTCCACTTGGTGAATGAGGATAAGGAGATCAGATAGAGACTTCTCAATGTTGTTCATGTTGAAATTTACAACAAAGTTAGAGAAGATCTGGGGGAGTGATGCAAGAATGAGATCAGTACCCAGTTCTTTGGGGAGGTTAAACCCTAGAACCACCAAGCGCTCAATGTAGCCAATGAGCTTGACTACATGAGGCCCATCTTGGGCACCCTCTCCAAGCTTTCTTTGGAATAGAGTCTTGGAGATCTCAAACCTTTCCTGTCTTTCTCTCTCCTGGTATAGACCACGGAGGTGCTCGAGCATGCTATATGAATCCATGTCTTCATGAGACTTCATGAGATCACTAGACATTGATGATAGCATCAAACATTGAACATCGAGTGCATCATTCAAATGTTGATCATAAACCAGGAAATCTTCATCACTCGCCCCTTGGGTGGGAAAATCAGGAATTGAGGACTCCAGCACGTAAAACTTTAATTCATGGCGTAGGATAACCCAAAGGCACCTAAACAATTCCTGAAAGTTACTGTCGGTGAGGATATTGTCTTTATCTAGAATTTATCGTATAGAAAATGTGGTTGACGAGTTTTTCATATTGATTCTACAAATTAAAAGATCCGATTTATCAGTACCTTTTGATTACATTTTGTGAAAAATAATAAATGAATTTATTAATTCTCCTACTATTTTATCAATTCCCAATAGCCCTCACCATTGAACTTGGAATGTCCAGTTTCCATGACATTCTAGCGGCAATGATCCATATTCCCCTTAGCATAACCCCAACAAGGGTTAGTCAAGCTATTTGAAGGTATTTAGGTAGGCAGGTCTTTGCCAACTGTGAGCTTACAGTTCCTTGATATGTTGATTAGACTCTCCAATCCTAAAATCCTGACTTGTATTTCCTCAACACTTGCCTCCATTTTATAACAAGTCTAGCAAGGTCTACTCCTCTTGATGTAAAATGTTTAAGTCAACCTGAAAATTTCATAAGAGCTTCCTTTATAAAAGTAAGTGTCCCAACAAGGGTTGGTCAAACACATAGTTTTATTGAGTTTTTCCCTTAATCAAGTAACGGAAGGCTTGGTCTGACTTAATATGGTATTTGAAGGATTTTATTCTTTATTTGTAGTTGTTCATTATCACATGCTTGTTAATATTAAGTGATGCTTGCTTAAGTGATTAACCATGTTCTGATAATGTTTATGCATAGTCCGGTTTTTATTTTATTCCATGTTTGCATGCTTGTTTATTTAATTAATTATGTGATCGCGACAACACATAAATAATAAATAAACCATGAAATCAGACATAAATAAAATAAGATTTCATGATCATGAGCTTCTATTGGTTAGCTTGTCTAGCAGTTTTGATAAGCTAACCCTGACCTAGGAAAAAACACCTTGAACCTGATGGTTTGTGTTTTGTAGCTCCCACCTGTCCACCTTTGTATCTTCTTGGGTTGGTTTCGTCTTAGCTTCAGGTTTTGAACTGTCTCCTCTAACTTGGGAGATCCTCCATTACATGGGGTTTACATTAAAGAAACCATGGGCACGCAGTCCCTAAATATTATTGGAAGAAGTCTCACAGGCCAATGAATTTAAATTAAATAAATTTAAATGAAACCATACACATACAAAGGGTCTTTAGTCTAGCTCATGATCATCCATAGCATGCAATGACATTTACACATATTTAGAATTCAAATTCTTTTAATCATTCTTTCATTTAAGATAAGTCGCGCTTGAATTAAATTAATTATGATCTTATAATTAATCAATTCTTTATCTTAAATTCCTTTCTGAATTTCCTTGAGATTATTCTCATCCATATTCCTTGTACAGGTCTTTGTACTTTGGAGGAAACCTGGTAAAATTCCATTTATGGAAAGTACACGAGGTATAGGATATATTACACGATGTGTATTTTTCACCCTTTATCCAAAGTACACACCGAGGGCTTTGGCGTGTTTTCTGTACTTTGGAAATTTTGGAGTACACGACATGTAGATTAATCTAACACAGCGTGTACTTCCTTGTTACGTGGTTACCAGTCTGGAAATCCTATGTACGTCGTACATGGCTTCTCCTTGTACACGGTTTCACCTAGGCTGAATCGGACTACACGACGTGTTGATTCAACATACACGCCGTGTATTCCGATTTCCACATGCTATTCAATTCTGGTCAACATGGTGTAATAAATACTTAGGCATGCTCAATTCACACGACGTGGTTTGACGGACCAGTACTGGTTCGTTGAACCCAAGTACACGGTGTGTAGTTTTCACTACACGCCGTGTATTCTTGTGTTGTACAGAGAGAAAGAGCGGCTCCTCCGGATGAGTTCCTCATTTTTATTTTAATCAAAATTAAAATTAAAAAGTCGTTTTTATGATGTGAATCGAGAAACAATAGAGGAAGAACAGATCTTGTTCATTTAGTTTTATAGAATGATTTATCTTGAATTGAATCAAATATAAATGCATAAATTATCAACGAAAATTAAATAACTATAATCAACGTTGTAACCTTTCTCTGATACCATTTGAAGGTTCCAGGCACAGTGGAAGCTCATGGTGGATGTGCCCACTTGGCTTTTTGTCATTAGCAATGATCAATCCGGGATCAATACGATGATAAACGCCAGTCTCCACGGATCGAATCATAGAAATAGACAAAGAAGAAGGATGGTCCCAGAACCACAAATGAGGACCGTCACAGGTTGATTATAATTAATTTAATTAATTGACAATAAGTACCTTTTGGGGTGTTCTTTCTTCATTGGTATTCTTGATCACATTCCGATGTGATTTTTCGTTGCGTCGTAGAAGCCAAGTGTAGACTTCCTCTAGCGGTGATCCATACATGCACCATGTATCTCTGGAAGTCACCAAAGGATTCTCAAGGTGCTAGCGTGGAGAAACATTTTCTTGCGTTGTCCACCTTAGATCATTTTGATCTGATGGAGGAGGATCTCTCTCGGTCTTGAGAGCGTTCTTAGAGGAAGGAGTTCTCTCAGCCTTGCGGGAATTCTCCAGAATTGTTGTGCACAACGATTAAGGAAAAGTGTTGGGGTTGTAAGGATATTTATAATTGGGTTTGAGGTTATAGATTTATGACAATAAATAAGCGCATTACATGTTTTATTTATTTCATTAACTCTTATTGAAAACCCCCACATGTCGAATCATTAATTCCTTGACATGTGCCCACGCTGATTATAATAAATTTCATTTAATAAAACAATATTATTTCCTCAAAATCCCGACTGGAAAAATTGCATGGCATGTAATCATTAATACAGGACGTGTAATCATTAATACACGGTGTGTACTTGTTTTTTTCATTTCCTTTCCAAAATGAAAACTACGTGGCATGTAATCATTAATACACGGCGTGTATATCTTATTTTCATTTTATTCTTCCTCTATCATTAAAAAAATTTAGGCTTCCTTGAATAATTATTAAACCACGTACAGGAATAATCTATATTCTACTTGAGATACTTGGATACACTTAGTGTGTGACCCTCTAGGCCTCTTTCTCATTGGCATTAGGCAGGCTTACCTAAAGTCCAAGATTATTGTCTAGCAACAGGTCAAGGCACCCAAGAGAAAGAAGTTGACGCCTCATTGATGTGTCACCTCATACGGATGCTTACTGTGTAATTTAATCCCTTTGTCTCAATATCTCATCAAGTGGGTTTCATGGTAGTGTCATAAACCTATATGCTTGATCTGTCATTCTTTGACTTCCAAAAATAAACTCGTCGTTACACCATGACTATAGAATTTGGGCGACAGTTCTATTTCAATAAAAGGGCTCAAGATATCTAATTCCATAAATATGAAAGGGACAAATCCTTCCTCGACTTATCCATTAACAACATGTCATTCGTGATGCACCCAACGTACCCTACTTCCTGCCAACTGTCTTCATGACGGTTTTTGTCAAGAAATCTAAGTGTGCATGTCATGACATGAGTTAATGATAATCTTCCAGTATAAGGACCATTACACACGCTCGTAGATAGTAATGTCCGACGACACCAAGACATGCGGAATTACTACTGGCGGGTATGTTCACATAATCTCTCATCTTAGAGATTACCAAGTGCGAACTCCATGAGAGAGAGTCTCGTCTTCTTACGAGTACTCACACATGATGGTCTGTATACTATGTGTCCTATCATAGTATTTCATACAACCGTGGAACTTTATTTAAGAATATTGTTATAGCATTTCAAGGTTCTCATTATAGCGAGGATCTTCTATGACCTTATTAATGCAACAAATATTCTAGGACATCATTATATTATAGTCATGCAGAACAATGAACAATAAGTGTACATTCATGTAATCAAAGTACAAACAGTTGGTTCCCAGGACACCAACACTAACAAAATCCACATTTCATAGTGTCATTGGATGTTCCTATCTATGGACGTGTGTATTGGTCCTTAGACTTTAAGATTATTATTAATGGGTATTACAACTCGCACACTTAGATGTATTGACGAAAACTGTGATGACACACTGTTCGCAGTGAGGTAGGATACGTTGGGTGTGTCACGAGTGATATTGCATTAATAGATAATGAGAAAAAGGATTTGTCCCTTATGTTCCACAAAGAAAGTAGATATCTCGGGCCCTTTGATGGAATTGATATAGCCTAAATAAATCCATGGGCATAGTAAGGTATGGGCAAGTTCAATTCCAAAAATTCAAAGAAAGAATAATCGATCACATGGGTTGATGGAACTAGCATGCAACCCACTTGATTCAAGATATCGTGGAAAAGGGATTATATTACAAGGTAAGCATTCGTATGACGCGACACGTCAATGTAGTGTTAAATTCTTTCTCTTGGGTGACTTGACCCGTTTCTAGACAATAATCTTAGACTTTAGGCAAGCCCCCCTAATGCCAATGAGAAAGAGGCCCAGAGGGTCACACACTAAGTGTATCCAAGTATCTAAAGTAGAATAAAGATTATTCCCATATGTGGTTTAATAATTATTCAAGGAAGCCTAAATCATTTTTAATGTTGGAGGAATAATAAAATGAAAAAACAAGATATACACGTTGTGTATATTGAATGTACACACTATGTAGTTTTCATTTTGGAAAGGAAATGAAAAACAAGTACACACCGTGTATTAATGATTACATGCTGTGTAGTTTTTCCAGTCGGGATTTTGAAGAAATAATATTGTTTTATTAAATGATATTTATTATAATCAGCGTGGGCGCATGTCAAGGAATTAATGATTCGACATGGGGGTTTTCAATAAGAGTTAATGAAATAAATAAAATGCGTAACACATTTATTTATTGTCATAACTCTATAACCTCAAAACCGATTATAAATATCCTCACAGCCCCAACACTTTTCCATAAATCGTTGTGCACAACAATTTTGGAAAATTCTCTCAAAACCGAGATAACTCCTTCCTCTAAGAATGCTATCAAGACCGAGAGAGATCCTCCTCCATCGGATCAAGGCGATCTAAGGTGGACAACGCAAGCAAAGGCTTCTCCACGCTAGCACCTGAAGATTCCTTTGGCGACGTCCAGAGATACGTGGTGCACGTGTGGATCATCGCTAGAGGAAGTCTACACTTGGCTTCTACGACGCAACGACGAATCACATCGAAATGTGACCGGAAAATATCAACGAAGAAAGAATTCCATCAAGGTAATTCTTTTCAATTAATTAAATTAATTATAACCAACATATGATGATCCTCTCAATGGTTCCAGGACCATTCTCTTTCTTTTTGTTCTTCATTCTATTCTAAAGATCTGGCATTTGGTGGACGTTGTAGGCAAGTCGGGATGGGCTTTAGCGGCCGCTATTACATTTTAATTTTTTTTTAAAAAAATTCAATTATACATTAATATACCCAAATAAATATCATCTGTCATCTTCCAAGCTCCGCATCCATCATCACATATAACTGCATAACAAAATTTAATAACAAACTTAGTACCGAATAAAACCTAGAAAACAAATATTTAACTTCAAACTTACTGTAACAGATCTAAAGTATTTGATTTTCAAAATAATATTCATAATTTTGATTACCATTTTATAAATTTAAAATAATTAATTCTATTGTTCTAATTGGATTGTTGTCCTGTGATTTCAGATCAATCTGATGTCGTACGCAATGAGTTTGACCGTTAGACGCCCGTTTTGGCTGTTTATGACACCAGAATGGCGTTCCAGCTCACCGCGGGCACACGGCACATCCGATTGATATGCCGTCTACTCGACCACATCACAATTCACTCACCCTTTGATGTCGTCCGATTTCAGGCCATTCCGACATCGTTCGGCCCGTTTGGACCCCCCCACGCGCGTTTATCAAGCGCGTGCAACCTTTAAAGAACGCATAATAATCCCTACGACGCAGATCGCATGTCCGATTGACGTGTCGTCTATGCATGCATGTCGCGAATAATAATTGGATTGTTGTTCTGTGATTTCAGGTCAATCTGATGCCGTACGCTATGAGTTTGACCGTTAGACACCCGTTTTGGACATTTATGACACCAGAACGGAGTTCCCGCTCACCGCGGGCACACGGCACGTCCGATTGACGTGTCGTCTGCTCGAACACATCACAATTCACTCACCCTTTGATGTCGTTCTATTTCAGGCCATTTGGACTTCGTTCGGTCAGTTTGGACCCCCCCCACGCGCGTTTATCAAGCGCGCGCAAGGCTTAAAGAACGCATAATGAGCCCTACGGTGCAGACTGCACGTCCGATTGACATGTCGTCTACGCGTGCACGTTGCGAATAATAATTGGATTGTTTTCCTATGATTTCAGGTCAATCTGATGCCGTACGCTATGAGTTTGACCATTAGACGCCCGTTTTGGCCGTTTATGACACCAGAACGGCGTTCCCGCTCACTGCGGGCACACGGCATGTCCGATTGATGTGTCATCTTCTCGAACACATCACAATTCACTCACCTTTTGATTTCATCCAATTTCAGGCCATTCGGACTTCGTTCGGCCAGTTTGGACACCCCCCCCCCCCCACGCGCGTTTATCAAGCGCGCGCAACGCTTAAAGAATGCATAATGAGCCCTACGGCGCAGACCGCACATCCGATTGACGTGTTGTCTACGCGTGCACGTCGCGAATAATAATTGGATTGTTGTCCTGTGATTTCAGGTTAATCTGATGTCGTACGCTATGAGTTTGACCGTTAGACGCCCGTTTTGGCCGTTTATGACACCAGAACGGCGTTCCCACTCACCGCGGGCACACGGTACGTCCGATTGACGTTCTGTCTGCTCGACCACATCAAAATTCACTCACCCTTTGATGTCGTCTGATTTCAGGCCATTCGAACTTCGTTCGGCCAGTTTGGACCCCCCCCCACGTGCGTTTATCAAGCGCGCGCAACGCTTAAAGAACGCATAATGAGACCTACCGCGCAGACCACACATCCGATTGATGTGTCGTCTGCGCATGCACGTCGTGAATAATAATTGGATTGTTGTCCTGTGATTTCAGGTCAATCCGATGTCGTACGCTATGAGTTTGACCGTTAGACGCCCGTTTTGGCCGTTTATGACACCAGAACGGCGTTCCCGCTCACCGCGGGCACACGGCACGTCCGATTGATGTTTCCTCTGCTCGACCACATCACAATTCACTCACCGTTTGATGGCGTCCTATTTCAGGCCATTCCGACATCGTTCGGCCCGTTTGGACCCCCTACGCGCGTTTATCAAGCGCGCGCAACGCTTAAAGAACGCATAATGAGCCCTACGGTGCATACCGCACGTCCGATTGACGTGTCGTCTACGCGTGCACATCGCGAATAATAATTGGATTGTTTTCCTATGATTTCAGGTCAATCCGATGTCGTACGCTATGAGTTTGACCGTTAGACGCTCGTTTTGGCCGTTTATGACACTAGAACGGCGTTCCCGCTCACCGCGGGCACACGGCACATCCGATTGAGGTGTCGTCTACTCTACCACATCAAAATTCACTCACCCTTTGATGTCGTCCGATTTCAGGCCATTCGGACTTCGTTCGGCCAGTTTGGACCCCCCCCCCCACGCGCGTTTATCAAGCGTGGGCAACGCTTAAAGAACGCATAATGAGCCCTACGGCGCAGAACGCAAGTCCGATTGACATGTCGTCTATGCGTACACGTCTTAAATAGTAATTGTATTGTTGTCCTGTGATTTCAGGTCAATCTGATGCCGTACGCTATGATTTTGACCGTTAGACGACTGTTTTGGCCATTTATGACACCAGAACGGCGTTCCCGCTCACCGCGGGCACACGACACATCCGATTGATGTGCCCTATGCTCAACCACATCAAAATTCACTCACCGTTTGATGTCGTCCGATTTCAGGCCATTCCAACATCGTTCGGCCCGTTTGGACCCCCCACGCGCGTTTATCAAGCGCGCACAACGCTTAAAGAACACATAATGAGCCCTACGGCGCAGACCGCACGTCCGATTGACGTGCCGTCTGCACGTGCATGTCGCGAATAATAATTGGATTGTTGTCCTGTGATTTCAGGTCAATCCGATGTCGTACGCTATGAGTTTGACCGTTAGACGCCCGTTTTGGCCGTTTTTGACATCGGAACGGCGTTCCCACTCACCGCGGGCACACGGCACGTCCGATTGAGGTACCATATGCTCGACCACATCACAATTCACTCACCCTTTGATGTTGTCCGATTTCAGGCCATTCGGACTTCGTTCGGCCAGTTTGGACCCCCCCCACGCGCGTTTATCAAGCGCGCGCAACGCTTAAAGAACGCATAATGAGCCCTACGGCGCAGACCGCATGTCTGATTGATGTGACGTCTGCGCATGCACGTCGCGAATAATAATTGGATTGTTGTACTGTGATTTCAGGTCAATCCGATGTCGTACGCTATGAGTTTGACCGTTAGACGCTCGTTTTGGCCGTTTATGACACCAGAACGGCGTTCCCGCTCACCGCGGGCACACGACATGTCTGATTGATGTTTCGTCTGCTCGACCACATCACAATTCACTCACCCTTTGATGTCGTCCGATTTCAGGCCATTCGGACTTCGTTCGGCCAGTTTGGACCCCCCCCCCCCCCCCGACGCGCGTTTATCAAGCGCGCGCAACGCTTAAAGAACGCATAATGAGCCCTACTGCGCAGACCACACGTCCGATTGACGTGCCATCTATGCATGTAAGTCGCGAATAATAATTGGATTGTTGTCCTATGATTTCAGGTCAATCCGATGCCGTATGCTATGAGTTTGACCGTTAGACGCCCGTTTTGGCCGTTTATGACACCAGAACGGCGTTCCCGCTCACTGCGGGCACACGGCACGTCCGATTGACGTGCCCTCTGCTCGAACACATCACAATTCACTCACCCTTTGATTTCGTCCTATTTCAGGCCATTCGAACTTCGTTCGGCCAGTTTGGACCCCCCGCGCGCGTTTATCAAGCACGCGCAACGCTTAAAGAACGCATAATGAGCCCTACCGCGCAGACCGCACGTCTGATTGATGCGTCGTCTGCACGTGCACGTCTCGAATAATAATTGGATTGTTTTCCTGCGATTTCAGGTCAATCTGATGTCGTACGCTATGAGTTTGACCGTTAGACGCCCGTTTTGGCCGTTTATGACACCAGAACGGCGTTCCCGCTCACCGCGGGCACACGGCACGTCCGATTGACGTGTCGTCTGCTCGACCACATAAAAATTAACTCACCCTTTGATGTAGTCCGATTTCAGGACATTCTGACATCGTTCGGCCCGTTTGGACCCCCCCCCCCCACGCGCGTTTATCAAGCGCGCGCAACCTTTAAAGAACGCATAATGATCCCTACGGCACAGACCGCACGTCCGATTGATGTTCCGTCTGTGCGTGCACGTCGCGAATAATAATTGGATTGTTGTACTATGATTTCGGGTCAATCTGATGTCGTACGCTATGAGTTTGACCGTTAGACGCCCGTTTTGGCCGTTTGTGACACCAGAACGGCGTTCCCGCTCACCGCGGGCACACGACACGTCCGATTGACGCGTCGTCTGCTCGACCACATCACAATTCACTCACCCTTTGATGTCGTCCTATTTCAGGCCATTCGGACTTCGTTCGGCCAGTTTGGACCCCCCCCCCCCCCCCCACGCGCGTTTATCAAGCGCGCGCAACGCTTAAAGAACGCATAATGAGCCCTATCGCGCATACCGCACGTCTGATTAACGTGCCGTCTACGCGTGCACGTCGCGAATAATAATTATATTGTTGTCCTATGATTTCAGGGCAATCTGATGTCGTACGCTATGAGTTTGACCGTTAGACGCCCGTTTTGGCCGTTTATGACACCAGAACGGCGTTTCCGCTCACTGCGGGCACACGGCACGTCCGATTGATGTGCTGTCTACTCGACCACATCACAATTCACTCACCCTTTGATTCCATCCTATTTCAGGCCATTCGGAATTTTTTCGGCCAGTTTGGACCCCCCACGTGCGTTTATCAAGCGCGCGCAACGCTTAAAGAATGCATAATGAGCCCTACCGCGCAGACCGCACGTCCGATTGACGTGCCGTCTGCGCGTGCACGTCGCGAATAATAATTCGATTGTTGTCCTGTGATTTTATGGCAATCTGATGTCGTACGCTATGAGTTTGACCGTTAGACGCCCGTTTTGGCCGTTTATGACACCAGAACGGCGTTCCCGGTCACCGCGGGCACACGACACGTCCGATTGACATGTCGTCTGCTCGACCACATCACAATTCACTCACCCTTTGATGTCATCCGATTTCAGGCCATTCGGACTTCGTTCGGCCATTTTGGACCCCCCCCCCCCACACGCGTTTATCAAGCACGCGCAACCCTTAAAGAACGCATAATGAGCCCCTACGGCGCAGACCGCACGTCCGATTGACGTGTCGTCTGCACGTGCACGTCACAATTCACTCACCCTAAAAAGATACAAATATTGAAAGAGTTCTTGGGCTTCTCCCAAGAAACAACTATCTGGAGTTTCTCTCCATCCACTGACACACCTTCCTCTGAAATTATTTGACCCAATAACTATACCTATATAATCAATACAAAACTGACATATATATAGCTTAACGTATAGTCAATAAGTGTAATCTGTATGATGTCAAGATGCTAGGTATGATCATAATCACTCTTGGAGTGCACGAAGATTTCATCCACAAATATTAAAACAAACTAATCTAGGTAAAAAGGAAAATTATATTCATCAAGGATATAAAAAATTCTAAAGAATTCATCAAGACAAATGAAATTACCTCATGCATGGGGTTCATTCTCATCTGGATCACCAATATCACTGTGATGTCCACCAAATGTATTCGGAGCCTACAATATATATCAATATTATGTATCTTAAACATATCAATAAGTATGGTTTGTTTTATTGTTTACATGTGGCGCCACTTGTTGCGTCGTCATTTCATCGATACGTGATGACATCTGTGACAACCTCTCCTCATACTCTGCACGTAACTGCTGAAACTGTGAATCAAAATTGCGCTGCATATCCTGCATGGAAGCATCTATCTCAGCCTGTGTGCGCATCCCTGACTCTCTGCATGCACTCATCACATCTGCTCTAACAAATGCACGTCATGGGACACCGCCGCCATAAGTCAAAGAATAACCATGACCATCATGCCCCACGACACGGTGAAATATTTCATCTCTACGCACAATACTACGACGTTGCTCCTCTGGAAACTCTTCTAACTGAGCGTCAAACTGAGCCTGTAGCATATAATGAATCAATGAACAAATATGAATAATTTATATAAAATAAAAAATACATTTATTAATTAGTAAATAATTTTCTTACTATAACACCGGCAACATCGGGATCACTCGTCCTACGAGTCCTCATCCATATAGACATCTGATCGATTGGCTCGCCGCATTGGTGTAACTATAATAAAGGGGTTCACCATGTTATACTACAATATTTTTAAAATATGAATGAAATAGTGAATTCTAAACTTACATCATGTCTGAGCTGTGACACATGTCGAGTGCCAAGTCTGGAAGTCGTGGCCTGCATCGCCCGATTATGTGAATGACGAGCAGACTCGGTCTACATTCAACATATTTACTTAATAAACATTTGAAAAATTAGTCATTTATAGATTAAAAGTAATAAATCTTACCATCGCTGCCTCACTCGACCAAAACGCAACCAAATCCTGCCACTGCGCAGGAAGAATGCCCGAAGGGACTCGCTGTAGAATGTCTGGCACACCCGCAAATAGTGTCCAGTGATCTCTCTTCACCCTTGACTTGTAATCCTTCCATAATTTTCTGCATTTCGACATACAAACAGCCCGAAACTCATCTGGACAGGATGTCAAATTATCCTGTTAAAAATATTGTCAGTAGATGGGACAATAATAATAACAATATCATGAAAAATTAAACATTGAATTTACCTGAACCTCCCTCCATAATCTGTCCATCGTATCCTGAGGGAAAGAACTCCAGTCACGAGTCGTCAGAGGGAATCTGTGTGAGTCTCGTATCATATGCCCAAACTGACGACTCAATGCAGTAGCACCATCTCCAACTGGATGAAATGTGTCGTCAAATAACACATCCAATCGGGCTCCAGAGTTCCAGGATCGAACCCCTCTACCAGGACCCCTGCGTCTGCTGGAAGAAGTAGTAGACCCTGATAAACATAAATTCATAATTCAATTACAATATAAATTAATGATTAGAAACAGTTAGGGAAATATAAACAGAAAATTTCAATCAATTAATTTAGAAAAATGAAAACATACATACCAACAACATTAGGTGAACCATTGTGACCACCCTGTGACATACCTGCATTAAAAGAAATTATATTTAAATCAAGAAATTTTTATACATATATAACTGATAAATATTTTTACAAATAATAACTAGGAATATAATTACAATTTCCACTAATCATGCAAGTATATCGTATCTCTTTCAACCGTCTCTCTAGTCCATTGTATATCTTCATCTCGTACAGCTACTGTTGTTTGGTCAAGTGTTTGATCAGTAAATGTGACAACTTCAGGTTCCTCTTGGTCAATCAGAAAAACCCCTCTTCTAGACATTTTCACCACAACTTTCCAATCAGAATCAATGCCGACAAAGTAAACTTGTTCTGCCTGCGATGTCAGTATGAAGGGCTCATTGCTAACCCGGTCATCTTTATATAGCATATTGTTAAAGTTTACCAATGTAAATTGGAAGTTATCAACTTTCGTTCCATGAACTGGATCGACCCAATCACACCTTAACAATATGTGTTTTAAGCCACGATCATAAATAACCTCAATAATATTTCTCAAAAATCCATAATAATAACCTGCACCAACAAAAGAACAACCAACACCACTATTTTGTGTGGCTCGGTTCATGCCAACATCGCTAATACGAAATTGGAATCCGTTAGCATCCAAAGACTTGTAGCGACGAGCTGTAATAAATGGACCATCAGCTAGTTGGTTGAGTTCTTCGCTCACATGCTGGGTTAAATCACGTAACTTTTGAATCTACAAATTTCACATATATAGTTTAATGGATAAAGGATTGTGAAAATACAACTGAGTTGCGCTATAAAAATATTAAATCAATTATATGTACATGAGTCTTGAACCACTCATGAAATGTGTTGAAATGATGTTTTTGGATTTGATAATCAGTTGCACGGGGCCTTTCACATTTCAACTCAGCGATATGCATCCTAAATCACAACACAATATAAGGTAAGCAATAAAATAAATATAGAAACAAAATACACATCAACTATGAAACTTACTGTATCAATGGCATAACTGATGGAGTGTTGAACAACACATATCGATGAGCTTGAACCCACTCATCGTTCCGCATATCAAATGTTATTCCTTCTCCAATTGGACCCTCGTCGGTCTGGGACGGTTTATCTATCTTTGTTTCAACCTCATCAATATATGAAGCACATAAATTAGTACGCTCATCCATTAAATATCCCTTGGCAATTGATGCTTCCGGACGAGCTTTGTTGCGCACATAGCATTTCAATGTATTTAAGTATCGCTCTATTGGATACATCCACCTGAATTGCACGGGACCGCCAGCAATGACTTCACCAGTTAAATGCACAGTCAAGTGAACCATGACATCAAAAAAATATGGTGGAAAGAGTTTTTCTAGGTGACATAGTGCAAGTACAATCTTATCCTCTAGATTTTTCAAATCACTCATGCGATGATTCCTAGAACAGAGCTGTCTGAAAAAATTAGAAACTCCAATCAACGGCTCAACAACCTGGGAAGGTAAGCAATCACGAATTGTTATAGGAATTAACTGTTGAAGCAGAATATGATTATCGTGACTTTTCAAACCCTGTAATGTCATGCTCGTCATATTCACGCGCTTCGAAATATTAGAGCAATAACCATCTGGCACCTTAACAGTCTTCAAAATTGATATAAATGTTTGTTTCTCTTTTTTACTCATTGTGTACTGTGCAGCAGGCATGTATGCCCGATTACCTTCACCCAGCTGTAAATGTAAAGGTTTTCTCAATCCCATTTCTTGCGAATCACGTCGAGCATTAGCACTGTCCTTTGATTTCCCCTTGATGCCTAAAATGGTGCACAAAATATTATCACATATATTTTTTTCAATGTGAATCACATCTAAATTATGCCTTAAAATATTATATTTCCAATAAGGCAATTCAAAAAAAATACTTCGTTTCTTCCAATTATGACTTCGCTGTCTATTTGCAGAAGGAATAGAAGGAAATGCAGGAACCAATAAATCTTGAAAATCATACATTGTACGGATGTTTTCTTCATCAAGTTGTGCACAAATTTCAACCCCAGGCAGTATTTGTGGTGATGGGTCAAACTCTCTATTCCCATCAAATGATACACGGTCTTTTCTGAACCTGTGCAATGGAGGAAGAAAGCGTCTGTGACCAAGATATGCCCACTTTCTAAAATGCTTAAGCCATATAGATTTCTTACTCTTATTACAACAAGGTCAAGCAAATTCTCCTTTTGTACTCCAACCTGATAAGTTAGCATACGCTGGGAAATCATTAATTGTCCATAACAAAGCGGCCCGAAGTCTAAACATTTCATTTGCTGCCGAGTCAAAATTCATTACACCATCGGCCCAAAATTCTTGCAGCTCATCAATCAAAGGTTTCATATAAACATCGATTTTATCACCAGGTCCTCTCGGTCCATCAATTAGAATTGACAGTAACAAAAAAGGTTGCTTCATACATACCCATGTGGGAATGTTGTATGGAACCAACACCACTGGCCATGAACTATGTGTCACACCAACCATGGACCTAAATGGGTTAAAACCATCTACTGCCAAACCCAGTCAAATATTACGATCATCTCGGGAAAAGTCTGGGTGTCTCTGATCAAACTCTTTCCATGCCAAAGAATCTGCCGGGTGAGTTAATTTATCAGCCTCTTTCTTTCTCTCTGAATTCCAAGTCATCAATTTAGCAATTTTAATGGACAAGAAGAATCTCTTCAGTCTCGGTTTTAGTGGGAAATAACGCATCTGTTTAGCGGCAACTTGTTTCCCTTGATTCAAGACTCTCCCAGGAAGAATCTGACTACCTTGATTAATCTCATTGGTCTCCCACCTAGATGTATAGTAAACAATACAATTATTTAATTGCCCATTCTCTTTTCTGAACAACATACAATTATTGCGACATGCATCAATTGTATCATATGTAAAACCAAGATCATCGATTAACTTGCGAGCTTGATAGAATGACTCCGGAATCTTCGCTCCAGCAGGGAGTACCTTCTTCAATAATACCAACAACATGTCGAATGAGGTGTCTGACCACTAGTTCAAGGCCTTCAGGTGTAACAATTCAACGATGAATGACAGTTTACTAAATTTAGTGCATCCATGATATAATTCAGTACGCGCATCGTCAAGAATTTCAAAGAATTTAAATGCTTCTCCATCTGTAGAAGAACGAGGATTACTCAATCCAACGTCGTCATTTACAACATTACTGTCTTCAGATTTAAACTGACGCATCATATCATTCAGCATTATGTTCATCGGATTAACTGTTCCCGAATCAACATTCATATGAATATTTTCTGAGTGATGACATGAAACAGAATCTTCTCCATGACGCGTCCATGTCTTATAGTTTTTCAAAAACCCATTGAAAAACAAATGTTCTCTAACACTATCTTGTTTGAAGAGATATCTATTTGCACATTTTCTGCATGGACAACTAATCATATCGCTTGAAAATTTGTTGGTGAAATCCATAAATCGCTTAATCCCCTCATAATATTCAGTTGAAAATCTATCTTGTATATCAATCCAACTCCTATCCATATCTGTATTTAATAGAAATCAAAAGTGAAATATCTTTTTTAAATTCTAAAAAAAACACATATCATTAAAATTTAAAAACCAAATTTGGATAAAAAACATTACCTACGGAGGACTCGACCGCGGGTAACGGGGTCTGACTCGATTGCGGATCCATGACGGCGCAGTGAATTGACGACATAGGTTCGACGGCCGGACTCGAAAGGAGCGGAACCGTTGGACCGCGTGGAGGGTTCTACACGGCGGGGCACAATGGACCAGAATAGAGGCAGGAGGACTTGCCGGAGGGATGCAACGGGGCCGTGAGGGGACGGCGGTGACGGAGGGGCTGTCCAAAGGTGCAGTGCGGGCAGGGGTAGGGGTTGCCGGGGTGCAGCGCGGGCAGGGGGTGTCAGGGTCACGGGGGCACAGCGTGGAGGAAAGCCAGTGGGGGTTGCCGGGGTTGCCGGTGGCGTAGCACGGAGGCAAGGGGGTGGGGATTGCTGGGGGTCGGGGTTGTCGGGGGTCGGGTCGTTGGGGGTTGTCGGGGTCGCCGGGAGGTCGGGGTCGGGGGTTGGGGTCGACGGGGGTCGGGGTCACCGGCGGGGTCGGGGTCGCCGGGGGTCGGGGAGGGGTCGACGGGGTCAGAGAGGGTCACCGGGGGCCGGGGAGGGTCGTCGGGGGTCGGGGTCGGGGAGGGTCGCCGGGGGTCGGGGTCGGGGTCACGGGGTTGGGGAAGGGGGGGGTCGCGGGGTCGGGGAGCGGAGGGAGGGGAGGGAGGGGAAATTAGGGGGTTTTTTAGGAAAAATTACAGCGGCCGCTATTGATAGTATTAACGGCCGCCAAATGGTAGCCGCTATAGACGCCCTACCACTAAAGGAAGATTTTCTAGTAGTGAAGTGGTATCAGAAGGGTCATATCGTTGATTATAATTTTTTAGTTTTTCATTGGTGATTTACGCATTTAATAATTTAGTTGTTTTAATTCAAGTTAATCATTATTTAAAATCTTAATCTCGAGATTTTTTCCTCCCCTCTTGTTTCTCGTTCACCTTACAGAAATGAATTTTTCTTTTAATTTTGATTAAAATAAAATAGAGGAACTCATCCATAGGTGCCAAAAGTTCCTGGTTGTACAACACCAGAATACACGGCGTGTATTCAGAAGTACACACCATGTAGTCTAGGTTCAATGCATTGGACTGGTCTGCCAAATCAGGCCATGTAAATGGATCCTTTCTAAGTCATTAATGACACCATGTGTTGACCAGGAATAGGTGGCACATGGTTTTTAGATTACACGTTGTGTGGTCCACTGAACATGGCGTGTAGTCCCTTCGAGTTGGGGTTGGACCGTGTACCCCGTACACAGCTTTCCTGGCTAGAAACCGTGTAACGCGGATACTACACGGTGTGTGTCCAACTGAAGACATCGTGTAATCCAAAAATTTCTGAAGTACTTCTACATGCCATGTCCCCGGGCGTGTACTTCGGATGGATGGTGAACAAAAAGTGCACGTCGTGTAATCAAAACTACACACCGTGTACTAATCCAAATTACACAGATTTATTAAAATTTATTATTATATTATAAAAACCCTTGATAGGTGTATCATAGTGCAGATGTAAAGCTGAGTCACAACACGTGATAGGTGTTTTATATATATGTGCTTAATTTAACATCTACGTAATGAACGAGAATTCATCGGGTTACCTCCAAGGTACAAGTTACGTACAAAAATAATTTTAAATGAATTTATTTGTTTAAAATTATGATGGATGAGAATCTCAAGGAAATTCAGAAAAGGGGTTTAAGATAAAAGGATTGATTAATTAAAGATAATTAATTGATTCGAGCGTGATTTATCTTAAGCAAGAACGCTTAAAGAATTGAATGCTAGTTTTATTTATGCGTAAATATCGTTGCATGCATGGATGATCATGAGCTAGACCAAGACCTTTTTATGTGAATGGTTTATTTTAATTTATTTATTTAAATTAAATTTGTTGGCATGTGAGCCTTCTCCTCATTAATATGTAGGGCATGCACGCCCAAAGATTCTTTTATGTAAAAACCCCCTTTACCCCTCACCTGCATGTGAGATAAATGCATATGTAATGGATGGAGCTCCCAAGCTAGTGGAGGCGGCTCAAGTCAGGAGCCAAGGTAAAACCAATACAAGGAGATACAAAGGTGGACAGGTGGAAAGCTGTAAACATGAACTGGAAAGGTTCAAGGTGTTTCACCCCTAGGTCTTGGGTTAGTTTATCAACCGCTAAATAAATTAACCAATAGAACAAGTTCATGATCATACCATTTATTTTATTTCTGTCAATTTCATGGTTTATTTATTATGGGTGTGTTGTCACGATCACACAGTTAATGAATTAAACAAGCATGCAAGATGGAACTAAAATAATATCAGCTTGTGCATAAATATTATCTTAGACATGGTTAATAACTTAAGTATATCCCACTTAATATTAACAAGCATGTAATCAAAGATAAATTGGCAATTTACGTATAAGGATAAAATCCCTCAAAGAAATATTAAGTCGGTATAGCCTTTCATAATCTTGGTTAGAATCGAACCATGGTTCAAGGTTCTTGACCAACCCTAGTTGGGGTGATTTCAATTATCGAGGAATTCTAATTCAAGGTTTTGGGTTGACTTGACTTGGTTCGCATCAAGGGTTGACTACCACAGCGAGACTTGGTGTGACCAAGAGGCAAAGGTTGAGGAAATCCAAAATAAAAGGATTTCAGAATTGGGGAGTCCACTCAGTGGATCAAGGAGCTGCAAGTTAATGCAGTTGGAATTTGGAATGCCTACCTAAAACCCTTCAAGTTGCTTAACCAACCCTAGTTGGGATAATGCGAAGGGAAATATGGATCCTTGCCACTAGAATATCTAGGCAACAGAATATTCCGAAGTCAATGGTGAGGGCTATTGGATTTCGATAAAATAGTGGGAGACTAATAAGTATTAATTTATTTATTTGTCTCGGTTTTATAAAGTACTAAAACCTTTGATCATCTTAATTTGTAGAAACGGAAAGAAAAATGAATTCAAACATATCATTGCGAACCATACTCAAGAAGGAAAACCTTCTCACCAGTACTAATTTCCAAGAGTGGCAGAGGCGTTTATGTGTCATCCTTCGCCACGAGAGGAAATTATATGTGATGGAAGAGCTCGTTCCAGTTGCACCTGAGAAAGAGGCCAGTGATGAGGAACTATATCTCTATATGAAACATATGAATAATGCCATAGATGTCCAATGTTTCATGCTATAGGCCATGTCTAATGAGCTCTTGAAGCAACATGAAAACATGGACGTGTATAACATGATGTCTCACCTTAAGGATATTTACCAAGAGAAGGCGAGACAAGAGAGATATGAGATCTACAATTCTTTATTTGCAACTAAGCTTGGAGAGTCTTCGTCAGTTGAGCCTCATGTAGTCAAGCTTATTGTCTACATTGAACGTCTGGACATCTTAGGGATTAAATTCCCAGATGAGTTGCGTATAGATCTCATCCTATCATCACTGTCCAAGACCTTCTCTAGCTTCATTGTCAATTATAACATGAACAACAATGAGAAGGTTCTATCGGAACTTATGTCCTTAATTCGCCAGTTAGATAAGGACATGGGGCGTGACAAACCCGCAGTCCTTATGGTGAATAAGAAAAGAAAGGACAAGGCAAAGGGGCCAAAGACTTATAAACGGTCTAAAGCCCCCGAGTGTCGTCCCTCCAAGAAGAGGAAGATCCAGAGGTAGGGCAAGGAATAGGAGGCAGTATGTTTTTCCAACTGGGATGATTTTGATTTTACATAACTGTTATTATGTGCCTAGTGTTACCAAGAACATAATTTATGTATCTTGTTTGGATATGGATGGATTTATTTTCAAGTTTGGAAATAAGGGTTGTCTATTTTATAAGAACAGTGTATGTTATGGTATAACACATTTAAATAATGGTTTGTATGTATTAAATTACGAAAACCAAGTGTTGTAAATCGATAACGAAACAAACTCACATGACTCATACATCACCCAGTTGTGGCATCACCATCTTAGTCATGTAAACGAGAAGCGCTTGACAAAGCTCTGCCAAGATAGTTATTTGGACTCTGCTGAGCTAAAACCACTTGATAGATGTCACACTTGTTTATAAGGAAAAATGACCAAGCCGCCCTTCGGTGGACAAGGTGAAAGGGCCACATAGCTTCTAGGATTAGCGCACACGGATGTGTATGGACCATTTACAGTAGAAGCTAGAGGTGGATATTCTTACTTCATTACTTTTATTGATGATTTGAGTAGATATGGATATGTCTACTTAATGAGGTATAATTAAGAATCCTTAGAGAAATTTAATAAATTCAAGAATGAAGTAGAGAATTAGCTTGGTAAGAAGATAAAGAAACTTTGATCGGATCGAGGTAGAGAATATCTGAACCAAGATGTAACGTCCCGGATCCAGGTAACACTCACGGGTGCCCCGAACCCGGTTGGTCACATGACCTCAAGTGCATTTCCCCAAACTCCAGAGGCTGCCGACTAGTAGCGAGGGTCAAGGACTGATGGTGGGGAAACTATGCCCTCATTTTTCAAAGTGTAGCGCGGTGGAAAAGATAAGTAACATACAACAGCTGAAGTAGTAAACAATACCCAACTGAAATGGACAACTATAAAAAAAGAAAATCAACAGTCATATATATAAAGATGCGGCATGTCCCTAATTCTATGAAAGCATAAAGAATAGGTTACACTACAAAACAATACAATACAACTCAAAATACAAGGTACAATCAAATAAAAACAAAGCAGAGTAAACAGAACACCACAACATCGCAAGCCTAAGCTCGGTCCCATGCTCTCCCACTCCTCTGCCACAATCAAGTGCCTGTATATGGACCCTTTCCCTTATCCACACCTATAGAAATGTAATCTGTTTGGGATGAAGACATGACCCAAACAGGGTGTCAGAAATAAATCTCAGTAGGCAACCACTAAAGGCTCGTGCCCAACTGTTAGTGAAAATGTGCAACAACATTGTGCAAAAGTAAATGAAGTAAACTAGAAAGTACTCAAAAGTAACTATCACTACCAGTTTCATTGCCATTTTAATTATTACTTATTAATTCAATATAATTGAATTTTATGTTCTCGAGACTCAGCCTCAGCCGACAATCTCCTATACAGTGGCACAACAAAAATCACAATAGTGAATAGTCAAAAGTACCTTGCCCTCAGGCTAAATAGTACCATGCCCTCAGGCTAATCGGAACCTTTCCCTCAGGCCAAACTGAAACGAAACCCTCAGGTATCTGCCCTTAGGCATAATGAGTATTGCCCTCATGCATATGAATATAGCCCTTAGGCACAGAGGTCACTACCCTCAGGCATAAGAAGTGTTTCCCTCGGGAGAAATAGAACATTGCTCTCAAGCTAAGCAGTACCATACCCTCAGGCTAAACAAACAATGCCCTCAGGCTAAAAAGAACATTGCCCTCAGGAGAAAGTAACCGGGCCAAGCCCAAAGCATAAACAAGAAATTTATATACAATTCCTCTGAAGTAAATTCAACACACATTATAATCATGGAATACCCTCGGGCATCCTGGCCAAATGGCTAAACAGAGGAAGGCACCCCCGGGGTGGTCCTAGATCTAAGCAGTGATCCCAAAAAGAAGTTTATAGTTACATTCAATTACCTATACAATTCTAGGTATTTAAAATGGCCAAGTACTCAGCCACACGACACCCCAAACATGGGTTCGTAGCACAACGGTACACAATTTCAACACCGTGGTTGGAAATAAACATCAGACCACCTACCTCGATCGTCTCTGATCGGTATACGTGAACGACACCTCCTGAATCATCCAAGAACGATGTAGATCTGGGATAAGAGAATTATCGTTCAAACGTAAATAACTTCCCTTAGATGAAGAATTGGTAAGAACACTGTAAGGATAAGGGAGGGCTTACCCGTACGGTCCCAACGTGATCGACAGAAGTGAAAACGGATTCTCGGTGCGCGGTCAGCTGATCTCCGAAGCTCCGGTCGTCTTCCTGAGCTCCAAATGGCTTCTAAGCTTCCTCTGTGAATAGAGGAGGCTACTGCCCATTTTAAGGAAAAAAACAAACAAACTACATGGCATGTACTCTCAAGTACACGGCGTGTACTTTTCATTTTTTAAACTGTTCCTCTGGCGGCTTATTTACACCGCGGCATTGTTCATCCGTCGATATGAGTACACGACGTGTATTCCCGATTACACGACGTATACTGTCATTCCGCTGGTGGCTGCCTCCACTACCTTACTATTCACCTGCCGACTAAATACACGGCGTGTAAATACCCTATACATGGCATGTAGTCAGTTTTTACACCCTTCATTGCCGACAGGCCTACACGCCCTGTGTACCCATCCCACATGGCCAAAGTACACGACGTGTGGAAAAGTACACGGTGTGTAGTCACAAAATTTGGGATTTTCCCCATTTTCCTTATTTTCTCAAAAACACTTAAGGAAAAAGGAAAATAAGAAACCTATACCTCAAGAATAAGAATCAGGTTCTTACAAACTTCCCCCCTTAAAGCAATTCGTCCCCGAATTGCCCTTCCAAGGGTGGTGTAGATAAAACTCAGAACAACTCTGGCCACTGAGCATGTACATCGGTCTCTCGATCCCAGGTTTCATCCTACACTCAGCCATGCTATCATAGCACTCGTACGAGAGGAACTGACCGACCTCGGAGAACCTTCATGATTCTATCAAAAATACAAATCGGATGCTCCTCAAAGGATGAATCGATCTGCAGATCAACCTCCTCGGGCTGAAAGACGTGATACGGGTCTGAATGATAGCGTCGCAGCTGATATTCATGGAAGACGTCGTGCATGGACCGGTACCTCTGTGGTAACTGCAACCGATAGACAACCGGACCGACTCTCTCCAAAATCTCAAACGGCCCCACATACCTTGGTGAAAGTTTACCCTATCTTCTGATCCGCCTGTGTCCCAACCTCGGTGAAACACACAAGAAAACCTAATCCCTATCCACAAACTCCAAGGGTCTTCTACGGCGATCAGCATAAGATTTCTGACGAGACTGTGTGGTATCCATCTACTTCTGAATCAACTGGACCTACTCAGAAGTCTCCTACATGAGACGTGGTCCCAATAAAGCTGCCTCACCTACCTCCAACCAACACAAGGGTGATCGGCATGGCCTACCATATAAAGCCTCGTAAGGTGTCATTTCAATAGTTGCCTAAAAACTATTATTATAGGCAAACTCAATCAGGGGTATATGATTCTCCCAAGATCCCCCAAAGTCTAGGACGCATGTGCACAACATGTCTTCAAGCACCTGTATCGTACGCTCTGACTGGTCATCGGTCTGAGGGTGGTAAGTTGTGCTCAGAAGCACCTATGTACCCAGTTCCCTCTAAAAATTCTGCCAGAAATGAGATGTAAAGCGGGCGTCCCTATCTGAAATGATAGAATGAGGGACCCCATGAAGACACACTACCTCTCGGATATACAACTTTACGAGCTCATCCACACCGAAGGTCTCCTTGATCGGCAAAAAGTGAGTGACCTTCGTATGTCTGTCTACAAAAACCCACACGACATCACTGCCTCGAGGTGACCTCGACAATCCTGTCACGAAATCCATCGCGACATCATTCCATTTCCACTCCAGAATGGGTAACTGCTGTAACAACCCGGCTGGCCTCTGATGCTCCACCTTCACCTGCTGACAGGTGGAACATCTAGTAACAAAACTAGCTACCTTTCTCTTCATACCCAACCACCAATACTGACGTCTCAAGTCACGGTACATTTTGGTAACTCCGAGATGTACTGCCCAGGCTGAAGAATGAAACTCCTGCATCATCTCCTCATGTATATCCTCTGGAACCCATACTCATCCATGGAAACACAGTGCCTCATCATCACCTATCGCCCAACCAAGAGGAGGGTCCTCACTTGCCACCGAATCCTGTAGAACTAGGCCTTTTGAATCTGATAGTTGTCTTATCCTCACTCTATCCAGGAGGGTAGAAGTCACAACTAAGGAAGAAAGATAGGTCTACCCCTGACTATCGTGCACCTCCAAATGCATGTCAGAGAACAAATCCATAAGCTGCCACTCACCACTGGCCTCATGAACTGACTGTATCTGAGTCTTTCTACTCAGTGCATCAGCAACTGCATTACCCTTACCAGGTGTATAGGCAAGCTCAAAGTCAAAGGACTGTAGGTATTCAACCCACCTCCACTGTCTCAAGTTCAAGTCACGCTGAGTAAAGATGTACTTGAGACTTTTGTGGTTGGTGAAAACCACAAAATGCTCTCCCAAGAGATAATGTCTCCAACAGCGCAACGCATGAACAACTGCAGCCAAATCGAGGTCATGCGTCGAGTAATTCCTCTCATGTGGCCTCAACTGCCGAGACCCGTATGCAACAACTCGATTGCCCCGCATCAACACTGCTCCCAGCCCAATACCTGATGAATCACAATAAACTGTATAACTCTTCCCTTGCTCTGGAAGTATCAGAACCGGTGCTGATGTCAACCTTCCTTTCATCTCCTGAAAGGCTGTCTCGCAAGCTTCTGACCAAAAGAACTTAACACCCTTCTTAGTCAAACCTATTAACGGAGCTGCTAAGCGGGAGAAGTCCTATATAAAACGTCTTTAGTAACCATCTAGCCTCAAGAAACTCCATATCTCAAACACGTTCTTAGGATGCTCCCAGAAAATTACTGCTCTCACTTTCTCTGGGTCTACCGCAACTCCTGCCTCTAAGATGATATGACCTAGGAAGTGAATCTGGTCCATGAAAAAGTGGCACTTTGAGAGCTTAACATATAGTCGATGCTCTCTTAGTGTACTCAAAACAATCTCAAGATGGGTGGAATGGTCGTGTTGAGTGTGAGAGTACACCAAGATATCATCCACGAAGACTACCACAAAAGAATCCAGATAAGGGTGGAACACACGATTCATCAGAGCCATGAAAATTGTTGGCACATTCGTGAGTCCAAATGGAATAACCAGGTACTCTTATAGACCGTATCTGCTCTGAAAAGCTATGAGTGGTATATCCGAGGGTCTAACGCGTAATTGATGATATCTGGATCTCAAGTTAATCTTCGAGAACACTCGTGCTCCTCGAAGTTGATCAAAAAGATCATCAATACTCAGAAAGGGATATCGGTTCTTAACCGTCAACTGGTTCAACTTCCAATAATCCACACAAAGTCTGAGGTTATCATCCGCCTTCTTCACAAAAAGGACAGGAGAACCCCAAGGAGAAGTACTGGGTCAGATGAAACCCTTTGACTGCAACTCTTCTAAATGTCTCTTGAGCTCCTATAAATCTGGTGTAGTCATCCTATAAGGAGGAATGGACACTGGTGCCACTCCTAGCACAAGATCAATAGAGAAATCCACCTCTCGCTCTGGAGGTAGACTTGAAAAGTCATCCGGGAAGACATCCCTGAAACGATCAATCACTGGAGGGAAATACTTCGGACAAGTGCCCTGATCATCCAGATATAAACTCGCAATTTGGGCTGTCACACCACCTCACCCATGATGCTCAGGTCTAGCTCGACTCGCTTGGACATCCCATTCGCCCTTGTATAGAAACTCTGCACCCTTTGGTGACGTGAAACTCACCCTGCGATGATAGCAATCCACAGAGGCTCGGAAGGGTACCAACCAGTCTATCCCAAGAATGACATCATAGATCGTCATCTCTAAGACATAGGGGTCCCATAGAAAGTGACACCCACCAACCTCTAGGGGCACTCCTTGCACTGATGCACACCAGCCGTTCTAGTCCCCAATGGAGTGTCTAGCGTCATCACATCAGAAGAAGAATAAACATAGAGCCCAAGGCTCTCCACAACGGGCACAGATATAAAACTATGTGTAGCACCCGTATCAAAAAGTACAGAAGACAAAACAGAAGCAATTAGAATAGTACCTCTGACAGTGGAAGGTCTGGGATCCTGCTCCTGTTGGGTCCATTGCACTACATATGCCTGCCTAGTGTCGCGGCCCTACGACACATCCTGGCTACCCTGAGATGACCCGCCTTGTTGTCTCTGAGATCCTAGTGTCTGGAGACCATGGCCACGACAACCACCTCTGCATGTACGTCCTAACGTATCCCAATTCCCTGACTGGTAAGAAGCTGCTAGCCATGCTTCTGTATGCGGAGTCTGCACAGAACCCCTCTCACTAGCCACTGGTAGAAATGCCCTGCAAAAGCGCTGCAGATGACCCGCCTTGCCGCAAGCTCGACACTCCATTAGGTCATGTGGACACTGAGGTCTCTTGTGCCCCTCTCTACCACATTGGTAGCACATCACTAGGCCACGTGAATAATTCCTTTGGCTAGTACTTCCACCGTGAGATAAATCCATCTGTCTTTTCCTCTTACCGGTAGAAATAGTACCAGAAACTGGTGTTGAACCACCCTGACCTGCACCACCAGCTTCTCACAAGTTCCTCTCAGTAATCAGTGCCTAGTTTACAATATCATGAACTGTAAGCAACCTGAAAACATTCACCAGTGCTTAGATGTCATACCGAAGACCATCCTCAAAGCGTCAAGCCCTCAACGCCTCATCACCTATAAGAACGGGTGAAAAACACTAAATCTTGGTGAAGCGAGTAGAATAATCCATCACTGACATGGCGCCTTGCTGCAGATTCATGAACTCTCGAGCTTGATCTGCCCGCAGCGTCTCCGGGAAGAAGAAGTCATAGAAGGTTTCCTGAAACTCTTCCCACGCCATGTCTCGGTGATGCTCAGATTGGGTGGTAACATCCTACCACCTCTTGGTGGAATCATGCAGCATGTATGTAGAGAGCTTGACCCTCCTCCCAAGAGGCGTCTCTAGATGGTCGAATATCGTATACATCGAATCCAGCCATGACTTCGCAGCCTGCAGTCCACCATCCCCTGAAAACGTAGGTGAATGCTGCTACTAGAAGATATGAGTGAGCTCTTCCATAGATGTGGCAGTTAGCGGTGCTCCCTGGAAGGTCTGCATGAACCATATGAAGCCTTCACAGAACTGCGTATCTGCGCCTGTGTCCGGTATAACAGCTGGCGCCGCATCTGGCTCTGTTGGAGGATCCATTGGTAGCCCATAGCCTACCATATTTGGAGTATACTCGTTGTCACTCTCCTGGCGAACAACTCGAGGTCGTCTCGGTGGCATGACTCTACAAGGTCAAACGCACACCTTAGATCAAGATTTATCAAGGACTGAAAACAAGGAGTGTAAGAAGGGAACAAGGAAAAGAAAACTTTCAAGTTTTACAAAGTAAGACTACACGTCGTGTATAATAACTACAAGGTGTGTTTACTCAAGTCTTTTACATGGTCGTTTACTCTGCCAAAACTGGTCGTGTAACACCCCAAACACACAGCATGTTTTCCACACACATGGTGTGTACTTGAATCTTCCTCCCTGCCTGAGTTCCTCTACATGGTTTAGCCACACGGCTCTCCTTTAAACGAGACCACACGGCGTGTATAAAATCTACACGACGTGTATTGGACAAGATTAACTGACCTGTGTTGTCCGTTACACGGCCGGGTACACAGCTCCCACTACATGACATGTTCCAGAGCGACACGGTGTGTACGACTTAAATTCCAACTGCCTGTGTTGTAGTGACACGGGCGACTACTCGGCTGGCACTACACGACGTGTGTACAGAGGAAACGGTGTGTACGAGGAAAGATAACACTGACCCGTGTTGTTAATGAAACGACCGGGTACCTCGGTCAGACTACACAACGTGTTCAAGGTAGACACATCGTGTATGTCTTAAGGTTTCCTCTGTCCGTGTTGTTAGTTACACAGGAAGACACCGGGTCAACACTACACGACGTGTACAACCGGTACACGATGTGTTTCCCCAAGCCATTCCCTACCCCGTGTCCCCACCCACATGGTTCATGACACAGGAAGAGACTACGCGGCATGTACTGAGGGTACACGGCGTGTACTTAAAAAGTTTTCATTTTTTCCCAAACAGAAGAACACACGACATTTGTCCATAGAACTACACGGCGTGTATCCTGGGTTTTCCGGATAGTATGCCTCAGAAAATACTCTGAAACCCAAAAAAACATAGAAAAAAACATATAAGTGCCAAATTCCAATCCGTGAGGGCCCATACTCCCTGCACATCAAAGTTTGGCATCTTTACACATGTTATAACAAAATAAAAACATCGATGATCCACCAAATTCCGATAATTGAGGGCCCATACTCCCCAAAAACCAAAGTTTGGCATTCAACTTATCAGCCTCACACAAAAATACCCTATCAAATAATAGGTATTTATCAAATCAGCTATCACAACAGTATGCTTTTCTAGCACAACAACTATCACAACAACATGAAATTATAATGCACCTACATGGCATAGAAAAATGCATGACATGTGATTTCTATCATGTGCCTAAATGATGCATGAGATGGAATACCCTCATCTCATCAGGTTGTGACTAAATAGAACTCATGTATAAAATCTAAACAGCACACCACAAGTGCATCACCCAACGGTGAAAATCAAATCAACTGTAAAATTGAAAAATCAGAAAAATTGAAATAACCGAGGTAGACTAGCTTTTCCCTGTACACGGGTTAGCTACTCCCGGGCACAACTTATTACCAACTATCATTTCCATCATATCCCTGACTATAGGCTCCAAACAGTAAGTCAAAGAAAAGGATACCCTCTGATACCACTTTGTAATGTCCCAGATCCGGGTGTCACTCACGAGTGCCCCGAACCCGGTTGGTCACATGACCTCAAACGCATTTCCCCAAATGCCAGAGGCTGCCGACTAGCAGCGAGAGCCAAGGACTGATAGTGGGGAAACTATTCCCTTATTTACCAAAGTGTAGCACAACGAAAAAGATAAATAACATACAACAGTGGAAGTAGTAAATAATACCCAACTGAAATGGACAACTGTAGAAAAAGAGAATCAACAGTCATATATATAAAGATGCATCATGTCCCTGATTCTATGAAAGCATCCAGAACAGGTTACACTGAAAAACAATACAATACAACTCAAAATACAAGGTACAGTCAAATAAAAACAAAGTAGAGTAAACAGAACGCCGCAACATCGCAAGCCTAAGCTCGGTCTCATGCTCTCCCACTCCTCTGCCACAATCAAGTACCTGTATAGGGACCCTTGCCCTTATCCACACCTGCAGAAATGTAATCTGTTTGGGCTGAAGACATGACCCAAACAGGGTGTGAGAAATAAATTCCAGTAGGCAACCACCAAAGGCCCGTGCCCAACTGTCAGTGAAAATGTGCAACAACAGTGTGCAAAAGTAAATGCAGTAAACTAGTAAGTACTCAAAAGTAACTATCACTACCAGTTTCATTGCCATTTTAATTATTACTTATTAATTTAATATAATTGAATTTTATGTTCTCGAGACTCATCCTCAACCGACAATCTCCTATACAGTGGCACAACAAAAATCACAATAGTGAATAGTTAAAAGTACCTTGCCCTCAAGCTAAATAGTACTACGCCCTCAGGCTAATCGGAACCTTACCCTCAGGACAAACTGAAACAAAACCCTCAGGTATCTTCCCTCAGACATAACGAGTATTGCCCTCAGGCGTACAAATATTTCCCTCAGGCAAAAAAGTCACTGCCCTCAGGAATAAGAAGTGTTTCCCTCAGGTGAAATAGAACATTGTCCTCAGGCTAAGCAGTACCTTGCCCTCAGGCTAAACAAACAATGCCCTCAGGCTAAAAAGAACACTTCCCTCAGGCGCAAGTAACCGGGCCAAGCCCAAAGCATAAACAAGAAATTTATATACAATTCCTCTCAAGGCAATTCAACACACATTATAATCATGGCATACCCTCGGGTATCCTGACCAAATGACTAAACAGAGGAACGCACCCCCGGGGTGGTCTTGGATCCAAGCAGTGATCCCAAACAGCAGTTTATAGTTACATTCAATTACCTATATAGTTCTAGGTATTTAAAATGACTAAGGTCTCAGCCACACGATACCCCAAACATGGGTTCATAGCACAACGGTACACAATTTCAACACCGCGGTTGGAAATAAACATCAGACCACCTACCTCGATCGTCTCTGATCGGTATACATGAACGACGCCTCCCGAATCATCCAAGAACGACATAGATCTAGGATAAGAGAATTCTCATTCAAACATAAATAACTTCCCTTAGAGGAAGAATTGGTAAGAACAACGCAAGGAGAAGGGAGGGCTTACCCGTATGGTCCCAACGCGATCGACAGAAGCGGAAACGGATTCCCGGTGTGTGGTCAGCTGATCTACGAAGCTCTGACCATCTTCCTGAGCTCCAAATGTCTTCTAAGATTCCTCTATGAACAGAGGAGGCTACTGCCCATTTTAATCAAAAACAAACAAACTACACGGCGTGTACTCTCAAGTACATGGCATGCACTTTTCATTTTTTAAACTGTTCCTCTGGCGACTTCTTTCCACTGCGGTATTGTTCATCCGTCGACATGAGTACACGGCGTGTATTCCCGATTACACAGCATGTACTGTCGTTCCGTTGGAGGCTACCTCCACCGCCTTACTATTCACCTTCCAACTGAATACACAGCGTGTAAATACCCTATACACAACGTGTAGTCAATTTTTACACCCTTCATTGCCGACAGGCCTACACGCCCTGTGTACCCATCCCACACGGCCAAAGTACACGGTGTGTGTAAAAGTACACGGCGTGTAGTCACAAAATTTGGAATTTTTACCCATTTTCCTTATTTTCTCAAAAACACTTAATGAAAAAGGAAAAGAAGAAACACGTACCTCAAGAATAAGAATCGGGTTCTTACACAAGAGTTCATCGATCTTCTATGGGAGTTTAGGATTCTATCTCAGCTCACTCTTCCTTATACACCACAGTGGAATGGTGTTAGTGAAAGGAGGAACCACACCTCGTTGGACATGGTGAGGTCGATGATGAGTCATGCAGATCTTCTATTATCCTTTTGGGGATATGCATTACAAACTGCAACATAAACATTAAACTGAGTACCAACTAAGGTGGAAAATGGAATTTCCTCCGAGTTATGGAATGGAAAGAAACCCATTTTTTTGCATACACGTGTATGGGGATGCGAGGCATTTGTTAAGGCCTTATCAAGAAACAAACTAGCACCCCGGGGAATGAGGTGTATCTTTATAGGATATCCCAAGGAAACAAAAGGATATTACCTATATAACCCTCAAGACAAGAAAGTGATTGTTGTCAAACAAGCCGTCTTTCTTGAGAGGGAACACATCCTCAAAAGGGATAGTGAGAGAAAGATTGACTTCAATGAAGTTGATGTTCAAGATACACAGGAGTTGGTACAGGAACAAGTTCCACAGGTCCCCATGGAAGAGGTTTCAGAAACACAAGTACTGCGTAGGAGCTCAAGAGAGGTAAGAGAACCAGAGAGATTTGGTTTCCTAGTCACCGAGGATGGTGAATCATTATTTTTGGACAATGATGAACCTCTCTCCTATAAGGAAGTAGTAGAAAGATCAGAAGCTGCAAGATGGGTAGAATCTATGAATTTTGAGATGGATTCCATGTATCAGAACCAAGTCTGGGTTCTGGTCGATAAGTCAGTCGATGTAAATCCTGTTGGATGCAAATGGGTATTCAAGAGAAAACTGGACATGGAAGGTCAATTTAGCACCTATAAAGCAAGGCTAGTAGCTAAAAGATTCAAACAACATCAAGGAATTGACTATAATGAAACCTTCTAGCCAGTTTCCATGTTTAAATCCATAAGAATCATACTTGCCATAACAGCTTACCATAACTACGAGATTTGGAAAATGGATGTCAAAACAGCATTCCTTAACGGGAACCTTCAGGAAGATGTCTATATGACACAATAAAAAGGGTTTGTGACACCAAGTGAAGCCAAACGGGTTTGCAAGTTGTAGAAATCCATTTATGGATTAAAGCAAGCATCCAGGTCATGGAACATTCGATTTGATGAAGCCATAAAGGAATTTGGTTTCATTAAGAACGAATGTGATCCATGTATTTATAAGTAGTTTAATGGGAATGTGATCGTTATCCTAGTAGTATATGTTGACGACATATTGCTTATTGAAAACGATGTACCAGTCTTACAGTCAGTTAAAGACTGGTTGAACAAGTGTTTCTCCATGAAGGACTTGGGTGAAGCAACCTACATTTTAGGGATCAAGATCATTCGTGATAGATCCAAGAGGATGCTTGGACTAAGTCAGGGTACATACATTGACCAGATACTAAAGAGATTTGGTATGGAACAATCCAAGAGGGGATTGGTTCCAGTGTCACATGACCTAC
The DNA here is from genome assembly GCA_963277665.1 of Viscum album. Classification (NCBI taxonomy): domain Eukaryota; kingdom Viridiplantae; phylum Streptophyta; class Magnoliopsida; order Santalales; family Viscaceae; genus Viscum; species Viscum album. The sequence goes on along the minus strand of OY728135.1, from coordinate 89,456,941 downwards.
ATCTTTCTAAGAAAATGTGTGTCCTCAGACACAATAAGATAAAGATAGAATGAGTAAGATCCCATATACTTCGGCTATAGGATTCATCATGTATGTCATGTTATGTACCAGGCTTGATGTTGCCTATGCACTGAGCATGGTAGGCAGATATCAAGCAGATCCAGGAGAACAACATTGGACTGTTGTTAAGACTATCCTTAAGTATCTAAAAAGAACTAAGGATATGTTCCTGGTGTATGGAGGAGACGAATAATTTGTCATCAGAGGGTATGCTGATGCTGGTTTTCAAACAGATCAGAACGATCTGAAGTCGCAGTCTAGATATGTTTTCTATTTCACTGGAGGAGCTGTGGGTTGGAAGAGTTCAAAGCAGCCAGTTGTCGCTGATTCTACAATGAAGTCTGAATATATAGAAGCTTCTGATGCAGCCAAGGAAGTCGTCTAGATTCAGAACTTTGTCCAAGAGCTTGATGTGGTGCCTAGCAGTAAAGATCCTATCACGTTGTATTGTGATAATATTGTAGTGGTGGCTCTTGCAAAAGAACCAAGGTCACATCAACAGACAAAGCACATACTTCAGAAGTATCACCTCTTGAGGGATTTCTATCAAAGGGGTGAAGTTACAGTGAGTAGAGTGTCCACGGAAGAGAACATGGCAGACCCCATGACTAAAGGCCTATCTCAGCAGAAACATGAATATCATGTGAGAGATAGTGGGTTAAAGGTTGTTAGCAGTTTGCTCTAGTCCAAGTGAGATTCTGTTGGAGTTGGTGGCCTAGAACCAACTACTCTGTACTTTATTTATTAATAAATACCTTATCACATCTTGATTGTTCTTTTGCATGACAATTCATGTGATAATGTCCTAAGGACAGCTGTTGCATTAAAGGGTCATAGCAGATCCCTGCTATGATGAGAACTCGGAAGTGCTATAACATTGTTCTTGAATATATGTTCTATGGCCGGATGATGTTATTTGAGGGACACAAATAATATAGTCCATTAGGGGTGAGGACTCATAAAACTTTGAGGCACCTTCTCATGGTGTGCGCCCTTGGTAATATCTAGGAGGATGTTATGAGAACGAGACCCGACAGTAGGAAATCCACATTTCATATTGTCATTGGATGTTCCTATTTGCGGACGTGTGTATTGGTCCTTAAACTTTAAGATTATTATTAATGGGTATTACAACTCGCGCACTTAGATGTATTGACGAAAACTATGACGACACACTGTTCGCAGTGAAGTAGGATACGTTGGGTGCGTCACGAGTGATACTGCATTAATAGATAATGCGATAAAGGATTTGTCCCTTCTGTTCCATAACGAAAGTAAATATCTCAGGCCCTTTGATGGAATTGATATAGCCTAAATAAATTCATGGTCATGATAAGGTATGAATGAGTTCAATTCCAAAAATTCAAAGAAAGAATAATCGAGCGCATGAGTTGATGACACTAGCATACAACCCGCTTGATTCGAGATATCGTGACAAAGAGATTATATTACACGGTAAGCATTCGTATGAGGTGACACGTCAATGCAGCATCAACTTCTTTCTCTTGGGTGTCTTGACCCGTTGCTAGACAGTAATCTTGGACTTTAGACAAGCCCGCCTAATGTCAACGAAAAAGAGGCCTAGAGGGTCACACACTAAGTGTATCCAAGTATCTCAAGTAGAATAAAGATTATTCTCGTATGTGGTTTAATAATTATTCAAGGAAGCCTAAATCGTTTTAATGTTAGAGGAAGAATAAAATGAAAAAACAAGATATACATGCCATGTACATTGAATGTACACGCCGTGTAGTTTTCATTTTAGAAAGGAAATGAAAAACAAGTACACGTCATGTATTAATGATTACACACCGTGTAGTTTTTCCAATCGGGATTTTGAGGAAATAATATTGTTTTATTAAATGGTATTTATTATAATCAACATGGACGCATGTCAAGGAATTAATGATTCGACATGGGGGTTTTCAATAAGAGTTAATAAAATAAATAAAACGCGTAACGCGTTTATTTATTGTCATAACTCTATAACCTCAAACCCGATTATAAAATATCCTCACAACCTCAACATTTTTCCATAAATCATTGTGCACAACAATTTTGGAAAATTCTCTCAAGGCTGGGAGAACTCCTTCCTCCAAGAACACTCTCAAGATCGAGAAAGATCATCCTCCATCAGATCAAGGTGATCTAAGGCGGACAACGCAATCAAAGGCTTCTCCACGCTAGCACCCAGAGATTCCTTTGGCGACGTCCAGAGATACGTGGTGCACGTGTGGATCACCACCAGAGGAAGTCTACACTTGGATTCTGCAACGCAATGATGAATCACATCAAAACGTGATCGGAAAACATCAACGAAGAAAGAATTCCATCAAGGTAATTCTTGTCAATTAATTAAATTAATTATAACCAACATATGATGATTCTCTCGATGGTTTCAGGACCCTTCTCTTTCTTTTCGTTCTTCATTCTATTCCGAAGATCCGACATTTTATTATCGTGACGAGTCTCGGATTGAACGTTGTTTAACGCTAAAATTAAAGTTGGGCAAACCCACCAACGCGCTTCCGCTGCGCCCAGAACCTACACACAGTAGAAGCAGAGTATAGGTAACTTTTTGTGCCCCCAGGGTGCAGCTCAGTTGGTAGTTTCCCTTGTGGGTCTCGGCAAGGTCTCAAGTTCGAGTCTCACCGAGTTCATCCCTATACTGCTTGTTGCATGGTTTTCTTTGTACTGCATCCCCTTCCCCCGAATAAACTGAGGTTTCAGCCTCAACTTTTTATAAATAACTTTTTGTATTTAAAGGGGATCCATAGTCGACTGTCCTCCAAAGAAAGAAACGCACCCCTCATGAGAGGTTGCATTGCGTTGACGTTGGCTCTGATCCGAACGTATGCCCCCCAGAGGATTGGATCTGGTATATCCCAATCAATGAAGCTTCCCACGCGGGTTTGAGCCAGTGCAAGTTTGTTCGCAAAAGCCCGCATATAATGCGGATAAACAAATTCAAGCCTGCCCCGCCCCGCAGAAGCCCACGGGTAGTCCGCGGGCTTGTCTGCATTTTAAAAAAAATTACTATTCATGTTCATTTAAATAATGTATTTTTTCTCATTTTTAATGGTAATTGTGGGGGATAAGTATGGATTGACAATATCTAGGGTTTTAAGGGATGCAATTAAGCATTTTTTATAGGTTAATAGTGACATGCAGCGATGTCGATGCGGTGGCGAACTGTTGTGATGCAAAGTGGATGAGTGACTGGTGAATGACGATGAATGAGGTGTTAGTTGTGTGATGATGCGAACGACTAAACATGTGAACGAACAGCGACTTTCAGAGTAAATGAGGTTATTAGGGTTTACATGAGGTCTTCCCAATTTTCTTAATAAGAAAATAAAATCAAATAATAACCAAATTAAACTGAATCAACAAATATTATGATTATAATAGCTCTTTTAGAATTGAAAGAGAGATAAGTTCTATTTTTTCGAAAGGTGGGATGACACACCATGTAAATATGATTAATAATTACTATATAAATAAAATAAAATAATATTAAAACAATAAATATAAATCTATTTAAAATTTACATGTGAATGAAAAAAATATATTGTTATATATATATATATATATATATTTTAAATCAGATCTCTGGTACTGTCTTGGCCCACACCCGTGCGGACTTGGCTCGCACTGACATGCGTTCTAAACGGTCAAAGTTTTTAGAAGGAATGACAATTGGGGATCAAAAGTCCCCCTAATACCGGAGAATGATCTTCGATAATTCTGTGAGCAATGTTTTTCACTGTTCACATCACTATCCATAGTCCTCGTTTGGTATTATGGGAAACTTTTGGCCCCCGTTGTCATTCCCCCAAGCTTTTATGTCCATCCCGCCCCGTCTGCGAAGGCCGCGGGCCGCAGGCCGTTTTACTGGAGAGCGTGTTGCGACAGTCTGAAGTTGTGGGGGACGATAAGATGACGGTGCTGCGGCGACCGACTGGAGAGCTCCACGGCGGTCTAAAATCAAGGAGGACTGGAAGAGGAAGCGGCCGGGGGGACTGACCGGAGAATGTTGACCTCCACGGCGATCCGAAGTCGCGGAGAGGAACCCTAATCCGACGACGGCGGTCTGAAATCGCGTACCCAACCCTAATTCAACCATGAGGACAGAATATTAATCGCAGGTTAAATCCAAGCAACGAAACTCTTCATAGTATAGTTTAATTAACAACCGAGGTTACAAACTTCACACTTGCAAACATTTATGGCCAGTCACTCGCAGAGTGTAATTCCTCTATAACCGGGTGCAATATCCCATTTTTCTTCCGTCGTTCTTCATCATCTATTTCACTTATTATGCTGTCTTCCGTTCTTCCGTGGTGTTTTTTGGCGACATAATTTCAGAAATTCGATTAGTTTTTAGAGGTTTCGTTCCCCACCTCTCCCTTTTGCTTCCATGGATTTTCAGGTTCTATCATTGGACTGCATTTGTTCGTCAGTTGTAACACTGCCTTTCCCTACCAATCTCCCTTCCCCATTTTGGTGTGATGAATCTACCTTATTGCTTCTTTGTGACTTTCTTGTGACGTTACTGCTTATTTTTCTCCTATACTAATAGTTCATGTTTTAGGATTTTTTCCCTCTTATTTATTATGCTTTATTTGGTCGTATTATTGACTGATAATTTTCAAGGCAATTGCAATGCTCTGTTCTCTAACCTAAACAAATGTTTACTCACAACTGTGTCTGTTCTGTCAATTTAATACACTTTTGTGTGTGCGTTTTCTTGCTCATTTTTAGGTTTAGTGCTTAAATAGTTTCAAATCATGTTAGTTTTTTGTATTTATCTCCATTTTTTCTGGTATTGTACTCTGGTGAAAATAAATCTGTCAGCAGGTGATCATATTTCGGGAGGAGAACAATCTTTACATGTAAGCATGAACAATTGTTAAAGGCAGTGGGATGGAAAAGGGAAAAAATGATGACCATGGGGCAGGACCAATTCAACCAACACGTAGGGATGACAAAATCCTGTCTTTGCAAAGGTATGCATCATTAGGCTTGTTTCTGCATGTTGACAAACATTTTCATGGATGATTCTTGTGATACTTGATTGTGAACCTTCTGTTTAATGTCATGTCATGGGGCTTTTAGGGAGGAAAGGAAGATTAGCAAATGGAGGAAAATGATTGGAACTGGAGGGAGCGATTGGAAGCATTATGTTAGGAGGAAGCCTCGTGTGGTAAAAAGGCGCATCAGGAAAGGAATTCCCGACTGCTTAAGAGGTCTTGTTTGGCAGTTGATCTCAGGAAGTTGGGACCTTTTGCTGATGAATCCTGGGGTTTATGAGGTATCCCCCCCCCCTTCAGTATATACTCCCTCGATGCTTTTTCTGTTTACATTGATAAGCTATTATTTTTCTTTCACCAACTGGTAATATATGAGACTTCTTCAGAACCGGATATAATTCGAGACATCTCCCGTACTTTCCCTTCGCATGTTTTCTTTCAACATATGCATGGATCTGGACAAAGGTCTCTTTACAAAGTTTTGAAGGCGTACTCTGTGTATGATAGAGATGTTGGATATGTTCAGGTCTATATCTTATTTATTCTGGCACGCTTTTACATTTCACTGGAAAGAAAATGTGTTTTAAATTCTTTTTTCAACGGCATGGCATGGGGTTTGTAGCTGGACTGTTGCTTCTTTATATGAGCGAAGAAGATGCATTCTGGTTGCTGGTTGCGTTTATTGAAGGGAGCTGTCCATGCTCCAATGGAAGGATTGTATTTGGTAACCCCATGCCTTCATTATCAGCAAAGAAAAATTATTGATAGCCGGTATAAATCAATTTCCCAGAGCAATTCTAGGCTCTTTTATTGAGTTTACAAGATTGGATTATGCACCTGTAGGTCAATGGCCCATGCTCAGTGGGTTTTTTTAAGTAAATTTTGTGCCCATATTAGTCAATCTTTTTTTTTACTTGCACCCTTTTCTTTCAGGTCCCATGTGGTTTGGGATGAGAGAGGGAAAGACAAATGGAAGTTGAATGAAAACGATAATTTAAATGAAAATAAGGGAGATATGATTGTAATTTGAGTTTCATCCCCTGCCAAACATTAGAAAGTAATTTCCCCTTCCGATTCCATTCTCGTCACCAAGATTAAATAAATGGTTGCAGAGTTCTTGAAGTTGGTGCTTTAGAACCAACTTCGAAGTACTTGATGATTACATGCATTCATTATCTTGAATTTTAATGAAGTTTCTTATCACATCGTTATTGTTCCTTTGCATGACATAATATGTGATAATGTCCTAAGAATATATGTCGTACTGAAAGGTCATAACAGTTTCCTGCTATGATGAGAACCTAGAAGTACCATAATAATATTCCTGAATAAATGTTCTATAGTCGAATGATATCATTTGACATGACACAAATGTTCCGGTTATCGGGGGTGGAGACTCGTAGGACTTTGAAGCGCTCTCTCATGGTGTGCTTCCGTGGCGACATATGCTTGCGACGAAGTATGATATGTTGGGTGCGTCATGAGTGATATTGCATTAATGGATAATGCGAGAAATTTTTTATTCCTTATATCCCTTGATAAAAGTTGATGTCTCAGGCCTTTAGATGAGAGTAAAACTCCCTATATACCATGGTGTTCTGTAGGAAAGTTTATTTCCTGAAAGTCAAAGAAAGTGACATCGAATACATAAGTTGATGACACCAGTATGAAACTTGTTTGATTAGAGATATCGCGATAAAATAGATTATATTACACAGTGGACTTTCATAGGAGGTTGTATGTCATTGTGACATTAACTTCTTTTTCTATGGGCACCTTGATGTGTTTATAGACACTAACCTTAAACTTTAGGCGTCTTGGCCTCACATAGTAAGTGAATCCGGAATCTTAGTTAAATTCAATGATGAATTTAACAAATTAGAATAAATATTATTCTTGCTTTGTGGTTTAATAATTTTTCAGGTTTTTTTGATCATCAAGATTTAATCACAAATTATTCGAAAGAATTTGCGAGTTAAATAATATTAAATATTTATTTGCAAGGTTTGACAAATATAATATTTATTATTTTTATCGACGAATAATGAAGTGATATTTATTTATTAAATAAATAGTTATTATTCAAGATTCAATATATGTTGAGGAGGATAAACGAACCGAGTTTAATGGTGTTATTGGCAATGATATAAATGATGTTTATTTATTCTTAGGTGATGCACATGTAAGTGAATAATAATTATATTTTTTTTTAAGACATGAGGTTCACTAAGAATTAAAGAATTGATAACTGGACTTGTATGTAAATAGAGAACCTTAAACTTTCCTTAATATATATCTAGTTGTATCTCTTTCCTAAGAGAGATTGGTTGTGCATAGAGAGAAACCCCCTCAAACCCTAGAGAGAGTTCTAGAGATCTAGAATGCACTCTCTTCTCCTTTCTCAAGCCATCGTGCGAACACTATAAATTCTTTGTCCTTGAAGAGAATTCTGATGCGATCAACCACAAAAGACGCAAGCGATCGAGATTGATCGTGCTAGCTCTGGACGATTCTACGACGACGTTCAGAGATTATGATGTATGCGAGGATCACTGCTAGAAAGATTCTGCACTTGGATCCTGCAATGTAACGACGAGATCAAGTCAACCGGATCATCCACGAAGAAAGAATTACAAGTTCAGGTAATTGTAGATGTGCTTATAAATGAATTATAAATTACATGTGATGATCCTCATCTTCTGGTTCTAGCGTTAATGTCAATCAATCCTTGAATTAATTTTATTGGTCACGAAGTTTTCGTTGTGTACATCTCGCATTATTCAACGATTACGACAAAAAACCAAGTTGACTATTCCCAGTAGGCGCTTCTGCTACGCTCGAAAACTACAATTGGTATTAGAGCGGTTACATGGTTAATTTACAATTATTTATTAATCGTTGATTTAATGATATGCATTTTCAATTTCTTTTACTTACGATTTATTTTTTCTTAGAATTCGAAAACCGTTTTATCTTCTCTTCGTTCTTGCTCACATACCCAATAAATGGGTTAAATTAAAACGAAGAAACATCTGAAAATGCCATCTCGAGTTTCCAAACATTCTGGTTGGATATCACAAGACTATACGCCGTGTAGCCGTGTATCCGTTGTGTATCTCGCATGATTATCAGATCAGGTCGATGATATCATATCAGATCAGATAAAAGCGGATTTGCACAGATTTGGACCAGAAGACATGCAGGTTTGAAGAACTGCATGCTGTGTAACTCACGTACACGACATGTAGTCCTCGTGTTCTTGCGGTGGAGAACACATGGGTCTAAGCGTGTCGTGTATCTACTACAGGACACGGGGACTAACAAACTGTGCAACTTTGAGGCCACACATCGTGTATAAAGATTATACGTCGTGTACCTCATATACATCCGTGACAGGGAAACACATGCGTATGTCGTAAACACAGGCAGAAGTGGGAACACGTGTGATAAAAATAATAAATATTATATTTGTCAAACCTTGCAAATAAATATTTAATATTATTTAACTCGCAAATTCTTTCGAATAATTTGTGATTAAATCTTGATGATCAACCAAACCTGAACAATTATTAAACCACAAAGCAAGAATAATATTTATTCTAATTTGTTAAATTCATCATTGAATTTAACTAAGATTTCGGATTCACTTACTGTGTGAGACGAAGACGCCTAAAGTTTAAGGTTAGTGTCTATAAACACATCAAGGTGCCCATAGAAAAAGAAGTTAATGTCACAATGACATACAACCTCCTATGAAAGTCCACTGTGTAATATAATCTCTTTTATCGCGATATCTCTAATCAAACAAGTTTCATACTGGTGTCATCAACTTATGTATTCGATGTCACTTTCTTTGACTTTCAGGAAATGAACTTTCCTACAGAACACCATGGTATATAGGGAGTTTTACTCTTATCTAAAGGCCTGAGACATTAACTTTTATCAAGGGATATAAGGGATAAAAAATTTCTCGCATTATCCATTAATGCAATATCACTCATGACGCACCCAACATATCATACTTCGTCGCAAGCATATGTCGCCACGGAAGCACACCATGAGAGAGCGCTTCAAAGTCCTACGAGTCTCCACCCCCGATAGCCGGAACATTTGTGTCATGTCAAATGATATCATTCGACTATAGAACATTTATTCAAGAATATTATTATGGTACTTCTAGGTTCTCATCATAGCAGGAAACTGTTATGACCTTTCAGTACGACATATATTCTTAAGACATTATCACATATTATGTCATGCAAAGGAACAATAACGATGTGATAAGAAACTTCATTAAAATTCAAGATAATGAATGCATGTAATCATCAAGTACTTCGAAGTTGGTTCTAAGGCACCAACTTCAAGAACTCTGCAACCATTTATTTAATCTTGGTGACGAGAATGAAATCGGAAGGGGAAATTACTTTCTAATGTTTGGCAGGGGATGAAACTCAAATTACAATCATATCTCCCTTATTTTCATTTAAATTATCGTTTTCATTCAACTTCCATTTGTCTTTCCCTCTCCCATCCCAAACCACATGGGACCTGAAAGAAAAGGGTGCAAGTAAAAAAAAAGATTGACTAATATGGGCACAAAATTTACTTAAAAAAACCCACTGAGCATGGGCCATTGACCTACAGGTGCATAATCCAATCTTGTAAACTCAATAAAAGAGCCTAGAATTGCCCTGGGAAATTGATTTATACCGGCCATCAATAATTTTTCTATGTTGATAATGAAGGCATGAGGTTACCAAATACAATCCTTCCATTGGAGCATGGACAACTCCCTTCAATAAACGCAACCAGCAACCAGAATGCATCTTCTTCGCTCATATAAAGAAGCAACAGTCCAGCTACAAACCCCATGCCCTGCCGTTGAAAAAAGAATTTAAAACACATTTTCTTTCCAGTGAAATGTAAAAGCGTGCCAGAATAAATAAGATATAGACCTGAACATATTCAACATTTCTATTATACACAGAGTACGCCTTCAAAACTTTGTAAAGAGACCTTTGCCCAGGTCCATGCCTCTGTTGAAAGAAAACATGCGAAGGGAAAGTACGTTCAGAGATTGTGATGTATGCGGGGATCACTGCTAGAAAGATTCTGCACTTGGATCCTGCAATGTAACGACGAGATCAAGTCAACCAGATCATCCACGAAGAAAGAATTACAAGTTCAGGTAATTGTAGATGTGCTTATAAATGAATTATAAATTACATGTGATGATCCTCATCTTCTGGTTCTAGCGTTAATGTCAATCAATCCTTGAATTAATTTTATTGGTCACAAAGTTTTCGTTGTGTACATCTCGCATTATTCAACGATTACGACAAAAAACCAAGTTGACTATTCCTAGTATGCGCTTCTGCTACGCTCGAAAACTACAACTGGTATTAGAGCGGTTACATGGTTAATTTACAATTATTTATTAATCGTTGATTGAATGATATTCATTTTCAATTTCTTTTACTTACGATTTATTCTTTCTTAGAATTCGAAAACCGTTTTATCTTCTCTTCGTTCTTGCTCACATACCCAATAAATGGGTTAAATTAAAACGAAGAAACATCTGAAAATGCCATCTCGAGTTTCCAAACATTCTGGTTGGATATCACAAGACTATACGCCGTGTAGCCGTGTATCCGTTGTGTATCTCGCATGATTATCAGATCAGATAAAAGCGGATTTGCGCAGATTTGGACCAGAAGACATGCAGGTTTGAAGAACTGCATGCTGTGTAACTCACGTACACGACATGTAGTCCTCGTGTTCTTGCGGTGGAGAACACATGGGTCTAAGCATGTCGTGTATCTACCACAGGACACGGGGACTGACAATGTTGCGGAATCGCCGGGAGAAACAACGACAGAAATGAGGAAAAACGAAAAAGAAAGAAAGCACAGGACACGACGATTTACGTGGTTCGGGAAAAATCCCTATGTCCACGGGAGAGGCAGAATTTCACTATGATTTGGGAGCACAAAATTACAGAGGATTTTCAATCTGAAACCCTAGCCCGAAAATGGGCTACATATGAAGAAGACGGTCTACTGTTATGAATAGTAGTCCGCGTTGCAACAGTGATCAGCGTCTCACTTTGTCAAAAGTGCTACAGTGTTTGCTGGCTGGAAGTCAAAAGCGCTACAGTACTGTTGACCCCGAAGTTCGCACCGCTATAGTGCCTGTCGGTGTCGATCGGTCAGCTCTGCTACAGTGGTCAGCATTGCTACAGTGCTGAAAAATTGGATCGGGGACCTTCGGCCCCCGGAGTAGGGGCGCATTGCCCCCTGCAACCCCCAACGAGCTCACCGCGGAGCTCGACCCGCGACAGTTGCGGGCCACAAACATTCGGGCCAACCGGATCGGGCAACACCAATCCAACAGACAAACTGTGCAACTTTGAGGCCACACATCGTGTAAAAAGATTATACGCCGTGTACCTTATATACATCCGTGACAGGGAAACACATGCGTATGTCGTAAACACAGGCAGAAGTGGGCACATGTCGTGTAACTTAAAAACCCGCTGTGGAGTCTGCTGCAAACAGTGTGCTTAATTTGATGTAGAGAGAACAATTAATTATATAATCAAGCCTATTCACATGTGTTCCGTTGTCATTTATTTGACAACACACACCATGTAATAGGATTGTTGATTATATATTAAATTAATTCTCATGTTAAATTCTAAATCTACAAGGTGTGTATGGTCTTTTTTCTTATAGCGTGCTCCACACATGTTAAGAGCATCACATGCAGTGTAATTCACACGTGTTCCGCGTGTCATTTGTTTGACAATACACGCCATTTAATTACGTATCCTGCAATGTGTGTTGGATTCCAAGGGAATGCACAAGCACAAGGATCATGCCAGGTAGTTTGGACGAGTACATGATGTTGCCTCCAAGTACACTCGTGTACTTTATTAGATATAAATAAAATTAATTAATTTAATTTGTTTAAAATTATGGATGATGATAATTCAAGGATGCGTGGATGAAATTAAGATAAATTGAATTAATTGGATTAATTTGTGGCGTTTTATCTTAATTAAAGAACAGATCGAAATAATTGATAACTAGATTGCAAATGTGTCTTTCTTGCATGTTATGTGGATGATAATAAGCTTAAGATCAGACCTATGCATGTGATTGGTTTCCTTTTAATTTATTATCATTAAATTAAAATGATAGTCTTCAAGTCATCACCTCATTATGTAAGGGCCTACGTGCCCACAGTTTCTTTTATGTAAACTCTTTATCCAATCCATTGGATTCCCTCACCTTTGTGTGAGTAAAAGCTTATGTAAGGATGAAGCTCCTAGGCGAGAGGAGACGGTCTGAGTTTCAGAGGTGAGACGAAACCAATCGAGGCAATACATAGGAGCCGAGGTGGAATGCCGCAGCACAAACCATACAACTTTCAAGGCGTTTTTCCCTAGGGTGGAGGGTTAGTTTATCATCCGCTAGAAAAATCAACTATGAGAGAATCTCATGATCATGTCACTTATGTTTTATTTCTATCAGTTTCATAGTTGATTATTTATGTTTGTGTATGTTACACGATCACTTAATAAATGATTTAACAAACTTGCAGGATGGAATGGAATAAAATAAAACTGGATTATGCGTAAATTTTATCAGACATGGTTAATCATTTAAGTAAAATTCACTTAATATTAACAAGACAGGTGATAAGATAAAACCGAGGTTTTACGCATAATGATAAAAATCAATAAAATATTATGTTGGTATAGTCCTCCATTACTTAAGATCCATAGTTCAAAGTGGTTGGGGTGGGGGTGCTTTCAATTATTGGGGAATTTTTAGCTTTAAGTTTTGACTGCCCAAGCAGGACTTGGTTCACATCAAAGAGTTGACTGCCCCAAGACTTTTTTTTTGACAACGCCTAAGCAGGACTTGGTGTAACTGAGAGGTAAGAGTTGATGAAATCTTTATCTAGGATTTCAGGATTACAGAGTTCACTCAACAGATCAAGAAACCGTCAGTTATTGCGGTTGACAAGTTATGCCTATCTAAAACCCTTAAAATAACTTGTCAAGCCCAAGTTTGGGTTATGAGAAATGGAATATGGGTCCTTGCTGCTAAAATATCTATGCAACATGATATTCCAAAACTAATGGTGAGGGCTATTAAATTTCAGCAAAATAGTGGGGGATTAATAAAATTTAAATTTATTAATCTAATTTGGTAATCAAGGATTACTAATAACCCGCTCATATTTTTTGTAGAAATGGTAAACCATATGACTTACACCATATCATTGCGATCCATACTAGAGAAGGATATCCTTCTCACTGGCATGAATTTTCATGAACGGTATAGACGTTTAGGCGTTATACTACGCCATGAACAAAAATTATACTTGCTGGAAGCCCCACTTCCTGAGTCGCTTGCTAAAGATGCTAGTGAGGAAGAAGTATCTCTCTACCTGAAATATGTGGATGACGCAATTGATGTCCAATGTTTCATGCTATCCTCAATGTTTAGTGAGCTTCTAAAGCAATATGAAGATATGGATGCATATAGCATCATATCTCACCTTCGTGATCTCTATCATAATAAGGCTAGACAAAGCTTGGGAAGGAGGTAGCGTCACTAGGCTTCACATGAACTTGGTCTAGAGCGAAGCCTAGTGACGCTACCTCCTTCCCAAGCTTTGACAAATGGGTTTTGTACGACCCGATTCTACTGGATGAGGCCATCGACTCTTCTTTCTGCATTAATTAACCATTGTCATTTCTATTTATAACCAATAATCATAACGTTAAGAGTATAGTTTTCAACGGTTGTATTGACCAACGATCATATAATGGTCGAAACCCGATGGTCACATTAAAATATACTTTATTTATTAATGAGATATAGTTTTTTTGTGTAATATTACACACATTTTCAGGAAACAAATATCATTAAAAAGTTCGAGTCGTTACATTTTTCGCACCTTCTGCAAAATTCATGATCATCTTTAAAAAGGGTGGACCAATAAATTACAGATTCTAAAACCTTGATGTCTTTTGAAGTCCAAAGAGGTCCCCACATGCTAAAGTGTGACAAAACTCAAAGACACAGTCAATTTCAATTTTAGGCAAACATATTCTTATCACTTCGTCATTGCAAATCTTCTAAAGAAATGGATCCTCCCAAATGTAATTTCTGGATTTAGATTTTAGTTTTTGAATTTGGTGGGAATTTAAATGAGATGGGGCCTGAGATGTTACCAGATAATTGACCATGTCAGCATACCAAGACACTTCTCCTTCAATCAAGTATAACCGCTCTTCTAGAAGGTGATTATTCAGTGGTTCTTTGTCTGGAATTTCAGGTTCAGCAGTGTTGGGTAGTCTACTTAAGTGATCGACCACTTGGTTCTTAGCTCCTTTCTTGTCTTTGATTTCTATGTTGAACTTCTGCAGCACTAACATCCATCTCACTAGTCTCGATTCAACACCAGTCTTCTTTATCAAGTACTTAAGAGTTGCATAATGAGAAAACACAATGACTTTCGTTCCAAAGAGATGATCTAAATCTTTCTAAACAACTGTTAAAATCTCTTTTTTTGTGGTTGTGTATTTGAATTGGGCATCATTTAAGGTTCTCGAGGCATAAACAATGACTTGTTGCCTGCACTCAATACGTTGAGAAAGAACTGCTTCAACTGCTTGGTTGGAAGCATCACAAAGTAGCTCGAATGGTTCTTCACAATTTGGTGACTGCATCATCGGTGGTGTAATCAATCCCGTCTTCAACTCATCAAAGACTTCCCTACACGCACCATTGAAATCAAAATCAGCATCTTTCAAAGGTAATCTAGAGAGGGAGAACAATCTTACTGAAATTTTTGATAAACCTCATGTAGAATCCTACATGTCCTAAAAATGATCTAACATGTTTTACACAAGTTGGATAATACATTGAATTTATCGCTATAATTTTTGATTTATCCACTTCAATGACTTTTTTGAAACGACATGCCCAAAGACAATTCCTCTCTCAACCATGAAATGTCACTTCAAAATTTAAAACAAGATTCTTTTCAATACAGTTTTTCAAAACTTTTTTTAGATTTTTCAAACAATGGTCATTTTTTCCCAAAAACTGTGAAATCATCCAAGAAAACCCTCAAGCAATCTTTAATGTGATCAGAAAATATACTTATCATGCACCTCTGAAATGTTCCTGGAGCATTACATAATCCAAATGACATCCTTTTATATGCTAAAGTGCTAAAGGGACAAGTAAAGGTAATCTTCTCTTGATCCTCGGGAGCAATGTATACCTGAAAATAACCTGAAAATCCATCCAAAAAGCAATAATGAGTGTTCCTTACCAATCTCTCTAACATCTGGTCAATGAAGGTCAATGAAGGTGATGGAGAAATGATCTTTCTGAGTGACCTGATTCAACTTTCGAAAATCTATGTACACTTTTGCTATTCTGAATTCTCACAGGGATTAATTCATTCTTTTCAATCCTCACAGTGGTAATGCCATTTTTTTTGGAACTCCATGAATGGAGCTAACCCATTGTGAATTTGAAATGGGATAGAGGATCACAGCTTCCAAGAGCTTCTCGATCTCCTTCTTCGCGACCGCCATCAAGGTGAGATTCAACCTCCTTTGGGGTTGTCTGACAGGTTTGAAATTTCCCTAAAAAAGAATTCTATGTGATCATATTTTTGGGTTTATTCTTGGGATATCACCTAAACTCCACCCTAAGCTCCATCCCATCGCTTGGACATTGTCTCTCAAAAGCTCAATCAAAGATATTTCTTGGGTTTCAGACAGATTATTAGCAATCATCACTGGTGATTTCTCTCTCCGTAAGGTACACATATTTCAAATCAGCGGGGAGTGGTTTTTATTCCAGATTTGGGGGCTGCTCAAGGGATGAAATTAAATTGAGGTTCCCCACTTCCAAAGGTTGAACTTCCTACATATAAGAAATCATATCATCTTCATCATTTAACAAATCATCAAAGAAATCATATTTTACTTCTTCCCACATGAAATCAGAATCTCCAACGTTTTGGGCCTCCACATGTACAGTGATATTTTCAATGGAAAAATTCTCTCCTAAGGCTAAGAATTCACGGCACATGCCCGATTCTTCGATTGGTTCAATACCAACTTCATGGGAGAGTGCAAAGAGTGAGTGATCATCTGATCGGTGCCCCATGGATTCAAAAATATTGAAGTGGACAGTGCTATCTCCAAACTCCATGGTGAGTGTCCCTTATGGACATTGATGGTGGTTTTGACCTTCTTTAAGAAAGGTCTCCCTAAAATGACGAGTGAGTGACAGGCTCCTATCTTATTCCATATTCAGCACATTGAAGTCAGCTGAGAATAAAAGATCTTTGACTTTCACAAGGATATTCTCCGGAACTCCTGTTGAGAAAACTGTGGATCTGTTTGCAAGTTGGACCACCATTTTGTGGGCTTTAAGTCTCCCATCTGCAAAAAAGTGTATACTGTGTAAGACAATACATTAATTGAAGCACCTAAATCACATAAAACATTAGAGAAATTTAAAGAGCCAATGGTGCATAGAATTGAAAACGTCCTTGGATCTTGACATCTGGTTGGCAACTGTGGTGTGATAAAGGCCGAGACAGTTCTTCCCAAATTGATCATCTCATTCCCTTGAAGTCTCCTCTTTTTGGTGCAAAAAACCTTAAAAAATTTAGCATATTTTGGAATTTGTTTGACTGTTTTGAAGCAGGGGATATTAATTTCCACTTTATGAAAGGTGTCCAAAATTTCTTTTTGAATCAATTCTTCCTGCAATCTCTTTGATTCAATCATCGTTGATGGAAATGGTGGGGGTAAGTCTTTCTTCTCCGTTTGTTGCTTTTGCAATGATGTTCCTTTTCTTTTTCTCCTCGGCCCATCCTCCTCTTTCATTTCTTCTTCCCGATGCATTTTCATAGATTTTTCAGAATTTCCAACTTCATTCTCCCTCAACACAGGTGATTTTGTTTCAGGTTCAAGTGTGACTCGTGGTGAGAGTTCTTTTCCACTTATTGTTGTTATCTTGCTAACATTATCCTTTGGGTACCGTTTGAGTTGGTAGTTTTCCTGGTTTTTTGGGCAGAATTTCCAAAAGACTTCCCACTTTGTTTGCCAGCTTATCAAACTTATCCTCTATGCCCTCAACCTTGGATTGTAGTTGTTGCACAAGAGGTTGTGTGCTGGTGGACAGTTGATCATAGGGTATTTGGAAAGTGAGTGGTTGGTGGTATGAAGGTTGGTTATAAGATTGCTTTTGCTGAAATGGTGGTGGGTTTTGGAATTGTTGTTGGAATGAGGATTGGTTTTGGAACTAATTTTGGTATGGGGTCTAGTTTGATTTTGCTGATTTTCAAATCCATATTGAACTTGGTTAGACTCTCTCCATTTTTGATTTTGTTGGAACTGCCTCGACTGAAAAGGTGACACACAACTTTTCATTCCCTGTATTTCAGCACACCGATCAGTGAAATGATCATGTGATGAGCATAAACCATATACCTTCTCTGGTGTTTGTTGTTCACCCACTTGTTTCAAGGTTATCTGTCTCATCAAACTAGCTTGCTCTTCAATCTTAGTTTCTAATAAGGGTGGTGGATGAGAAGTTTTTACCTCATGAATACCTCTTGTGCCAGTACCTCTTGTACCAAACTGTTGTGAGTTCTGAGAAATCTTCTCAATTGGCTTCTTCTGGTGACTTTTCAATCAATGCACCTCCAGATGATGCATCCAAAAGGTTTTTGTCATTGCCCAATAAGTCTTGATAAAAGAAGACAAGAAAGTGATTCTTCTCAATTGCCTGATGTGGACAGCTGACACATAGCTTTTTAAATCATTCTCAGTACTCGTAAAGGGTTTTTCCAAATGACTGTCTGATGACATAAATTTCCTTCTGATGATTTTTCTTCTGGAGGTGGGGAAGAATCTTTGCATCAAGTATCTCACTAAGTCATTCCAATCATGCACATCTCCTGACTGTAGGTCATACAACTATTTTTTGACAGCTCCTTCCAATGAAAATGAGAATGCCTTCCACTTTACCTGCTCCTCAGCTACTCCCCGGGGTCTGAAAGTAGAGCAAACTTGCTTGAGTCTTCTCCTGCCAAGCCATGAAATTTTGGAAGCAATTGTATCATGTTAGGTTTCATCTCAAAATCATTTTGTCTTGGCACGACAAGTTGATTGTTTTGATTAAGGAATTGTGGTGCACAAAGGTCTCTAAGGGTTTGGTTGGTGACATGATCAGAGTGAACACTAAGTTTCACTCTGCAAAGAGATTTTTTTTTAAATTTAGATTGCAAATTAAGGTTTCTAAGTCTATTCAACAAGGTTATTTCAATTTTAGGATCTGGGGGGAAATGATCAGTGTTTGTGGTTCTAGTCATGCAATTTGAGAAGAAAAAAAATGATTGTTCGCACCATCTCCTCGACAATGATGCTAAGTTTTGACACATGCCTGTCGTGGGGTGTGGCAAAAACAGTTATTTCATAAGTTAAAATGCAGTAAAGTGATCAACCTAGAGAGGAGCGCAAAACAATCATGTTTGTCACTTGAAATTACAGAAAGAAGTGGAGGTTGTTTTTGAAATTGTATGATTTTAAAAAGAAAGCAATTAAAATAAAGGCTCAACACAAATTGATGGAGAGAGTGATGAGATAAGAGTAGGATCACCTTTTGTAATGTCATCATGGTCGTAAAAACCATTCCTTCTCTCTTTTTATTGAATGATAAATGAAAGACTCCTCGATCGAGTCGCCAATCCCCCTTGGTTGAAGGAAGCAATGAAAACCACTCCTCTGTGCATGAAAATCAGTAAATCATCCCTAAACCACTAAGGCAGGTCTCAATCGGGAACTGTTGCTCCTTAAAAATTTAGAAACAAATCATTTATTCCACATACGTGCCAACGATCACTAGACACTCATCAACTAACACAATCTGCTCGATCGAGACAAACTGCACTAGGCGAAGAGAGATTAAAGAACTCCAACCAAAGCAATACACAATGAATGAGATCAAAACCCAAAATGCAATTGCATTATGAGAATTTGGTACCATTGAAAATAAAATCCATTCAATAGAAAAAGAGAGTTGCCAATCCCCCTTGGTTGAAGGAAGCAATGAAAACCACTCCTCTGCATGTAAATCAGTAAATCATCCCTAAACCACTAAGGCAGGTCTCAATCGAGAACTGTTGCTCCTTAAAAATTTAGAAACAAATCATTTATTCCACATACGTGCCAACGATCACTAGACACTCATCAACTAACACAATTTGCTCAATCGAGACAAACTGCACTAGGCGAAGAGAGATTAAAGAACTCCAACCAAAGCAGTACACAATGAATGAGACCAAAACCCAAAATGCAATTGCATTATGAGAATTTGGTACCATTGAAAATAAAATCCATTCAATAGAAAAAGGGAGTTAAATTAAAGCACATGACTCTGATATTACAGAAGGAAAGCTCCCCTTCCCCGATCACTCAAAAGCTTTACCTCTCTATGTGAAGGGTGATAGAGTTGAATGAGGAAGAAGAAAGCATTATGAAACTAATAAGAGAAAATAGAAAATCCACAACACTTCATGGTTCCAATCCTCTAGCACAATCTTTCTTTCTCCTTTTTTAACTCATTTGAATGGAAGTGGCATAGTTATTAATGGCGCGCGCCATGGCGCCATTGCGCCATGGCTAACGCCAGGGAGTGGTGCGTCGCGCCATGGCTTCGCCATGGCTCATTTAAGATGGCTCACTGTGGCGAGCGCCATATTGCGCAATGGCGCGCGCCATGTTACGCCAATGGTGCACGCCATTGAGCCTTTTTGATTGTTTTTTGTATTTTTTTAACCTGCCAACTCTTACGCCCCGATTAAAAATACCTCTTTTGAGGTCAAACAACGACCTCCCCTTTCGACTCTACGCATCACTCTTCCCGTGAGCGTAGCGACCC
This sequence comes from Viscum album, assembly GCA_963277665.1. Classification (NCBI taxonomy): domain Eukaryota; kingdom Viridiplantae; phylum Streptophyta; class Magnoliopsida; order Santalales; family Viscaceae; genus Viscum; species Viscum album. The sequence goes on along the minus strand of OY728135.1, from coordinate 89,436,855 downwards.
AGCCGGCGTTGGACCTCATTGACTGCCACGACCAAACCGAGATCCCTAGACCGCCGTGACCCAGTCGACCACGACAAAGCCGAGCTCCCTCAACCACCGCGACTTATATACACAATGTTGTCCAGAGCAGGCGCACCTTCTGTGCGAATCAATAACTTTTTTTTTGTTTTTAATTTAATTTTATTTATGTTGCTCGCCCCTTATTTTTTTTCGAATTACTCCTGCTGTTTTTTTGAGATATATGGTTTTTTACTCCCGTCTTGGTTTTTTGAGATATATGATTTTTAATATATTTCAGGAATTGATATATATGATTTTTTGAGATATATAGTTTTTAATATTTAATTTTAGGTGTCATTGTTGACTTCATTTGTTTTTTGATATATGGAATATGAATTATTGACATAAATCTTTGTTTTTTATATATAAATTGTATAATTTATTATTTGTTATTGTTGATATATGTATACACCTCTTTTGTGCGCCGCAAGTTAATATTGCCACGCGCCGTGCGCTTTTGCGCCGGGGGTTCTTGTCGCCGTTGTGCGCCATGTGCCGTAAATAACTATGGGAAGTGGACACACAAATTTATAGGGTTGAGGGTGAGAAATTTCTCTCCAGTTTCTTTCCACCGAAAGTTTGAGTTTATTTCGTATGGTTAATGACCGAATCTTAGGAAGAGTTCTTCATAGAAGTTGTTTCTCTCTCTCTTGGCTATGCGTCCTCAAAATCTCAGCTTCATTGGACACTTGTATGAGAAGTTTTGCCCTAATTACTGAAACAATCTTTTCTGGCCGAAGAGGCTCTTCAACTTCCTCCACATTGGTACATAAAATGGCTGCCTTAATGAGTGAAACTCTCCATGAAATTTAATGTGCAAATGCGGCTTCGAGTCCTCTTTCTAATTCAGCTGGAATCACCTCATTTGGAGGTCTTTAGCTTGAGTTATGTTTCAATTATTGAGTTGGAGTCCATTCTGCCGGTCAAAAATATTTTCCAACTTGATTGATTTTTTCGGGCCTGTGCATTTCGAATTAGCTCTGGGTTCAAAAGAAGAAGCTGCAACCCACAAACAAAGGAACCCTACAAAAATAGAATCACTCAAATTGGATCAATATTGAAGTTGTGATCGAAATACAGAAGTGACAAAAAACTCTTAAATTTTCAGAATTAAGCAATTTTCACATTTTGGCTCAAAACTCACCAAAAATACTAAAATGATGCAAATCAGCTCAAATTGATAAATTGTCCGGGATTAAGTCATTGAAACACATGAAAAATAATGAAAATATTAGCTTTATCAGTTATACAGATGCTGGTTTTCAAGCAGACTAGAATGATTTGAAATCGCAGGCAGGATGTCTTCAATCTCAACGGAGGAGCTGTGAGTTAAAAGATTTCAAAGCAGTCGGTTGTTGCCGATTCTACAGCGGAGTTCGAGTATATTGCAACTTTTGATGCATCCGGGAAAGCGGTTTGGATTCACAATTTTGTCGAAGAGCTTTATGTGGTTCCTAGCAGTTAAGACTGTATCACAATTTACTGTGATAACACTGCAATGGTGGCTCTTTCCAAAGAGCCAAGGTCATATCAAAGAGCAAAGCATATGCTTCAGAAGTTTCTCTTGATGGATTTTTCTCAACGTGGTGAAGTTGCAGTGAGCAGAGTATTCACGGAGGAAATCATGGCTGACCCCTTGATTAAAGCTCTATCTTAGCATAACATAAGTATCATGCGAGAGCTAGTGGACTGAAGGTTGTTAACAATTGACTCCAGTGCAAGTGAGTCTATTGGAGTTGGTGCCGCAAAACCAACTTCTAAGTATTTGATGATTACATGTATTAATTATTTTGAATATTAATGAAGTTTCTTATCACATCATGATTTTTTCACTCCATCACATAGTATATGATAATGTCCTAAGAATATATGTTGCATTAAAAGGTTATAACAGAACCTAGAAGTGTCACGATAATATTCTTGAATAAATTTTCTGTAGTCGGATGATATAGGCTATTGGGGGTGTAGACTCATAGGACTTTGATAGACTCTCTCATGGTGTGCACCCGTGATAAATTCTTGTTTCAACTGCAGGGCATGGGGTTTGTAGCTAGACTGTTGCTTCTTTATACGAGTGAAGAAGATGCACTCTGGTTGCTGGTTGCGTTATTGAAGGGAGTTGTCCATGCTCCAATGAAAGGATTGTATTTGGTAACCCCATGCCTTCATTGAGTCTACAGGATTGGATTATGCACCTCTATGTCAGTGGGGGTGTAGACTCATAGGAATTTGATACACTCATGCTGTGCACCCGTGATAAATTCTTGTTTCAACTGCAGGGCATGGGGTTGCTGGTTGCGTTATTGAAGGGAGTTGTCCATGCTCCAATGGAAGGATTGTATTTGGTAACCCCATGCCTTCATTGAGTCTACAAGATTGGATTATACACCTGTATGTCAGTGACCCATGCTCAATGGGTCTTTTTAAGTAAATTTTGTGCCAATATTAGTCAATCTTTTTTTTTATTTGCACCCTTTTCTTTCAGGTTCCATTTGGTTTGGGATGCGAGAGGGAAAGGCAAATGGAAGTTGAATGAAATGATAATTTAAATGAAAATAAGGGAGATATGATTGTAATTTGAGGCTTATTCCCTTCCAAACATTAGAAAGTCATTTCCCCTTCCAATTCCATTTTCCTTACCAAGATTAAATAAATGGTTATAGGAGTTATTGGAGTTGGTGCCCTATAACCAACTTTAAGTACTTGATGATTGCATGTGTTAATTGTCTTGAATATTAATGAAGTTTCTTACCACATCACGAGACACTCTCATGGTGTGCACCTTTGGTAATTTTCAGAGTAGGAGATTGTTGGAGTCTGTATCCCACATCGGACTTGTGGTCCGATGTGGAGTTTATCATTCATTATAAAAGAACGCCTCCTCCTCACTTTGAGGTAAGGAGGTGAGGGGGTTTCCTCATTCTACATGGTATCAAAGGGATTTACTCCCGACCCTTTAGGGTTTCCCCGTCCGGGGGGGGGGGGGGGGGCTTCAATCCAAATCGGCGCCCCCCCTCCCTCCGTAGCTCCTGCTGGTCCTCCCTCTCGGCGGCTCTCCTGCCTGGCGCGGCTCCCCGGCGGCCCTCCTGCCAGACGCGGCTCCCGGCGTCCCGGCTCCCCGCGTCGCCCTCCCGTTGCTCCCCGTTTCCTCCTCCGCCTCGGCCCGGCTCTCCTCCCCGACGGCTTCGCTCCGCCCCGCGGCTCCCATCCCTCCCGCGGCCCTTCCTCCTGTGCGCGCAGCACGACCCGGCGCCAGGCGACTTCCTCCTCCTGCGCGGCTGACCCATCCCGGCGGCTCTCGCCAGCTCTTCCCGGCGCTGCTCCTCCTGCGCGCGCCCATCCCGTCGCCGCTCCTCCCGAGCGCGACACTCCCGACGTTCCGCACCGACGCGATTCCCGGGGGTTGCTCCTCCTCCCGGCGCTTCTGCTTCTCCAGCGGCGCCCGCCTCCTGCGTTTTTCCGGTCGTGCCTCCCGACGACGCTCCTACAACCCGCGACTTCCGAAGGCGGTTCCAGGCGCAACTCCCGACGGCCCTCGCCTGCTGCTCTCCGGCGTCCACACCGACGACCCCTTTTTTTTTTTTTTTCTGGCAGCTTCTCCTGCCCGGCGGTTCCCCCCCCCCCCCTGCCGACCATCCCACTGGCCGCCTCCAGTTCTGCCGGCGCCTCCAGTTCTGCCGACCCCTCCACACCGGCGGGCCCTCCTCTCCCGGCGCGACTCTCTTCCGGCAGATCTCTCCCTGCCGGATGACTCCCAGCGCCGGCTGCCTTCCTCCTTCACCGGCCTCCATTCCTGCGGCTTTCTCCCAGGCTGCGGCCCTCCAGCAGCGCTCTTCCAAGGCAGCCTCCTTCACCTGCCTCCTCCGGCTTCCAGCGCCGCCTCCCAGCCTTCTGCTCCCTCGCCGGCCTCCTCCTGCGCTTCTCTTCCGACAGCCAGCCGGCTCCAGTTTCTCCCTGCGGCTGCCCAACTTCAGTTTCGGCTCTCTGGCACCTCCTGCGGCATCCCCGCCTCGCCGGCATCTCCCGCCGACTCCCGGCAGCCGCATCTCTGTCCGCCGGCACGTCCATTCGCTAGCGCAGCTCCTCGACCACCTAGGATTTGGGCCCGTTGGCGCCGCCAGTCCCGCAAAAATTCTGAGGAATCCACGCCTCCCGTCGTCGGCCCCGCAAATGCGGTTTTCCCGGTGCTAGTTTGGATTTCCCGGCGTTTCATCGACCGACCCCACTAGTGCGGCATTCCTGGCGCTCCGTCAACTAGCCGATCTGAGTGGTTTCTTCTGCTGCGCCCGTAACATCATCCATCCATCATCCTGCGGAGGAGCTTTGATCGTGAGGGGGAGCAACAACTTTTTGCAGTTTTTTTTTTATTTCGTCTTGTTTTGTCTTCAAGCTGGGCATGTCCAGCTTGAGGGGGAGTGTTAGCGTCTGTTTTGTTGATTTCTTTTCATTATCTGTCCAAGCTAGGTACACCTAGCTTGAGGGGGAGTGTTGGAGTCTGTATCCCACATCGGACTTGTGGTCCGATGTGGAGTCATTCATTATAAAAGAACGTCTCCTCCTCACTTTGAGGTAAGGAGGTGAGGGGGTTTCCTCGTTCTACAGAGATTATGAGAACGACACCCGTAAATAGGAAATCCACTTTTATGTGTCATTGGATGTTCCTATTTGTGGACGCGTGTCTTGATCCCTTAGACTTCAAGATTATTATTAATTAATACCAGAAGTCATGTACTTTGATGTATTGATGAAAACCCTGACGACATATGCTAGCAATGAAGTAGGATACGTTGGATGTGTCACGAGTGATATTACATTAATAGATAATAAGAGAAAAGATTTATCCCTTCCATCTCTTGACAACAGTTGATATCTTAGGCCATTTGATGAGAATAAATATGTCTGGATAAATCAATGACCATGGTGTTTTGTGGGTAAGTTCATTTCCTGAAAGTGAAAGAAAGTGACATCGAACACATAGAATGATGATACCAGTATGCAACCTGCTTGATTAGAGACATTGCGATAAAAAAGATAATATTGCACACTTGAGTGTTCGTAGGTGGTTGTATGTCGTTGCGACATTAACTTTTTCTATGAATGTCTTGGCGTGTTGCCAGATACTAACCTTGAACTTTAGGTGTCTCCGCCCAACACATTAAGTGTATCCAGAATCTTAGTTAAATTCAATGTTGAATTTAACAAAATAGAAAAATATTATTCTTGCTTTGTGGTTTAATAATTGTTCAGGTTTGGTTGATTGACAAGATATAATCACGAGTTATTTGAAAGAATATGCGAGTTAAATAATAATAAATATTTATTTGCAATGTTCGACAAATATAGAATTTTTTATATTTATCGACGAATAATAAAATGATATTTATTTATTAAATAAAGTCATTATTCAAGGTCCAATATATGTCGAGGAGGATAAGCGGACCGAGTTTAACAATCTAATTGGAAATGATATAAATGATATTTATTTATTATTAGGTGATGCACATGTAATTGAATAATAATTATATTATTATTAAGACATGAGGTTCACTAAGAATTAAGGAAATGGTAAGGGGGCTTATATGCAAACAGACAACCTTTAACTTTTGTTAATATATATCTAGTTATTAAGACATGAGGTTCACATGTAATTGAATAATAATTATATTGTTATTAAGACTTTTGTTAATATATATCTAGTTAAATCTAGAGATCTATAACGTGCTCTCTTCTCCTCTCTCAAGCCACCATGAGAAAAACAAGAATTCTTCGTCCTCGAAGAGAATTTTTGTGCCATCAACCACAAACGACGCTAGCGATCGGGATCGATCGTGCTAGCACCCGATGATTCCACGGTGACATTCAAAGATTGTGGTGTACGTGTGAATCACCATTGGAGAGATTTTTCAATTGGATCATGCAACACAGCAATGGTATGACAAGATCGAGTCAACCGGATCATCAATGAATAAAGAATTACAAGTTTAGATAATTTTAGATCTGTTTATAAATTAATTATAAATTACATGTGATGATCCTCCTCTTCTGGTTCCGGTGTTCATGTCAATTAATTCTTGAATTAATTCCGTTTGTCACGACGTTTTCGTTGTGTACATCTCGGATTATTCAACGATCATTACAAAAAGCCAAGTTGGCCATGCCCAACAGGCGCTTCCGCTGCCCCTGGAACCTACAGGAGTGGGGTGGGGTGGGGTTCTGTCATTATTGTTTTCTGGGGAGGAGCAGAGTGAGACAGGAAGGCAGAGGGAAAGTGAGAAAATGATTTATTTCCTGGTGTAATTGGGTCAAATATGTTTGTGTACCTGTATTACATTTAACATGAATTTCTCATGTCATGGACAAGGACCTGCATTTGTTGGCAGAACAGCACTTGGGACATGACCAATAGTTTGTTTGGACATCATGTAGAGTTGTTTTTTCATTCATTCCATTATCGGTGCATTAATCATGCAACCTAGAGGTTTTATGGTCATTATTGCCTATTAGCCGCTTTTATTTGCTATTGTTGTAATTTAATTAATGATGTATGATGTTTTTCATGCTTGTGAACAGGCAGGGTTGCCTCTGGTGCAGCAGTACCTTTTCCAGTTCGATTGCATGGTGAGGGAGCACTTGCCAAGGCTGGGAGAGCATTTTTCTCAGGAAATGGTAAACCCCAGCATGTATGCAAGCAAGTGGTTCATCACTGTTTTCTCTTACTCCTTCCCTTTTCACTTGGCAATTCGTATCTGGGATGTCTTTCTTAACGAGGTTAATGATCTGTCATAAAATTTATCTTCTCCCCCTTGGCATTGTTATGTTCATAATTTTACATTTCTGATCAGGGTGTTAAAATCATTTTTAAAGTTGGTTTGGCTCTGCTGAAAAGTTGCCACGATGACTTGGTGAGTTTTCTAGACCTCATTTTCCTTTTTCAAAATAATAGACGCTTGCTTTTCTTTTCTGTTTTTGCAAGTTTAATATGAATCCCTGTTAATCAGGTAAATTTATCCTTTGAAAAACTTATCCATGCTCTGCGGAACTTCCCGGAGGATGCAATGAACCCAGATGTCTTATTACCGTTGGCTTACTCGTTCAAGGTTATCCGTCTCTTTTAACCTAGACTAAGTTTCTCCTGTTACTCTCCACATCCATGTTATTTTATCTTAATCAGGTAATATTTCAGAAGGGTCCATAATAACGAGGTCCCCAAAACATACTTGCCTTTTAGGAAACTTTCCGACTAGGAGCTTTTAGGCGCCTTCGCATCATTGATGTTTCAATACATTTAGACTGCCTTTTCTGCGAATGAATCCTGAGAAGCGGAATGTGTGTGAGTACAGTTAGAAAACATGTTTGTTATGTGGCAGAGGAAGAGACAAATATCGTGCCAGTTCCCTCTAATGGAAGTGGGACTCTTCAATTTAGGCGTAATGTTCATTCCTTGAAAATAAATTCTATGGGCATGATTGTTTCTGATTTTATGCTTTATTGACATGAATACCCCTTGAACAATGAAGTCAAATCATATTATATTTTTTTTAATGATTTTGAATATTTTTTGTTGGTCGGAGTGGAATCTCAAGAGGGGGGTGAATTGAGTTCCTACTTAAAATTTCTTTTTAAAAACTTTCTTATAAAGATCCCCCAAATTTGAAACGGTCCAGTTAATTAAGGCAGTAGAGATATATATGTCTAATTGGTCAACATGTTTCTCAAAGGGTGATTAGTCCTCAGCTGAATTAGTGTAAAACACATCTACTTTTGAAACAGGTTTACTGAATTAAACATACACACACACTAACCAAAACTAACTATCAAAGTGAATGTAAAACAGTTTTATGTTTTAGCAATTATAAGCAGTGAAAAATAGATAAAACAAAGTATAACCTCCACTTGGTGATCACCTGCCACCAAGCAGTTTATATTAACAATAAACTTGATACACAGCCTGTATCGGGCTTTACAACAGTTTTCACAAACTGTCCAGGGTTCACACCCTCTATCACAGTTCTTTGTGGGAAAAACAAACAGTAGAGATCACACACGGTCTCTTCAACAGTTAAACGTGGGAAACAAAATGTAAGTGAAGTTTGATGTGAGGATATTCAGTATCATCCAGTTCAAGCACAAGAGAGAGTGTGTGTAATAGGCAGACACACACACTCCTCAGAAATGTAAAATGAAGGAACACAATAGAGCTAAGAATATAAGCTTGAGTTTAGAAAGATCTATGTGTTTGTAGTTCAGCTCTTGACTCCTTGAAGTGAAGAATTTGATGTTCGAGTCTTTCTTTGGAAGTTGTCTCCAAAACAGAGTGTCGCAACTCCAGGTTCTAGCTTTGAGTGTTCTGCCTCTGGTTTTGATCAAGAGTTGATGAAGCAGAAAATGCAGAAGTGAGTTTGTCCCCGAATGATCTTCGTGAGGTTCTTGGGTTCTGTGTTGAATGGTTCTTGTTTGATCTAGCAAGTAAGCTCCTTCACATGTACAGACGCGCTTCTCATCACAATCGCTTTTTTTCGTCTTCCTCGGTCTTCTCTTTTATACTTGAGGTCCGACAATAGGAATGAGTTGATCACGTGCGGTCTTTCTCGTACCTCGTACTGTCCCCAGATACGGTCTCCTGATATGTCTACAATCAGCATTAATTAATGTCAGAAGCATTAAATTTACCAAATATGACCGTTAGCATAATCTTAAGAATTTGACAAAGTATGAAGTAGAAGAGTATCGATAGACTGACAACGGCAGCCTTCACAACGGTAGGCTTCAACGGTAGGTACACATCGACAACCTTCTACGGTAACCTTCCCAACTGTAACCTTCATCGACAGCCTTGCATCGGTGACCTTGTGTCAGTGACTTTGCATCGGTGACCTTTCATCGGTGACCTTTGCATCGGTGACCTTTGCACTTAGAGAAATATTGCACAGTGAGCTTAAACAGGAGAGCATTGAGATTAAAAGAACATATTTATTACATTGATATGAACATAATTTTCACATAAAAGATTATCCTGTAAGAGAAACAAGATGCTTTATATATAAATGAAACATGATTTGGGATCATCAAAATAGGTGAGTCCAACAATCCCCCTCTTTTTGATAATCACAAATTTTGTCAGTATTTTCTGAAGTAGGGTTAAACACATTTGCTAATATCTTCAGATGTGTGTAGAAGAACATTTGAATAACATTTGAACCATGACTATTATGAAAAAATATATATGTAAATTCAACATAAAAACGTATCCTCCTTTTAGGCAGTTGAAAACTTAAACCTAACTCGTAACCTGACCAGTTGTAACCTGACCTGTTTCTCCCCCTTTGTGATTAACAAAAAGAATGTAAGACAAACAAAAACAGAAGAGAATTTTCCATTAATGAAGCAAAAGTACAAGATACAAAAAGGTTACAAAGATCCCTATCAACTAAGACAACCCACATTCAATCCACATCAGAGATGTCCAAGGGAGCTTTGTCTTTGGTGGTTGAGGAGGCAGGGTCTAAAGATGGAGGCATAGACTGAGGAATGACAGTCAACAGGGTTGGAGGAGCTGCAACAGAGGCATCAGTAGACCGGTAGTGTGTAGATCTTTGTGGAATCATAGGGGTCAAGCTTCTGATGGCCTGTGCAAGAGTCATCATTGGTGCAACACTGGTAGATCCTGAAGCAGCCGAGGTAGAAGGCAAGGCTGGAGGAACAATGATGAGAGTGCAGTCCACATGGAGGAAGGGCAAAAACAGATTTCTGAAATCCATAATAATACTTCCTCCTCTTTCCATGGTTGAAATAAAATCATCCTTATTCTCCATAAATTTCTCTAAGGCAGGAGTCAATTCTCGGAGCCTGCCAACCTGATCCTTAAAAGCCTGAGTGACAGGTGGGATTCTCAAGTTCTCCAACCACAACTTGAAGTGACCATCCATCTGATGTTTAGTGTATACCCTTTTGTAGTAGAAATCAACTTGTTCCTTGATGACCTTCTGATCTTGAGCAGCTTCCCTTAGATAGTTTCCCACAAGGTTATCAATCTCTCTGGTAGTGGAAATAACCTGAGTCATAGATTGTGGGTCTGAGGTACTGGTATTAGAGAACTTCTCCACTTCTTCTCTGACAACCGACCTGAAAGCCTCTAGATCAACTGGAGGAGAGGCTGAAGATGAAGCAGACGCACACAGAGGTGTCATAGTGGAAGCCACTGTCTCCTTGAAAGATTTTGTCAGCCCATTGATCAGCTTTTTCACATCATCATCTTGGCTACTCACATGTGTCTCTATGGACTTCTTAAAGTCCTCAAACACAATAACCATTTGCTGAACCACACTTTTAATATAGCTAAGATCTCTGTCCACCTGAGCCCTTGAAGCCATATATGCATATAAACTGGCAAAAGACTGCATCACAGATTCCATAGAATCTGCAAATGGTGTTACCTGATTCTGACATTCCTTGACCTCATGTAATACAACTGGGTGAGAGGTAGAAACTAGCCTTTCCACTGCAGATGTCATGAGTCTTTGATTGTGAGCTACTGTTCTCTTTATCACATAGTTTTCTCATCAAGATGCCTCTTCAGATCTGATTTCAAAGAATCCAATTCATCCTTCTTTACATAATCTCGGGGCAACAGAACCACAGGCTGCACAATAGTGGTTTCTGAAACCGTAGGAATAGGAGGACTTCTGATAGGCTGGTCATCATCAGAATCTCCATAATCTAAACCCAAGACAATAAAACCAGGGTTTTCTGACCAGTCTTCTATCCCATGAGCAACAACAACTGAACCTGTGGCAACAGGTTCCCCCCCACTTGAAGCATTCTCCTGAGCAGCCACATCCATCTCTACCAAACCTCCTTGACCAACTTCATCAACAGGAGGGTCCACTGCTACTTCCTCTACAGAATCTTCAACAACTTCCAAAACAAGTCCAGCTTCAACTGAATCAGCAACTTCTTCTATACTTTCAACCATTTCTGTATGTCCTATCAGAGGACCGAGACCTAGACATTCCTCCTCACTCTCATCAACAACGGTCTCAAAGTCACCACGACTAGATTCAGAGTCCTGATCCTCATATGAGGTATCTCTAATGTCTCTTAAAACATTTTCTGCCCCTTCTTCACTGGTTTCCTCATCACTGTCCCTTAGGACAGTCTCCCTTCTAGGCAGTCTCTTTGGTGGGCTAGGCTCACCAAAGGATACAGTCTTAGCACGAGGATTGGAGGGAAGGTCAGGATCACTCCTATCATCTATAGGAGAATCCTCTCTTTCTGGCACCGCAACAACTTCTCCTTCATTTGAATATTCAGGCTCTACTTCACCAGGCTTTAGACCATGATCTCTCTTATCCTTAGGCCTAGTAAGATGAGTGACAGGATTGAATTCCTTATAAAGCTTAGCCTCATCATGCACCCACTTTCTTTGCCAAGGGTTCCAATTGATCTTCATCAACTTGCAAATTACCTTTGTAATGCAGAAATTGTCCCTTACTACAATTGTTTCCTCCTTATCTCTAGCAACTTCCTTCACCTTCAATATCAAAGATAACAGTCTAGCATGAAATAAGGCATTGGATTTCGAGCTGGGCTTTGTCATATCTTCTAATTGGATCATCAGCAGCCTACACAAATTTATCTTATGTCCATGCTTCAACAAATATAATAGAAAAACATCTTGAAATTTCAATGTAGCAAAGTCCCCTCTCCTAGGACTCAAGACATGTTGGACAAACTTAAACAACAGCTTGTCTTCTCGTTCCATCTCAGCATCAATGAATTTCCTAGGGATCCCACTCCCTGTCAGTTTGGCTAATGCTTCTTCATAACAGAAGAATTCAGTCGTGGGAGGCACCACTCCTGAGTAGTAATCATAAACCCCTTCATGTGGTACTCTCAGACACTCAGCCCATTCAACATAAGAAAAACTCATACTCATTCCATTCACCCTTGAAGATATTTTGTTCTCATCCTCGGTCTGTTCAAATTTCTAAAACTCATAAAATTCCTTCACTAACTTCGGGTAATAGGGTCCATTGTTGTTTGCAAAGCACTCGACCCAACCTTGAGCTTCAAGTGCCTTCAGCACTAAAGATCTGCTCGTCAGCAGCCATTTGGAACTGAGCTCTTTTTCAACTACGATTTCCCTCTTTGACTGACGAGGGTTGATCGGCTTTGCCACTGCTTGGCTTCCACTACTCGACTCAGCTCGAGGTCTCTTTGGATTTGGCGCACCCCCTTCATCACTGACAAACGGTCTCCTCACTCTTGCCATGCGATCTGGAGCGGTTCGAGGGTTTCAGTAGAGGTTTTGGTTCTGAGGAGAAAGAGATTCGGGAGAGTAGAAGTGGATTGAAATGTGGTTTGTACTCTATTTTTATCATTTAGGGATCGAAAAATAAATCAGATAAACGAAATAAGTAATGCAGAACACCTTTCAGATTCCGGCAGAGAAAACTCTTAAATCTTGGAAAAGTTCAACTATCGGTAAGGTGACAACGGCGAGGTCTATCGGTGAGGTCCCTAACAGTGAGGTCCAACGGTGAGGTTCCAACGGTGAGGTCCAACGGTGAGGTTCTAACGGCGAGGTTCTAACCTTAACAGTTTATCATACCTAACTCATGTTTGATGTAACTTAACCTCTCAGAATTCAAAGGCTTTGTGAATATATTAGCCAATTGGTGTTCAGTACCAATGAATTCAAGAGTGATATCACCTCTTTGATAATGATCTCTCAAGAAGTGATGTCTCACATCAATGTGCTTTGTCCTAGCATGAGATACTGGATTTTTAGAGATGTTAATAGCACTTGTATTGTCACAGTTTATAGAGAAATGTTTGAATTGATATCCATAGTTTAGTAAAGTGTGTTTCATCCACAAAATTTGAGCACAACAAATACCAACAGCTATATATTCAGTTTCAGCAGTAGATAATGCAACAAAATTCTTTTTCTTATTACACCATGATACTAGTGACTTGGTTAAAATGTGACATGTTCCAGAAGTTCTCTTTCTATCTAACTTGCAACCGGCAAAATCACCATCCGGATAACTTATTAAATCAAATGATTGTTCTCTTGGATAAAACAGTCCTAAGTTTGTAGTGTACTTGAGATATTTAAAAATCCTCTTAACAGCAGTTAAATGAGACTCTTTAGGATTGGCTTGAAAACGGGCACACGGGCACAGATGCATACACTGAACATAATATCATGTCTGCTAGCAGTAAGATAGAGGAGACTCCCAATCATACCTCTGTAATTGGTTTGATCCACTGGTTTTCCAGTTTCATCAGTATCCAATTTACAGGTGGTACTCATAGGTGTATCACTACCTTTATTGCAGTCCAAACCAAAACGTTTCAAAAGATCTTTGGTATATTTACTTTGATTTAAAACAATACCATTTTTATTTTAAAAAATTTGGAATCCAAGGAAAAATTTAAGTTCCCCCATTAAACTCATTTCAAATTCATCTTGCATCATTTTTGAAAAATCAGTACATAAATAATTTTTAGAGGATCAAAAAATAATGTATCTACATAAATCTGTACTATTAAAACATCTTTGGAAATCCTTTTAATAAAAAGAGTAGGATTCACTATTCCTTTAGTAAAACCTTTTGAAATAAAAAAAGAGCTAAGTCTATTATACCAAGCTCTTGGAGTTTGTTTTAGACCATATAAAACTTTAGACAGTTTAAAGACATGATTTGAAAAATGAGGATTTGTAAAACCAGGGGATTGTTCAAACAAATACATCCTCAACTATGTACCCATTTAAAAATGCACTTTTGACATCCATTTGATAAAGTTTGAAATTCAAATGAGCTGCATAGGCAAGTAGTATCCTAATGGCTTTTAGTCTAGCTACAAGTGAAAAGATTTTTTCATAGGCTATTCCTTATTCTTGACTATATCCTCGTTCAACTAGTCTAGTCTTGTTCCTAACTATATTTCTAGATTCATCAATTTTATTTCTAAACACCCATTTAGTGCCTATGGTCAAGGTGTCTTTAGGTGTTTCTACTAATTCCTAAACTTTACTGATTTCATTCTTCTTGCATAGCTATCACCCAGAATTCATCATTGATAGCATCATCAATATTTTTAGGTTTAAGCTGTGAAAGACTTGATGTTCAACCTGATTTTTCAGAGAAGCTCTAGTTTGTGTTCCTCTATTTAGATCACCTACTACGACATCTAAAGGATGATACTTGAGAGTTCTAATACCTCTAGATAGAGTTGAACTAGACTCCTCATGATTGTCTATAGGTTCAGATTCATCATGCACAGATTCTGGAAGGTTTCCAAAACTGGTTTTTTTCAGTAAGGGTTCACTGTCTTTATCATTAAGGTTCAGAATTGACATATCTTCCTCAAGATGTTCAACCGAGGTTTTGGGTTTGTCACGAACCAAATCTGGTCGCCGCCCAAACCGGCACCAAACCCAGCCCGTGACATGACCCGAAGGGCGTTCCCGATCCCCACGGGCTGGCACAAGTGCCCGGGTATCATTTATTTAGGTTTGGGAACGATTTACCCGAATATGAAGTCATAAACCATTAAAAACAATCAATAAACTGAATCTGAAAATTTATACCAAATGATGTTTAAACAAAAACCAGAACGGAATACATAGGTTTAGATTCAATACAAAAGGTCCAAAGACACAATGGAATAGAAACAAAACAGCCCCATGGACTCCACATGACAAGGGGTCATCACCCCCAAGTCGTCTCCACTACTCCGCCCCAAGGATGAGGACTAACACTCTGAACCGCCATCACCCTTAGCCTTTCCTTTACCTGGGTCAAAAAAAAAAGGTCTACTTATACCCAAGGGGTGTAAGTAGGGTGTGAGCCTAAGCCCAATAGGATACCACCCTATGATTCCAAGGTGCATGCAATACAAGGTGAAAAAGCAAGCAGTTTTAATATGCAATTAAAAGCGGTGAAAAATTCCACAAAATGAAACTTTAAATTGAAAACATTTTTCAAGATAAAACTTTCAGAATGTTAACACATTTAAATAGGAATATTAGATACTACATTATAATTCCAAAGACACCCAAAAACAAGGGCAAATACCACAAATCCACTGAGCAACAAAACCGGAAACACCCCTAGGCACTAGATAGTCTCAGGCCCCATGTACCTCGTACCTCAGTGTAATGTAACCATAGTAAAATCCTTTCTCGTGCACGAGCCACTAGTAGGGAACATACCCATAACCTAGTGGTCCCCAATCATCATCCACATAGTTTAGTTAGAGTTGTCGTTATCCAAATGCTAAGTGAAACAGGGACAAAACCCATCCGGTCCACTAGTCGTACTAGTACAAATCCGCCCCACCTAGGTACCCGGGCTTCCCCTTTGTGCTCAAACAATTTCAGGATTTAACACACATCCATTTTAATGTAAAACACCACTACTGGTCACATACACCAAATACAGTAGCTATCTCATTTTCTACCACTTAAAACACACAACAAACTCTTTGAATTTGAATAAATCAATTTCACAAAATCTCGTGTAGTTTTGCACACAAAACCCCTTAAGAAACCCACTTGTACACGATGTTCACAATTTTAAGTTACCAAAATAGTAAAGGCAGCCCAATAAATATCAATTAAAACAACAAATCAATTTTTGGGCATCCTCATGTTAAACAAGAAGTGTTCTCTTTGTAAAACCTTCATTTTCACACAAAAGTGGAACCAAAACTTCACTTTCTTTACAAGCACAATTAAAACTCAATAATTGCAGCAATTACCAAAGGGGATAAACATTATAAACAGTATTTTATGCCTTATTACAGATCAATAAAAACAACTAAGTATTTATAGGGCATCCCCAAATAAACAAACAAAACACTTCTTTGGAAAACCCCCACTTTCACACCAAATTGGCATTTTAAATTCAATTGCAATGGAAACATCATTAGAACCAATTTTTGTAGCAATAATAAAATTATATAAATCTGAAAATATGATAAATACAGCATGCTAATACACAAAGATTGCATCAACATTGGAATCACCTACCAAATCAAATGAAACCATTGAATCCTTTGTGCGAAAACACAAACGCACCACCGTCGCACCTCAAGAAGGGTAGATCAAACCTAAAAATAGACAATTGGACCAAGAAAACCCAAGGTTAAACCTTAGGTTCGAACCCCTACCCACTGGTCATTGTTCACTTCAATAAAAAGGGAGGAAACCCTAAAAAAATAGAATGAAACCCTAATCAATTTGAAAGGGGAAAAGAAATGGACAAACTTACTTGAGAAATCTATAATGAATCTCCCCAAAACACTAGTATCTGAAATTTAAAATGGCCAAAACTTAGGGAATGGTCTCACAAGAATTATTAGGTCATTTAGGAATTGGAATGGAGGGAAAAGATTAAGAATAGAAGGAGTTATGAAAGGATCGATTTACCTCTCCAAAATCTGGACGATTTCTGAAATCCAGAAAGTTTCGACTATTTTCGCGACTCTATCGAGCTCCAAATTGTGGTAGGAGGGCATGGGGTCGCGCCTGGGCTTCTTAGGGTCGATAGGGAGGTGGAATCACCGAAAAATACATTTTAATGAATAAGATATTAATAAATTAATGAAACAATTTAAAACTGGAAAATGGGCCTTCGGGTTGGCCCAATTCTCAAATAAAAACAAAAATCCCCCATGCTTATGGATTTATAAAGGCCCCAAATTTAAATTTGGGGTTAATATATCAGGGGAGAACAATTAGGAGTTGGAATGAGTCAAAAATATTAAAAATTGAAAAAGTTATAAATGAAACAAAATTTATTTTTAAATCTGGAATTGGGCTCACAGTTTGGCCCAATTCATGAAAACTCACCTATTCTCAATAAAACCTTTGGAAACCACCAAAACAAATCATGAGTGGAAAATAAATTTAAAATAACCCTAAAATAGGTTACGTACGTGACAATTCTCCCCACCTTGAAAACTTTCCGCCCCGGAAAGTCACAGCAAGGTCAAAGCAACAACCAAACCCAACTGAGAAACCAATAGGTACACCCTTGCCAGGTTTCACCCCCAAAGGTCAAAACACCTCCAGTGATCAATGATGGAAGGAATACTGTCACAAACCAAACTTACACCACTTTCCTGAAACAATAAAGTACATTCAGGATTTATCCCAAATGAAAACTCCTCAAATACAATCTGAACAATACTCAATCAATTTACCCAAAAAACAACAACATTGAACAAGGTTACACTTCCCTACTATAACTAAACCATTAGAAACTCTCCAATATCAATGTTTACCCAATGAATATGTAGGTAGTTATATATCTTCGAATGATAATACCTACTTCCCAGACAAGTCCAAAGAAAAAAAATATGAGTTACTCGTATGAAGAGAGAGAAATGGGCTCCCCACCATAAGAGACAACTTAAATTGTTTTCCCAAGACAGAATCAAGACACTAATAGTGGGAGGCCCAAACATACTCTCTAGTAAAAGGGATATACTTCCATTAAATGTTTATGAAGGAATATTCATGAGAATCATAGTGGGTCTCTCCACCATAAGAACTGACCATCTTAACCGACCAGCATGGGCCGACACAGAAAGACCCAAAAAGAAATCAAAGATTTAGGAAGGGCGCAGGATTAGTCTGCATGGTTTGGGAAACTGTGCACTAACTATGAATATAATCCTTTCTACATGGCTTCCTAGCACACGGCCACTACTAAACGTGCACAAACTATGTGCTCAACCATGACGAAACCATAGGTTTGAACTATTCCCATCTTTCATACTAAGGATAGGACTTTGTACAAGGGTTTAAATGGCCCTGAGATTTTCCCTGATTACGAGCCAGCTTCTCTCCGAGACCTATGGCTGGAGCTCAAATGATTGAAGCATCTTCGGCCTCGTAGTTAATATTTGGAAACCCACTGAATGAGAATTCTTCTTTTCGGTGCCACCAAAAACTACACCGCAATCCCAAATAAGTTCTCTAGACATAACACATTCCAAACTCACTTTACCTTATCCCGATATTTCACTGAAACAAGGGCTGAGAAGATACACACACATCACAACTTGTTTCTTCAGGTGAGAAACAATATAATTAAAGAAAACCTACACTCACATTCCTCTAAAATAGATGATTTTGAAGTTTTTCCAAGGGAGACATTTTCCCAACATAACAGGGACTCTCAGAGGATTTCACTACTTTCACCTATACAGTCAATCGAGTACATGACATCATAAGGCATCACCAAACATGACCATTTCAACTGATATAAACAATTCATGGAGAGGGACCTTATACAACATCCCCAAACAATACACAATTCTAGAAAGTGACCATAATATCCTATCGTGACCATATTTCCCACACCGGTGGTTTAACATGAATTAATGCATCAAAGAAACTTTGAAGAACCCAAAGGTCCTCTTAGACACCATCGAGACACTCATCCACACTTACAACCAAAGAACACTTCCACCTTCGATGAATCATGAAACATTAGAAACTATGGTTTCTTTCAACCTTCCACAATAACTTTACCACTACAAGAGGATCCAAAAATCAACGAAATGAATGGGTGTAGACTCAATCAACAATGATCGATAAAATATTCCTTCTATTGATCAACTGGAGGATTTTCCAATGGCGAAACAATATGGATTGCACTTCAGCTGTGCATTAACCCTTAATGGGGGCATACCTTATCCAATGAGAGAACCCAAGGACCCAACCAATCTGGTCCATTAGTCAAAACATGCCTCAAACCAGATCCAAACACATGAAGGGAACCACCGTAGAGGCATCCCAAAACATTTTTCAAAAGAGACCACTAATCGTCCCTACAACACAGCTCACCGACCAAACACAAACCCAAAACACAGTTCAAACAGGAGGGGTTCTTGGACTCAAAACATCCCACAACATCAACATTATCAAAAACCCATAATAAAAACTATACCAAACTATTCATCAATACATCATGTTTTTCTTTAAAACTATTTCTTTGAAAACAAACGGTT
Source organism: Viscum album (assembly GCA_963277665.1). NCBI lineage: Eukaryota > Viridiplantae > Streptophyta > Magnoliopsida > Santalales > Viscaceae > Viscum > Viscum album. The sequence goes on along the minus strand of OY728135.1, from coordinate 89,417,763 downwards.
TTGCAGTAAGAGTATCCACCATTGGTACCCCATGGGCCTCACACATGCATGTTTTTGTCACACCGGGCACCCTCCTCATAACCATCCCAGCACTCATCTAGTCATGCCATCAACCATCCATCACCCTATATAACCCCATGCATGTGGTCACTCATGGAAATACCAAAGGGTAAAACAAAAATTCCTTCCACTTTTCAAAAACAAAATGCTCAACTAACCCAACCTTTTTCTCAAAACTGCTAACAATGAGATCAAAATCCCAATTCACATCTTACAAAACATTTCATAAAGACACAACAATTTGGAAAAGAACCCACATTCAAGATATTCATATCAATATCAAAACATCTCATCCCATTAAAACACTGTTTTATTATTTAGAAAACTCTATTGGAAACACTTTTCAAAACCAACTTTAATATAGTTCCTTCATTCAAAAGTGGTGTAAGCACACCATTTTACATTTCAAAACAATTCTGAAAATTCAATTCCTCAATTTCATAAACCGAACCATTCCCTCTTTATTTGAAAATCATTTCATAAAAACTTTACGCTTATTAAAACCAAGTCACCAGAAAACCAAAGTGCCAGGATTTCAAAACTAAAGCACAAAACAATCCGAGAGGAAACTAGTTTCAATGGGTGACTTGGAAATATGGTTGGCCGCCATATTCCAATCACTTCACTGTCACAGAGAGTGTTTTAGGGAATATCCCCAGCTTCACATGGCTTGCCAGGCCCTGCGAGCTTACAGAGACCATTAACCCAACCCTCTTTTCATTTCCCCTAACCATCATTAAAACAAGAAAACCAAAGGACTTAGATAAATCATGACTTCCCTAGGAAACTTGAATCCTGTCATGAGGTGTGGTGATCAAGCACACTACCCATAACTATAATACCAAGTCCCTACAATCCTAACTCCATGATATCCTGACTCTTCCCGAAATAACATGACCCAAAGAGTTAACATGAACCTTCTCTGATACCATTTTGTCACGAACCAAATCTGGTCGCCGCCCAAACCGGCACCAAACCCAGCCCGTGACATGACCCGAAGGGCGTTCCCGATCCCCACGGGCTGGCACAAGTGCCCGGGTATCATTTATTTAGGTTTGGGAACGATTTACCCGAATATGAAGTCATAAACCATTAAAAACAATCAATAAACTGAATCTGAAAATTTATACCAAATGATGTTTAAACAAAAACCAGAACGGAATACATAGGTTTAGATTCAATACAAAAGGTCCAAAGACACAATGGAACAGAAACAAAACAGCCCCATGGACTCCACATGACAAGGGGTCATCACCCCCAAGTCGTCTCCACTACTCCGCCCCAAGGATGAGGACTAACACCCTGAACCGCCATCACCCTTAGCCTTTCCTTTACCTGGGTAAAAAAAAAAGGTCTACTTACACCCAAGGGGTGTAAGTAGGGTGTGAGCCTAAGCCCAATAGGATACCACCCTATGATTCTAAGGTGCATGCAATACAAGGTGAAAAAGCAAGCAGTTTTAATATGCAATTAAAAGCGGTGAAAAATTCCACAAAATGAAACTTTAAATTGAAAACATTTTTCAAGATAAAACTTTCAGAATGTTAACACATTTAAATAGGAATATTAGATACTACATTATAATTCCAAAGACACCCAAAAACAAGGGCAAATACCACAAATCCACTGAGCAACAAAACCGGGAACACCCCTAGGCACTAGATAGTCTCAGGCCCCATGTACCTCGTACCTCAGTGTAATGTAACCATAGTAAAATCCTTTCTCGTGCACGAGCCACTAGTAGAGAACATACCCATAACCTAGTGGTCCCCAATCATCATCCACATAGTTTAGTTAGAGTTGTCGTTATCCAAATGCTAAGTGAAACAGGGACAAAACCCATCCGGTCCACTAGCCGTACTAGTACAAATCCGCCCCACCTAGGTACCCGGGCTTCCCCTTTGTGCTCAAACAATTTCAGGATTTAACACACATCCATTTTAATGTAAAACACCACTACTGGTCACATACACCAAATACAGTAGCTATCTCATTTTCTACCACTTAAAACACACAACAAACTCTTTGAATTTGAATAAATCAATTTCACAAAATCTCGTGTAGTTTTGCACACAAAACCCCTTAAGAAACCCACTTGTACACGATGTTCACAATTTTAAGTTACCAAAATAGCAAAGGCAGCCCAATAAATATCAATTAAAACAACAAATCAATTTTTGGGCATCCTCATATTAAACAAGAAGTGTTCTCTTTGTAAAACCTTCATTTTCACACAAAAGTGGAACCAAAACTTCACTTTCTTTACAAGCACAATTAAAACTCAATATTTGCAGCAATTACCAAAGGGGATAAACATTATAAACAGTATTTTATGCCTTATTACAGATCAATAAAAACAACTAAGTATTTATAGGGCATCCCCAAATAAACAAACAAAACACTTCTTTGGAAAACCCCCACTTTCACACCAAATTGGCATTTTAAATTCAATTGCAATGGAAACATCATTAGAACCAATTTTTGTAGCAATAATAAAATTATATAAATCTGAAAATATGATAAATACAGCATGCTAATACACAAAGATTGCATCAACATTGGAATCACCTACCAAATCAAATGAAACCATTGAATCCTTTGTGCGAAAACACAAACGCACCACCGCCGCACCTCAAGAAGGGTAGATCAAACCTAAAAATAGACAATTGGACCAAGAAAACCCAAGGTTAAACCTTAGGTTCGAACCCCTACCCACTGGTCATTGTTCACTTCAATAAAAAGGGAGGAAACCCTAAAAAAATAGAATGAAACCCTAATCAATTTGAAAGGGGAAAAGAAATGGACAAACTTACTTGAGAAATCTATAATGAATCTCCCCAAAACACTAGTATCTGAAATTTAAAATGGCCAAAACTCAGGGAATGGTCTCACAAGAATTATTAGGTCATTTAGGAATTTGAATGGAGGGAAAAGATTAAGAATAGAAGGAGTTATGAAAGGATCAATTTACCTCTCCAAAATCTGGACGATTTCTGAAATCCAGAAAGTTTCGACTATTTTCGCGACTCTATCGAGCTCCAAATTGTGGTAGGAGGGCATGGGGTCGCGCCTGGGCTTCTTAGGGTCGATAGGGAGGTGGAATCACCGAAAAATACATTTTAATGAATAATATATTAATAAATTAATGAAACAATTTAAAACTGGAAAATGAGCCTTCGGGTTGGCCCAATTCTCAAATAAAAACAAAAATCCCCCATGCTTATGGATTTATAAAGGCCCCAAATTTAAATTTGGGGTTAATATATCAGGGGAGAACAATTAGGAGTTGGAATGAGTCAAAAATATTAAAAATTGAAAAAGTTATAAATGAAACAAAATTTATTTTTAAATCTGGAATTGGGCTCGCAGTTTGGCCCAATTCATGAAAACTCACCTATTCTCAATAAAACCTTTGGAAACCACCAAAACAAATCATGAGTGGAAAATAAATTTAAAATAACCCTAAAATAGGTTACGTACGTGACAGGGTTCATGTGGATCAATCTCATCAAATTTGACATGAACTGATTATTCCACACATTTGGTTCTCTTATTGAATACTCTATAAGCTTTACTAGAGATTGAGTAACTTAAGAAAATTCCTTCATCACTTTTTGGAAGCAAACTTGTCAAGATTGTCCTTAGTGTTAAGGATAAAGACTTTGCAACCAAAAACTCTTAAGTAATTAAACTTAGGCTTCCTATTATTCCAGAGCTCATAAGGGGTCTTCTTAAGAACATGTCTAATTAAGACTCTATTGATAATGTAACAAGATGTATTAACAGCTTCAACCCAAAAATAGATAGGTAAATTATACTCATTTAGCATAGCCCGGACAATCTCTTGAAGTGTCATATTTCTTCTTTCTACAACTCCATTTTGTTGAGGTGTTCTAAGAGTAGAGAAATTGTGAATATAGCCATTTTGTGAGCAAAAAGATTCAAATTCCTGATTTTCAAACTCACGGGCATGATCACTTCTCAATGTCTAGATTTTCTACAGACTTGGAATATTTAATGAAGTAAAAGCATGCTTCACTTTTGTGAGCTAGAAAGTATGCCTAAGTATATCTAGAAAAATCATCTACAAGAACATAAACATAGTGCTTCCCATTTAAACTTGAAACTCTATATGGTCCAAACAAATCCATGCGAACCAACTCAAGCGGTTGAGAAGTAGAAACTTCTTTCTTTGATTTGAAAGAAATTTTGTTTTGTTTTCCCTTTTGACAAGGATTACACACTTTGTTAATATGGAATTCCAATTTAGATAAGTCTCTAACTAAACCTTTCCTAGTTAGTTTCCTAAGTGAGTGCACATTGCAGTGCCCTAATCTTCTGTGCCATAACCATGATTTCTTATGAAACGCATTTAAACAAGTAACATTTTGCTTAGCTAAAGAATTTAAATCAACGGCATATACATTTTCATTTCTAAGAGCAGTGAATATTAAATCATTTTTAGAATTAGAAACATTGCATGCATCATTTTCAAACTGAACATTGAAACCATCATCACACAACTGAGAGATACTTAGCAAATTGTATTTTAACCCATCGATAAAAAGTACTTTTGAAATTAATACAGTATTAGGGTTATTAATTTGGCTTAAGCCGACGATCTTCCCTTTACCATTATCACCAAATGTGACATGTCCACCATCAACTTTGATTAGGCTTTTAAAGCACGAATAGTCTCCTGTCATGTGTCTTGAACATCCACTGTCCAAGTATCACAGAGTTTTACATGAGCTCTTCAGACAATTTTCCTGCAAAACATATTAAGTGTAGGGTAATTTTGGTACCCAGATTTTCTTGGGTCCAGAGAGGTTAGCAAGTAAAACTTTGGGAACCCATACTTGTCTCACAGATTTCCTATAATTAACAGATATTTTTTCCAGATTTTGGAACAAATTTAGTTTTAATAATCCTTCTCTGTCCTGGTTGATATTCTATACCAGTTGTATATTTTGGAGCAATTTGTTTCCCTAGCAACTGAGTCAAGGTATCTCTACCAACAGTAAACTTTTCCAAATCCTTTTTTAACTGCTTATTTGATAATTTAAGTTCAGTATTTTCTTTTAACAATTGAGCATATTTTTCTTTCTCAATATCCAAATCAGAATTGTACTCGGCATTTAAAGCATGTTGTCTTTTCAATAGTTTATATTTATCCTTGAGTTCATTAAAGGTATCCTCAAGCATTCCACAATATTCAAATAGTTCATCCTTAGTCCTATTTTAATCATTCTTTGATTCACTTTCATTCCCAGAATAATAAGCATTAGGTATAGGGGAATTGGGTGTTACCTCGGATGTTTCTGTCATGAAACATAGATTTGCATGTTTGTTCTTGTCAGCATCAGAAGTGTCAGATCCACTTGAGCTATCTTCTGAGGCACTTCAAGTTGCTTTCATAGTCTTTTTATAACCCTTTCCCTTGTCTTCATACTTCTTAAATTTAAGCTTGGGGCAATCAGCCTTCACATGGCCTTTTCGTTTACACTCATAACATACTATTTCAGTCGTGTTATCATTCCATTTTCTGTCCTTTTTCCACTGTCCTTTATTGTCATACTTTCCTTTATAGTTTGACTTTCTAAAGAACTTTTTCTTTCAGTAGAACTTCTTGGATCTCCTTGCAAGATGAGCCATCTCATCATCACTGTCAGACTCTGAGTCTTCACTGGTGGATGTGTCTACAGGGGCTTGAACCTTTTCATTGTCTTTGTTCTTTGAGGTAGCAGTCTTGAATGCTACAAATTTCTTTCTTAGTTCTTCATCTGCTTCTTGATTTATCTTAAGCTCTTCTTCGTACATCATAAGCTTTCCAATTAATTCATTCACTAGTAGCTTGTCTATGTCACAAGATTCTCGTATAGAAACAGAAGTTCCTTTCCATCTGTCAGGTAGACATCGAAGCAATCTCATAATCCGGTCCTTGCTGTCCACTGGTTTTCCAAGCAGACTCATGGTATTCACTATTTCATTGAACGTGAGATACATTTCAGAAATAAGTTCATCAGACTTCATTTTAAAATTATCATATTTAATAGTATAGATATTTAATCTCATTTCTTTAATATTAGTTGTTCCCTCATGAGAAACAGCTAAAGTATCCCAAATTTCATATGCAGTTTTACAAGCAGGTATTCTATTGAATTCATCATCACCTAGAGAACAGTACAATGCATTCATTGCTTTACAATTATTGTTATATGTGGCTTTAGTCAACTGAGACCATGTGTCCCTAGCAGTAGCAGACAATACATGTTGTTCTTCAATTGTGTCCCAGATTTCAGGTCCCATGCTCTCTAGATACATTTTCATTTTTAATTTCCACTGAGCATAGTTATTACCATTAAAGAAAGGTGACCTGTTAGTAGCAGCACCCTCAATTCTGTTATCCATAGTTGACTAGAATTTTAAAGAACTGAAAATTTAGATATTACAAAAATTTTAAGATCTTTAAGATACAACGAAAATCACAGTTAAAGAATTTGACAACTATAGTAGCAATAAAAATAAATCATCTGATACCAAATTTTGGTCGGAGTGGAATCTCAAGAGGGGGGTGAATTGAGTTCCTACTTAAAATTTCTGTTTTAAAACTTTCTTATAAAGATCCCCCAAATTTGAAACGGCCCAGTTAATTAAGGCAGTAGAGATATATATGTCTAATTGGTCAACATGTTTCTCAAATGGTGATTAGTCCTCAATTGAATTAGTGTAAAACACTTCTTTTGAAACATGTTTACTGAATTAAACATACACACACTAATCAAAACCGTAGATGGGTGAATTCCCTTACCTCAATGTGAGGTGAGGTTGTTCTTTTATAGAAGAGTAAAACTAAATACAGAGAGGGTAAGTCCGATGTGAGACTCAGAAATACCCAACTAAATGAAATGGGGTCCAACTCTCCCCCTCAAGCTGGACATGCCCAGATTGGATTGAGTCCCACAAAGAAAAGATGACAAGACAAAATCATACTCCCCCTCAAGCTGGGCTATGGAGGCTGTGAATCCCCAGCCTAGAAGTGAGAGAGCCAAGGCGAGCCCCTGGGAGACCTTTGGTGAAGAGATCGGCAAGCTGATCTGTCGTCGGTACATTGCCAAAGCTGATATGGTGCTGCTCTAGATGGTGGCAGAGGAAGTGACAGTCCACATCGATATGCTTAGTCCGTTCATGAAAGACGGGATTCGAGGCAATCTTCGTGGCGGCCTGATTGTCACACCAGATATGAGCAGGGGTGTGTGCCGGGAAGCCGAGCTCATGCAGGAGATGACGAAGCTAGATGATCTCAGTGGTGACAGTGGCCATGGCGCGGTATTCAGCCTCGACACTCGATCTGGAGACGACAGTCTGCTTCTTGCTGCGCCAAGAGATGAGGTTACCGGCGAAGAACACGGTGAACCCCGAAGTAGACTTGCGGGTCGCAAGGCAACCTGCATAGTCGGCATTACAGAAGGGCTCAACATCCAAGTGAGCATGACGGGAATACTGAAGGCCACGTGCAGGGTCTCGCTTGATGTATTTGGCAATGCGAAGGACATCATCCCACTGAGATTGGGTTGGATGCTCCATGAACTGACTGACTTTGCCAACGGCGCAGGCAATGTCGGGTCGCGTCATGGTGAGGTAGTTCAGCTTACCCACCAGACGACGATAGCGCTCGGGATGAGGAAATGGTTCCGAGTCGGAATGGAGAGTACGTTCGCCAGGCTCAAGTGGGGTGTCCACGGTAGCGGCGGTGCTCAGACCGACATCCTGCAAGATATCAAGAGCATACCTACGCTGGCAGAGAGAGATCGAGTCCTCAGAACGGGAGACCTCGATGCCAAGAAAGTAAGTCAGGGGACCAAGATCTTTGGTATAAAAGTTTTGGTGAAGGTGCGCCTTGAGGCTGACGATCCCTCTGGAGTCGCTTCCTGTGATGATGATATCATCAACATATACCACGAGCAAGATACAGCCGTGCGGTGTCGTACGGAAGAAGACGGTGTGGTCCTTCAGACTCCGGGAGAGGCCAAAGGCCGTGACGACAGTGCTGAAGCGGCCAAACCAAGCTCGAGGAGACTGCTTGAGGCCATAGAGGGACCGACGGAGGCGGCAGACATGGGAGTCGGCACCGGAGGCAGAAAAACCAGGGGGCTGCGTCAGGTAGACTTCTTCCTCAAGAACGCCATGGAGAAAGACATTCTTGACATCTAGCTGATGAAGTGGCCAGTGATGATGAGTGGCCAGAGAGATGAACAGGCGGACAGAGACCATCTTGGCGACCGGAGAGTAGGTCTCAAAGTAGTCAATGCCATATGTCTGAGCAAACCCCTTCGCCACCAGCTGGGCTTTGAGGCGGCAAAGAGAGCCGTCGGGATTGAGACAGATCGTATAAATCCATTTGCTGCCCACTGCCTGTTTGCCTGCTGGAAGGGGGACAAGATCCCAAGTATGGTTTTCCTCCAGAGCCTGCAATTCATCCTGCATTGCAGCTAACCACCCGGGGTGAGATTTGGCTTCACCAACCGTCCGAGGTATAGAAACTGTCTCCAGAGCGGACAGACCCCTGTATGAAGAGACAAATAGAGGAGTACTGTGGCAGGAGCGAGTACCTTTCCGGAGGGCAATGGGCAAGTCCTCGGGTGGCGGAGCAGGAGCAGCGGACGAAGCGGGAGCATCAGTGTCACGGGCCGGAATGGGGGATACAGTCGAAGGACGACGAGAGTAGACCTGACCAAAATGGGTGTCAACAGGGGTTGACGCCGGTGGAGGAAGGATGATGAGGGGAAGACAGTTATCAATAGCAGAGTCAGGCGGAGGAGAGGGAAATGAGAATGGAGAACCCTCAGCAAAGGAGACATCCGCAGAGATGACATACCGGCGAAGGTCCGGGGAGAAGCAACGGTAGTCGCGCTGAGTGCGGGAATAACCAAGGAATATGCAGCGGAGGGATTTGGGAGAGAGTTTGGTGCGGCCAGGGCGAGTGTCACGAACATAACACAAGCAACCAAACACTCGAAGAGGGAGGGAATGAAGAGGGAGAGTGGGGAAAAGAGCTCGAAAGGGAGTCTCCCCCTTAAGGATAGAAGAAGGAAGGCGATTGATGAGGTAGGTAGCAGTGAGAATGACATCTCCCCAAAAAAGCAGAGGCACCTGTCGGTGGAAGATGAGGACACGAGCAGTCTCCAGAATATGTCTGTGTTTCCGCTCGGCCACGCCATTCTGCTGGGGTGTATCAGGACAGGAGGTCTGATGAAGGATACCATTTTCCTGGAGAAACTGCCGAAAGGAAGTGGAGAGATATTCGCGCCCATTATCCGAGTGGAGACATTTGACAGAGATAGAAAAACGGTTCTTAATTTCATTGAAAAAGGTTTGGAAGGTGGAAAACACTTCGGAGCGTTCTCGAAGAAGGTAAAGCCACGTCATGCGCGAATAGTCATCAATGAAAGAGATATAGTATTTATATCCCAAGTGACTCGGAATGGTACACGGGCCCCAAACATCTGAATGAACCAGATCAAAGGGGTGGGAGGCCCGTGTATCCGTGCGAGGAATGTAGGAAGAGCGATGATGTTTCACAAAAGAACATGACTCACAATGAAAAGTAGGAGTCCGATGGAAGTCTGGAAACATCTGATGAATGGTGGATGCAGGCGGGTGACCCAATCGGGAATGAAGATCTAGTGCCCGAGAAGAGGTAGACGTGCAAGCAATGGGTGCGGGTCCCTCGAACATGTAGACCCCGTCTCGAAGCCGGCCTCGACCAAGTTCCCGGTTCGTAGTCTGCTCCTAAAACACAACACCAGAAGATGTAAATATGGCTGCACAGTTATAATCCTTAGTCAGTTTACTGATGGAAAGCAGATTAAAGGGACTGCGGGGCACATGTGCCACAGAGGGTAGGTGAATCAATGGAGTCAGGGAGCATGCGCCGAAGCCCGCTATGAGGATAGTGGAGCCATCAGCGACGGTGATGGCGGAAGAACCGACATAAGTGCAGTAAGACGTTAGCATACCAGTATCACCGGTGAGGTGGTCGGAGGCACCTGAGTCCAGCAGCCATGCAGGGGAGCAATGGCTGGCCAAGGCAGTGGGGCAAACAGTACGGGCCAGAGAAGCTGAGGAGGGAGCGGGGCGGACAGAGGCCGGTGGATCATGAGGCCGCCTGAGGTCGGCCATAGAAAGGGCCATAGACGGGAAAAGAGAGGCGACAGTCGAGGACACGTCTCGGACCGCGGGCTGTCCCTGCCGCGGGTGCTGAGATGGTCGGCCATGCAGGAGCCAGCATCGGGCGATCAGGTGGCCAAACTTGCCACAATGGGGACAGAAGGAACGTGGACGACGTGAAGCACGACCACGTCCTGAGGAGTCCGCCATGGAAGCGTCGGATAGTTGATGCAGCGGGCCGGCGGGATGATCGTGCGCAGGACGTGCGCGTGCTGGAAGGGCCGCCGGAACGAGGGCGCTCTGCCGGGATGAGGGCGTGCTGCCGGGACAAGGGCGCTCTGCCGGGAGGGTATGCTGGGACAGAGGCCGAGGGCGCCTGCTAGGGTGAAGGCGGCGGAAGGGGGGGGGGCAGGGCGAGAACAGCGGGGGCGCTCGGGAGGCGCGGGGCAGCGGGAGGCGCTGGAGCTGCGGGAGGCGCCGGGCGAGGCGCCGGAGAAAGCCGGGAGCCGGGACGTCGGGGCGAGCCGGGAGTCGGGGAGCCGGGACGTCGGGGCGAGCCGGGAGTCGGGGAGCCGGGACGTCGGGGCGAGCCGGGAGTCGGGGAGCCGGGAGCGCGCGAGAGCAGCGGGAGGCACTGGAGGCCGTCGGGGCTTGGACGCCGACGGGAAGAACCGCAGAGGGGGCGCTCGGGAGGCGCGGGGCAGCGGGAGGCGCTGGAGCTGCGGGAGGCGCCGGAGAAAGCCGGGAGCCGGGACGTCGGGGCGAGCCGGGAGTCGGGGAGCCGGGACGTCGGGGCGAGCCGGGAGTCGGGGAGCCGGGAGCGCGCGAGAGCAGCGGGAGGCACTGGAGGCCGTCGGGGCTTGGACGCCGACGGGAAGAACCGCAGAGGGCAGGAGGGCCGCCGGGAGGGCAGGAGGGCCGCCGGGAGGATGGAGGGCCGCCGGGACGTGAGCCGCTGGGGCTGGGCGCGCGCACGGCGGGGCTGGCCGGGAGCGCCGCTGGGAGGGAGGGCCGCCGGGAATGGCCAGGCCGGAGAGGAGCCAGGTGAGAGAGCTGCGCCGGGATAGGAGGGGGGGGGCTACCGGGAATGGCTAGGGCAGCAGGGAGAGAGGCGGGGCCGGGAGGACGCCGGGAATCCGCAGAGGAGGGAGGGTTCGGGATAAAAATCCCTCTGATACCATGTAGATGAGTGAATTCCCTTACCTCAATGTGAGGTGAGGTTCTTCTTTTATAGAAGAGTAAAACTAAATACAGAGAGGGTAAGTCCGATGTGGGACTCAGAAATACCCAACTAAATGAAATGGGGTCCAACAAAAACTAATTATCAAAGTGAATGCAAAATAGTTTTATGTTTTAGTAATTATTAGCAGCGGAAAATAGATAAAACAGAGTATAACAAAATATAGTGCACAGTAAAGTTAAAGAGGTTCAGTCTCAAGCCGAGACTTAATCCTCTTCACTTGGTAATCACCTGCCACCAAGTAGTTTATATTAACAATAAACTTGATACACATCCTGTATCGGGCTTTACAACAGTTTTCACAAAATGTCCAGGGTTCACACCCTCTATCACAGTTCTTCATGAGAAAAACAAATAGTACAGATCACACACGGTCTCTTCCACAGTTATACATGGGAAACAAAATGTAGGTGAAGTTTGATGTGAGGATATTCAGTATCCTCCGATTCAAGCACCAGAGAGAGAGTGTGTAATAGACAGACACACACACTCCTCAGAAATGTAAAATGAAGTGACACAATAGCGCTAAAAATATAAGTTTGAGTTTAGAAAGCTCTATGTGTTTGCAGTTCAGATTTTGACTCCTTGAAGTGAAGAATTTGATGTTGAGTCTTTCTCTGGAAGTTGTCTCCAAAACAGAGTGCCGCAACTTCAGGTTCTAGCTTTGAGTGTTTTGCCTCTGGTGTTGATCAAGAGTTGATGAAGCAGAGAAGACAAAAGTGAGTTTGTGCCCAAATGATCTTCGTGAGGTTCTTGGGTTCTCAATGTAAGCGTTGAATGGTTCTTGTTTGATCTAGCAAGTAAGCTCCTTCACATGTAAAGACGCGCTTCTCATCACAATCGTTTTTTTTTCGTCTTCCTCGCTCTTCCCTTTTATACTTGAGGTCCGACAATAGGAATGAGTAGATCACGTGCGGTCTTTCTCGTACCTCGTACTGTCCCCAGATATGGTCTCCTGAAATGTCTACAATCAACATTTATTAATGTCAGAAGCATTAAATTTACCAAATATGACCGTTAGCATAATCTTAAGAATTTGACAAAGTATGGAGTAGAAGAGTATCAGTAGACTGACAATGGTAGCCTTCACAACGGTAGGCTTCAACAGTAGGTACACCTCGGCAACCTTCAACGGTAACCTTCCCAACTGCAACCTTCATCGGCAGCCTTGCTTCGGTGACCTTTAATCGGTGACATTTTGTTGGTGACCTTTGCATCGGTGACCTTTGCACTTAGAGAAATATTGCACTGTGAGCTTAAACAGGAGAGCAGTGAGATTAAAAGAAAATAGTTATTACATTGATATGAACATAATTTTCACATAAAAGATTATCCTATAGGAGAAACAAGATGCTTTATATATAAATGAAACATGATTTGGGATTATCAAAACAGGTGAGTCCAACATTTTTGTCAATTTATATTTATATTATTTAACGTTTGCACATTTTTCCATGCATATCAAACAAGCTATTGACTAATCAACCCCTTTCCTATTGCTTCTGTCATCTCTTTTCTATTTATATTAAATGGATTTTGACCATCAAATTCTATATCAGTAAAGAGTCCTGCATCAGCTTATGTGTTGAACCTCAAAAGCAACTGCCTGACAAGTTGTTTTGAATAAAAGAGATACTAGTTTATTGATAAAGTTGTAGCGGGAGACTTTACAAATTATCCGTGAGTAGAATCATTTAGCCTCCGTTTGATAGCACTCAATGAAAACTGCTTATGACATCTATCACTTGATAAACAGTTACACTTCCACTTAAATAAAATTTTAAAGAAAACCACTTAAATAATTGACATATGATACTTATACAATAAGCAATCTGGAAACTCTTAGCACCTCTGACCCACTTTATAAAGAAAAAAAACGAGGTGTTTTCATGGTCTAAAATATAATAAAAATAGCGTATTCAGTTTTATTTTTTCACAAATGACCTTTATTAATTATGAGAAAGAATATGGTATAAATTGTTATGTTTGCAATATCAGGTGACGAAGCGACTGAAGGAATTGAAGGAAGAGCACGGGAAACGAAATGTTTAGCATTCTCAGCCTACAAATGCTGTGGTGAAGCAGTAAGTCTTCAGAAAGACAATGACTGGGTGACTTAGTTGTTATAAATTATTATTATTTCATTAAATATAATCATTAATTTTTTCAGAAAATTACTAATAAATCAATTTTTTTATATTTGGGTACAACCTTCGACAGCGAACTGGCACAGACAGGGGATGAGGACCACGGCTCGGGGGCGGAGGTGGTTAATGCGGCACTTGGGGGCTTATAAAGCCTCGCTTGCCTCATGCGGAATCTGATCTGGGACAGCGTTATGGCTGGTCAATTAATTTTCCCAGCACAACGCTTCCTCCCTATAGCTTGTCCGACCCCTCCTTTTCTCTCAGTGCATTGACCACCTCCTTTTCGCAAACTGACGTTTTTTGTTGGGTATTTGTTATTTGCGATAGTTCTATAGTTTTATTTGTAATAAAACTATGGTCAATATTTAGATTGTCGAGTTAATTGAATTATGTCTCATAAAATGATATCTTAAAAGATGAATTTGAGTTCCATATTTCTTATTTGCGATCATGCTAGTCTTATTTTTACGTTACATATAAATATTTTGTTATATATTTGTTATTGGTGATCACCTTATAAGTTTCCTATGCATTACATATATAAATTTTAACTGCTCTATACACATAAATTTAATGTTAAATTTGCATCATGTGTATAAATGCACATACATTATCATCATTATATATATAAATGCACTATCCATTTTAAACTCACGATTTAGTTTTGAAATTCATTTAAAAGATCAAAGAGTTTATTAAACGAAGCATTTTAAATAAATTTATTTTTTAAATTTAAGTTGTTTATAATTGTTTTGGTTAATGTTATGAGGTACTGAAGGACATGATCTCGATGTTTTTCATTTTATATGTCATGTGATTTTTTAGAGCGACATTTCTTTAATAAAATTATAAAGGGTAAAATGGTTTTCAAATGAATGGATTTTTTAAGTGAGCTTTCATATGAGTGCAATTTTTTGTATATGTATTATTTTACTTAAATGTCATTTTTTGCACAATGATATTAAGAATTGATGGTACTGTTTGGATTAAACATTTATATCTTTCTTTTGAATGAATAGCGTGAAAATTGATAATACAATATGTATGGATGAAAGTTGGATCAATTTACCCTGGAACATTCCTTAACATGTTAAGGATTTAGAAGAACTTTTAGATTATGCAATTGCAAATCGATAAATATGATAGAATAAAATGCTTCTGTTCTGATTATAAATTTAGGCGATGGTTGAACAGAAACAAAATATAAGAACACTTGATATTGAAATAATTTCTTGCTCAATATGTACATTGGATTTGGCATGGAGAATCAAATGTTATGTAAAAGGATTTGGCATGGAGAATCAAATGTTATGTAAAGTCAAAATAGCAACTATCCAATAAATGAAAACACAAAGTAACCCGTTAGAGGGGAATTTAATTTGAAACATGTTAAATGACACATTTGGCTTTACGAGACACAATGACCAAGATTTTAATCAACAAAGCCTTCAGTTAATCCTCTTGAGCAGGTTAATGTCACTCAGAACTCCAGTGAGTAAAGAAATGACTTATGAATTAGTTGAAGATGAAAATTAAAAATTGCACAATGCATGTGCCAAGTATTCAAAGTCGTATTTTCTAGTTAAGTTGTAGCATATCCAGTGTCTTCATGGAATTACTAATAAAACAATTTAAATGATATTGGAGCTGCTTCATGATGCATTTAGAGAAGTTAAGATCCCACTTCATTCTATGGGTTGAAAAAAATTATCAACAAACTTGGCCATGATTATGCGAAAAACCCCTAATAATTTCATGCTTTATTGGGGTGAAGATTTTCAGTAAAGAAGAGTGCATAAGATGCCATACAAGTATATGCAAATCAATGAGCAGTGGTAAGAGTACAAATGAATGTAACACTGGGAAGAAGCAAAAGAAGAAAACTATTACGAAAGTATTGCATTACCTACCCCTAAAACAACGTTTGCAATGAATATTCATATCATCTAAAACTGAAAATGACGTGGTGGTATGCTTTGGAAAGTAATAATGATGGATTAATGAAACAACCAAAAGATTCAACATTATGGAAGATGTTTGATTCATTATATCTATATTTTTCTTTGGAACCTAGGAATGTAAGTTTGAGATCAGATTCTAATGGTTATAACCCTTTTGATACTTTAAATACCAATTATAACATACAACCCATTATTTTGATGCTTTACAATCTACCTCCATGAATGTGTATAGAGCAGTCTTCTTTCATCATTTCAATTATTATTCTAGGAAATAAAATGTTTGAAAATGACATTATTACATACCTTCCTCCTATAATCAAAGAATTGTTAGAATTATGGAATGATGGTGTGGAAAATTTTGATTCATCAATGAAAAAACTATTCAAAATGCATTTTGCTTCAGTGCCATTAGCGACTTTCATGGATTAGGAAATTTATCTGATTGAAACACTCAGGTCGCTTTGGCTTGTCTAGTTTGTAATTTTGATTTTGAACCCCAATGTTTACCTCATAGAAAAAATGGTGCTTCATGTGTCATTGCTCATTTCTTGATGAATATCATAAATTTAAGTTTAATAAGATACATTTCAATAGAAAAATTGAATCGATAAATTCATTGAAGGTGTTATTTGGTTTATAAATCTTGGGACAATTAATGAATATTGATGCATAATTTGAGAAATATAGTTAGTTGAAAGAAGGGAAATGGGTATGAGATACAACATCTGAAGTAGTTGGAGCCTAACAGTGGAAGAAAATGAGTATATTTTTCAAACTTCCTTATTGGGAGTTTAAATTGCTATATCATAATGTTGACACAATGAATATTGAGAACATTCATGCTAATGTGAATTTTTACATTACCTAGTGAGAAGGGTAAATCTAAAGATTATCTTAATGAACACAAGAACTTGGAAGTAATGAAAAGTATCTTACACACCTTTTCCTCCATCGATCTAAATCTATCCAAGATCCTTGACACAAGTTTGATAACGAACATTGAGAAGTAACGAACGACCTCCTTATTCTAAGGGTATCCATGAGCTCTATGAATCTCTCAATGTTTGGAAAGAATCTCCTTTAAGTCATAGTCTGTGAGAATCTTCAATTTAAAGGCTTTAAGAAAACAAGAGCTAGGGTGCTTTGGCTTGAGGAGTTTCACACCATTCAAATGATCACAAATCAAAAACCACGAGCCTCCTTATATAGGTCATCCAAGGACACTCCTAGGAAACCAAACTTTTGGTTATAGCTGATAACTCAAGAGGGGAGTGAATTGAGTTCCTAATAAAAAAATTATATTTAAAATGTATTTAAAAACTAAATACCCAATTTAAAAGAACAACCTAGTTAACTAAAACAATAGTATTATATAATTTGATATTTTTAAAGAGTTTCTTAAAATCTCGATCACAACTTCATTAAAAAAAATTTAAAACCTTTTTAACTTTTGAAGCCAATTTAATAATATCAAACATAGTATACACAACACTTGTTAAAGCCAACTATAAAACTAAAGTTTTGCTATATAGTTTTGAAAACTAAATCAAGTTTGTTTCAAAATTGGAGGAAAAAAAACAAGAAAAACACACAACGGAATAAAACTAGAGGTTTGGTCTCAAGTAGATACCGAGTCCTCCCCACTTAGAAATTACCCACTACCAAGTAGTTTATTAATAAATAAATAGATCCACAACCTGGATCAGGTTTTTATAAACAACTACACTCAAGTTAGTCCAGGATACACCTATCCTCTTCCACAGTTCTAAATGGAATCATAAGAGTAATAAAGAATAAAGGAGAGAGTATCTTGTACTCTCTAGTACAATATAGGAGACTATGATAAAGAATGGATAAAGTAAAATAAACACATCTTGAAAAATAAGCTAAAATAGAGAGAGAAAAGAATAGAGAGTAATAAGGTTCATTGCATCTCAATCTGATCAACTTTGATTGATCAAAGTGTCGTAGAAGCATTGTGTTCAGTCTGTTCAACGTATCACTGTTGCTCAGGGATCTCTTATATGTGCGTGTATTTAATCACTTTTTTTCCACAAGTGGATCAACATATTAAAGAGATATTTTATCTAAACTAGATGTTTGAGAATATTCATACTTTAATCTTCATACTCATTAGTCATTAAATGCTTTGACTTTGAGTAATTTCTCCAAAATATAGCCGTTGGAGATTTGAAAATACTCCACTTCTTAAGTTAAACATAGTCACTTGGTCTTCACTTAGGCATGATTACTTTGGATGAAAGTTACTAGGCATGATCAGTTGGCACGACAACAGGAACGACAACTAGCCACAATCACTTCATACCTTCATGCCATCACTACATTTTTTTTCATACGGTGGTTTCGTTACTTTATGTGGTAGGTACTCTTCTTATCACAGTCACTTGAATTGTTCTTATAGTAGGTATATTTCTTCGCGCGGTCACTATAACAACACATGTGGTTATTACAACACTTATAGAAATTTTCTTACCTTCGCAGGGAACTAGGTTTCTTCATGCGGTGGGTAGTTTCCTTTGTGTGGTCAATTTGAGTTCAACGTACAGTAGGTTCAGTACATATGAAATCACATGAACTTCAACACACAGTCAGTATAGTACTTAGATAGAATTGACGCATGACATATAGTTTGTTCATGTGATCAGTACCCAATGGTCACTTGACCTTCATGGTCAGTAGGTGTCTTTATACGATAGGTAGGCATGATCACTTCTAGGCTTATCCATTTTTTACAAGTTTTTCCAGAAAAATTGTTGACTAACATAAAACATGAAATTCATTAAAAACATTATAAACATGATTTGGGATTATTAAAATAAGGAGTTGATGGCCTAAGCCAACAATATCCCCCTTTTTGATGATAAAAAATCATGATATATATGTTCAAATAATTAAATAATAGATATATGAAATGAATTGAATATAAATAATAGGTTTTATCAATTTCATTCAAAATTAAGGTTTTGATCATATTTCTCAGTATGTATGTCTCATTCAAAGTAGTTTTTATCCCCCTTTTGAGATAATCAAAAAGTGAAATAGAGGAAAAGGAAATTAAAATAAACCAAAAA
The DNA here is from genome assembly GCA_963277665.1 of Viscum album. Lineage (NCBI taxonomy): Eukaryota > Viridiplantae > Streptophyta > Magnoliopsida > Santalales > Viscaceae > Viscum > Viscum album. Next base: position 89,399,093 of record OY728135.1, on the reverse strand, counting down.
ATACTAGAGAGAAATAAACACAAAAAGAGTATTTCTGTAAGATTATAAAAGGAGTAGAGAAAACAGATTACAAGGAGTCCCTATCAAGAATTCTAATCAGAATCAGAATCTAGCACATCCCTGATGTCTGTAGGGATTAATATATCCTTTCCTATGGAGGTAGAGGTTGGAGAAAAATATATAGTCTGGGGTATAGAGGTAGAAATAGGCCCACCAATGACTACACATCTGAAAAACACACACACAAGATTCTCAACTGCTTGACTAGGAGATAAGAAAAAAGGATTAAGGGTAGAGGAGGTAGTGGTAGGGGTTGAGGGAATAGGTATAGATGGAGGAGCTAGCATAGCTGTATTAACATAATATAGTTAGGGTTCCATCATCCTAGTAAATTCATGCATTTCTCAAGATCTATGTTCTATATCTTGAAAATAATCCTCTTTATTCTCCATAAAAATTTCCAACACTAGAGTAAGAACTTTGAGATTCTCAACTTGAGACTTAAAATCCCAGGTTAAAGGAGGCATCTTAAGATCAAAATCAAGAGTTATAAATATGTTCTTGAAGTATGACTTAGTAAAGATTCTACTAAGATAGAAATAAATGACCTTCTTGATTGTTTCTCTATCTTTTCTAGCTTTTGTAACATATTTCTTAACCAACTCCAAGGTCACAAAGGCATGAGTCTGAAAGCCATCAACAACCATTTCCCCTGTCTACTTAAAATCATAATTTTTTTTAAACTCATCCCTTATGAATTGTATGATGATTTCTTCATTAACAACACTAGGAGGAGGAGAAGGCAACAAAGAAGATAAATGAAGATCCAAAGGTTGAAATAATGTATTCAAGAATCTCTAATTAAGCTTCAATATCATATTATAAATATCTTCACATAGAGCATCAATATGAGCTTTTAAACTTTCAATATCATTTTTCATTAGTTCTATTCTAAGATGGAATCTAGGATGAAGATGAGAAATAACTAAAGTAATAGCCTTGGATAAATCTACCTCTATAATTGGTTCTAAATAATTCCAAAACTAAGGAATAATTCTTTTAATACCCCCGTTAGATATGATTTTAACTCATTCAAATAATCTTTTGAAACATTGGATATTGAAGGTATGAAAGGGGGTACGGAAGGAGATGAATCATAAGTCAGATACCTACCATCATCCTCAGTCTCTATATATCTAGATCTCATAGACTAAACTTCAGATCTGTCACCAACATCAACTTTTTCTTCAATTTCAAGAGGATTAGTATGAATATATTTAACATGATTTGTTATATTTTCATTCTCAGATTCCTTAAAATACTTTGAAATAGTAGGTACATAAATTCCTTCCAAGAATTGATCCATATAGGGCCTTACATGAGACACCTCAATCCCATTATGAGAGTTTATCTCAGCTATTAAAGAGACTTCTATCACCCTTTGAGCAGAAGGGATAGTAGGTCCACCTTGTCCAAGTGGACCGCCCTCATTATCATTATCCTCAGAGTCTGAGTTTTCTAGACCTAACACTTTAGATCTTGGGGACATCCCCCCCCTAGAAAGTGCATCTAGCATACTTGGTCTAGGAGTAATGCCTATCTCAGGAGACTTATCTGAACTGTCTTCATCCTCTCCAGACTCATCAAAGTCATCCCATTCAGGTTATTTTACAAAACCACCAATATAAAATTTATTGTCAACAATATCATCATCTTGTAACTCTTCCTCATAAGATGGTAAGGTAAACAGAGTGACTGTAGGTCCAAAGGATATAAAAAGAGGTGCTACTTTATAATCCTCATGAGATTCTCTAACTTCATCATCAAGATCTACTTCCTCATCCTTTTCTTCCTCATCATTAGAAACAATAAAAACATCCTACTCATCATAAGAATAAATAACAGTATCATATGGATCAAGAACTGGATCCACTAGATCCCTTGGTCTAATAGGATACTTCACAGGATTAATTTTTTCATAAAACTTCTCTGGGTCAGCCACCCATTATTTCTTCCAGGGGTTCCAATTAACTTTCACGTGCTTATAAATTCTATGAGTTATGAAAATACCATTTTAGAAAGTTATCTTTTCCTCCCCCTCAGGTACTAAACCCTTATACCCCAATAGGGTTGAAATAAATATTGGATATGGCAGGGAATTGAATTTAGAAGATGGATTACAAAACTCATTCATGTGCCTCATCACATACCTTACCAAGTTGATATGGATCCCATTTTTCATCAAGATCAAAAATAAAAGATACTAGTTCCTTAGGATACCGATTTCCCCTTTCCTGGGATAGATTAGATATAGAATAAACTTAGCTAGTAGCCTGCACTCACCACTGAGCTCTACAATGGTTGGTCTTCTGGGTGTTCCATTCCCAGTCATCTCTATCACAGTTCTTCGTGAGAAAAACAAATAGTACAGATCACACACGGTCTCTTCCACAGTTATACATGGGAAACAAAATGTAGGTGAAGTTTGATGTGAGGATATTCAGTATCCTCCGATTCAAGCACCAGAGAGAGAGTGTGTAATAGACAGACACACACACTCCTCAGAAATGTAAAATGAAGTGAAACAATAGCGCTAAAAATATAAGTTTGAGTTTAGAAAGCTCTATGTGTTTGCAGTTCAGATTTTGACTCCTTGAAGTGAAGAATTTGATGTTGAGTCTTTCTCTGGAAGTTGTCTCCAAAACAGAGTGCCGCAACTTCAGGTTCTAGCTTTGAGTGTTTTGCCTCTGGTGTTGATCAAGAGTTGATGAAGCAGAGAAGACAAAAGTGAGTTTGTGCCCAAATGATCTTCGTGAGGTTCTTGGGTTCTCAATGTAAGCGTTGAATGGTTCTTGTTTGATCTAGCAAGTAAGCTCCTTCACATGTAAAGACGCGCTTCTCATCACAATCGTTTTTTTCGTCTTCCTCGCTCTTCCCTTTTATACTTGAGGTCCGACAATAGGAATGAGTAGATCACGTGCGGTCTTTCTCGTACCTCGTACTGTCCCCAGATATGGTCTCCTGAAATGTCTACAATCAACATTTATTAATGTCAGAAGCATTAAATTTACCAAATATGACCGTTAGCATAATCTTAAGAATTTGACAAAGTATGGAGTAGAAGAGTATCAGTAGACTGACAATGGTAGCCTTCACAACGGTAGGCTTCAACAGTAGGTACACCTCGGCAACCTTCAACGGTAACCTTCCCAACTGCAACCTTCATCGGCAGCCTTGCTTCGGTGACCTTTAATCGGTGACATTTTGTTGGTGACCTTTGCATCGGTGACCTTTGCACTTAGAGAAATATTGCACTGTGAGCTTAAACAGGAGAGCAGTGAGATTAAAAGAAAATAGTTATTACATTGATATGAACATAATTTTCACATAAAAGATTATCCTATAGGAGAAACAAGATGCTTTATATATAAATGAAACATGATTTGGGATTATCAAAACAGGTGAGTCCAACATTTTTGTCAATTTATATTTATATTATTTAACGTTTGCACATTTTTCCATGCATATCAAACAAGCTATTGACTAATCAACCCCTTTCCTATTGCTTCTGTCATCTCTTTTCTATTTATATTAAATGGATTTTGACCATCAAATTCTATATCAGTAAAGAGTCCTGCATCAGCTTATGTGTTGAACCTCAAAAGCAACTGCCTGACAAGTTGTTTTGAATAAAAGAGATACTAGTTTATTGATAAAGTTGTAGCGGGAGACTTTACAAATTATCCGTGAGTAGAATCATTTAGCCTCCGTTTGATAGCACTCAATGAAAACTGCTTATGACATCTATCACTTGATAAACAGTTACACTTCCACTTAAATAAAATTTTAAAGAAAACCACTTAAATAATTGACATATGATACTTATACAATAAGCAATCTGGAAACTCTTAGCACCTCTGACCCACTTTATAAAGAAAAAAACGAGGTGTTTTCATGGTCTAAAATATAATAAAAATAGCGTATTCAGTTTTATTTTTTCACAAATGACCTTTATTAATTATGAGAAAGAATATGGTATAAATTGTTATGTTTGCAATATCAGGTGACGAAGCGACTGAAGGAATTGAAGGAAGAGCACGGGAAACGAAATGTTTAGCATTCTCAGCCTACAAATGCTGTGGTGAAGCAGTAAGTCTTCAGAAAGACAATGACTGGGTGACTTAGTTGTTATAAATTATTATTATTTCATTAAATATAATCATTAATTTTTTCAGAAAATTACTAATAAATCAATTTTTTTATATTTGGGTACAACCTTCGACAGCGAACTGGCACAGACAGGGGATGAGGACCACGGCTCGGGGGCGGAGGTGGTTAATGCGGCACTTGGGGGCTTATAAAGCCTCGCTTGCCTCATGCGGAATCTGATCTGGGACAGCGTTATGGCTGGTCAATTAATTTTCCCAGCACAACGCTTCCTCCCTATAGCTTGTCCGACCCCTCCTTTTCTCTCAGTGCATTGACCACCTCCTTTTCGCAAACTGACGTTTTTTGTTGGGTATTTGTTATTTGCGATAGTTCTATAGTTTTATTTGTAATAAAACTATGGTCAATATTTAGATTGTCGAGTTAATTGAATTATGTCTCATAAAATGATATCTTAAAAGATGAATTTGAGTTCCATATTTCTTATTTGCGATCATGCTAGTCTTATTTTTACGTTACATATAAATATTTTGTTATATATTTGTTATTGGTGATCACCTTATAAGTTTCCTATGCATTACATATATAAATTTTAACTGCTCTATACACATAAATTTAATGTTAAATTTGCATCATGTGTATAAATGCACATACATTATCATCATTATATATATAAATGCACTATCCATTTTAAACTCACGATTTAGTTTTGAAATTCATTTAAAAGATCAAAGAGTTTATTAAACGAAGCATTTTAAATAAATTTATTTTTTAAATTTAAGTTGTTTATAATTGTTTTGGTTAATGTTATGAGGTACTGAAGGACATGATCTCGATGTTTTTCATTTTATATGTCATGTGATTTTTTAGAGCGACATTTCTTTAATAAAATTATAAAGGGTAAAATGGTTTTCAAATGAATGGATTTTTTAAGTGAGCTTTCATATGAGTGCAATTTTTTGTATATGTATTATTTTACTTAAATGTCATTTTTTGCACAATGATATTAAGAATTGATGGTACTGTTTGGATTAAACATTTATATCTTTCTTTTGAATGAATAGCGTGAAAATTGATAATACAATATGTATGGATGAAAGTTGGATCAATTTACCCTGGAACATTCCTTAACATGTTAAGGATTTAGAAGAACTTTTAGATTATGCAATTGCAAATCGATAAATATGATAGAATAAAATGCTTCTGTTCTGATTATAAATTTAGGCGATGGTTGAACAGAAACAAAATATAAGAACACTTGATATTGAAATAATTTCTTGCTCAATATGTACATTGGATTTGGCATGGAGAATCAAATGTTATGTAAAAGGATTTGGCATGGAGAATCAAATGTTATGTAAAGTCAAAATAGCAACTATCCAATAAATGAAAACACAAAGTAACCCGTTAGAGGGGAATTTAATTTGAAACATGTTAAATGACACATTTGGCTTTACGAGACACAATGACCAAGATTTTAATCAACAAAGCCTTCAGTTAATCCTCTTGAGCAGGTTAATGTCACTCAGAACTCCAGTGAGTAAAGAAATGACTTATGAATTAGTTGAAGATGAAAATTAAAAATTGCACAATGCATGTGCCAAGTATTCAAAGTCGTATTTTCTAGTTAAGTTGTAGCATATCCAGTGTCTTCATGGAATTACTAATAAAACAATTTAAATGATATTGGAGCTGCTTCATGATGCATTTAGAGAAGTTAAGATCCCACTTCATTCTATGGGTTGAAAAAAATTATCAACAAACTTGGCCATGATTATGCGAAAAACCCCTAATAATTTCATGCTTTATTGGGGTGAAGATTTTCAGTAAAGAAGAGTGCATAAGATGCCATACAAGTATATGCAAATCAATGAGCAGTGGTAAGAGTACAAATGAATGTAACACTGGGAAGAAGCAAAAGAAGAAAACTATTACGAAAGTATTGCATTACCTACCCCTAAAACAACGTTTGCAATGAATATTCATATCATCTAAAACTGAAAATGACGTGGTGGTATGCTTTGGAAAGTAATAATGATGGATTAATGAAACAACCAAAAGATTCAACATTATGGAAGATGTTTGATTCATTATATCTATATTTTTCTTTGGAACCTAGGAATGTAAGTTTGAGATCAGATTCTAATGGTTATAACCCTTTTGATACTTTAAATACCAATTATAACATACAACCCATTATTTTGATGCTTTACAATCTACCTCCATGAATGTGTATAGAGCAGTCTTCTTTCATCATTTCAATTATTATTCTAGGAAATAAAATGTTTGAAAATGACATTATTACATACCTTCCTCCTATAATCAAAGAATTGTTAGAATTATGGAATGATGGTGTGGAAAATTTTGATTCATCAATGAAAAAACTATTCAAAATGCATTTTGCTTCAGTGCCATTAGCGACTTTCATGGATTAGGAAATTTATCTGATTGAAACACTCAGGTCGCTTTGGCTTGTCTAGTTTGTAATTTTGATTTTGAACCCCAATGTTTACCTCATAGAAAAAATGGTGCTTCATGTGTCATTGCTCATTTCTTGATGAATATCATAAATTTAAGTTTAATAAGATACATTTCAATAGAAAAATTGAATCGATAAATTCATTGAAGGTGTTATTTGGTTTATAAATCTTGGGACAATTAATGAATATTGATGCATAATTTGAGAAATATAGTTAGTTGAAAGAAGGGAAATGGGTATGAGATACAACATCTGAAGTAGTTGGAGCCTAACAGTGGAAGAAAATGAGTATATTTTTCAAACTTCCTTATTGGGAGTTTAAATTGCTATATCATAATGTTGACACAATGAATATTGAGAACATTCATGCTAATGTGAATTTTTACATTACCTAGTGAGAAGGGTAAATCTAAAGATTATCTTAATGAACACAAGAACTTGGAAGTAATGAAAAGTATCTTACACACCTTTTCCTCCATCGATCTAAATCTATCCAAGATCCTTGACACAAGTTTGATAACGAACATTGAGAAGTAACGAACGACCTCCTTATTCTAAGGGTATCCATGAGCTCTATGAATCTCTCAATGTTTGGAAAGAATCTCCTTTAAGTCATAGTCTGTGAGAATCTTCAATTTAAAGGCTTTAAGAAAATAAGAGCTAGGGTGCTTTGGCTTGAGGAGTTTCACACCATTCAAATGATCACAAATCAAAAACCACGAGCCTCCTTATATAGGTCATCCAAGGACACTCCCAGGAAACCAAACTTTTGGTTATAGCTGATAACTCAAGAGGGGAGTGAATTGAGTTCCTAATAAAAAAATTATATTTAAAATGTATTTAAAAACTAAATACCCAATTTAAAAGAACAACCTAGTTAACTAAAACAATAGTATTATATAATTTGATATTTTTAAAGAGTTTCTTAAAATCTCGATCACAACTTCATTAAAAAAAATTTAAAACCTTTTCAACTTTTGAAGCCAATTTAATAATATCAAACATAGTATACACAACACTTGTTAAAGCCAACTATAAAACTAAAGTTTTGCTATATAGTTTTGAAAACTAAATCAAGTTTGTTTCAAAATTGGAGGAAAAAAAACAAGAAAAACACACAACGGAATAAAACTAGAGGTTTGGTCTCAAGTAGATACCGAGTCCTCCCCACTTAGAAATTACCCACTACCAAGTAGTTTATTAATAAATAAATAGATCCACAACCTGGATCAGGTTTTTATAAACAACTACACTCAAGTTAGTCCAGGATACACCTATCCTCTTCCACAGTTCTAAATGGAATCATAAGAGTAATAAAGAATAAAGGAGAGAGTATCTTGTACTCTCTAGTACAATATAGGAGACTATGCTAAAGAATGGATAAAGTAAAATAAACACATCTTGAAAAATAAGCTAAAATAGAGAGAGAAAAGAATAGAGAGTAATAAGGTTCATTGCATCTCAATCTGATCAACTTTGATTGATCAAAGTGTCGTAGAAGCATTGTGTTCAGTCTGTTCAACGTATCACTGTTGCTCAGGGATCTCTTATATGTGCGTGTATTTAATCACTTTTTTTCCACAAGTGGATCAACATATTAAAGAGATATTTTATCTAAACTAGATGTTTGAGAATATTCATACTTTAATCTTCATACTCATTAGTCATTAAATGCTTTGACTTTGAGTAATTTCTCCAAAATATAGCCGTTGGAGATTTGAAAATACTCCACTTCTTAAGTTAAACATAGTCACTTGGTCTTCAATTAGGCATGATTACTTTGGATGAAAGTTACTAGGCATGATCAGTTGGCACGACAACAGGAACGACAACTAGCCACAATCACTTCATACCTTCATGCCATCACTACATTTTTTTTTCATACGGTGGTTTCGTTACTTTATGTGGTAGGTACTCTTCTTATCACAGTCACTTGAATTGTTCTTATAGTAGGTATATTTCTTCGCGCGGTCACTATAACAACACATGTGGTTATTACAACACTTATAGAAATTTTCTTACCTTCGCAGGGAACTAGGTTTCTTCATGCGGTGGGTAGTTTCCTTTGTGTGGTCAATTTGAGTTCAACGTACATAAGGTTCAGTACATATGAAATCACATGAACTTCAACACACAGTCAGTATAGTACTTAGATAGAATTGACGCATGACATGTAGTTTGTTCATGTGATCAGTACCCAATGGTCACTTGACCTTCATGGTCAGTAGGTGTCTTTATACGATAGGTAGGCATGATCACTTCTAGGCTTATCCATTTTTTACAAGTTTTTCCAGAAAAATTGTTGACTAACATAAAACATGAAATTCATTAAAAACATTATAAACATGATTTGGGATTATTAAAATAAGGAGTTGATGGCCTAAGCCAACAATATCCCCCTTTTTGATGATAAAAAATCATGATATATATGTTCAAATAATTAAATAATAGATATATGAAATGAATTGAATATAAATAATAGGTTTTATCAATTTCATTCAAAATTAAGGTTTTGATCATATTTCTCAGTATGTATGTCTCATTCAAAGTAGTTTTTATCCCCCTTTTGAGATAATCAAAAAGTGAAATAGAGGAAAAGGAAATTAAAATAAACCAAAAAATACTAGAGAGAAATAAACACAAAAAGAGTATTTCTATAAGATTATAAAAGGAGTAGAGAAAACAGATTACAAGGAGTCCCTATCAAGAATTCTAATCAGAATCAGAATCTAGCACATCCCTGATGTCTGTAGGGATTAATATATCCTTTCCTATGGAGGTAGAGGTTGGAGAAAAATATATAGTCTGGGGTATAGAGGTAGAAATAGGCCCACCAATGACTACACATCTGAAAAACACACACACAAGATTCTCAACTGCTTGACTAGGAGATAAGAAAAAAGGATTAAGGGTAGAGGAGGTAGTGGTAGGGGTTGAGGGAATAGGTATAGCTGGAGGAGCTAGCATAGCTGTATTAACAGAATATAGTTAGGGTTCCATCATCCTAGTAAATTCATGCATTTCTCAAGATCTATGTTCTATATCTTGAAAATAATCCTCTTTATTCTCCATAAAAATTTCCAACACTAGAGTAAGAACTTTGAGATTCTCAACTTGAGACTTAAAATCCCAGGTTAAAGGAGGCATCTTAAGATCAAAATCAAGAGTTATAAATATGTTCTTGAAGTATGACTTAGTAAAGATTCTACTAAGATAGAAATAAATGACCTTCTTGATTGTTTCTCTATCTTTTCTAGCTTTTGTAACATATTTCTTAACCAACTCCAAGGTCACAAAGGCATGAGTCTGAAAGCCATCAACAACCATTTCCCCTGTCTACTTAAAATCATAATTTTTTTTAAACTCATCCCTTATGAATTGTATGATGATTTCTTCATTAACAACACTAGGAGGAGGAGAAGGCAACAAAGAAGATGAAGGAAGATCCAAAGGTTGAAATAATGTATTCAAGAATCTCTAATTAAGCTTCAATATCATATTATAAATATCTTCACATAGAGCATCAATATGAGCTTTTAAACTTTCAATATCATTTTTCATTAGTTCCATTCTAAGATGGAATCTAGGATGAAGATGAGAAATAACTAAAGTAATAGCCTTGGATAAATCTACCTCTATAATTGGTTCTAAATAATTCCAAAACTAAGGAATAATTCTTTTAATACCCCCGTTAGATATGATTTTAACTCATTCAAATAATCTTTTGAAACATTGGATATTGAAGGTATGAAAGGGGGTACGGAAGGAGATGAATCATAAGTCAGATACCTACCATCATCCTCAGTCTCTATATATCTAGATCTCATAGACTAAACTTCAGATCTGTCACCAACATCAACTTTTTCTTCAATTTCAAGAGGATTAGTATGAATATATTTAACATGATTTGTTATATTTTCATTCTCAGGTTCCTTAAAATACTTTGAAATAGTAGGTACAAAAACTCCTTCCAAGAATTGATCCATATAGGGCCTTACATGAGACACCTCAATCCCATTATGAGAGTTTATCTCAGCTATTAAAGAGACTTCTATCACCCTTTGAGCAGAAGGGATAGTAGGTCCACCTTGTCCAAGTGGACCGCCCTCATTATCATTATCCTCAGAGTCTGAGTTTTCTAGACCTAACACTTTAGATCTTGGGGACATCCCCCCCCTAGAAAGTGCATCTAGCATACTTGGTCTAGGAGTAATGCCTATCTCAGGAGACTTATCTGAACTGTCTTCATCCTCTCCAGACTCATCAAAGTCATCCCATTCAGGTTATTTTACAAAACCACCAATATAAAATTTATTGTCAACAATATCATCATCTTGTAACTCTTCCTCATAAGATGGTAAGGTAAACGGAGTGATTGTAGGTCCAAAGGATATAAAAAGAGGTGCTACTTTATAATCCTCATGAGATTCTCTAACTTCATCATCAAGATCTACTTCCTCATCCTTTTCTTCCTCATCATTAGAAACAATAAAAACATCCTACTCATCATAAGAATAAATAACAGTATCATATGGATCAAGAACTGGATCCACTAGATCCCTTGGTCTAATAGGATACTTCACAGGATTAATTTTTTCATAAAACTTCTCTGGGTCAGCCACCCATTATTTCTTCCAGGGGTTCCAATTAACTTTCACGTGATTATAAATTCTATGAGTTATGAAAATACCATTTTAGAAAGTTATCTTTTCCTCCCCCTCAGGTACTAAACCCTTATACCCCAATAGGGTTGAAATAAATATTGGATATGGCAGGGAATTGAATTTAGAAGATGGATTACAAAACTCATTCATGTGCCTCATCACATACCTTACCAAGTTGATATGGATCCCATTTTTCATCAAGATCAAAAATAAAAGATACTAGTTCCTTAGGATACTGATTTCCCCTTTCCTGGGATAGATTAGATATAGAATAAACTTAGCTAGTAGCCTGCACTCACCACTGAGCTCTACAATGGTTGGTCTTCTGGGTGTTCCATTCCCAGTCATCTCTTCTAGGGAACTTTGAAACTCAAAGTGATCATGATTTATTGAATAATAACTTCAGTAGTCCTCATGCCCACCCTTGTGTGGAACACCTAAATTTTTTTCCCAATGATTTGAAGAAAACTCGAAAGCTTCTTCATTCCCCATTATCCTAATGGTGTCTATATTCTTTCCAAAAATAAATTCCATATGTACATAGAATTACTTAACTAACCTTGTATAGAATGGTTTACAATTTTCCACCTACCAAGCATCAAAAAATTGTTTCTGAATCATATTCCACATTAGCGATTTTCTTGACTGGATCCATTTAGCATCCAATTATTTTTCCACACATACTGGATGATCAATTAGATTTGGGTTGTGCATCTTCACTACAATATTCAAGATTCCTTTATCCTTTCTAGATTTTTTTGATGGAGGTAATTTTATAGGAGGTGTGGCATTAGGAGCTCATTTCATCCTTGAAATTTGTACTACAAGTTGATTTCTCACAAGGTTACAGTTTGAGATAGATTCAAGGCAAGATAATTTCAATAGCAGGTAAGGTTTCAAAAAAGAGAAAGGGATTTTAGGATAGAGATATTCATCAATTCAGATTATTATTCTAATTTTAAATTCAATCATTTAGGGATAAAATAATAAATTTTTTTAAGAAAATTCCACAAAAATAACTTTACTAAAAATCTTAAGTACAAATAGGCATGATAGGTATACTGACCATTTGATCATGGTATCTTAGATGGGTCATGGTAGATATACTAACCGTATAAGTAAAGGTTCATGGTAAGTATAGTGACTGTGTGATTTAAATTCCATGATAGGTATAATGATCGCATGAACAACTGGTCATAGTAGGTATACTGACAGTGTGACATAAACTTCACAGTTTACGTAGAAAAAATATTAAACATATCTTAAATAAAGAGAAGGAAAATGTTGAGTAATAAAATATAAAAAAGAACATGATTACAAAAAATCAGGAGTTATAACTAATTAAAGGATTTAAGAATAGTTAATCATTCCCAACTATATCTGATATAGTTTATTATCTTAATATTCAATGGATTTGTAAATATATCAGAAAGATGATGTTTAGTACTAATGAATTCAATAGTTATATCACCTTTTTGAAAGTGATCTCTCAATAATTGATTTCTTATATCAGTATGTTTTTTCCTAGAGCAAGACACAAGATTCTTATAAATTTTTATAGAACTTATATTATCACAATTTATAGGGACATGTCTGAATTGATATCCACAGTCTAGTTAACTGTGCTTTATCCACATAATCTATGCACAACATCTACTTACACCTATGTTTTCAACTTCAACAATATATAATGCAACCTTTTTTTTTCTTACTACACCATGAAACTTAGAGACTTTCCCAAAAGATGACATGTTTCAGAAGTTTTATTTTTGTCTAACTTACAACTACAAAAATTAGAATCTAAATAACTAACTCAAATGCATATCCTTTAGTGTAAAATAATCCAAAATTGGTTATATTTTTATGGTATTTAAAAAAACTTTTAACAAAATTTAAATGAGATTATTTAGGGTTTTCTTAAAAACATGTACACATGTACAAACTAAACATAATATCAAGTCGACTAGCAGTTAAGTATAATAAACTTCTTATCATACCTCTGTAAGTAGTTTTATATACGAACTTTCTAGTTTCATGAAGATCTATCTTACAACTTATACTCATGGGAGTATCGCTACCTTTAGTGCTATCCATAACAAATTTTTTTAAAAGATCCTTCAAGAAATTTCTTTGATTTAAAACAATTCCTTATTTATTTTGAAAATTTTGAAATCTAATAAAGTATTTTAACTCACCCATTAAACCCATTTCAAATTTATTTTGCATCATTTTGTAAAATTCAATACACAGGGAGTCTTTGGATCATCCAAAAATAATATCATTAACATATATTTGAATTACTAAAACATCATTTGAAATTATTTATATAAATAAAGTAGGGTCAAAAACATATTTTATAAAACCATTTAAAATAAGAAAAGTGCTGAGCCTATCATACCAAGCTCTAGGAGCTTGTTTTAAACTATACAAATCTTTTGTTAATTTAAAAACACAATTTTGAAAATGAGGATTTTGAAATCTAGAAGGTTTTTAAACAAATACATCCTAAAAAATATATCCATTTAGGAATGAACTCTTAACATCCATTTGATATAGTTTGAAATTAAGATGTGAAACATATGAAAACAATATTTTGATGGACTAAAGTCTAGATACTAGTGAAAATATTTCTTTATAGCCAATACCTTCTTCTTGACCACATCTTTGTGTAGCCAATATAGCTTTATTTCTAATGATAGTTCCATACTCATCAACCTTGTTCTTATACACCAATTTAGTGCCAATAGTTGGGTAGTATTTAGGTCTATATACTAATTCCTAGACTTTATTTCTTTCAAACTGGTTTAATTCATCTTGCATTGATATTACCCAATGTCCATCATTGATTTCTCCATTGGTGTTCTTAGGTTCAAGCTATGATAATAAGGCTTGATGTTTAACTTGATTTCTTAGTGAGGCTTGGGTTTAAGTTACTTTTATATGTCACCTATAGTAGTATCTAAGGAATGGTTTTTGAGGGTTCTAATGGTTCTAAGAATTGAAGAACTTGGTTCTTCCAAGTCTTCTTCTTGGTCAGGAATAATTTGATGATCTCTACCAGGTGATTTATTTGGTAAATATGCAGAAAGATCAGAATATTTAGAGGTATTATTGATATTCATATTTGAAATATCATCCTCAAGGTTTTCTAAAGCAAGTTTGGGTTCATGTGAATCTGTCTTATCAAAAGTGACATGAACAGTTTCTCCCACAATTTTTATTTCTTATTAAAGACTCAATAAACTTTACTAGTGGTTGAATAACCAAGGAAAATTCATTCATATATTTTTGGTGATTTTTTTTTCAAATTCTTTTTGTGTTAAGAATATAAAATTTACAACAAAAAACTATAAAGTAATTTACTTTGGGATTTTTACCACTCCATAATTCATATAGAGTCTTTTAAGATAGGTCTTACAAGAACTATATTAATTACATAAAAATTTGTGTGAACAACTCCATCACATTAATAGATAGGGGTGTCATATTCACTGAGCATTGTTCTAGAAATTTCTTGAAGAGTCTCATTTCACCTTTCAACAACCCCATTTTGTTGAGGTGTTCAAGGTGTAGAGAAATTGTGAGTATAGCATGTTGTGAGCAGAGATATTAAATTTTATGATTATCAATATCTCACACATGATCAATTTTTAAAGTATTTATGGTTAGTACATTAAGGATCTCTACATATTTACCATAGAAATAAAAAAATGAAGTAGATTCACTTTTATGATCAAGGAAAAACACCCATGTATATCTTGAATAATCAACAACTATAAGATAAACATAATATTTTCATGCTAAAATAAAAACTCTAGATGGTTCAAATAAATATATATGAACCAATTCCAGTGTTTGAGAGGCAGAGAACTATTTATTTTATTTGAAAGATATTTTTTATTTCTTTCCCTTTTGACAAGGATTACACACTTTGTCTTTGGGAAATTCTAGCTTGGCTAGATCCTTGAATAAAACTTTATTAGTTAGCTTTCTAAGAGAGTGTATATTGTAATTGACAAGTATCCTATTCCATATCCAAGATTCTATATGAAAATAACTTAAACAAGAAACATTTTTAGAAAATAAAGAATCTAAATTAACAACATATACATTATCATTTATAAAAGTAGTAAATACCAAATCCTTCTTAGAATCAACAAATTTACAAGAATTGTTCTAAAATTTTACATTGAAAACATCATTAAATAATAGATAAATACTAAGTAGATTATATTTTAAACCTTTATAAAATAAAACTTTATAAATAAGGAAATATTAAGAGTTACCAATTTTTCCAAGTCTAATGATTTTTACTTTTTCATTGTCACAAAAAGTGACATACCCACCACCCACCTTTATAAGGATTTTGAAGCTTGAGTAGTCTCTAGTAATTTATTTAGAACATCCACTGACTAGACACCAAATTTTTTTATTGGACCTCTTTAATAAATTTTCATACAATCAATTAAATGAAAATTGATTTTAGTACCCATATCTACTTGGGTCTAGATAGTTTTGTAATCAAAACTTTTAGAATCTAAATTTGTTTTACAGGATTATTAGAAACAGATTTAAAATATCTAGAAATAAAATCCTTTTTTTGGTCCAAAATTATTAGAATGGTTTCCAAAACTAGTAGCATTTTTAGAAACTAAAGATATATTTTTAGAACTAGGAATAAAATAGTTTTTTTGAAAGTTATTTTTTTATCCAAGTTAATAATAAAAACCATCTCTTGGTTTAGATACAACATGAATTCCCAAGATTTTGTTTATGTTTTCTATTCTTATAGAAAAACCTTATGTGTACTTTTATAATTGTTCTTTTACTAATTTCAAATCAGAATTTTCTTTTAAATAATTAGCATTCTTTTCTTTTATAATTCTAAGAGAATATTTTTATACACCACATATCACATGAACCCTTTTCATATTTTTATATTTTCCTTTTAACTCATTCATGGCATCTTCAAATATAGCACAATATTTTTATAATTACTCATTAGACATTTCAAAATCATTAGGAATATGAGAATAAGTAGAAGGTACCTAATAAGTAGTATCCATAAATCATAGAGTAGATTTTATATCTTCTCAGCTTGAATCTGAGTCACTAGAGCTATCCTCAGATACACTCCAAGTGGATTTCATTTATCTTTTTAGTATTTTCTCTATATTCATATTTTTTTTATTTGAGAATTGGATATTCAGCCTTTATGTGCCCTTTTCTTTTTCATTCATAACATATGATCTCATTAGACGAGTCATCCCTTTATAATATTTCTTCCAGTTCCATCTCTTTTCATATTTAACTTTATATCTATACTTTCTAAAAAAATTCTTCCTTTTCTAGAACTTTTTAAACCTTCTAGTTAGATGATCTATTTCTTCATCACTTTCAGTGTCACATTCACTTACACTTGTAATTTCATTTTTAACAACTTCTTTTGTTTTTTTACCGTGATGCTTTAAATGAAACAAATTTTCATTTTGGTTCATTATCATCACTGTTTACCTTCATTTCTTCTTCATACATCATGATATTTCCAATAATAACCTAAAATGGTAGTTTGATGATATCAAATGATTCATAGATAGAGATTACAATACCTCTTTATCTATCTGTTATACATCTTAGGATCCTCATTACTTGATCTTTGTCTATCATCAGTTTTCCAAGTGCGATCATAGTGTTTATGATATCATTAAACCTAAGATACATATCAGAAATAGATTCATCAGGTTTCATTTTGAATGTATCATATTTAATAGTATATATATTAATAATAATTTCTTTAACATTAGAAGTGCCTTCATGTGAGACAAAAAGAGTATCCAAAATAAGATATGCGGTATCACATGAATATATTAGTTTAAATTAAACTTCTCCTAAATCAAAAAATCAAGAATTCATAGCTTTGTAGTTTGAATCATAATTAGCTTTAGTAGGATCATCCCATTCCTTTCTAGTAGTTTTAGGTTTCTCATATTTATCATCAATAGATCCCCAAATATCAAAACCCATACTCTCAAGATGGTTTTTTATTTCGATTTTCCATTGAGCATAGTTTTGTCCATTAAAATAATGAGGTCTATTGGTTTCATAACCTTTAGAATTACCTTCCATAATATTACATTATAAAATAGAAATTAAATAGTTTTTTTAAAAAATATCTGAATAAACAACAAGAAAAAGAAACTAGAACCCTTAGATACCAAATATTGGCCAGTGTGGGTAACTCAAGAGGGGGTAAATTGAGTTCCCAATAAAAAATTTCTTTTTAAAATGGATTTAAAAACTAAATCCCCCAATTTAAAATAAAATATCATTTAACTAAAATAGAATTATTATATAATTTGATATTTTCAAAGAGTTTCTTAAAAGCTCGATCACAACTTAATTAAAACACATTTTAAAACCTTTTTCGACTTTTGAAACCACTTTAATAGCATGAAAAAAAGTATATAAAACACTTTTTAAATCAAACTATCAAAGTAAAATTTTTATATATAGTTTTGAAAACTAAATCAAGTTTGTTTTAAAATTAGAGAAAAAAAAAGAAAAATACACAATGGAATAAAACAAGAGGTTTGGTCTCAAGTAGATACCTAGTCCTATCCACTAAAAAACACCTATTTACAAGTATTTTATTCCTAAATAAATAGATCCATAACCTGGATTGGGTTTTTATAAACAAATACACTCAAGGAAGTCCATTCCACACCTAGCCTCTTCCACATTTCTATGTGGCATCAAAATAGTAATAAATAATAAAGGAGAGAATATCTTGTACTATTCAATACAATACATGAGACTATGTTAATTAATGAATAGAGTAAAATAACACAGCTCAAAAAGTAAGCTAAAATAGAGTGATCAAAGAATAGAGAGTAAGAAGGTTCGATGCAGCATAATCTGATCAGCTTCGGTTGATCAACTATATTTAAATCAGTCCTTTAAAAGATTCAAATGAGTTTTCACTAAGTAGTTTGTAAAACAGAGTGTGTATAAGCACCATGTTTAGTCTGTTTAGTGTATCACTTTTGATTAGGGATCTCTTACATGCATGTGTATCTCATCAACTCTTTGTATACAAGTGTCTCTACATATTAAAGAGAAATTTTATCTAAACTAGCGGTTATAGAATATTCATACTTTAATACTCATACTCATTAGTCATTAAATGCTCCGACTTTGAGTAACTGCTCCAAAATATAGTCATTGGAGATTTGAAAATAATCCACAACTTAAGTTAGACACATTCACTTAGTCTTCACTTAGGCATGTTTTCTTTGGATCACATTTACTAGGCATGTTCGGTTGGCATGGAAACTAAGCATGACAACTAGCCACGATCACTTCATTCCTTCACGCAGTCACTACATTTTGTTCATGTGGTAGGTTCATCACTTCATGAAGTAGGTACTCTTCTTATCATGGTCACTTGACTTGTTATTTTTATAGGTATATTTATTCACACAATCACTATAATAAAACATGTGGTTAGTATAACACTTAGAGAAATTTGATTACCTTTACATGAAAACTAGGTTTTTTCACGTGGTAGGTAGTTTCCTTCGTGCCATCACTTTGAGTTCAATGTACGACAGGTTTAGTACTCACGTGATCACTTGAAATTAAATGCATGATCGCTACATGAATTAGATAGAATTGGCGCATGGTAGGTAGTTTGTTCACATGGTCAGTACCACTTGGTCACTTGACCTTCACGATCAATAGTTTTCTTCATATGGTAGCACTAGTGCAGAAAACGTTTTCTACGTCGGTTATTTTTCATTTTTTACGTCGGTTTCTAGCTGACGTTAATATGGGAGACGTTATAAATAACATTTTTGACACCAGTTATTTAAAAACCGATGTCAAAAACAGAAAATCGCGATGTTTATGACGTCGGTTTTTTTTAGAACCGACGTGATAAATAAAATGGGAAGGGTTTATCACGTCGGTTATTTAACAACTGACGTGATAAAAGACCTGGAAAATGGTGCATCACGTCGGTTATTAAAAAACCGACATGATAAAAGGACGGGGAAATGGTCTATCACGTCGGTTATTATAGAACCGATGTGATAAACCGGGGGGAGGGGGGTTTATCATGTCGGTTCTTATAGAACCGCCATGATAAACCGGGGGGCGGGGGGTTTATCACGTCAGTTATTATAGAACCGCCATGATAAACCGGGGGGGGGGGGGTTATCACGTCGGTTCTTAAACAACCGACGTGATAAACCGGGGGGCGGAGGGTTTATCATGTCGGTTTTTTAATAACCGACGTGATAAACCGGGGGCGGGGGGTTTATCACGTCGGTTATTATATAACCGCCGTGATAAACCGGGGTGAGGGGGTTTTATCACGTCGGTTATTATATAACTTCCGTGATAAACTGGGGAGGATGGGGGTTTATCACGTCGGTTATTAAATAACCGACGTGATAAACCATTTTCCAGGCCTTTTATCACATCGATTATTAAATAACCGACGTGATAAACCATTTTTCTAGGCCTTTTATCACGTCAGTTATTAAATAACCGACATGATAAAACATTTCCCAGGCCTTTTATCACATCAGTTATTTAATAACCGACGTGATAAACCCAATTCTTTTTTTAAAAAATTGAATGCAGTCATCTGCTCTCCACCAGAATCAACCAGAAAACAAATCAAGAAATCGTACCACAAAACAGAAGTAGATCAAAATTAAGCATGTACATTGATAACATATAAAACTTACCCCCTAGACAGCCCCCACCCTCATGTATACCCCATGGACAGCCCTCCCCCACCCCGTTGGAGCCCTCACCCTCATGTATACCCCCTGGACAACCCTCCCCCACCCCATTGGAGCTCCCACCCTCATGTATACCCCTTGGACAGCCCTCCCCCACCCCATTGGAGCCCCCAC
The DNA here is from genome assembly GCA_963277665.1 of Viscum album. Classification (NCBI taxonomy): domain Eukaryota; kingdom Viridiplantae; phylum Streptophyta; class Magnoliopsida; order Santalales; family Viscaceae; genus Viscum; species Viscum album. Next base: position 89,378,859 of record OY728135.1, on the reverse strand, counting down.
CCTCATGTATACCCCATGGAAATCCCTCCCACACCCCTTTGGAGCCCTCACCCTCATGTATACCCCCTGGACATCCCTCCCCCACCCCATTGGAGCTCCCACCCTCATGTATACCCCTTGGACAGCCCTCCCCCACCCCATTGGAGCCCCCACCACACTCTTGGACTGCCCCTGACCCCCGAACAGCCCCAAACACCCCTCGACAACCCCCCACCTGCCTGAATAGCACCCCCTCACCCCCTCACCCCACTTGACAGCCCCCACCACACCCCTGGACAACCCCCCGACCCCCGGACAGCCCCAAACACCCCTCGACAACCCCCACCCGCCTGAACAGCACCCCCTCACCCCCTCACCCCACTCGACAGCCCCCACCACACCCCTGGACAACCCCCCACCCTCATGTATACCCCCCACCCCTGGAAAGCACTCCCACACCCTTGGACCGCCTTCCCACACCCCTGGACAGCCCTGCCACCCCCCTGGACTGTCCCCCCACCCCACCGGATAGCCCTCCCAGACCGCTGGACACCCCCAACCCCACTGAACACACCCCCACACCCTTGGAACCCCTCCCCCACAGACCGAAATCCATACCAGAAAAACCATCATAAGTAAAACAAAACAAGAAGCAGAGCAAAATTAAACATTCACTTATATAACATTCAAAAATTACACTGTCAACTTCAAAAAAAATTAAATCCAACCTAAACAACTACCAAATACACAATTACAACGACAATATTCAAAATTACATTTTACATTACAAACAACTAAAAGTCAATCAAACCTATAAAATAATTTGACCACTCCACTTGTAAGTGTTTGATGTCTTCAGCAGTATAGGGTTTAGGGTCATCAAAAAGCTACAAGTGAAAAATAAAGTAGTTAACGTGTATAATGAATAAATCAAATTGAAATATTATGGCAAAGTTTAATAGGAAATCGTACCAGGTCAAAATTCACAACTGTCCCAGTTATTATTTCATACATAAATCTTAACATATAATATCCGCATTCGATGAGGCCTTGTTGTTCATGACAATTCTGTTTGAATGAGTGTAAATTAAATATATTATTTTTATGTAATAAATCAAAAAGTACAAATTATAAATGGATATTTACCTTCGCATTTACATATTTGATCTTTGCACCTCTTTTCTTTATGTTTTTTAGAAAGTAGACCCATGCACTGTTAGAAAATAATACGAATGGGGTAAATTTAAAATTCATTATAATATATAAAACTATTGAGAAATTGAAACTTACTTTTCCAATATATTCTTAAAACTTTTCCGCACATCACCATGGACAGAGCATATCCAATAAAGGGCTTTCTCCCTTGGGAAAAAAACCCCTAACATCTAATGATCACTGATAAAAGGAAATTTGACGTTAGTGGTTTTTTATGTTAAAAGATAATTAAATCTTTGAGAGAAATGTGTTTCATACCTCTCAAAAAAAGGCATCATCCAAAATTGTGTGATTATATTCTTTTCAAATCTTTCAGCAATATAAACCATTATTTGTTCCTCATTTAATACACATGCTTCAGGGGAAATCAATTGTGGGTCCATGAATCCATATACTTCTGTCAGCTCATTCCTCTCACAAATTTTATAAAGATACCTAATAAAAAACATATATAAGTATACATTTTTAATAAATATAACGCAGGGAAAAGGTGTTAAGACTTACATGGAAAAAATTTGCACCACGTTGATGCCCAACTTATCTCCAGTAACAAGCTCCATGATATCAGTTTTTATAATCCCCACTCTTATTTCACGTCCACAAACATGAGCTTCCATTGGAAACTCATAATAACCCGACAACAAATGTGAATATCTTGACAATCTGTCAAGACCATTTGAATCTGTATCTGATGTCATATCCATTTGTCTTTGTTGTTGTCTATACAATATTTCTTTACCTTTGAAGTATTCCTGTAAAAAAAAAATTGAAAAATATATTAGTTTTCAAATGATAAAACAACTTTAATAAAAAAATAAAATAAAAGATATAACATTCATACCTCTATGGTAATGAGTCGAAGAAGTCTGGATGGCCAAATTAAAAAATGGCCGATACTCTGTCCAACTGTCGCCACCTAATCTGTAGGTATTGGTACCCTAGCTGATCTATCTATAATATCCTGTACAGTGACCCTCTGATTCTCTACCTCTAATTATTGATGATGAACTGTATCTCCTATACAATATACCAACCCATATGCTACTATATGATGTTGAGAATCATCAACATACAACTCGCAATAAGTAGGAAGTTGCGGCGGAGGCGTAGGATAAAAAATGGGGTCCGCAGGCTGAGGTGGGGGAGTGGGAGCTACTGGCGGAGGTGGAGGATAAATAATGGGGTCTGCAGGGGGAGGTGGAGGAGTGGGAGTTGAAGTCTGAAATTGTCTTTGAATTTCTGCAAACATAGACTGCACCGACTCTCTAATCTTGTCCTCCATCGTCGCATTAATATTATGAACTTTAGCCTCCAAGGATTCTATTTTTTTTATAAACCCCCTCAATGTTAGAAGTTTAAGAACGTGGAAACACTTTTCTTACCGATACACCTGCCAGATATCCTCTTACACGACCAGGATGTTCGGGCCTTCCCAATGCTGCAAATAAAATATCTTCCCTCCCAGTAGCTGTAAATGTCCCCTCTGAACTCTGCTCCTCAAGAGAGTCCTGTATTAATTAATTGAACATTTCTGTAATGATTGAAATTATATGAAGAAAATAGTTAACTTAAATAAATAAAATAGATATCTTACAATCCTCTCAGCTACGATTCTCGATTCTTCCGAAAGACATTGCCCTTTTTTTCCCTTCCGAGCTCTCTTCTATTTTTCATGTCTAGATGGAGGGGATGGAGGGGCCACCTCTCCAGAGCTTGAAGACTCAGCTCTTAGTTGTTTAAATTTTTCCACCATCATTTGTTCTTCCAATAATGCATACCCTCCCCGAGATAAACAATGAGGGTATACATTTTTAGATTGGATCTCCTGATGAGCTTTCCTTGTTTTCTGTAATTTAAGAATAAGAAATCATTAACAAAAAATTAATAAAATCATTTATATAAGAAAGTTTATAAAAGTTTACATTGCCCTTACCAGAAATGACTCTTTTCTTCTACTTTCAAAAAACTATCTCCATGTGTCTTCATCTATAAAAGGATATATACGACATGGATTGTCATGACTCCTATGACCATAAATGAAATCAGATGAGAGGGTTGATTTTAAATCCCTCCATCTCCTGGCATCCAACGATAAGCATTTCTTCCTGACTCCTCCAGTGTCAGGAAGATCAAATTTCATCTGATAAAGAAGAGGTTAAACATATTATATATACTAGAAACATTAAAAGAATAGTCAAACAATGACAAAAGATCTTACCAAAATCGTCTCCCACAACTGAGAGATAATTTCTTTATCCACACTTCTCCAATCATCATACAGAATGCTTACTTTGCTCTTAGCCTAAGTTTCTACAAAACTCTTAAAATATTTTTCATTCGGACCTCTAGGAATATCATCATCATCAAACTCAATGACTATCCTCTGATCCTGCGTACGGGCAAGTGATAATTTTGGTAAACGTGTTAACCCACGTTTACCAACCTTTGAACTCTTTTTCATAATAGGAGCATGTGAATGTTCATCCCCAGAGGTATGACCAGAAATATGCTCCTCTCCAGAATCATGTGGTTGATCATCTGAATGATCTGTCATTATCCTTCACATCAAAAAAACAAACATCAGTTCACAAATATACAAATTCAAATATTTTAATACTACTTTAATTAGAAAATAGAAAAGTGTACTAAGTTACATAATAGTAAACATTGGTAATATGATAAGCATGTTAAACAATGGTAAAGATGGTAAAGATGGTAAAGACGGTCAAGATGGTCAAGATGGTAAACATGGTAAAAATGGTAAACCTGGTAAACATGGTAAACATGGTAAAGTAATTGTCAGTGAACAAAAATAATAGATATATAATTTATGTAATGGTTATAAACATGATAAAGTAAACTAAACAAACTTAAAACAAACAAAAACAAAAACATATACTTATTTTGTTTTAAAACATGTTTTAATAAATAAAAAACTTACAATATCTAACATTTATGGAAAAAATAAATGTAAACAATAAATAAACATATGTTACCTGTAATTTTAGGAATGTACAAATGGATTGTTTTCCCAAATTCCTTCGTCGTGATCATTCCTTATGGCACAAACTATGTCTTCAACATGATCATCATTATGTTCTGTTAATCTTTCCATGGAAGTAGGGATCTCACATAAATCAGCATATTCATCAACTTCATCCTCACCAATATATTGTTTTTCCCTTGTAAAACAACATCCCATTGCATATATTATTGATCTACTACATAGAAAATTTGTTTTGCATGTGTTGCCATTATAAAATAATCAGCTGTGTCTTCCAATCTATTCAGATTAACAAGTGTCATTCCAAATTCATCATGTCTGACACTGTTGTTACCGTTAAACCATTTACAGTTAAAAACGGGAACTTTAATTTTAAATTAATCAACCTCCCATATGTCTTCAATCACTCCATAATATGCACTTGATGCAGAAATTGGGTTTTTGTCCTTAGCACTCGAAAAATGAATTTCTTCTGCAAACACCAATACACCACTATTCTGAACTGCACTTCTGTTGTCTTGAGCTTTCGTATGAAATGTATAACCATTAATGTCATAACCGGACCATGTTATCACATTTAAACATGGACCACCGACTATCCATTTTAATGTCTCTGATACATCTGATCTACCAAACAAAGTCTTTTTAATCCATGACAAAAAAGTTTTGTTGTGCTCATTCAAAATCTATATTTCTTTCTTCTTTGGATGACATTGCTTCAACTCATTAATATGCAATGTGATATATGGTTGAGCATCAGCTATGTTATTCAAGATGTATGATTCTAACTTCTTCATCTGTTCAGCTGACAATGATTTTACTTTCAAGATGCGAATCACCTTTCCCTCATTATTAACTCATTCATGGAGAGATGGAGGCAAACCTATGTGTTGCGCCGCAGCCAAGTAGCTCGTACAAAACTCTGCTACCTCCTCAAAAATATACTTTTCAATAATGGAGGCTTCAGGTCGATATAGATTTTTAACATACCCCTTTAATATTTTCATATACCTTTCAAAAGGATACATCCAACGAAGATATACAGGTCCATAAAGCCTTATTTCTCGAACCAGATGAATCATTAAATGCACCATTATATCAAAAAAAGTTGGAGGAAAATACATTTCCAATTGACAAAGTATAAAAATTGCATCCTTTTCCAAAATGTTCAAAGCATTCACATCAATCGCCTTGTTACAAATTGAATTGAAAAAATAACACAACTTCATTATATTCTTTCTAACATGAATGGGCAATATTCCACGCAATGCAACTGGTAGAATTTGTTGCATCATGACGTGACAATCATGTGATTTTCATACCTATCAACTTCAAGTCCTTCAATGAGACAAATTTTTTTACATTAGAAGAATAACCTTGAGGCACTTTGGTATCATGAAGACACTGACAGAAGCTAATTTTCTTTCTCTTTGATAATGTATGACAAGCCGGGGAAAGAAATGTTCGTCTTTCTTTAAGAGTGGGAGCTAAATCCAAACGTATTCCCATTGATAGTAAGTCTAATCTTGCATTCAACCCATCTTTAGTCTTTCCTTTAATATCTAACAATGTTCCAATCAAATAATCACAGATATTCTTATCCACGTGCATGACATCAATATTATGTTTAACTTCATGATACCTCCAATATGATAGCTCAAAAAAAATTGACCTTTTCTTCCAAATATGTCTATCATTACCAGATTTCTGTGTCTTTCCCAATTTCACATCAAGGTTTTTCACCCTCTCAAAATACAGATCAGGGGATAAAGGATTTGGAGCAGTATCAAATTCTTGTGAGCCATTGAATGCCTTTTTTAGTCTTCTATAATGGTGTTCCATAGGCAAAAACTTTCAATGACCCATGTACACTGTTTTCCTCCCATGATGCAATTGACAATATGAAGTCTATTGTTCGCAAATTGGATATGCTTTATGCCCTTTAACACTGTATCCAGAAAAATTTCCATACGCTGGGAAGTCATTTATAGTGAACAGAAGCACTGCATGCAGTTGAAAATATTCAATTTTATAAGAATCATACACCCTAATACCATCATCCCATAACAGTTTCAAATCATCAATCAATGGTGACAAGTAAACATCAATATCATTACCAGGTTGCTTTGGACCAGAGATAATTATACTCAACATGACATATTTGCGCTTCATAAAAACTTCAGGAGAGAGGTTGTAAATTACCAATAAAACAGGCCATGAACTATGTGTGCTACTAAGGGTTCGGAATGGATTCATTCCATCTGTGCACAACCCTAGTCTGAGATTTCTAATTTCATTTCCAAATGTAGAATACTGCGCATCAATTTTCTTCCATTGTGAACAATCAGCTGGATGACGAATTTTTCCACCACATACCCGCTCTTCAGCATGCCATCTTAACCTTTTTGCATCATGTGAATTAGCAAATAAATGTTTGAAACGATTAATTATAGGAAGATACCAAAATAACTTTTAAGGGAGCTTTGTAATCTCTACACCAGCCTGTGATTTTTCTTTCACCTTATAGTGTGATGTCCCACATTTAGGACAATCTGACAGAAATTCATATTCCTTCCTATATATAATGCATTCATTCGGACATGCATGTATTTTCTTGTATCCCAATCCCATCAGGCATAATATTTTATTGGCTTTGTAATGTGAATCTGGAAGATCGTTATCTTTCGGAAGAATGTCTTTCATCAATTTTAGCAGCTCTGTAAAACTTTTGTCACTTCATCCATGTTTCGCCTTCAGGTTAATCAATCTTAACACCGCCAAAAAAACCGTAAAATCTGTACAACCAAGATATAATGGGTTTTCAGCATCACCATATAGACGCACAACTATCGGTTCTATCTCAATTTGTTCTGCTACAATATCGCGAATCATTTCTTCAATTCCATCGGAGTTACCATCTTGCGAATCATCATCATCAGTGACATTCCGTCCAGTTTCACCATGCCAAATCCAAGGGCTGTAACTCGGATTAAAACCATGACAAATCAGATGATCTTTTATCTCTCTACTTTTCAACTTCTTCATATTCAAACATTTCAGGCATGGACAGAAAAAAATGTCACTACTTGGAACATTTCGTTTTTCAAATTCCAAAAATGCATCAACACCTTCCTTAAATTCATTGCTCATTCGATGTGCCGTAATCCAACTTCGACTCATTATTACCTATAACAAATATCAACAAAAAATATATATTTTTAAGATAAGACAAATATATGTTTATATGAAAAAAATCATAATTTGAATGTAAAAAAATTTAAAATATAAAACAAATCTATGGGTATTTAAGAAAATATGCTTGAATATTATTTTTAAAACAAAATATAGTTAGATATAACAGTTTTAAATTTCATTGAATCAAAGAAAACCATGCCGCCTACATAGTTGATAGAAAATTGAAGAAAATAGAGTAAACCTGAGAATCACCCCCACCCCCCGGACAACCTCCAAAACCCTCTGGACAGGCCCCCACCCCCTTGGATAGCCCCCACACCCACCCACCCCGTTGGACCACCCCTGGACACCCCCAACCCTCCGGACAACCCCCACCCCTCTAGACAACACCCCCACCCCTCCGGGACACCACCCCCACCCCTACCCCTTCAACACCCCCTAGACACCCCCAACCCTCTGGACACCCCCACCCCCCGGACAACCCCCAAAACCCTCTGGACAGGCCCCCACCCCCGTGGACAACCACTCACACCCACCCACCCCCTTGGACACCCCCCGGACACCACCCGTTTCCACATCTTTGATATAACATATATTTTTTTTAAAAACGTGACATTATTAAAAACGTTTCATGAAATATGATGAAGAGTCCAATCGTATTTCTTATGAAAATTTTCTTACTATAAAGGGTCTTAGTATTGGATATAATAATAAATAGAGTGGCATAAAACAGCAATATAATCCTAAAAAATGCATATAATCCAGATTAAATATTTGAATAAATATGTTTGTAATAAACCATCAAATCCAAAAGGTGTATGAGAGAACAATTAGAGAAAAACTGGCAATGAGAGATCATATTCATTGAGGGGGGATGGTGTCAAAGGAAACACAAAATCAAATGAACTGAGACCACTTTATGAAGTAATCCATGAAAAAGAAAAACCTTCATCAAATAAAATCGAAAAAAATCAAAAAACAAACAAATACCCATTAGAAATAGAATATAGTATCTTGATTCATAAACTCTAAAAAATAAATAAATCACAATCTCATTGATTGAATCCTGAATTTCTAAAATAGAATAATACACTGGTTTCACTTTGGTTGGTGGTGCAATTATTTGTTGTATTCGATCATCAATTAGTTTTGTGACATAAAATCAACAAATATTGTGAAATACATATAAGTAACATTCATTATTCAAGTTCACATTCTTTTTGTAAAATTACCCATGTCTATATTAACATTAATAAAAAACATTATCATTATTCTCAACTAAAATCATGAGAATTGTGATATTCCCATTTTTATAAACATATATTAATGATGTTATGATAGAGTTATCATAACTAATAATATAAAAAATGGTATACTTATCTATAGTAGAGTCCTATAAGACAAAATGGATGCACAATATTTCTGTGACATTTAGATTTTTTAAAGGGATATAATGATGTTTAATACTTCCCAGAAGGGTGAAATTATAAGGGAGTTTAGTGTCTTCTAAAAATACAAAGTGGGTAAAAGTGAATTTGTTTCCATTAAAGAAAACAAATGGTTTATCATAGATTTATTAGACTCTATGAGGGTGAATGATAAATATTTATTTTATTATGTTCCATTATAACTCATGTGTAAATATTTATTTTAGTTCAATTAATGAATGATAAATGGTTTACATTAATGGTTTTTGTTTTCTAAAAAAACGACATCTTCAATATGGATGATTGATTCCTATTCTATGATAAGACACTCAACAAGGATGATTCACTATATATGATGATAATTTCTTTTAATTCTCTAATCATATAAAAATTATTGGTTATCAAACTACAAATTGTTATATGAACCTGAGCGTTAAATGAAATATAGGATAAAAGGAATGGATGAATCAACCATACCTCAAATTTATTTTTGATAATGAAATTTAAACCGGTCAAATCAGGAAATATTCCAAATCTTTCCTTAATCGCACCATAGTCCTTCAATAAATAACCCCAAATATGTTTCCAACATATGAGGATTTTGAGTCATTAAATGCAAGGTAAAATGAATGTCCGGTGCCAACGATATTCAAAAAGATGTAATAGGGTTCGAAATGGAAGAATCTAACCTAGTTTAAACAAAAAAAATAGCAAAACATAAATATAGAATATCCGAAAAAAAAACGAACGAAATAAATTCGTGGAATGCTTACTTGAGTGTTGTGAGTTGAGATGATAGATCTGAGGAGACTAAAGGTGATGAACAATGAAGCCAAAATGAGTTTAACGCAGGTCGATCGACGAGCCGATTAGGGTTTACCGCGTGAGAGAGACGAGCCGGCGGACTGTCGATCGAAAAAACGTAAATGACAGTCCACGGGGCTTTAATTTTTTAAATGTTTTATAACGTATATTATATAATAACCGACGTTATAAACTATTTTTTAAATTTATAATGTCGGTTATTTGAAAACCGACGTAAAAAACCCCCCGCGCTTTGGTTTTTTACGTCGGTTATTTTAAAACCGACATAAACAACCCCCGATGCTTTGGTTTTTTACGTCGGTTATAAAATAACCAACGTAAAAAACTCGTAGATATCTCATTTTTTACGTCAGTTATTTTATAACCAATGTAAAAAACCCCCCGTGCTTTGGTTTTGTTACGTAGGTTATAAAATAACCGACGTAAAAAACTCATACATATCTCATTTTTTACGTCGGTTATTTTATAACCGACGTAACAAAACCGAATTCCGTGGGGGTTTTTTACGTCGGTTAATTTATAACCGACGTAAAAAATGCTTAGATATCTCGTTTTTTACGTTGGTTATCAAATAACCGACGTAAAAAACCCCCGCGCTTTGGTGTTTTACGTCGGTTATAAAATAATCGACGTAAAAAACACGTAGATATCTCGTTTTTTACGTCGGTTATCAAATAAATGAAGTAAAAAACCCCCGTGCTTCGGTTTGTTACGTCGGTTATCAAATAACCGACATAAAAACCGAACACGCGCGATTTGTAACGTCGGTTATTAAAATAACCGACGTTAAAAAGCTACTCAATGCATTTGTTACGTCTGTTATTAAATAACCGACGTAAAAAACCACGTTTCACAGATTCTCACGTCGGTTATATATAACCGACGTAAAAATTGGTGACGTAAATAACGTTTTCTGCACTAGTGTAGGTAGGCATGGTCACTTCCATACTTAGCCATTTTTTACAAGTTTGGAAATAAAAACAATTGACTAACATAGAGCACAAAATTCATTAAAAACATTATAAACATGATTTGAGATTATTAAAATAAGTAGGTGATGTTCTAATCCAACATAAACACTTTTCCATTTAAAGATAAGCATTTCATAAACATTTAATGAATTAAAACTCTTTGTAAATCATGAATCTTCATTTGTGATTAATTTTTTTAACATTTAAAAAACTATGTTGAATGTTCAAACTCCTCAAATTATCATCATATGATAATCAAAACGACAATGATAACATGAGGTAAGAGAAGGTGGTCCATCCATATGTTATCGAATAATGTATGTACTACCATGTAAGCCACCATAGTGTGGTGATATCCACCATGTTGTGGTTTATCTTAGCATAGATAAAAAATTTGCCCAAAACCATTATGTTGTGGCCTGAACTTCAATGCAAATTTCCACCATCTCCCACTTTTACTAAAGCGACATAAACTTAGAACACTTTCACCTTATGTCACATCATATGTAATATTTTGTGAAACTATATCCAAAACTCATTATGTATATCTTCTAAAACTCCTTTTACAAAATCTATCATCTATTTTCACCACATGTTGTATCACATGTAACAACTTGTGAAATTCCATCCAAAATCTATTTTGGTAATCCTTAAAACACTTTTGGGATAACTCTCATAGTTTTATACAAACAATTTATAATAAAACTTAATCATAATTTACACAAATTAAAAGTGTGACCCCATGTGCCTTTGTAGCATTTGTAACAATTATGAATCACCTAATCCATAACTATAACCAATGAGCGGAATCTAGAAAAGCATCAAATCTACTCAAGACACAAAGGGATCTAGTGTGATCTCTATCAAACACATGTATCTCCATACTTGTTTCCACCAAATGTATCATATACAAGTATGCATGATCATATAATCCCTTTGTCTAAGATATAGAGTGACCAATAGATACGATGTATATCAATCCCATATATCTTACTCATACATTCTCAATTCATCGAGTATAGACTAACCAAATGGATGAACACATCACAAGCCATTCATCTAACACTACAGAAAAAATAGTATTTAGCGGCGGTTTAAATCGCAACTAAATCATTTCATGGTGGTTTTTCAAAAGCGCCTTGAAAAGTGGTGTCATGAAACATTTTGCGACCGTTTAAATCACTACTAAACCATTTCATGGTGGTTTTTTAAAACCACCATGAAAAGTGGTGTCACGAAACATTTCACAGCGGTTTTCAAAAAGTGTCACGAAATGATTTCACAACAATTATTTATTATTCATTATTTATTTATTTATTATTTATTAATTATTTTTTTTATTTCCTCCATGCATGCATATGCCATGAAAAAATTCAGTATATATATGTATTGGGTGAGATTTGAACTTCTTACGTATTAGTTATTCTATAAAGGCTTTACCACACCAACAAACTCTTCACGTGGTGAGTAAAAAATATTGTGGTGGATGTTGAAGGATCTCAGCCTGCTCCTTCTAGGAAAGCGAGACGGAGGAGGGATTACTCTTACTTGAAGCCAACCATGGTTACCAGGTCGCATGGCCCGCTGGACTATGAGTCTGACTGGTATGGATATGATGATACTTCCTGTCAATGTGACTTTGACTTTTGAGTTCTTCTCTTTGTTTCTCCTTAGGTACGAGGGCATGTGTGCTTGTATGACCCCGTCATCCTTCATGTTGTTTTTTGTTTTCCTTTTTTTAATAAGAAGGGCTATGCCCTAATCTTTCAACTATAAATACGTATAAACACATATGCATAAATAATAATATAAAAGGATAATAATAATAAATAATAAATAATAAAAACAAATGATGTATAACAAATACATAAAAATAAATAATAAATAATAAATAATAAATAATAAATAATAAATAATAAATAACAAATAATAAATAATAAATAATAAATAATAAATAATAAATAATAAACAATAAATAATAAACAATAAATAATAAACAATAAACAATAAAAAATAAATAATAAACAATAAATAAGAAATAAGAAATAAGAAATAAATATTAAATAATAACCCAATAATAAATAATAAATTAATAATAAATAATAAATAATATGTAATAATATATATTAAATATTAAATAATTATTTAATAAATAAACAAATAAATAAATGAATAAATAATAAATTAATAAATAATAAATAGGTTATAAATTAATAATAAATAAGAAATAAGAAATAAAAAATAACACAATAAAAAATAAAAAATAAAAAATAAAAAATAATAAATAAATAAATAAATATAATTAAATATAAATTTATTTAAATACAGTTATATATATCTTAAAAAAATATAGAAATATAAATAAATTTGCATAAATGTATCTAAATACAAGCACTAAAACACACACACACACACCAACCAATGTATGCAAATATACATAAATGGATATACATAAATATATATATACTAACATCACATATATAAATATACATTAATGTATATAAATATTCATAAATGGATATAAATATCTATAAATATATATACATATAATGAAATTTATATAAATATATATAAACATATATTTATATTACATAGATATATATAAACACACACATATATAATTGTGTATATATATATATATATATATATAAACAGAAGTAAATATAAATATCTATATATATAGACACACATAATATATAAAAAATATAAAATCATAAATATGTATAAATATTTATAAATGTATATAAATATAGACTAACAGGCATAAATACATATAAATATCTATGCATAGATGCAATTATATATTATTTTTAAATAAATATTGATAAATATATATATAAATTATAAATAAATATACATAAATGTATAAAAATATGTACGTATATATAAATACACACACACACACACATAATAGATAATAAATCACCAAAATAGGGGAAACCACAACAATTGAAACACCATCAATTTAGTAGGAATGTAAATCCATGGAATAAGATCATAAACAACCCAACAAGCATATGAAGACACCCTTAAATGAAGCTGAAATCAGATCAAATGTTCAAAAATCATGGTATCTAAACAAAAAACTCAGTTTTAGTGGCCTTCTAAGTTTTTTAGACCTAAAAAAACAATGAATGAGGTCCCCATTATTAATATGGCATATAACTCATCACAGACTTTGATTTGATATGTGGTAGAGCCCAAATGAACACTCGATTCAAAAGTTATGACCATTTGAAGTTAAAGTTCAATTTTCAACTTCTATTAAAATAGTAATAAATTTTATTTTATTAACTATTACCAAATTATTATCAAATTTCATTGTAGTTCATTTCATAAGCTTCAATTTTACTGGTTTTTGAGATAAAATGGAAACCTGGATCAAAAGTTATGGTCATTTGATGCTGAAGCCTGATTTTCAACTTATCCTAGAATTAATTTAAGTCTCAAATAATAACTAACTAATAATTATAAATAATTAATAATTAACACATAATAATTAATTAAAATATTAAATTATAAATAATAAATAATAAATTATAAATAATAATTATTAATAATAAATAATTATTAATTATTTAATATTTTCCCATTATTTTTAGAGGATTTTTTTAAAAGACACCATTAAAAATAAATTATTCCTTTTTTAAAATAAAAAAAATCAGATTTAGCGTCTGTTTTTGAAAAAATTCAACTAAAATTATTAAAAAAAATAAAGAAATAAAAAATAAAAATAAAGAAACATATTTAGCAGCAGTTTTGAAAGCCATTGGTAAAAAACCATTGCGAATTTCAATTTATCTTGTAAAAATGGCTGAACACACCACATACCCCTCATCCAAATAGATAAGCACAACAAATGCACCTTATCTAGGTATGGTTATATACTTATTCTATCTCAATTGAGGGACCAAATGTCATACCTATCACATGATATGGCAAATCCCATCTTGGTTAGTACTCAACCGATGGCATGATAAACAACATACCCAACCATCCCCTAATTAGCACAACCTCAAGGATGGTGTAAGAAATGTATCAACTATGAGGGTTCTAATTCTAGGTATCTTTCCAAACTTAGGTACAAGTATTTAATATGAAACATGCATCCCTATCATACTAAATAAATAGTTTATCACACTCCATGTGGTATACTTATCAGGTCATTCAACATATAAATGTCCTTTTATGCCTCATCAACATATTTTTGTATCACCATATGAAATCCTACCCATGCTAACCTTAACATTTCATCACAACCTATACTACTCAATGATTAACTTTGGTTAGAGATATCTCAAAGTCATACTTTGAGAGTCCAATTATCATTTTACTTCAGGAAATATATGCTTCCAATGTAAAAAAATGATAAATTAGAGACTTCCTTTTGTATCACATGATATATTTTATATTCTTAAAATATTTAAGAATACTAAAAAAACCATACATAAGCACCTATCTAATAATATCCTATATGATATACTTCTAGATAGTCATCATGTTTGCTGAACTTTTGGAGTTTTGTTAAACTCATTACTTCTATATGTAATTTCTACCACATCTGATAAAACCTTCCACTAATATCCTTTAGTGAGTAACATATATGAAGAGAGTTTGTTTGAATAATGATGATACTTATGAATCATATTCTCAATGTTCAACTCCTTAAACATAACATTTAAACTCCTTTAATTCACAATGTCGAATGTTATAATGTTAATAACTTCTATTATCTACTTAAAAAAGTCTTTTTAAGTCCATCATCATCATCATCATCATCATCATCATATAACCTTTCAATTCAAACTTTTCCTTTGAGATCATTTTGGTAAAAAATATAACTATTCACATGAATATCTTTCATTACCCACACATTCTAAACTCTTTTAGGATACCGAGTGACTTTCACTTTGGATTAGAATAGTATTGAAGATCCCAATGGATTGTGATGATTTTATTTATTATTAAGGAGTAAGAATACTATATATACATGATTGAGTGGTAGAGAAAGATCCCAATGATTGAATAATTTTAAAGGTTAGAGATACATCTTAGAAGAAGTTTTTTACCATTGTACATGCCATTGGATATCCATCTATTGGTAATGAAGAATCCATTGAGATAAGAATGTGTTAGGATTCACACATCAAACATATGATGATTATATAACTGATATTATAATGAATCAAAGATAAGTGTTGATGTATGATGAAATAATTGGCACTTGATGAGGTAGAGGAGATGACCATGTTGGAGATGAATCAAGTTGGATAGAAGAGTGAGAATTCATCCATGGATTATCAAGCATGAAGGTAGTTGTAATAAATAGAGAATTTCATTTGGATGAAGATTAGAGAAGGTTGATTTCAGAGATGGAGGTGTTGAGGCAGCGAAGGTTCATGGAAATACTCAAGAAGAGTATTTATATGCATTGGGTCCCAATGTGAGATAGGCCAAATGTTCAATAGGGGGTGAATTGACCTTTTTAAATAATTTATTAAATTTAATATAAAATTTTCATTAGAAATAAAAATGAAATGAACATAGTGATTTTTATTGTAGTTCAAATCTAAATTATTCTACCTCTACTCTTCACTCATCTCAAACACAGATAGAAATGAAACCCACTATAATGGAATATTTAAATTTTGACGAGGATTCACAAAACTTTACAACTTCCTTTTTAAACCCTGGAGGCACAACCCAAGAATTAATTTTTATTACCTAGAGTCACAACCTAATTAGATTATTTTTTAGGTGGTGGAAAAAAACAAACTTTCCTTTAACCGGACCAAGGAACTATCGAATACCACACCTTATGATGGTTAGGTAAAACCCACACACACCTTTTGTTAGAGGTAATATAACCTAACAATACTATTTTTTATGGGTAGTATAACCTAATAAAATAACACACACAAAATAATAAAAAGAATTAGGAACGATATAAACCAGCATAACAATTTTATCATGAGTGTTGAGGCAACAATGTTCTCACCAGGCAGCAAAGGACGAAAAGGACATAGCTTCAAGAGAGAGAGTTTTGGTGAAATATCGTAAAGGTGTGTCATAAAGTACAACTTGGAAATACCCTCATCCTCATTATCTAACTAATTCCATCAAACTATGTATATATAATTCCTTTATACACAACATATTCAAAATATGAATCTAATTTCATTTCATCTTTTCCAATTCAATATGTGAATTTCTCTATTTAATGTGAATAAAAAACATACAAATGTGGGTTCACTTAAATATTATATAAAAAATAAACAGGTTATATAATGATTGGTTAATAATAAATGAACACAACATTATTATACTCCCATAATAATGAACATTAGTGTCTTAAAAATACTCCTTGGGTTTATCCAAGACAAACTCTTCAAATTCCAAACATTTCAAATTTGAAACTCATGATTTTCTAAGAAAGAAGTGCAAGTATTCATCCCACATGATGAACATTTTGTTAGAGTTGGTGACTTAGAACCATATTCAGTGTACATTATGATAACTTGTATTCATAGTTATGAATATTAATAAACTTCTTATCACATCATGATTGTTCTTCTGCGTAACATAGTATGTGATAATGTTCCTAGAGTAGCTATCACATTAAAAGGTCATAACAGTTCCCCGCTATGATGAGAACCTAAAAGTGCTATGACACTATTCTTAAACATATGTTTTATAGCTGGATGATATAATTTGAGGTACACAAATGATACAAGATATCATAGGTGGATACTCATAGGACTTTGAGGAAACTTCTCATGGTGTATGCCCTTGGTGTTATCTAGTAGGATATTATGAGAATGGGACCCACCACTAGGAAATCCACATTTATATGTGTCATTGCATTTTCCTATATATAGATGTGTGTATTGGTCTATAGACTTTAAAATTATTATTATTGAGTATTACAAGTTGCATACTTTGATGTGTTGATGAAAACTGTGGTGAAAGATGTTCACGATGAGGTAGGATATGTTGGGTGCATCACAAGTAATATTGCATTAATGAATAATGTGAGAAAGGATTTATCCCTTTTGTTCTTTAATGGGGAGTTAATATCTCAAAACCTTTGATGGAAAAATATATCCTAGATAAATCAATGGCCATGGTGTTCTATAGGCAAGTTCTATTTACAGAAAGTCAAAGAAAGAGATATCGAGCACAAAGGTTGATGGCACTGGAATACAACCTGCTTGATTTGAGATATCATGATAAAGAGATTACATTACACAGTAAGCATATGTATGAGGCATTATATCATTTTGACATTAAATCTTTTCTCTATGGGTGCCTTGGAGTGTTGCTAGATGTTAACCTCATACTTTAGGCTAATTCGCCTATTGCCACTGAGAAAGAGGCCTATAGGGTCATACACTAAGTGTATCTAGAATCTCAGTTCAAATATATATTATTATTTATTTTTTAAAAAGTTGAATAAATATTGTTCCCACATGTGGTTTAATAATTATTCTTGTTTTCTTGATCATATTTATTCTATCACCGGTTATTCGAGAGAATATAATGTGAGAAGAATATTTAATAAATAAATATTTTTTATTTAGTGAATATAATATTTATTTATTTATTAGTGAATAATGTAATTATATTTATTTAATAAATAAATAGACATTATTCAAGGTCTGATAAATATTATGGAGGAATGACGAACTGGGATTTTAGGTCCGGTGAGAAAATAATAAATATTTAATACTATTTGATTAAATAATATTTAATTTTAATTATCAAGTTAAGCACATTATGAGAAATAATAATAATAATAATATTATTTGATATGGACTATTATCTAGGATTAAATAAATAATTAAGGTAACCTGTGAAATTATTTTATTTTAACCCTAGCGATATATAAACCCAGTTATGTTATTTTATCAATAGAACAATTCATTTGTCTGGGTTGTGCCCAATAGAATTGGAGAATTATCTCAAGCCCTTGAGATCTATCTTCTCCAAGACTGCTTCCAAGAATGGGGAACAATATTCCTCCACCAGATCAAAGAGAACACTTTAGAAGAAATTTTCATAGTGATCAAAGGTAGACGACGCATGCACAAAGATCTGCCATGCTAGAACCCGAAGATTCCTTCGGTGATGTGTGGATATTCATAGAACACGTATGGATCACTGCTAGAGGGAATATTTAGTTGATTCCTACAACGCAATGATGGTGCATCATAGATCTGTTACCAGTTCCATCAACAAAGAGATAATTCCATCAAGGTAATTATTATTTAATTAAATTAATTATAAATAATATGTGACGATCCTCTCTCTGGTTCCGTTGTGATTCATGTTTTCTATCTTCTTTGATTCAATTCTATTGAACAGTGTGTTTATTGTCATGTAGATATTGGATTGATCATTGAACACAAAAAAATAAAAGTTGGGAACCACCCATCGCATGCTTCCACTGCACCCAAAAACTATAAGTGGTATCAGAGGAGTCATATAATTATTTATAATTATTTAAATATCATTGGTGATTTATACATTTTAATTTAGTTTTTCAATTAAATTTTAATCATTATTTTAATACAAATTGCAAGATCTACTTATTCCTCCTTCATTTATCATAGATCTAATCAATATGATTAATTTTATGAATAAACTAAAATCAAATATCTCATCTGGAGATTCCAAGGATTCTGGCCGAATAATATAGGAGTACACGCATGTAATCAGAATTACACGCTGTGTACTTGCGGTCAATGCATTATGAATTAATTCAGAAATTAATTTAAACAGCGTGCATTGATTACATGCAGTGCATTAAATATCTTACACCATGTGTTGACCGGGATAGGGTGGCTCATGGTCAACTGGAGTACATGCCTTATAGCCCATGTACATGGCATGTAGTCCCTTTGAGTCGCATACGGGCCGTGTATTACCATAAACAACCTACATGACTGGCGACCGTGTAATTCATAGATCACATGACATGTATCCCATTGGACATGCTGTGTACTCCATTTTATCTGAGGTACAATTTACACACCGAGTCCCTAGGTGTGTACCTCAGATAGATAATGAGGTATGTACATGCCACGTAGCTCACTTGTACATGCTGTGTATTTATACTAAATAATGAAAATTTAAAATTTGTTTATTATATTATGTAAACCTTGAGACATGTTCTTGCATGTGGTCATTAAGTTGATAGGACACACCATGTGATGGGTTTTAATATTTTTATATGTAAATGTTTAATTAATATCCGCGTAATGTTTAGATATGCATATCATGTTTGAGTCATATTACATTTTTTACTCTACATGCATTGAAGCATATCACATGACCAAAAAATCATGTAATTCATGTAATAATTAAGTTTATACTACACATTGTGAAAGTATGTCATAAGTCGTATATTCCATATGTCACAAGATTAAACAATAATTGAGTATAATTCATGTTAGTTTGATTCAGATGAGTATTCACCGTATTGCCTCCAAGGTATATTTATGTACACATTTAATTTTAAATAAATTTATTTAATTTGTTTAAAATTATAATGGATGATAATATCAAGGAAATTCGTATGATAATTAAGATAAAATAATTTATTAATTAAATATGATAATTAATTGATTCAAGTGTAATTTATCTTAAATAGAACGATTAAGAATTGAATGCTAATTTTATTAAATGTGTAATTAGTTGCATGCATGTGGATGATCATGAGAAAAGAAGAAACCATTATATGAGACTGGTTTCCTTTTAATTTACTATTAAATTAAATTATAGGCATACGTGCCTTCTCTCCTCTTATTATACAGGGCATGTGTTCCCATGGTTTCTTTTATGTAAACCCTTTCCCCCCTCACCTACGTGTGAGTAAAATCATATGTAATGAATGGAGATCCTAATTTAGTGGAGGTGGTTCAAGTTAGGAGTTGGGGGGAAACCAATCCAAGAGATATACATTAGTGGACAGGTGGAAAGCTGTAACATAAACCTTAAATGGTTCAAGGTGTTTTTCCCCTAGGTAAACAGTTATTTTATTAACCGCTAGATAAACTAACCACTAGTAAACACTCATTATCACACCACTTTATTATTTTAATTATGTTAGTTGCATAGTTATTTCATTATGGATGTTTTTTTATGATCACATAAATTAATGAAATTAACGAGCATGCAAGATAAAACTAAAATAAATTGTCTTATGCATAAATATTATCTAATACATGGTTAATCAATTAAGTAAATACACTTAATATTAAAAAGCATGTAATAAAGATAATAATTGAAAATTTATACATAAAGGATAAAATACATCAATTATATATATTAAGTCGGTATAGCCTTCCATTACTTTAGTTAAAATCTAACCATAGTTTAAAGTGCTTAACCATCCAAAGTTGGGGTACTTTCAATTATTAGGGAATTCTAACTTGAAGTTTTGGGTTGAATTAACTTAGTTCACATCAAGGGTTGACTGTCAAATCTAGAATTGGTGTAACTGAGAGGAAAAGGTTGAGGAAATCTAAATTAATGATGTTAGGATTGGGGAGTCCACTCAATAAATCAAGGAACTGTGAAGTTAATGCAGTTGGTATTTGGAATTCCTACCTAAAACCATTCAAGTTGCTTGATCAACCAAATTTGGGGTAATGAGAAGGGGATATAGATCCTTGGCACTAGAATGTCCAAGAAATAGTATATTCTAAAGCCAATAGTGAGGGATATTAGGTTTTGATAAAATAGTGGGAGAATAATAAATTTAATATTTATTTATTTGTCTAAATTTTATTAGATAAAGTACTAAAATTATGCCCACCTTATTTGTAGAAACAACATTAAAATAAATTCAAACATATCATTGTGATCTATAATTTAGAGGGACAATCTTATCACCATCACAAATTTTTGAGAGTGGAAAAGGCTCTTACGCATTATACTTCCCCATGAAAGGAAATTGTATGTGCTGGAAGAACCTTTTCCAGTTGTGCATGGTAATGGGGAAAGTGATGAAGAGATATCTCTATATGAGAAACAACTGAATGATGCTAGATATCATCCATTTCCAATGATATTTTGAAGCAACATTAGGACATGTATGCATATAACATGATGTCTCACCTTCAGGATCTCTATCAAGATAAGGTGAGGAAAGATAGGTATGAGATCTCCAATGCTTTATTTACAACTAATCTTGGAGAGTATTCTCCACCTGGGCCTCATGTATTCAATCTCATTGGATACATTGAACGCTTATTAATCTCATGGATTAAATTCCCAGACGAGTTGCATACAGAACTCATTATTTCATCACTTCCCAACACATTCTCTAGTTTTATTTTCAATTACAATATGAGAAATAATGAGAAGAGTCTCTCATAGCTTCTTACATTGATTCACCAAGTGGATAAAGACATGGGTTAGAATAAAACCATGATTCTTATGGTGAATAAGAGAAGGAATAACAAAGAAAAGGGTCCCAATACCTATAAATATTCTAAAGCTACTGAGAACCATCCTTCCAAGAAGAGGAAGATCCATAGGTTGGGAAAGGAAAATGAGGCAGTTTTTTTTTCATGTGGTAAGTTAGGCCATTAGAAGAGGAACTTTACCTTAAATCAAGGGGATGATAAAGGTGTATTCATTATTGAGTGTAATATTTCAATATCTACACATTGGGTATTAGATATAGCTTGTGGTTCTCAAATCTGTATCCAAATTCACGAACTAAGTAGATTTCAAAAGATTGATATAGGAGAGGTGGATCTAAGAGATGCCAATAAAGCGAGGATGGATACCCTATCCATTGGTGACTACCACATTTCATTGCCAACATGAATGATTTTGGTTTTAAAATAATTTTATTATGTACCTAAGGTTACCAAGAACATAATTTCTGTATCATGTATAGATAAAAATGGATTTATTTTCAAATTTAGAAATAAAAGTTGTTTCTTTTATAAGGACAACATATGTTATAGTATGAAACATTTAAATAATGATATTTATGTATTGAATTATGAAAAACAAGTGTTAGAAATTGATAACAAATCATGTTCACATGACTCATATAACACCCAACCATGACATCACTATCTTGGTCATGTAAATGAGAAGCGTCTGACAAGGCTCTATCAAGATGGTTATTTAGACTCTTCAGAGCTAAAACAACTTGAAATATTTTATGCTTGTTTACAAGAAAAAATGAACAAAACACCATTTGGTGTTTAGGGTGAAAGGCCACAAAGATTATAGGATTAGTACACACTGATGTGTGTGGACCATTTCTAGTAGAAGCTATAGGTGGATATTCTTACTTCATAACTTTTACTATTGACTTGAGTAGATAGGGATATATCTACTTGATAAGGTATAAGTATGAGCCCTTTAAGAAATTGAAGGAATTCAATAATGAATAATAGAATTAACTAGGAAAGTAGATAAAGAATCTTCGATCGGATCGGGTACTGAATATCTTAACCAAGAGTTCATCGACTTTTTATGGGAGTTTGAGATTCTATATCAACTCAATCCACCCTACACACCACATTGGAATGGTTTTAGTAAAAGGAGGAACTGTACCTTGTTAGACATGGTATGGTTGATGATGAGTCATGTAGATATTCCATTATCCTTTTGGGGATATGCATTACAAATTACAACATACACATTAAATTGAGTACCAACTAAAGTGAAAAATATAATTCTCTTCGAGTTATGGAGTGTAAATAAACCCATTTTGTCTCATTCATGTGTATGGGGTTGTGGGGAATTTTTTAAGTCCTTATTAGGCAACAAACTAGCACCTTGGGGCACAAAGTGTATCTTTATAGGGTATCCCAAGGAAAAAGGGGTACTACCTATTCGACCCCTTAGACAAGAAAGTGACTATCACCAGACAAGTCGTATTTCTTGATAGGGAGAACATCCTCAAAAGGGATAGTGGGAGAAGGATTGAATTTTATAAATTTGATGCTTAAGATACACAATAGTTGGTATAGTAATAGATTACACATATCCCCATAAAAGAAGTAGTTCCTGAAACACAAGTACTGTATAGGAGCATAAGAGAGGTAAGAGAACCAAAGAGATATGGTTTTCTAGTCTCTGAAGATTATGAATCATTATTGGTTGACAATGATAAAACTATATCCTACAAGGAGGCAGTATAGATCTCATAAGCTGTAATATGGTAAGAATCCATGAATTCTAAAATAGATTCCATGTATTATAACCATGTTTGGGTTCTAGTCAATGTGCCAGTTGATGTAAATCCTGTTGGATGTAAATGGGTATTCAAGAGGAAATTAGACATGGAAGGTAAATTAAATACCTATAAAGTAAGGATGGTGGATAAAGGGTTTAAATATCATCAATGAATTTACTACAATGAAACCTTTTCACTAGTTTCCATGTTTAAATCCATCATTATTCTACTTGATATAGTATCTTACCATGACTATGAGATTTGGAAGATGGATGTAAAAACTACACTCCTTAATGGGAATCTTTAGGAAGATGTCTACATGACACCACTAGAAGGGTTTGTGACTCCAGGTGATTCCAAAAGTATTTTCAAGTTGTGGAGATCCATTTATGGATTGAAGCAATCATCTAGGTCATGAAAAATTTTATTTGATGAATCCATAAAAGAATTTGGTTTCATTAAGAATGAATGTGATCTGTGTGTTTATAATAGGTTTAATGGGAATTTAGTTGTTATCCTGGTAGTATATGTTGATGAAATATTACTTATTAGAAATGACATACCGGTCTTATAGTCTATTAAGGAATAGTTAAACAAGCATTTCTCTATGAAGGACTTAGGTGAAGTAGCCTATATTCTAGGGATCAATATCATACATGATATATCCAAGAGGTTTCTTGGACTAACTCAAAGTACATATGTTGACTAGATACTAAAAAGATTTAGTATAGAACAATCCAAGAGGGGATTGGTTCCAGTGTCACTTGGTTTACATCTTTCTAAGAGAATGTGTCCTCAGAAACAATATGAGAAAGAAATAATGAGTAATATCCCATATGCTTTAGTGATAGGATAAATCATGTATTCCATGATATGTAATATATTTGATATTGCCTATGCATTGAGAATGGAAGGTAGATATCAAGAAGATCCAGGTGAAAAAAATTGGAATGCTATTAAGGCTATCTTTAAGCATCTAAAAAGAATGAAGGATACGTTCTTGGTGTATGGAGGAGATGGGGAACTGGTCATCAAGGGTTATACTAATTCTAATTTTCAAATAGATAATAATTATATGAAGTCACAATCATGATTTATTTTCTATCTCAATGGAGGAGTTGTGAGCTAGAAGAGTTCAAAGCAGCCATTTGTCGCTGATTCTATAGCAGAGTTTGAGTATATAACATCTTCTGATGTAGCCAAGGAATCTGTTTGGATTCAAAACTTTGTCCAGAAGATTTATGAGGTACCTAGAATTAAATAACCTATCATATTGTATTGTGATAATACTACAGCGGCGACTCTTCCAAAAGAGCCAAGGTCACACTAATGGACAAAGCACATACTTTGGAAGTATCACCTCTTGACATATTTTTATCAAAGGGTTGAAATTACAGTGAGAAGAGTACCCAAGAAAGAGAATGTGGTGGACCCCTAGACTAAAGGCCTATCTCAGTAGAAGAATGAGTATCATGTGAGAGCTAGAGGACTGAAGGTTGTTAGGAGTTGGCTCTAGTGAAAGTGGGAGTCTGTTGGAGTTGGTTCCCTAGAACCAAATTCAGTGTAATTTATGATAACTTGTATTCATAGTTTTGAATATTAATAAACTTATTATCACTTAATGATTGTTATTTTGTATAACATAGTATATAATAATGTCCCTAGAGTAGCTATCACACTAAAAGGTTATAACAGTTCCCTTCTATGATGAGAACCCATAAGTGATATGAAACTATTCTTAAATATATGTTCTATAGATGGATAATATCATTTGAGGGACAAAAATGATATAGTCTATCAGGGGTGGAGACTCATAAGACTTTGAGGCACCTTCTCATGGTGTATGAACTTGGTAATATCTAGTAGGATATTATGAGAATGAGATAAACCAGTAGGAAATCCATATTTATATGTGTCATTGGATGTTACTATCTACGGATGTGTGTATTGGTCCTTATAATTTAAGATTAGTATTAATGAGTATAACGGGTCACATAATTTGATGTATTTAAAAAAACCATGATGATATATGTTTGCGATGAGGTAGGATATATTGGGTGTGTCACAAGTAATATTGCATTAATGAATAATATGAGAAAGGATTTATCCCTTCCATTATTTAACAGAATTTAATATCTTAGGCCATTTGATGGAAATGATATAGCCTAAATAAATCCATGGCCATGGTGTTTTATAGGCAAGTTCTATTTTTGGAAGGTCAAATAAAGAGACATCAAGCAAATAGGTTGATGGCATCTATATGGAACCTGCTTGATTTGAGATATCATGATAAAGGGATTACATTAAACAATAAGCATTTGTATGAGGTATTATGTCATTGTGGTATTAACTTCTTTCTCTATGGATGCCTTGGTGTGTTGCTAGATGCTAACCTTGGACTTTAGGCTGCTTCGCCTAACGCCACTAATAAAGAGGCCTAGAGGGTCACACACTAAGTGTATCTAGAATATTAGTTAAATAATATATTATTATTTATTATTTAAAAAGTTGAATAAATATTATTCCCACATGCGGTTTAATAATTATCCAAGTTTTATTGATCGAATTTATTCTACCACCAGTTATTTGAGAGAATATAATGTGAGTGGAATATTTAATAAATATTTATTTTCTATTTAGTGAATATTATATTTATTTATTTATTGGAGAATAATGTAGTGATATTTATTTAATAAATAAATAGACATTATTCAATATCCAATAAATATTATGGAGGAATGAAAAACATGGATTTTAGGTCTGGTGAAAAAATAATAAATATTTAATATTATTTTATTAAATAATATTTAATTTTAATTCGCAAGTTATGCACGTGTCGAGAAATAATAATAATATTATTATTATTTGACATGGGGTTTTCACTAGGATTAAATAAATAATTAAGGGCACTTGTTAAATTATTTTATTTTAACCCTAATGATATATAAACACAATTATGTTATTTTCTCAATAGAAGAATTCATTTGTTTGGGATGTACACAATAGAATTGAATAATTATCTCAAACCCTTGATATATCTATTCTCTAAGATTTCTACCAAGAATGAAGATCAATATTCCTCCACCAGATCAAGGAGAACACTTTGGAAGAAATTCTCATAGCGATCAAAGGAAGACGACACAAGCACAAAGATCTGTCGTGCTTGAACCCATAGATTCCTTCAGTAATGTCTGGAGATTCGTGGAATATGTATGGATCACCGCTAGTGGGAATATTCACTTGATTCATACAATGAAATGATGGTGCATCACATATCTGTTACCAGATCCATCAACGAAGAAAGAATTACATCAAGGTAATTCTTATTTAATTAAATTAATTATAAAAAATATGTGATGATCCACTCTCTTTAGTTTTGGCATGATTCATGTTTCCCTTCTTCTTTGATTCAAATCTGTTGAACACACCATTTATCATCATGTATATCTCATATTGATCACTGAAAACTGAAAAATCAAAGTTGGGCACCACCCATCCCACACTTCTGATGTGTACGGAACCTACACATTTAAACTTGTATGAAATATTTCAAAAAAAAAAAATCCTTAGGATCAAAATATTTAATAAATAATCAAGATACAATTAATTCACTAAAAATAGTTAGCAAAAACTTATAGTAAATCTAAATAATAAATAACATAAAAAAGAGAACATGAAAAACTCAGAAGATATTTTTCACATGATCACTTGCTCATACGGTCAATCCCTCATGGTTAGTCTATATGGTTAGTAATATTATCATGTGGGTGATCCATTACTCATGCAGTCATTTGAAATGATCATATGATTGATTCTTGAATTTTCCAAAATTTTATTCATGGTTGATTGATTGGTACTCTAGGTTGAAACTCAACATGCAGTTGATTCAATAATTTGAAATTTTTTATTTTGAGACATGGTTAATAGGCTTATGATCGATCCATTTTTCTTATAATTGATTATGGATTTAGAACAATTTTAATCAATGATCAATCATTTATTTATGCAATTTCCCTATGGAGAATTAACACCTACATTTGATCTATTACTTCACCAAAATATTGAAAAACAGACTAACATTATACTTAAAACATATTAGATACCAACTTATATTATGATGGATTTTTCTCTAAAATTAGTTCATAAAATACATAATAAACATGAATAATAAAATAGTAAAAAATATCAATAATAAATTTTCTTATACTAGTAGTGAAAACACTTTTATTCACACATGTTAGAGGGAATAAAGGATTCCGAAAAATCTATGATAAATTATAATTTTTTAATAAAGAGGTATTGTAATTATCAAAGAATAAATTAACAAAGTGTTAAGGATCCACTTCAACATTATCCCCCCTTTTGATAATTAAAAAACCAATTATAATTTCAAAAACTGATCTCCCTTTTGAAATGATAAAAAATATTAAGTATAAAAGATGTAAAAAATCTATAAATTCCCACAAGAACCCCTTAAGATAGGCACACATTACTAGGAAAGTAACCAACTTTTTTAATGTTACATTGAACAAAAAACTAGTCTCCCCCAAAATTAGATAATTATTACACAGAATTAACTCTTGTAATGATACATCAAATAGAGATT
The DNA here is from genome assembly GCA_963277665.1 of Viscum album. NCBI lineage: Eukaryota > Viridiplantae > Streptophyta > Magnoliopsida > Santalales > Viscaceae > Viscum > Viscum album. Next base: position 89,350,430 of record OY728135.1, on the reverse strand, counting down.
TAAAATTACCTTAATGATTACTAGGAAATAAACTAACCCTTATAAGGTTATCATTGAAAAATAAAAAATAAAATTTCTCTAGATTTTACATTTTAAAAAATATTTTTAAAATAAAACATATTTTATAAATAAAAACAGATTGTATGATATAATCAGATTTTGGAGGATTAAAATAGAATAAATAGAATTAAAATTATAGAAAAATGAACACAAAATCTATTTAAAGCATTGTTAAGTATTAAATAATTATACTTCCATCATGATAATCTTATTTTTTTTAAATTCAACTAAGTCTAAAGGCTTAGTAAAAATGCCAGTAAGTTGATTTTCTATAGAAATAGATTCTAGACTTATATTTCCTTTTAGAACATGGGCTATAAGAAATTGAAATATAAAATCAATGTTTTTAGTCCTATAATGTTGTATGGGATTTTTAAAAATTGAAATTATAGAGCTATTATCACAATAAATAAGGATATTTTCAAAATTAAAACCAAAATCATAAAGTGTTTGTTTAATCCATAAAGACTGTGAGCAACAAGATTCAATAACAATATATTCACTTTATAAAGTTGATAAATCTACTGTATTTTGTTTCTTAGAAATATACGAGTCTAGAAATTTAAAAATAAAGCGACACATACTTGATGTGCTTATCGTATCAATCTTCTATCCACTAAAATCTGAATCACTAAAATAGATTAATTTAAAATAAGGTCCAACATGGTAAAATAAACTAAGATTTAAAGGTCCTTTAATATATTTAATAATAATTTTAACAACTTTTAATGAATTTATTTAAGATCAATTTGAAATCTAGAACACACAAAAACACTAAACAATAAATCAATCCTAGAATCAGTTAAGTATGATAAACTACCAATTATGCCTCTAAAAGTTTTAACACAAATATAATTTCTAGAATCATCCTTATCAATTTTATATGATGTAATCATAGAAGTATTACTAATTTTTCTCTATTCTAAGACAAATATTTTGAATAAATCCTTTGCATTCTTATATTGATTTAGAAAAATACCATTATTCCTTTGAAAAATTTGAAGAACAAGAAAGAACTTAAGTTATCCCATTGAACTCATATCAAATTCATTTTTCATCAATTATGAAAATAAATTACAAATTATTTCACAAGAATATCCAAATATAATGTCATTAACATATATTTGAATAATTAAACAACTTTATAATTACTTTTAATAAAAAAATTAAACCAAACTTCCCCTTTTCAGAACCATTATTTAAAATAAATCTAGATAATATTTCATACCATTCTCATGGATCTTGTTTCAATTTATAATGTGATTTTTAAATATTTAACACATTTATATTCATTCTCAAAACCTTGTGTTTTTTTCAAAAACATTTTTAGAAATATATCCATTTAAAAATTCACTTTTAATGTCCATTTGAAAATATTTGATTCTAAAATGAGAAGAATATGCCAAAAAAATTATTATTGATTATAACACTGCAACCAGGAAAAATGATTCTTTAAAATAAATTCCTTATTATTGATTTTAACCATCACCCACCAATATATCCTTGTTTCTAATTATTTGACTAGATTTATCTACCTTATTTCTAAATATGGATTTGGTAAAAATAATATTTTGATCATTAAGGGATTCAACTAAGGTCCAAACTTTATTTCTATCAAAACAATTTAAATATTAATTTATTTCCATGATCTAGTTTGAATTATATAACAATTAATCTATATTTTTAGGTCTAAAATCAAAAATAAAATCTTGATAAGCACAAAAATTTCTTAATGGATTTCTGGTTTTAACACCACATGTTATATCACCTTTTACTTTTTCAGCTAGATGATCTTTATGGAATTTTAAATATTGTTTAGGAGAGAGGCTCTCCCTCATGATTAATTCATCAAAATATGAATTTTTAGGTTTTATAAAGTTAAAATATCTTAACTCTTATTTAACCTAGTCTAAATTAGATTTTCTTTCTTTTAAATGATTTTAATCAAATTTATTATAGAGAGATTATTCAATAACTAATGTTATTTTATTATAAACTATATATGCCTTACTAAAATTAGAATATCTTAGAAAAACACCTCCATAGGATTTTAAATAAAAATTTTCTAATTAATATTTGGTATTAAGAATGTAAGTTTTATTACCAAAGACTCTGAAATAGATAATTCTTGGCTTCTTTCCCTTCCAAATTTCATAAGGCATTTTATTCAAGAATGGTTTAAGAAAATTTTTATTAGAAACATCAAAAGATATATTAATAGCTTCTTCCCAGAATTATTTTTGGAAAATCATACTCATTTAACATTTTCCTAACCATTTAATATAAGGATTTATTTTTCCTTTCCACCACACTATTTTTTACGGTGTCCTAGGAGATGAAAAACTATGATTATATCCATTATCTTTATATAAATTATCAAATTAAAGATTTGATAACTCACCACCTATATAACTTTTAATTGATAAAACTAGATATACCTTTTCACTTTGAACAAATTTACTACAACAATAGGAAAAAAAAGCATTAAACCAAATTAAATGTGGTTTAATACATGGAGAAAACATCACCAATTAGCTATATTGAAGGACATATTTTCATTGAAACAATTTAGAACAAGATCATCTCAAAAGATCTATTTAAGAGTCATTTTAGGTTTATCTATTCATATTATAATAATTTAATTATTCATTAAGATTACCCTATTAATATATGCATCCCTATGTCTTCTTCTAACATGTCCAAAATATCTTAATATAGTCTCATTCTCTCATTCATATTCTCATCAATCGAAGCCAGTCTAATTTTCTATTGAATACATTCATTTCTAATATGATATATTTTACTATTTCCACATGTTAATCTTAACATTTATATTTCCTCTACCTTTATTTTTTGTTCAATATGTACCGATAATGGCCAAAACTCACTACCATATAGAATAACAGGACTAATAATAGTTCTATAAAATCTACCCTTTAACTTCAAAGTAATTTTATGATAAAAAATCACCCTAGAATTCTTTCTCAATTATATATATCTAGTTTAAATCCTATGAGATACATCTATATTAATATATCCACAAAATTATATAAATGAGTCTAAATATCTAAAATGATCAAATTTTGAAATAACTTGGCCTCCCAATATCATATACATAACACTACTAGACAATAATTTACTAAAATTACACTATTTATATTATGTATTATCCTTATTAAGACAAAAAACTTTCGATTCTCAAGTTTATCTCTAAATCACTAACTTTAAATTGACAGTATCCTTAGATTATCCAACAATAACTATATTATTCACAAAAATAATTCAATTAGGTATCTCATATTGAGTGTTCTTTGTAAGTTTATCTAAGACTAAAGAAAAAAGGTATGAGATTAAGGACAAACCTTGATGTAATTACATCAAGACAAGGATGTATATAGTGTCACATACTGTCATTATAACTTGAGTCAAACTTCCTTTATACATGTCTTAAATGAGTTTAATATATGAAATTTTTACCCATTTTATTTCAATATCTTTCTGTATAACCTCTCTAGTAACTTTAGAACATTACTTTCCAAATCAATGAAAATCATATGAAAATATTGGGTTTTTTCAATAATACTCCATTAATCTTATAATAAAATAAATTTATTCTGTAATTGAATGTATTAGAATAAAACCAAATTTATTATAATAAACTTTAGTTTCCCTTTGAGTCCTCTATTCAATCACCATCTCCCAAAGTTTCATAGTGTGAATCATAAGCTTAATACCTATATAATTCCCATAACTTAAAATGTATACTTTATTTTTATACATAGGTACTAGAGAACTCTTCCTCCATTCATCAAGAATTTTCTTAGATTTCATAATTTCATTAAATAACCTAATGATCCAATTAATACCAAACTCCCCTAAATATTTCCAAACATCAATGCAGATGTTATATAAACCAATTGATTCACTATTTTATATCCTTATCAAAGCCTCTTTAGCCTAAAAAGGTTTAAATTTTCAATAATAGTTGAAATTAAGTTTCTATATACTACTAATTATATTATCTAAGTCTAATCCACACATATTCTATATAATAGAGATATTTTTAATGTAACATCCCCATATTTTCTTAATTTCCTCATCCTTTAAAAGGGTATGCACTTTTTCATCTTTTATACACCAAAATTGATCTAAATCTATATATTTTCAATCTCTAACTATAGCTAATATATATATTTTTCTTTCACCATTATTAATATATAATGAATGGTAAAAATTATCAAAAACTTAATATTTAAGCTCAACGACTAGTTTCTTAGACTCTATATAAGAAACATGATACCGAGCCCAAGTATCTTGATTACTAAAAAGGTGTAAATATTTAAAACTCTCTCATTTCTCTTCAAATTTAAGTTGAAAATTCTCATTCCACCACCATGATGTAGGTTCTGGGCACAACGAAAGCGCATTGGTGGGTGTACCCAACTTTAATTTTTGCCGTTAATGACATTTAATACGAGATCCATCATGATAATAAAATACCGGATCTTTGGAATAGAATGAATAACAAAAGAAAATAAGGGAATCCCAGAACCATAGAGAGGATTATCATATGTTGGTTATAATTAATTTAATTAAAAGACAAGAATTACCTTGGTGGAATTCTATCTCCATTGATGTTTCTGTTCACGATCCGATGTGATCCGTTGTTGCATCGTAGAATCCAATTGTAGGATTCCTCTATAAGTGATCCAAACGTGTTCCACGTATATCTGGATGTCACCGAAGGGATATCTTGGTGCTAGCGTAGAAGATCTTTCACTTGCAATGTCTGCCTTCGATCGCCTTGATCCGGCGGAGAAGGATCTCTCTCTCGTAGCTTGAGAGCATTCTTGGAAGAAAATAATTCTCTCTTGTCTTGAGATCTTTCTCTAGATCCATTGTACACAACCCCTCAAAATTTCTAGGTTAATTAGAATTATATAATTGGAATTTTAATTATTTAGAATAATAAAATGAATTAATTACCTGAAAGAATTTATTCATTTCATTTAATTCTTAGTAATACCCTATATCTAATAATAACAGTTGACTATTATTATTACTTGACATGTTCCCAGCGAATTATACCTAATATTATTTAATTAAATAAATAATATTATTTCTCATAAATTCTCAGAAAAAAATACACGACGTGTATATTAATATACACAACGTGTACTTTTGTTTTTCCATTCTCTTTATTTCCTCCACCACATTTATTAGACCTTGAATATTGGATATTTATTTCTACAATAAATATCACTGAATTACTCTCTAATAAATATATTATTTCGCCCATAATATATTCTATCTAATAACTAGTATTGAAATAAATACGATCAGGCATCCTTGAATAATTATTAAACCACAATCGGGAATAATATTTATTCAACTTGTTAAATTAATATTTAACTGAGATACTTGGACACACTTAGTGTGTGACCCTCTAGGCCTATTTCTTAGTAGAATTATGTTGAGCCTACCTAACGTCCAAGGTTAGCATCTAGCAACACGCCAAGGCACCCATAGAGAAAGAAGTTAACTTAGCAATGATGTGTCACCTCCTACAAACGCTTACCATGTAATGTAATCCCTTTGTCTCGATATCTCGAATAAAGCGGGTTGCATGTTGGTGCCATCAACCCATGTGTTTGATTATTCTTTCTTTGACTTCCCAGAATTGAACTTTCCAATTCCTCACCATAGAAATGGATTTATTTAGGCTATATCAATTCCATCAAAGGGCCTGAAATATCTACTTTCATTATTGAACAGAAGGGAAAAGTCCTTTCTCGTATTATCTATTAATGTTGTATTACTCGTGATGCACCCAACATATCCTACCTCACTGTGAATAGTGTGTCATCACAGTTTTCATCAATAAATCTAAATGTGTGAGTTGTAATACCCATTAATAATAATATTAAAGTCTAAGGATCAATAAACACGTCCAGTGATAGGAACATCCAATGACACTATGAAATATGGATTTCCTACCGGTGGGTCTCGTTCTCATAATATCCTCCTGTATATTACCAAGGAACACACCATGAGAAGGCCCCTCAAAGTTTTATTAGTCCTCACCCCTAATGGACTGTATTATTTGTGTCCCTCAAATAACATCATCCGACCATAGAACATATATTCAAGAACAATGTTATGGAACTTCCGGGTTCTCATTATAGTAGGGATCCTCTATGACCCTTTAATTCAACATCTATACTTAGGACATTATCACATGAATTGTCACACAAAAGAACAATCAAGATGTGATAAGGTATTTATTAATGAATAAAGTACAAAGTAGTTGGTTCTAGGCCACCAAATCCAACATACTCCCACTTGGACTAGAGCCAACTGCTAACAACCTTTAACCTGCTAGCTCTCACATGATATTCATGCTTCTGTTGAGATAGACATTTGGTTATGGGGTCTGCCATGTTCTCTTCTGTGGACACTCTGCTCACCGCAAATTCACCCCTTTGATAGAAATCCCTCAAGAGGTTTTACTTCTAGGGTATGTTATTTTTCCGTTGATGTGACCTTGGTTCTTTTTAAAGAGACACCGCTACAGTATTATCATAATATAATGTGATAGGATCTTTACTACTAGTCACCACATCAAGATCCTGGACAAAGTTCCGAATCCATATGACTTCCTTGGCTGAATCAGAAGTCTCTATATATTTAGACTCCACTGTAGAATTAGTGACAAAAAGTTACTTTGAACTCTTCCATCTCACAGCTCCTCTATTGAGACAGAAAACATATCCAAATTACAACTTCAGATCGTTCTGATCTGTCTAAAAACCAGCATCAGCATACCCTCTGATGAAAATCTCCTCGTCTCCTCCATACACCAGGAACATATCCTTAGTTCTTCTCATATACTTAAGGATAGTCTTAACAACAGTCTAATGATGTTCTCCTGGATTTTCTTGATATCTTCCTACCATGCTCAGTTCATAGGAAACATCAAGCCTAGTACATAACATGAAATACATTATGGATCCTATAGCCAAAGATTATGGGATCTTACTCATTCTATATTTCTCTTGCTGCGTCTGAGGACACATTTTCTTAGAAAGATGTAGGCCATGTGACATTGAAACCAATCCCCTCTTGGATTGTTCCATACTAAATATCTTTAGTATCTGGTCAATGTATATACCCTAACTTAGTCCAAGAAGCCTCTTGGATCTATCAAAAATGATCTTGATCCCTATAATGTAGGCTACTTCACCCAATTCCTTCATGGAGAAACACTTGTTCAACCAGTCCTTAACTGACTGTAATACCGGTACATCGTTTCCAATAAGCAATATGTCATCAACATATACTACTAGGATAACGACCACATTCCCATTAAACCACTTATAAACACATGGTTCACATTCATTCTTAATGAGTCCAAATTATTTTATGGATTTATCAAATCGAATTTTCCATGACCTGTATTCTTTATTTAATACATAAATGTATTTTTGAAACTTGCAAACCCGTTTGACTTCACTTGGTGTCACAAACCCTTCTGGTTGTGTCATATAGACATCTTCCTGAAGGTTCTCGTTAAGGAATACTATTTTGACATCCATATTCTAAATCTCGTAGTCATGGTAAGCTACTATGGCAAGTATGATTCTTATGGATTTAAATATGGAAACTAGAGAGAAGGTTGTTGGATCGAATAGTTGATATAAAAGTCTATTAGATGGAACAATACAAGAGGGGGGTGAATTGTAGGTTTTAAAAACCTTGAGTTTTAGTAACAAAGAGATTAGTTTAAAAGATTTTAAACTAATACAAATACAAACACCCACAATTGTATTGAATGTAAAAGGTATGATATATTGTAATACTATTGTAAAGCAAAACAATTGTATTCAAGGTGAACACAATAATCAGAGTAATACAAATATGAATGATTCTACCTTAAAGCGTATAGAACCAATCAATACAATATGTAATGGAATGATTGTAATTGAAACAATTACAATTGAATAAGTAAAGAAAGGAAACAATACAAATCCCTTTCTAATACAATAGCGGAAATGTAAAAGTAATAAAATTCTTTTAACCCAAAGAGAAGGGTTATCCTTTCACCTAGGATAAAAGGTCTGTCTCACCAACACCTTGGTGAGCCCTCGATACGATTATCGGCACGTCTGTCTGCCTATCCCCGGCAGCCCTCGATACGATGATCGGCTCGTCTGTCTGCCTATCCCCGGCAGCCCTCGATACGATGATCGGCTCGTCTGTCTGCCTATCCCCGACAGCCCTCGATTTTGCAGGTAATCGGCACCTCTGTCTTTCAATTACTTGAAAGCCCTCGATACGATGATCGGACGCACAAGGCTGATGAGAGAAGTCACAGTGTCTCTCTCTAGAATCTTCGTAGTTCACAGAGTCTCTTCGTTCATCAGTATTTTCTCAGCTTCAAATGACCTCCTATTTATAGGCCTCGGGTTCCAACGGTCATATTGCCTCCAACGGTCATATTGAAACAGAAATCACGACATCGTTTTGATTAGTATATAACTAACTCAACGGCATCGTTTCGTTAGGATAAGAGATATATAGAAATGTAAAACATGAGTACGATTCATATGCAGAGAGAGTTTTTGACAAAGTACCAAAACAAATAATGATTATCTGAATAGCAAAGTCAGTACGATACGATTGACAGAGTCAGTACGATACGTTTGATAGAGTCATTACGATACGTTTGACAGAATCAGTACGATACGTTTTGGTCGGTACGATCAATCATCGTACGATACGATAAACATGATAAAAGACAATTTTGTTATTTACAAACATATGATAGAATACTTTTGTGATTTCCAAAACATGACATAGAATATATTTGTGATTTCCAAAACATGATGTAAAAGCCAAAAGAAGACTTTTTACTTAACAATCTCCCCCTTTTTGGAAAGCACAAACACACAAAGTAAATGAAACAAGAAAAACTTATCTCCCCCTGAGTTATTGAAAACTCTTCTGAATAAGAAATTGAATACAACTAACTCCCCCTTAGGTATTGACTTTCCTAAGGATTGTATTCAGATTTTCCTTGAGAGCATTGAAATGCATTCTCCCCCTTTGTAAAACAACCTTTGCTTTGTAAATATTCTCCCCCTTTGTGATTTACAAAAAGAAAGGAGGAATCTCGAATTGTCTGGAAGAGTTAGTGAAGTAATACAAGACAATGGACAAAAGAGAAAGGATTATAAGAGTTATTACAAAACAAACAAGTCCCAAAAGAAACAAATACAACAATAATTTGTTTTCTCTTTCCTTCTCCTTTTTTATAAGCTCATGAAGCACAGCTTTCATCTTCTTGATCTCCTTCTTGTCTTCAGAAATTGATTCACCCTGATTTTTGAGAAGCTCCTGTTGATCCGCAAAAATCTGATCTTGATTTCTGATGGTCTCCTCCTGTACTCTGATTACTTCTTCAAGGGTATCAATTCTGTTTTGCAGAGTCTTGTTATCCTTGGACAACTCGAAATTTTGATTCTTCAGTAAAACCATTTCATCTTTGAAAGATGAAACCTTCGATAATTCAGATTGGAAAGCATTCATCCTCTCTTGCAAATCTTTCACTGAAGGAACATCGGCTCTTTGAGACGACAAAAGGTTCAGCCTTTCAATTGTTTCTTTATCAAGCTTGTTGAAAGCAATTGCAAGCTCATTTGATAACCTTCTTATATCTTCAATAGCAATCTCATGGTCATTGATTGAGCTCTCTGTTTTGTATGACCACTTGGTCATCTTATTACAAGCTTTCTTATGAGCAACTGAGCTTTCCGAAAGAACTTTCAGATCGGCTTCAATAGACAAGACTTTCTTTCTCAATTCTTTTACAGATCCAAACTTCTTTCTCTGATTTTCAGTGATAAAATCAATCTTTCCTTCCAGCCTCGGAAAATAAGGAATGGTTTTCTCCATCCTTCTCAAAACTTGAACAATGTAATCACTCTTCTTGAGAGAGATTGTATGCTCTGAATCAGTATCATCATCGTACGATGCTAGTTCATACGATCTGCTTGAATCAACAACTGGCTGTTTCCCTTTCACTTTTTCTTTCTGTTTTCTTTCATCTTCCACTCTGTCACTAATGACAACTACTTTATCAGATTGAGAAGATTGAGCATCTTGCTTTTCTCGAGATGACATCCTGTCCGAAGATTTTTCCTGATCGGCATGAGGAGTTTGTTGAACACCTTCGCTCAGCTTTTGAAGCGATTCCTCTCTACTTTTCTTTGAACTTTGAAGAAATTCTAACAGAAAATCTCCTTCTTCTACTTCCACTTCTTCTATTACTTGTTTTCCTTTTTCTTTATCAGGCAAACTCTGTACGATGGGTTCTTGATGGACTTCCACAGTTAGTTGAGCACTAGCATCTTCAACTGCTTTCAAGACTTTAGAAATATCAAAGTCCTGAGCCTTTCTTTTCAAAAGAGTCTTCTTTTTCTTTTCAGCTTGAAGGGTTTCTTCTACCCTTATTCTTTCTGCAAAAGCCTCAGCAGGATCAAGACCAAACTTCGGATCACCCTCTTTTCTCTGTTCCTTGTCCTTTCTCCATTTGGCTACAACTTCCTTACTGTACCTCGGCTTCTTCTTCTTCGGCTTTGAACTAGTCTGCGGATCAGACTTTCGAGTAACACCGGCGGATTGATTGTCTTTGGCTGGCATAGGTGCCGATTGATTTTCAGGCAATTCAGCTTCTACATCTCTGACAAAAAGTTTTGAATTTGAATCAAAACAAACATTCAGCTTTTTCATCGTACTCTTATTAATGAAAGACGGCCACAAATCCATAGGTTCTCCTTTCAAAGGAATGTTACAAAACTTCATACTCTCAAGAATGAATTTTGTAAGGATGGCTGGATACATTATTATCTGGGATTTAATCCCTCCTTTCTTGACATTCTTGACGGTTTTAAAAATATATCCCATGAGATTCACTTTCCTCATATTCACAAGATAATCGAGCATAAAGACATCAGAAACTTTAAGAGTTTCTCTATCCCCTTTCCTTGGGACAAGAAAACCTTTCATCCATAAAGTGACAAACCGATTGTCCGGTGAAAGATGATAAACTTTCCTCTTTCCCTCATTAACAACAAACAAAGATTTTTCAGCACTCTCTCTATTAAACGTACCAACTTCCTCTGGTATTTTGTGAGATGGACAGAATGAATCCCCTTCTATAGAAACGTTCAGAAAGTGTGCCGCTTGTTTCACAGACATGGATAATTTTCTATCGTACACAGCGAAGTTTATAGTCATATCTTTGTCGAAAGACACGGTTTTGTAAAATTGACAAACTTCATAAAAAAGAACTGGATCTTGAGTATCAGGCTTTTCCACATAGAGATGTTCCCATCCTTGAAACAAAATAATCCTCTTGATTGTAGAATCGTACATATCGAAGAATTCTTGGGATACTAACCTTTCTCTGTGAAAGTCTTTCTCTGTAAAAGTCTTTGAAGACATTTCAGCGGGAGTGTTGGCAGAGGATTGAGACATAAAGATGATGCCGATTGAGAAGATCGTACGATTGTTTATAGCTGGGGGAGCAGAGCTTCGCCTCAATTCCTGAACAATCAATGTGGGTTTGGGGAGGGGAGGGGGGTATTTATAGGCAAAAAAAGAGATGACCGTTGAACTTCTACGGTCGAGATTAGATAATACCAAATCAATGGTTAGGATTAAAACAAAGAAAGAAAATAAAATAAAAATTGAAAAAGATACCTGTCGGAGAACAAAAGGTGATTGCTGGATTTGGTAAGTATCAAAGAAATAATCGTAAGGAAAAAAAAACATGATGCCGATGGAAAACAAAGTCATTACTATGGTCGGACCGTACGATGGAAAATAGTTGTTATCATTAACCGACAGTATGATGGAAAACAATCTCAATACTATCATCGGTTAATACAAAAAAAATATTGAATGATACGATGGAAAAGAATTTCAATACTATCATCGGTCGATTCAAAAAATATTGAATGGTACGATGGAAAAGAATTTCAATACCATCATCGGTCGATTCAAAAAATATTGAATGGTACGATGGAAAAGAATTTCAATACCATCATCGGTCGATTCAAAAAATATTGAATGGTACGATGGAAAAGAATTTCAATACCATCATCGGTCGATTCAAAAATTATTGAATGGTACGATGGAAAAGAATTTCAATACCATCATCGGTCGATTCAAAAATTATTGAATGGTACGATGGAAAAGAATTTCAATACCATCATCGGTCGATTCAAAAAATTATTGAATGGTACGATGGAAAAGAATTTCAATACTATCATTGGACGATACAAAATTTTTGAACGATACGATGGAAAAGAATTTCAATACGATAAACAGAAAAACTGAAATGGTCAATACGATAAACAGGAAAACTTAAAATGAAACAATAAAACTGTCAATACTATAAACAGAAAGAAACATATATAAAGAGAGTAAATATTTAAAGATCAGGAACATAAAGACATAAAGAAATGTCCTCCCCCTTTCTACGAGGAGTTTCTTACTATTAGGAGAGATGTAAAACAGGAAGTAGATATGAATGATTATTTTATTGTAATCATTCCTAGCTTCTGTTTTATAAATTCAAATCTATCGGAAGGTAAAGGTTTTGTAAAAATATCAGCAAGTTGTTCTTGCGTTCCGATGAATTGTAAAACAATATCTCCTTTTTGTGTGTGATCCCTAAGAAAGTGATGCCTAACATCTATGTGTTTTGCACGAGAGTGATGTGCTGGGTTTTTACTAAGAGCTATGGCACTTGTATTATCACACAGAATTTGAGTTTTGGAGAAACTCAAACCATAGTCAGTGAGTGTGTGCTGCATCCACAATACTTGAGCACAACAACTTCCAGCTGCTACATATTCAGCTTCAACAGTGGAGAGTGCTACTGAGTGTTGTTTCTTACAAGACTAAGAAACCAAAGAATCTCCTAAGAAATGACAAGTTCCAGATGTACTTTTTCTATCCATTCTACAACCACCAAAGTCAGCATCTGAAAAACTTTTTAAAACAAAATCATTTCCAGAAGAGTAGAAAAGTCCTAAATCCATAGTGTCTTTTAAATACCGAAAGATTCTCTTTACGGCTTTTAAGTGAGACTCTTTTGGATTAGATTGATATCTTTCACATAAGCATACAGAAAACATCAAGTCGGGTCGACTAGCTGTCAAGTATAGCAAACTCCCTATCATACCTCTAAAAATTGTTTGATCTACTGGTTTCCCAGTTTCATCAAGATCAAGAGTATTTGAGGTACCAATTGGGGTGCTAATACTTTTAGTTTTGTCAAATCCATACTTTTTGAGTAAGTCTTTAATATACTTATGTTGAGATATATAAGTTCCTTCTGGTTTTTGAGATATTTGAAAACCTAGAAAGAATGTTAACTCACCCATCATACTCATTTCAAACTCAGATTTCATTAAATTTGCAAAAGAATCGGTTAAAGATTTCTGAGTTGATCCAAATATGATGTCATCAACATAGATTTGGACAACCAAAACATTTTTGTTTTCCATTTTGATAAAAAGAGTTGGATCAACTGTACCTTTTCTATAATTGTTTTGTAAAAGAAATCCTGTAAGTCTATCATACCATGCTCTAGGAGCTTGTTTAAGACCATATAGAGCCTTGGTAAGTTTAAAGACATGATCAGGATTTTTTGGGTCTTGAAAACCAGGAGGTTGTTCAACAAAAACTTCTTCTTGAACAAAACCATTTAAAAAAGCACATTTGACATCCATTTGAAATAGTTTGAAATTGAAATATGCTGCGAAGGCTAATAGAATGCGAATAGATTCAAGTCTAGCTACAGGAGCATATGTTTCTTCATAGTCTATTCCCTCTTGTTGATTATAGCCTTTAGCAACAAGTCTTGCTTTATTTCTTACAATGATTCCATTTTCATCACACTTGTTTCTGAAAACCCATTTTACACCAATTACAGTTGTTTCTTTAGGTCTTTCAACTAAAGTCCAGACTTGATTCCTTTCAAATTCATTTAGTTCATCCTGCATTGCTTTGATCCAATCATCATCACCTAAAGCCTCACTTGGACTTTTAGGTTCAAATTGGGAAAGAAAAGCAAGATGTTCTATTTCATTTCTTAAGGAATTTCTGGTCCTTACAGGTTGATTTATATCACCAATGATATTATCACTGGGATGATTCCTAAGAAACAATTGATTTTGGTTTTGTAAAACCTGTTCATCAACATATGGTAGAAAATCTTCTGTGGTAAATGTTTCAGGAACACTTTCTTGAACATTTTCCTTATCAGAATGTTCTTCTAACAAAGGTTGATAAACATCTTTAGAAAACACATCCGAGGATGTAGGATTGGGTTGGTTGAAAACAAAAGGGTTAGTTTCATCAAATTTTACATGTACTGTTTCTTCAACAGTACAAGTGTTTTTATTGAAAACTCTATAAGCCTTAGAGGTTGTGGAATAGCCTAGAAAGATTCCTTCATCAGATTTTGGTGCAAATTTGTGTAAATTTTCTTTTGTATTCAGAATGAATACTTTGCATCCAAAAACTTTGAAGTAAGAAACTTTAGGTTTTCGGTCAGTCCATAACTCGTAAGGAGTTTTATTAAGAAATGGTCTAGTTAAAACACGATTTATAGTATAACAGGCAGTACTTACAGCTTCAGCCCAAAAATGCTTAGCAATTGAGTATTCACTCAACATGGTTCGAGTCATTTCCTGAAGAATACGATTTCTTCTTTCAACAACACCATTTTGCTGAGGAGTTCTTGGTGCTGAGAAATTATGAGTAATACCTTTCTTACTACAAAAAGTTTCAAAATCTGAGTTTTGAAATTCACCACCATGATCACTATGAATAGTTATCAATGGTAGGTTTTTCTCATTTTTAACTTGGGCTCTAAAAGTTTTGAAATACGAAAAGGCTTCAGATTTCTTTGTGAGAAAGTAGACCCATGTAAATCTAGTAAAGTCATCAACTAAAACAAATACATAGTATTTGCCTCCAATGCTTCCAGATTATGAAGGACCAAACAGATCCATATGCACAAGCTGTAATGCATTAGAAGTTGAAACTTCATTAATTGGTTTAAAGCTAGTTTTATGTTGCTTGCCAAACTGACAAGGATCACAGACTTTTGAAGAATCATATCTAAGATCCGGTAGCCCTTTTACAAGTCCTTTCTTTGAGAGTTTTCTTAGGTTTCTCAAATTACAGTGTCCTAATCTCCTATTCCATAGCCACGATTGGTCTTCTATTACACTTAGACAAGGTAAGTTTTGGTTCCTAAGGTCTTCTAAGTTAATAGTGTAAACATTCTCTTGCCTATGGGCAGATAGAATGAATTCATCCTTGGAATTGTGAACTAGACACTTATCATTTCTAAAATTCACAAGGTAACCTTCATCACATAATTGACTTATGCTGATGAGATTGTGCTTAAGACCTTTAACAAACAAAACATTTGAAATAAGAACTTTTCCAAGAAAAACGATATTACCTATACCAACAATCTTTACTTGAGCATTATCTCCGAAGGTAACTTTTCCACCTTTTGTTTTGATAACCTTTTCAAAGAAAACTTTGTTTCCAGTCATATGTCGAGAGCAACCACTATCCATGTACCAAATGTTCTTATTGATACACTTCTCGTTTTCCTGAAAAAGAAACAATTAGATTTTCGGAATCCAAACTTGTTTGGATCCAGAAGGATTAGATAAAAGAATTTTAGGAATCCACATTTGTTTTGCAAAATGAGCTTTATGAAATCCTAAGGATTGAGTTTTGTTAAGAGAACAATCTCTTCTCCAATGTCCACCACATTGACACTTGGAACAGAAAATGGTTTTTTGAGGAACAAAATAGTTATTACTAAAAACAGGTTTGGAATAAGTAAAACCAAGACCAGAACGATTTCTCAAAGGTCTTATTTGAGAGTACATCCTATCAAAGTTTTCTTTTCCATGAGTAAAGTTTGACAAACACTTTTTCAAGGATAAAATCTCTGACTTTAGTTTTAAAACCAAATTCTTGTTTTCTAAAACATTTGAATTAGAACTAGAGTTAGACTCTAAAATGTTTTTCTTTGAAATAGCAGTTTCAAGATCCTTAGAAAGTTTATCTTTTTCAGATTTGACTTTCTCAAGGGTTTTCAAAATACTTTCAAAATCAGAAGTTTTCCCATCAAGATCTTTAGAAAGATCTGATACTTCTTTAGTCAAAATAGAAATTCTAGAATTTGCTTTTTCAAATCTCTTTTTGAGTTTAGAATTTTCATTTTCAAGTAATTTAGCAAATCTAGAGACTTCTTCAAAAGAAGGTAAAGTATCATCTTCTGATGATGAGGGTTCATCATTTGAAGATTCATAATATTTATTATCAACATAATTTGCATTTAAAGAGACATTTGTAACAGCTTCAGCATTGTGTACCTTAGCCATGAGACAATGATCTTCAATTGGTAGTCTGGCTAGAAGTCCAATATTCCTTTGTCCTGACGTCTCATATTCTGAAGAATCATCTGAGGAATCACTACCACTTGCACTCCATGTATCATTTGCTTTCAAGCCTTTCTTCGTCTTATAAAACCTTTTCTTGTTTCTTTCAGAGTGTTTCTCTTTTCTATCTTTCCTCTTCAGTAAAGGACAATCAGGCCTTATATGTCCTGCTTTCTTGCATTCATAACAAGTTACCTCTGAATCTTTCCTATCTTTCCTATCTTTCTTTTTGAATCTATATTGAAAATCTTTCTTTCCCACAATCTTGTTCATCCTCCGAGAAAGATTAGCTAACTCATTGTCTGAAAGATTACAATCACTTGAATCAGAAACAACAACTTTCTTGGATTTAGACCTTGTAACCCTTTCAGGTGTTTTAGCTTTAGATGCAAAAGCTACACTTCCATTCCCATTCTTCTTCTTATTGAAATCAGCATCTCTTTTCATTCTTGTCTCGTGCTGTAGAAGAGTTCCAAAGAGTTCATCAAGAGTAATCTGGGAAACTTTTCTATTTTCATCAATAGCTGTTCTTTTTGACTCCCATTCATTTGGCATAATATCTATAATCTTATCAACAAGAGCTTCATCATCAAGACCTTTTTCTCCCATAGATTGTAAGCTGTTGACAATTGTCATAAACCTTTGTTGCACTTTACATACTTGCTCTCCATAAGGAAAAACAAATCCATGATACTCTGCTCGAAGCATTGCTCTCCTTGTTTCTATAACTTTGGATGTACCAAAATGAGTGACTTCTAATTTCTTCCAAATACAGTTGGCTGCTTCACATGAAGATATCTGGCTATATATATTCCTGGTCATAGAACATAATAAAGTATTGCGTACCTTGTAATTCAGTTGATATTCTTGCTTCTCTTGATTTGTGAAAGTACTAACTTCTTTGTCAGGAATTTTGTAACCCCCAGTAAGCATAATAAAATTGTCTACACCAGTATTGATGACGAAAGTCTTCATACGATCTCTCCAATACTCATAATCATTCCCATCAAAGATTGGTGGTCTAGAAGGATTCAGATTATCTATTGATCCGATATTCATTCCTGCCATCTAATATAACAAAAACAACTTTTCCACTCCACACGTTAGTGTAGTAAGTATTTAAGAAAGTAATAAGAAATAAATCTAGTAATACAAATCAGTGGAAAACCTCCTCTGATACCAATTGTTGGATCGAATAGTTGATATAAAAGTCTATTAGATGGAACAATACAAGAGGGGGGTGAATTGTAGGTTTTAAAAACCTTGAGTTTTAGTAACAAAGAGATTAGTTTAAAAGATTTTAAACTAATACAAATACAAACACCCACAATTGTATTGAATGTAAAAGGTATGATATATTGTAATACTATTGTAAAGCAAAACAATTGTATTCAAGGTGAACACAATAATCAGAGTAATACAAATATGAATGATTCTACCTTAAAGCGTATAGAACCAATCAATACAATATGTAATGGAATGATTGTAATTGAAACAATTACAATTGAATAAGTAAAGAAAGGAAACAATACAAATCCCTTTCTAATACAACAGCGGAAATGTAAAAGTAATACAATTCTTTTAACCCAAAGAGAAGGGTTATCCTTTCACCTAGGATAAAAGGTCTGTCTCACCAACACCTTGGTGAGCCCTCGATACGATTATCGGCACGTCTGTCTGCCTATCCCCGGCAGCCCTCGATACGATGATCGGCTCGTCTGTCTGCCTATCCCCGGCAGCCCTCGATACGATGATCGGCTCGTCTGTCTGCCTATCCCCGGCAGCCCTCGATTTTGCAGGTAATCAGCACCTCTGTCTTTCAATTACTTGAAAGCCCTCGATACGATGATCGGACGCACAAGGCTGATGAGAGAAGCCACAGTGTCTCTCTCTAGAATCTTCGTAGTTCACAGAGTCTCTTCGTTCATCAGTATTTTCTCAGCTTCAAATGACCTCCTATTTATAGGCCTCGGGTTCCAACGGTCATATTGCCTCCAACGGTCATATTGAAACAGAAAGCACGACATCGTTTTGATTAGTATATAACTAACTCAACGACATCGTTTCGTTAGGATAAGAGATATATAGAAATGTAAAACATGAGTACGATTCATATGCAGAGAGAGTTTTTGACAAAGTACCAAAACAAATAATGATTATCTGAATAGCAAAGTCAGTACGATACGATTGACAGAGTCAGTACGATACGTTTGACAGAGTCAGTACGATACGTTTGACAGAATCAGTACGATACGTTTTGGTCGGTACGATCAATCATCGTACGATACGATAAACATGATAAAAGACAATTTTGTTATTTACAAACATATGATAGAATACTTTTGTGATTTCCAAAACATGACATAGAATATATTTGTGATTTCCAAAACATGATGTAAAAGCCAAAAGAAGACTTTTGACTTAACAAAGGTTTCATCATAGTCAATTCCTTGACATTTTCTAAATACTTTAGCCACTAGCCTTGCTTTATAAGTGCTAACTTGACCTTCCATGTCCAATTTTCTCTTGAATACCCATTTGCATCCAACATGATTTACATCAACTGGCTCATCGACTAGAACCCAGACTTGGTTTTGATACATGGAATCCATCTCAAAATGTATAGCTTCTATCCATCTTGCACCTTCTAAGCTTTCTACTACTTCCTTGTAGGAGATAGGTTCATCATTGTCCAATAATAATTATTCACCATTCTCACTGACTAGGAAACCAAATATCTATAGTTCCCTTACCTCTCTTGAGCTCCTACGTAGTACTTGTGTTTCTAGAACCTCTTCCACGGGGACCTGTGGAACTTGTTCCTATACCATCTCCTGCGTATCTTGAGAATCAACTTCATTGAAGTCAATATTTCTCCCACTATCATTTTTGAGGATGTGATCCCTCTCAAGAAAGACTACTTTTCTGGCGACATTAACTTTCTTGTCTGAAGGGTTATATATGTAATATCCTTTTTTTCCTTGGGATATCCTATAAAGATACACCTCGTGCCCCGAGGTGCTAGTTTGTTTCCTGAGAAGGCCTTACAAAACACCTCAAATCCCCATACATGTGTGTGTGACAAAATGGGTTTCTTTCCATTCCATAACTCGAAGGGAATTCCATTTTCTACCTTAGCTGGTACTCGGTTTAATGTGTATGCTACAATTTGTAATGCATATCCCCAAAAGGATAATGGAATATTTGCATGACTCATCATCAACCTCACCATGTCCAACAAGGTGCAGTTCCTTCTTTCACTAACACCATTCCACTGTGGTGTATAAGGAGGAGTGAGATGAGATAGAATCCCAAACTCCTATAGAATATCGATGAACTCTTGGTTCAGATATTCTCCACCTCGATCTGATCGAGGCTTCTTTAGATTCTTAACAAGATGATTCTCTACTTCATTCTTGAATTACTTAAATTTATATAAGGCTTTTAACTTATACCTCATTAAGTAGACATATCCATATATACTCAAATCATCAGTAAAAGTAAGGAAGTAAGAATATCCACCTCTAGTTTATACTGGGAATGGTCCACACACATCTGTGTTCACCAATACTAGAAGCTCTGTGGCCCTTTCACCCTATCCATCGAAAGGTGTATTGGTAATTTTTCATTGTAAACAAGCGTGACATCTATCAAGTGGTTTTAGCTCAGCAGAGTCTAAATATCCATCTTGGGAGAGCCTTGTCAAGTACTTCTTGTTTACATGACCGAGACGGTGATGCCATAATTGGGTGATGTATGAGTCATGTGATTTTGTTTCGTTATCAATTTTCAAAACTTGGTTTTCATAATTTAATATATACAAACCATTATTTAAATGTTCCATACCATAACATACGTTGTTCTTATAAAATAAGAAACCCTTATTTCCAAAATTGAAAATAAATCCATCCATATCCAAACATGATACATAAATTATGTTTTTGGTAACACTAGGCACATAATAACATTTATATAAAACCAAAATCATCCCAGTTGTCAATGAGAGGTGGTAATCACCAATGGATAATGTAGCTAGCCTCGCGCCATTGGCAGCTCGAAGATCCACCTCTCCTCTGGAAATATTTCTAAATCTACTTGGTTCATACATTTGAATACAGATGTGAGCCCCAAAATCTATATCTAATACCCAATGTGTAGAAATGGAAAGATTACACTCGATAACGAATGAACCTTTAGCATCCCCATGCTTATGGGTGCAATTCCTCTTCCAGTGGCCTTACTTGACACATGAGAAATGTCACGACCCGACCCTACCCGGGCTTGAGCCGCAACTACCCCAAGCTCGCCTCCATAGGCCAGGGGCTGGCGACAAGCGCCGAAGGATAAACAAATTGGGGAGGCCTTTTCCTGAGTACCTATACACACACACACATGCAACCCACTCAATGAAAAAGTGCAGAGTAAAAGAAAAAGTAAAGTACTAACTGCTATAAACAGCCACAAAAGTGCATCGACCTCTAAACAGTACAAAGTAAATGCTGGAGGTGAACTGAAAAGAAAAAGGAAAAAACACGCGCTCAACCAGAAAAGTGCCACAACCAAGAAATAGGTAAACAAAAGCACAACAGCTGGGAGGGTCCCTCACCTGGAACCCGATTATGACCACTGTACGCGGTCCAAGCTCCCGAACTCCTAAGATCCTCTATAGTCACGAGCAACCTGTTCGTCATCTGCAAGGGAACACCAAGTGCGGGCAAAGCCCAAGTAGGGGTGAGTATAAAAATACTCAGTAGGATACCCCAAAGGCTTGAGGGAGAAACAAAGAAGTTACCGAAGAGTGAGTAGTAGATCGAACAAGGAATAGTAAAGGAGTACAACATAGAGTGCAATAAAGAGTACAAATCAACCCAACAATAGGAAGGAAGTAGACTCGTCCAAACACAAGGAGCTAGAAATGGTGAGAAGATGAAATTCTCATCGAGTCTTCGCTACCTATAGCATGAGAGTAGAATCATCCAACCACGAGAAGCTAGACATGGAAATCACGTGACATACCCCACACGTCTTCGCCTCTTCTGGAAGGAGAGTAACCAAAACCCAAGAAGTGGGTACTGGAACAAGGTATATACATATCCATATGCTCAAACAAGAAACCCGATCAAGATCATAAGGAGATCTCCATCTCATAGCTCATCCCAAGAAAGTGAGTAGCCAACAGTCTCAGAAGTAAACACCATCGATGCCCAGTATCCCATACATCTTCCCGAACTGCAAAACGAGGGGCTCAAATCACCACACCTTGACACTATCTGCTTTGGGTGACATTGACTCACCCACACGGATTTAGGTCGCGTCTCAAGGATGCGTCTTGGTGGGGAAATTTCCCCTCATACTTGAGAGTTCTGGGGAAAGTCAAACCACACCTTCTCACTCTCACATAGTCGAGAGGTCTTCTCAAAGTCAAAGCTGTTACATCACTGACCCTTAAAACCAAGGGTCCCGCTCCGGTAGTCAAGGAGAAAATCCACAGAATAGCCTAGTAGAAAGGACCGAGTCTTAAAGAAGTCATTGGGTAACCCACTACCCATCCCTGCTGGAGGGTAAACCCTAAGAGGTCGTCGGGTAACCCACTGCCCAGTCTCTGCTGGAGGGTAAACCCTAAGAAGTCATCGAATAACCCACTGCCTAGTCTCTGCTGGAGGGTAAACCCTAAGAGGTCGTTGGGTAACCCACTGCCCAGTCTCTACTAGAGGGTAAACCCTAAGAGGTAATCGGGTAACCCAATGCCCAGTCTCTACTGGAGGGTAAACCCTAAGAAGTCAATGAGAAACCCACTGCCGAGCCCCGCTGGAGGGTAAACCCGAAGAAGTCGATGAGAAACCCACTGCCCAGCCCCGTTGGAGGGTAAAACCGGAACTGATCTGGCCATCCCTACTGAAAACAACCTCCTGTGTAGAGGATCGGTGCCCGCGTGATGTATTGGTCACACTGAATCCTAAAAAACTCTACCAAGAAACACAAAGGGACGTGATACTGAAATCCCACACGGTTAAAGGAAAAAGGGGAACCCAAACAACTCCCCCGATCACACCATCGAGAACAGAACCATGGGAAAACCACTCAACCCTGCTGGTCTAAACCATCATGAACAGAGGGACCCTCTACTTCATGATAGATCAAATGTACGTAAAGTAGAACACAGAACGCACAAGGGGCCCACACGACGTGTGGCCCTATCTCATCTCTAAACCACGAACACAAACGTTCCCGGGTAAAACTACAAAATGTACCTCCCAACATTCTCGTATACTCCCAGAGTATATCACATCTCTATCCCAAAGGCTATTGAACGTATGGAACCCAAATTCAACGCGAAGGGTGACAACGTAATTTCGCCAACTTGCTTCCTCCATGGCCCTAGCACGACTGACCACACCTCTTTAAACACTAACTTCACTTTCACAGGAGTGAACACGATCACACACCAAGGGTTCCCTACAAACACCACAGGAAGAACCACCACCAGTACACCTTTCATGCTTTCACATTTAATAAGATCTCGGATTAGGCTCCGCACATCCAAACAGATCATACCGTTGTAATCCTCGTGAAAAAACACGCGAGATCGACTATTTACTCGCCTCCAATAGATATCCGACGAAGAAGTTGACCAACACCGCTTTACGCCCGAACGACATCCCGTGGTCCTGAGCCTCGGTCCCGAAAACAGTCGGGCGCATCACACCGTTGCGATCTCCTCGGAAAGACACGTCAAATTGACTACTTACTTGCGTTAAACGGATGTCCAGAGAAAAAGATGCATTTCGTCGTACCGCACACGAGCGGTGCTTTGGGGGACCCACATCTCAGTCCCGAAGCGCAACGAATGGATCACACCATTGCAATCCTCTCAAAAAAGTACACAAGATTGACTAATCAATTGTCCAAAATAGACACCTGGTGACAAAGGTGGAATTCACCGTCAACGCCCAAAACGACCCTCGTGGGCCCGCACCACCATGCTGAATTAAAGCGGGCATATTTCACCATTGCAATGCCCTCAGAAAACACTCAGAATCGACTGCTTGCATGCCCCAAACAGACATCCAATGAAAAAGTTACAAAATGCTGCTCGTAGCTCAAAAGACGGGTCATGGGGCCCATGCCTCAACTTTGGTTTCAATGCCCGAAATCATACTGGAAATCGTTGTCTCGACGCCAGGGTCGCAACGCTGCTGATGGAGCTCATAACGGACTCCGGATGTGTCCGTGCCACCCAAAACAAGTACCTCAGAAAAAGCGCTAAACCACTTAACGTACATGTTGCGCCACCGAGCCCCTCATCTCGTGAATTAAAAATCTCCGAGACCATCTCAAAATGTTTGTCTCAATCCTAGGATCATGTTGCCGCAGACGACACATTAATCAGGTGCTCCATGTATGATCTAGGTTCGATCCAACCTTTGAAAAATAATAATAATAATATTATTTCTAGGGTGTTTTATTGACCCACTCCACGAGTCACCGAAAGATACCCAAAGTTGGTCTTAAAAAGACCGCATTGAAAACAGAGGCACACTGCTGCTGACGGCGCATGAATTGGACGACGCACGGGGATGTTACGCCCGATTCACCATTTTAATAATTATAACATTATTATAATTATTAAAATCATTTTTTCATTTTTATTTATTTATCTATTTTTTTTGTTTTTCCTAGTGAGACTCCTCTCCCTTTTTTCCCCCGTGCGCAGCCCCCTTTTTTTTCGTTGTTTTCTCTTTTTTTCGGTCTTCTTCCTCACTTTCTACCAGGTCAAAGAGAGACCCACTTTTGTGGGTCTCTGCTCCTCCCAGGTTTTTCCTTGTCACCTGCCGGCGACCAGCACTGGCCGACCACCCGGCTGGCCGCTCCTCCACAGCACGCCCCCTAGTCGACCTCCTGGACACCTCGCTCACCCGCTCGCGGCGATCGCCTCGCTCACCCGTTGTCTCCGCTGGCCGCTCGCCCGACCGAGCCACCGACCAGCTCCATTGAAGGGAGCCCACGCCACCCTGGACCGGGCCGCCCCACCTGCCTGAGACCGCCGCCATCCGCCTCTCCGAGCCGCCACCTGAGATCTCGCCGAATCACCTCGGTTCACCGGAAAATGATGGTTTTGGCCGGAAAAACCTCCAAAGACTTCGAACCTTTGTCAGACAAATGCAGACGTGTCGGGACTTGGAATCTCAATCCAAAACAAGCACCAGAAAGCTCAGAACAAGTACCACACAACCATGGACTTCGATCGACCATTATATGGCAATTAGGCGGGATAAATTGAGCTCAAATTAGGTGTGGAAAATAAAAATGGAAACACACAATCCTACCTCTTGGGCGTAGCCCGACGCTTCGTAAGCGATCCACCGAAGCCATAACCACAATCACCTTCTTGAAGAGGTGGGGAGAGGAGCTTGAGGGATGGGAGGGCTTCCTTGGTTGCTTGGGAGTTCATTTTCCAGATAAATGAACCAAGGGGAGAGAGGGGTGGTTTTAGGTTTAAATAAAGAAAAACTAATAAAAATTTTAATTAATTTAAACCCCCAAATTAACCTGCATCTGAAACCTCAACGGGGTCGAGGTTAAGCCTCTCCTAAGGTAAAAACCACCTCCCGAGCACAACGGAGGCCTCAGAATTTTAATCCAAGGCCTCGTTCAGAAGTTATAAAATTTAACACCAAAGGCTTCTAAATTACGAAAATTCCCCTAGTGACAGTTTTCACAGAAGGCCCGCGCCCGTGAAACTTACACCCCTCCTAGGGTAAACGCCACGCTCCAGACTCAACAGTTCCCTCGATTTTCCGATCTGAGCTACCGTCTAGGAGTTATTTCATTAACTTAGTGCTCCTAGTGTGAACGCATGAAAAATTTAATTCCGGCCACACCGGGGCTCATAATCGCACGCCTTCTGAAGGCGCTGCTCTGGAATAACATCAAGAATTTTCCAAAGCCTTTTATAGAAAAAACTGGGTTCTTACATCATTCCCTCCTTCAAGATTTTCTTCCTCGAAAAGCCAAAAATAGGGAACAACTCAGGTTACTAAGCCCACACCTGGCTCTCCCGTACCCCAGAGAACTCTCACATGGTTATACGCCACCGCACACAGACCAAAGGATTTGATTGGTTCACACGAGGTCTTCCCTTGCCGATGACGTGCATAGGAGCACACACACTTCTTCTCGGGTGAGTCACGTGGGAGACGTCTTGCACCGAAACCAGCCTTTGGGTTTAGGGTAAGGTGCTATGGGACCTCGCCATCCCTTCGCGTGGTCTCAAACGGCCCGAAGGACCTCGGGGGTAGCTCACCTCCTCGGTCAAACCTCTATGACGCACACTGCGACTGGAAATCACTATTCAAACTTGGGACAAGGCCCGATGATTCCCTCCTTCAGAATATCCATATGGTGAAACACCCAAGGATATATGGTCACACAAGATTTCACAGTCGATGTCCCACAACCAAGACTCTATTACACGCTTGAAAGGAAAAGGAGTTGCCACCATCAACTAAAGAGAAAGGTTCCACGCCTTCTATTCCACTAACACAGGGTTATACCGATGCCCCGCGTCACCCTGGTAACAACTCAAGCAACGACCAGGGAGAAAAGAATTTCACACACATAGTCTAACAATTCTACTGCAAAAAGTAGAAGATCCATAAAGCGTACCTCTTGTCACTTCATGCTCTGAAGGATCGTAAACATCCAAAGCTCACGGCTGTCCCTAGTCCCAACTGTCAGCTCCCAGGGCCTGACGTGGACCACCTGGTGTTGATGGGAAGACCTCGTAATGTCGTCCCCCGCTTCTAGTTTCTCCCGATCCTCTGCTAGCACTGCCTCTCTGGGTACCAATCCAATCACGGCGCTGCCTCTGTCGTGGTGGTGCACCTGCTACCTTCCCGTCATTCTCAGTATTCTTAGTCGGGCAGTCCCATGCCAAGTGACCTTGCCCATCGCAAGCATAACATCAAGGCTCTCTGGGCTGCCCTAGTTCCCTCCGACGCCACTGTGGTGTACGACCATGCCCCTGAATCCACTCACAGAAGGGTCTCCTCGGCTGATCCCCTGTGCTTTGCCACCACAGTGATGCATGACCATGTCTCCGAAACCGGTGGTGGGAAGGCCACCTGCATTGAGGTTCTGTTTGCCGACGCCTGCCAGCTGTGACAGACATCTCGGATCTGTCACGCCTACTACCACCACTAACTATAAAGCATGACAGGAAGCTCTCTGTCACTAGTGCCTGCTCTAGAACCTCGACATAAGTGGGAAAGCCCAAGGGTACTATAATAGCACAAATCTCCCTGTGTAGACCTTGCTCAAACTTCCTCTCTTGAAAGTTTCCTTCATAGACCAAGTCTGGGTAAAAGCGCGCACGGTCCATGAACCTAGTCGCATACTCAGTCACCATCATCCCTACCTGTTGAAACTGCAGGAGCTCCTGGATCTGAATGGAGTGTAAGCAGGAGGGGTAAAACTCCTCATGAAACAACAGCTAAAAGTCGTCCCACGAAAGTGACGACTCATCGAGTAACTGAGTCACCAGACTCCACCAACGCCTCGCTGCTCCGTGGAAAAGGCTGGATTCCAAAGCCACCATCTGATCTGCCAACGTCTATACAAGCCTGAAGAGGCGAACTACTGATCCAAGCCAAACCTCTATTGCCTAAGGGTCTGGATCACCGCTGAACCTCAGCAGTCTCTGCCGCTGGAACTCACAGAGCGCGCTCAACCTACGCTCAAGCTCAGTCTGCTTTGTTGGAGATGCCTGCTGCTCACCAGGCGGGGGTGCTACTACCGGCCCACCTAGAGAAAGGGACTCGCATGATGGGTAATGTACTGAGGCCTCATCGCTCATAGGGTTGTCGTCACGAACCAAAGATGGTATCCTGACTGGCTGTCTTCGCGGAGGCATCCTGAATGTTATCAAGGAACACCGCAATCAGATGAACATATATGTATATGACAGTAACAACAATGGGGAGCTGACTCAATAAGGACAGTCAAAGACTCAATCCTATGTGATGCACAAACCAATTTTCCCCTGCAACAGGTGTCTCAGCTTTCCGAGTGGACAAGCGGGTTATCAGGGTCCTAGTGAATGGATACGTCGGCCGCCGCACCATCGCTGGACTCCCTGGCCTGAGAGCCTCTCTCGAGACAGGTTGAAACTATTTCCCTAGATCCCAACCAATTCCTTTTTAGGGACATCCAAACAACATCCCAAGGAACGAACCACCTCTGATACCACTTTATCATGACCTAACCCCACCCGGGCTTGAGCCGCAACTACCCCAATCCCGCCTCCATAGGCCAGGGGCTGGCGACAAGCGCTGAAGGCTAAACAACTCGGGGAGGCCTTTTCCTGAGTACCTGTACACACACACACAACCCACTCAATGAAAAAGTGTAGAGTAAATGGAAAAATAAAGTACTAACTGCTATAAACAGCCACAAAAGTGCATCGAAAACTAAACAGTAAAAAGTAAATGCTGGAGGTAAACTGAAAAGAAAAAGGGAAAAACACGCTCTCAACCAGAAAAGTGCCACAACCCGAAAACAGGTAAACAAAAGTACAATAGCTGGGAGGGTCCCTCACCTAGAACCCGACTACGACCACCGTACGCGATCCAAGCTCCCAAACTCCTAAGCTCCTCTGTAGTCATGAGCAACCTGTCCATCATCTACAAGGGCACACCAAGTGCGGGAAAAGCCCACGCAGTGGTGAGTATAAAAATACTCAGTAGGATATCCCGAAGGCTCGAGGGAGAAACAAAGAAGGTACCGAAGAGTGAGAAGTAGATAGAACAAGGAATAGTAAAGGAGTACAACATAGAGTGCAATAAAGAGTAAATCTCAACCCAACAAGAGGAAGGAAGTCGACTCGTCCAAACACAAGGATCAAGAAACAGTGATAAGATGAACTTCTCATCGAGTCTTCGCTACCTATAGCAGGAGAGTAGACTCGTCCAACCACGAGAAGCTAGACACGAAAAGCACGTGACATACCCCACACGTTTTCGCCTCTCCTGGAAGGAGAGTAACCAAAACCCAAGAAGTGGGTACTGTAACAAGGTATATACATATCCATATGACCAAACAAGAAATCCGATCAAGATCATAAGGGGATCTCCATCTCATAGCTCAGCCCAAGAAAGTGAGTAGCCAACAGTCACAGAAGTAAACACCATCGATGCCCAGTATCCCATACGTCTGCCCCGAATTGCAAGCCATGGGGCTCAAATCACCACACCTTGACACTATCCACTTTGGGTGGCACTAACTCACCCAAACGGATTTAGGTCACGTCTCAAGGACGCGTCTTGGTGGGGAAAGCGCCCCTCGTACTTGAGAGTTCTGGGGAAAGTCAAACCACACCTTGTCACTGTCACACAGTCGAGAGGTCTTTTCAAAGTCAAAGCTGTTACATCACTGACCTGTACAACCAAGGGTCCCGCTCCGATAGGCACGGAGAAAAGCCACAGACTAGCCTAATAGAAAGGAATGAGTCTGAAAGAAGTCATCAGGTAACCCACTACCCAGCCTCACTGAAGGGTAAACCCTAAGAGGTCGTTGGGTAATCCAATGCCCAGTCTCTGCTGAAGGGTAAACCCTAAGAAGTCCTCGGGTAACCCACTGCCCAGTTTCTACTGGAGGGTAAACCCTAATAGGTCGTCAGGTAACCCACTTCCCAATCTCTGTTGGAGGGTAAACCCTAAGAGGTCATCGGGTAACCCACTACCCAGTCTCTGTTGGAGGGTAAACCCTAAGAAGTCAATAATCAACCCACTGCCCATCCCCGCTGGAGGGTAAACCCAAAGAAGTCGATGAGCAACCCACTTCCCAGTCCCGCTAGAGGGTAAACCCAAAACTACTCTGGCCATCCCTACTGGAAACGACCTCCTGGGTAGAGGATCGGTGCCCGCGTGATGTATTGGTCACACCGAATCCTCAAAAACTCTACTAGGGAACACGAAGGGACGTGATACTGAACGCCCACACAGCTAAAGGAAAAAGGGGAACCGAAACAACTCCGACGATCACACCGTCGAGAACAGAACTAGGGGAAAACCACTCAACCCTGCTAGTATAAACCATCATGAACAGAGGGAACCTCTACGTCGTGAGAGATCAAAGGTACATAAAGCAGAACACGACACACACAAGGGGACCACATGACGTGTGGCCCTATCTCATCTCCAAACCATGAACACAAACATTCTCGGGTACAACTACAAAATTTACCTCCCATCATTCTCATATACTCCCAGAGTATATCATATCTCTAGCCCAAAGGCTATCGAACACATGGAACCCAAAGTCAACACAAAGGGTGACAACGTAATTTTGCTAACTTGATTCCTTCACGACCCTAGAACGGATGACCACACCTCTTTAAACACTAACTTCACTCTCACAGGAGTGAACACGATCACACGCCAAGGGTTCCCAACAAACACTGCAGGAAGAACCACCACCGGTACACCTTTCATGCTTTCACATTTAATAAGATCTCGGATGAGGCTCTGTACATTCAAACGGATCATACCGTTGTAATCCTCACGAAAAAACATGCAAGATTGACTATTTACTCACCTTCAACAGATATTCGAAGAAGAAGTCGACCAACACAGCTTTATGCCTGAACGAAGTCCCGTGGTCCCGAGCCTCGGTCCCAAAAACAGTCGGGCACGTCACACCATTGCGATGTCCTCAGAAAGACACGTAAAATTGATTTCTTACTTGCGTGGAACAGATGTCCAAATAAAAAGATGCATTGCACCGTACCACACACTAGATATGCTTCATGGGACCCACATCTCGGTCCTAAAGCGCAACGAATGGATCTCACCATTGCGATCCTCTCGAAAATGTACATAAGATTGACTAATCACTTGTCCAAAAAAGAAACCCAATGACAAAGGTGGAATTCACCGTCAACGCCCAAAACGACCCTCGTGGGGACCGCACCACCATGCTGAATTAAAGCGGGTGGATTTCACCATTGCAATGCCCTCGGAAAAACACTCATAATCGACTACTCACACGCCCCGAACGGACGTCCGATGAAAAATTTACAAAACAATGCTCGCGGATCAAAAGACAGTCCATGGGGCCCATGCCTCATGATTCACCTAAAGATACCCAAATTTGGTCTTAAAAAGACTGCATTGAAAACAGAGGCACACTACTGCTAATGGCGCGTGAATTGGATGACACACGGGGAAGTTACGCCCGATTCACCGTTTTAATAATTATAACATTATTATAATTATTAAAATAATTTTTTCATTTTTATTTATTTATCTATTTTTTTTGTTTTTCCTAGGGAGATTCCTATCCCTTTTTTCCCCCCGCGCGCTTCCACCTTTTTTTTCATTGTTTTCTCTTTTTTGGGTCTTCTTCCCCACTTTCTACCAGGTCAAAGAGAGACCCGCTTTTGCGTGTCTCTGCTCCTCCCAGGTTTTGCCTTGTCGCCCGCCGGCGACCAGCACCAACCGGACACCAGGCTGACCGCTCCGCTGGAGCACTCCCCCCAGATGACCGCCTGGACACCTCGGTCACCTGCTCGTGCCGACCGCCTCGCTCAGCCACTGTCTCCGCTGGCCGCTCGCCCGACCGAGCCGCCGATCACCTCCGCTGAAGGGAGCCCACGCCACCCTGGACCGAGCCGCCCCACCTGCCTGAGGCCACCGCCGTCTACTGCTCCGAGCCACCACCTGAGATCTCACCAGATCGCCTTGGTTCAAAGGAAAACGAAGGTTTTGTCCGGAAAAACCTCCAAAGACTTCGAACCTTCGTTGGACAACTGCGAACGTGTCGGGACTTGGAATCTCAATCCGAAACAAGCATCAGAAAGCTCAGAAAAGGTACTACACAACCACGAGCTTCACTCAACCATTTGATGGAAATTTTATGCGATAAATTGAGCTCAAAGTAGGTGCGGGAAATAAAAATGGAAATGCACGATCCTACCTCTTGGGCGTAGCCCGACGCTTCGCAAGCGATCCACCGAAGCCAGAACCGCAATGGCCTTCTTGGAGAGGTGGGGAGAGGATATTGAGGGATGGGAGGGCTTCCTTGGTTGCTTGGGAGTTCCTCTGCCAGATAAATGAACCAATGGGAGAGAGGGGTGGGTTTAGGTTTAAATAAAGAAAAACTAATTAAAATTTTAATTAATTTAAACCCCCAAATTAACCCACATTCAAAACCTCAACGGGGTCGAGGTTAAGCCTCCCCTAAGGTAAACACCACCTCCCGAGCACAACGGAGGTCTCAAAATTTTAATCCGAGGCCCCATTCAAAATCTATAAAACTTAACGCCAAAGGCCACTAAATTACGAAAACGCCCCTGGTGGCATTTTTCACAGAAGGCCCGCGACCGCGAAACTTACACCCCTCCTAGGGTTAATGGCACGCTCCGAACTCAACGGTGCCCTTGGTTTTCCGATCTGATCTAGTGTTTAGGAGTTATTTTATTAACTTGGCATTCCCAATGTGAATGCACGAAAAATTTAATTCCGGCCACACCGAGGCTCAGAATCGCACGCCGTCTGAAGGCGCTGCTCTGGAATAACATCAAGAATTTTCCAAAGTCTTTTATAGAAAAAACTGGGTTCTTAAAAAAAAACATACCGCCTACTATTCCTTTCCCTACCTATGGATCTTCCCCTTCTTGGAGGTACGGTGCTCGGGGGATTCAGACTATTTATAAGTCCTTGGCCCCTTTTCCTTGTCCTTCCTTTTCTTATTCACCATAAGGACTATGGTTTTGTCAAGCCCCATGTCCTTATATACCTAGATAATTAAGGTCAGAAGTTACGATAAACTCTTCTCACTATTTCTCATATTATAGTTGATAATAAATCTAGAGAAGGTATTGGACAGTGATGATAGGATGAGATCTGTACGCAACTCATCCATGAACTTAATCCCTAAGATGTACAGGCATTCAATGTAGCCAATAATATTGACTACATGAGTCCCAACTAGCACATACTCTCCAAACTTAGTTATAAACAAATCATTGGAGATATCATATATCTCCTATATCGCCTTCTCTTGGTAGAGATTCATAAGGTGAGACATCATGCTATACAAGTATATGTTTTCATGTTGCTTCAAGAGCTCATTAGACATGGACAATAGCATGAAACATTAGACATATGTGGCATCATCCATATGTTTCATATAGAGAGATAGTTCCTCATCACCGACCTCTTTTATAGGTGCAACTGGAATAGGCTCTTCCAGCACATACAATTTCCTATTGTGGAGAAGGA
This sequence comes from Viscum album, assembly GCA_963277665.1. NCBI lineage: Eukaryota > Viridiplantae > Streptophyta > Magnoliopsida > Santalales > Viscaceae > Viscum > Viscum album. The sequence continues at coordinate 89,317,546 of OY728135.1, read as the reverse complement.
TGACGCATAAACGCCTCTTCCATTCCTGGAAATTGGTGCTAGTGAGAAGGTTTTCCTTATTGAGTATGGTTCGCAATGATATTTTTGAAGTTATTTTTATTTCTGTTTCTAAAAATTAAGATGAGAAAAGGTTTAATACTTTATTATGATAAAAACTAAGACAAATAAAAAAATTAATACTTATTAGTCTCCCAGTATTTTATCGAAATCCAATAGCCCTCACCATTGACTTTGGAATATTCTATTACCTAAATATTCTAGTGGAAAAGATCCATATTGCGCTTTGAATTACCCCAACTAGGGTTGTTCAAGAAACTTGAAGGGTTTTAGGTAGGCATTCCAAATTCCAACTTCATTAACTCACAGCTCCTTGATTCGTTGAGTGAACTCCCCAATCCTGAAATCCTTTTATTTTTAATTTCCTCAACCTTTGCCTCTTAGTCACACCAAGTCCAATTGTGGAAGTCAACCCTTGATGTGAACCAAGTCAACTCAACCAAAAACCTTGAATTATAATTCCACGATGATTGAAATCACCCCAACTTGGGTTGGTCAAGCACTTTGAACTATGGTTCGATTCTAACCAAGATTATGGAAGGCTATACCGACTTAATATTTCTTTGAGGGATTTTATCCTTATACGTAAATTGACATTTTATTATCTTTGATTACATTCTTGTTAATATTAAGTGGGATATAATTAAGTGATTAACCATGTCTAAGATAATATTTACGTATAATCTGATCTTATTTTAGTTCCATCTTGCATGCTTGTTTAATTCCTTAATTGTATGATCGTGAAAACACACCCACAATAAATAAACCATGAAAATGATAGAAATAAAATAAATGGTATGATCATGAGATTTTTATATTGGTTAGTTTATCTAGAAGTTTATAAACTAATCCAAGACCTAGTGGAGAAACACCTTGAACCATTTGGGTTTGTGTTTACAGCTTTCCACCTATCCACCTTTTATCTCCTTGGATTGGTTTCACCTTGGCTCCTAACTTGAGCCGCCTATAATAGCATGGGAGCTCCATCCATTACATATGCTCGCATGCAGGTGAGGGGTAAAATGGGGTTTTACATAAAAGAAATCTTGGGCATGCATGCCCTACATATTAATAAGAAGAAGCCTCGCAGGGCAAAAAATTTAATTTAAAAAAATAAATTAAAAGAAATCATTCACATACAAAGGTCTTAGTCTAGCTCATGATCATACATACATTCAACGATATTTATGCATAAATAAAACAAGAATTCAATTCTTTAATCATTCTTATTTAAGATAACTCATGCTTGAATCAATTAATTATCTTTAATTAATAAATCCTTTTATCTTAAAACCTTTTCTAAATTTCCTTGATATTCTCATCCATCATAATTTTAAAACAATAAATTCATTTAAAATTATCTTTGTACGTAACTTATACCTTGGAGGAAACCCGATGAATTTATGTTCATAATTACCCAATGAGTAGAAATGAACATTACACCGATGTTAAATTAAAAACATATATATAAAACACCCATCACGTGTTATGCCTCAGCTTTACGCCTCCACTATGGTATATGTCTCAAGGGTTTTTATAATATAATAATAAATTTTAATAAATCTGCGTAATTTGGATGAGTACATGATGTGTAGTTCCGACTACATGCTATGTACTTTTGTTCACCCTCCATCCAAAGTACATGCCTGGGGACATGGTGTGTATATGTACTTCAGAAATATTTGGAGTACACAACATGTTCAGTGTGACACACGCCGTGTAGTATCCACATTACACAGTTTCCAGTCTGGAAAGCTGTGTACGAGGTACACAGTCCAACCCTAACCTGAAGGGAATACACGTCATGTTCAGTGGGCCACATGGTGTGTAATCCAGAAATCGTGTGCCACTTGTTCTTGGTCAACACACAGCGTCTTAAAGACTTAGATAGGATCCAATGACACAGCCTGGTTCGGAGGACCGTCTCGATGCATGAAACCTATACTAAACGGTGTGTACTGCCAAATACACACCGTGTATTCTGGTTTTGTATGGCCAGAAAGCTTTGGAACCTCCAGATGAGATCCTATGTTTTATTTTAATCAAAATTATAAGAAAAAAATCATTTTTGTAAGGTGAACGAGAAACAAAAGAGGAGGAATAGATCTTGAGATTCATATTTAAAGAATTATTAACTTGAATTAAAACAACTAAATTATTAAATGCATAAATAACCAATGAAAAACTAAATAATTATAATCAATGATATGACCCCTCTGATACCACTTGTAGGTTCTGGGCGCAGTGGAAGTGCATTGGTGGGTGTACCCAACTTTAATTTTTTCCATCAACGATGTTTAATCTAAGATCCATCATGATAATAAAATGCTAGATATTTGGAACAGAATGAAGAACGAAAGAAAATAAGGGAATCCCGGAACCATAGAGAGGATCATCATATATTGGTTATAATTAATTTAATTAAAAGACAATAATTATCTTGATGAAATTCTCTCCCCGTTGATGTTTCTAGTCATGATCCGATGTGATCTGTCATTGTGTCGTAGAATCCAAGTGTAGGATTCCTCTATTGGTGATCGACACATGATCCCCGTATCTTTGGACGTCGCCGAAGGGATCTCCGGGTGCTAGCGCGGAAGATCCTTTGCTTGCGATGTCCGCCTTCGATCGCCTTGATCTGGAGGAGAAGGATCTCTCTCTCGTAGCTTGAGAACGTTCTTGTAAGAAAATAATTCTCTCTTGGCTTGAGATCTTTCTCTAGATCTTTTATGCACAACCCCTCAAAATGGCTAGGGTAATGAGAATTATATAATTGGGATTTTAATTACTTAGAATAATAAAGTGAATTAATTACCCGAAAGCATTTATTCATTTCATTTAATTCTTAGTAATACCCCATGTCTAATAATAATAGTTGACTATTATTATTACTTGACATGTGCCCAATGAATTACAAATATTATTATTTAATTAAATAAATAATATTATTTCTCATAAATTCCCAGAAAAAAATACACGGCGTGTATATTAATATACACGGTGTGTACTTTTGTTTTTCTATTATCTTTATTTTCTCCAACACAATTATTAGTCCTTGAATAATGGATATTTATTTATCAAATAAATATCACTGCATTACTCATTAATAAATATATTATTTCGCCCACAATATATTTTCTTATATAACTAGGGTCGAAATAAATGCGATAAGACATCATTGAATAATTATTCAACCACAATCAGGAATAATATTTATTCAACTTGTTAAATTAATATTTAACTGAAATACTTGGACAAACTTAGGGTGTGACCCTCTATGCCTCTTTCTCAGTGTCATTAGGAGGAGCCTGCCTAACGTCCAAGTTTAGCGTCTAGAAACACACCAAGGAACCCATAAAGAAAGAAGTTAATGCCGCAATGATGTGTCACCTCCTATGAACTATTACCGTGTAATGTAATCCATTTGTCTTGATATCTAGAATCAAGCGGGTTGCATGCTGGTGCCATTAACCCATGTGTTTGATTATTCTTTCTTTGAATTCCTAGAATTGAACTTTCCCATTCCTCATCATGGCCATGGATTTATTTAGGCTATATCAATTCCATCAAAGAGACTGAAATATCTACTTCTATTATGGAAAAGAAGGGAAAAATCCTTTCTCACATTATCTATTAATGTAGTATTAATCGTGACGCACCCAACATATCCTACCTTGCTACAAACAATGTGTCATCACAATTTTCGTCAATAAATATAAGTGCGCGAGTTGTAATACCCATTAAAAATAATCTTAAAGTCTAAGGACCAATACACACATCTGCAAATAGGAACATCTAATGACACTATGAAATGTGGATTTCCTACTGGTGGGTCTCGTTCTCATAATATCATCCTGGATATTACCAAGGGAGCACACCATGAGAAGGTGCCTCAAAGTTTTATGAGTCCCCACCCCTAATGGTCTGTATTATTTGTGTCCCTCAAATAACATCATCCAACCATAGAACATATATTCAAGAACAGTGTTATGGAACTTTCAGGTTCTCATCATAGTAGGGATATGCTATGACACTTTAATGCAATAACTATACTTAGGACATTATCACATGCATTTTCATGAAGAAGATCAATCAAGATGTGATAAGGTATTTATTAATGAATAAATTAAAAATTAGTTGGTTCTAGGCCACCAAATCCAACACATGATTCTTTTCATTTAGGGAAAATACCTTAAGATACTCCTAGAATAGAATTATATATATTTGGAACACTTTGTACAAAAAAATAAGTCCATATAAATTTTCTATATCCATCTATAATAAAAAATATAGTTCCTTTTACTACTAGACTCATAGTTTTCATGGGGAAAATTAAATTCAAATGTAAAAGTTTAAGTGGTATAAAAGTTTTCAACTCATGATATTATTTAAAAGACTCCTTATTCTACTTAAATTTCAAGCATGAATCACATACATAAGTGCTGTCAAGATTTAACTCAGGCATATATAACATATTTTGGTTTTTTAAGAGATTATGCAGCAACTTGAAATTTGTATGACCCAATCTTCCAAGAAACAAAATATTGTAAAATTGTATAACATTTAATTTTTTTTACATTTTTATGATTTAATTTAGAAAAATTAATTGAATAAATATTTTCTTTCCAATTTATAGAAAACAAGATGAATGCATTTTTAAAAACAATACACTTACCATTTTTAAATTTCACATTCATATTATCATCAAAAAGTTGTGATATACTAATAAAATTATGTTTTAAAAATTTAATGAATAAAAAAATTGAATAATAATAGAATTTTAAATTCCAACTTCTCTAAAAACTTTTACTTTTCCATTTGAGTTATCTTCAAATGTAACACCACCAACATAAAACTTATCAAAAGATAGAAATTTAGAGATATAATTGCAGGACAGACTTCTTATAAAAATAGATTCAATAATATTTTGGTATGCATGAAAAGTTGGGTCTAATTGGGTTATAAAAATAATTATTGAGAACCCAAACTAATTTCAATCATGTATTCATAGGTAATATAAAAGATAACAATTTAGTTATAAAAACCTTGGTGGGACCATGAGACTGTGGAAGTCTCAAGGAAAATTCATTTTCAAAGTGGCCCTTTATTTGACTTCTAAGGAATGTAACTCTTTAAAATTTTCCACTTAAATCTTTAACAAATAAGGTCTTATAAATTTTGGGTAAAATTCTATCATAACCAATACCATTTTTCTTTTCATTCATTTTATTCAAACTTATCATTTTATCATAATTTTTTACCTTGAACAAAAGTGGAAAAATATTCTTTCAATATTTCAATTTAATCTTTAAGATTATCATTTTATTTTAAAATAGAACCTAAATTAATTTTTTGAGATTAATATCATTTATACTAATAATCATTAAATTTAAGTTTTTCAATTTGAACACTTCCAAAATTAGTAGATAATTTATCATTGCATGTCAAAGGATTATTTCTCATTTTTTCGTTTTCTTGAAGAACTAACTTATGTTTACTATTAATATTTTTGAATATTTGTGTAATATTTATAATCTTGTTATGTATTATATCAATATATTCATACAAATCATCTTTTATGGGATCTAAATTAGATTCATAAGAACAATAAGATTTACTTATTTTAATGATGCTATTAAACAAAGGATCACAAATCCTTTTTTTACATAAGATTAATCTCTAGAATTAGAGTGTAACTCCAATTAGATTCCATTTATTTTATTTCATTTTTGTACATTTTTCTCTTTTTCTTATAATTCTTGAGAATTATAAAACCAAGATTTACGTGACCTCTTTTTCTACACTCATAACAAATAACTTCTGAATCATTATTAGAAAAATTAATACCTTTGATCTTATACTTGTAATCACCTTTAGAATGTTTCTTTTTGAATATTTAAGAGTAGCCTTTATTATTTTTATAACCATTTTTATATATGATCATCACCATCTCTTTCACTTTACTATAGTTTAGAGTTAAAAGATTAAGTAGTAAGATTTTATTTAAAAGAAATTCCTTTCATTTTTGAAATATATTCTTGAGTATTTTTTTTGAGTTCTAAATCATATTATAACAACGATCTAATAAGAATATCTAAATTATATTCCTTTAAAATTTTGATTTCATCAATTTCTAATTTCTTAGAATTCCACTTTTTGGGTAAAAATCTTAATACCATATTAACCAAAATCAGATTAGCTGATGTTTCTCCTAAGGAACTCATAATATTTACTATACTGGTAAATATATGAAACATTTGATTTATAGCCTCTTATTATCTTATTTTAAATTATTGATACTCAATCCTTAGCATACCTAACTTAGTTCATACTAACTTATTTGAAATAATATGAGTTACTTATAAAAATTTATAAATGTTATGTATTTTTTTTCATATAGATATATTATAATATAAATTTATATTAATTTCAAAATAAAAAATATTCATCACCTTGTAATTTAAAATATACTTTACCATATCATTACTAACTAATGAATCAGGATCAACTTTAGGTAGTTTGTATAGTTTTACCATGATAGTTCAATTTCCAATTCTTAGGTTCTTAAGAAAAGTTTCCATGTAAGTCTTAAAATATTCATAATATGTTCCATAAAATAGTAGAGGTATTTGAGGTGTCCAAGCATCATTTTTACTTATTCTTTCCATCCCAAAACAATAATTCCCCCTTCAATATTAATGCATGATTTGATTATCACAAAAAAATAAAATAAAAAATAAATATTCCAAATGTAACAAACCCACCCAAGTCAACCCAACTCAAAACCCGAGCAGGTCCACCACACGGTCTGAAGCACATTCCCAATATCCATGGTTTGGAGACAAGCATTGTGCATAATAGACTATCATTTGGTAAGGGTTTCACCACTGGTAAACTAAAACAAAACATCCATAAAATAGTATATACACACCAACACCATCAAATTCAATGACATAAAAGAAACATCCAGAGAAATGAAACATAGGATGAACAGATACCACAAACAACAATAACATCATAAAACAAACATTCCATAACTGGACATATACATAGTATTTGAAAACAAAACCCAAAATTCAAAATAATGGGCACAATTCCAAAAAATCCCTAGAAATACATCCCAATGGATATAAAAAATACTCAAAATGACTCCACATGAGCCAATACTTATGAGACCATGTCTCCTCCAAAAAATAATGTATGGTGGTAATTAAAAAGAGCAACCCTAGTACATGGCACCCTTGCCTTTACCTGTTTCCTACAAAACAAAATATTCAAACACCCAAAGTCCCAAGCAGGGTGTGAGGCATGAATCCCACTAGGATAAAAACATGAATATATTTAATGATTTTACCCATGAAAACCAATAAAATTGTTTTAAAAACATTTTAAAAACTAAAACCCTTAGAAAACATACAATTTTTAAATAAAATTTTGAAATCACTTTGGTTTTTCATTTCCAACACAATCAGTTTTCCAAAAAAATTTCCAACATGGATTAAATAGATAGACATAACCACAAGGAATAACATTCTCAATATCAAAACCAAATAATAATCAAGGGTGAACATAACATCAGGGGAAATAGGCATAATATATCTCATCATATCAAAATAGAACAAATCAAATGAATAAAGAATATAAACCAAACCTACATGAGTAATGTGAACTTAGGGATCTAACCATCAAGCATAATGTGAGAGAGTAAACAAGTATTCTATCTAGATAAGAAAAATAGAATCTATCACAGTCTTCCCTGGGCCTGACATGGAATCTCTCATAGTCTTCCTACCCAAAGGTTCTCATAGTCCCTTGGAAACCAAATTGGAGGGTCACACGGTCCTACCTCCAATGAATTACATGGAAACTCAGACAAACCAAAATGGAATCTCACACAGTATTCCCTCTAAAGGCTCACACAATCCCTAAAAAAAACCCCTCTCTCACACCCTAGTTAACCCATGTGCTACTCCATGAAAATACATCCACAAACAGGTGCCCATATCAAACAATATCTAACAAAACAAATTTCACAAAAAATCATTCCCATTTTATCAAAACACATTTCCCAAAGTAAAACCATTTGTAAAAACACTATATAAATCCTTTGAAACCCATAAACCCTTTGAGACATTTTATAAAACACTTAGTATTCATACAATTCACACCCATTTGGATAACCCCCTCTAAATACCCAGATTTCTAATCCAATCCACAAAACAAATCAAACATGGAATATGAATCAATCATAAACCAAAAAAATGAAATTTTAAAAATAAAAACAAAAAGTGATTAAAAATTTAAAGGTAAACCATGGAAAAACCCTTAAATAGAGATACCTACCTCAAATTAGGTCCAAATCCCATCACTTACAATGGAGACCACCTAGAAGAGGTAGAAAAAGGTCTCACAAACCTAATCCATAAAAAACAAACCAAAACCCACATTACATACACTATATTCATCCAAAATCACCCCTAGGGTTCCACCCTTCCATAAAAATAGAAGAAAAAGCAATAAGAAGGGAGAAAGAGAAGGAAACCAAGAATAATTTGTCTTACCTCAATCCAAAACACCTTGAATCCAATAGTAAACCACCAAGGAAAGAGAAAGGAAGATCCAAAACCAAGGTAGAAGAGATGCACATGACAGGGGAAAAAATGATCCCCCAAAACATAAATACTAAATAAGGTTATTTTGGTAAAAATATAATTTTAAGTGTCCTGGATAGGGACACATAGTTTGGGTACATAATTAGGTAAACTATGTAATAACCATGAAGATTCCACTATCCACCCAAAAATTTTCCACAAAGTTACCCCTAAGGAGTTTCATAGTTTGGAAACCCATGCTCAAATCGTGTGAAGACCTATGTACCAAACCGAAGCAACCTCACATGGTTAGCCTAATGGTTATATAAATCATAATTTAACCATGAAACTTGATATTTCTTCCTAAAATATCCCATTTATGACCCCTGGCACCCAGGAACTCCAAAAATGCATCGAGAGATAAATAAAACTCAAAAATAGATGTACCAGTGACCTGATGGGTGTCAAAAACTCCCCACCATGCCACTTTTTATCCCGAAAAATTCCTTAAGATTTTCTAGAATAAAATAGGTGAGGCCACTTCTCCTTCACCCAATATTCTCTCTCCCATGTATCATGGATATCTCCACCACATTTATAGAGAACATAAACCAATGAGATTGATTTCCCATGAGCACCTTGTTATGAACATCCATGATATGAACAGGCTACTCCACCACAGTGGTATAATGCTCTAAATCCAAATACTTCCACTCCATCACATGAGATGTGTTCATATGGTATATCTTCATCTAAGAGACATGAAATATATTACAGATTGAGTTCATATATGGTGGTAAATCTAATTGATAGTATACCTTTCCTAGATGCTCAACAATATGAAAAAACCCGATATAACATGGTACCATCTTCCCCTTATTTCTAAAATGATGATGTCCCAGTCGAACTAATACCCAGAGAAACATCTAATCACCAATATAAAACTCTAAAGGATAATGAATATGATCAACATATAACTTATGGATACTCCGATTTGTCTTTAAACGTTTCTAAATTAGCCACATCATCTCATTTGTCTCTTGAGTAAGGTTCAATCCAACCAAGGAATGCTCACCTACCTCATCCCAACACAAAGCGAAACAACCATACATACAATGCCTGAAATGGGACCATCCTGATTGAGGCTTGATAACTATTATTATAATAATACTAAACTAATTATAGGTTACTTTCCAAAAAATTTCCAAAATCAAGACAAAATGCCCACAACATATCCTTGAGGGTTTGGATAGTTTTCTCAGGATGAACATCCTTCTATAGATGATATGTGGTGCTCAAATTTAGATAGGTTCCCAAAGATTCCTAGAGTCTCTTTGAGAAATATAAAGTAAAACAAGCATCCTGATTTGACACTATCACAAAGGGAACTCTGTTAAGTCAAAAAAACCTCTCGAACATATAGGAATATGAGTTCCTATACCTTCATTGACTCCCTTATTGGTTGAAAATGGGATAATTTCATTAGAAGATCAACAATAATACAAATAACATATTTCCCACTCAGAGTATGAGGTATCCCGATCATGAAATCCATATAGATATCATCCCACTTCCACACAGGCATGAGAAGTTGTTACAATAACCTAGATGGTCTATGATGCTTTGATTTGATCCTTTGGAAGGTCAAGCATCTGTAAGTGAAGTCTTCCACTCCTGTATCATCAAATGCCACCACCACTAGTCTCTAAAGGCATAAAACATCTTGGTTTCCATAGGGTGAATGACCCAACTAGAATGATGTGACTCACACATCACCTAGAACATCAAGCTCAAAAAAACAACCATCCACTTTCAAAAAAGAAGAGAACCATTAGGAGACTGAGGAAAATCACTTGAGGTCTACCCTGTAATTCCCCAACCCTAGTCACCCATAGTTGGTGCATTATTACATAACATTGTCATGATAACAATAGATCAATTCTCAAAAGACTGATTAGTTTATTAGCCTTGAAAGTGCTAGATACATACATAAGTTTTACATTACATCATGAAATTAAAAAACAACAACAACATTGTGTCCCCTCTGAAAAAACTCATATACCTTAGCCTATTCCTGAAGGTTAATCATAATATACTTCTTCAGATTCTGGAAAAAATAAAACATAGAATGGGGTGAGCTCAGATGCTCAGTAATGATAACAATATAACAAAAACTATCATAAATAAGCATAAAAATCTAAGGCAATGTATAAGACTAAAACACAAGCCTTTTAAACTTAAACTTCAGCATAACATGGTAAAGATAAATCAAATAATTCCATTTACTTATTCACATGGATATTCTACTAGTCGAATAATTACATGTAATATCAATATCCAATTTCATAATGATGGAATCCATAATGCCAGACATCATAACCACATAGTGAAGGCCTCGTGCCAATACTACAAATAATATTATGTTAAGGCCTTGTGTAAAGACACTAGTTTGTCTCATGAGACCTACCGATGCATCAAGTAGCTATACTGGGCTCCACCCATCACTTTCTAAGTCTAATGAATTCCTCATATGAAAAGGTTAAAACATAACATATAAATTCATATTAAAACTAGCATACAAAATGTTAATACTTTAACCATAAACCATGAATGGTATAAAAATAATACATCCATAGTCAAATATATCACAAAACCTTTAATAAAATATGGAAGATTGTATCATAATAATGAACTTAAAACAACTGTAAAATCCATCAAAGGATGTTGACATAGATGAAATAAAAACTATTTTAGAGAAATATCTTTTTTTTATTGTGAAATTATTTAAAAGTCACATAATTATAAAATAAAACATTTATTTTGAAAATATTCTTATAAGCTTGTAAGTGATTATTTTAAGGTGTTATAACGGCGGAAAATATCCACACTCACCGTATAAGTTAAAAAAAAATTCTTTCCTTAATTTTGTCGAAAAGGTAGTAAAGGAACTTATTTGGAAAACGACAGAAATATTCCTTTATAAACATTTTATAAAAATTTAAAAAATGGTATAAATGATAAAGAGGTCACAGTAGATACTCACGTATAAACAACCTCAGATAATGAAGAGATTGTAGAATTAACCCTTACCTAGTACTTTTCCTTGATCGAGGGTATGTTAAACTCCTATATAATAGTTAAATCATTGATATTAAATTATACAATAACCATATACATAAATATGATATCATATATGATCTTCTAATATTGATTTGTTAATAATATTTCAATAGTATTATTGTTTCGGGTGTTAACTGATTTGTTTTCCTTTATATGTTTTGTTACATAAGTCATGTTTGTTATCGATAGGATGTATTTGATTAATATCCATAATGATATTAAGTTCTCAAAAATTATTTTAAATCATAAAATTAAAATTATTCTTGAATGATTATGATGGGGAATGAATCTCATCGCGTTCGTGGAGACGGTAATATGTACGAACGCACGAGCGACAATATCATTATATTGATGGTGAAATTGTATGTAATTGGATGGTATATAATATATAAATAATAATTAACATGTTATGTTAATATTTACATCAATTATACTCATTATTATACCCATACGAATAATTAAGTGTTGAATAACAAACTACACCACGACGTGGAGACGGTAAGTCGTACGTACGCATGTATGGTGACTTTGTCATTCATAGGATGGATAGAATAATGAATATGGTTGTAACATATTTATAATAACATCATAATAAGTCTAAGGTACTTGATTTATTATTTTGTTATGGAAACAAAAAATAAATAGGAAGTGGAATAAGAAAAGAACTTTGAAAGAGGTGATGAAATTATTACCTCTTCTTCGGGTGCTTCCTTTTTATTTGATCAAAAGGGATCCTTAGGTTGGATTTATAATCAATGTAAGGCCTATAGGCTTAAGTGAGGGTTTTTTTGAGAATATTTTATCAGGTTTTGTCCGAGCCAAATGGATTTGGAGGTGTGATTTTGAGAGAAGGGGAAGTACCCTTTTATAATAGAGGTAAGGGTCACTTTAGGAAATGTTTGAAATATTATTTTATTATACAATCATATTCGGTTTATAATAGCTCCAAAAAAATTTATTTAGATCCTAATGTGGTTATGGGTCTAAAACATCTCAAAAAATAGGTTTTAGATAGGTTTAGGTCACTATATTAACCTTATGTTTTTGGTTTAACTCTTAGTTAAATAGTTTAACTTTTACCATGTATTCTTGTATTATTATAATAAATGGTTAATAAACTTACTATAAAAATCCAAGAGAACCCTAAGTGGTTAATTATTGATATATCTAACCTTATATAATTATTTTGGCCAAGCCTTATATTTTTAGGAATACTATATCAATTAATAATATAGTATTTGTTTTAAAAACTCATTTATGTCAGTTTTGACAGTATTTAGTATTTGGTTTTTGTGAAAGTCATAACAACTTTATCACTTCAAAATAAATTTAATTAATCAACCTTGACATGTCATATTAACCTATAAAATTCGTGGAATACATTAAAAGTCTCAATTTACAATTATATTAATATTTATAATATCAATTATTTTAATCTTTCAATAATAAGGTAATTACTGCATCATCATTGTGTCATAAATAAATTTAATTATTCAATGTATAAAAATTATAAATAAAATACCATTATGTAGGAAATATTTTTTTATTTATAATTAATATTTATAGTTTAATTTATCTTATGTATTACCCTATATTAAAAATGTTTTATTTATTAAACTTTGAATTTAACACTTTTAACTCTTCTTTAAATAAAATAATAATAAATGTCCTAATCTAATCCAAGTGGACCAAAAGTATAATATTTTGTTCCAAAGGTTGATTGTGGTTGAAGTAAACTTATAAAATAGAATTAGGACATGTGTTAGGGTAATTATAATATCATTTTTACCTTTAATTACCCTATTTACTTTTAACCGCTGTAAATAAAATTCAAAAGTTACTATTCAAAAAAAATATTTTCATCCTATTGAACCAAATTTTACTTATTTATGTCAAACGTGTCGATTATTTTTTGAAATTAAATTCACAAAATCAGTAAAATTACGTTTTATGCAAATTTGCAAATGTGCCTAGAAGATGAGTAAAAGACGTTAAAAGTTCGATAAAAATTTATATATATAATCTTATTATAAAATGACTCTAATGAATTACATTGAACATATATATTTATTATGTATCTATTTTGAACTAAAATAAATTTAAATAAAATAACTAATTATTTAAATAAAAATTTGGTTTTAAATAATAACGTAGTGTTTTTCACTATTCATCAAAAATTGAATGTTTTCAGAAAAATACCAAAAATTCACCCTAAGCTAATTTTGATATTCCAAATCCAAAAATGAAATTCATTTTGAAAAATAAAATTTATAAAATTTCAAAAAGTGGGTATTACTATTCATAACGGCTAGTTTGATTGGTCGTGGTGTGCTGGAACTCGAAGTTGCGTACAACGCACGCTATTGCATTATTCAAAGAGAAATGTACTGTGGAAGCTTGGGGTGTTACATTATTCCCTCCAAATAATTTTATCCTTGAAATTTCTAGAATAATACTGCATAAAAAGATTTGAGTGGTTCTTCATCATAAGTTCCTCGGGTTCCCACATTGCATCTTCCATCTTATGGTTTCTCTATAAAACTTTTACCAGATGATTCATTTGGTTTCTCAACACTTGTTCTCTGGTATCAAGAATCTTGAAAATATCTTCACAATAAGACATATCAGGTTCCAGTTCTATTTCTTCATAGGTGAGTACATGCTTTGTGTTAGGCATATATTTTCTCAACAGTGATACATGGATCACATCATGAACTTTGGAGAGACTTGGAGGCATTACCAAATAGTAAGCTACAACTCCAATTCGTTCTAGAATTTAGAAAGGTTTGATGTACCTGGGACTTAATTTACCCTTCTTACCTAATCATACAACACCCTTCCATAGAGATACCTTCAAGAAAACATGATCTCCTACTTGAAATTCAAAATCCTTCCTTCGGTTATTGGCATAGCTCTTTTTCCTAATTTGAGCTGGTTTGATGTGGGTTTGGATAATCTTTACCTTTTCCATTATTTCCTCAACAAGTTCTGGGGCTACGAGTTTTCTTTCACCAACCTCATCCCAACAAGTTGGAACGTGGCATCTCTTTCCATATAACTCTTAATATGGTTCCATCTGAATACTTGAATAGAAGCTATTGTTATAGGAAAATTCTACCAGAGGTAAATATTGATCCCACATACCTTGAAAGTCAAGTGAGAAAGATCTCAACATGTCTTCTAAAGATTGAATAGTACGTTTTGATTGTCCATCAGTTTGAGGGTGGTAGAAAGAGCTCAAACGAAGTTCAGTATCTAGGGCCTTCTAAAGACTTTTCCAGAATCTTGATGTAAAATGGGGATCAAGATCAGAAACAGTAGATAGGGGTACTCCATGAATCCTTACAACTTCATTAATATATAGTCTTTCTAAACATTCAAGTGGTAAATCTTCTCTTATAGCAAGAAAATGTGCTGAATTGGTAAGGCGATCAATAATAACCCATATTGCATCATTCCTTTTAGGAGTATTTGGTAGCCCCATGACAAAGTCCATCGTAATATCATCCCATTTCCACTCAGGTATGGGAAGAGGTTTCATGAATCCTTTAGGATGTTGTCTTCCAGCCTTAACCTATTGAAAAACCATACATCTTGACACATAATCAGAAATCTCCATCTTCATGCTTTCCCACCTATTTTTTTTCTTCAAATCTATATACATATTACTTCTACCAGGGTGTATAGAGAAATTGGATCTATGAGCATCATCCAAAAATTACTTTTTGAGATCAGGTATGTCAGGAACACAAAGTCTCTTCCCAAATTTCAAAATCCCATCTTTATATACGAAGTCGATCAATCTCCCATCGTTCACAGCTTTAATTTTCTTTTGAAACTCCTCATCATCAGTCCGAGAACTTTTTATCCTTTCTATTAAATATGGTTTGGAAACCATTTGAAAAAGTATTGATGGTTAACCTTCCATGATTATTCCCATATCCATATTTACTTGATCCACGAACATAGGATCACTTTCAACTCTTATCTTGTTCAAAACTCCACGATCCTTTCTGCTCAAAGCATTTTCCACCTTATTTACCTTCCTCGGGTGGTAGTGTATAGTGCAATCATAATACTTGAGTATTTCAAGCCATCGTCTTTGCCTCCTGTTGAGTTCTTTATATGAGAAAATATACTTTAAACTCTTTTGACTAGTATATATCGCACATTTTTCACCATAGAGATAGTGTCTCCTTATCTTCAAATCAAAGATTACAGCTGCTAACTCAAGATCATGAGTGAGATAGTTTTGTTCATGAATTTTTAGCTGTCGTGATGCATAGGTAATAAATCTATCATTATATATAAGGACACAACCAAGTCCTTTCTTTGAAACATCACTATAAATAACAAACCCATCATTCCCTGATAGTAGAGTGAAGATAGGAGCATTGACTAATATTCTCTTCAGTTCTTTAAAACATTCTTCACACTCTTATGTCCAAACAAATTTTACCCCTTTACGTGTGAGCTTGGTTAATGGGTTACCCAATCAAGCAAAATCTTGGACGAAACAAAAATAATAACCTGCTAAACCAATAAAACCACGTACCTCAGTTATACTCGTCGGTTCTGGCCATTCTTGTATTGCTATTATATTAGAAGGATAAATATAAATTCTATTCTTAGAAAAAATATGGCCAAGAAAAGAAATCTCCTGAAGCCAGGATTCACACTTGCTAAACTTCCCATATAATTCATTTCTTTTAAGAGTCTTTAGAATAGTGCGCAAGTGATTTTCATGATATTCATAGATTTTGGACTAAACCAATATACCATCAATGAATACCACTACAAATTCATCAAGATATTCCTTGAAAACTCTATTCATTAGATCCATGAAGACAGAGGGTGCATTAGTTAGGACAAAAGGCATTACTGTAAACTCGTAATGCCCATACCTGGTACGAAATGCTGTCTTCAGAATGTCTTCATTCTTCACACACAATTGATGATATCCAGATTGAAGGTCGATTTAATCTCCCCGAATTTGATTGAATAAATAATAAATGCAAGGTAGGGGATACTTGTTCTTTATTGTTATAACATTTATCTCCCTATAGTAAATGAACAACCTCATAGATCCATATTTCTTCTTAAAAAAAAGAACAGGGGCTCCCCATGGAGAAACACTAGGGAGAATAAATCCTTTATTAATCAATTCCTATAGTTGTTTATTTAGTTCCACTAATTCCACATTGTCTATTCTATAAGGGGTCTTTGATATGGGCCTTGAACTAGCAATTAAATCAATGGAAAACTCAATTTCTCATTCTGGAGGATGTCTAGGTAAATCCTCTGAAAAAACATCAACATATTATTGCATAATAGGTACATCCTATATTTGAACATTCATTTCCACACCTATAGTTATTTCATCATCTTCCTCCCCAATAATTTAATTTAGTAAAGTTACTAGGGGTGGATCTAGATAAGAATCAGATGGTGACTTTTCTGCTCTAAAGGTAAGGTACTCCTTATCATCATAAAAAATAATAACCTTCTTCTTCTTACAATAAATTTTTGCATCATGGTCCTAAATCTAATCCATACCGAGGATTATATCAAATTCAATCATTGGAATGATGATGAGATCAACAGATAAAGCACATTTATATTCCCTAATGGTAACTGATTCACAAAACTTTATTGCAATGATACTTCCATTAGTAGTTTTGAATGACAACTCCCTTGTTAAATCAAATTGGAAATATATAATTTTCTTAGAAAAATAGGAAGATATGAAACAATGCGATGATCCAGAATAAAATAAAGCATTGGCTAAACTTTAGGAAACCATTAAATTACCTACCACCACGTAATTCAGAGCTTCAACCTCAGTAGTAGTGATCGTATAATCTTGGACTTTCTCCCTTGTCCTTTTTTGAGGTAAGTTTCCTTGGAACTTAGGACATTCATTAAATAATGCCCCATTTCTCTATAATTGTAGCATTCAACATTAAAAACCTCTTTCTTTCCCTTGAAATCATGAGCTTGTTGGCCTTTTTCACCACACTTGTAACATACTCCCATTCCCTTCAAGTAAGTACTAGGGTGTTTATTCCCACATTTAATGTAGGATAGAAATTCAACTTTTCCCTTCTTCCCCTTATTTCCATTTCCAGAGTGTTCAGTAGATCTCTTCATATATTACTTCACTTTAAAGTCATAAGAATTAGAGAATTCCTTTTCTGTCTTGATAGGACATGAGAAAATATATTCGTACGATGAGAAGGATTATGAGACTAATTCTTAATAGAGAAATGGTTTTAACCCATGAAAGAATCGATCAATATTACTCCTTGGGTTACGTATATAATCTGCTGCATGCCTTTCTAACCTTGTAAAGTTAGCCTCATATTTTGTGACATTCTCATCCTCCTTTTTCCTTAGACCCAGAAATTGTCTTTCCATATCCATTCGATGGTCATGAGGAAAATATTTTTATAAGAAAAGTTCTTTAAACTCCCTCCATTCCATATTTGATACTTCTTCACCCTCCTTTGTGTTTTGAATTAATGACCACCATTGATCTACATCTCCCGTGAGGAAATAAACTTCCATGAAAACTTTTTCCCTTTCGCTTCTCCCCAAAGCATGAAATATTTTATCTAAGGAACTTATCCATTGCCCAGCTACAAATGGATTTGTAGTCCCATTGAATTTTGGTGGTTCTTGCCTCATGAAGTGGTCTAACATTGATCCTCCGCATTATGGATCAGGGTGATCCATATGGGTAAGGTTATTATTCATAACCTGAGTGAGTTTTCCCGGTATGGTTATAAGTTGTTTAGTACTGATTGCATCACCAGCTCTACTATAATTATCTTGAGTAGGAAGGAAATACCTACATGGATTACATGCATTGATACGGTTTCCATTCCTTCCACTAGGCACCATTTCTAAACAATGACATACACTATATTAGTTTATGAATCGAAATACGTAATTCCAAACTAGTAAAATACCTAACATAAATTGAATAGTTTATTCATATAATCCATAATCATAAAAAAATGTTTTATTTGAGGAGGTATTTACTCATAAATTCTTTATAATGGTTTGTAAAGAAAATGTTAATTATCCTAAGCATATCCCCTGGGAGTGTCGTAACCAAGAGCGCATCAAGGCCTGTTTTCGTGTGCTAGGATACCCCAGATCAAGCTCGAAACTCCCTATCATAGTTTTCACTCCTAGGTACATTTGTGCCAGAGCCACCTCTACCAGCTCGTATCCAGACAGGGATGTATTTCTTAGAAAATTCACAAAATCTCTACATTACCAAAATTCTAGGAAGTTATTCTATACTAATACTCAAAATCTATATTAGGGTAATGTTCTCTAATTAGTGCTTTTCTAAATCTAGTTTTAAAGGTTTTACTAAACTTCCTCTGATACCAACTGTAACGCCCTGACCCTAGTTACCCAGAGTCAGTAAATTATTACATAACATTGGCATGATCACAAGAGATCAAGTCTCAAAATACCTATTAGTTTAGTATCCTTATAAGTTCTAGATACATACATAAGTTTTACATTACATCATGAAATGAAACAACAACAACAAAATTGTGTTCCATTTGAACACAATCATATCCCTTATCCTATTCCTAAAGGTTAATCATAATATAATTTTTCGCATCCTAAAAAAAATAAAACATAGAAAGGGGTGAGCTCAAATGCTTAGTAAGGATAACAATATATCAGAAACTATCATAAATAAGCACAAACATTTAAGGAAATGTATAAGACTAAAAAACAAGACTTTTAAACTTAAACTTCAGCATAATATGGAAAAGATAAATTAAATAATTCAATTTACTTATTCACATAGATATTCTACTAGTCGAATAATCACATGTAATATCATTATCTAATTTCACAATGATGGAATGCATAATGCTGGACATCATAACCACACAGTCAAGGTCTCATGCTAAGAATAAAAATAAGATTTTTTTAAGGCCTTGTTCTAAGACACTAGTTTGTCTCATGAGACCTACCGATGCATCGAGGAGCTATAGTAGGCTCCACCCATCACTTACTAATTCCAATGCATTCCTAATATGAAAAGGTTGAAACATAACATAAACATTCGTATTAAAACTAGCATACAAAATGTTAATAATTTAACCATAAACCATGAATGGAATAAAAATAAAACACCCACATTCAAACTTATCACAAAACCTTCAATACAATATGGAAGATTGTATCATAATAAATCAACTTCAAATAAGTGTAAAATCCATCAAACAATGTTGACCTAGATGAAATCAAAACTATTTGATAGAAATATCTCTTTCTATTTTAAAATCATTTAAAAGTAACATAATTATAAAATAAAACATTTATTTTGAAAACATTCTTATAATCTTTTAAGTGAAGCTTAGAATGTGTTATAATGGAGGAAAATAGACGCACTCGACATATAAGTTAAAAAAACACATTCTTTCCTTAATTTCATCAAAATGGTCGTAAATGACCTTGTTTGGAAAATGATGGAAAGATTCCTTTATAAAATTTTTATAAAAATTCAAACAAGGGTATAAATGAATTTAATTCATAGTCTAGGAAATAGTAAAAATGTTTTGAAATACATTTTTAAGAAACACATATGTGGATGATAAAGAGGTCTCAGTAGACACTCACGTATAAACAACCTTGGATAATGAAGAGATTGTAGAATTAACCCTTAGCTTGTACTTTTACTTGATTGAGGGTAAGTTAACCTACTGTATAATAGTTAAATAATTTTTATTAAATTATACAAGAACCATATACATAAATATGATATCATATATTATCTTCTAATATTTATTTGTTAATAATATTTTAGTAGTATCATTCTTTCAGGTGTTAACTGATTCATTTTACTTTATATGTTTTGTTACGTAAGTCATGTTTGTTATAGATAGGATGTATTTGATTCATATACATAATTATATTAAGTTCTTAAACATTATTTTTAATCATAAAATGAAAATTATTCTTGAATGATTACGACGGGGAATGAATCTTATCACGTTCGTGGATACGGTAATCCGTACGTACGCACGACGAAAATATCATTCTATTGATGGTGAAATAGTATGTAATTGGATGGTATATCATATATAAAGAATAATTAACATGTTATATTTATTATTTACATCAATTATACTCATTATTATACCCATCCAATTGATGAAGTGTTGAATAACAAACAACACCATGATGTGGAGACGGTAAGCCGTACGCACGCACATATGGTGACTTTGTAATTCATAGGATGGATAAAATAATGAATATGGTTGTAAAATATTTATAATAACATCACATTAAGTATAATTTAATTTAGTTATTATCTTGGTATGTAAACAACAAAGAAAGAGGAAGTGGAAGAAGAAAAGAACTTTGAAAGAGGTGATGAAATTATTACCTCTTCTTCGGGTGCTTCCTTTAGATTTGATCAAAAGAGATCATTTGGTTGGATTTATGATCAAAGTAAGGACTCTAGGTTGATTTGAGGGTAGTTCAGAGGATATTTGAGTAGGGTTTGGCCGAGCCAAATGGCTTTGGAGGTGTGATTTTGAGAGAAGGGGAAGTACACTTTTATAAGAGAGGTGAGGGTCACTTTAGGAAAATCTTGAAATATTATTTTATTATACAATCATATTTGGTTTATAATGAATAAAAAAATATTTATTTCTAGGATAAGGTGGTTTTGGGTTGAAAACCTCTCAATAAATAGGTTTTAGAAATATTTAGGTCACCATATTAACCTTATCTTTTAGATTAAACTCTTAGTTAAATAGTTTAACTTTTACCATGTATTCTTGTATTATTATTATAAATGGTTAATAAACTTACTATAAAAGGACAATAGAAACCCAAGTAGTTAATTATTGATATATATAACCTTATATAATTCTTTTTGCCGAACCTTAGATTTTTAAAAATATTATATCAATTAATAATATAGTATTTGTTTTAAAAACTCATTTATGTCAATTTTGACACTATTTAGTATTTGGTTTTTGTGAAAGTCATAAAAAATTTATCACTTAGAAAAAAATTTATTTAATCAACACTAACATGTCATATTAACCTAGAAATTTTTTGGAATATATAAAAAGTCTCAATTTATAATTATATTAATATTTATAATATCAATTATTTTAATCTTTCAATAATAAGGTAATTACTGCATCATCATTTTGTCATAAATAAATTCAATTATTTAATGTCTAAAAAATATAAATAAAACACCATTATTTAGGAAATATTATTCTCTTTATAATTACTATTTATATTCGAATTTATCTTATGTATAACCCTATATTAAAAATGGTTTAGTTATTAAACTTTGAATTTAATACTTTTAACTCTTCTTTAAATAAAATAATAATAAATGTCCTAATCTAATCCAAGTGAACCAAAAGGATCATATTTTATTAATAAGGTTTATTTTTTTCGAAATAAAATTATCCAATAGAATTAGGACATGTGTTAGGGTAATTATAATATCATTTTTACCTTTAATTACCCTATTTACTTTTAACCATGGTAAATAAAATTCAAAAGTTACTATTCACCAAAAATTATTTTCATCCTACTGAACCAAATTTTAATTACTGATGTCAACCGTGTCTCTCGGATTTTTGAAATTCAATTCACAGAAGTGGTAAAATTACGTTTTATGCAAATTTGCAAATGTGCCTAGAAGGTGGGTAAAAGACGTTAAAAGTTCAATAAAATTATATATATATGATATTATTATAAAATGACTCCAATGAATTACATTGAACATATATAGGTATCATGTATCTATTTTGACCTAAAATAAATTTAAATAAAACAACTAATTATTTAAATAAAAAGTCGGGTTTAAACAATAACACAGTGTTTTTCACTATTCATAAAAAATTTAATGCTTTCAGAAAAATAATAAAAATTCACCCTAAGATAATTTTGATATTCCGAATCCAAAAATGAATTCCATTTTGAAAAATAAAATTTTTAAAATTTCAAAAAGTGGGTATTACTATTCATAACAGCTAGTTTGATTGGTCGTGGTGTGCTGGAACTCGAAGTTGCGTACAACGCAAGCTATTGGATTATTCGAAGAGAAACATACCATGGAAGATTGGAGTGTCACATACCCACCATTTAAAGCAATGTTAATCTACTAGAACTCAGGGTCAGATGTCTACTTAATCATAACCCAATCGATAAGAGAAGGTGTATCCAGTAAATTGGCCAAGGAAACCTACCCTCTATCCTTCTACAAGTCCAGAATTAAACTATAAAACAAACTCATCAGATCCCATTAATCTACTGATTCCCAAACTATCTATAATAGAAGCTTCTTTACCAATGTGTTGGTGTCTATGTTTCCCTTCTCAAGAGAATATTCAATATCAAAATCAAAAGTATGAAGATACCCTACCTAGTGTCTCTGTCTTAGGTTCAAGTCCCTATGGGTGAAAATATACTATAGGATTTTATGATCCAAATACATTGTAAAATCCTCCATGAAGAGGAAACATACCCATGTATTTAGTGCATGCATAACAACTGATAATTATAGGTCATGGGTGGGATAATTATGCTCATGTGGGTGTAGTTTCCATGAGCTATAATCCACCACGTAGTTATACCGCATTATTAAACATCCCAACCACACATCATAAGCATCAAAAAACACAGCGCAATCCTTACTAGGCTCAGGAAGAATCAAAACAAGTGAAGATGTCAAATGGGTCTACAATAGCTCAAAAGCACTCTATCACTTATCATCCCACTCAAAATTCACTAATTTCCTAGTCAACATCATCAAGAGAGAATCTACCCTAGATGAGACCCAGAATAAATATCTATAATACCCAACCAAGACTAGAAAAATATGAATCTTGAACATATTATTAGGTTTCTCCCAAGACACGACTATTTGAACTTTCCTTGGATCCATTGAAATTTCCACCTCATAAACCACATGCCCCAAGAATTATACCTCATGAATCCAAAACTGGAACTTTGAAAACATAGGATATAAACGATTCTATCTAAAAACACCTGAAACAACCTTTAGATGGTTATCATGCTCGCCCCCATCTTATTGTACACCAAGTTTTCATCTACAAACACGACTATGAAGGAGTCCAAAAAGTGATAGAAGATTTAGTTCATCAATTCCATAAAGATTTATGGAGCATTTTTAAGCCCAAGAAACATAACCAAATACTCAAAATGTTCACACTGGATCCAAAATGTAGTATTTGGAACATCTTCTTCTTGTACCCTCAATTGGTGGTACTCCTGCACATGAGCCTTAGCCCGGTTGGTAAGGACTCTGTAAGTGCATCCAAGTGACCAGGGATCAAATCCAGGTGGAGGTAGAATTTCTGGGGTACTGTAGCAATACTGTAGCGGGAACTGTAGCAGGCACTATTTGGCACTGTAGTGATCGTACCACGATTCACTGTTTCATTTTCACCCTTACACCGCTGTGCTAAACATATTTTGTATTAAAAATTATAAAAATATTATCAAATTGTGATTCATGTTTGATTCAATAATTTTGTTTTTATCACTGTTAAATAGGGCAATGATACTTGTTTTGAAAATTACAATGTAGGTGGAGGTGATTTGGAGGGCCCATGATGAATTCCTTGAAAAATGGGCCAAACTGCGCATGATCCAAGAAGTTCAGTGGACTAAAATTCATACTGATACTAAACCGTGAATCCAAATGGGCTGAACTTTTGTGGGATTATCCAAAACGCATTGGGATACAACTTTCATTTAATAACCTAAGAGAAATTCGGCCATTAAGGGGCCCAACCGAACTGATCTGTCCAAGCCACCGAATTTGGACCAAGTCAAATGCGGTGTTTTGTATTTTATTAATAACTTGAGCTATAGTTGTCCAAACGGTACTAAACTTTCGGTGGAGACAACCAAGAGGTAGGGATAAAACTTTTCTATTTTCTCCAAAGTGAGATAAGACTGTCTGAAGGCCTAAACGCGTCGTACAAGTAGATTGATGAAATCTGTGTGCCCAAAACCACCTCCCACATTTCCTATAAAAGGGCACCTTGGGCTCCTCATTTGGAAGTTCGTCCAAGAGGCAAGGTTCTGCCATTTTGGAGTCTCCAAGGAGTCTTCTCAACATCCTTAGAGGTTATGGAGGCTAGGAGAAGTTCTACCCCAACATCTTTCTCTTCCTCCTCTCCCATGGGTTTCTAAACCCCTTGTGATCACCTGGGGAGGAATGTGATGTACATCCCGAGCTTCATGTTTGTAATATTTGAATGATATTTTAAATTACAGATTGTTGTGTTGTTTTTCATCATCCTCTATTATTATTTTATTGAGTTATGCACTGGTATGTCATGCTCAACTCATATGATCATGTTTGGGGGTACCCATTTATGTGATGTTTCACACACCGTTCACCACTTTCTTTCCCCCTTTCAATTGCAGTGTTTGTGTGGTTTATATTGGTAAATTGAACTCACACAAGTACTGTCAAGGCCATGTACATTTATTTCATGGTGTCACAAATAAATAACATACAAATCTGGACAGTGCATCGAGTTTTTCGTGTGTTGCCTTGGTGAGTTTTGGTTATGAAGTCAAACACAATTCATTCAATCATCGGCGGTATCCGGTGAATCATTGTGTGTTTTTGACTGAACCCTAGGAGGTATCCTAGTATAAAGTCAGTAAAATTCTAGTTCTAGGTGTTACAAACCAGGGATTAAAATATCATAACCTTATATCATGAAGCGATGAAGGATAAACATCATACGAGTACCCCAGGTTGATCACGCTTAATTAATTTTGTTAATCTCTACTTTGTTTTATAGCTTCTATTTTCTATTGTAATATTTAATCATCAAACCCAAGTATTATAAAACCCCATTTCCCTTTTTAATTTCATAATCAGAACCACATTTTAGAATTAATGATCTAAGGCTCCGTCGAGAGACGACCTAGGGTTGCTGCTATACTGCAGAAATTCTAGTCAAAAATTAAACAACTAATTTGACGCGTTCGACAACGCGGTCAAATTTTGGAGCCATTACCGGGGAGCCAAGATCATTTTTTTCTTTATTTTATTTTATTTATTTATTTTACTTCTTAATTATTACTCCTTTAAATACCCACCCCCATTTGATTATTTTTTGTTTTGAGTTTTGTCTTTATTTTTGGTTGTTTTTTTGGTGTGTTCTTTATCTCTCTCTCTCTCTCTCTCTCTCTCTTCTTCCACATCTCCCTCTCTAATTATATAGTATAAAATTCTATTCTTCTTTCACCCTTCTTAAGTTTCTCTTTTATCCATCTTAAACCAAAAAAAAAACACAACAAACAATCAATCAATCAAACTGGACATCATTGTTGCATGACAAGATCTGGTAAAGGAACACTACTTGAATTTGATCCTAAAATTGAAAAGTCACTTCACACACAAATCAAGGCATCTAGAGAAGGTCAATCAAGTAACATTGTGGAACCCCATTTATAACCTCAAGTGGTTCTAAACCAACCCAAAATTGAACCCAATCAAACCCAAGAAAACATGGCTGCAAATAATCGAACTTTAAAAGAACTTACTACCCCTGATGTGGAGTACCAACCTGCGTACATCCAATATCCTGAGGAAGCAGCCAACTTTGAGCTTAGATCAGGTCTCATCCACCTTCTTCCAAAATTCCATAGTCTTCCCAGATAGGACCCTCACAAACATCTAAAAGAGTTTCACATAGTGTGCTCCACCATGAAACCCCAAAATGTGTCTGAGGACCTCATTAAGTTTAGGGCATTACCTTTCTCCCTTGATGGTGTAGCCAAAGATTGGATATACTATTTTCCTTCCACAATTAGGGGATAGAATTACCTAAAAAGACTTTTTCTAGAGAAGTTCTTTCCTGCCTCCCAAACTGCATCAATTAGGAAAGAAATATGTGGAATTAGGCAATCGCAAGGAGAGACCCTTCATGAATACTGGGAGAGATTCAAAATACTTTGCTCAAGCCGCCCCCACCACCAGATTAGTGAACAAATTTTAATTCAATACTTCTATGAGGGACTTATCCCCATGGATCGTGGAATGATTGATGCTGCAGCTGGTGGTGCCCTAGTTGACAAAACTCCTTCTGCCGCTCGTGACTTAATAGCCAACATGGCTCAAAATGCACAACAATTTGGTACACGAGCTATTGCACCAACCCGAGGAGTTCATGAGGTAAGTCATTCAGCCCTAGAACAAAAGGTAGATACTAAACTTGATGAGATGCATACCCTTTTAAGGCAATTAGCTCAAGCACAAGGTAACTCACTCTCTACTTCTATTCCATTACATTGTGGGATTTGTTCTGTTAACACTCATTTTTCTGACCAGTGCCCACAACTTCAAGATTCATCTGAGTCCTGTGCAGCTGTGTTCCCAGGGCGTCTATTCCAATAAGGGCCTCCCTTCAAGCAAGAACAATTCAGGCCAAATACAAATCCAAGGTGGCAAGCACAACCCCAATACCGACAAGGAGGAGACTCAAGCTACCCAAAGAAAAATTGGTATCAACAAGGCCAAGGTATGAAACCTTCTTATCCTTCAACTTCTCAAAACAATCATCCTCCTCCTCCTCCCAAATCTGAACCAAGCCTCGAGGACATGGTGAAACAAATGGCAACCCAGAACCTTCAGTTCCAACAGACCACACAATCAGCTATTCAAGACCTACGAACCCAAGTGGGGCAATTGGAAAACACCATTGGTGAGCTTAAGATGCAAGTTTCTGGACAACTACCATCCCAACCCATTGCCAATCCAAAGGACAAAGGTAATGTATGTGCAGTTACACTTCGTAGTGGTAAATAAGTTTCTCCTTCTACTGATTCTACACAGAAGGTATGTCCTCCTCATGAAAACTCTCTTTCCCAACCCTCAAAAACTTCATGTAAAGAAAAACAAGACAAAAATGGTAATCGAATAGTCATTGATGATTCAAATGAACAATCCATTCCTCTTACTTTCCCTCAAAGACTCTATAAATCTAAGAAAAACTTTGATAATGAGATTGACAATGAAATAATGGATACATTTAAAAAAGTTCAAGTTAATATTCCATTGTTGGATGTAGTCAAGAAAATTCCCCGTTATGCCAAATTTCTTAAAGAGCTTTGCACCCATCGACGAAGGCTGAAGGGGAATGAGAGAGTCAACCTGGGAAGGAATGTCTCAGCCTTGATTCAACCAGCAATGCCAACCAAATGCAAGGATCCCGGCACATTCACCATACCTTGTACCATAGGGGAGACCTTCTTTTCTGATGCTATGCTAGATTTAGGTGCTTCCATTAATGTAATGCCTCACTCTGTGTATACTTCTCTACAGGTTGGAGAGCTTCAACCAACAGGAATTGTTGTGCAACTTGCCAACCGGAGTACAACGCATCCAAAAGGAGTGATTGAGGATGTCCTTGTTAGAGTGAAGAATCTTATCTTCCCCGCTGATTTCTACATTCTTGAGATGGAAGATACCCGAACCGAAGGACATGCCCCTCTAATTCTTGGGAGGCCATTCCTAAAAACAACAAAGACGATCATCAAAGTTCACAATGGTACGCTGTCCATGGAGTTTGGTGGAGAAAAGGTAAGTTTTAACATCCTTGAGGCTATGAAACACCCTGTTGAAGAGAACTCCACTCTTCCTGTCTATTCGATAGAAGTGCTCTCAAACGATGCACACACACACAATTCTCTCCTCAACCCAAACTCTGATTCTTTTTTGTTTTCTTCACCCTTGGATGATTTGAGTTTTGGTTCTTCTTTTGAATGTTGTGTGGGTTCATAAAAATGTAAATTTTGTGCTTTAATTGATGAGTGTGTTTATTATGAGGTACCCATGACTATCGATGATTCTGCAAATCTCATTTCAATAGATTCTCTTTCCTTTGAGAATAAACATGAGCAGATAGATAGTTTCATAGACCTCACTCCCCCTAAATCCCCTCCCTCAATCCAGAAACAACCGGTGTTTGAACTTAAACAACTTCCTTCTAATTTTAAATATGCATATCTTGAGGGTATTGACAAATTTCCCGTCATTATTGCCAATAACCTCTCTCCACAACAGAAATTGAAACTGCTCAAACTTTTGAGAGAGTGTAAAAAGGCAATAGGATGGACATTGGATGATATTCCCGGGATTAGCCCATATATTTGTATGCACCATATACTTTTGGATGATGAGGCTAATCCCGTAAGACAATCTCAACGCCGGTTGAATCCCACTCTCCTTGAAGTGGTAAAATTGGAAGTCAGTAAATTACTTGCTGCAGGGATCATTTATCCTATATCTGATAGCAAATGGGTTAGTCCAGTACAAATTGTGCCTAAAAAAATAGGAATAACAGTTGTGTCAAATGAAATGAATGAATTGGTTCCAATGCATGTGCAAAACAGTTGGCGATTCTGTATTGACTATCGTCGACTGAATCAAGCCATGCGGAAGGACCACTTTCCTTTACCTTTCATTGACCAAATGTTAGAACGATTGGCTAGTAAGTCCCATTATTGTTTCCTTGATGGCTATTCGGGTTATTTCCAAATTCATATATCCCCTGAGGATCAAGAAAAGACAACATTTACCTGTCCATTTGGCACATTTGCATACAGAAGGATGCCATTCGGTCTATGTAATGCTCCTGGTACTTTTCAGCGATGTATATTGAGTATTTTTTCTGAGTACCTTGAGAGTTGTATGGAAGTCTTTATGGATGATTTCACGGTTTATGGTTCTTATTTTGATGATTGTTTGGAAAACCTAGGTTCTGTCCTCCGCCGCTGCATTGAAAAAGATCTTGTTTTAAATTATGAAAAATGTCATTTCATGGTTGAGCGGGGGATAGTTCTTGGGCATATCATTTCAAATAAGGGAATTCAGGTTGATAAATCTAAAATTTAATTAATTTCATCCCTTCCATATCCAAAATGTGTTCGTGAGGTGCGGTCTTTCTTGGGTCATGCTGGTTTTTACCACCGATTCATTAAAGACTTTAGTAAGATCACACTTCCCTTATCTCGGTTATTACAAAAGGATTCTGAATTTTTTTTTGATAAAAATTGCGAGGATGCATTCAATTCACTAAAAAAGAGTCTCACATCACCTCCCATAATCCCACCACCTAGGTGGGATCTCCCCTTAGAGCTTATGTGTGATGCCTCTAACTTTGCAGTTGGGGCAGTTTTATCACAAAGGGTTGAAAAGGCTCATCATGTCATTGCGTATGCCTCACGTACCCTTGACCCTGCCTAGGTAAACTACACAACCACATAAAAATAACTCCTTTCTATTGTGTTTGCCTTGGAAAAATTCCATTCATATCTTCTTAGGTCAAAAGTGATTGTGTTTTCTGACCATGCTGCCCTTCGTTTCCTCCTAAAGAAACCTGAAGCCAAGCCTCGCCTCATTCGGTGGATGCTCCTCCTCCAAGAGTTTGACCTTGAGATTAGAGATAAGAGAGGGGTGGAGAATGTTGTAGCTGACCACATTAGTAGGATTTCCCCACCATTGGACCATCATGTTGACTCACCCCTACCCATTGGAGAATTCTTCCCTCATGAGAACCTTTGTGATGTTGTGGACCTTACCCCCTGGTATGCGGACATTGTGAATTTTATAGAAATATCTAGGGTCCCCCCTGATTTTAGCACTTCACAATCCCAGAGACTTAAGCATGATTCTCGTTGGTACATTTGGGATGACCCATACTTGTGGAGAATTTGTAGTGACCAAGTAGTTCGTCGGTGTGTCCCTGACCATGAGTTCACCTCTGTTTTGACCTTCTGCCACACCTTGGCATGTGGGGGCCACTTCAGCTCTCAACGAACAGCTCAAAAGGTCCTTGACTCAGGATTATATTGGCCAACATTGTATAGAGATGCCCATAGGTTTTGTAAATCATGTACTTGATGTCAATTCACAGGGAATATCTCCAAGAGGAATGAAATACCCCAACAGCCCATGTTGTTTTGTGAAATCTTCGATGCATGGGGCATTGACTTCATGGGACCTTTTACAAATTAATTTGGCTTTGTATACATCTTATTGGATGTTGACTATGTATCTAAATGGGTGGAAGAAAAGGCCACCATGACCGATGACTCTCGAGTGGTTTTTGATTTTGTGAGGTCCCAGATTTTCAGTAGGTTTGGTCTACCAAGATTCATCATTAGTGATCAGGGTTCACATTTTTGCAATCGTAACATGAAAAACTTGCTTCGTAAGTATGGGATTGTTCATAAAGTCTCCACTTCATATCATCCCCAAACTAACGGACAAGCAGAAATTTCAAATCGGGAAGTTAAGCGAATCTTGGAGAAAACGGTACAACCCAATAGGAAAGATTGGAGTTTGTGCTTGGATGATGCACTTTGGGCGTACCGTACTGCTTTTAAAACACCGATCGGAATTTCACCATATAGGATTGTGTTTGGAAAATCTTTTCACCTCCCAGTGGAGGTAGAACACCGTGTATATTGGGCTGTTAAACAATGTAATATGAACCTTTCAGATGCAGGTGAGGAAAGAAAGCTGCAGATTCAAGAGTTGGAAGAAATTCGACGTGATGCATATGAAAACTCCCGAATCTATAAAGAGAAGACAAAGGCTATTCATGATAGAATGATTCACCGGTAGAAGTTCTATATTGGTGAGAAGGTCCTCATGTACAATTCCAGGCTTAATCTCCACCCAGGTAAGCTTCGTTCCCGATGGCTCGGTCCTTATACTGTTACTAATGTTTACCCTTTTGGTGCAATACAGGTTTTGCATGAGCAGAGTGGACGAAGTCTTACCGTCAATGGGCAGCGACTTAAACACTTCTATGAGGATTTTCCAAAGAATCCGGTGGAGGAAATCCACCTTCTCGACGCATCATACCAATAAAACACACCAGGTTTTATCCTTCCTTCTCACATTTTCAATTATTTCAGTGAGGACACTGCACATTCTAGGTGTGGGGGGGTGGATACATTCCTGGGTTATTAGGAATTTTCATCATTTTCTCCATTTTTTTCTCTTTTTTGCCTTCTTTATGGTATTTTCATTTTCCCCCAACAATTTCGAAATTCCATGATGTGGCGATCATAGAGTGGGGAAAGTAAAAATACCATAATGAAGGGTAAAAAGAATATTTGTATGAATTTAACATCAGGGAGTAATTTTTAGTGAATTGGTTTTCTGTCAATGATATAAATGGTCGTATCTATGTGAAAACTTTGAGATGATTGATGCCCATTGTGTGAGTAGTTTTTGGGAAAACTGTGTCACTAATATCTCCAAATTTTTTTTTGCACCAAACCACAAAGTGTGATTATTTCTTACTTAATATAAGTTAAATATATGTTGGGTTAATATTTTTCAGCTTTAAATGATATTTCCATACGTTCGTTCCTTATCCGATCTGTTTCATTACTGTACCAGATTGACCTATGCGTGTGTAACTAATGTCCGACTGTTGTACGCCCTCAAAAAAAAATTGTTGTGTCTTGGGAAGGTCAAAAACCACTCCTCCTCAACCTTTTATCTTGTTATAAATATTGCAATTAGTGTCTTGAGGAGATCAAACAAGAGTTGAGAGATGAGTGTGAGATTTGTTCCAATTGCAACTTCAAAAAAAATAATAAATGAGGGGAGTGATGAAATGTGCAACATATGGGGATATCTAGGTCGGGATATTATGGTTTGACTTCTGGGAATTCTTAAATGAGTGGGTCTTGAAATATGATTGCAAAGGATGCAGGACAGGTTCGGTGACAAAATCATTTAAGCTGAAAAATGTTAAAATAACATATATTTATTGGATAGCAAGTGGAAAAAAATAGCATGGAATGGTTTTCACACACACACATAGAGAGTTAGTGTCATGGTTTACTTATGAATTCCTTTCTCAATTGGGTATCATGAATCTTTTTGAATTTCGCTATGATATGATTTATGAGACATCTTTTTCTATTTTCACTAGGAAGAACTCCTTGGTGTGGTTCGTGCATTGATCACTTTACTTTAAATAAAATTTCCTCAAATGATAAATCTTCAGGATGTTGGAAATGTATATATATATATGCATCAATGTATTTGGATATATTACTTTGCCTAGGAGTGCAAATGTTTAGGTGTGGGGGTGTGATCGTACCATGATTCAATGTTTCATTTTCACCCTTACACCGCTGTGCTAAACATATTTTGTATTAAAAATTATAAAAATATTATCAAATTGTGATTCATGTTTGATTCAATAATTTTGTGTTTATCACTGTTAAATAGGGAAATGATACTTGTTTTGAAAATTACAATGTAGGTGGAGGTGATTTGGAGGGCCCATGATGAAGTCCTTGAAAAATGGGCCAAACTGCGCAGGATCCAAGAAGTTCAGTGGACTAAAATTCATACTGATACTAAACCGTGCATCAAAATGGGCTTAAATTTTGTGGTATTATCCAAAACGCATTGGGATACAACTTTCATTTAATAACCCAAGAGAAATTCGTCCATTAAGGGGCCCAACTGAACTGATCTGTCCAAGCCACCGAATTTGGACCAAGTCAAATGCGGTGTTATGTATTTTATTAATAACTTGAGATATAGTTGTCCAAACGGTGCCCAAATTTCGGTGGAGACAGAAAATAGGTAGGGATACAACTTTTTTATTTTCTCCAAAGTGAGATAAGACTGTCTGAAGTCCTAAACACGTCGTACAAGTGAATTGATGAAATCTGTGTGCCCAAAACCACCTCCCACATTTCCTATAAAAGGGCACCTTGGGCTCCTCATTTGGAAGTTCGGACAAGAGGCAAGATGCTGCCATTTTTGAGTCTCCAAGGAGTCTTCTCAACATCCTTAGAGGTTCTGGAGGCTATGGGAAGTTCTACCCCAACATCTTTCTCTTCCTCCTCTCCCATGGGTTTCTAAACCCCTTGTGATCACCCGGGGAGGAATGTGATGTACATCCCGAGCTTCATGTTTGTAATATTTGAATGATATTTTAAATTTCAGATTGTTGTGTTGTTTTTCATCATCCTCTATTCTTATGTTATTGATTTATTTACTGGTATGTCATGCTCAACTTATATGATCATGTTTGGGGGTACCCATTCATGTGATGTTTCACACACCGTTCACCACTTTCTTTCCCCCTTTCAATTGCAGTGTTTGTGTGGTTTATATTGGTAAATTGAACTCACAAAAGTACTGTCAAGGCCATGTACATTTATGTCATGGTATCACAAAGAAATAACATACAAATCTGGGCAGTGCATCAAGTTTTTCGTGTGTTGCCTTGGTGAGTTTTGGTTATGAAGTCAAACACAATTCATTCAATCATCAGCGATATCCGGTGAATCATTGTGTGTTTTTGACTGAACCCTAAGAGGTATCCTAGTATAAACTCAGTAACATTCTAGTTCTAGGTGTTACAAACCAGGGATTAAAAGATCATAACCTTATATCATGAAGCGATGAAGGATAAACATCATACGAGTACCCCGGGTTGATCACGCTTAATTAATTTTGTTAATCTCTACTTTGTTTTATAGATTCTATTTTCTATTGTCATCTTTAATCATCAAACCCAAGTATTATAAAACCCCATTTCCCTTTTTAATTTCATAATCATAACCACATTTTAGAATTAATGATCTAAGGCTCCGTCGAGAGACGACCTAGGGTTGCTGCTATACTGCAGAAATTCTAGTCAAAAATTAAACAACTAATTTGACGCGTTCGACAACGCGGTCATGTAGAAGCCGGGAATATGCCCCCGTTTGGGCCTTCAGACCAACGATTTAGTCCCTGAGTCCTTTAAGTCCTTCAGGACACCCAAGCCTTCAGATCAGTAAGGCCTTAGGGCCACCTCAAGGCCTTTGGGCCACCTTAAGTGCAGATGCAAACCAGTCAACCTACAAGGAACAAGCTCTATAAGGAGGATGAGCAAGGAGATTTCACCACAACAGAAGCTAAATGGATTACAAGAATGATAGGGTATGGAACCTGCCATCGGGAAAAGCCTGTTCATGCACGAGAATACCTAGCTGAGCAGCCATGCGAAGGTGGAGAGCTAATTTCACGATGTAGATGCTGGGGAGGAGAAGTTCCAAGTAGTTAGTTTGGGTTGTATGTAATTTTTGAAGCCTACAGGCAATGAATTCATCTAAGGCCTATGGGCCATGTAATACTTACGCCTAAGGTCCTTTTAAGGGTTCCAACTCACCCATTGAAAGGTGGATTATCAAAATCAATAAAAAATGAAGGCCTTCGGGCCATTGGAGGAATTGGTGGTACTCCAATCTCAGGTTGATCTTTGAAAACCAATGGGCTCCCCTAATCTAGTCAAACAGATCATTAATTTTGGGAAATGAGTATTTATTCTTTACTATCACCTAGTTAATATTATGATATTCTATGATAAGTTGGAGAATACCATCCTCCTTTGAAAATAGAACTGGTGAAGCCCATGGTGACACACTAGGATGGATAAATCCCTTTCTCTCAGGATCTTCTAACTGAAAATTTAGCTCTTTCATCTCAACTAGATCCATCTGATATGACATAAAGGAGACCAGTTTCATCTTAGGGAGCAGATTGATAGTAAACTTTACCTCTTATTAGGGTGGAAACCATAATAAATACTCCAGAAACATGTTTGCATACCTATCTATGACCATTGTAAGTTCACCCACTAAACTCTGGACAACATCCTCAAGAAATAAAATGCAAAATTGGAATGAGATCAACCCCAACTCTGAAGTAACTGGTCCTTCCCTCCCCGAATGTGGATCCAACTCACCTTAAAGGACACAAGTTCTCCTATTAGGATTAAGGAACTGGATCCTATAATGATAATAGTCGACTAGTTCCTTGAAGCTGATCAACTAATCTATGATGATAATAAGGTTGAAAACATCCAATCCAAAATAAAGAATTCCCAGATGAATTCCATGCCAGCTAAAACAACACGACCCTCAGGGAACTTAAAATATTGATCAATCTTCCTACCCAATGGGATTAGAAAATCCATAACATATGTAATTAAATCAGTTCTTATACCCAAAACATCAATCAAATTAAGTAAAATTAATGAATGATATGCACCAGTGTTGAATAAAATTAATTCCCTAGATGGAGTAATAAACACTGTACCTCTAATAGTGGTCGGACCATATTCTGAGTCCTTTGGTATGACCTTCACTATGTGGAGACACCCTAGATCAGAATTTGCATCATTCTTCTTCCCTTGGTGAGAATATCCCTTACCATGAGGGTAAGATCCTCCACCCTTGTAAGCCTATGCCTTTACCTAAAAGCCCTTAAAAAAGGTGGATCCCACACCGCCCCCATGAAGTCAACTAAATAAAATGATGGATATGCCCTGATTTCCCACACTGATGGCATGCCCTTATAGTCTTTGATAAATTCATCCTGGTGTGCCCCACTTTGCAACACTGGTAACAAAAAATGGTCTTATGACCTAAATAATACACTAGAACTGAACTTGAATATTGTTTTAAGATCTTTCCACTTCCCCTGTGAGACTCATCCCACTTCTACTTATGCCCAGATGAAGCACTATAACTTCTACCCATTGAAATGTCACCATTGAGACTAGTATTATCTATCAGATATTCTCTTCCATAGCTGCCTTATCGACCACCTATGAATAGGTTGTTAGACAAAGAAGAATGAGAATAAATTTGATATCTGGCCTCAAGACCATCTCAAAACACCGATCC
Organism: Viscum album; assembly: GCA_963277665.1. Taxonomy (NCBI): domain Eukaryota; kingdom Viridiplantae; phylum Streptophyta; class Magnoliopsida; order Santalales; family Viscaceae; genus Viscum; species Viscum album. The sequence continues at coordinate 89,280,998 of OY728135.1, read as the reverse complement.
TTGAGGTAATCATTCTCAAGGATATCTGGAGTGACATGAACCAACTTAGTAAAATAAGTGGCATACTCCATCATCAAATGATCATCCTGCTCCAACTTCAGTAAATCATGGGACTTCACCACCCTCAATATTTCTAGGTAAAACTGCCGATTGAAATCCACTTTAAAAGTGGTCCATGGGATATCCTCATGCCTCATTGAGAGCACCATTTACTCTCACCACTTCCTACCTATTCCTTCCAATATATACATGTAAAATCCCATTTTAGAGGTCTTAGGGGTCTTTAAGAACTCAAAGACTCACTTGATACGATCCAACCACTACTCAGGCTCATTGGATCCCTTATCACCACTGAAGACTGGTGTATTTTTTATCAATAAATACCAATCATGGTCTACCATCAATGTCTAATAATGAACACCCACTTGACACAAGGATTGGATCATAAAAATCACTGAATCCACCAAATCTAGATTAACTAGAGTGTTCACTTACAAGGTGTTCTCCATAGCACCCTCTCTACGTCTGGATGAGGTCCTTCTGGGAGAAATTGTATGCAAGTAACAAAAAACAAGCTTCATCAAGCAATATTATATCTTCAACCATTCCAAACAAACCAAAATAAACCTTTATAATGTGTATAAAAAACACAAGTATCAAAAGAAACTCCAAATTAAAGAGGAAACAAAACAATTAAAATTTCAAGCATTTCCCACACTACATGGTTTGGATTCACAGTTAGGAAAACTATGCACCAATCATGTGGGTGTTATTGGAGTTGTAAGTTAGAGATACATGGGTTACACACAATTTCTATTAACCATGTTCACTAATCGTGTACCTCCTCCATACCTACTTGTATCACCATAAAAACTCAAAACAAACCCCAGGAATACCTCAGTACTTACCACTAATTGATAAATAACTTGAAAAATCATCAAAAACCCCTAACTAGGCTCAAAACATAACCAAAATCTTGAACAAACCATGGAAACTCAATGTTAGATAGTAGGGAGAGCTAGATATACACTCCCTCATTCCTACCACTTGAGTCCCAACAGTCCTAGCTTTAGTCTACCACCGACTCCCAAATTACAACCTACTCTAATACCATTTTGTAAAAAACCAACCAGGGTCAACCTAACTCGAAACCTGAGTCAGCCCTCCACACAACCCAAAGCTATTTCTGATCACCACGAGCTGGCAACAGGAACCATGCATAACTAAATATCACTTGGGAATAGTTTCACCATTGGTAAACTGGCATAACTCATCCATAAAATGGGATAAGCATGCCAACATCATTAGATTCAATGAAATAAAAGAAACATCCAGATAAACACAACATAATATGAACAAATACCCTAAAAAATAGTGACATAATATAACAAACATTCCATAATTGGACATATACATGGTATCTCAAAACAAAACCCAAAACTCAAAATAATGGATAAAATTATAAACAATTCCCAAAGATACTTCCTAAAGGATACCAAAATACCCAAAATGACTCCACACGATCCAATCCCTATGAGACCATGTTTCCTCCACAAGACTCTGGATGATGATAATCAAGAAGATATACCCTGGTACATGGTGCCCTTTCCTTTACCTTTGTCCTAAAAAAATGAAAATTCCCAAAGGACTAAGAAGGATGTGAGACACAAAGCCCAACATAATAGCACAATGAATCTATTTAAGGCTTTTACTAATGAAAACCAATAAACTAGTTTGAAAAATATTTTTAAAAGTTAACCCATTTGAAAACATACCATTTTCAAATAAACTTCTTAAATCCATTTGGTTTCCTTTTTCCAACAATTTTTTTTTCTAAAACAAGTTCCAACATGGATGAAATAAATAAACATATCCACAAGCCACAACATGATCAATATCACAACCAAAGAATAATCAAGGGTGAGCATAAAATCAATGGAAAATGGGAATAATATATCTCATAACATCAAAATGGTACTAATAAAATGAATAAAGTATATAAACCAACCCAGAATGAGTAATGTGCACCTAGGGCTCTAACCATCAAGATTAACATGAGTGATTAAACAATTATACTAGGTAGCTAAGAAAAATAGAAGCTCTCACGATCTTCCCTGGGACCAACATAGAATCTCTATTGCTCTCATTACCCAAAGGATCTCATAGTACCTTAGAAACCAAATTGGAGGGTCACATGGTCCTCCCTCTAATGGATCACATGACTAATCAAACAAAAAAAAAAGGAATGTCGCGTGATCTTCCCTCTGAAGGCTCACATGATCCCTTGAAAAAACCCCTCACTCCGAAGGGTGAGTTCTTTGGGTGGATTATTATGGTCTCCTCAAGCAGTTTTGATGGTGGTGATGGGATTTGAGGTTCTTTGAGTCATTGATGTCACTGGGGTGGCCCTGTCCCCAGCCCTTGTGGGTTCCCCTCTCCTCCTATTTCTGTGTGATTGATCGTTTTGGCACACAATGTAGGTTTTTCATTGGCTTAGATCTTCTCAGATTCATGATCAGAGTAGTGGTTCTGGTCCATATCTACGTGGTCCCCCTCTTTAGTGATGATCCTTTGGTGTGGTTGTTGGGTCTTCTAGCCCTAGGTGGAATTGTCTTGGATTATCACATATTGGAGTGTCTGGTTTCTTCGGTTTTCTCGTCTGTAGCTGTAGTTTTGGAGGGAGCCTCGTGGGTTCATTGCTACAGGGCTGTCTTCCGACGATGGTTCCAGTGACCGAGATGTATACAATGTATTTTATGCTTTTCTGAATGCTAAATTTTTGTCTTTGTGAATGTTTTTCGAGGTGGTTCATCTTCTGTGTGTTCTGTGGTGCTGTAACCCATGGTCCGCATTCAAGGGCCTATGGAACTAGACCTTCTTCAAGGGGCTACTCCAGATGAGGTTCATAGTAGGGAGTTTTCACCAGACCATTACTATCCAGATTTGGACATTTGAGAGGGTATGGATTTTTTCATCGGTACTAGGCCCATGAAGATCTGCACGGGACAGCTACCCGAGTAGTGATGAGAAGGTGGAAGCTAGACTTAATGTTTTTGATATTGGGGATGATATTTTCTTTGTTGTATTGATCTGGTTATTGATGGATTTTGGTCTGTCAGGGAATAGTTTATGTTTTTAAGTCCTTGATTTCATGTTGGGTTCCCCCTCACCCCTTAAAAGGGGGATTATGTTAATAAAAAATTAATTTTCATTCAAAAAACCCCTCACTCACACCCCAGTTAACCCATGTGCTACTCTATGACAACACATACACAAACAAGTTCCGATATCAAACAAGCTCCAACACAAGCCATTTCATAAACAAGAATGTCCATTTTATCAAATCACCTTTCCCAAAGTAAAACTATTTCTAAAACCATTTTATAATTTTTTGGAACCCAAAAAACCCTTTGAGCCATTTTATCTAACACTTGTTGTGCATACATGCCACACCTATTTAGAAAACCCCTTTTAAATACCCAAATTTCCAATCCAATCCATGAAACATATCGAACATGTAATACACATCAATCATAAATCATAAAAAAATAAATTTAAATAGCACAAACCAAAGGTGATTAAAAATTTAAAGGTAAGATATGGGAAGAAACCTTAAATAAAGACACCCATATTAGATTCAATCCAAATATCATCTCCTCTAATGATAACCACCCATAAGAGGTAGAATAAGGCCTCACACACCTAACAAAAAAACAAAACCCCCATTACATACACTATAATTGGACAACATCACCCATAGGGTTCCACCCTTATATAAAAATGGAATAAGAAGAAAGAATAAAAGGAAAAGAGAAGGAAACCATGAGGAAATTGGCTCACCTCAGGCTAAAACAGCTTGAATCCAAGAGAAAACCACCAAGGAAGGAGAAAGAAGATCTACCACCAAGGAATAAGGGATGAACATGATGGAGGAAGAAAATGAACCCCTAAAACATAAAAATGAGAGGGTTATTTTGGAAAAAATACACTTTTTAAGTGACTTGGATAGGGACACATAGTTTGGATGCATGGTTAGGAAAAACATGCATGAACCATGTGGGTTCCACTATACACCAAAAAATGCATCATATGGTTACCCCTAAGGATCTACACAATTTGGAAAACTATTCACAAATTATGTGAATCCACCTGTTCCAACCTATAACACCCTCACACAATTATCCACATGGTTAAACAAATTATGCGCTAACTGTGCACCTTGACATGCCTTCCCAATATCTCTTATTTCATACCCTCAGCGCCCAAAAACTCTTAAAAAATATAAAGAGATAAATAAAACTAAAAATTAGATGTACCAATAACCTGATGGGTGTCATACTAAAGTTAGGGGTCAAGATATGTTACTAATTCTTAGGGTCCCAATGTTAAATAATACAAATGGTTGGTGGGGGGGGGGGGGTGAATTGACCCTTTTAAATAATTTTAAATAATATATCAAAGTTAATATAATTTTTTTCTGTGAAAATTAAAATTAAATGAACACATGATTTTTATAGTGGTTTAGAACTAAATAATCCCATTCCTACCTTTCACTCCTCTCAAAAACCATTTACTACTACTTTTTTAAATCCTAGAGGCATAAACCAATACCAAATTTCTCTCACATGGAGTCACAACCTAGATAACTTCCTTTTGAGGTGGTGAAAGAAACCAAACCTTCCATATTTAGACTAAGGAACAACTAAATCCCCTACCTTTTACTATTTTTATGTAACCCATATGTACCTTTTTTTGTTGTAGTATAACCCCACAATACTACCTTTTATGGGTATTATAACCCAGTACAATAACACACAAATAATTATGGAAATAATTAAGAACCACTGAAACCAGTTGAAAAATTTGAGGAGTCCCAAGGCAACAATTTTCCCTCTAGGAAGTAAAAGATTAAAAGGATGTAGCTTCTACTGATAGAGTTCCAATGAATGATCGTAAACATGTGTCGCATAATACAACATGAAAATATTCTCAACCTCTTTATTGAACTGGTTCTATAGAACTTGATATGCTGAGTTTCTTTATATATAGTAGATTTAAAATATTAAATTCACTACATTTTATCTTTTCCAATGCAACATGTGAATTTATCTATTTAATGTGCATGAAAAACATACACATGTGGGTTCAATTCAATATTTTGTAAAACATAAACAAGTATAATGAGTGGTTAATAATAAATAAACAAAAAATTAATATATTACTATAATAATGAACATTAAAGTTCTTTGAATACCCCCTGAGTTTATGTGAGACAAACTCTTCATATTCCAAACATTTAAAATTTGAAACTCATGATTTTCTAGGAAAGTAGCATAGGTATTCATCCCATGTGATGATCATTTAATCCTACATGAAGTACTTAAAAAAATTACTTAGTATCAAAATATTTTTTAGATAATTAAGAAACATTCAATTCATCGAAAAATGTTTTCAAAACTTAAAGTAAATTGAAAAAATAAATAAAATGAAAAATATATCATGAAAAATTATAAGAATATTTTTCACACAACTACTTGTTCATACGATCGATACCTCATAGTTATTCCATAAAATTAGTACTTTTCTCATAATATTGATCCATTAATCTTGAGGGTGATCCATTACTCATGCATTTGATCCATTACTCATGTTTTCAATTAAAATTACCATTCTATCAATTCATGACTTTTTTCAAAATTTCAATCATGATCGATTGATTGGTACAGTCGGTTGAAACTCAACATGCGGTCAATTCAACACTTTGAAAATTTTTATTGTTTGAAATGGTCAATAGTTTTATGGTCAATCCATTTTTTATTATCTATTAAGTAATTTGATTTTTTTTGATCTATGTTCAGTAGTTTCTTCATCCGGTTTATGAATTGTACATGCGGTCAATGTATTTCTTGCCTCATATTCAATCATTATACATGCCTTATGGTGACTGAATACCCACGAATGATCCATTAATGAACCAAAATATTATAGAATAGAATAATATAAAACTTACAAAATATGATATACTAACTTATATTATTATGGTTTTTTCTCCAAAATTAGTTCATAAAATACATAACAAACATGAATAATAAAACTGCAAACAATAATAATAATAATTTTTCTCCCACAAGTAGTAAAAATAATTTTCTTAAATCATGTTAGAGGGAATAAAGTATTAAAAAAAGTTGTGATAAATTATTATTATGTATTAAATAGGTATTGTAATTATCAAAACATAAATTAACAAAGTGGTAAGAAACCAATTCAATAATATGATTGAAAATGATTTGGGAATTGTGCTAAATAGTTTTGATAAGATTTGATAAATTTTAAAGTTATTTATGTTATTTTTTGATGTTATGGAGTGATTGGATATTCCTTGAGAAGGTTTTAAGAAGTTATAAGGTGATTCTAAGAATTATGGACTTCATATGTAATATACCTATTTTTCCTTAGAACAAAAGAATCATAAAAAGGAAAAAACCTTATATAAGGGTTCCTTTTCCTATTATGAAATAATTACTCTAAGTTTTATTCTAAAAATATGGGAAATTAAATGATATTACATTTAAACATAAGATATTTTTGATACAAAAGATATATGATGCAAAAATTTAATAACACATAAGATATTTCAGAATCATAAGTAATATATTTATTGTGGCACAAAAAAATGTGAAAAATGAAAAAAACTTATCTAACATGTATTATATTTTAAAATCATGCATAATATACTTTCTGAGACTCATGTATAAAATCATATAAGGCAAGAAACTTGTGTTTGTATGTAAAATATTTGAGCATATATAAGATTCTATTATTGAATGAAAATTTGGAAAAAGAATAGAGCACTGAGAGACTCATAAATTTTTTGATGATACACAACATTTTTAATAATAAATAAGATTTTTATTAGAGATCATATATAAATTTAGTAAAATAAAAAACCTTACATATATATGTAAGATATTTTAAGCTCACCACTATGATATATAATATTTTTTTTATTTCATACATAAAGTTTTTCAATTTTTGGAAAATGAATATATTCTAGAGTTCTTATTGAGATGATGATTTTATTAACATCATGGATTAAATATCATAGTGCCATTGAATATTCTAAACTATCAATGTGTTTATTGAATTTGTTTTTAATTAGAAATGTTTTAATGGTGATGAACAAGAATTAAATATTTTTTTAAGGAAAGTAATTGTATGCCATGGATGATAAAGCATCCATGTAAGTACATAAGATGATTAAGCTACTACCATGTTCTATGGAAAATGAATTACTAGGGTTCTATCTTGAAGAACTTATTTAGATAATTTTAAGACTAATTGGATTTTTATTTGATGGTTAGATACCTTTTATTTAAGTCTAAAAAACTTATGCTAATGAATTTTGGAATAAAAAAATATTTACAACACATGAGGAGTAAAAAAATAAGTGTGATGTGTTGAGAAGAAGGGTAAATATATTTAGGAAGTTTTTTAGAAGCTACCTATACTGTCATTACAATTATTTTTTTGATAAGTGGTGAGATAAGTTTAATAAAAATATTGGGACAAGTCACCATATAAGGAGGTCTATTGTGAGAACCAGAGAATGAGGAAGAATTTCTAGCATGGTACATGTAGTACCACATGCATGTGTGAATTGGTGCACATATAAAGCAGGGTGCATGAATAGGTGTGCGCAAGGTTTCTGGTGGGTCTGCATGGGATGGTGAAACCCATGAGGCAAGTGTGTGTGAGTGTGTCTAGTAGATGAACTTAGTGCCATGTATGAGTTGTTTTTAGTATGTCTAGATATATTAAGTGGAGGATGAATATGTGAAATCTTGATGTGGGGAAACTTAAAGAGTGCCACAATTACCTCATTAAGAAGATACTGAAAAAATGGACCATTCAATCATTGATGATTTAATGCTTCTTGTGATTCTACAACACAATCTTTTATACCATTTTGGGTGTTGGTTCTGTGTACTAAATGGTCATGAACGGGATTCAACCTATCTACGTGAATCTTTGAACTGACTGCACAAACATGATTGAACCAATAGTGAAATTTAAACCAACTAACCATATGAAGTGGTTCCAACCTACTGTGATCAAAACATAGTTAGATGATTGAAAATGTTTGATGCTCAAGTGATTGTACAATAAAATATGAAGCTACCATAAAATTCTCACATTTAGTTAAGAGACCGTGTGAGTATGAATCCTATTGTGAGATAAAAAATGAAGCACAATTGGTATTAAAAATAGAGAATCCAAATGTATATTTTATGAATGAAATGTTTTTTTAGGTATTGAGATCAAATTTATTACAAGACACATGCATACGATGTACTAAAATTCAAAACTTCAAAGAACACATACTAATCCTTGAAGTGGTTCCAAGATTTTAGATGAAATAAAAAAAAAATATTTTCATGAGGTAACTTTGATATAACTATTAATGCACAAAACACCTATTTAATGCAAAAAAATAGAATGAGAAAGAATTTGAAACAATTAGGTGATCCATATTTCATAAATACTATGTATAAGCTACACCCAAGAAATATGTGGTGCATATGATGTACATGATTTCCATGAACAACAAACACATACTATAGATGAAACTTCCACAATTATTCTTCCAAGCATGGTCATTAGATATGTCGTGTATTGTTTTTATATAGTCAAATATGGTTAAGACATGTGGATATGATATAAATTGAAGCCAAATGTGATAATAATATTGTAGAAAATACAATCCACACGAATAATGGTTTTAATTGTGATGATGAAATTAAACTGAGCATTTAATGATAGAGTATAATGATGCATGTATCATGATTCATGCAGTGTTCAAAGTAGAAATATGGGAAGCATACCTGATTCCTTCAGGTGTTTTAAAATAGTAGATAATAACACAAATATTTATATATCACATGAAATAATAAATCCCAAGTATTAGGGTATTTAAATGAGAAATATGACTGAATTTAAATGAGTTTTAAATTAGAATTCAAAATATATAAATATCCTACAATTTTGAATATCAATATTACCTTCTATAGAGATTTATGGAAGTTGCAAACTTTGAATATGGAAAATATAATTTGATATATATTATTTCATGAGTATAAATATATGATATAGATTTATATACAGAATTTTTGAGAACTATTGTTCATATTAAATGATCATTCTGAGATATTGATACATAAAGTATCAAATAGAGAATAATATGGAAACCCATATCTTTTATATAATTTATTTTATGATTTATTACATAAAGATACACATAATACAATCCTAAAACATTGATATCCATAGTATCTTTGTGAAATTAGATACATATCACCTTAACTTGAAACATGGATACATAGACATTATTTAAAACTCTATAACATGTCCTTATATTCCATTTATATTCTAAAACTATATTTGATAACCTAAGGATGTAGATAAGAAATGGGTGAGATATAATGCCCAGTAGGGGAATAATAAAATAATAACATGATAAAAGTAATACATGTGAGTCAAGATGAACATCAAGGTGACATAAAGGGGTGAAAATAATAGACTTGAACATCTAAGCATGATATAATATGATAACATCATGACAACATAGAAATGTGGAAACAATATAAAACATGACATCATAAGCACAAGTCAAGGCTAACCACTAAGAAATCATAACATAGTGTACTTAGGATAACCTCACATGAACCATAAATGGCATCTCATGAGATAAAAACATTACCCAATGCATTAGAGGGCTATATAATTTTGGTCCCACCATCACATTCATATCACATACATGAATTAGTGTTCCATATAGATTATACAACATAAGAACTACTTTCATAACTTTTAATCTCAAAATTAAGTAGTTTGGGTTATATACATGAAGTCACAAATAAAATAATGATAAGTATATCTAGGTGAATACCTTAGAGTGGAAATGAGGATGTGTATTCACTAGACAAATGTTTGGCATGGAAAATTGTAGGATAATTTCAGCAACATAATGAGTGTATATAAAAATTCATGGAAGGGTTTAATGAGAGTGAAATCTGGTATCTAATTACTTGTAAATCATAAGTGTAGTAAAATTTATGTGTGAAAATACATTACAATATTAAAAAGTGGAAATAAAATGGCATAATATAAAGAAAGTGCTTGAATAAATAGGAGGATATAATCACTTACTTTTGAATAGTAATGGATCAAGTAATGGTTATAAAATGTGGGGATAAATGATATATCATTAAAATAACATAAATTTTATAGTAAAGGGATATTTATAAATATATAATAACATAATCAATTGAGATTAAAAGCCTAAATATAAAGAATTTTCTTGAATGGAGAAGTAGAGAGAGAGAGATCCCTTATATTGAGAGGGTGATTCTAAAAGTATAGTATAAGCTTCTTAAGAGATTGGAAAAACCTTGGGAGGGATTTATAGAAGGATATTTAATAGGTTTTGAGTGAAGAGGAGTGGGAGGTAGGGTGGATATTTATAGAAAAAAGATAGGTGAATTTTTTATTAATTTCTAAAATTAGGTTTCAGACTCTATATGATAAAATAATAAAAACCACAAACCTTACCATGTTTTATTAAAATGAGGAGTGGTTTTAAATATTTTATAATTAAAAGAGCCAAAAACTTTAAAATAACACCATTTTTTATGTGAAAGTGTGTCATGTTCATTAAGAATTGATTTTAGAACCTTAAAATATAATATAGGTTTTGGAGGATTCATTAAAGGATTATATAATTAATAAAATAACTTCAAAAACAAATTATTTTAAAGGATAAATATTTATTTTTTAATTTATTCATTTTATATTATTTATTACATCACTTTGGGATATTATAATGTCATAATACTGATCGTATATTTATACCATATTTAATTTTTACCCAAAAATTATTATGTCTTAGAAAATTATGAAAAATTAGCCAATGAATAATTTTGATGTGCTATTTTAAAAAATAATATTTATTTTACTAAAATAATTTTTTAAATATGAGAATTTTTACTTTTAAATAAATTTCCTTATTTATTGGAAAATACTTGTTTTTTCAACACTAATGACTTTTTGACCCTTATAAAAACTACATTGGAATTCATTAAAATATATTATAATTTATATTTAAATGAATATTATTCAATAATAAAATTATATTAAAATAACATTTATTTCAATTTTTTTTGAATTTATCAAAAAAGTGTCTTAATTAAAACTATATATTTCCTAAAAATAAAATTTTAGTTTTTTCATATCAAAATATATTTTTTATAAAACTGTTTATATACTAATTTATAAAGTAATAATAAAAGGGATAGATATAATAATTATTTTATTAAAAATAAATTATAAAAATTCATATTACTAGGATCCAGATACATAACCCCATATTATGCCAGTGTACGCCCCAAGGGTAAGGTGTGTGATGTTGGTGCTTTCTTGAGGTGGTTCGATGAACATAGTTTATTCCATGATTTCGATAAGCTCAAAATTATACCATAAATGGTTTCAATAATGTTTTAGTTTTTGAAGATAAACTTGGGATTGGTTAAGGGAAAATCCTAGTGATGTCATCTCCATCAGAAGCTTTGATAAATGGGCTTCATAGGGTATGAACCTATGGGTTGAGGCCATCACTTCTCCCATCCGTGTCAATTAGAATTAATCATAACCAGTAATATATACTAATATTAAAGTTCACTATACATATACTATATTATCAATAGTTATGATTCTTAACAGTATTTTAAATATAACTTTCTATATTTTATAATGGCCCAAAATTACCAAAGGAGCGCATGTATTTTCTATAACTACATTGATTAATGAGGAATTTATTCATTCAAAATAGAATTTCATTTATAAAAGTTCATGTTGCTACATTCTTCCCCACTTTATAAATTTCATTGTTTGAATTGTATTTTGTACACTAAAATAGATTAGGGTACTTTTGTTTCAATGCCTCTTCTAATTCTCATATCACCTACTCACACTTTTGGTTCTTCTATAACACTTTGACCAGGTGAGTTGTCTTTTTTTATAGAACATTGTCTCTATGATCTAATATCTTCACTAGATTCTCCTCATATGAAATATAATTATCCAAAGGCAACACCTCTAGATTTAGTACATGTGAGGGGTTTGGTATGTACTTTATTAATAGAGATACATAGAACACATCTTGTACTTGATATAGGTTAGGCGTGAGTGATAGTCGATAGGAAAAATATATAATGTGATCAAGGATATTAAAGGTGTTGATGTATCTAGGATTAAGATTTCCCTTCTTCCAAAACCTCATGAATTTATTACATAGAAATATACGAAGGAACGTATTGTGTCTGACCTCAAACTCTAAGTATTATATATGATTATATATATATATTTTCTATCAATTTTTTTTTGGATTTCATATGATTTTGAATGATTTTAACCTTTTTTTTCATATATTTGATAATATTAGGTCCCATAATATTCCACTCTCCAACTTCATCCTATCATATTGGATTTTGAAACCTCTTTCTATACAGTGCATCATATGGTGCCATTTGAATGCTAGAATGTAAAATATTGTTATATGAGGAATATACTAGGGGAAGGTGCTAATACTAAAATCCTTGTAAATACATTGAACATGATCTCAATATATACTATATGGTTTTAATAGTTATTTCATATTGACCATCCATATGAGGGTGATAAGCGGTACTAAAACTTGACTATGTATCCAGTGTTTGCTAAAGGATTCTCCAAAAATTTGAGGTAAAACTTGTATCTTGATTATATACAATGGAGAGTGGTACTCCATGCAGTCTTACCACCTCCATTATATATATCTTAGCGAGTTGGTTGATATATAAATATTCCTTAATAGAAATGAAATGCACTGATTTTGTAAGGTGATCAACTACCAACCAGATGGTTTTATTGCCTTTAGATGTCCTAGGGAGTCTTATGATGAAATATATGGTTATGTTTTCCCATTTCCATACTCGTATGAGGAATGTTTACATAATAACCTTACTTCGATCATTCATCCTCAACTTGTTATCATACCAAGCATTGAGATACAAATTCCGTAATCTCCCTCTTTATGTTATCCCACCAGAAGTTTTGCTTCATATATTTATACATATTAGTGTTTCCTAGATTAATAGAGAAGAATGAGCTATGTGAATCATTGAGAAGTTCCTTCTTCATCTCTAGTTATGATGGGCCACATATATGGGTTCTAAACCTTATAACCCCATCTTTAGTAAATTTGAAATCAAGAATATTTTATAACCTTCTCTATAGCTCATGTTTTTCTTTTTTAGGCCTCCTTGATTCTATAAATAATGGATGATAGAGTAGTTATTTGAGTATGGTTGTATGAATATACTTTTATTACTCTTATTTCCATCATTTTCATGTCCATAAAGAGTGTATCCCTTCTAATCCTCATCATGGATAGGGTTGAAGGATCCTTTCTACTCAGAGCATCTTCCACTTTGTTTGCCTTCCCAGAATGGTAATGGATTGAAAAATCATAATCCTTAACCAGATTTAACCACAATAATTGGTGAATATTGATATAATTTTGTGTAAATATATATACTTTAGGCTTTTATTACTGATGTATATGTCACAATTCTCTCTGTAGAGATAATGCTGCTAAATGTTTAACATGAAGATCACTACATCCAATTCATAATCATGTGTTGGTTTTTCTACTCATGGATCTTTAATTTATGAGAGTCATAGGCTATCACTTTATCATATTTCATGAGTACACAACCCAATAATTTTTTGGATTCATCGTTTTAGATCAAAAATAATTCCCCACTAGTGGGTAATGTGAGTATAGGTGCAATGATTAACCTCTTATTTAACTCTTTAAAGTCATCCTAATATTCATTAGTCTAGAAAAACTTAACTCCCTTCTGATTTATCTTATTTTTTTAAATAGGTATGGTTAAACAACCCATTTTTTATTAAATAAATATATCCCACTTTTAAATAGGGTTTAGAGGTAACCCTTACATGACCTGAAGGCCTAGTGGACTGAAGAACCATTATAATTTTGATGGCCCGAAGGCCCAACAACCTTGAAGGCCCAAGCTAAGTAGCCAAGTTTCACATCATGATCTTAGTATTCTCCCTACAACACCATCCTTACCATCATCCGTTTCATTTAAATACACCACCATGAGGACCTAGAAGAGTACCCCTCTTTAAACCCATGTATGGGTAGAGGTCCAGATGATAGATTCTAGCACACCCATTGTGAGAATTTTCTCACAAATAGATGATAGTACCCAGTTATTCTATAGAAACTATGGATCTATATCACATATGTTGGTTTGGTAAATCCTTAAATTACATTTATTTTTGAAGGATCCATATATATACCTTTTCTAGTGATAATATTTCCTAGGAATATTATCTTATCTATCCAAAAATTTCATTTACTTTACTTCACATACAACTTTTCATTTCATAATGTCTTCAGTACAAAAATTCAAATGATCCTCATGTTTCTATTTAATTTTGGAGTAGATAAGGATATCTTCTATAAAGTATACCATAATTTTTTCAAGGTAATCCCTAAATAATCTATTAATTAATTCCATGAAGAAAAATGGATCATTAGTGAGTCCAAATTGAATCACTATAAACTCATTGTGTCCATACCTTGTACCAAAAGAAGTCTTGGAGATATCCTCCCTCTTTACATTTACTTGATAATATCCTAATCGAATATCCACCTTAGATATGTACAAAGCTCAATATATCTGACTGAACAAGTAATTAATCCATGGTAGATTATATTTTTTCTTTATCATGATCTTTTTGAGCTCATGATAATCAATGTAGAGGTGAATTGACCGATCCTTTTTCTTGATAAATATGACTAGCGCACCCTATGAGGAATCAATTGGGAGTAAAAATCCTTAATCTACATTCTCCTATAGTTTATTCTTTATCTATTTAATTTAAACAATGGATATTATATATGGAGTCTTGTATATTGAAAAAAATTTAGATATAAGTTAGATTGAGAACTCAACATCTCATCTCGGAGGAGGTCCGAACAATTCTTTAGAAAATACATCAGTGTATTAACTTATAATGGGTATGTCATCAAGAATAATATTTCCCTTAGTATAAATTATTTAATCTAGATACACTTTCTCATAAGGTAATAATATCCACGCTTGATGTGATTTTTGGTTCTGGGTGTAGAGGAAGCGTTACGTTGGAGGGTGATATATGAAAATTTATTTTAATAATCATTGCTTGAAACCAAGAGAGAGGATATTAGATGTCAAATTTATAATTAATTTTTTTAATATTTGAAGAAATAAATACTTGGGCTTAGAAAATTTCTTTGTTGATGATTTTTGACCATCTAAAAGGCCTTTCCAGATTACCTTCATTGATCTTGTGAGGATCCAAGGGTATAATTCCTCTAACAGTGATCCACACGTGCTCCAATGGTCTTCGAGCACTGTCACTCTTTCTCTGGGTGCTAGCACAACGAATCAAATGTATTGCGTTGTTCGTTCTTGATTGTTTGTTCTCTGGTCATGAAGAAATTATCTCTTGGGTTTCTCATTCTTGAGAGGGGGAGAGGAGGAGGAGTCGAGAGAGAATTCATTGTGCACAACAAGACATACCCGTTTATTTATAGAGCTAGGATTTTGGTTACAAAATTTAATTGCATAAAAACCATTAAATATAATCATAACCATTAATGAAATATCATTCCACAAAATAATAATAATAATAATAATAATAATAATAATAATAATAATATTTTTTAGTTCACCAACTTGCACAAAATGGATAAATAATATTTTCCAGCTCGTAAATAATTATTTTATCACTAGACATGGTCTTGGTCCATTCGAACTCCTATTACATTTATTGAACACCCGAATAAATATTTTATTAAAAAACTAGTAAATAAATATTTTTTAAATATTCAATAAAATAAATAAATAAATTTTATTCACAATCTGGTGAATAAATATTTATTTAATTTACCCAATAAATATAACTTGAATAAAATTATTCCTCAGTCTTGAGAATAATATTTATTCCATTAATTAAATTAAAATAGAATTTAATCAAGACCAAAAAAAATACTTAGTATGTGACCCTTTGGGATTATTTTTCATTAACATTAGGCAGACTTGCCTAAAGTCCAAGATTACTATCTAGTAATGGGTCAAGGCACCCAAGATAACAAACTTAAAATTGAAATGATGAAAACCACATATGAACAAACACTATATAATATAATCCCTTTATCAAAATATCTCATCAAGCAGATTGCATGAAGGTGTCATCAACCTATATGCTTGATACATCATTCTTTGAACATCTGAAATAAACTCATCGTTACACCATGGCCATAGAATTTAGGGTGAAAGTTCTATTTCAATAAAAGGGTCGAGATATCAACTTTCATAAATATGGAAGGTACAATTCCTTCCTTGACTTATCCATTAATAACATGTCATTCATGATGCACCCAATGTACCCTACTTCCCGCCAACTTATAGTGTGGCAATTTTCATCAGAAAATCTAGGTGTGCGAGTCATGACATGCATTAATGATAATCTTAAAGTCTAAGGACCATTACACATGATTATAGATAGGAATATATAATGAAACCAAAACATGAAAAATTCCTACTGGCGGGTCTGTTCACATAATCTCCCATCTTAGAGATTACCAAGTGTGAAATTTATGAGAAGAAGTCTCATCTGATTACAAGTACTTGTACCTAATGGTATATATAATATTTTTCCTACCATATTATGTTATCCAACCATAGAAATATATTAAGAATATTTTCACAACACTTCAAGGTTCTCATCATAGAGAAGAATTACTATGACTTTATCAATGTGACAAATACTCTAGGACATTATTACATTAAAGTAATGTATAATAATGAAAAATATGTAATAATATGTTTAATTTAATATTTAATACATCAAATATTCATATAATCAAAGTAAAAAAAATTGGTTCCAGGACACCAACTCTAACAAACTCCCACTTTGACTAGATCTAACTACCTACGATTTTTTGTTTTCTAGACTTTACATGATAATAATATTTCTATTGATTCAAGGATTTAGTTAAGGGGTATAACATATTGTGTTCCATGGAAATAATTCTCACTATAACCTCAAATCTATGAGAAAAAACACTTAAGAGATGATACTTCTGAAGTATGTGCTTCATCCGTTGATGTGACCTTAGCTCTTTTGTGAGAGACACCACTGCAGTATTATCACAATAGAGCGTGATGATATCTTTACTATTAGGTACCACATAAATCTATTAGAAAAAATTGAACATCCAAACTAATGATTTAGTTACCTCAGAATCTACAATATTATTATACTCTGTTGTAGAATCTATGACCATGACCTACTTTAAGCTCTTCCAGCTCACAATACCTCTATTCAAAGTGAATATGTATCCCATTTGTGACTTCATGACATCTTGATCATTTTAGAAACTATAATCTGAATATCCTCTGATGACTAGTTCCTCATATCCTCCATAAATGAAGAACATATCCTTCTTATGCCTTTGATATTTAAGTATAGTCTCTTGATGGCCATCCAATGGCAGCCATCTAGATCATCTTGATATCTATCTACCGCACTTAATGTATAGGCAACATCTATCCCAGTACATAGCATATCATACATGACTATTCCAATCAATTATGCATATGGAATACTTTCCATTCTCTTTATTTCCTCATGGGTATGAGGACACATTTAATTGGAAAGATAAATTACCTGTGACGCTAGTAATAATTCCCTATTGGATTATTCCATACTGAATCTCTTCAGTATCTTGTCAATGTATGTACTTTGACTTAGGTCGAGCAACCTCTTGGATCTATCATGATGGATCTTAATCCCAAGAATATATGTTTCCTCACCCAAGTCTTTTATGGAAAAATATTTACTCAACCACGCCTTAATAGACTGTATGAATGGTATTTCATTTCCAATCAGTAATATGTCATAAACATATACTATTAATAAAATGACTACACTCCCACTAAACTGTTTGTAGATATAAGGCTCACATTTTTTATTTATAAAACTAAATTCCATTATGGATTCATCAAAATGAATGTTCCGGGACCTGGATTCTTTCTTTAATCCATAAATGGATTTTTGAAACTTGCATATCTTATTGGAATATTTTTGAGTCACAAACCCTTCAGGTTGTGTCATGTAGACATCTTATTAAAGGTTCCCATTAAGGAAGAATATTTTGGCATACATTTTAAAAATCTCATATTCAGGGTAAGATTCAATGGAAAATAGAATTATGATGGATTTCAGTATTGAAACTGGTGAAAAGGTTTCATCGTATTCAATGCATTAACACCATTTAAACCCTTTTTCAACCAGTTAGGCCTTATAGGTAATGAATTGTCCTTCCATGAAAAGTTTATTCTTGAATACCCATTTTCAACCAATGGGATTTACATACATTAGAGGATATACCAAAATCCATACTTGGTTTTGGTACATGGAATCCTTTTAAGAATTCATAGATTCTTACCACTTGGAAAAATCTATGCCACTTATTGCTTCCATGTGGGTTATAATATCATTATTATCAACTAATAATGAGTCACCATCATTGGAAACTAGAAAAACATACCATTCTAGTTTTCTAACCTCTATTGTACTCTTATGAAGTACTTGTGTCTCTAGAATAGTTTCTTCTTCCATGGGGCTCTGTGGAATCTAATCTTGTACCAACTCTTGTGTTCCTTGAGCCTCGACTTCATCGAAGTTTATCTCGCTCCCACTATCACTTTTGGAGATGTGCTCCATCTCAAGGAATATGTCATGTATTTCTACTATAACCTTTTTGTTCTAGGGTCTGTATAGGTAATATCCCCTTGTTTACTTGGGGTATCGTATAAAGGCACACTTTGTGTCTTAGGGTGCAAGTTTGTTACTTGAAGAGGCCTTAAAAAATGCTTCGCTTCCCCATACATGTAAATTCAATAACATGGTTTTTCTTCCACTCCAAAATTTTTATGGAATACCATTTATCAATTTTGGTGGTACTTGGTTTAGTATGTGTGCTGATATTTGTAACACATATCCCCAAAAGGATAATGTAATACTCGCATGACTCATCATTTATCTCACCATGTCCAACAAGGTGTGGTTCCTCCTTTCACTTACACCATTCCACTAAGGTGTGTAAGGAGGACTGAGTTGGGATAGGATCCCAAAATCCTGTAAGTAATCAATTAAGACTTGATTAAGATATTATACACCACATTTTGAGCGGTGGTTCTCAACTTTATTCTTGTATTCCTTGAATTTATCAAAATAATCTGACTTATACCTCATTAAGTAAATATATCCATATCTACTAAAATCACTAGTAAAAGTTATGAAGTATGAGTACCCACCCCTTGCTTTGATAGGAAATGGTCCACACACACTG
Source organism: Viscum album (assembly GCA_963277665.1). NCBI lineage: Eukaryota > Viridiplantae > Streptophyta > Magnoliopsida > Santalales > Viscaceae > Viscum > Viscum album. Next base: position 89,261,467 of record OY728135.1, on the reverse strand, counting down.
GTATTAACTAATTCAAGAAGCTCTTTATACCTTTAACCTTTCCCAATAAATGGGGATTTGGTCATTTTTCCTTATAATATGTGACATACACCAAGTGGTTTTATTTTGAAATAATATAAATATACATCTTGTAGTAATTTTTTCAAGAGTATTTCATTTACATGACCTAGCCGGTGATTCCAAAGTTGGGTGTGGTATAATTCATGTGAAATAACTTCATTACCAATTTCCATTACTTGGTTTATATAATCCAACATGTAAATACCATTATGTAAATGTTATTTACCATAAAAAATGGCATCTTTATAAAATAAGAAACATTTATTTTCAAATTTGAAAATGAAGCCATCTATATCTAGTCTAGATAAAAAAATTAATGTGTTTGGTAATTAAAGGAACATAATAAAAACCCTTTAAAACCAAGATCATTTTAGTTGGCAATGTGAGGTGGTAGTCCCCGATAGCTACAAAAACAAGTTTATCTTTGTTGGATGCTTGCATATGTACCTCCCCTCAGTCAATTTTTATGAATCTACTTGGTTCATGTATTTGAATATATATATGAGCACCACAAGCTATATCTAATACCCAATTTGTAGAAATAGATAAACTGAAATTGAAAGAAAACACACCTGAAGCTTCCCCTTGCTTCTTTAGCTAGGTTCAATTTTATTTTCCAGTGGACCTTCTCGTCACATGTGAAATAGACAACATCTTATTCCCTTTCTTCTCCTTTAATCCTCTTCTTCTTGGAAGGGCACGAAGAATCTTTAGGATTAAAGATATTTTCTCTCCCTTTACATTTTTTTACCACAAGGACATAAGGATTTTCGTGATTCGTATATTTATCTACTTGGTGAAGGAGGATAAAAATATCTAGAAGAGACTTCTCAATGTTGTTCATATTAAAATTCACAACAAAACTGGAGAAGCTTTGAGGGAGTGATGCCAGAATGAGATCAGTGCCCAGTTCTTTGGGGGAGTTTAAACCCTAGAACCTCTAGGAACTCAATGTAGCCAATGAACTTGACTACATGAGGCCCAAATAGGGAACCCTCTCTAAGATTACTATGAAAGAGTGACTTTTAAATCTCAAACTGTTCTATCTAGATCTCTCCTGATAAAGACCACGAAGGTGCTCAAGCATGCTATACACATCCATGTTTTCATGAGACTTCATGAGTTCACTAGAAATAGATGAAAGTATCAAACATTGAACATCGACCGCTTTGTTAATATGTTTTTCATATAATAGGAAATCTTCATCACTCACCTCTTGAGCAGGCAGATCAAGCATTAAGGATTCTAGCTCTTAAAATTTTCATTCATGGTATAGAATAACCCGAAGGTGTCTAAAACACTCCTCAAAGTTACTTCCAGTGAGGATATTGTCTTTATCCAATATTGATCATAGGTATATTTTTATGAAGAACTTTCCATTTTATTCTATAATTAAAAGATCATATTATTAGTACTTTGTTTGATTACAAATTTTTTGATAAATAACAAATTAATTTATTTTATTAAATATTACACTATTTTATCAAGTCCCAATATCCCTCACCATTGAGCTTGGAATGTATAGTTTTCAAGGAAATTCTAGTGGAAAGGATCCATATTCCCCTTTTCATAACCCCCAAAAGAGTTGGTCAATCTATTTTAAAGGTATTTAGGTAGGAATGTCTTTCCCAACTATGGGCTTGCAGCTCCTTGTTCCATTGAGTGGACTCCCCAATCCAGAAATATTGACTTGGATTTTCTCAAAAATTGCCTCAAATTACACCAAATATATCAAGGGATACTCCTATTGATGTAAAATGGTTAAGTCAACCCAAAAAATTCATAATAACTCCACTTATAAAACTAAGTGTCCCAAAAAGGGTTGGTCAAACACATATTTCTATTGAGTTTTGTTCCTAATCAAGTAACGGAAGGCTTAGTCCGAATTAATATTAGATTGAGGGATTTTATTTTATTATGCATACATTTTTATCTTGTTTTATTCTTTATATGTTTTGCTAATATTTAAGTGGATTTTTACTTAATTAATTAACCATTTTAGATTTTTTTTCATATAATCAATTTTATTTAAATTACATCTTTTCATATTAATTTATTTATGTGATTGTGTTCTTGAATCAATAAATATAATTTTAATGCATTAGAAAAAAATTAATAAATAATTAATTGACCTGATCATGAGCTTATCTAATGGTTGATTTAATGATTAGACATTAAATCAACCTATGACCTAGGGGAAATAACTCCTTATGATAGACTTGGCATGAACTACAACATCTCACATGTCCACCTATATATCATAGAGTTGGAACCATTATGGTTCTGTCTTGAACCATCTACAGATGCCTTTGGATGCTCCATTAATTACAAATATTTATTACTCAAATGCAGGTGATGGAAACCAAATTATTAGTTAAAGTGAATTACATAAATATCTTTGTACATGTAGGTCCTATATAATAATGGAGGGAGAGATGACACACATTCCATTTTTTAATTTATTATTAAATAATTTCAAAACCATGCAATGAATTTAATTAAATAAATGCCAAAGCATACATAGGCCTTGGTCAAGATCATTATTGGTCGTACATGTAACGAATATGAAAAAAGTAACTGTATAGAATTAATTTCTTTATTCATTATTTATTACTAAGATGAACACACTTGTATTAATTAATTAGTAAATTAATTAATTCCCTTTCATCTTAACAATCACCCGAACTTAATTGGAGATATTTGTCATTTTTTCATTCATGGAAAATAAACTAAATAACCATTAATGAAATATTTATTATAGTAAATTAATATATCATTTAAAATTATTTAAAACCATTATTAAATTTTCAAACACATAATGGTGTTCCAATAAATAAAATAAGGTTTTAATACTGAAATTTTTCAGATTTAATGTAATTTTAATTTTTTCCATTAATAGGAAACATGACATGTACATCTAGATACATTCCATGTACATCAGTTCCTGTATATCCAAGTCACACACCTGGGTCTTCGGCATGTTTAATCGGCCACACTACACAGTGTGCACATGCCATCTAGACACCCTGTATCCACTTTCCACATGCTGGGTTGGCCCATTAAACACTCGATGTGAACAAAAATCACCACATGTTTTTAATTTCTCGGCACATCTAGATACAATGCACATGGGTATATGGAATGTGCTCCACCTATATGCCATGTAACCTAAATTTACCATCCAAAGATTTGGTACTTCTTGATGTCATCTCCAGTCATTCTTCATTTGTTCTTAGATCTATAAGAAAATGGAACACTGAAAAAACTTGATTAATATGCTGATAACTTATTAATTAAAATAGGATTAAAGAAAGAATAACATGAAATGAAAATCTAACCACGATTGTTCATAGATCAACAATTAAATAAATAATTATAAATTTAAGTGTGACCGCTTTGATACCACTTGTTGGTTACAAGCACAGTGGAATCATTGCGTTGGAGAGAGATATATTAAAATTTATTTTAATAATCGCTGCCCGAAACCATGAGAGAGGATCTTGGACATCAAATTTATAATTAATTTATTTAATATCTGAAGAAATAGATACTTGGGATTAGGAAATTTCTTCGTTGATGATTGTTGATAATCCAAAAAGGCCCTTTCAGATTACCTTTGTTGCGTTTGTGGGGATCCAAGGGTAGAATCCCTATAGTAGTGATCTACACATGCTCCAATGGTCTCTAAGAAATGTCACTCATTCTCTAGGTGCTAACACAACATATCAAATGTCTTGAATTGTTCGTTCTTGATTGATTGTTCTTCATTCTTGAAGAAATCCTCTCTTGAGTTTCTCATTCTTGAGAGGGATATATAAGGAGGAGTCAAGAGAGAATTCGTTATGTGCAACAATTCTTTATTCCCTAACTTGGAATTGGTTTTGAATGCTTTATACAATAGACATAGATGTCTATTTATAGAGTTGGGATTTCAGTTACAAAATCTAATTTCACAACAACCATTAAATATAATTATAACCATTAACGAAATCTCATGCCACATAATAATAATAATAATAATAATAATAATAATAATAATAATAATAATAATATTTTGTGGTACGCCAACATGCGCAAAATGGATAAATAATATTTACCAGATTGTTAATAATTATTTTATCACCGAACATGGTTATGGTCCATTCGAACTCCTCTTTCATTTATTGAACACCCGAATAAATATTTTATTCTCTAAAATAAATATTTTATTCAAAAACTAGTAAATAAATATTTATTAAATATTCAATAAATAAATAAATAAATTTTATTCACAATCTAGTGAATAAATATTTATTTAATTTATGCGATCAATATAACTTAAATAAAATTATTCCCCAGTCTTGAGAATAATATTTATTCCATTAATTAAATTCAAATATAATTTAATTGAGACCAACAGAAACACTTAGTGTGTGACCCTCTATGATTCTTTCTCGTTGGCATTAGGAGGGCTTACCTAAAGTCCAAAATTACTTTCTAGAAATAGATCAAGGCACCGAAGATAAAGAACTTAATGTCGCAATGAGAAAACTAAATATGAATGCTCACTGTGTAATAGAATCCCTTTATCACAATATATCATCAAGAAGGTTGCATGATGGTGTCATCAACCTATATGTTCGATACATCATTATTTGACTATCTGAAATAATATCTTCGTTACACCATGGACATGGAATTTAGGAAGACAATTCTATTTCAATCAAAGGACTGAGATATCAAATTCCATAATTATGTAAGGGATAATACTTCCTTGAATTATCCATTAATAACATGTCATTTGTGACATACCCAACGTACCCTACTTCCTACCAACATATAGTGTGATGATTTTCGTTAGAAAATATAAGTGTGTGAGTCGTGATATGAATTAATGACAATATTAAAGTCTAAGGAACATTAAACACACTCACAGATAGGAATATACGATGACACCAAAACATGCGTAATTCCTATTGCCGGGTATGTTCTCATAATCTCCTATCTTGGAGATTACCAATAATGAACTCCATGAGAAGAAGTCTCATCTGCTTATGATTACTCACACCTGATGGTGTATATACCATGTTTCCTATCATATTATGTTATCCAACTGAAAAACTATATTAAGAATATTTTCATAGAACTTCAAGGTTCTCATTATATCGGGGAACTACTATGACTTTATCAATTTGAAAAATAATCTAGGACATTATTTCATTAAAGTCATGCATAATAGTGAACAATATGTAATAATATGTTTAATTTAATATTTAATACATCAAATATTCATGTAATCAAAGTAAAAATAGTTGGTTCTAGGACAACAACTCTAACAGTGATGTCTCAGGCCCAATTCACTCATAAGTAACTGAACCCGATTGGCCACATGGCCTTAAGTGAGCCTCCTCATATGCCAAAGGCTTCTGAATAGTATCAAGGGTCTATGGTGGTATAGTGGAGAGAATATAACCTCTTTATAATATTAAAACATAGTGGTAAGGAATAATAATAAATAAATATAAATCAAATAATTTAATTGAAAAATAATACAAGGTAGTGTAAATAAACATCCAGATAGTAATAAACACTCAAATCCATAAGTAGTATCATATATAGATTATGTCATGTCTATAAAAAATTAATAGGAATACATGGTAGTGGGAATACATGTATAAAAAAGGAGAAAAAGACTAAAAACTATCCCCATTAGAATCCCAAGAACTAGCTCAGTCATATGCTACCAATATCAAAAGAGATCAAACATCCATAGATGGGTTCTTTATTTTATCTCTACATGCATTCATGAAGTTTGTTAGTGTACCCAACAGTAGCTTGAAAAGTGTATGAGTAAAAATCATTATTCCACGACCAATGAAATCTAATACAAATCCATACTATGAATATAAAATGTAACAGTGTGTATGTATAATATAAAAGTAGTGAATAAACAGTAATTGTGTTGAGATCAGGGTCCTTGTAGAGAACCTGGATGACCATACCTACTTTGGCCTAATTTGGGTGTCTCTAAACATAATAACATTTTAGTTTGTCTTGGTAATTGAGGAAAATTATCAAAAGTACATATAATATATTCATGTATGATATAAGGTGAAACCAAGGAATCCTTGACCTTAGGAGATTGAGCCAACTCATAGTAAAAAAACATGCAACTTGGCTATAGGGGTATGAGTGTAATCTAAGGGATAAAACCATGTAATTTAATTGTAAATATTTGTAACTAAGTGTATGGAAAAATTTTAAGATAATCATAGGCTAGACTTTATTTGGAGCCTAAGAAGATAATCCATGGCATCACATGTCTTAGGATATCAAGTAGAATCCAAGGAGACAATATTATCATTCTATTTTCCAGAGATGATAGTGAATTAGAAGTGACACATCAAGGAATTAACTAATATAATACATTGATCAAAACCTAGTGTGGTGTCTCACTTATCCATCATATCAATGAATCTTCAAGAATCCTTTGAGTTTTCCCAAGGTATTTCAGATCGGGAATCCAATTCTTACTCATAAAAGGCCGCACCTTTAAATTTATCCAAATCCATAATAATAATAAATTATTACATTTAATACTTTAAACATGATCCTAGTGTAAAAATATCTCATTTCATAATTTCCATTTAGTTCATTCCATTAACCTTTTCATTTATAAATGAAAAATAACTAATAAAGGTATTCATACTATTAAAAAAACATTTATCTCATTAGTCATTCCACTTAAAAGTGATAAAAGGGCCAAGTTTTATGTCCTTTCCATTAAATAATGAATTTAATTCATTTATGTATTCCACAAACAAGTGAAAATATCAACACACCAAGGGGTTGTTTAGGAATAATTAATGAACAATAGTCTTTAGCTTTTAGTTGAACCCACTTTAAAGGGGTGGTTCAAGTTGAGGTCTTCAACCTCCAGCCATGTTAAAGGGTCTAAGAAACATTAAGGTTATATTCTAAAAATTTAATTAAAGTTATTACTCATTTTTATATCAATACATGGAAAGTTTGGAATGTGTCAAAATGGAAACAAATTATTAAAAACTATACATTTATGGGAATGTTATATACCACCTACCTTAACATGGTTGTCGACTCCTCATCCAGTATTAGCCTCTGATTTTTATTAGAATGATAGAAAATAGAGAAATCAGAAAAATTCACTAAAAATAGGGTAGATAATCTTGCATGGAAATAAAAACCAAGATAATTAAGAAAATAGAGAAATCAATCAAGAGGAAAGATAAACCAAATGAGGGGGATCCAACCCAACCAATTATGATCGAATTAGATCTTGGATGAAGGAGATAACTCAAAGATTAAGAGGAGGGAAGAGGAGGATCTCCCATGGATGGAGCTACTGTGCATTTGAAGGAGGAAAAATGGTGGCTAAAGGTTAAATAAAAGAGGATAAAAACGGAAAATTCCCACTTTTTAGAGGGATGTATGGTTTGGTAGCATGGTTTGGATAACCATGCACCAACTGTGGGATAAACACTACCCATAAGACCTCACCTAACACAATTTAGGCTCACAGTTAGAAAATCTATTTGAGTTAACTCTAAAGTTTATTACAAGTTTTTCAGGGCCATACGAGCCATGTTTCATAGTTTTTATAACCATTATCCTACCTTACAGGGCAACACAATTGAGGGGAATGGTTATCACTAACCGTGTGCCTCCACCTTTCTTTCAAAAACTAGAACCCTTGGACCCAAACCAAACCTGAATTCTACCATTACATCTATGAACACTTTATGAACATCCATTAAGGTAAAAAGAAAGGTTGAGACTAAAAATTAAAGGATCCATACCTCTTTGAAAAACCAAGATTTTAAAACCTCCCCTCCTTACAACAACTCACCCCAAGTTGACATTATGAGGGTTGTTAAGCTATATCCAAGAATAACCACCTCCACTAGGTACGTATATTGGCCTCTCACTCCTAGGTCACATCTTGTACATGACCATGATTCCATAGAAACTATACCAAAGAAACTTTCATACCTTGGAGATACTTCATGCTATAATCAATAATACAAACTAGGTAATCCTCAAAAGAATCATCCGTATCTAACTCAACTTATTCATGATTAAAAATACAATATGGGTTGGAATGATAACAAGGAATCCAAGAAACATAGAAGAAATCATTCATGGATTGGTACCTATGAGGAATATTTATCTGATAGGCTACCATCAAGTCTCTCTTATAGATCTGAAAAGTCCTGAAAAATTTAGGCACTAGCTTTAATTACCTCTAAAACTATTGATGACCCAATATAGGTGAGACATGTAAGAAGACCCAATATCCAACCTCAAACTCTAGAGGTTAGTGGTGATGATTGACATATGACTTCTTCCTAGACTTTTCTATATACATGAATTTCTTGATAAGATGTACCTAATATGATGTCTCCTAAAAGGTCTCAATATCACTACCTCCCCAACCTCTAACCAACACAATGGCGAATGATAAGGCCTACCATAAAGTTCCTTGTATGGAGACATTTGGATAGTATATTGGAAACTATTATTATAAACGAATTCATCTAAAGGTAATTATTTTTTCCCAAGAAACTAAAAAATAAAATAAATATTCCCTAAGAATATCCTATTATACCTGTATAGTATTCTCAAAATAACCATCGGTTTGTGGGAGGTATGCTGTACTAAAAAGTACCAGTGAAACAAGATCCTTCTACAACCCTTATTAGAATCAAGAAGTGAACCAAGCATCCCTATATGTAACAATTGTATATGAAACCCCATGAATCCATATGATACCTTGGACATAAAGTATCCTAATTTCTTCCACTATGAAGGTCTCCCAGATAGGAAAGAAGCGAGTGACCTTCATTAGAATGTCCACGATTACCCATACCTCATCATTACCTCGTGGTGATTTTGATTGGAATATCAAAAAATCCATGGTGAAATCATCCCATTTACACTTCAGGATAGGTAATTACTGTAATATACCTACAAGTATTTGGTGTTCTGCTTTTAATTTCTAAGATTTGGAACACTTAGTAAAAAAATATGCTATCTATTTCTTTATAATAAGCCACTAATATTGGCAGTGTAATTCACAATAAATATTGGTGATCCCAGGATGTACTGCTCATTTGGAAGCATGATATTCTTGCATCAACTACTCACATTTTTGTAGGTTCCTAGACACAACCATGGATAATAATGATCTCATCCTCATCAATAATGAAACCAGATAGTGATTCCTCACATGTAACACTTTCACTTAGGACTAAACCTTTGGGATCATAAATATTCCTCCTCTTCAATTAATCCAAAAGTGATGGGGTCACTACTAAATCCATGAGAAAAGGATACTCGTGACACTATTGGAATTCCATATGCATCTCAAAAATAAGAGACATAAATTTCCATTCTCTACTGGATTCTTGAACAACCTGAGTCCGAGTCTTCTAGATTAGAGAATCAATAACTTCATTGCCCTTTATTAGAGTGTAAGTAAGTTCAAAATCAAAATATTGAATATATTCTACCCATATTATCTATTAGATAATTAATTCACATTGAGTGAATATGTATCTAAGGATTTTATAGTCTATGTATACCATAAACTACTCCCCCAACAGACAATGTTTCCATAAATTTAAGGTGTGAACAATAACTTCTAACTCACAGTCATGTGTCAGGTAATTTCACTCACGAGGCCTCAAATGTTGAGACCCATATGCCAAAACTCATTAACCTTGCATCAAAATAGATCCCATGTTTTTTCCTGATGAATCACAATAAATTTTATAGCCTCTTCCAGGATTAGCTAAAATCAGGACTGGTGATGAGGTTAGCCTTCCTTTCAACTCCTGAAAGGATTTCTCATAAGCTTCAGACAATGAGAATTTAACACCCTTCTTGTTCAATCCTGTAAGTGGTTCTACAAGGAATGAAAAGTTTGGAATGAAACTTCTATAGTAACCTTCTAGTCATAAGAAACTCCATATTTCAAACACTTTCTTGGGATACTTCCAAGAAACAATGGATCTCACCTTCTCTAGATCCATAGATACCCCTTCTTCTGATATAATGTGACCTAATAAGTGAACTTTATAAATTAGAAAGTTTCATTTAGTGATCTTGGAATATATCTTATGCTCTCTTAGTGTACTCAATATGATTTCATGGTGTTTGGAATAATCATTTCAAGTCTGAAAGTACACTAAGACATCATCCAAAAAATCCACCACAAAATAATCCTGGTATGGTTGGAAACCCCAATTAATCAAGTCCATAAAAATAGAGGGTGTGTTTATTAAATCGAATGAAATAACCAAATAATCATACAAGCCATACCTCCTTCAGAATGCCATAAACAGTATATTTAAGGGCCTAAAACACACATGATGATAGATCAATCTAAAATTAATCTTCAAGAAGACCCTGGATCCTTAGAGCTAGTTGAAGAGATCATCCATACAAGGAAGTGGGCATAAGTTATTAACTGTAAGCTAATTAATCCTCCAGTAGTACAAAAAATAACCTTAGAGAACTATCCAAATTCTTGAAAAAATGAATAGGTGAACCCCAAGGAGTATTGGGTTTTATTAACCCTTTGGATTATAGGTCCTCTAATTACCTATTGAGTTCTTAAAGCTCAGTAGGATTCATCCTGTATATAATAATATACATTGTTTCTACTCTTATAACAAGATCAATGGTTAAATATGCCTCTCTTTGAGGTGGTATCCTTGAAAAATCATTAGGGAAAACATCTCTAAATTGGTCCAAAAATGGAGGAAAAACAATCTATCATATTCCTCAGTCATCAAGAAAAGACTAGAAATCTAGGATGACACTTCACCCATCCCATGATGATCAGTTCCAACTCAACTTTACTAGACATCCCATTCCCCCTTATGAATGTAGCTATCACCCTCAAGTGATAAGAAATACACCCTTCGATAATAACAATCAATATGGGATTGATAAGGTACTAACTAGTCCATCATGAGAATTATGTCAAAGTCTATAATCTAGATGAAAAAAGTTCATATAAGAAGAGTTATCCAATGATCTTGAGGGGACACTCCTTTCATCAGTGAACTCTTTCTAATCGTTATCCTAAAAGAGCATCAATAGTCTTTAATCCATAAAATTACTCAATATTGAGTCCAATAATCTATGTTACATCCATAAATATAGATTAATGTGAAGTGATTGTGTCAAAAAAATATGATACTAAAGTTTAGGATACTAAGATCGTACCTCACACCATAAATGGACCAACAATATACACCTTAGGAATAGTTTTCACAACATATAATTAGCTAGATCCAAAAAATTGAGCTACAAATTTACCTCTCTAAGAAAGTCTGCTCTACTGAAACTGCACATTATAAGTCTGACTACCTCAACCTCATCCACCTACTTAGACTATATGATCAGTGTTAGTACAAATCCCAGCCTGATGTAGAGTTACTTATCTTGACCTGAATTGTAGATCTGATGAAAATCTTCTCCCACTTTGGACAAATGAAAAGTTCTAAAAAAACCTCTTAAGATGGACAATTTGTGTGTAGGCTCTGCAATCAACTGTATTTTTATAACATCAAGGATTCATGTGAACCTACCTTCTACACTGATGGAATACCACATAAATATTAGTTAAATACTCTTATTTCCACTACTATTGCAATAAACCTCTAATAAATGATTCTAGATTCTATATGACACACTTCCATACCTCATAGTTAAACCACTATGCTGTGTACCTTTAGATTTCATCAGTTTGTGATCAGAGATAAGGGATTGATTTAACATTTATGAAATAGTATATAATTGAAAGAAATTAACATATGATTGGATGGCATACCTGATCCCATCCTCAAAGTGTCTCACCCTGGACAAATCGTCACTAGTAAGAGTCGGTGTGAACCACTAGAGATCAGTGAAGCAAGATGGATAATCCATAAAGAACATAGTGAATTGATCTAGACTCTAAACTACCTAGCTTGATTTTCTCTCAGAATTTCTGGAAAAAAGTAATCATAGAAGGTTTTCTGGAAAACCCTTCAGACCATACCTCAATGATAATCTTCCTGATTTAGAACATGCCACCATTGATTGGTAGATCGATGAAGCATATAAGAAGAAATTTTGATCCTCATCTATAGAGGTGTCTCTAGATGATCAAATATTGATAAAATGGCCTTTACCTATGACTTAGTATCCCAAGGGACACTATCCTCTGAGAAAGTAGGTGGGTGCTACTATTAGAACTCCCTTGTCAACTCAGACATAGTTGGTACATGTCATAGAGTTCCCTCCATAGTCTGCACTAACTGTAATAAACTCTCTTGAAGTTGATAATCAATTCCTATTTTAGGTATAGTAGGTGGTACTAACATAGGTTCCACTAGTGGCACTATAAGAGGGTCAGGTCCCACCTCATTAGGATCATGGTCATCACCACCTTTTTAGTTCTCAATCCGAGTCCGTTGTAGAGGCATGTATCTATAATTATAAGAACACACCTAAAAATAGAGTAATATGAGAGAAATGATTTTTCTTAGGATAAAAAGATATGAATAAGGGCTTACTACCCAAAATATACAAATTCAACCACACAAATATAAGGTAAGGCTATTAGAAACATTCCAAGTTTCAATTATGGAGGTTCCATTATATAGAGTCTCTATTGAAAGTTATAGAGGAAAACACCCTTTAATTTGTAATTGGAATCCCCATTTAATGAAAACCATTTCCTATAAAAGTTAAATTTAGTAGTTTATATATATAAGGTTCTAGTTAGAATTACCACCATTCCTAATTTATAAATACATTATCTTTATAAGTTACAATTGCTATTCCATGTAACCACAACCTACCTTTACACCTAGTCTCAGGATGCAACATGACCATATATGATGGTTTGATTATATGGATTTCCATTCCCAATTTATAGAGGCATAAAATTTATAAATTATAATTTACATCCATTTAATTTTAACTAACTAATGTTCTACCCCATATAACTAAGGTTCCATGTCTTAAACATGTCATAATTGGCCAGTTAAGGTATCACCATCATGATATATGAGAAAAAACCATTTAGGTTGATGTAGAAACTTTAAGTAACCAATTATTTTTCTCCATTTTCCTATAATAAACTTTATTAAAAATACAAGTATAGTAATCAAGGTACATACAGTATGCAACAAGTGATAAAATAAAAAATGAATGATATATGCATGTCATATAAATTTCTGAGTACCTCTAATGATGCATGAAACAATTATCCATTTCCATACACTCCCAAGGGTAGAAATCCACAATCATAACAAACAAAATCAATCATGTGGATCACCCAACAATTAAAGTAGTGCAACTGTAATAGGTGAAATACGAAATAATTAATCCCATCCCTAGAAACTTGGATTTTCCCCTACACATGGGTTAGTTACTCATAGACACATACTCATTACCAAATTTTAACACTTTCTAGTCTCCTATATACCAACCCAAAATATCAAGAAAAGTAAAATAAAACTTTTATACCACTTTGTAATTACCCAAACTTGGTTCACTCATAAGTAACCGAACTCGGTTGGCTATATGGCCTCAAGTACACCTCCCCGTACGCTAGAGGCTACCGACTAGTAGTGAGGGTATATAGTAGTACAATGGGGATACTATAACCCATTTATTAGAGTAAAAAATGGTAAATAATAATAATAATAAATAAGTGTGAATCACATAATACAAAAAAAGAATAAGAAAAGGTGGTGGAAATAAACATCTAGATAATAATAAATAGTCAAAGCCATAAGTAATATCATATATAGATGATATCATGTCTATAAAAAATAAATATGCTTACATGATAGTAGACATATATAAAATACATGTATAACAAAAGGAATAAAATACCAAAAACAATCCCCATTATCATCCCGAGCATTATCTTAGTCATCTTCTACGAATCCCTAAATTGGTCAAATGTCCATAGCTTGGTGCTTCCCTTTATCTCTACCTATATCCATGTTTTTTTAGGATCTAATTAGCGTACTAAAATGGGTTTGAGTAAAACTCAGTAGTACACCACCAATGATTTATATTACAAATACAGACCATGAATATAAAATGTAATAGTTTTTAGGTATAACATAAAAGTAGTAATAAATAATAACTACATCGAGATTAGGGTCCTCATGGAGTACATGTTCGACCATACCTACTTCAACCTAATCTGAATATCTATAAACATAAGACCATTTTAGTTAAGCCTAGGAACCAATGAAAATAGTAAAAGTCCATATAATATAGTTATGTAGGATCCAATGTGAAACTAAGGAATCCTTGACCTTAGGAGGTCAAACTAACTCATAGAAACAAAAAATGCAGCTTGGATATAGGAGATTGAGTGTAATATAAGGGATAAACCCATGAAATTCCACCATAAATATTTCTAATCAAGTCCAAGGAACAAGTCCAAGGTAATCATGGTATAAAATTTATTTTGGATCCCAAGGGGATACTCCATGGAATTTCATGTCCAAGTAAATCAAGCTGAATCCAAGGAGATAATCCTGACATTCTATTTTCTAGAGATTAAGGTTAATCATCAGCGATACACTAAATAATTCACTAATATAATACATTTACTAAACCTTATTGTGGCATCTCACTTATCCATATCATCAATGAATCTACTAGTATTCTCTGAGCTTTCCCAAAGCATTTCAGGTTGTGAATCCAAGGCTTATTCAAGGCAGTGCATGCCTTTAAAGTGATCCAAGTCTATAATCATAATAATAATCAAGAATTACATTTAATAATTTAAACATGAGACAAGTGAAAACCATATCTTTTCAAAATTTCCATTTATTCCATTCCACTAAACTTTTCATTTATAAACGATAAAGGTCTAAGAAAGGTATTCATACCATTTAACAAAACATTCATCTCATTATTTATTCTACTTATAAGTTATAAAAGGGAAAAGTGTTATGTCCTTTCCATTTAAGAATTAATTTAATTCATTTATTGATTCCACAAAAAAGTGGATAACCTAACACACCCAAGTGCTGGTTTAGTCCCAAGGCATGAATGGTAGTCATTAGATTTTAGTCAAACCCACCTTATAGGGGCAGTTCAGGTTGATTTCACCAACCTTCAACCATGTAAAAGGGGTTAAAGAACATCAATGTTATAGTCTAAAAAATTAATTAAAGGTATTAATATTTTTTAGATAAACACATCAAAGGTCTAGTATGCAGCACGACACCGACAAATTATAAATAACTAAACTTTTAGGGTAAAGTTATAAAACACCTAACTTAACATGGAAGTAGACTATTCATATAGAATCAGCCTCTGATTTGGGATTGAATGAGAGGAAATAGTGAAACTAAAAAAACACTATGAAAATAGGGTATATAAGCTTGTATGGAAATAACATCCAATAAAACAAAGAAAATACAAAAAGAAAGCAAGTGGAAAGATAAACCAACCAAGGGGGATCCAACACAACTGACATTTATTGAATCATATTTTGGAAAAAAGGAGATACCTTAAATCCTAATAGGAGGGAAGAGGATAACCTCCCATGACTAGAGCTACTATGGGTTTGATGGAGGTGAAAGGGTGGATAAAGGTTAAATAAAATAGGGTAATAATCATAAATTCCCACTTTTTAAAGGGGTTCATATTTTGGTCTCATGGTTTGGCTAACTATATTCCAACCATACAATATCCACTATCCATAAGCCCTCACCTTGCACGGATTAGGCACATGGTTGGACAAACCATGTGAAAAATGCGTGAGTTACATCTATAGATTATTACAAGTTTTTCACAGCCATGCGTCCCATGTTTCATAGTTTGGCCAACCACAATCCTCCCTTATAAGGCCACATGGTTGAGGTGTATGGTTAGAACTAACCATACACCTCCTCCTTTCTTTCAAAAACCAAAACCCCAGGACCTGAACCAATCCCGAACACTCCCGTGACATCCATGAACACTTTAGGAACATCCATTAAGGTAAAAATAAATATTGAGAATAAAAAATTTAAGGATTCATACCTCTATAAAAACCCAGGATCTTAAACTTGAGATAATGATTCAAAATGAGATTCATCCTCCTCCTTTCACTTGTATAGAATCAGAGGGTGATTTGTGATATAGAGGGTGATTTACTTCTCTCGGTAATTTATGATGGCTATATATAAGGAAATCCGATTCATACCCCTAATTGCATCAAATTATAGTAAATAGAGTGTCACAAGGTTTTATGGAAAGTTTATCCCACAAATATGGATAGGGGAGAAGTTATATATTTGAGATACAATAATTTCACCATTTTACATTTTAAAAAATATCCCAACTACCATGTTTTGGGGTGGTTTTTGAATAGTTTTACTACATTTGGGTGATATGAAATAATTCATAAAACCATAGTCACATAGGACATTTAAAGTTCCTGAATGGACAATAAGCTTAATTTTGAATATTTGATTCTGGTTCTAATCATTTACATCATCCAAAAAATACACAGGGTTGAAAATTTTCATACTATTAAGCATATAAAAGGGAAACTATGAACATTTAAAGGATAAATCATAAATTACATAAATTCATTAACTTATGAATTTATATGTTTCAATCTATGTTATCCATGGTATGTTTCATAATAAAAAAATTTATGAGTATTTTTGTTCCCTTTATAATATTCCATAAAGTGCTTGAGAATTTACTAAAGCATATACCCTTGGAGTTTCAAACCATGTGTGTAGTAAGGTCTTTTTCATGTGCTAGGTTATTATTGAGTTAATGCACAATGTTCACTTTCTAGGTATATTACCCCAAGGTAAAACTATGCCAAATCCACATTCACTTGCAGTATCCAAACATGGATTTTTTTTAGAAACCATTTAATCTATAATTTACTATAACTTAGTGATGTTTTAATATGTTTTTTATTATCCCTAAGGCTTTCACTAAATTTTTCTAATCCTAATCCATAAAAATAACCAGACCTTTCTCTAATACCAACTATAGAAATACTTATCTTTTATAAACTTTATTTCATGATTTATTACATAAAAATACACACAATACAATCCCATAAGATTAAGAGGCCTAGTTTCTTTGTGAAATTAGATACATAGCACATTAACTTGAAAAAAGGATACATAGAAATTATTTAAAACTCCATAATATTCCCTTATATTCCATTGATCTTCTAAAATTTCACTAGATAACCTAGGGATATAGACAAGAAAGGGGTAAGTTATAATGTCTAGTAAGGGAATAATCAAATAATAACATGAAGAAATTAATACACATAAGTCAAGAGGAATATCAAGGTGACATAAAAGGATGAGAATAATAAACTTGAACATTAAAGGATGGTATAATATGATAACATCAAGGAAACATAGGAATGTGCAAACAACATAAAACATGACATCATAAGAATAAGTCAAGGATAACGACCAATAAATCACAACATAACATGTTTAGTATAATATACCATGTAGCATACATGGTATCTAATTAGATAAAAATATTACCCAATGAATTGGAGGGCTAATAATTCTAGGACTACCAGTCACATTCATATTATGTACATGTATTAGTGTGCCGCATAGATCATACAACATAAGAATAAATTTCATCACTTTTAATCCCAAGGTTAAGGATTTTGGGTTAAATAAATGGAATTACCCAGTAAATAAAGGACAGGTACATATATTTGAATACCCTAGAGTGGAAATAGGGATGGGTATTGACTACCCAAATGTTTGTCTTGGAAAATTGTATTAAAATTTCGATAGAATAATAGGTGTATATAAATATTCATAGAAGGGTTTAATGAGAGTGAAATACGGTATATAATTACATGTAAATCATAAGGATAGTAAAATGTACGTGTAAAAGCATATTCCAAAATTAAAAATTGGAAATCAAATGATATAATACAAAGAAATTGATTGAATAAAGAGGAGGAGAGAACCCCATACTTCAACATAGTAATGACTTAGGTAAAGGTTATAAAGAGAGAGGATAAATGATCTATAATTCATAGAAAATAAATTGTAAAGTAAAGGGATATTTATAAATACATTAAAATACAATCAATTGAGATTTAAAAGGATAAATACAAAGTAGGTGCTTGAATGGAAAATAAGAGAGAGAGAGATCCCTTATCTTGAGTTGGAACTTTGAAAAGATTGGGATGAGATTATTAAGAGATTAATAACACCATGGGAGGGATTTAGAGAGGGATATGGAGAAAAAATTCATGATAAATGGGTTTTGAGTGAAGATGAGTGATAGGTTGGGTGGGTATTTATATCAAAAGAGAGGGGAATTCTATATTAATATCCAGACTTAGGTTTTGGACCATATATGATAAATTAATCAAAACCAAAAAACTTCCCACGGTTTTTCCCAAAGTATCTTCCAAAGAGGAGTGGTTTAAAATATTTTTTAAGGACAAGAACATAATATATTAAAATAATACCATTGGTGATGTAGAAGTGAGTCATGTTCATAAAGAATTGATTTTAAAACCCTAAAATATAACATAGGTTATTGAATATTCAATAATGTTTTATAAAATTAATAAAATAACTTCAAAAACACATTATTTTAAATGGAAAATATTTATTTGGTAATTGATTAATTTTATAGTATTTATTATATCAATTTTGGTCTATTATAATATCATAATACAAACCATATATTTATATCGTATTTACCTTTTACCTAAAAATTCTATCATCTCAAAAAATTAATAAAAATTATATATTGTATAATTCTAATGTGATTATTTTAAAAATAATATTTATTTTATCAAAAATAATTTTCTAAATATGTGATTTTTTACTTTTAAATAAAAATCCTTATTTATAGGAAAATACCAGCTTTTACAATACTAATGACTTTCGACTCTTATTAAAATTAAATTGAAATTAATTAAAATATATTATCATTTAGATTAAAATAAATATTATTTAATAATAAAATTTTATGAAAATTAAATTTATTTGAAAAATTCTTGAATTTATCAAAAATATTATCTTAATTGAAACTATATATTTCCCCAAAAAATCAACTTTAGTTTCTTTGTATCAAAATATAACTTTTATAAAACTATTTATATAATCCTTCATAAGGTAATAATAAAAAAGGATAAATAAAATAATAATTTTATTAAAAATAAAATATAAAAAATTTATATTATTAGGGTATATATAGATAACCCATTATTACACCAGCGTACGCCCCAATGGTAAGGTATGTGATGGTGATTCTTTCTTGAGGTAGTTCGACGACCATCATTTGATCCATGATCTCGATAAGCTTAAAATATTCCCACAAAAGGTTTCACTAATGCTTCAATTGTTTAATCTAGAGTTGGTATTGGTCAAGGGAGAAACTAATGATGCCATATCCCTCAGAAGCTCTGATAAATGAGCTTCATAATGTATGATCCTACGAGTCGAGGCCATCAATTCTTTCATGATTGTCAATTATACATCATCATAACCCTTAATATATACTAATATTAATGGTCACTATAAAATGGATATATTATCAATGATTATTATTCTTAATGTAATTTTAAATTCAAAATTCTATATTTTATAACAGTCCAAAATAACCAAAGTAGTGCATGTGTTTTCTATAACTACATTACTTAATGATGCATTTATTCATTCAAGATGGAATTTAATTTATAAAATTTTATGTTAAGAAAAATAAGGTGATTCAAATTCAGGAGTCATTGAAGAATATACACATGAGTATTTAAATATTGAGGAGAATCTAGATCATTACATATCTTGAAGGAGTTTCAAGACCAACAAAATTTTTCAAGAAGCTATTGAAGATATTAAAGGTGTACATGAGAATGTATGATCCAAAAATCTCATGGAAGTAGATCATATGAATAATAAGAAGAACTTTGTACTAGTGGATCAATATAATAGAATATGATATTATAGATATGGTGTCTAAAAAATTTATGAAGAGGCTCATGGATAGGGTTTATAACAAGTCGAGAAGAATAAGTGCAGTTGGGGTGATATAACCAATCAAGGTAGAAGAGTTTGTGGGATGAGGAGGAGAACCAAATAAAACTATAGTATTAACTACAAATGAATATAAATAGTTACTGCAAAATATAGGTGATTGGGGGGGTGTAAGATCCCTAGTTTTTCAATAAGGTACATATCCTTTTTCTGGTTAAACTCTTGTTTAAGTTATCTTTTGTCTTAGACCCTAAAGCTAATATAGTGTGATGATTGGGTTATTTTAGAAATAATGAAGCATGGGGATAAATGTTGGTTGTAGGCCAAATACATGACATGTAATTAGAATACATGACGTGTATCAAATACATGATGTGTATCAAATATATGTTGTGTATTTTTCTGGCCATAACCTTTAATGACATGTAATGGTTTTTCTATGGAGGTGAAAAACCTAAACATTACACTACATGTAAATATTACATTCCGTGTAATCTTTCTATGTTAGTTTTAAAAAAATAAGATCTAGGGCCTCATTTTTTGACAGAATCCAACCCCCTCCCTTTCTCTCACACAGAAGATCCATGGAATCCTAAGCTAGGATTTGGTGTCATTTCATGATCCAAACTTCAATTACTTCACTGTTGGTCTCATTGAATGTGATTCAATGATTTCTCTATTCCTCATTCACATTTAGTCATTTTCCTTACTATCTGTTATGCTATTTTGGTGAAGGATCTTATGACATATTTTTAGGGTGTTCATTTGTTCTTCTATTTTCTTCTGATTTGGGTCGAGTTAGGAGCCGATACTGGATTATTTATCTACCATAGGTATACGATTGTAGGTATATACCCCTTTCCCACAAAGTTTATTTGTTTTATAGCTATTTTCTATTGTGATTCATGCCGAAAATTCTGTTCATTTCTTCTAAAATTAATTAAATACCATGATTAAACTATTGGAACTTGAATATGTTTCCCACCTTGTACCATGTTATGGTTGGAGGTTTCAAAACTCAATCTAGACCACCCATGAGGTGTGTTTATATATCTTCTCCATGTTTTGGCACTCTGTTGGGTACATTTGAGCTCTCCATATCAGTGGGATCCTTAATGAATTAAATGAGATATTAGTAGATGGATTATTCCTCCTTTCCATGTGATTACATGTTCTTAAATTGGTTAAATGTTTTAATTGGAAAACATGTAATGAGTTTGATGAACTCATGGTTTTTTATGGTTATGAAATGGGTTAATGAAATGGATATGATTACATTGGGTTTCATAAAAATTTCTACTCCATGGATCTTAATTACATTAGATACCATGAACATTTTTACTCCATGGATCCTGATTAAATAGGATGATATGGATATTTATACTCCATGGATCCATATTTCTTTGAATGTCTGGAAAATTTATACTCTCAGGATCCAGATTGATTGTACCACCTTAGACATGCTCCGTGGACATACTCCTTGGGATCTAATCAAGTATTTACCAAGTTTTCTATAGAGATTATCCATGGATTTGATGAGGATTATTTTGGCCATTTTATACCTTGGATCCATCTCATGTAGGTCTGAAACTTGATTTCATGACATATTTCATTGATGATGCCTTGGTATTTTATACCTTAGATCCATCCTATTAGGTTTGAAACTAGATTACTCGGTATAGGTCGCAATGGATATTTATCATGCTTTACAGTTGGACCATGTTTACGGTTTCTTATTTACAATGAGCCTTGGTTGGCTGGATAATTTCAAACCTACTTATTCATTTATATTACTATCATATATTTCACTCTACTTCTACTTATATACACAGACTAGATATGTTATAAACACTATTGGTGGTGGCCTAATGAGTGTTATCTCACACCCTATTTGGGACACCATTGGGTACCCAAATAGACTTCATGGATATAGGTAGAAATTGGGGTAAGATACCACTTTATGATTATTGATTGGCTATGCATTGGAGAAGGGGAACACATGACTGAGCTAGTCCCATGATTCTATATGAAGATAGTCATTTTTGGTATTTTTTTACTTTTGATACATGTGTTGTACTGATGGTCTATTTACATACATTTCCTAGAATTTTGTATAGAGACTAGACATACTCATCTTGTATATAATATTGCCTTTGTATTTGTTTCCATTTACTACTATCATATAGATGTTTGTCTTCTATAAGTGATTTATATTATGCTTTCTCTTATCTATTTACTTGTGTTATCGCTATGTTACAATGATCATGAGGGAATAGTCTTCCCACAGTACCACCCCAGAACCTCACTACTAGTCGAAATCCTATGGCATATAAGGAGGCATACTTGAGGCCATTTGAACCATTGGATCAGGGTACCGTTTAGTGGAACACAGGTCAGGATGTTACAAAGTAGCACCAAAGGAATAGTTTATTTTATTCTGTCTTATTATTTGGGAATGTTATATAGGAGTTTAGGAATGAATTGAAGTTTTTTAATGAGCTATGACTAGGAGTATCTAACCCATGTACAAAAAAAATACAAATTTACTAGGATGGGATATGATGTTATGTATTTACAAATATTACAGTTGATTTGATTTCACCATCAGGTGAAGCAATTAACGTTTAATGTTCTTTTATATTGTGTATTTATTAATTGGCCTGAAATGGAAATGATACATGGACCATGAATCCTTTTAGGCACCTTAAAATATTCAAATTATATACATATTCCATGGCATATAGGTTGCATTTCTTTCTATCTGAAATTTATTATGTGTTCCTTGAGTGATATACTTATTATAGATTAACATTTCTTATAGGATATTGAGAAAAAAATTGGTAATTAGAGTGTCTGTCATAAAATAAATAGTGTTTTTCCTGAATAGGATATAACATACACCTTAAGAAATCAATTAGGGAATGTTGAGTCATGTAACATTAGTCGCATAGACTAGAATGTGTTATGGTTGGAATTAAATTTATAACCCACTTCCATTTATAAGGTGTATGAGACCTTGTAAATTGGAAATGGTAATCTATATAATTCAACCATTTAAAGAGAATTTTATTATAAATATGAATTTAAATGAAATTGAAATTTTGATATAGAGAGTTCACTATTAAATGAAGTTGCCAATTACAACTGAAAATCTATATACCAGGACTCGCATTGAGAAACAAAGAGCTTTACCAGACCTAACTTTAGAGTGGGAAATAGACAGTGTCTTTGGTGTTTTTTATGATATTTCTTGTTACCCAGTTTTAGATTTATGAGTAGGTAGTGGGGTGTGTCTTGTTTATTGAAAGGATTTTACCTATCCCATGTATCTATTTGTGATGTGGTTGTTACCAAATATTTTCTGAGGCGTGTATTTAGAATTTGTAGAGATATTACACCATGATGGCCTCTAGTCATGAACTAGGAAGGTTGAAACAAATATTCTCTATAGGTGGTGGTCCATGACTGAGCAATAAAGCCTCCAGTAGTGCCACTTGTGGAACTTCCCATTGTTCTTGATATGGGTGATGATGCCCATTTCTAAGAGAGTTTTCTACACTTTATGAAGACCATTCATGGAGCACCATAACCTACCTCGTCTATAATAGAGTTGAAGCATGTGTTCCAATAACAGAATCCACCAACTTTTTCGGGGGATGGTGGTCCACAGGCTACTGAATAGTGGATTGAAACTATTTTGTTTATTTTAGTGCATATGGATACACCTCCTGAGAGGAGAGTGAATATAAAAATGTATATGATTCAGAGATCCACCAAACATTGGTGAGATGTTTTGAATTAGGTTGATAGACTTTGAGGTATGGTTTGGAGGGATTTATAATCGAGATTTTATGATTACTTATTTCCTAAGACTTCGAGGGATGAATGAGCTAGTGATTTTATGCATCTGGAGTAGGGAGTAATTACTTTTATGGAGTATTCATCCCATTTTACAAATTTTTAGTGATTTGATCCTATGTATCTTACTGATGAACCATCTAGGGCTAGATGCTTTGAGGAAGGTCTCAAGTATGTTGTTCGATCAGAGGTGAATGTATTTCGGATGAATACCATAAATGAGATAGTGAACTAACCATTGATTACTAAACATAATTTTATAGAAGATTGTATCATAGATTAGGGTAGTATAGCTTCTCAATCCACTGGTTCAGTGACAGTTAGTACAAAGTGTTTTTTTTGAGGTTTCCCATGAGGGGAATACCAGCTAGAGTATGAGTGCTGGTAGTTCTATATTTTTTCATTAGTGTAGAAGTTAGGGAAACTTGATGAGACAATGTGATAGAGACCCAATTGAGTGATGATATTTCAAACGAATGTTCCATCTATAGTAGTTCTGTAGGAATTTTCTTCTAGCATCCGGTGAGAGAGATTCTGCACTGACTCCCCATTCAGAAGCGGGGTCAACAACATCTCATTTATAAAGGAGCTCGAGTATGACTAGCCTGCCAGTATGAGATGGTGGTCATGGATGTGGTATCCATACACCCGAATTAAAATGACAGTAGAGAAAAATTGCTCAGGATAGTCATGCTATATCTCAGGGTCATGGCTCTGGTAAGATATATTCAATGCAACCTATATATGAGGAGAAGAGAACTGGTCCATCTATAGTTGGAGGTACGATCTTAGAAGACTCTATATTGGTATCTACTCTTTTTTGATATAGGTGCATCTCATTATTTTATATCTATAACTAGTATGGAGAGACTTGGGCTTGAAGTTCAGTTTTCTAGTGGTGTGATGGCACTTGATACTCTGTTGGGTATTCGATCAGAGAGTGTACACTAGTGCATAGAGTTCCCCTTGAGGTAGGTGGGTATCACTTCATAAAAAAACTATTTTTCATTGATATGACATGGTTTTATGTCATTGTTAGGATGGAATGGTTGGTTCCATTTCATGAATTTGTTGATTTCTAATGCTAGAGGGTGAACTTCACATCACCAGAGGGTAGGGTTTTTATTCACAAGGGTGAATGGGATGCCCTGGTGAGTTGAGTTGGACTTGACCAACCTAGGATGTATAGAATGACAACCCAAATTACTGGATTATATCTAGATTATCAGGTAATGAGTCAGGAAGACTTTCCTCCAACAGTTGATCATTTCATAGATGTTTTCCTAGATGAATTTTCTAGTTTACCTCGTGAGAGATAGGTAGAGTTTTCTATCAAGTTAGTTATAAGAGACACACTAGTATCCATTCCTCCTTATAGGATTAGTATTATGGAGTTGTAGGAGCTCAAGAGAAATCTAGAGAACTTGGAAGAAAAAAGGTTTATACAAACCAATACTTTCCCATGAGGTTCACCGATCCTTTTCTCCAAGAAGAAGGATATAACACTCAGGATATATGTGAATTACAAGAAATTGAACCAGTTTATGGTTAAGAACTGATATCCATTTCCACAGATAGATGGTCTCTTTGAAAAACTCTAAGTAGCTTGGGTGTTTTAGAAGATTGATTTGAGACTATACTATCACTAGGTATGTGTTCAACCTGAAAACAAACCTCATATAGATTTTCATAAAAGGTATGATATATATGAGTATATGGTTATTACATTTGGTCTTAGAAATTCAAAATTTGTTTTTATAGAACTGATGAACCAGGTTTCAATCCATATCTAGATTCATTTGTAGTCGTATTTGTGGATGATATCTTGGTGTATTCTCACACTCAACACGATCATGCCAAACATCTTGATATCATTTTGGATACATTGAAAGAGCATAATTTATATTATAATATCACAAAGTGAAACTTATGTATGGATATGATTTACTTACTTGGTTATATTATATCAGATACAAGAGTATCAGTTAACCCAGAGAAGGTGAGAGCAGTAGTTTCCTAGGAGCAGCCTAAGAACATATTTAATATAAAAAGTTTCTTGGGGATATATGGTTATTACATGATTTTAATAAAGGAATTATCATGATTAGTATAAACTCTTACAGGATTGACTAAGAAGGTTGTGAAGTTTATATAGTAAAAAACTTGTGAGATATCCTTTCAAGAGATAAAAGGGGGACTAAATTCAGTATTGGTCCTAATTCTAATAGATCATGACAGAAGATATACAATGTATTATGATTCATTAGAAATCAGGATGAGATCTATTTTAATTCAGGAGGAGAAAGTCATGGCATACAAGTGTCATTATTTGAGACCACATGATAGGAACTACCTAGTGCATGATCTTGAGTTAGCCACTATTGTTCACGACTTGCGCTGTTAGAGGCATTACTTTCTAGGATAGTGTTTTTTGGTATACACGGACCACAAAAGCCACAAGTACATCTTTAAAAAACATGAATTGAACCTTATGAAATAATAGTGGATAGAAAACCTAAAGTATTTTGACCTTGATCTTGCCTATATTCCTAGAAATGGAAATGAAGTTTCTTATGAACTGAGAAGGAGGAATCAGATACATACTGTTTAGGAGGCCACTAGTGAGTGGAAGCTTATAGACTTATTTTCAAATATGCAATTGGAGGTGAAAGATATTTATGGGTAGAATTTTATCTCATACATGGAGGTGAAATCTACTCTTTTGGATAGGGTGATTATGAGACAATTATCAGATTTTGAGGGCATAGTCCTCTGGAAGAGTGTGGTAGGTGAGGACCTTACTCCTAGTTAGATCATTGGTGAGGATGAAATTATACGTATTCATGGTTTACTTTGGGTTTTAAAATACATATGTGAGGATTTGATATAGTAATTTCATGTATCAACTTGGGGAGTACATCCTAGTGTCACCAAGTTGTATTGAGACTTACATCACCAGTATTGGTGGTCAGGCATGAAATAATAGGTAGCGAGTTTTTTCATGAGGTGTTCCACCTATTAGTAGGTGAAGTAATAACAATAGAAACTAGTGGGGATTTTACAATAGTTGACCATTCCTGAGTGGAAATAGGATAGTGTTGCGATAGATTTCATGACCAGGTTACTAAGGTTACCTTTAGGTAGTGATGTTGTATGGGTTGTTGTGGATAAGTTCACGAAGGTCACCCACTTTTTACTGACTAGGGAGACGTTATTAATTGATGAGATTTATATAATTTATATCTATGAGATTTTTCACCTTCACAAGGTTCCTCATAACATTTTATCAGATAGGGATACCCATTTTACATCTCTTTTTTGGAAAGGATTACATATGGTGTTTGATACATTGGTTCTTATTAGCACAACATACCACACTCAGACTGACGACCAGTCAGAGCACATGATACAGGTTAGAGAGAACATTCTTAGAGCATGCATCCTTGATTTTGAGGGATATTGGGAGTGGGATATAGCCCTAGTTAAATTAAACTAAAACAATAGATATTAGGATACTATACAGATTGGAAATTATGAGGCTTTGTATGATAGGACATGCTGATCCCCTCTGTACTGGTTAGAGGTAAGAGAGGTAGCATTTCTCAGACTCATGTAGGAGACTTCAGAGTATGGATAGTTTATCAGAAAGAGGATGGATACTATATAGTCTAGATATAAATTCTATGCCGATCATTGTTTACGACCTCTAGAGTTTGAGGTCATGGATTGAGTCTTTTTACACATCTCTCTGAAGTTGGGGTATTGACAGATTAAGAGACAAGGTAAGTTTTTGTCACAATATGTTGGGCCGTTTGAGATTTTTATGAGAGTCAGTCTAGTATCCTATCATTTGTAGTAAAATCAGAGGTATCGATCAATGCATGACATATTCCATGTATCTCATATATGTTTTTATCACTCAGACCCATATCATACTCTTCATCTATATGAGGTTGATTTACATGTTGTTGCTTACTTTGAGGATTATCCCATACATACCATTTAATGGAGCACATAGGTTCTATGAGGCCAGTTTATGCCTTTAGTATGAGTTCTATAGAAGCACAACCATGTACAATATGAGAATTGGGAGTTGGAGGCCGATGTACATGCTCAGTGGCCGGAACTATTTTCAGATGCTTTACCATCTCAAAAGAGAAACTCGAGGATGAGTTGTCTTAAGAGGGGAATATCATAAGATCCAAAGCTTTTCGATGAGGAACAAATACTTTTTTATAGTTAAACTCTTGTTTATGTTCTATTTTGGATTAAAACCTAAAGTTAGTCTAGTGTATTGGTTGGGTTGTTTTGTAAAGAAGGAAGTAGGGGATAAAGGTTGGCTGTAGGCCAAATACATGCCGTGTAATTAGAATACATGGAGTGTATCAAATAAAAGACATGTATTGGTCTATCAAAAATCTTTCATGGAATGTAATGGTTTTTCCCTATTGGGTAAAAACCTAAAAATTATATAGAATGTAAATATTACACGATGTGTAATATTTCTAGGTCATTTAAAAAGAATAAGAGACAGGGCATCCTTTTTTAGTAGAATCAAACCCCTCCCTTTTCTCTCACATATGATCTCCATGGAATCCTAAGATATGATTTGGATCTGTTTAAAAATCCTGAATCTTATTCCCTTTTCATTGGTCTTGTTGGATACATGCCGATGAGTTCTCTATTTCTATTGCACCTTTCATTATTTGAATTTACATCAATGGTGCTATTTTTTTGTAAGATATTATTCCCTATTTTCAGGGTCTTCATCCATTCTACCATTTTCTTCCAGTCTGGGTAGAGTTAAGAGACAATACTATATGAGTGTTCTACCCTGGGTATACGATAAGTGGTATATACTTTTTCCCCATAAAGGATAATTGTTTTATAGTTATTTGTAACTATGATGCATGTCGGGCCTTCCAGTAATTGCTCCCAAAATTAATTAAATGCCTTGATTAAACTATTAGAACCTTGATAGTTTGATCATCTAGTACCATGTTATGGTTGGAGGTTGTCAACATCAACCTAGACCACCAGTGAGGTGTGTTTATGTATTTACAACATGTTTTAGCAACTTGTTTGGTGTGTGTGATCTTTCCATCTTAGTGAGAACCTTAATGAATTAAATGATATATTAGGAGAGATGTTATGCCTTTTTTCCATGTAATTAATTTTTTTTAAAATTGTTAAATGTTTTAATTGGAAAATATATAATGAGTTGGATGAACTCATGGTTTGTGTATGGTTATTAAATGGGTTAATGAAATGGTTACTAATACATTGGATTCCATGAACATTTTACTCCATGGATCCTGATTACATTGAATTCCATGGACATTTCTACTCCATGGATCCTAATTTCCTTGTATTCCAGGGAAATTTCTACTCTCAAGATCTATCTTTCTTGCACCACTTTAGACATGATTCTTGGACATGCTCCTTGGGCTCCACACAAGTCTTTATTGAGTTTTCTATGGAGATGCTCCATGGACTCGATGAGGATGAGTTGGTCATTTTATACCTTGGATCCAGACCATGTAGTCCTAAAACTTTATTACATGGAATATTCCATTGAATATTCCTTTGTATTTTATACACCATATCAGACCCATTGGGTATGACACTAGATTGCTTGACATAGGCCACAATGGATGTTTATCATGATTTATAGTTAGCCCGTGTTTACATCTTCTTATTTACAGTGAGCCTTAGTTAGCTAGAAATTATCACACATTCTTATTAAATTATATTACTATCATATATTTCACCATTCTTATGCTTATATACACATACCTGATATGTTATAGACACCATTGGTGGTGGCCTACATAGTTTTATATCACACCCTGTTTGGGTCACTGTTTGGTACCCGAACAAACTTCATGGATGCAGGTAGGGACTAGGTAAAGAGCCTGATTTATGATGGTTGATTGGTTATTCTTAGGAGTAGGAGAGCACATGACCGATCTAGTATCGTGATGCTATTTATAGATAATAATTTTTGGTATTTCTGTACTTTTGATACATGTGTTATACTGATTGTCTGTTACCATGCATTTCCTTCTATTTTTTATAGATACATGACATACTCATCTTGTATATGATATTTTACTTGTCTCTATTTACATTTTCTTCTATTATCTAGATATTTATCTTCTATCAGTGATTTATATTATACTTACACTTATCTATTTAGTTGTGTTATAACTGCGTTACTCTGATCATGAGGGTATAGTCTCCCCATTGTACTATCTCAGAACCTCACTGATAGTCGGCAACCTCTCATATATGGGGAGGCTTGATTGAGGCCATGTGACCCCCCAGATTGGGGCACCATTTAGTGGCACCTGAGTTAGGATATTACAATGGGTATAACCAATCATACTTCTATGGACTTAGGGGACTATTGTAATTGATAATAAGATTATATTGGAAAATCCATGATGGGGTGTCTAACCAACATTGTATGGAGTAATATTTTATGCTAAACTTTATAAATATTGTGTGATACTCTCTTTTATATTACTAATGAAAATTAGGCAAGACCAAGATATATCATTGAGTGGATCAAGAACCTTAATAGGTTTTAGTGGTTGAATTAAAAGGAAAATAACTCCTAAAAAGAGTGTACCATTTATTCACCCACTCTCAATAGTACCTAATGGGTCCTTGGGCTCTACAATTGGTATTAGAGAATCCGGGTTCCTTATAAAGATTCAATTTTTTTCTTTTATTGTTTTTAATATCTTTATTGAAGAGAAAATTTTAGGAAGTGTTTAAGCTGCCACAAATGGAGAAAAAGTAAGGTACTCTTGATGATACAAATATGAAAATATCTTATACGAATTATAAAAATAGGAGGAAAAGATAGGTAAGAAAGATGAAGAAGAATACAAAAGTAAATGACCACACATAACCAAATGAACGTAATCAAAGTAGTACATGAAGTAATAATTATTTTTATTGTAATTATTCTGATGAATCTTTTTCAAACTATGATAATGATCTTCATCCTGAGATTAAATATCAACTAAATAAAGTTCCCAAATAAGTGGTTAAGTGTATTTTTGATGCTATCTAGGGACTTATTTTTTATAAATCAAAACAATAAGAAGAAATTGAATAATTGAAGAATGGATTTAGTCAAAAGTTTTGAAAGTGAATTAATTTCATAGAACTAATGAAATCAAGGTAGAAACCATTATCACATTTTAGTAAAAGATGTATTCATTTTGAAGAAAAACCATAAAGGTATACTTGTGAGAAATATTTTTCTAAGATTATTTTTTAGAAGATTTCAATGAACTTGAAAAATATAATAAAATCACCATGGATGTCAAATATTCTCAATTAGAGGTTAGGTAAAAAAGAATAAAAGAGCTGGAAAATTCTTTATAATAATTAATGAATGTGCATGAAGAAAAAATCAAGAAGATAAAATAGGATTGGTAATACAACCTAAGATTGGTTGAGGATGAGAATAACATTATCAACATAAATTTTAGAGAGTCTAGAATGAAAATGATAGATTTGGAATCCACATAAGATGGTCCTTCCTAGGTTATTGATAATAAATGCACCGCCAAACATATTTCTATTAAAATCCATGGCTCCTGGAGAAATCATACTGGAATAAATAAGAACATGATATGATCCTTTGATCAAGTGGAAAAATACTCTAAGAAAAACATATTACATAACTCTGAAACTATCTTATGTATTAACGGTGTTTCAATTGTTAATATAGGTTATTTTTTTTTGGGAAAGTATGGATAGTGAAAATTATTGTAAAACCCACCACATCTTCAAGGGTGTATGTGAGAAGATATATGATTATATGTTCCCAAAAAAATTTCCAAAATAGTGTTGGATCCACTAAAAAATTTAAATATAAAAAACCTTTGAAATTTGGATATATTACACTAGAAAATAACAGAAAAAGATTCCTAAGATAATGTTGGTGTTATTGGAAGTTTGGGAATAAATCACCAGAATTTTGGCATACAATACAAACTCAGGATAATCATAGAAAGATAAAATCAAGGGGGATAAATCTTAAAGAGAGTAGAAAATGTACCAATCAAAAGAAGAAGTCAAAATAAAAGGAACATGAGTATCCCTTGAGAAGAAAATAGAAGGGAAGTAATACAAAAAATTCTCCAAAGAAGTTAAAAATGAAGGAAAAAGGGGATATGGTAATTATTAATAAAATAATGAAATTCCATATAATAAATGGAAACTTTAATTCCACTAAGTGTTTATGTGAAAGGTGAAAGATACCATGGAGTACTACTAAAAATTTCTTGATATGGCTACCAGGACAATTAGAGTTATTTAAGAACCAAATGAAAGAATCTAAAACTTCACATGCTCAAATGACTATAATGGAAAAAGAAGTTTCAAAAAAAGTAAAGGTTGAGATAGGAAGAAAATAGTGTCTTAGTTTGAGAGGAATATCTTAACCTCAATGTTACTTATGAAGAAACAAATAGGTCCCTCCTTATTCCCTTATTATTGTTTTCTATTTGTGATAACATGTAAGGAATTTAAGAATAAGATCCAAGGATGTATCTTTGAAATAATAAATAAGATTAACTTCATAGAGAGTCTCAAGTACCATGAATATGAATGAAATGAATCCCTTAAAGTAGAGAAATACTTAGAATAACCTTTTAGTCCACTAAATTCTAGTGAATCTAGAAATTTTGGACATATTATAAAACTATAGGTTTTGAGGTATTAAAATATCGATTACAATCCATATTTTTAGTGTATTAAATGAAAATATTAAGGGGAGAGGGGGTGATGGTTGATAAAAGGATAATATTAAGTAGGATTTTATTTCTTTCACATAAATGTTTTTGATGTGGTTGTTGAGTTGTGTGTAGGTTACATATTTCTATTGATAAAATATGAATGAAACAATCCCTAAAAGGATAGTTTGAGAATGATATCATATGTACTGAATTTTATAGACAACATTTATTACCTTAGTTATACAAACTTTTTTTCTACACCTAGTTTTCCTATATAGAATTATAGTTGTCTAGATAAAGGATATTTTATAAGATATCATGTGATATCATCTCACTTTTTAAAATGGAAG
The DNA here is from genome assembly GCA_963277665.1 of Viscum album. Taxonomy (NCBI): domain Eukaryota; kingdom Viridiplantae; phylum Streptophyta; class Magnoliopsida; order Santalales; family Viscaceae; genus Viscum; species Viscum album. The sequence goes on along the minus strand of OY728135.1, from coordinate 89,228,413 downwards.
AAATATGAGGTGAAAGTTTTATTTTGATAAATAGTGAAAGAAAGTAAAATGAACATTCCCATACATTATTCCTTTTCATTTGATTATCAATAATGGGGAGAAGAAAGAATTCATGATGATAAACATATTGACATGGATGTGTATTAGTATTGACAACAAACCCTAAGGGGGAGATTAAAGTACCCATGAGTTAGTTTCATTTATTTTCAATTGGAAAAGTTATCATGATGATGAAAAATATTTCAACGTGTCTTGAATAAAAGGAATTATATTCCATGATTTATAAATCATCTATGTGATTACATAAGATGATTTAGCTACTTCCATAGTCTATGGAAAAGAAATTGCGAGGATGTTATCTTCAATAAATTATTTGGAGAAGTCTATGACTAATTAGAATTTTATCTAATGATTGGAGATGTTTTTATTTAAGTCCAAAGAACTTGTGGTAATGATATTTATAATAGAAAATTTTTTACAACATAATAGGAGTAAAAAAGAAGAAGTTTGATATGTTGAGTATAAGAGGAAATCTATTTTGGAATGATTTTTTAGGAGGCCACCTATGCTATCATTACACTTATATTTTGATATGTGTTGAAATGATTTTACTAAAAAGATTAATCCAAGCCACGAGCTATGAGTTCCACTATGAAGAATAGTGTATGAGGAAGGATTTACAGTATGGGATAAGTATAACCATTAACATGTGTACATAAGTGCACAAAAAATAGTGCATACAGAGAGTGGGGTGTACATATAGGCATGAAAAAGTATGTCATTGGGTTTTCATGGGATGGTGTGACCTGTGAGGCAGGTGTGTGTGTGCGTGTGTTTGAGGGTCGAACGTGGTTTCATGGACAAGCATTTTGCAGTGTGTCTAGATATGTTAAGTGGAGTCAAGACATGTGAAAATTTGATGTGGTATAACTTAAAGTGAGACACTATTACTGGATTAATAAGATGTATAAAAAACATAGGTTATTAAATTATTGATGATCCAATGCTATTTATTACTCTATGACATCATCTTCTCTTCCATATAGGTTGTTAGTTTCACACACCACATGGTCATGAATAAGATTTTACCTACTATATGTGAAGCTTCAAACTGACTGCATAGACATGATTGAGCCTACCATGTTCTTGAAACCAAATAACCATATAAAGTGGTTCAATCCTACCATATGAATAGAGGTGAACTGACTACACACTCAAGATGAATCAACTGCATGTTTTCTCTTTATAGTTGATATACTGACTACATGATGAGTTTCTAACCTACCATGATCAAAGCATGATTAAATGATCAACCATGCATGATGATCAAGTGATTGTGTGGTGAAATATAAAGCTACCATGATATTATCATGTTCGAGTAAGAGACCAAGTGAGTATGAAACCCACCTTGAGTTGATACTGACCATATCAATAGAGGATAACCGATCGAGAGTTCAACCTATCATGAGCATCACAAGTTAGATGAATAAACCGCATATTGTGATATCAATAATGAAGCACCACAGTTATTAAAAATATATCATTCAAATGTCTATTGTGTAAATGAGATATTCTATTAGGTACTGAGATCAAGTTGAGTCCAAGACACATAAATACAATGCAATGACATGCATGACTGAAAATGAACACATTATATGTCTTGAAATGTTTCCATGTTTTTGTATGAAATAATAGCTCGATATTTTCATTAGGTATATTCAATGTAATTATTCATGCACAAAACTAATCTTTCATACATGAAAATTGAATGAGAAAGAAGTTACAACATTTAAGTGCTCCATATTCTATGAATACCACATACATGCTACACCCAAGAAGCATGTGGTGCATACGATATGCATGCATTCCATGCATGATGAATTCATGATATGAATGAAACTACCATGGTCATTTTTACATGCATGATTATTAAATATATCTCATATTGTTTTTATGTAGTGAAAGATGGTGAAGTTGAGTGGATATGATATAAATAGAATCTACATATGATAATAAGATTGCAATAAATATAAACCATGTGAATAATAGTTTTAGGTGTGATTAAGAAATTAAATTGAACAGTCAATGATAGAATATAATGATGTAAATATTGTGATTCATGTAGTGTTTGGAGTGTAAATATGGGAAGAATACCTAAGTCCTTTAGGTTTTTAAAAGAGGATATGAGAACACATATATTTATATATCACTTGAAAGAATAAATCTTTACTCTTAGGGGATTTAAATTAGGAGGCTGACTAGGTTTAAATGATTTTTAAATAATAATTCAAAACAGAGAAATATCCTTTATTTTTGAATATTAAGATCACCTTCCATCAAGATTTTAGGAAGTTTCATATTTATAATATGGAAAATATCATTTGAGATACATTATTTTGTGAGTATAAATATACGATGAAGGTTTTCATAGATATTTTTTAAGAACTATTATTCATATTGAAAGAAAATTCTAAGAGGTTGATATATCAAGTATTGAGGAGAGAAGAAGGTGAGATGAATCAAATATTCCTTTAAGAAGATACACTTGAGTATTTAAAGATTGAGAAGAATCCAGATCATTCTTGATTTGGAAGGAGTTTAGGATAGAAGGATTATTCAAGTAATTTTTGAACATCTTAAAGGTGTATATAAGAAAGTTTAATCTGACATGATCATGTAGGAGGATCATCTGAAGAAGAAGAGGATATTTTTTCTTTTGGATCAACATAGAATAATAAGATCTTGTAGCTGGTGTTTCTAAACAGTTACTGAAGAGGTCCATAGATAGGGTGTATAACCGGTCAAGAAGAAGAAGTGTGGTTGGGGGGTATAACCAAACGAGTCAGTATTTTTGGTGGGATGGGGATGATAACCATACACAACTACAATATTGAATAATGGGGAGTATAACAAGTTCCTCCCAAAGACAAGTGATTGAAAGGTATAACTGACCCCACTTCTATGGACTTAGAAGATATTTGTAATTGATAATAATATTATAGTGTAAAATCCATGTTGGGGTGTATAACTAATATGGAAGAGAGTAATATTTTATGCTAAACCTTGTAAATATTATGTTCTTCTCTATTTCATATTACTACTACATATGAGGTGAGACTGAGAGATATAATTGAGTAGATCAAGAACCTTAACAAGTTCAAGAGGTTTAATTAAAAGGTAAAGAATTCATAATAAAGAGTGAACCATTGATTCAACCCCCTCTTAGTGGTACCTAACCAGTCCTTAGGATCTATAAAGTCATCTATGATTCAATCAAATATTAAAGGGAAGTTTAGTGTTTAAGAATAAGGCTATGTTGTGATAAGAGTTTCCACACCATGAATGAGAGTCATGCTATAACCAAGTAATATATGAAGAAGAATAAGGTCCAACTCACACCGTAAAGAGAACTGTCATACTTCAATGATATTCTTTCATGAAAATATTCATTCCAATATGGATTAAATTCCTATGAATTTTTTGGAGAAGAAGAGTCCATGAAGATTATGAGAATTATGAGAAATATTAGAATCTATAGATAAATATATAATCTTTGTTAAATGATATTCTATAGAAATTATTGAATATTTAATTTCCTTTTATCAAGGATAAAATCATGGGTATATCATGATGAGTTTATATGTATTTAATATTGGATAAATTATAACAACCCTGCTCTTTATTACACACTTAAAAATAATTTATTACATAAACTCTTCACTTGATACAATATGGAAGATCAAGAGGTATAGTGTCTTTGGGGATTAGGAACATTATATAATGACTTAATACATGAAACACAAAATATTTATTGAAAAATTCCTTTACATGACCACTACATTCCCTCTTACTTAGCATTGCATGGGATAACCTGAGGACATGCATAAGAAAAGGGTGAGCTATAAAGCCCATTAAGGTAGTAAACAAGGAATAACATGAAGAATACAATACATGTTAGTAAATAGGCATATCAACGGAGCATAAAAGAAACATGAACATAAAGTCATTATAAATCATGATTATCACAACATGGAAATGTGGCAACAACACTTAACATGGTATTAGAATGATCCAAGGCTCATTGAACATGGAGCCTGAGTAAAACCTCATTACACATGAATTATCATAAGTAAACCCTCATTGTACTTGACGTATCATGATACTAATATTTACCCAATGCATTGGAGCACTATTAGGGCACACCCTTCTTAAACATTTCATTTCATGTATAAGTGTTCCACAAGATCATACAACATAGATTCATTAAAAATTATAATTTATTCCACGGTAAAGGAACGTGTAATTAATACATGAAACTATTCCATAAATAAGTAAATGTTCATAAAGTTGAATACCTTTGATAGATAAACGGGCATGATATTCACTACACAATGATTTTGGATTGGAAAATGGTAGTGCAATTTCAGCAGCATAACGACGTGACATAAGACTTCATAAAAAGGGTTGATGAGAGAGAAAAGGGTGTATAATCATATAAAAATTAAATGGAAAGTAAGGGGGGTCATATAGATACATTTCCCAACATAATTAATGTAATTTAGATTCATAATACAAAATAATTTCTTGAATGTAAATGAGGAGAGAGAAATTTCTTATGGAATTTCGGCATAGTAACAGGTGTACATGGGAGGAATTAATGAGAGAGAAAAGGGGTATCTCACCAATAAAACATAAAGAGGGAAGTATGGGGGAGGTGAGAAATCATACCCTAACATTTATAATTTAAAATAATTGGTCATAACAATATTAAGATACTTGGATAAAATGAGAAAGGAAGAAATCCCTTACTTGGAAGTGTGATCCCAAAGGCTTGGGATGGGCTTGAGAGAGGCTTCTTGGGAGGTTGGGGTGCCTTGGGAGGATAGTAGAGAAAATATGGAAGGGTTTGTATTAACTCAAATGTCTTTAAGTGAAGAGTAAGTGGGAGCTTATGTGGGTTTATATAGGAAATGATAGGGAATTCTTTATTATTTAGGTTTGGGACACCACACATTAAACTAATCAAAAACACAAACCAACACATGGTTTTTTCCCATTATGTTTTACAAAGGGGAGTGAAAAACATTATTTTATAATTCCAATGGCCAAAATTCTTAAAATAATAGGTTTTCTTATGTGTAGGTGAGTCACACTCTCAAGGAAATCAATTTAAAAAGTTAAAATGTTTTTTAAGTCTTGAAGGGTCCACTAAAGCATTTTAAATTAAATCAAAAAAACCTAAAATCACATCATTTTAATTTTAAAACATATATTTTCCTAAAATAATTTTTATAGTATTTTATTACATCACTATTGGGTCATTATAATGTCATAAAACACATTATATATTTAAATGGTATTTAATTTTTACCCAAAAATTTGACAATCTCAGAAAATTATGAAAAATTTACCATTGGATAATTTCGATGTCATGATTCCAAAAATAATATTCATTTTTTATAAATAATTTTTTAAATATGTGAATTTTTACTTTTAAAATAAAAACTGATATTTATAAAAAATTCAAGGGTTTTGACAAAAATAGCTTTCAAACCTTAATAAAAATCACAATTGTATTCATAAAAATTATAAGGTAATTTATATTATATAAAAATTAATTTATTAATAATATTTAATTAAAATATTGTTTAATTAATAAATCCATTAATTCATCAAAATAGATTTCTTAATTAACTAAAAATGCTATTTTTTGCTTTAAAAAACTATTTACAATGTAAAAATAATAAAATGAAAGTATAGTCTCTATAAAAAAATAATGTACATAATAATAGTACTAGGGTATCATTACATAAACCCTTATAATACCCGCATAAGACCAAAGGGTAAGGTATGCGATGGTGATAGACTCTTGGGGTGGCTCAGATAACATCACTTGGGTGATAATCTCTATCAACTTCAACTTCTCTTATAGGCGGTTATGTTCGAGCTTAACATGTTGAAGCTCGGCTTGGTATTGGTCAAGAGAAAATCCCAATGATGCCACCTCCTTTCCGAGCTCTAACAAATGGGCTTCGTATGGAGCAATTATACTGGATGAGGCCATCGCTTCCTTTGTCTGAGTAAATTGGATTTGTTAATGACCTATATTTATACTAATCATGTGATCACTATTCAATGAATATATTAGCAATGGTCACAATTATTAACAATATTTTAAAATAAAAAAACATAAATCCAAAGAAGTGCATATTTTATATAACCATTTTACACAATAAGAAATTTAATTAGATCAAGAGTAATTTTCATTAGTAAAAGTTTGGGTCGTTACAATCTTCCCCCCTTAATAAATTTCGCCCTCAAAATTTCCTTTTCCCACAATAAAAAGGATGTGGGTAACTCTACTTCATCACTTCCTCTGATTCCCACATTGCTTCTTCAAACTTGTGGTTTCGCCACAACACCTTGACGAAGGGCATTATCTTATTTCATAGGACTTTTTCCCCATGATCTAAGATCTTCATCGGATTATCTTCATAGGAGAGGTAATTCTACAATGGTACCACCTCTGGATTGAGTACATACGATGGGTCAGGTATATACTTCCTCAACAGTGATACATGGAATACATCATGTACTTTAGATGGGTTTGGTTGGAGTGCTAGTTGATAGGACATTGCTCCAATGCGATCAAGGATCTAAAAAAGGCCAATGTACCTTGGAATATGCTTTACCTTATTCCCAAATCTCATAACTCTATTCCATGGTGATATACGGAGGAATACCATGTCTCCGATATCAAACCCTAGGTCTCATAAAAAATTATCAGCATAGATCTTTTGTCGACTATGAGCAGCTTTAATGTGCTGTTGGATGGTCTTAACCTTATCCTCCATTTATTCAACCATTTCTAGACCTAAGAGTTTTCACTCCCCAACTTCATACCAACATGACAATGTTCTGCACCTCTTCCTATAAAGGGCTTCACAAGGATCCATTTGGATGCTTGAGTGGAAACTGTTATTGTATGAGCACTCAACAAGAGGAAGATGTTTATCCCATCCCCCTTTTAAGTCCATTGAGCATGCTATCACCATGTACTCAAGTGTTTGGATAGTCTACTCAGATTGGCCATCAATTTGGGGATGATAAGCCGTACTAAATTTTAGTTCAGTATCCAGAGAATGTTGAAGAATCTTCCAAAACTTAGAGGTGAATCATAGATCTCGATCGGATACAATAGATAGTGGTACTTCATGTAGCCTTACCACGTATCTGATGTATATCTGTTCTAGTTGATCCAGTGAGAAATCCTCCCGAATTGTATTGAAGTGTGTAGTCTTTGTAAGAAGATCCACAACAACCCAGATAGCATTGTTTACTTTGGATGTATTCTGAAGTCCGGTGACAAAGTCCATGGTGATGTTCTCCCATTTCCATGCTAGTATGGGTAATGGTTGCATCATACCATTAGACTTCTTCCTCTCAGCCTTCACTTGGTGGCACACCAAGCACTTTGATGTATACTCAACGATCTCCTTCTTCATGTTATCCCACCAATAATTCTCTTGAATATATCGATACATCTTTGTGTTTCCTGGGTGAATGGAGAAATTCAAACTATGTGCATCATCTAAAAGTTCCTTCATCAACTCTGGATTTGATGGAACACATAGTCTTGACCCAAATCTCACAATTCCTTATTTATTGACATTGAACTCTGAGGATTTCCCTTTCCTGATAGTTTCCACATTCTTCTGAATTCCCACATCATCCTTTTGAGCATCCTTTAATCTTTCCAAAAGAGATGGTTGATAAATAATTTGTGAAAGGATTTATAATGTTCCCTTATTTATGATTCCCATGTCCATCTTCATCAAGTCTAAGAATATTGGATCCTTTTCAATTCTCATAAATGATAGAATCACTGGGTCCTTTCTACTTAGAGCATCCACCACCTTGTTCTCTTTCCCAAGGTAGTAATGGATTGAGCAGTCATAGTCTTTGATCATATCTAACCATCTTCGTTGGCGCATGTTCAACTCTTTCTATGTGAATATATACTTGAGACTTTTGTGGTTCGTATGTATTTCACACTTCTCCCCAAAGAGGTAATGATGCCAAAAATTTAAAGCGAAGATCACTGCAGCCAACTACAGATCATGTGTTGGATATTTTTTCTCATGAAATTTCAATTTCCTTTAAGCATAGGAAATGAATTTTTCATTTTTCATCAACACAAATCCCATGACCTTCTTCGAAGCATCACTGAATACGACAAAAAGTTCCCCACTTATGGGTAAAGTGAGCACGAGCGCAGCGATAATCCTCCTTTTCAACTCCTTGAAGCTCTCTTCACATTCATCACTCTAAGAAAACTTTACTCCCTTCTAAGTTATCTTAGTAAGAGGGTTTGAAAATCATTATAAATTTCTCACAAATCAGTGATAATATCCAACTAACCCCAAGAATCTACGGATATCCGTTACCGATGTTGGCCTCAACCATCCCTCTATTTCATTTGTCTTGGAGGGATCTATAGACATCTCATTGCTTGTGATGATATGACCTAAGAATTAGACCTCCTTCAACCAGAACTCAAAATTTATGTACTTTTCATAGAGATTATCCTTCTGTAAGGTGTCTAGTATAGTTCTTATATGCTCCTCATGCTCCTCCTTGGTTTTTGAGTATATTAGAATATCGTTTATAAATACTACCACAAATTTGTCGAGGCAATCTCTAAAGACTATATTCATCAAGTCCATGAAGATATATAGAGCAGTAGTGAGTCCGAAAGGCATTGCTATGAATTCATAGTGCCCGTACCTTATGAAAAAAGCAGTCTTGGGGATATCCTTCTTCTTCACTCTTACTTGGTAATATCCTGACCACAAATCTAACTTAGAGAAGTATTGTGATCCATGTAGCTGATCAAACAAGTCATCAATTCTTGGAAGAGGATACTTGTTCTTTATTGTTATTTTTTGAGCTCAATATAATCAATGAAAAGGTGCATTGACCCATCCTTATTGACAAAGAGGATTGGTGCACCCCATGGTGAAGCACTTGGGCGTATAAACCCTTTATCCAGATTCTCATGTAGTTGTTTCTTCAGTTCCTCAAGCTCCACAACAACCATTCTATACAGAGTCTTGGATATTGGAAACACCCCATGTATAAGTTCAATTGTTAATTCAACATCTCTTCTAGGAGTAAGACCAAGAAATTTATCGGGAAACACTTATGCAAATTCCCTCACAATAGGCATGTATTCAAGGATAATTGCTTACTTAGAATCAATCGTCTGAGCCAGATATGCATGCACATAGGGCAGTAATATCCATGCTTGAGATGATGGTGCTAAAGAAGATTCATCTTCCTCCTTTCACTTGTATATAATTGGGGGTCAATTCTCAATATAGAGAGTGATTTCCCTCTCACGAGAATTTATGTTGGCTCTATATAAGGAAAGCCAATCTATGCTGAGAATTTCATCAAATTACAACATAGGGAGTATGACAAGGTTCATCGGTAAGTTTAATCCATAAATTATGATAGAGGAGGAGTTATATTCATGGGATGAAATGATTTAACCATTTTCCATACTCACCAACATATTTAATTCTATGATTTTTGGTGGTGCTGAGATTTTCTACTAAAATTTTGGGATATAAAAGAATGCATAGAACTAGAATAAAAAAGTATGTTCACTATTATTGAATGAATAACTAGCATACCTTTCACCACTTCATTGTTGGGGTTCAATTAAGTAGTAGTGATGGAAAAACCTCACCCTTTCTTCCTTGGAGGTTTTTGGTTGCCTCTGAAAACCCTTAGATTAGGGCACTAATTTTCATGGTTCCCTGGTTCTTTACAGTTGGAGCAATGAACAACGCATTGAGGGTTGAACGAAGTGTTCCTCTCCTCTGTCACAACCGAAAGTTTATCTTGTCAGTAGTTAATGGCTAGGTTTCCTTCTCTTCCACACCTAAAGCATTTAGTCATCCCCTTTAGGCAATTTATAGGGTGCTTCTTTATGCACCTTTGGAAAGTAGGGTGCTATATTTTCTTAGCATCATTGGATTTATCCATCGGACCACTAGAATTGAAGTCCACCTTATGATTCTTATCCCCATGATACCCATGAGATTCACCGATATCCATTTCGACTTTGAGGGCACATCACAAAATTTCCTCATAGCTATTGAAGTCACAGATTGCCAGAGCTTTCTGTAGGCTCGGTTTTATCCCATCAAAGAAGCGGTCAACCATGCATTCGAGGGTCACAATAAAGCCGAAGGCGTATCATGAAAGCCTTTTGAATTTTTCCTTGTACGCTTCGATGGATTCATCATCTTTTTTCTTGAGTGCAAGGAAGTAGCTTTCTATATTAATTCAGAGGGTGAGAGGAAAATATTTATCGAATTTTTTTTTCTAGAAATCCTTCCATTCAAACGCCTCAATCGCCTCCTCAGGTTTCATATTTTTGATCAATTTACACCATTGATCAGCTTCACCATCCATACAATAACTATCCAGAAGAAACTTCTATTGTTTGGAATATTAAAGGATGGAGAATATCTTTTCAATAGAGTTGATCCATTATTCAGCAATTGAGGGATCAAATGATCCATTAAAAGTAGGATGCCTTTGTCTCATGAATCTATTGATTGGAACTTGTTCTTTATTCGGGGGGGGGGGGGGGTGAACATTCCTCTTGACCCATGTTTCTATTTAAATCTTGAGTTAACTGAGAGAGTATCGTGACAAAGTTCGCGATTCCATCTCCTATTGGATTGGGTATCTCATTAAAACAATCATGACATTGATCTTCGCATCAGTTGTTATCCCGAGTCCTCCTATTACTGGCCATTGGATGGAATAAAAGGAAAGTTAGGGGTATCACATAAAGGGTAATCCAAGGACAAAAATAGATAACTTATAAATAATTTTTATTTCATTAACTTATGAATCTATAGACTTCAATATATGTTATCCCTGATCTACTTCCCAACATATATTCTTAGGGGAATTTTTTTTATTCCCTTAACAATGGTTCATACTAATCTTGTGAATTTATCAAATCATATCCCCTAGGAGTGTTGTAACCAAGAGTGTATCAAGGACTGTTGTTGTGTACTAGGATACCCCGAGTCAAGCCTGAAACTCATTGTCGGAGTTTTCACTCCTAGGTACATCTGTTCCAGAGCTTCCTCTACCTGATCGTATCCAGATAGGGATTTATTTGCTTGATAAACCACTTACTCAATACTCACCAAAACTTAGGGATGTTTTTATTATACTTAGTCTTATCCCTCAGGCTTTTACTAGGGTTTTCTAATATTAATCCCAAAAATAACTAAACCTATCCTCTGCTACCAACTATAACCACCCTGCTCTTTATTACACACTTAAACATGATTTATTACATAAACTCTTCACTTAATACAACATGGAATATCAAGAGGTCTAGTGTATTTGGGGATTAGGAACATTACATAACGACTTAAAACATGAAACACAACATCTTTATTGAAAACTTCCTTTACATGACCACTACATTCCCTCATACTTAGCATTGCAAGGGATAACCTCATGACATGCATAAGAAAAGGGTGATATATAAAGCCCAGTAAGGGAGTAAACAAGCATAACATGAATAATATAATACATGTTAGGCAATAGGCATATCAACAGATCATAAAAGAAACATTAACAAAAAGGAATGATAAAGCATGATTATCAAAACATAGAAATATGGCAACAACACTTAACTTGGTATTAGCATGAGCCAATTATCATTGAACATGGAGAATGAGTAAAACCTCGTTTCACTTGAATTAGCATGAGTAAAACCTCATTTCACTTGATGTGTCATGATATTAATCTTTACCCAATGCATTGGAGCGCTATCAGGGCGCACCCTTCTTAAACATTTCATTTCATGCATAGGTGTGCCACAAGATCGTACAACATAGATTCATTAAACATCATAATTTATTCCACAGTAAAGGAATGTTGAATTAATACATGAAAATATTAGATCAATAAGTAAATGTTCATAATGTCGAATACCCTTATTAGTGAAATGGGCATGGTATTCACTATACAATGATTTTGGCTTGGAAAATGGCGGTGCAATTTCGGCAGCATAACGGCGTGAAATAAGACTTCATAAAAATGGTTTATGAGAGAGAAAATGGTGTCTCATAATATGTAAATGAAATGGAAAGTAATGGGTTCATATAGATACATGTCCCAACATAATTAATGGAATTTGGATTCATAATACAAAAGAATTTCATGAATGTAAATGAGGAGAGAGAAATTCCTTACGAAATTTCGGCATGGTAACATGTGTACATGGATGGAATTAATGAGAGAGAAAAGGGTTATACCATCATTAAAACATAAAGAGTTCATTATGGGGGAGGTAAAAATCATACCCCAACATTTATAATTGAAAATAAAAGGGCATAACAATATTAAGAAACTTGGATAAAATGAGAATGGAAGGAATCCCTTACTTGGAAGTGTGATCCCAAAGGCTTGGAAGGGGATTGAGAGAGGCTTATTGGGAGTTTGGGGGTGCCTTGGGATGATTATAGAGATATAAAGTAATAGTTTGTATGAACTCAAAAGGATTTGAGTTAAGAGGAAGTGGGAGATTGGGTGGGTTTATATAGGAAAGGAGAGGGAATTCTTTATTATTTAGGTTTGGGGCACCACACATTAAACTAATCAAAACCAAAAAACAACCCATGGTTTTTACCATGGTTTTTTCCAAATGGGATTGGAAAACATTATTTTATAAGTCTGATGATATAAATTATTAAAATAAAAGGTTTTCTTATGTGGAGGTGAGTCACACTCTCAAGGAAATCAATTTAAAAATTTAAAATGTTTTATAAGTCTTGAAGGGTCCACTAAAGCATTGTAAAATAAATCAAAAAAACCGAAAATAAAATTATTTTATTTTTAAAAAATATATTTGATGAAAATAATGTTTATAGTATTTTATTACATCACTATTGGGTCATTATGATGTCATAAAATACATTATATATTTAAACAGTATTTAATTTTTACCCAAAACTTCGACTGTCTCAGAAAATTATAAAAAATTAACCTTTGGATAATTTTGACGTCCTGATTCCATAAATAATATTAATTTTATCTAAATAATTTTATACATATGTTAATTTTTAATTTCAAAATAAAAACTGACATTTATTTAAAATTCATGGGTTTTGAAAAAAACAGCTTTCAAACCTTAATAAAAATCACAATCGTATTCATAATAATTATACGATCATTTATATTATATAAGAATTAATTTAGTAATAATATTTAATTAAAATATTATATAAATAAAAAAATCCATTAATTCATCAAAATAGATTTCTTAATTAACTGAAATGCTTTTTTTTTTCTTTAAAAAAACTATTTACAAAGAAACAATAATAAAATGAAAGTATATACTCTATAAAAAAATAATGTACATAATCATAGTACTAGGTTCCGTTAAATAACCCCTTATAACACCCGCATATGACCGAAGGGTAAGGTGTGCGATGGTGATAGACTCTTGGGGTGGCTCGGATAACATCGCTCGGGTGGTAATATCTATGAACTTCCACTTCTTCCATAGGTGGTTCTGTTCGATCTTAACATGTTGAAGATTAGATTGGGCTTGGTCAAGAGTGAATCCCAATGACACCACCTCCTTTCTGAGCTTCGAAAAATTGGATTCGTATGGAGTAATTCTACTGGATGATGCCATCACTTCCTTTGTTTGAGTAAATTGGATTTGTTAATGTCCTATATTTATACTAATCATGTGATCACTATTCAAAAAATATATTAGCAAAAGTCACAATTCTTAAAGGTATTTTAAAATCCAAAAACATAAATCCAAAGAAGTGAATATGTTATATAACCATTTTACATAATAAGACATTTAATTATATCAAGAGGAATTTTCATTAGTGAAATTTTGGGTCGTTACATAAATGAAGACCAAGAATTATGTATAAGATCATAACACCAAAATTCAAGGGATTTCTTATATTCAAATATGAAAAAATGTTCATGTTATTCTATGTAGATAAAAAAATAAGAAGAAGATAAGAACCTGATATTGTATTATGATACTAAATATCTAGAGTATCGATGAATGAAAAAATGTGAGTAAAACTAATATTGTATTCCCAAAGATAATTATGTGTGTTGAAGAGAGAGATACCAATGGTATTATTTAGAGAAGATTCTATGTATCGAAGGATAAAATGAAGGAAAAATAATAAGAGAAGAAGAAGAAATAATAATAAAAAGAAAATAAGAATAGAAGCAGGTGAAAAGACCCATCCTATGATATAACTATATCATAGAAGATGATTTAGAATAAGAAAATAAGAGAAGAGTTTAGAGAGAGACCGACACACACCATTGATTCTGATCATCACTTGTTTTGATATTCTCAGATATTGAGAATATTATATAATTGAAGATCATAGAAGGTTCAAATAATATTGAGTTTAGTAAGGCTGATGATCCCAATCCCAAATAAGGCCTAAAATATTGGGTACTTGAAGAGACTGATATGCATGAAAATATATCTAAATATCCACTGGCCGTTGAAGACTCATTTTAATAAATAAGATCTTATTATGGTACTATAGTGAAATCCTATAATAGAAGGAAAATATGGTTTAAGAGGAATTTTTAGTATCATGGAAGACTGAAGTAATCTATTATAATAATATCCATACCAGTCAAGAGACTAAAGAGTAGAGAGATCCAATATAAAGAACCAATAAAGTGATATATATTTTCATATTTATGTAGATCCTAACCCTTACCTAAGGGTTTATTTATAATAAAAATCATCATTATAGGTTCTGATTTAAGATTGATACCTTCTCACACATTTGTAATGAATTTTCTACACTAGTGACAAATTTGTGTGTTGAAACTCCACTTAAACACAACATGGATTAAATAACCACATTGGTACCGAACCATATAAAAATACTATGTACCACTATCCCTTGTTTATTTACTTATTTTCATAAATTTGTGAGCGTTTTGAGTGAATAAATATATCCATACATCTTAACCAATAAAAATATTGGAATATTAATAGGGTAAATTAAAAGAGATAAGAATTTAGTAGAAAGGGCCACATTGATTCCCCCTATTATGTGACTTAATGATATAATGGGAACTTCAAGTGGTATTAGAGATAATCCAAGTCTCCTATGAATAGATCTATTTTCTTTCTTAGTTATTTTTATCAAATATATATGAAGTGTAGTTTTGAAGAAGATTCAAAAATTCCTCAGATTGAAAACATAGTTCCCATCTCTATCAATTCAAACATGGAGGTTTCATCAAAAAACATAAAAAATAAGAATAAAAAATAGGAAAATAAGTTAAGAAGGATTTCAAAGAAAACATATGATGTAACACTGATTTAAGGTAATCAAAGTGGCAGTTCATCTGTTAAATCTTTTGATAATAATCATCTAGAAGAATCAAGTTTATGATGTGAATAGTATTAGGAGAATGAGTTTATTGAAATAGTTAAAGATCTCCACTAAAAATTTAAGAATTATCTAAAGAAAGTTCTTATTGAATTTATCATTTACATATTTTTATTTATATATGGCCTACTTGATGATAAAACATAGCTTGAATTGGAATCCAATGAGTTGGAGATACTATTGGATAAAAGGTTTCAAAAGTGAAAAACTATCACTTAACTTGTTAAATATAAAGAGTAATATTTATTAGTTTATAAAGAAATATATTCCTTTATTGAATAAAAATTACAAGTAATAATTTGTGGGAAATAAAGGCTTATTAAGATACATGATAAAGAGTTCCATACATTGAAAGAAATACAAAATACCTCTATGAATGTAAAACATGCTCAGTTGGAAATCAAAGAAAAGAGGATAAAATATCTTGAAGAATATATATAAGTGGTGAATAAGTTACATGAATATTATATTGATATGATAAGAAAGTAATCTAAAGATAGGTTCAAATCCCTTTAAGCTCAAAAGAAAATACTAAATATGAAATTCCTTGGACTAGAGGTAAATTTAAAAAATATGGAAATCAACTAAGATGAATCTTCACATGAAAATGAGATGTGAGATGCTACCATAAACGTTTCTAAAAATATAATTTATACTAAAAATTGTCATATTATTTAAAATAATGGATTAATATCATATAAGTAGCTATTTGGTAAGCTCACAACAAAAGGTAACCCTTGTCCCAAATATTATTTTTTTATTAATGATGTTTCAACTAATAGTACATGTTACAAATCAAAGTATGAAACAATGTGGGTAAAAATGGTAGGAAATCCATCATTAAATAAAGGGTGGATGTGAACATGTGTAGCTCCATAATTAGAGACCAAATAATTTGTGTTTTTGAGAAAAAACAACAAGGTTCTCAAGATGTCAATATTAGTGGACAAAGAAGAAATAAAAGGTTTATAATCCATTATTGATGTTGTATAATGTTTTGGAATATTTAAATTGATTTTTGGAAAACATTATATACTCATATAGATTATAAAATTATTACAACAAATGGGAGACATACTAAGCTGATAAAATGTTCACAGAAAAGGATAAATGCATTCACTAAAAATAGGTTTGAATGTCTTGAATATTTTTATGAGAATTACAATTGTTTTTCATAGTGGTGATAAAAACTATCTTTGGAGTACCAAGAATGTATCAAAATTTTTCAGTAAAATAAGACCACATAATCCAAAAAATAATCATAAAAAAATAGATAAATCAACCTTAAGTTATAAAAAAAATAAAATTGTTGAGAAAATTTCACCCAAGTAGAATTATATGATGGATTATACACAAAATAATAGATGTTTCTATTATGGAAGAAAAATACAAATCATGGACCATTGAAAACATGCCATTAATATCAAAATTTGGAGAATAAAGATTAAGTAACAAGTATAATGAATCCAATATAGAAATAAAATGATTGTTCTGGTGGATAACATCCAAGTAGAAAAATTTGAGAGGTTTCCTAAAGAGGGTAACCAAGATATTGGTGATAAATTATGTGTAAGGTAAAAATAGACTAAGAACACTCCCAAAAAATTCATGACATGGCTACTAGAATATAGGAGTTGTTGAAAAACATAGTAAAAACACCATTGGATCCATGTTCTAAAGTGTTTTTGTAAAAGGGATTCTCCACACACAGAGAAAACTGAGTACGTTTATAAGGAATTCATAACCATATGGCTAACACAGTTATAATTAAATAATAAAATATAGAAATAAAAAAATAAATGGATGTTCTTTGTGAGATAATGTGAAAAATCCTATTCCATCTAAGAAGAACTTTGGAAATAATAGGAAGACTATGCTATTCAAAGATTCTTAAGTATGGAAAATTAAATGAAGTTCTAGCATGAAGAGTTATCACACCATTAGAGTTGAGAGAAAAAGAGTTTTTTGGCTGATAAGAAAATCTTACCTATATTTATCTCATTAATAATAAAAATAGGAACCCACCATATTCTCATATCTATTTGTTTATATTTGTGTATAGAGAATTAAAGGTGATGAATAAAGGGATAGAACTTGTTGAATTCTATGATAACCATATAGAATGAAGATATATCCACCATAAAATTATTTAAATGGTATCATGATTCCACCATTAAATATTTCAAGTGGTATCAAAGGATTTTTGGAGATAATTTTTAGGAAGACCATCCATGATTATGAATTGATAGAGTGAATCCCTTGAGGGGGAGTTTAAAACATGAACAAGCTTCCAGGATATTAATTCATGTAAATTTGAAATATGATGGAATTTTTCATTAATGAGGTATGTTGATCACATTGTTCTATAATTTTATATAAATATTAAATTATATTATTAAGTGGGAGTGAATGATTTTATAATGATAAGAGGTGTCTTGAAGTAGGAGTAACATTATTTCTCTTGAATTATTTTTATGTGTTTGTTATATTGAGTGTAATCAATAAAATTTCTTGAGAAATATTCTTGAATATCAATTAGTAATATAATTATAAGTTGGTATCACATGATGGATAGTTATATGGAAAAATTTTGTTAAGACCAATCTATTTATTGGGATATGTTGAGTTATTGGGAGATTATTGAGACCTAAGTTGATGTTTTTTGTGATACGATGTTTAAGAAGTTTTGTCTATAATTTGGTATTATAAATACCTAAACATAATCAATATATAATTATACGATTTTAATCAAAAATTAAATTAATTAAATTATCATGAAGTTTTATGTTTAGTGTTTTAGAGGATTAGGAAAATCCCTTACATAAAAAAACCCATACTTTTCTTACTAAATAGACATTCTTTCCACCAAGACAAACTCTTTAAATGATACACCTTCTTAATTCATGGCTAAAACTTCATAACCAAAACTTTGACTTCATAATAATTCCTAATAATTTTTAATACCTATAAAAATCATTTGAAAATGTGTTATGAGAAATAAAATCTCAGTAAGGTTATAAAAAAAGAAAACCCATTATGCCATTTGAAAAAATTGAAAACCCATGAAAAAGTTTCTCTTTTTAATAATAAACTTCAAGATCCTAAAAATATATAATCACTCATGAAAATAAAATTTTATTAAATAAAAATATTAAAATTCATAACAAGTATATAAAAATATGAATGCATCTTAGGACATTATATTCATCACTCTTTCAAATAACCATTTCAAACCACCCTTTTAATGGAATAAACTACCTGATTACTTCTAAAATATAATTTTTAGAGACTGGATCATTACCCAAATTATTATAGAGATATATCTCAAGATCACTCATCCTCATCTAAAATTAACTTGTACTATAATTTGAATAAAACACATAGGATATTTCATATCATCATAAAAATCATAAGAACTTACATTTAACTCATAAACATAATCATTTCTAGTTAACCCATAAAAATAAGAAGAAATACCCTTTACACTTTTAATATATTTTATTTCAAAAAAAAATTATAAATCAATGATAACATAAATTAATTTGAAAAACCCTGAAAATTTAATGAGTAATCTTAATAAATAAAACTAAATAAGGTACATGGAAAATGAAATCATGCAGAAAATATTTAAAAAGACATTCCATTCATACTTTTTTAAAAAATAAAAAATGATCTACGGAAAAAATGTTTTAAAAGATATTTATTTTATTATATTGTATATAAAGTCAAGGATATTATAAAATGACCTGAAAAATTCATAACCATATATAAAAGGAAATTTAAAATATAAAATAAAGAATATAATAATGGAGGATAAAGAGTTGAGAGTAATACTTTAAAACTTTTAAAGTAAAGTTTTAAAAGAAAACCCATCAGAGAGAGTCCCAAATCTCCTCATACATACTCTAATATATTGAATAATAAAATTTTAATAATTATATACTATATTAAGAAATGTTTTCATTATTATTATTTATTTTTATTCATTTATTATCATATTTCATTCATTTACTAAATTGTTATTCTATATATTGGTCGTTTTGAATTCATTCACTTCATAATCTCCAAAACTACTTTGGGATAATGGTATTGGATAAAATCCTTGTATAATGGTTATATAATATCAAAGGATGTAAAGGTGTACTTTTTATGTAATTCCAAAAGAAAATGTTTTCAATAGGTTATGAAATAGTTACCCTTTAGAGAATTCTTCTTTGATAAACTTGTTTTTGACAGTTAAAAATGACCACGATTGTTTACCTTTAATTTAATTATTATGATCAATATTTTACCATTATAGATTCATAATCATGAAATAAATGTATTACTAATTTTATATCCAATAATACAATAAATTTGTAAAAAATATTCAAAAAATAATTAAGTTTAGTAAAACATCATTGTTCACTTATGTTGTGGAAAACCACCAGGGTAAGCGATGTTTTTCAAAAGAGTTTAAAAGGAGGGGAAAAACAATAAATATTTTATTTTTATAAAACAATTATCTTATAACCAATATAATATTTTAGGGTTACTTTAAAATATTACATTTATTATTGAAAATATTAAGAGGATAATTGAAATGAAAATACATAATTTTTGAAAAATCCTTAATTTGATATAGTAACGCCTAATGAAAAATAGTCTGGTGAGAAGAAATGGATGATATATCATAATAAATGAATTAAAAATATTCCAATAACATGGAAATAGATTTTTTTAATAAAAAAAATAAAAGTTTTAAAATATTTATAAAACAAACAATCATAAATAAGGAGAAAGTGGCTTGGAAACCCTTACCATACTCTTTGAACCACCTCTTTCAGATTAAGTCAAAATTATTTGGATAGAGAAATTTTGGAAATTAAAGAGCCTTAATAACTTGAAAAAGGATGTTTATAGGATTATTTGGGTATAATATAGAGGAAAAATGAACTTTATATTTGTTTTAATATCTTAAAATGTGTCCCCTTTTATAGAAAAAATTTGATGGCATTTTTCACAAATATTCTATATTTAAGGGCCAATAATATAGTTTTAGAAGAGAAAGAGATTTCTAAATGAAGAATAAATGATATGATAGACCATTTAAAATTATAATTTTCACAAAAAAATATTTTATGACTTTTTATCAATTTATAATTTATTTTTTAATATTAAATACCCTTTAAAGTCATTTTTTGGGCTATTCATATAATTTGACTTTAATATATATATATAACTATGGTATTTGAATTTAAAATTTAAATTTTTTTTATTAAATATAATATTTATTCTAAAAAATAATGAAACACTCTAATTAATCCAAACCTTATCATAATATATATATTTTTAAATCAATTATTTCATTTTCTCCTTCTTCTATAAGCACTGTATCGACGTTGCGTTAACATTTGAGATAATTATCCCTTTATTTAGATTTAAATAATAACTTACTAATATATATATATTATCATTAATAATTAATATCATCTATAATCATTCATAGTGTATTTTTATCCTCATCCTTATCACGACAACATATTTAAGGTATTATTTTTGATTTTTCTTACCTCACACCAACACTAGGAATGCATTTTGATAATTATCTTGTTATATAATTATAAAATTCATAAATATATATTATATTTATTAGACATAATTTTTATCTCTTAATTTATATAAAATACTTATACCATCCTAGATACTATCTTAAAGACACCAATTTTGAATTTTCTAATACCGCGTAGGTATTGCATCAACCCCAATAAATGTTTTCATTTTTATATTAAACTAAAAATTAATAAAAATTAATTTAATAATATTTCTATAATATTTTGAGTATATTATTATGTAAGATATTTTATATAAATTTCATAAATTTTTATGTCATATTTATGTCATGATAGTGTCATAAAAATTACGGTATTTGTAAAAATTATATTTCTTACTATTCACTAAAAAAATCAATTTTCTTAGAAAAATCCCAAAAAAATAAACCTAAGATAATTTTTAAATGATGAAACAAAAAATTAAGTCTATTTTATAAAATTAAATTTATAAAATTTATAAATTTAAATTTTAAATAAAACCATATAATACATGGAAAAATAATTTATTTAGAATCAAAAGTATTATTTTCTCAAATGAAAAACCAAATTATTATTTCATACCTTGATAAAATTATTTATATGATTATATTAATAATAAATATAAATATAAATCCAAATAATAAATATAAATAAAAATAAACATCGTGAAAAATCATTTTAAGAAAACATATTTAATCCTTAAAATAAAACATAACATTATGGAAACAAATTAATTTTACATGTATAATTAAAATATAATTGATTATATAATATATTTTGAGACATGAAATAATTATATATATAAATATCAAGATAAATAAAAATTCATATCATGGATATTGATTAAATATAATACTAATTTATTCACATCATATCTTATTATCTTATTTTTAGTGATCTCTTAATAGCTACCCTCAACAATTTCCCATAATAGTCATATTTTTCCTTATAAATAAACACATATCATATTATTTCATTCATCTTAAAAATATATTCCATATTTATATTTATTTTACTTATTTCATAATTATATTTGGTGGAGTTGTTTTCATGCGATATTGTGATGATACATATTTCATCTTTGCATTTATTTTTTATATTTTTTTTATTATTGTCCCATTATATTTACACTCATTATATTTAATATTATATTTTATTAATAATATTTATTTCAATTATGTTATAGCATAACTCCTATTATATTTTTTATGAAATGATAACATATTATGAAACTTGGTTTGTTATTGGCTTCCCCCATTAAAGAAATTATATCCTCATAATTTTAATTTTTTCCTAATAATAGACATATCATAATATATAACTTTTATTCAGAACAATAGTTTCTTGTTTAAGACCATGAAATTAATCATTTACTTCATTATAGGAATATTTTAGGACTTTGATTTATCTTAATCTTTTTCCCATTATCTCCAAATACAGATTCTTAAGATTCTACATTAAGGAAGTTATTTCCATAGGATGCTTTTATTCCTCTTTTTTATTGATATAAGATTTTGACTGAGATTTACCTATCTTGAATTTTTTATCAACAAGTGTAGAGATAAAATTAATTCCCAATATTTTTTTTAAATTCAAATAATAGATGATTAACTATATTTTTAGTAAATATCATCCTATTATTAATACTTAGATAATAAGAACATGATTGGAAAAAATTATCTTACCTTTGGGTATTTACACAAATTACTAAATACATAATGTTGGAGAAGGTGGGTTAATATATTTTTCAATATATATAGAATAAAAGGATAAATAATAAATTTAAATAGGTAATAAGTTCACCTTATACCACTTATTATTAATCCTTTCCTTAAACACTATGTTTTGAATGATATCGATATCTACTTTCCTCATTAGCTCTTTCTTTGGCACATTAGTTTGCATAGTTCCCAAATTACTTATATTTGAGACATTTAACTTTTAGTGGTGAATTAGAATACATTTTAATTATATTCTTTATACCAAGAAAACTCATTAAACTTCTTTAATAATCATATTAAAAGTGACCTTTAATACCACACTTGAAACATTTTCTAGTCCATTTAAGAAAATTTCCTAAGTGCTTATTCCCACATTTTTGGCATATAAGAAATATAATCTTATTTCCTCTATAATAATTCTCAGTAAGAAATCCATATAACTCAATTATCTAATTATCTGATGTATTTGGAACTTTATCAGGATTCTAGTTTTTAATCATAACCTTAAATATATGAGTAATAAAAACTGCAAGATTTTCCACCCAACTTTCCATTATATATAGTTACTACAAGAAATTTGGTGGTTTATAGCAAAAAATCTATAGCCATGGTTGGGATCAAGCATAGATGTACCCTCACCTATAGCCATAAGAAACAAACCACGACTATAATTTTTCATTCAACCATACGAGAAAACTATTTCCAATAAAAAGGGAGTGAGAAAGCTCCTATAGTCATGAGAAACACCTAAACACGCTATAGGGTCATGGGAAAGACCCTATAGCCACGGGAGTGGCCAACCATTGCTATAGCATAACCTATAACCATGGTCAGACCAGACCATTTCTATAGGGGCTATAAGGTACATGTTGGAATATATTTATAATAATAATAATAATTATAATAATAATAATAATAAAATACATTTATAAATTCTTTCACACACACCAACATATAAATGCTACATATATATTTAAAACCATTATATTGGTAGATTGGTAAAATATGACGATTAAAAGAAAGGATATATAGTTTTGAATATTTCTATTAGAATTTTTTTTATCTTATAGACATGGGCATGGAAACCAAGAAAATAGGTAGGTCCACATGGATACACTTATTTCTACAGGCCAAACCAGTAGATATAGAGCCCACACAGACTGAATTCCATATGGAAAAAATCTATAATAGGGGTGATAACAACCATGTGTGGATCAAATGTAGCTATAATCTATATTCATTGACCGATGGTCTATATACATGGTCACTACTTGTTTATATAAACCAATTTCCCACTAGTGAGTTATTCACTTTGTTTATTTTATTTTATTTTCACTTGGTTCCTTTTGGCCCCAATCATTTTATAAAAACCAAAATAGTTTATAAGGCCCAGACATTAAAGCTTAATTAATATTGAATTAAATTAATAATTCACATTGAGGATCTTTTCAGATTTAGAGTTTTAGAGAATTAGATCATAAAACATGCATTACATCCCACATTTAAACAAAGTGGTTACAAGATAGTATTCATTTTTCCCATCACCGGAAACATATTTAAAATAAAACATGGATTCTTTCCTGACACTTCCTTGACACTATCATCATATCATGTACCCTTCCCTTGACCTGTGAAAAACATTTCAAAAACTTGGGATGAGCATAAAAAGCTCAGTAAGGGATATAAAAATATGGAAAGGAAACATGAGTACATGTATACATAAGAATCAATGAAATCATACTCTACTCTTAAAACATAAGCACTTTAACATACCTCATCAAATCATGAATAAATTATTGAAATCATAAGACATAAAGGTAACATGAGGCATTCAAAACATTCTTACATAGGGAGTAACCCTCTTGGTTATGTTTGGAATACCCATCACAGTATATTCCCTAAAACTCTTCGGAGAAACCTTAACGTTTAACTCCTTCGCGTTACCCAATGCATTGGAGAGCTATATCGGGCTCACCCACCCTTAGTTTATCACGGAACCACCCGTCTTCATAACAATTCCCAAGAACCATAACATAATTGTATCACATAAAACATGCATAAAGGAAACATAACATTTCCACATTTCAATCACAAGATATCAATACAACCCATTGATATAATAAAAACATTATGAAAACCATTTTCAATAACAAAATAAAATAAAAGCAAAACATGGTATTTATTTTTCATTTAAAAAAAGGTATGGCTTATAGAGGAAGCCGAAACTCAAATAATGGTCACGGCGGCGTAGAAGTCGTTGTCACCGCATATGTACGACAAAAACATTCCCTTTTGTCGTTTAGTAAAATGCTTCGTATAAAAAAATATTCCTTTTGGATAAACATAAAAGTGAAAGGGGTTTATACACCGTATAAAAGAAGGTTGTGTATAAAAAAAATATGCCTCAATGAATGGAGATTGAGACGAAGTCCCATACCTCGGGTCCGACTTGACTCAATCGTTCTTTAATGTCCTGAATAATAAACTTGAGTTAATTTCTACTTGGTTAATAACCTTTTTCAAGTTAATTATTACTTTTATATCACTTATTACTGTGTTATAAACATTATGTAATCCTTTAAGTTAATAATGTTTGTCTTGTCGATATTTGGTTCTTAAGTCGAAAGTGGACTTCTTACAATTACATGTTGTTCGTGTGGTCAAAGGTTCATTATATCCAGAATGATATTCAAGATTTGGATATCATATATATCATATATATCCAGAATATACATGTATTTATAGTATTACATAATCATTTAGACGTAAGAAATGAAATGCACCATTCATGGAGACGGTAATCCGTACGTACACATGAACGCTACTTTCATTTCTATGTCATATTAATGGAATTAAAACTAAATGAGAGATTTGTATATTTTAATTACAGAATTATATTAATCATTTAGATGTAACATACATCATATATATCCATTATAAATATGTACTTATAATAGTACATTACATTTGGGGATAAGAAATGAAATGCACCGTTCATGGAGACGGTAAGCCATACGTACGCATGAACGCTACTTTCATTTCTATTTCATATTTTATGGAATGGAATCATAATTATATAAAGGTATATTATAATTATAGTATAATATAATACATAATATTATTAATTAAATCCTTTATACGTCCCACATATGGCATTAACGAATCAAATCACTTTGAGGGGGCGGTAGTCCATACTTCCTAAAATGAAGATATCGCGTTTACCCATAATGGTAACCATAAAGGTATGCCATAAATGAAAAATACATAAGCTTAAGTAAAACATAAACATATTATATATAATATATAAATATAGTGACATCTTAATGGCCACCTTTGAAGGTGTTATATGAGTGTTGAACAATCATCGTTTTGTGAGGCAGAAATTCACCATCCACATAAAAAATATCTTCTTCAACCATTAGATATAGGTGTGTGTAAGTGTAGCTAGAATTATTATTATAAAAACATCCTAGTATATTGAATATACTGGAGTTTTTACAAAAGAAATGAATAAAAAGAGTTTAGGGGGTTGGAGAAACAAAATAAAACATAAGAACACAAGAGAAAACACTACCTTTAAAACAGGTAACTCTTTTTGATTTGAGCTCAAAGGCTTCCTTGAGAAGACTTCTGCCAAAAGTGAGGCTTTAATGAGTAAGATAGGGATGTGTAGAGACAAAATGGATAGGGTTTGGCCTAGCCAAAGGCTTGATAGGTGTGGGTAAGGTGGTAGAGGTGGGGGCCTTTTATAAGAGGAGAGGAGGGACACTCTTGGAAAGTTATAAAAGGTTACTTTATTATAAAATTATTTTTGGATTTAAAAGGTCCCAAAATTATATATTTAGAGGATAAGGTGATAAGAGTTCGAAATAAACCAATACAATATGTTTTTGACATGTTTTGGTCTTATATTTTACATTATCTTTTCATTTTATTTAAATTGTTAAATAATAAGGTAATCACTGCATCATCTTGGTGTCATAAATAATTTAATTTATTTAATGTATAAAAATCATAAAAAAATATCATGATGTAGTAAATTGTTTTAGATTTCTAATGACTATTTATAGTAAAAAATATGACTTGTATAACCCCATGTAAAAATTGTTTTTGTAAAACAACTCATGTTTGTGACATTTTAATTTTAACATTAAATAAAAAGTTATTAATGTTATTTTCCCACCAAAGTTGATCCATGGGGTCCCCAAGTTTACCCATGGATTTTCTTGGTCGTCCATGACACATCCAATAAGGGCAGGACATGTGTCAAGATCATTTCATATTATTAAAATATTATTTTTACCTTAAACTACACTAATTACCTCTAATCGCGATTAAAAACTTAAAAGTTACTATTCACCAAAAAATTATTTTAATCCCATTGAACCAAATTTTACTTCTTAATGAAAACCATGTATGCCAGATTTTTGAAATTCAAAACACAGATGTGTTAAAATTTCATTCAAACAGAAAATCAGTTTTTATAAGTACCACTTAGTGGTTTCACTATTCATCAAAAATTGATGTTTTTCAAAAAAATACCAAAACTTCAACCTAAGCTATATTTGATATTCCGGATTCAAAAATGATGTCTATTTTAAAAAATTTAAAACATATAAGTTACATTAATTAATTTAATAATTAATTTCCGATGTCATAGCAAATAGCGTGTTTTTATGAAACAATAAGTATCAAAAGATTGACACTAGTTTAGGTCCAATTTCAAAGTGAAATTAATTCCAATGACCTCAATTGGATTAAATGGTAAAAATATATTCTAATTGTACTTTAAAAACAATTCAAAATTTAATCTAATCATATAAATAAATTAGATTAAAAAGAGGTTTTGAATTAAAATACAACATTTTTCACTATTCATTAAAAAATGAACTTTATCGGAAAAATACCAAAAATTCACACAAAGTAAATTTTTATGTCCTGATTCTAAATAAGAATTTTATTTGGTCCAATAGAATGTATAAGAGTTACCAAAAATATACTTAATTACGGTTCGCCATAAAAAGGCGATAAGTGGACCTTTAGTGAAAATTAGAGTATAAATGCCTAAAATTGAATTCTTTTCGTATTTTAAGACTTTATCTTTTATTGTATAAATGTAAAAAAACTTAACAAACATATATAATCATATTTTATTTATTTCCATTCATTCCCACCAATACAACGACTACGTGTTAACTACCATTTAAAATAATATTATTTTATTACTAGTGTGCAATGCAAGATTTCAAAGAAACTCTTTGTTGCGTATCGGGTACGCTATCGAACATAGAAACCCATTTAAAGTAAAATTAATATTTAATTCGTAAATATTAATAAATATTAAAATGATTTATTCTTTATTTACCTGGGATGTTACATCCTTCCCCCCTTTTGGGAATTGCGTCCTTGCAATTTTATTCACTTATCAAAATAAGTGGGGGTATTTATCCCTCATAGAATTTTCAGATTCCCATGTTGCCTCTTCAACCATATGGTTTTTCCATAAAACCTTTACCTGGTAAATTACCTTATTCCGCAACACTTGCTCTCTACGGTCAAGAATCTGGACTGGTTGTTCTTCAAAAGAGATATTGTCTTCCAACTGAACTACCTTTGGGCTCAAAACATGAGATAGATCTGGCATATACTTTCTTAACATCGAAAAATGAAAAACATTGTGTACCTGAGATAAACTCGGAGGTAAAGCCACTCGGTATGCAACTGATCCAACTTTCTCCAGAATTTCATATGGTCCAATGAACCTTGGACTCAGCTTTCCTTTCTTACCAAATCGCATCACACTTTTCCATGGTGAAACTTTGACAAAAACATGATCACCTACCTCGAAAGATAGATCCTTCCTCTGGTTATCTGCATAACTCTTCTGCCTACTCTGTGCTGTTCTCATGTGTTTCTGAATCAACTGAACTTTTTCTGCTATCTCTTCCACCAATTCTGGTCCCATCAGTTTCCTTTCACCCACTTCATCCCAAAAAGCTGGAGTTTGACACCGTTTACCATATAATGCCTCAAATGGAGCCATCTGTATACAGGAATAAAAACTGTTATTATAAGAAAACTCAACCAAAGAAAGATGTTGGTCCCAACTTCCCTGATAATCCATTGAACAAGCACATAGCATATCCTCCAAAGTCTGAATTGTTCGTTCTGACTGCCCATCTAATTGAGGATGAAAATATGTACTAAAATTTAATCTAGTACCCAACGACTTCTGAAGGACTTTCCAAAATTTAGAAGTGAACCTGGGATCACGGTCAGATACAATGGAGAGAGGAACTCCATGTAACCTGACTATCTCTTTAAGATACAAACAGGAAAGTTGATCTAGGGAAAAAGTATCTCGTATAGCAAGGAAATGAGCAAATTTAGTCAAGCGATCAACAATAACCCAGATTGAATTATTACCTCGAGGTGTCTTCGGCAATCCCACAACGAAGTCCATGGATATATTCTCCCATTTCCACTCTGGCACTGGTAAAGGCTGAAGCATCCCTCTCGGTAACTGCTGCTCTTCTTTAACCTGTTGAAAAGTCAAACACTTCACAGTAAAATCAGCAATATCCCTTTTCATTCTTTCCCACCAGTAATACTCCTGAATATCTCTATACATCTTAGTACTTCCCTTCTGAACTAGCTCTACCTTTTTCTGCAACTCACTGTCTTGCTTCTGTGCTTGCTTAATTCTGTCTGATAGAGAAGATTTCATTGATACCTGAAACAAAATAGAAGGACATCGTGCACCAACAACTTCTATGCCAAAGTTCATAAAATCCTTAACCAAAGGATCACGTTTCAAACGCAACATTGTTAATGAAGCATTACTTTTTCTACTCAAAGCATCAGCCACTTTATTTTCTTTTCCCGGATGGTAATGAATTTTACAATCATAATCCTTGATTAATTCTAGCCATCTCCTCTGTCTCATGTTCAATTCTTTCTGAGTGAATATATACTTTAAACTTTTGTGATCGGTATATATTTCACACTTTACTCCATAAAAATGATGCCTCCAAATTTTAAAAGCGAAAAAAACAGCAACTAATTCCAAATCATGTGTAGGGTAATTTACCTCATTAATTTTCAACTGACGTGAAGTATAGGAAATTACCTAATCATTCTGCATTAGGACGCAACCAAGTCCTTTCAATGAAGCATCACTGTAGATAACAAACTCACCATTCCTGGAAGGAAGTTCCAAAACTGGAGCATTCACCAATCTTCTTTTCAACTCCTGAAAACAATCATCACATTCTTTTATCCAGATAAACTTAACACCCTTACGAGTTAGCTTAGTCATTGGACTAGATAACTGTGAAAAATTTCTAACAAAACTTCGGTAATATCCTTCCAAACCAAGGAAACTAAGAATCTCAGTTACATTTGTGGGTCTTGGACATTCTTCAACAACCTTTGTTTTTGCAGGATCAACAATTATCCCATCTTTAGAAACAATGTGACCAAGGAAAGAAATTTGTTGCAACCAAAACTCACACTTGCTGAATTTTCCATACAATTTCATTTCTTTTAAGATTTGAAAAATAACCCTTAAATGACTTTCATGCTCCTATTTACTTTTAGAAAACACCAAAATATCATCAATAAACACAACCACAGTTTATCACCTGAGTCAAATGAGCCATCACTGCAAAAAACTGTTCAATTCTGATTCTGACCATCTCAGGATGCCGATTTAGAAGTTCATTTCCATCTGTATAACTTCCTAGCAGAACTTCCATGTTTCCTCTTTGAAAATCCATTCTGAACAAACTTGTCTTAGATGAAGCAACATGGTAATCTTAAAATGCTATATCATTTCAATTTGACCATAGAAAAAATATTTTTGGATAATCATTTAATAAAATTCTAACTCCTAAAGTTATCTAAACCGACCTCTGATACCAACTATAAGTCCCCGACCTTAAACCTTACTTAATATTGAATTAAATGAATAATTCACATTAATGATCTTTTCAGGTTTAGATTTTTAGAGAATTAGATCATAAAACATGCATTACATCCCACATTTAAACAAAGTGGTTACAAGATAGTATTAATTTTTTCCCATCATCGGAAACATATTTAAAATAAAACATGGATTCTTTCCTGACACTTCCTTGACACTATCATCATATCATGTACCCTTCCATTGACCTGTGAAAAACATTTCAAAAACTTGGGATGAGCATAAAACGATCAGTAAGGGATATAAAAATATGGAAATGAAACATGAGTACATGTATACATAAGAATCAATGAAATCACACTATACTCTTAAAACATAAGCACTTTAACATACCTCATCAAATCATGAATAAATAATAGAAATCATAAGACATAAAGGTAACTTGAGGCATTCATAACATTCTTACGTAGGGAGTAACCCTCTTGGTTACGTTTGGAATACCCATCACTGTATATTCCCTAAAACTCTTCGGAGAAACCTTAATATTTAACTCCTTCGCGTTACCCAATGCATTGGAGAGCTATATCGGGCTCACCAGCCCTTAGTTTATAACGGAACCACCCGCCTTTATAATAATGCCCAAGAACCATAACATAATCATATCACATAAAACATGCATAAAGGAAACATAACATTTCCACATTTCAATCACAAGATATCAATACAACACATTCATATAATAAAAACATTATGAAAACCATTTTCAATACCAAAATAAAAGAAAAGTAAAACATGTTATTTATTTTTCATTTAAAAAAAAGTTATGGCTTGTAGAGGAAGCCAGAACTCAAATAATGGTCACGGTGGCGTAAAAGTCGTTGTCGCCGCATACGTACGACAAAAACATTCCCTTTTGTTGTTTAGTAAAACGATTCGTATAAAAAAAGATTCCTTTTGGATAAATGTAAAAGTCAAAGGGGTTTATACACCGTATAAAATAAGGTTGTGTATAAAAAAAATATGCCTAAATGAATGGAGATTGAGACGAAGTCCCATACCTCGGGTCTGACTTGACTCGATCGTTCTTTAACGTCCTGAATAATAAACTTGAGTTAATTTATACTTTGTTAAGAACCTTTTTCAAGTTCATTATTACTTTTATATCACTTATTACTATGTTATAAACATTATGTAATCCTTTAAGTTAATAATGTTTATTTTGTCGATATTTGGTTCTTAAGTCGAAAGTGGACTTCTTACAATTACATGTTGTTCGTGTGGTCAAAGGTTCATTATATCCAGAATGATATTCAAGATTTGGATATCATATATATCATATATATCCAGCATATACATGTATTTATAGTATTACATAATCATTTAGAGGTAAGAAATGAAATGCACTGTTCATGGAGACGGTAAGCCGTACGTACGCATGAACGCTACTTTCATTTCTATGTCCTATTAATGGAATTAAAACTAAATGAGAGATATGTATATTTTAATTCCAGAATTATATTAATCATTTAGATGTAACATACATCATATATATCCATTATAAATATGTACTTATAATAGTACATTACATTTGGGGATAAGAAATGAAATGCACCGTTCATGGAGACGGTAAGCCGTACGTACGCATGAACACCACTTTCATTTCTATTTCGTATTTTATGGAATGGAATCATAATGATATAAAGGTATATTATAATTCCAGTATAATATCATACATAATATCATTAATTAAATCCTTTATACGTCCCGCATATGGCATTAACGAATCAAATCGCTTTGAGGGGGCGGTAGTCCGCACTTCCTAAAATGAAGATATCGCGTTTACCCATAATGGTAACGATAAAGGTATGCCATAAATGAAAAATACAGTAGCTTAAGTAAAACATAAACATATTATATATAATATATAAATATAGTGACATCTTAATGGCCACCTTTGAAGGTGTTATATGAGTGTTGAACAATCATCGTTTCGTGAGGCAGAAATTCGCCATCCACAGAAACAATATGTTCTTTAACCATTAGATGTAGGTGTGTGTAAGTGTAGCTAGAATGCTTCTTATAAAAAAATCCTAGTATATTTAAGATACTGGAGTTGTTACAAAATAAATTAATAAAAAGAGTTTAGGGGTTTGGAGAAACAAAATAAAACATAAGAACACAAGAGAAAACACTACCTTTAAAACGGGTAACTCTTTTTGATTTGAGCTCAAAGGCTTCCTTGGGAAGACTTATGCCCAAAGTGAGGCTTCAAGGAGTAAGAGAGGGATGTGGAGAGACAAAATGGACAGGTTCTGGCCGAGCCAAAGGCTTGAGAGGTGTGGGTAAGGTGGTAGAGGTGGGGGCCTTTTATAAGAGGAGAGGAGGGGCACTCTTGGAAAGTTATAAAAGGTTACTTTATTATAAAATGCTTTTCGGATTTAAAAGGTCCCAAAATTATAAATTTCTAGGATAAGGTGATAAGAGTAATAAATACACAAATCCAATAGGTTTTTTAAATGTTTTGGTCTTATATTTTACATTATCTTTTCATTTTATTTAAATCGTTAAATAATGAGGTAATCGCTGCATCATCATGGTGTCATAAATAATTTAATTTATTTAATGTCTAAAAATCATAAAAAAAATATCATGATGTAGTAAATCTCATTATATTTCTAATGACTATTTATAGTAAAAAATATGACTTGTATAACCCCATGTAAAAATTGTTTTAGTAAAACAACTCATGTTTGTGACATTTTAATTTTAACATTAAATAAAACGTTATTAATGTTATTTTCCCACCAAAGGGGATCCATGGGGTCCCCAAGTTGACCCATGGATTTTCTTGGTCGGCCATGACACATCCAATAAGGCTAGGACATGTTTTAGGATCATTTAATATTATTAAAATATTATTTTTACCTTAAACTATACTAATTACCTTTAATCGCGATTAAAAACTTAAAAGTTACTATTCACAAAAAAATTATTTTAATCCCATTGAACCACATTTTACTTCTTAATGACCACCATGTATGTCGGATTTTTGAAATTCAAAATACAGAGGTGGTAAAATTTCATTCAAACGAAAAATCATTTTTTATAAGTACCACTTAGTGGTTTCACTATTCATCAAAAATTGAAGTTTTTCAAAAAAATACCAAAACTTCACCCTAAGATATATTTGATATTCCAGATTCAAAAATAATTTCTATTTTAAAAAATTTAAAACATATAAGTTACATTAATTAATTTAATAATTAATTCCCGATGTCAGAGCAAATAGCGTGTTTTTATGAAACAATAAGTATCAAAAGATTGACACTAGTTTAAGTCCAATTTCAAAGTGAAATTAATTTAAATGAACACAATTGGATTAAATGGTAAAAATATATTCTAATTGTACTTTAAAACCAATTCAAAATTTAATATAATCATATAAATAAATTATATTAAAAAGTGGTTTTGAATTAAAATAAAACATTTTTCACTATTTATTAAAAAATGAACTTTATCGGAAAAATACCAAAAAATTCACACAAAGTAAATTTTGATGTCCCAATTCTAAAGAAGAATTTTATTTGGTCCAATAGAATGTATAAGAGTTACCAAAACTATACTTAATGACGGTTCGCCATCAAAAGGCGATAAGTGGACCTTTAGTGAAAATTAGAGTATAAATGCCTAAAATTGAATTCTTTTCATATTTTAATCCTTTATCTTTTATTGGATAAATGTAAAAACATTTAACAGACATATATAATCATATTTTAGTTATTTCTATTCATTCCATCCAATACAACGACTATGTGTTAACTACCATTTAAAATAATATTATTTTATTACTAGTGTGCAACGTAAGATTTCAAAGAAACTCTTTGTTGCGTATCGGGTATGCTATCGAACATAGAAACCCCTTTAAAGTAAAATTAATATTTAATTCGTAAATATTAATAAATATTAAATTGATTTATTCTTTATTTACCTGGGATGTTACATAGTTAGTGTGAGTAAATATAGTATCAGAATAAACCATCATATGAAAAAATTAATCCTATGATATTATAACCTATAATAATATAATTACTTCATCATATGATACTTTTTTTGAACCTATGAATCATTTAGGAAACATAAGTTTCCTTAAGTTTTGTTTTCTATAAAAGATCATTAATTTCTACTATTTTAGCATCTATCTACTTAAAATATTAACGAATATTAAATTTATTATTCTATAATATTTTATTTATGTAATGGAGAATAATATTAAATCAATCTAAATAAAATAATAGTTTCAAAATTAAAATATAATCTAATTATTATGAAAAAAAATTCTCACCTTTACAAGAATTCCCAATTTCCATTGTTGCATCAGTCCCTATAACAAGGTTTTATGATTTGAAACAATACATTAATTTTTATCTTCAAAATTAATTTCAAATGGTGAAATAAGGATTTGAAAGCAATAATTCCAAAATAATCCCCAATAATGGAACCTTTAAAGGAAATAAAGATAATAATAATAAATCTGGAGTGGAATAAGTATGGAGAAGTGGAAAAAATACCATTTAAGATTTTTGAATGACTTTAATGAAACCCATATTGATAAAATTTCCTTTTAAATAGAGATAATGTGAAATATAAATGGTTAAAAATTGAATACATACTTATATTTTAAAATGATAAAATAAAACTTTTTTGGTAAGAAAGAACATTGATATATAAGAGAAAAATAATCAATAAAGAGGTGATAATTTATTCTTAACAAGGAATTCATCAAAGAAGAAGAACATGATATGAAAATGTAATTTATCATATAAAAATAGAAAATACCATTTGATAAATAGAATGATATAATATAATAACCATAGAATAACATGTTTAAAGAAGAAATATTATGACTCAAGGAAAATAGATCGATTCAAGAAAATCCCTTATGACTTTAGAAATGTATGAATCAATAGACCATGAAAATTAGAACCTTAAATGGAATCATAAATAACTTGAATCATATGTAAATTATAATAAGAGATGATAAAGTATTAGAAATCACACCATGTAAAATTGAATTGGTGTATAATATTAAAAATGGATCAAAGAATTTTAATCGATACAAAGAAACCATTTTGAATTACGAGAAAGAAATGTAAATATACAAAAAGAGGAATTACATTATAATAAAATTTTAGGGTAGAGTAAACCAATGTTAAAATAACATATTCAAATAATATATTTCATGACTCAATTAAAGGAAATTGAGTCAACAAAAAATTGTACAGAAAATATTGTGTGTGAACTATAAATCTTTAAGGTAGGAAAATAGACTATAAATTTATCAAAAATTAATGTAAAAGAGTAAATTATTCTTTTCATGATCTTATTTTTGAGACATAGAGTATAAAATATAAAATAAAAATACTTGAAAATATTGGAGTATTAAAAATTAAACCCTAAAAATCAAGAAAACCTTAATA
This sequence comes from Viscum album, assembly GCA_963277665.1. Taxonomy (NCBI): domain Eukaryota; kingdom Viridiplantae; phylum Streptophyta; class Magnoliopsida; order Santalales; family Viscaceae; genus Viscum; species Viscum album. The sequence goes on along the minus strand of OY728135.1, from coordinate 89,192,215 downwards.
AAATGTTCTCCTAAAAATCAAATTAAGCTTTTCCCCAAAATTTATTAAACATCAATAACCATCAAAATCATTATTACTAAATTTCTCAACCAAAAATTCATGATCACATTGATCACATATATTGTCCCTAAAAAATTATTAACCACCTATATATAAAAGTAAACATTATCCAATACACACCCTAATCCCAGAAATATAGTAAACTTCACCCAAAATAACCTAAATCACAAACTCATCAAATCTATTATCAATTCCCAAGGTTACTTATACTACCTTAATTTCAAAAAATAAATCAACCCACTATCCTAAATAACTATAATTATCTAAAAATCAAAAAATATATTAACCCTAAAGGCTATCTATACCTTAAATGTGTATTCTTCCTAACAACATAATAAATGATTCAAAAAAAAAATTCATTAATCACCTTAAAATCCAACCCCATAATTATGAAAAATATTATCTATGTTTTTGAATTATGATGACCCATATAATTATTAAACCCATGATGTTATCCACAAATATTAAATTATTCTCTAATGATAATATCCCAACCCATAATGTTATATAAACACTGCTCTGATACCAACTGTAAATCTAAAAACACAATTTCCACATAAATATATGATTTTAAGAAAAAAATTCATTACTTACATTCCAATAACCTTTTAGGTTAGTAGTTTTAAAGCATTAGAAAATAATTACATAAAAAAATTCATACTTTTCCTACCAAATAAACATTTTTACACTAATCCAAAATCTTTAAATAATACATTTACTCATTCAAGGATAAAACCTCATGACCAAAACATTGAATTCATAATTGTTCATACTCATCCTTTATACCTATGAAAATAATTTGAAAAGGTGATATGATAAAACAAAGCTCCATAAGGGGTAAAAAAAATCCATTAGGCCATTAGAAAAGCTTTAAAGCCCATGATTTGTTTCTATTTTTATTAATAATCTTTGAGCTCATAAAAAACTATAATTACTCATAAAAACAACCTTTGATCAAAGAATACAATTAAAAATCATAATAATAATATATAATTATGAAGTAATATTGGGACATTATATTCATAACCGTTTAAAATCACTTTTTAAAATCACTCTTTCATTAGAATAACTTATTTAATTACACCCCAAATATTTTTTAGAGAGACTAAATAATTACCCAATGCATTAAAAAGCTATATATTGGGCTTATCCATCATCATATATAATTCCCAAGTAACATAATTTGAATAAAATACATAAGATCTTTCATATAATTATAAAACTCATAAAAAATACATTAAACTCATAAACATAATCATTTTTAATTAACCCATAAAAATAATAAGAAATACCTTTTATGCTTTTAATATTTTTTATTTTAAAGGATATATTTTTATAAAAAAATTATAACATAAATTAATTTGGAAAAACATGAAAAATAAAAGAGTAATATAAATAAACAAAACCAAATAATATGATAATAAAATAAAATCATCATGAAAACATTTAAAAAGTTATTCCTTTCACACTTTTGTAAAAAATAGAAAATGACAAGTGTGATTTTTTTTAAAAATAGATTTATTTAATTATATTATATAGAAAGTTAAGGATAATAGAAAATAAAATTAATAAATCATATAAGTATTGATAAGGAAATTTATAATACTAAATAAATAATATGAACATGGATGAGAAAGAGTTATGAGTAAGACTTCCAAACTTTTAAAGTAAAGGTTTAAAAGAAAAACCCTTACCTCAAGTCCCCACTCACCTCATACATCCTCTAACCTCATTAAAAATAAAATTATATTAATTATTTCTTCATAAAGAACCTTTTTAATTATTATTATTCATTATTATTCATTTATTACCATATTTCATTCATTTTCTAAATTGGTATTGTACACATTGTTCATTTTGAAGTCATTCAGTTCATAATCTCCAAAACCGCTGTGGTATAATGGTATCAGTTAAAAATCCATTTCCAGTGGTTCCATAAGCTCCATAATTTTCAATTTATATATTTTAGGTAATAAAATAAGCAAATTATTCCAACAGTTTATGAAATAGTTACCTTTTAGAGAATTTTTCTTTGATAAACTTGTTTTTTTATGTTTAAAAATGTCTATGTTTTTTAACTTTTAATTTTATTATTATAATAGATATTTTACCTTTATAAAATAATTATAATGAAATTAATTTATTATTAATTTTATATTGTATCATAAAATATTTTTTAATAAATATCCATTAAATACATAAGTTTATAAAAACATAATCATTTATTTAGTTAGCAGAAAACCACTAGGGTGAGCGATATTTTTCGAAAGAATTTAAAAGAAGGGAAAACCCAATAAATATAGTAGTTTTATAAAAAAATTATCTTATAACTGGAAAATATGTTAGTTTTAATTTAAAATATCACTTATTTTATTTAAAATAGTAATAGTATAATTGAAATGAAAAGACATTGTTTTTGAAAAACCCATATTTTGACATAGTAACGGCTTATGAAAAAGAGTTCAGTGAGAGAAAATGGATTATATATCATCATTTATGGATAAAAAACATGTAAATAATATTATAATAGAGTAATTTAAGTAAGATAATATAATATTTAAAAGTTTTTTAATCAAAAAAATCATAAATAAAAAAGGATAAAGAGGCTTAGAAACCCTTACCTTGGTCCTCGAATAACCACCTTTGGATTAGGTCTAAATCCTTTAGAGAAAGTACTTTTGGAAAGGAAAAATCCTTATGAACATGGAAATAGAAGTTTATAGATTTATTTGGGTAAAATATGTAGAGAAAAGGGATATTGAGATGTGTTTTGGAAAGGTTATAATGATTCCCCTTTTATAGAGAAAATTCAATGGTATTTTTACAAATATATAATCTTTATGGGATAAGAATGTAATTTTAAAAGGTAAAGTGGTTAATAAATGGATAATAGATGATATAATAAACCATTTCAAATCATACATGACTCAATATAATATTTTATGTTTTTTATTAATTTATAAATTATTTTTTAACATCAAATTCCCTTTAAATTCATTTTCAAAGTTCTTCACATAATTTAACTTCAAAAATATCTAGATAAACATGGAATTAATATTTTAAAATTTATATAATTTATCACATATAATTTCTATCCCAAAAAATTATTAAATACCATAATTCATCCAAAAATGTTCACTATATATATATATATTAAAATCATTTATTTTATTTTTCTCCTACTTGAAAAAGTGATACATCGATACTACATAAGAATTTTAGATAATTATTATTTTATTTATATTTAAAAATTCAATTAATAACATAAAAATAATCTATTAATAATTATTATCATATCAAATCATTCATAGTTTATTTTTATTCTCATCCTTATCATGAAAACATACTTAAGCTATTATCTTGACTTTCCTTACCATGGACAAGCACTGGGTAAACATTTGGATAATTATCTTTTTATATAATTATAAAATTCATAAAAATACATAAAAATAATTTATTATTAATCATTTTTATCTATTAAGATCAAGTATATACTTATACCTTATTAGATAGTATGTTAAAGACACTAATTTTGAGTTTTCCAATGCTGCTCAGGTACTATGTCAACACCAATAAATGTTTTCATATTTCATCCTAACATAAAAATGAATTTATATTAATTGAATAATATTTATATTATATTTTTTTCATATTATAATGTAAGATAAGTTCCATATGATTCATAATTTTTTATTTCATATCTATGTTAATATGGTGTCATAAAAGTTATGGTATTTGTAAAAACTGTGTTTATTACTATACACTAAAAATCATCTTGCTTATAAAAATCACAAAAAATCACACTAAGATAATTTTTACATAGTGAGAAAAAATTATGTCCATTTTATAACATTAAATTTCTAAAATTTATAAATTTAATGTTTAAATAAAACCATATAGTATTTAAAAATCAATTTATTTAGAATGAGAAATATCTTTTCTCAAATGGAAAACCATATTCTTATTTCATACCTTGATGTAGTTGGGGTATTACCTAAGTGGTAAAGTCACCCCTTAACTCTGTATGAAACCTGGGTTCAAATCTAGGTGAAGATTAATTTCCATGGTAATGTAGCAGTACTACAGCACTATAACAATGCGAGTACAATAACAAGGTATTCTAGGAGTGGCAATATTCATATGATATGGGATTTTGGGCCATAAATTTGGGGATTTGGAACACAGGGCCTAAAATATAGCTATTTCGAGCCTTCGAGATATATAAATAAGCATAATTAGACTCGGTGGAGTGCGGGATTATGGTGGTCACTGATGAGATCAACTACATATTGGGAGATCATCTAGAGTGAGATAACAATGAAAAAAGTCACTAGAAGAATTAAATGACCAACTAATAACTCAATGGGTCAACATGAAGATAGTGGGGTTATAAACACTAATGATCAAGTATAGATGGATGACAGGAAAACATGAATGATTTTTTTAGTTTGGGTATTTGGTCCATTGGTATTGCGTTTGTTCCTTTGGGCCATTGGTCCATGCATTCCAAGCCTACGATTTATGTAATTGTTTTCTCTTAACCTAGTTTAAAAGAGGGATTATTAAGGAAAGAAAAATATTCTAGAGTTGCATAAAATGGTGAATCCTAGGGGCGTTCCCATGAAAAATATTAATACAGTCTAGTGGGAGGGATCCAGTTCTAAAATATATAATAAGAGACTAAGAATGATCTCATTTTAAAGTAAAAAATCCCGCTTCCATGTCCCACTCATGACAAGTTTTAAGGAACTCTATATCAAGATGAACCAAGATCCTATATGTCCTAAAGAAATAGGAAATAAACTAGTAAATGGGAGGTTTATCTGACAAAAACTTAACCACTCAAGATGAATCTAACTCAACTAAAAATAGAGTAATTTTATTCATTTTTCAAAAATAGAGTCTGGTATTCATGGAATGATATTCAAATAACAGAGTGTTTCCTTCACCATAGTAAATATAGAAAGAGATGATAATATGACCTTTAAGATCATGACTAATTCTTAATCCATGCATGATTCCTTAGATGCATAAACTATCTATGTTGAGATTGAAACCATATCTAGGAATATTTTATCACATTGAATCCCCTTGGACTTCCCTTATACTATGAACTTTTAATTAGTTAATGTATGAGGCCTTATTATTGATGAATTAATAAAGGTTCCTATCTTTGTGAAATGAGTATAAATATCTTTCTAGTAAAAGATACTTAGACTTTAGTCGAGCCTTGGTTGGGTGATAAACTTGATGAGGAGATCTATTTATCACCTCCAAAATAACCCAAAACCCAATTTCAATGAGGATATTGAAAGACTAATAATCATCCACAACACCTACATTATTATGAAAGTATGTAGTGATGAATTGGTCTATAAATTTTTTCTGGGAATCACCATCCACGAGACACCCAAGGTTTACAAGATATAATGCACCCAATCACCCTTTATTAACAAGTGAAAGATTTCCTAAATACTTCAATTAACACAAAAAAGGAATTTAGTGTCAAGATGAATACCTTTATCTTAAACCTTAATATTCATGGGTATCATGCAATTATGAATTATTCACACCATAAAATTAATCTTGATCGGTAGATTTTTTCACGACAAAATGTTGGCCTAAACAGTAGTGTGCTGCTACACATGAATGATCCTATGAATGACTATCTTAAATGGATAGTCACAATGATAATATTTTACTTTATAAATAATTTCATATCTTATTATTTCATTCATCCTAAAAATATATTCCATATTATATTTATTTTTATTATTTATATAATTATATTTTATGGAGTCATCTTCATGGGAGATAATGATGATGTGTATTTCATCATTGTAACTCTTTTATATATTTGTTATTATTATCACATTGTACTTATATTCATCATATTTAATATTTTATTTTCTTAATAATATTTATTTATCTTTTTTTATACCATCAATCCTATTCTATTTCATATATTTTATGAAACCATAACATATAATTAATCTTAGGCTACTATAGATATTTTTTAAAGAATAATAATTGAAGAAGATTGATTGGATATGTTTAACGTGTTATATTTTCTAAACAATACATAAATAATATTAAAACCCACTTAAAATAAGATTTTTATTGTTAAATGAAGGCTATTTAAAAGTTTAAAGGTGTTAAGAAGTGATTTAGAATAAATTTTAAAGTTGTTAAAGGTTTGGATATTTGGATAAGTCTTTGAGAATACAAAATATGTTCTCTGAGTTATAATTGAAAAATGGTAAAGAAAATGATGTATAAGATGATTATAACTATGAAAAAGATATTATTTACTATAAAAGAGAAAATTTGGATAAGATTATCATCTTACATATATACATAAGATGATGGTTATATTTACTGATACTCAAGTTTGGCTAAGTAAAAAAATCATATGTTGGTATGCAATATGTTCTCAAGAGTTCTCAAAGCATGTGTAAAAAGATTGTTCTGTATTGAAGCTTGAATTTGAAAAGGCTAGGTCTTATATAAGATGTTTTGTAATGAATACATATTATGTTTAAGAATATGTAATAATATTTTTCTATGTTAATGTTTAGATTTGGAAAAGGTAGGGCATACACACGATGTTATACAATGAATACGTAAGATGTTTGATCATATATGAAAATTTTGGATATGTATAATGTTGAATCTATATACATTATAAGTTTTTTAAGATTAGTGAATTTGTGTGGAAAATGGAAACATCTTACATAATTATTAAGATTTTTATTTCGATACTCAAGAACATTAATTTTACACTGCCATTACTTAATAAGTTTCACTTAGCAAAATATATGATTTATTAAATAATTTAAATAGATTTCAAAAAATTTAAGGGAATTATTTTAGATTAATTATTTCAAAAAATTAAAATTTAAATCAAAGTTTTAAATCAAAATATGATAAAGTTGTTCATGCACGGATTAAATATCACAAAGGGAGTGTTTAATTCAAGTAGTGAAAGAAGATGGTTTTTTCCCTAAAGGAATATGTTGCACCATGAAAGAGAAGTAGTTATGGGAAAACTACTTGGTCATGATACAACATTTATAGTTTCTTGGTGATAACCTAGAACAAATTTTAAATAAGGAAGAAGAAGTAGGAAGCATAAGATAAGTTGAAAAAACAATTGAAAGGAAGTTATTTGCCTATGTTTTGAATTTATAATTTAAATTTTAAAGAGGGAAAATTGTTTCTACTAAAGATGATAATATTTATAGTAATATAAAAATATTTGATGGATATTATGTGATAAAAAGAAACATAAATAGTTTATCAAATAGAAATAACATAATGGGAAGAATAAGATACTTCTTGTAATGCATGTTTAAGAAAACTAAGAAGAAGAAACAACTAGTGACAATTTGATAAAAGTACTATCTAGTTGAAGACTCTCATGTTATTTAAAATTATTTTATTTCATTATATATGTGGGATCACTTTAAAAAGTTGAGAGACTCCTGTGTATCACATGTTTAAGGATAAACCTTACCTTTTTATTATATACATGATGAAATTAGTGGACCATAAGATCTTGGGTGAATCCAAATAATTCTAAGGATCAACCTTATAATTTTGACAGGTGAACCATGTAAATTATGTTGAGCCTTCTATTTATGTGTTTGAGTGAGTTTAATAGGAATCAAAGTAATACATTTAATAGGTGGTGAAGTTTTTTTTCAAGAATAAACTTAAAAAGGAATTGTAATAACTTATTCCCTCTCTTAGTGTTTACCTATTGATCTTGAGGGACTTTTCAAGTAGTATTAGATACCAGTTCCATTTCTTGTTGATATTCTATTTATAGAGAAAGAGTTTATTGTTTGTTGAGTTTTTGTTACTAAATTTCTGTTATATATATATAGTGTCCTAATTCAGTGACTAACAAGGGGATTCCCACTTTTGGTGGAAAAAATTTCCAAATATGGAAATATGAGATGATGCCTTATATTTTATCCATTATTGTGGATATTTTAGAGGATAAAAATAATAGTTTTATTCCATGTTTTGAAGGTTTTTCTATAACTACAACTTCTAGGTAGAAAATAGAGAATGATTCTCTTGATCAGAATATTGTTCTATCTTTAATTTTAGAGAATGAGTTTATAAAGTTAAAATGGATTAAGACAAGAAAGGGAATATGGTAAAAAATATAAAACAAACATGAATTAAATAAAAATATAAATAAATCTAAACTATTTTTTTGAATATTGAAGTAACAAGACCTCAAAATAATGGAATATGAAATAGTAAACGAATTCATCACTTGAGTTAATGATATTGTGAGCACTTTTATAGGTTTTAGTGAAAAGTTTAAGGATGAAATGATTTTGAATAAGATTCTATGATTTTTTACAAAAAAAATTGATTTTAAAGTATCCACACTTGTATAGTAATTCTAAAAAGTAAATTTCCATTAAAACCACAAGATAAGAGAAATATAAGAAAAAATTTCATGATGTTGAAGCGTACTGTAGCAACGGCGAGCACTGTAGCGGCGGCAGGGCACTGTAGCGGCGGCAGAGTACTGTAGAGGTGGTAGGCACTGTACAGTACTGTAGCAGTGCAAGTACTGTAGCAGTACTATTCACAGAATGGGCTTCGGGCCAAAAAAATGGGTCTATGGGCCATGTAATGGGCTATATGCCCACTGGGCCTTCGGGATATGTAATGGGTCTCCCTCTACCCAGTTAAAAGAGGTCTTTGCTTTCCTTTAATAATAAATGAGGCTTAGGCCCCAACCTTTTCAAAAAAAAAGAGAATTTTTAAGGGAAAACTTCCACTAAAGTGTTTCAAGTGTGAAAAATAGTAACTTTCATTGAAAATTTTCCAATTTTGATATAAGATAATCTAATTATGATAAATAAGAGAGGAAAAAGAGATACTTCAAGAATAAATCTACAAACTCTAATAAATCAAAGTTTCATTCAAGAAGAAAGGGTATTAATTTCTAAAAATGTAAAAATAGAAACTTATTTTCAAATTTATGTGATGATTAAAGTAGTGATGATGATAAGAAAGTTTAGACTTCTAGTGATGTTAATGAAAAACTAATAATTGCTAAAGTGTATAAGGAATAATTCATTAGTGATAATGTGAGTGAGTAAGAAAAAATATGGTGTTTATATTGAAGATAAAAATCAAGGAGGGTATTTAAAATATATTATTGGAAAAAAGGTCATAAAATTAAAGAAATACAATCAATATTCAATAAATAAATAATTTTTTCATGATAAAGAAGAATAAAAGTTTCTATAATCAATTGAAGATATAAATAATTTGATTACTAAAGAGAAGAATTTAAAAATTTGGATGGAAAAGAGAGTTATTATGAAGGATAAGGATATTGAGACAATCTAACTAAAATAAAAATAAATACTTAAATAGAATTGGACAAATATAAATCTAACATTCATAATTTTATCCATGAAATTAATGAAAGCTCAAAGAAGACGGCTGTTAAAAATGTTAAAGATTATGAGAATGATGATTATCAATTTTACAAAAAAATATAACACTAAAAGATTTATAAAGATATTAAAAGTGTTGGTAGAAATTATAAGTTAAATACATAGGTGAGTAAAAATAAGTTTTTGGAAAAGAAAAAACATTCTCAGAAATATAGAAATTATAAGAACATATAATTGAAAAAATGTTTTCTATAAATTACGATTAAGAAAATACTGGAAAGATTTATAGATAAAATAAGAAGGTGTTGGGAGTCTATAATAATTTTGTTTCACAAAAATAATCCAAAATGGATGTCTAAAAAAGTAATAAAAATAGGTATCAACATCTACATATAAATCTATTTTTAGAGGTCAATATTATTTTATGGTTATTTTAGAACTATAAAGGCTTTGGGAACAAGGTAGGAAAATTTTGGTTTAATTAACAATATTATTATGATCCTATAAGGTTTTAGAGATAAAGTTTAAGGGGGTATTCTGACTTATCAATAAAGAAAAGTTAATAAAAAAACTAAAATTTATGGACTGAAATTTGAGCATCAATTTAAATTATTAGAAGAAGTTTATGGAAGATGTTACCTACTGGGTCAGATTTTTGAATATTGTATCAGCATCATACTAACATGATTAAAATAAATTTCAATACTAAAAAGTCACATAAGAATAATGATAAAGGCAAGGAAAAAGATTTTGTTATTGAAACATAACTTAAAGCATCTAAAAGTGAATTTACAAGGATTTTAGGTAGTGGATGTTCTTTACATATGATGATATATTTAAAGCTATTAAAGGATATTGAAAATTGAAATTAAGAATCTACAACCCTTTTAAGTTATGATTCACCCAAAATCAATGGATTTGATTTAATAGTCATTGGTAAGGATAGTTTGAAATCCAATAACACTTTTTATGTTGATGGGTTGAAGAATAATATGTTAAGTGTGTATCAGCCATGTGATAAAGGTAATGATGCAATTTTTCCAAAAATATAGATTCTTTTTAAAGAGTTTTTAAATATGGAAGTTTATTAACAAATAGACAAAAAATAAGGGGTAACTTGTTTTAGGTTGGTGATGCTAAAAATTCATGATACTTAAGCATAAAATAAGAAAATCAACTGTATCATGAAAAGATTATTCATATTTACTAAAAGAACATGAGTAATTTTACCCATGGTAAAAATGTTCATGATTTACTTATTTTGAAAAAAGAGATAAATTTTATGTGCTCAACCTATAAAAATGGGAAGATGATTAATTCTCTATATAAAAAGGTTGAAATTCAGACATAACATCCATTAAATCTCATTCATTATAAAATTAGTGGACCTATGAGGAAGAAATAACTAAGTATAGATAAATATTTTATTTCCTTTATTGATTACTTTACTAATAGCACTTTCATTATTTTTAATAATCACAAGCCAAAATCTCTGAAAATGTTCAAAAGTTTGAGGAAGACTGAAAGGGAGTGCAATTTCTCATTAAAGAAGATCCATATAGAAAATAGTGCAGAATACACTATGTAAGATTTGATTATTATATTTAGAAGTATGGCATTAAAAATTAAATCAATGAACCATATAAACAAAGAAATTATGTTTAATAATATAATAATAGAAGTTTGTTGGAGATTTCTCAGACTATATTGATTGATCATGATACTTCTCATTATATTAATAGATAGACTATTGGTTCAATTGTTCACATTAAAAAAGGTTTTTTATATAGAAAAAATTTAAATATTTTACCATATGAAATTTATTGTAAGAAATCCATAATTTTGAAATATTTGAGGGTATTTAGTATCCCTTTAAAAATCAAAGTTAAAGTATAAAATATTGGGAAGTTTGAGTAAGAAAGATTTGAGGGTACCTTCCTTGGTTATCCTCTAAATGGAAGAGGATAAAACTATTACAAAAAAGAAAATTGAATATTGTGGATCATATTGATGTTAAAGTGTTGTAATATTCAATCAATTATAACACACATAAATAATAAAGTTCTAAAAGTGATGATGAGGGTGTTTTTATTGAAAGAAAGAAAAATTTTATGAAAATAATGTGATTTGAGAAGAAGTGTAGTGTAAAGATAACGTTTTTTACATTTATAGTGATGTATATAAACCTCACTCATGTCATCAAAGTATGATAAAGTAGGAATAGATCTAAAATATCATTTGATAATAAGGATAGTGGGTTCAGACTAAAATAACTTTGAGGAAAACAACACACAACTCCCTATTTTTGCATGTTGAACCAAGAGATGTGAATGAGGAATTAGAGTATCCAAAGTATATTGATGCTATGAATGAATAATTATAACAAATTGAGAATAATTTAACTTTGGAGTTGGTACCCAAGCCCAAAAAAAGTATGCTATTATAAAAATTGGGTGTTTCAAAACAAGCTGAATAAAAAGGGCGAAGTGTAAGATACATGGCATGGCTAGTGTGTAAATGGTATTAAAAATTTGAAGGAATTTATTTTGATGAGAAATTTTTACCTATTTTTATAATAGATACTATAATTATATATATTTTTACTATAGACCAAAGGAAATACAAGGTTTTTCAAATATATATAAAGTCTTCCTTCCTCATTGGAGAATTGGAAGAGGAAGCATACAATGCTAAACTTATTGGTTTCTTGCTTGGTGAAGATAGATGTTATGTATGAAGGTTAAATAAGGATCTATATGAGTTAAAACAAAACCCTAGAGCATGGTATTACAAGTTATATACTTTCTTAAAGAATTTTAAATCCATTAAAGTAATATTGAATAATAATATCTATAATAAAGATAATAATAAGGTATCACATATTCTTATTATTTATGTAGATGATATAATTTTTGATTGTGATGGGTTTTCCTTGTAAATGAAGAAGTTATTTAAAATTTACATGCTCAAAGAAATGAGAAATTTTCTAGGTTTATTAATTTATTAAGATGAAGGTCACATAATTATTTCTCAAGAGAAGTATGCTCAGGAACATCTAAATAGGTTTGATATAGAGGATTCAAAAACCGTTTCTAAAACTTTTTTAATAGGAACTAAATTTTTTTATGGATGATAAATAGAAATAATTTAATCCAATATAATTCTATAAATGTATTTAAAGCTTACTATACTTGTAAACTTCATGAATATATATTTTATATGCTGTTACATTATGTTCTATGTATCAAAGTACACTGAAGGAGACTCATTTAATGTATGGAAATATAATTATCCAATATATAAAAAGCATGAAATATTGTGTATTAAAGTATAGAAGTAGTGGAAATCTTGATCTTTAAGATATATAGATGAATATTGGTAAGTAAATGTAGATGATAAGAAGGTCTGTATCTAGTGGATTTTTCTTCTTATGTGAAAGGTCTGTATGTTAGTATATAAAGAAGCAAAGTTATATTACCTTGAGTACTTCCAAAATAGAATATATGGCTACAAATTAAGTTATAAACCAATTGATGTGGATGAGGAATTAGTTGGAAGATCACATGGTGGAAATAAAGATACCATTTCTTATAGAACCTGAAAGTCAGAGTGTTATAAATTTATCAAGAAATCATGTTTAACATTCAAGATCATAGAACTTTGATATAAAATATCACTTTATCAAAGAGATTGTGGATAAAAATGTGTTAAATATATAATTTATTCCAACAAAAGAGAAAATAACTAATGTTTTCACTAAAACCTTTCCAAATTTGTATTTCAATGATCAAGGTTGATGATGGAAGTTTAACCCCATTCCTTCCAAATACAAGGTATGCTAATTCTTTCCCCTATCTCACTTTCTCTTTGAATATTTTTATCAAAGGGTGAGAAATAGTACACAAATATATTTTTTTTTATTCCTTTATATAGTTAAAAAAATTACTTACATATGGGGAGAAGACTATTTTCTAAAAAATCCTTTTATATGTGTTTTACCTATTGGAGATAGACCTCTTATTTAGGGGGAAAATATATTTAGATAGTATTTAAAAGAGAAAAGTCATGAAGTCAAAATGTGGAGATGCATGAGTATTTTTGAATTATAAACTATTATAATAGTTTTGGTGAGTATGTATATAGTAATATATCATAAATAGGTTTTAAGGATAGATTTATTTAGTTAAATAAGTCTTTATTCTTATTTGATCTCAAGTTTTATCAAGGTAAAAGAAAAGTTGATTTTTTAATTTGTGTCAAGAGGATTAAGATTTGTGGAGAAGTATATGTAAGTCAATATTTTATGGAAAACATGGTATTATTATTCCATGTTCTTTTTTCCTACATAGAGTTCACTCAAGTATTCTTAGAATTATTGAATGATGATTCATGATAAGTTTATTGAGTTTGAAAGTGATTTATGTCATTTAGTTTCCAAAAAAATATAAATGGGGAGATTATTAATCCCAATAGACATGTTAATATATACTGAGTTCTTGGTAGACTATTAATACCCAAGTTTAAGTTACTATGATATAGTTCTTAAAAGTGTTCTATTGCCTTTGGTATTTTATCCAGAGAAGAAGAATTAAATAATAAAGAGTGGATATGTTTAATGTTTTTTATTTTGTTTTCAATATATAAATCACATTGAATATCACATGAGGTAAGTTTTTTAATGTTATTTGAAGGAAATTTAGAAGTTTAAAGTTTCTTGGAAGTGATTTAGAAGAAATATGGAAGTTTTTAAAGGTGATAAGATTTAAAGCTGAATATTTGGATAAGTATTTGATAATATAAAATATAATCTCTAAATTATAGTTGAAAAATAGTAAAGGAATTAATGTGTAATAATATTAGAACCATGCATAAGATGTTATTTCCCAAGGAAGATATAATTTGGCTAAATCTATCATTTTATGTACATATGTAAGATGTTTATTATATCTATTGATACTAGAGTTTAAAATCATATAATGGCTTGTAATATGTTCTGAAGAGTTTGTAAAGAATACATAAGAATATTATTTTATGTTGAATATTTAATTTAGTAAAGTAAAGTTATATATACGATTTTTTTCAATTAATGTGTAAAATGTTTGATCATACATAAGAAGATTATTATGCATTGAAGCTTAAATTTTGAAAAGGTAGTGCGTATGTATGATATTATTAAATGAATGTGTAAGATGATTGAGCATATGTAAGAAGTTTGGTGATATATATGATGCTAAAGATGTATACATAATATGTTTGTGAAGATTAATATAATTGTGAGATAAAGGGAAACATCTTACGTAATATGTAATTTGTTCAGACTAATTTGTAATAATATTGATCTTACACTACTGATATGTAAGCATTTTTACTTAGTAAAAAATACATTTTCTTCAAGAGTCTATATGTATTTTTGAAATTTTTATAGAATTATTTTAGAATAATTATTTCTAAAAATTAAAATAGAATTTAGAGTTTTAAATAAAATAATGCTGAATCAATGTATTAATGGATTAAATATCATAAAGGGAGTTTATGATTCAATTAGTTATGAAGGAAGATGGTTCACTTCATGAAAGAATATATTTTTTTTATAAAAGAGAAGAAATTATGGAAAAAATGATTCATAATGTTGTGACCTATACAGTTGTACCATGTTGATCTAGAACTAATTTTAAATATGGAAGGAGAACCAGGAATAATAAAATTAGTTGAAACAATAGTTCAAAGTTAGTTATTTGTCTACATTTCAAATTTAAAATTAAAATTTTGAAGATAGAAAATTACTATTTCTGAAGAAGATAATTTTTTAGTTTTGTGAAAATATTTGATGTATGATATATTCTAAAATGAAACATAAATAGACTATAAAATAGTGAGAAATTAAGATGAATAATAATATACTTTCTACTATGTAAATTAAAGAAAAAGAAGAGGGAAAAACATAGTGGAAAATCGATGTAAGTCATATATGGTTACAAAATCTCATATTGTTAAAAATTATTTTATTTTACTGTATCTACATGGGAACACTTTACATAGTCAGGTGACTCTTATGTATCATGATTCCAAGGATAAGTCCTACTATTTTATAATCCACATGATGAAACTAGTGGACCATATGATCTAATGTGAATCCAGATCATTCTACGGATTATCTTTATTATTTTAAGAGGTGAACCTTATAAATTTTTTATTGCCTATATATGTGTGTTTGAGTGAATATGACAGTTATCAAAGTAATAAATTTAATAGTCAGTGAAGTTTATTTCAATAATAAACTTAGAAAATAATTATAAACATTGATTCACCCCCTCTAAATGATTTCACACTTATTTTGAGGGTATTTATAGCTTTGATTTCATTATTAATTAATCATGTTTTTTATATAGATATGGCTCAATAAAACCTATGTTTAATTAATCAATGACTCATTATTAAGTGAAATGTGATTCCACCCTTCTTTTAAGTGAATCATAATTTAATTTTTAATAAGAGAGAAGATGAAATTTCAAGTCATGCTTGAAGTATGAGGTAAGTAAGCCTTTCCCTCAAAATTTCACCATTGTATTTATTATAAATAAGGGTAATATAAAAGGAGATCCAATAAAGATATATTAACAATGATTTATGTGAATAAGTTAAGGGTATTGAAAAAAATTCAAAGGGGGAGATTGAAGATCCCATTGGATTGTGATTTTTTTTTTCAATGAGTAAGCTAATTTTCAATATGTTATTGGGTGATGGAGAAAGATAATAATGAGTGGATAAATAGAAAGGTGAGATATGTAACTTGGATGAAGTTATATACCATTTTACATGCTGTTGGAGATCCATTAATATGCTGTCAATGAAGAATTCATTGATATGAGATTATGTGAGGATTCACACATCAAACGTATGATGATTATAAAGATGATATTTTAATTAATCAAATACAAGTTGTATTGTACGATGAGAGAATTATCTACTACTGTCACATTATGATGTTGAGGATATTTCTATATTAAATAAGAATCAAGTTGGATGGAAGAGTTAGAATAAATACATGGATTATTAATCTTGGAGGCTACTATTATAAATAGACAATTTCACTTGGATGGATATTTGAGAAGGTTGAGTTTGAATTTGGAAGTTTTGAGTAAATAAAGGTTCATAAAAATACTTCATAAGATTATTTAATGCTAAAATATTATTTAGGAACTGTGATAAAGAGGTTTGATAAGGTTTTATAATTTCCAAATTCATTTTAGTTATTTTAGGATGTTTTGGAGTTATTAGAGATGCTCTATGAAGGTTTGAATAAGTTTTTTGGTGATTCTAAAAAGTATAGATATCATATATAATATAAGTGTGTTTAATTCAGAATAGAAGAATTGGAAAAGGAAAAAACCTTATTTAAGGGTTCCTATTCCTAATATGTATGAAGCACTCTGAGTTTTATACCAAAAATATGGTAAAATATAACATCTTACATTGATATATAATATAATTTTTATACAAAAATATATATATTATAGAAATTTAACAAAGGAAAAAACCTTACATGATACATAAGATATTTTAGAATCATACTTAATATATTTTTTGAGGCTTAGAATGAAATGAAACAAAGGGAAAAAACCTTATGTAATACATAAGATATTTCATAATCATGCATATTATATTTTCTAAAACTCATGTAGAAAATTATAAAAGGTAAAAACATTATGTTGATATGTAAGATATTTGATCATACATAATATTCCAACATTTAATTAAAAACTTTTATGGACTAAATCACTGATAAATGCATAATATTTTGAATAATTAATAACATTTTTAAGAATATGTAATTTTTTTGAATATTAGATAGATATATGTAAAAATAAAAAACCTTATATATATACAGAATATATTTAAAGTTCGCCACTATGATATGTAAGATTTTTTATTTCTTACATAATTTTTTTTGGTTTTTGAAAAAATTTGAGTATTTTGGATTTCTTATTGAGATAATACTTTAATGGACTTCATGGATTGAATATCACAATTTTATTTGAGCATCAACCATGATTCAAGCTAATATTGAATGGAATATTAGTGATGATGAAAAAGGCTATGATGTAATGAGGGTTTCCACACCGTGAATGAGTGTCATGTCTCAACCAAGAAAGGACAAAAGAAAAATAAGATTTATATCATCCTATTAAGAGAAGTGACTTGATATGATGATATTCCTACATGAAAAAATTCTTTCCAATATGGATTAAATTCCTGTGGATTTTGTTGAGAAGAAGAAGCCATATAGATTATGAAAATCATGAGAAATATGGGAAGTCATAGATAAAGATTTGGTCTTTGCTAAATGACATTGTATACTTGTTATTGAATATTTAAAGGCAATTTATCAAGGAGGAAATCATGGGTATATCAAAACTAGATGGATATGTATTTATTATTATAGAATTGAAGACCGAGAATTATGAGGAAGGTATCAATACCAAATTTCAAGGGATTTTCTATCTTAAAATATGGAAATTATGTTCACATGATTATATGAAGATAAAAAAGTAAAATAATAAGAGAAGGAAAAGAGAGGAGAGAGGATATGAACCTACTACTACATTATGATGCAAAATATCTTGAGTATCAAAGAAAAGAAACAAAGTAGAGGATAACTGATACTATATTCTTAGAGATAACTTTGTCTATTGAAGAGAGTTAAACTTATGATATTTTATAGATAATATTTTGTGTTTTGATGGAGAATAATAAACTATAATAATAAAATAATAATAATAATGAAGAATAAGAAAATTGGAAGAAAGAGAAGTAGATGCGAAGAACTGTCCTATAATATCACTATATCATAGAAGATGATTCAGAAGAAGAAAAGAAGATAAGGGTTGAGTGAGTGATTGATAGGAAAAATTACTAATGATAATTACTTTTTTCAAGACTGTTAGATATTGAGGATTTTATATGATTACAGATCACATAAGTCTCAAAGAAGACCGATTTGAGTAAGACTAGTGATCCTGATCTAGAATAAGGTATGGAATCTTAGTTAGTTGAAGAGACCAACATGCATGTGACTGGAATTGAAAATATATTGGCTATAAAATAATTTTATTAAGGAAGAAGATATTATTATGGTGAAGTAGTGGAATCCCAAACTAAAAGGAAGATATTGTTTAAGGGTAATTTGGAGGTCTGTAGAATATTAGAGTGATCTGGTTGAATTATATCTATATTATTTAGGAGACTAAAGACTGAAGGGATCCATTATAATGAAACTCTTACAATATAGAGATTATAATGATATTAGTTTCAAACCTTCCCTACGATTTCCTCTAGAGTGAAAAACTTCAATTTAGGTTTTGAGTTAACAATGTTACCTTCTCACTAATTTGTAATCACTTTTCTAAACTAGTGATAAATCTATGTCTCATAATTTGACCCAAACACAACAAGGAGTATGTAAACACATTAATATCTAAAATTATAAAAATACTATTTGTTTATTTCCCTTGTTTATTTAATAATTTTCATATGGTGGTGAGTATTGGGAGTGAAGAGACTAATATATACATCTTAATTGTGATAATGGTTCAAATATTAGGAAGGAAAATTAAAATATTGAAGAATTTGGTAAAAGGATCACACAGATTCACCCTCTTCTCAGTTGACTACATGATCTACTGGAAAATTCTGGTATAGTCCTTTATTTATTAAAATTTGAAATTATATAAGTTTAATTATAATCCCACTAAACACTTAGAAATTATATTCTATCCAAAATGTCATTCTATGATACAAGAACTCTTTTATGTTAGGAAACAATGTTTATTTTCTATATTGGAAATATTAAATAGATAAAATATTAAAATCCATACATTATATGATATTATATGTTTTTTATGAAAATTTTAATGAGAATAAGATTTTATCCTTTAAGATATGTCACTATAGGGTGGTGGAAAATCTTTTTATAAAGATCCATTTCCAAGTGAAGCTATTATATGAAAAATTTCAATAATCTTGAGGATTTTAAGTGATGGAAATATAAGGATGTTTGAATTTTTTTCTTTTTGATCAAGTGGTGATTTTTTATTTTGGAATAAGGCTTTTAATTTTGGGTATTTTAAGGTTAATTATTGAGTGTTTTTGGATATATTTTGAGGTTCAGTTTGGAGCATCAGATTTTATCCAAGCTAATGGGAGGTTCCACCTGTAGTTTTAAAAACACATGTGACATGGTGTACATGGTGAGATGGTCAGTGGAAGGGAGAACCTAGAGGTACCATTTCATACCATGTGGCACTATACCAAGTACCTTATAGGACAAAGCTAATTTTTTCATTTGGGGGGGGGGGTTTAGTCATTTTACCCTATCCCATTTACCCCTATTTGATGTTTCTTTGATTTAATTCCTTCCCATACATCTTTGTGGATCTCCTTAGATCCTTATTTTCCTATTATTCTCCCTAATTCATGCATATAGATCAAGGTGGAACCAAGGGTGTATTTCAATCTAAATATGTGGTTAACCTTCTCCATTCTCTCATTCCCTCTACTTATTTTTTCCTATACTTCCTATTTTTTTGGTCAGGGATTTCAAGATGAATTCCACAAGAGCATGGGGGAATTTATATGAATCTTTTAGGTTTTCTTTAACCTTATCTGTTGGAAAGAATAAATTGTTCGTTTATCATCTATTCACCATTTTTTTGATATGAAGTGACTAGGGTAGGTTTTCCCTAGGTAAATTCTTAATTTTTTGGTGAAATTAGAGTGTGATTTGGTGATAATAATTTGGGAATTCAAGATATTTTGAGTTTAAATGGATTTTAGGATTAATACGCTTAGGTTTTATTCATGTTTTTGTTATTCTTATGTTATGGTGACTTGGTAAGTGGAATTACTTGGTGAAGTATATTGGTTTAATAATTTTTGGGACTTCTTGAGGATAATTTGTATTGGAAATATTTCCTATGAATAAGTTAGGGGATTATAAACCCTTTAAAAAAAATTTAGGTTATACCTGGGATATTCCTGCCACTGGATTTTTAATGTAAATAGTAATTTTTAAATACAATTTTTGGAACTCTGAATTGATAATTTATCAAGATATTTTGTTATACCAAGTGAAAACCTTTAAATAAAATTTCATAAGAAGTAATATAATGCTTTTAAAACCATTTCAATTTATTTAAACTCATGATTTATGGTTTTATGAAAATTTGATTTTAAATAAAGTCTTAATTTCAAAAGCTTAGTTTTCCACTCTAAATTATATAATTAGATTCTTATATAAATTTTGATAAGCATGTTTCACTACTTCATTTATATACCATAAAGAACTTAGGTAACCTCCTTATTTTTCTAGTTATTATCATGATTTATTTCAAATTCTTCCATGACAAGAGATGTGATAGGATGCTATATGTGCATTTAGACTTAAATGGTGTTTTTTAGGATATGCTCTCTTATTTAACTATTATTGAATATAGAATTCCCTTAGTATTAAAGCTAGAATATTTAAACCATGATTTATTTAAGAATATCTACGTATGATTTTTCCTTATCTTCCTAACATGGTTAATTCCTTTCACCATATAATTAATTAGTTATAATTCAATGATTCAAAATTAACCCTAGTTAAGAGTTTCATAAATAGTGAAGTGATGGATGAGATATCTATATATAAGGAAATGATACGATTCATGAAATTTTTTGGCTCCCCAATTTTTTTTATATAAATAAATATTAATATCACTAAATAAAAAATAAATGTCTCTATTTAAATAAATTACTAATATTTGTTTTAGTTTGTTTAAATCCTTTAATTCGAAAGGTAGTTTTCCAAAAAAAATTATTTAGGAACTTTAAATATTTTTCATTTTAAAAAATTATAAATTTTAATAAAATTTCAATTTTAAAGAAGTATAAATTTTAATAAAATTTAAGTGTGATTCAAATTATATAAAAAAAGTGTAACATTCAAGGTTTTCTTCAATTATAAAATTATTTATCTAAAAGAATAGTTCTCAAAAATTAAGTTTAATGCTGGAAACTTGTTTTAGAAGAAAAAATTTACTTTAAATTTATGTTTTAATTCAACTTCTAGATTTGAATTAATTCTATAATCATTTTATTATTAGTATGTATTGCTTATAACCTATGACACCCCTTAACCCTTACTTGGATTTCCACTAATGCACACTTATAACTCCCTTTCCTTACCTAATTCCTTATTTGGATAAGAGTTAATAAATCAAGGAAATTTGTTTATACCATAGTTTATATTTGGTACAACTTATTACTAAAACACACTAAGGGAAATATTATCCACAACTTGTTCCATGTTGTCTTTTATCTGGTATACTTTTTGTAATTTATGAGACAATATTATTAGATTGTGTATGTTTTGTTCCATTATTTTATGCAACTTATATGTTTCCATGATAAATTTACAACCGGTGTAACATAAATAATCATGTCTATATTTTGATATAATAATATTTTTTTTATTTTTTTAATGATTCCCTGAGCATGGATATAGTTATTATAGAATATGATCATTCTAGAGGTGGTACACATATATGTAATTTTTTTTATTGTATAGATTGTAAGGATGTATACTTAATAATGATATATATAGTTAAATGTGGATATGTACACACACACATATATGTATGCTCTTTGATACAAATATATATGCACATATATATATATATATATATATATATATATATATATATATATATATAAATTTCATAGAATACTTTCATTAAATCTTAGATTCTCAAATTGTCTCATAGTTTCCAAAATAATTTCCAAATGATATTTCAAACGTATTCTTTATAAATCATGATTATAGAGTCCTATTTAGAACTTTGAGAGTGTAGTTTGATGTTTATATTGGGTTTTTAAATGTAATTGAAATAAAATATATTTTATATAGAAAATTATCACAAGTTTCAAATGTTAATACCATATTGGTACTTTTAAATATTTTTTCATAGAAAGTTTTCAATATCCATGGAATCAATATCTTCCAGTTATATTAAGATGTGATTGTTTAATTTAAAATAGGGATTTCACAAGGATGGGAATAGGGAGGTGGGTTGAGAATATATGTTTGATTTATGTTGATTCTTGATTGTATATTGTGTATACAATCTACCTTACATTCCATTAATATAATCATGGGGATCCAAGTAATATTAATTAGGGATGACATATGGTTACTATTTAGTCTCTATTAGATGGGTTGGATCCTCTATGGTATCGAAGGCCCTAGGGGAGTTCCTCTAGTGAGACTAGTTTAGAGAAGATGGTTGGTTATAGACTTAGGAATGCATCAATAGGATGAAAGATGGTTCCAACCTTAGTATGTCCAGGGTTGTATCATGAGATGTTTAGGAATTTATCATGATTACTTATCTTTTATTGTTTACTATATACCACACATATTTTGTTAATACTCTTTTATGGTATGTTATACTATTTCATTATTATTCTGGAATTTGACCCGTTCTGTATTTATATTACTGCTTTATTGTTTTGATTTATTGAACAAGTTTATGTTTTCCTTTCAGTTGTTTTTGAATTCCTTCTTATATGATTATAAAGGGAATTTGAAAAGGACTTTTTCAAAGGTCATATTTAAATTAAAAATAAATGTTTAAATGTTTCTATAAAACATGTTTTGAATTTTAAAGACTAGTTTCTAGGAAATATTATAGTTTTTTTCTTTTAAAGATAAAAACTTATGTTCTACTTGTATTTTCAAACTAGTATGTATGGGTTTTTTTGGAAAAATAAATAAATATACTCTATGGTGATTACCTGTGAAGATATTTTATGATCACACCCTACTCATTCCACTCAGTGTCAGTAGAACTGATCTATTTTACAATTCAAAGTTCAATTTTAGTATTTCTTATAGAGCGTGATGGTTTGGGTGTTGGATGATAACCAAGATGTTACAAAAAGATCATGTTATGTATTTTGGTTAATTTTTATAATAATGGACGTGTTTTACATATCGATATCCCATTATTAGGATGTTATCTTTGATCCACTTCTATTGTATATTTATTTTGAGTTTGTTATGGTCATATATTCTAGTTATTCCTCATTTGTTTTACTTTATTCAATTTCTTCTTATTTGGCAATACACATGGATCTCTGATGCACAGAGTGGACCTGGAGGACTTTTATGTGGATGATTATTGTATTTTATTATTTAATGAGTGGATTATTTCCCATGATATCTCATTGTATTTCCTAGAATTAGTTTCTATCCTTGGTAAATCATGAACATGCCTCAGGTATGTCACATGCCGGTGTAGGTTCCTTGTTTAGGGGTGACATGAAGTTGGTTCCTAAAAAAATGGAATCATAGCCAAGGAATTTTCAGAAACCTAGGTTCTTAGATAACCATTTATTATTTTAGATGTTTGGTAGATTGAATATAAGACTATCAGAACTTGATAGGTAAGGGTGGGAAGAGTCTAGCTAGTTCTTACTCAATCTGCACCTCAAGTTTCCATGGGATGTGGGGTTGTAAGTCTTTAATTTTGAGTTTTACATATTGTTTTTGGTGTATTGTTTTTCATGTTGGTGGTAATATATATTGTTTAAAGGATTTATATGTTTTGGTATATGAAAATGGGAGTTAAATTGGAATAATGTGGTGAGATCATATGACCTAGAAAACCATGTGGAGCCTGAGGGAATAGTTCAACATGACTTCCATTGGCTGTTTCACAATTAGAACATGGTTTGATAAACCATGTGGCCAAGTCATGTACAAACACTAGTTCCTATTAAGTAATTTTTGGTATTATGAGATTTTATTTATTAGGTTTTAATTGGAGTTTAGTAATAAAAAGGTTGGGTTCAACAAGAAAGAAAAATTATTTGAGTTTAAAAATTGATAAAGGGATTTTATGATGAGAAATTGATTTTAAAATGAAAATTTTAAATTTCATAAATTTAAAATGTATGAATTTAAAAAGGGGATTTAAATATAGTTTTTAATTTTTTCATGTCTTATGGCCTTCTTGTGTAGTGTTGTGGATTTATTTTGTGGGGTGTTATTTCAAATTGAGATTTATTCTAGTATGGGTGTGGTTTGATGATTTGGTTTTTTATTTATTAAGTTTTATGTTTTTATATTATTTAGAGTATGCCACCCAGAAATTTCCTAAAGTTTCATATGAATTATGTGTCATATATTTTTGATGTATCTATTCTAGTGACTGACTCTACCTAGAATTTGAGTAGTATGGTAGAGCTAGATTCTTCTTAGTTATTAATTTTATTTTATGGTTGTCGAGGTCCACAAAAAGTTAGATGAAATTAAGGGAATATTTAGACCCATGGGAACTCTATAGGCCTTGAGGGTGAGAGCTATATTTGGTCTATTCAAGGGTTTGGGTCTAGATCAGTGGAAGGTTTTTGTTCTAACCCTATTTCAAGATGGAATGACATGGGAATTATTTAAAACCACATTTGATTAGTGTTTTATTCTAGAGTTACTGATGGTAAAGCAAGTGGTGAAGCTTAAGTCTTCTATAGGGTTAGAAAATGACAAAGGAGTACATTGAATACTTTAGATAACTTATTTTATTTTCTTCTAAGATTGAATTGAGTGATTTATTTAAGCCTAACTTGTTCGTGAAAGGTATTTTTATAGACCTTAGTTCTCAAGTTATTTCATCTAGGGACACCCTAATCAAATATTTGGTAGATAAGGCATTAATAGTTGTGTTGGTGTTTAGAGGGTGGCCCATAATGGGTAGAAACCATATTTTATTTAGGGATAATGAAGGTTCCCTAGTTAGTGAAAATTAGAGACCTGAGGAAACTAAGTTGGGAAATCTTATTCTATTACCACTACTTTTAAAGGAAACCATTCCCTTATGTGCTTCCATTATGTTTAGTTTGAGTACTCTAATCCATCTTTCTCTAGTGCACCGAATACCTTTCATTGTTGTGGTTGACTAGGACACCTTAGGAAATTACATGGACTAATATCTTAATATAATGATAATAAGTCCTTTATGAATTTGGGATCTTTGTAGTAGTCTTTCCTGATATTTTTAGGTAGACCTTAGTAGCCTTTCCCTATCTATTTTTTTCTTTTCATACTTTTTTTCTTATTATTTATATGTGGTTTTTATTCTAGGTAATTTTATATATCATTATTGATTTTAGTGATAGGTTCCTTGTATATTTTTTTTAATAAGGTGATTCTTTAGAGTTCCTTGTTTTTTTGAACCACCATGCTAGTAAGATCCTTAAATAGTGGGGAGACCCATTCTGGGTCTTTTCATTCTAGTCCTTCCTTTGACTCATCAGGTGTGACTTGTGGGTAAAGGATTATTTCCATGTGGTTTAGACTAGTTTTGGATTATTTTGGAAGTTATTATATGGGAATTATCTTCCTTCTAATATGGTGATCCTAATTTATTTTATCTATCTTGAATTCAATGAATTTATGGGGGTTAAAAGTGTTATGGTGGGGAGAATTATAACATAATGACCTTATTTTTCCTTACTAATTTTTTTATGAATTTATTTTTTCATCCTTTAGTTTTGGGTTGAATTTCCATATGAATTTTAGAATTTGGAGTTGATGCGCTTAGATAACTATTAGTGTATGGTTAGTGTATAGTTAGTAAGAGCCACACATCTAACTATAAAAAGTTTTCAATTTGTTGATACTGCCATTTTTTATGGTGAGAACATGGTTTGTCCAAAAATGTGGTATAATTATATGGTATTAACCTTATTCATGGATCCATCCAATGAGGGGAAAAAAATTTTCATATAGTTTTTCCATCCATGTGAACCCAAATTGTGCAACATGACCCTTATATAGGGTGTGGCCTAGACTTAGGTGAACATTGTGGAAAAATGTGAAGAAAAACTATGATACCTATCTATGTACCTTAAAAACTATTTTTTAACCATTTATACCTTATTAAATAATACCTAATCAATTCTCTATTCTCCTCATTCAGCTGAGGCACAACTAGGGAGGTCCCTTCCTCATCCTCCCATGTGATTTTGAGGTTCCTCCCATGATTCTTAGTGGATTCTTCAAAGGTTATCCCTTCCTATTCTTTTATATATTCTTTTATTTTTTATATTATGTTGGTTTTATCTTATAAAAACCATAGGTTTATGGTTTGATGAAATGTGTTGTGATCCTTGATGTTATGTTATGAAAATTTCATCTTGGATCCTTTTATTCCCATATTTGAGACCTTCGATTAATTCACACTTCATTGATGTAGGTGCTTCCATTATTTTCTTTTTTATGGAACACCATGTGATACTTGAAGTTTTATAAATTCATGTTGATAGAATTTATCATATGGTTATATCTATAAATTGATTTTGAAATCTTTCTGAGTTAAAGTTTTTATTAAAAAGAAGATTTGTAAGGTTTTCAATGTTTAAGCAATTGTGTTAAAATTATATGTATGCTATGTGTTTGATAAAATTACCAAGAGTATATTTTCAAATTTTGTGTGTGTTTTAAATGATATATTACCTTTAATATTTTATTTTAGGTTTTTCTTTAAGTTGATTTTTTTGTGTTATTTATAATTTTAGGCTTTAATGGTGTTACTTGGAGGTTATTATGTTTTGATACATTATTTGAATTGTATCACTTTTTTTGTTCCTTTGGTATCCCATATGAATGTTTATATATATATGTGTGTCTGTGTCTGGATATGTATATATATATGTTCATGGATACACATATATGTATACACACGCACACACACACACACACACACACACATATATAAATTTTATAGAATACTTTCATAAAGTTTGAGTTATCAAATTTTCTTTTAGTTTCCAAAATTCTTTCCAAATGAAATTTCAAATGTGTGTTTTCTAAATAATGATTATAGAGGAACATTTGGAACTTTGAGATCATATTTTTATTCTTATATTGGGTTTTTGAATAGAATTTAAAGAAGGGAGATTTTTCTTTAAAAATTATTACTAGTTTCAAATATCAAGGTTAGATTGGTACATTGAAATGGTTTTTCATAATAAATGTGCACCATCCATGGAACCCATATATTCCATTTATGTTTATAATTGATTGTTTTATTTTAAATATGTGTTTCAAAATGATGGGCGTAGGGTGGTGGGTTTAGCATATATTTCCAATTTATGTTGATTCTCAATTGATATGTTGTGTCAAAAAGGATACCACACCTCCCATTAATATTATCTTGGGGATCCTAGGAATCTTAGGGAGGTATTAGAGAAAAAAATATCTAGTCTTGATTAGACATACTAGATCCACTATGATATCAAATGCCATAGTGGAGTTCGATGGGTGAGTCAAGGTTAGATCATCCAGTTGGTTATAGACTTAGTAATGCATCAATAGCCCAAAAGATGGTTCCAACCTGAGTACATATATGGTCGCCTCATGGGATGTTTAGTAATTTCTCATGATTACCAATATTTTAATACTATATGTACAATAAAATTAGTTTTTCTACCTTTTTATAGAGTGCTCTACCAATTTATTATTTTTTTATCATTTGACCAATTTTGTATTTATATTACCACTTTATTGGTTCGATTCATTTATCTTGTTGATGTTTTTATTTTATCTCTTTTTGAGTTCCTTAATATATGGATATAAAGGTTATTTTTAAAGATTATTTTTGAAGGTTAACTTTAAATTGAAATGAAAGGTTTAAATGTTTCTTTAAAACATGTTTGGATGTTTAAAAACTAGTTTATCAGAAATCTTATACTTTGTTTTCTTTCAAAAATGAAAACCTATTTTATAATTTTATTTTCAAACTAGAATGTATAGGTTTTTTTAGAAAGGAAATGCATAGAATAAATGGTTCTTAACAACTTCACTATTTTATTATCACATAATACTTATACCACTTGAAATCGATAGAATCAAACTATTTTAAAAGTTTATTTTATTTATATCACACTTGGAGTGTGATGGTTTGGGTGTTTCATGGTGACTAAGAGGTCACAAGAAGATATTGTTAGATATTTTGGTTTGTGTTCTATATAGTGGATTTGTTGGCTATGTAATCCTACCATGTTTGGGATATTGTATTCTTTTCATTGATGTTTTATATTTATTTTTATATTTTTATGATTATGTATTCTGGTTATTCCTAATTTGTTTTAATTTATTACGTTTAAAATTATTTTATGTTTCACATAGATATTCGATGTATGAAGCAGTAATTCCATAGTTACGGGTGTAAGATCAATGTATTTAATTATTTATTGGGAGAATTCATTCCCAACAGCTCTCATTGGATGTCTGACACTAGTTTCCACCCCGAGGTGATTAGGAATGTGCCTTGGGTATATCACTGGCCGTTCGATTTCCTGGTTTAGTGGTGATCGGAGTTGGTTCTTGGAAACCCAAATAGATAAACACATCATATGTGTTATCTAGGTGAAATCATACACTTCCTTAGTCTATCTCAATTGAGGGACCATATGACATACTCATCATATGAGAGGAAAAATCCAATCTTAGTTAAGCTCCAACCGACAACATGATCAACAACAAACACAACCCACATTGATTATCTAAGACTCAAGGCTTGCGTAAGAAATGTATCAATGTATGAAGGTTATAAAGCTAGGTATCTCACCAAACTTAGGTATTGGGGATTCTGAATATGAACAATTGATCCCTATTATACCAAAGATATAGTGTATGAAACTGTAGTATGCTTTATGGTCTCACTAGTGCACAAAACCCATTTATGTCTCATGAGTATATTCTATATACCAATACAAGGATATTAATCATTCTAACCATCCCATTTTATCAAAACCTATAATACTCCATTATAAAGATCAGTTAGGTATAACTTAAAGGTGTACTTTGAGAGGTTAATTATAATTTCACTTCACAAAATGTATATCAATATATACATATATAAAGATAAAATTAAAGAATAATAAAGTTAATATTTCCTTTTATATAACATGATACATTTTTTGTTCTTAAACTCTTTTAATAATACTTAACAAAACCAGACATAAGATCTTGTTTAACACATCATATATGATAAAATGGTTGACCAACCTTATGTTTTATATACCTTTAAAGGTTTTATTAAACTCATTATATATCTATATAATTACTAACATATCTTTATGTGAACATCTGATAAAAACCTCCCACTAAACTCTTAAGTGAGTAACATATATGAAGAAATATATTTTAAATAATGGCGAGACTTATGAATTATATTCCTAATGTTCAACTCCTTGAATATTATCAAACTCTTTAACTCTACAAAATCAAATGTTATGATTATAATAACTTATATTTCATACTTAGAACTCTTTTTATGTATATTATCATCTTTTTCAATACTTTCCATCAAATTTTCCTTGAAATATTTTAGTAACTTCTATAACTATTTACATTATTACTTTACTAAAACATCCCAAAATCCTTTAGGATATTAAGTAACACCCACTTTGACTAGAATAATATTTTATTTCTTAATTTTGAACTTATCAAATCCCAAAAATACCCCTAGCCTCTTAGACACTATATCATCTTAAAAATATCACACTAAGATAAAAAAACTCATTTATATTAGAAAATAAAAGTTATTTCCATTAGCATGAAAATTTAACAAAATTTCATTTCCTTATAATATATGGAATTCTATGTGTTTGGATAATTTTCTTGAAAAAATATTTATATTTTAAAATATTCCTCTTAAGGGTGGTGGAATCATGTAATGACCTGACCGTAGAAGCCTAGAGCCAGTGCCCTACTTTATTACATTGGAATAAATACAAGATTCAAATCCCAAAGGACTAAATAGTTTATCAGTAAACCAGATTACATACATGATACCCATAATATATTGGGAAAATAAAATAAAGCATAACATAAGTAAAATCTCAACATTATTAAAACTCTTTCAAAGGATTCCTCTTCATAACTTGGGGAAAATAATATAATAAGGGTGAGATCAAATGATCAATAATGGTAAGTACAACGGAAGAAATAATGAATAAATAATCATAATAAAAATGGAATGATAAATAACTGATAACACATTCCGTTGAAATAACCGGGTAAGGCATAATAAACAGGGAAAGGTAAATAACTGAAACACATGAAATTTAATCAATAATTTGAGAATGAAATGTATCCATAGATTTAATCATATGAAAACATCATGGATAACAATAACAATAAATAAAATATCTATAAAGGAAATGATTAATTATTAGACATCATGTTTGAGGAACATGAAAATATTTACCATTAAGACCTTTCATAAGACGGTTTAAAACTACGAGTAGAAGGAAATTTAATTTGGCCAACTTATTTGTCTCATGAGAATATATCGATGCATCGAGGGAATATATAAATTAGAGGATCCACCTGTCACTTTCTATCCAAATCATTCCTCATATCGAGTAATCAATTTAATTAATATTTCCCTATAAAATAAAATAACTTTCAAAGTATAAACCATATGTAAACATGGTATATAGTTTATGAAATAATAATATCCATCACCCAATAATTTGGTTATATAAGTAAATTTTAAATGAAAAATTATTACAATAAAGTGATTGTTTCAATAAAAATTTAACAATCACAAAATAAAGTGCGATTTCAAAGATAACTTTTACTACGTGGTAATTTTCAAGATGAACCCATTGGGTGAGATAATTCAAAGTGAAATTTAAAATACCATGAATTATGAGTGAATCATGATATCAAAATAAAAATGGAAATTATGTAAACCACATTAAATTGAATTGGTTTAGAACAACAAATAAGTCTCAAAGGAATGTAAATTGAGACGAAATCCATTACCTTGCATTTATTTTTTAGTGAATGTAATTTAAACTCATGTATAATGGTTTTAATCATGTTATTAAATTATAATAGAACCATAATAATATTTATAATATAATATATTATCTTCTTATAATATCTTACTACCTGTTTGTTAACAATCTTTCATTATTTTCACTATTTTGGGTGTTAATTGCCTAGTTTTTTGAGTATATTTGAACTTCTTACTTATTGTTTTTATTAATAAGATCATGATTTAATAGTATACAGAATGTAAAACATTATTTAAATATAATATATATCCACTAAATATGTATTTATAATAATCTATAATAATTGAAGATAAGAAATGAAATGCACCATTCATGGAGATGGTAGACCGTATGTACGCATGAACACTACTTCCATATCTCTACCATATTAAAAGAATGAAAATTAAATGATTTATATGTATATTAGAATTAAATTATAATATTTATTTCATATATTTCACATATTTTTATTAAAATTTTCCCCAATACATTCCGTGTACAGTGTGAGTAGATCACAACACTTTGAGGAGGCGGTAGTCTACATGTCCACAAACAATGTTATCATGTCCCCAAAAAATGGAACGCATGAAGGTATGTGTCATATAAGAATTGAAGAAGAATAAATACATTATAAATATCATATATATCATATATAAACTATAAATACATCATTATTACAACCATTAAAGGTGGTAATTGGAAGAATAAACGACATCGGTTCACAAGGCGGTAGTCCACCATACAGACGAATGATGATTGCGTATCCCATTTGATGGTTGTGTGTGAAAGTGTAGGTAAAAACATTATCATAAAAAATATAATAATATTTAAGATAACTCGGTTATTATATAATAATTATATAAAAATAATTGAAGGTGTGGAGAAGTAAATGAAAGAAAAGTGATCGTTAGAAAATGTTACCTCTTATTTGGGTAACTCCATATAGTTTATACCAAAAAAATATATTGGTTTGATTTATGAAAAAGGTGATGATTAAAGGATAAGGTTATTGATTTTGGGAGATTATTAGATCATATTTTGGGTGATAAAAATGGATTTAGAGGTGTGAATAGATGGGATGGGTGATTTTGTTTTTATTGTGGAGGTGGAGTGACATTCTTGTAAATATAAAAAGGTAAACACTATTAAGAGATCTCAATTACATAATGTGAACAAAATAATGGTATATATTCAATAAAAGGGATTATATGGTTTATATTTGTCTATAAAATTACTTTTGGACAAGTGTCTAGGTTATTTTTCCCTTAAGTTTAAGGTTTAGTCGCTTGTTAATATTAATTTTACCTTAATCACTGTAATTAATTTTAACCGCATTCACTAATAATTTTGATAAAAACCAGGTTTAAATTATTAGAAATTAAAAAATATATTGATTACAATCCATTTTTCGAATTCCACTCACATAAGTGGAGGAAATTAATTTAAATTTAATCCCACAGACAAGATGACACAACAAGTTTTTAAAGTAAAAATGTTCAAAAGTTTGCTATGTTTTTATATTCAATTTAAAATTGAAATTGATTATAATAAAATAAATTTAATTAATTAATGTATAATTGATATAATATGACTTAAAAAACAATTTAAAATATAATTTATCCTTATAAATAAATTAGATGAAGAAGCGGTTTTCAATTAAAATTCAGTATTTTGCACTATTCATCAAAAAATGAAACTTCACAGAAAAATAAAACAAATTAATCCTTAGATAAGATTAGCATTAAAATTTAAAAAATGAATTTTTTTTTGACATATAAAATTTATAAAAGTGCAAAATTTATATTTAAAATAGCTTCTCCATTAAAAGGAGGTAAACCTGCTTTTATAAAAATATAAGTTTTTATTTGTAAAATTAGGTTTGTTCTTATCTTATTCCCATAAAATATATTGGATGAATTTCAAAATATTTTATTGGATATATAGAATATAAATTTACTATAAAAATTATATAAATGAGTTATAATTTAATTCACTATAATAAATGTGACTAAATAGAGTTTTTTTAAATCGGGTGTTGCGTGCATTGTAAACTAACTTATTATTGTGTGTTTTGAAAGCTATAAACTAAATTAAATTTATTCCAAAAGGAAAATATGGTAAATTATTTGGGTGATACATTATTTCATCCTATAAAAATTTAATCCTTGAAATTTTAGGGGTATTACCTTTTAAAAATATGTGGGTAATTCTCCTTCATTGAATCCTCTTATTCCCATTTTGCTTATTCCATTTTTGTGATTTTTCCAGAGTACCTTAACCAAAAGAGTCGTCTGATTCCTCAAAAATTTATATATGATATCAAGAATCTATATGGGTTCTTCATAGTTTGAATAGTCTAGTTCTAACTCTATTTCATCAGAGATGAGCACATACCACATACCTTTGACATGTAATTCTGTAGCATAGATATATGGAACATATCATGTACCTTCAAGAGATTTGGTAGCATTGAAAAATAATAAGCAAAAAATCCAAATCTTTAAAGAATTTATAAGCGTTTTATGTATCTAGGACTCAGTTCTGATTTCTTAATGAACCTTATAACACCCTTCCATGGAGATAATTTCAAGAAAACATGATCTACCACTTATAACGTGAAATCATTTATTTAGTTATGAGCATAGATCTTTTTCTTCTTTGAGATGATTTAATATGATCATAAATGGAATTTACCTTTTTCATCATCTCTTCAATAAGGTTTGGGCCTATAAGTTTCCTTTCACCAACTTTATCCCAACAACTTGGAGTACGACACCTCTTTCCATATAATGCTTCATACAACACCATTTGAATACTTAAATGGAAACTATTATTATAAGAAAACTCTACCAATGGTATGGACTTATCCCACATACCTTTAAAGTCGAGTGAGCCTGACCTCCACATGTATTCCATTGTTTTAATTTTTCTTTCAGAATTTCCTTCAGTTTGATGATAGTAGGCAGTGCTCAAATGAAGTTTAGTGGAAAGAGCCTTTTGAAGACATTTCTAGATTTTTGATGTAAAGAGGGGATCTCAATTAGAAACAATTGATAGAGGTACACCATTAAGTCTTAAAACTTCATTAATATAGAGCCTTTTGAGGCACTAAATAGTCATTTATTCTCTTATATCATGAAAATTTTCAAATTTGGTTAGGTGATCATTAATAACCCATATTGCATCATTATTCCTAGGATTATTTTGTAGTCCTATTAAAAAGTCCATAGTAATTTCATCCCATTTCCACATAGTAATATGAAGAGGTTGTATTGATCCTTTATGATGCAGCCTCACATATTTCACTTGTTGAAAAACTAAACATCTCGACACATAATAAGAAATTTCCCACTTCATGTTATCCTACCAAAAATTTTCATTCAAGTCATTATACATCTTTGTACTACCATGGTGTATAGAGAAATTTGAGCTATGAGCACCATTCAAAAATCCCCTTTTTAGATCAGGTATATATGGAACACATAGGCACTTTAAAAATTTTATAAAACTATATTCACAATCAAAGGCTTCTAATTTTTCTTCATTCACACCTTTAATTTTCTTCTGAAGGTTCACATCATCAGATTGAGAATTGTTTATCTTCTCTAATAAAGATGGATTTTCAGTCATTTGAAAAATGATTGATGTCTCCCCTTCCTTAGAAATTCCTATATCCATATTTAAAATATTCATGAACATATGATCCTTCTCAATCCTAATTTGGGTTAGAAATCCATGATCCTTCCTACTTAATGCATCTGCTACCTTATTTTCTGTCACGACCCGACCCGTACCGGGGCTCGAGCCGCAACTACCCCAAGGACACCTCCATAGGCCAGAGGCTGGAGACTAGTGCCGAAGACATAAAAAACTAGGGGATTCCTTTGCCTAAGAAACTTTAAACACACCCGCAACTAACTCAATGAAAAAGTACAGAGAAAGGAAAGAAAGATACAACACTACTACAAAAGGAAGACCAACATTCATGCATCGACCTCTAACCAGTACAAGTAAAGTTTTGAAGAGTAGAATGAAAAGTAAACTGAACAGTAAAAAGGGGAAAACACACACCCAACTAGAAAGGTTCCACAACCTGGCAACAGGTAAATGAAAGTAAACAGCTAGTGAGTCTCACACCCGGAAATCCTCCTATGACCACTGAACGCAACCCATGCTTATGTGTCCTCTACGATCCTCCGTAGTCTTGATCTATCTATCTTTCATCTAAAAGGGCACACCAAGTGCAGGCAAATCCCAAGCAGGGGTGAGTATAAAGATACTTAGTAGGATGCCCCGAAATTTCGAGGGAGAAACAAAGGAGATACTAAAAACGGTGAGTAGTAGACGGAGCAAGAACAGTGTAAGAGTACAAAAGAGAGAGTACAACCCAAACCGACAAGATAAAGAAAGTAGGCTCATCCATCCAAGAGGAGATAGACACGGAAAGCATGTGGCATACCCCGTATGTCTTCTCCCCTCCTAGAAGGAGCGTAACTGAAACCAAGGAGTGGGAAAAAAATTAGGGTGTATATATATGCTCAACAAGAAACCTGAACGAGCGTGTAAGGGGATATCTATCTCTAAGATCCGCCCAAGAAAAGTTGCCAACCGTTCAAAGGATATCCATCACTGATGCCCAACAGCCCCGCACGCCAAAGATGCCTCATTGCTAAACTGTACAACCAAGGGTCCCGCTCCGGTAATCACAGAGAAAACTCACTGACTATCCTCATAGAAAGGGCTGAGTCTGAAAGAAGTCGTCGGGTAACCGACTGCCCAGCCCCACTGGAGGGTAAACCACAAGAGGTCATCGGGTAACCCACTGCCCAGTCCCACTGGAGGGTAAACCACAAGAGGTCATCGGGTAACCCACTGTCCAGCCCTGCTGGAGGGTAAACCACAAGAGGTCATTCGGTAACCCACTGCCCAGCCCCACTGGAGGGTAAACCACAAGAGGTCGTTGGGTAACCCACTGCCGAGCCCCGCTGGAGGGAAAACCTGGAATTGATCCCATAACTCCGCACTGCACGTGCCATCACTGGGTATCACTAACACCGCTATCGTGTGTGGGTTCAGAGTGCGTCAAAGGAACCTCCGACCAATTCCCTTTCATGTTTCTGCATTTAATTAGATCTCATAAGAGGATCTTCTATCCCAAACAGATTACGCCGTTGTAATCCTCGTGAAAAAACACGCGAGATAGACTACTTACTTGCTGGAATTAGGCTTCCGATGGAAAAGTAATTCAACACCAATTTATTCCCATACGATGTATCATGGAGCATGCACCTAGGTCCCGAAAAAGGTCAGGCGAACTACGTCATCGTGATGCTCTCGAAAAAACACGCCAAATCAACTATTCATATGCCCTAAACGGACGTCTAATGAAAAAGTCGGAGTACGCTGCACACAGCTTAAAAGACGGCCCGTGGGGCCCACGACTCAACTCCAAATTCAATGCCTGAAACCACCTCAGTCAGCTTCGTCTCGATTTTAGGGTCACAATGCCACTGACGGCGCCTAAAAGGGACTCCAGATGCAGAAGTTGCAACTCCCCGCGTTATATGCAAACGGGGCCCTATAGGGCCCACACCTCGACATCGAAACACGTCACGCAGATCATACCATCGCGTTCCTTGAATATAACCATGTGGCGTAGGCTATTCATTTACCCTGAACAAACTTATGAAGCATAAGTCGTAAAAACACATCATATGTCCGAAAGCCGCCTTGTTGGGCCCACGCTTCAGGCCAGAATTTAGGCAGGCGGATTGCGTTGTCGCAATTCCCTTGGAAGAACACTCAGAAATGAGTACTCAAACACCCCAAACGGGTGTCGGGTGAAAAAGTGGCGTTTCACCGTAAAACGTGTGAACCCAGACCTGTGGGGACTGAACCTCGTCTCCAACCCGAACGCTTCGGAAAGCATATCAAAAAGTCCGCACGAGGACTGGGGTCACGCTGCCGCTGACGGCGCGTTAATTGGACATCCCAAACAGGAGTTAGGTCCGACGCAAGAATAATTAATTAATTAAATAATTAATTAATTATTATCATTAAGAGTTTCGTGCCACCGAGCAACGGAACCAAACTTCAAGGGTTTCAAACCAACTTTGGAAGGACCATCTCAACTCCAGGGCCACAACGCCTCTGACGACACATCAAACGGATGTCCGGCTCGCGAAGCACATCCGTCGCAAGCTTTAATTATAATTTGTTATTATTAAATTAAAGCATCTCGGGTCACCTTCCCTCAGGAACATAACTCAAAACCCTCGAAACACACTTGAAAAATTCCTTCTCGCTGAAACGGACCTACAGCCGCAGTCGGCGTGTCAAACGGATGCGCCGTTTAGAAGTTACGGCCCCCCGAACGCAAGGGGGCCCAACTGGGCCGGTTCCCCCCGGCCGGCCCTGTCTGAACCGCTGGCCTGCGGCCTAACCGTGGGTCCAGCCCGACTCACCGCGGCCCATAGGCCGCAGCTCGCTCCAGAAACACCGGACCCCCTCAGGTCCGGTTCTTCAAGCAAACCAGCCTTTTGGCCGGTCTTTGTCACGTCGCCCAGCAGGACCCACGCTTTGCATGTCCTTGTCCACGGCTCGCTCCCCCGAGCGCTGACCTCGGGGGTCTCCACCGACCACGACGGGCTGGCTCCCTCGGCACCTCCGCCTCCCGCAGCGCACCGCCACGACACCTTCACCTGACACCGCCGCCTCCCCAGCTCCCCGCTCCGCCACGCCAGCCGCCGCCTCGACTCCCCGCTTCTCCCAGAGCTACCCCGTCCGCGCCAGCCACTCGACCGACGTCCTCCGAAGCCCACGGCTTCGCCTCCTCTCGGACTCACCAATTCCACCGTCTTCCGCACTCGATGCCGTCATCTCCAAAACCCCGTCCGCGCCGCCTCCGCTCCTCCCAGAGCTACCCCGGCCGTGTCGGCGACACCCGATGCCGACAATTCGTTTTGAACCCCCGGCCGCACTGCTTGGCTCCTCCCGGAGCTACCCCGACTGCCGCACACCTGCCGAACGCCGTTTACCCCACTGTGCCACCCCGACCTCCAACCATCACCCTTGCTGGATCCGGGGCTTCTGACGTTCGCCGCCACCACTCTGGTGGCCCAATTCCAAATCCGAAGGAGGATTTAGAACCCTTGGGGCGAGGCCTTTGCAGGGCCTTCCCTCGATCATCGATCCGACAAGATTTGGCACGTCTGAAAATTTGGTTGAAGAATGCCCAAGAACGATAATTAGAACAGGGCTCAGGTGTTGTCCGTGTTCATTCGGCCAATGCCCCAATTCTAAAATTATAGAATTCAATCGAAGAAATTGGAAAAAACTCAAGAAATTGATGAAGGTGTGAAAATTAACCAAGAATCCTACCTCGAATAGGCCATGCGTCGTTGGCAACGCGTCCACGACGCCCCCGCTTTGATCCACCAAAGTTCCGGAAGAGATCACTCCTCGATCCAGTGAAGAATGACAAAGAATGCCGAAGAACAAGAGAGAGAGATAGAGAGAGGAGAGAGAAGGGAGAACCCTAACTCCGAACTCCTATTCTTATATTTATAGAAGAATCCGCTTAGCGTGGAATCTGAAACTGCCGTGCCCTCTCATTTTAAATCACGCCTAGGAAAAAGGTCCCATTTAAAACTCAAAAAAACTCTAGAATTTCCATTATGAGACTTTGTTTGAAAGTTATTTGAAAAGAACTCCAGTGATAAAATCACTAAGTCATTATTTCAAAATGACGATTTTACCCCTTAGCGACATCTCTCACAGCAGGCCCGTGCCCGCAACTTTTACACCCTGCCTAGGGTAAATGACATGCTCCGGACACAACCGTGCCCTCAAATTTCTGATCCGAGCTACCATTTAGTAGGAAACACAACCCCTCCACGATCATAGTATAAAAACACGTAATATTTTTATAAAATTAATTCTGGGCACACCGAGCCTCAGAATCACATGCCGTTTTCGCGCCTAGCTCTAGAATAATATGTAGAAATATTCAAAAGTCATACAGGGTAAAAAACGGTCTCTACATTTTCTTTCCCCAGGTGGTAGTGTATTGAGAAATCATAATTATT
The DNA here is from genome assembly GCA_963277665.1 of Viscum album. Taxonomy (NCBI): domain Eukaryota; kingdom Viridiplantae; phylum Streptophyta; class Magnoliopsida; order Santalales; family Viscaceae; genus Viscum; species Viscum album. The sequence continues at coordinate 89,152,743 of OY728135.1, read as the reverse complement.
GGGTATCTAGATCCATTTAATTTGTCTTATGTTAACCTATTTCTATGATAAGATGTATTTCCGGATTTTATGATATATGTATATCTCATATATTTCAATATAGAGATAATGTCTCAATATTTTCATAGAAAATATTATAGTCGCTAACTCAAGATCATAGGTTGGATGGTTCTATTCATGAGTCTTCAACTGCCTTGATGCATATGAAATAAATTCATCATTTTAAAATAGGAAACAACCAATTAATTTCTTTGATGCATCGCTATATATGAAAACCCATCACTTCCAGATGGTAGAGTCAAAATCGAAGCATTGAATAATATTCTATTTAGTTCATCAAATAATTCTTCTCATTCCTTTGTCCAAACAAACTTAACCCCTTTACATGTAAGTTTTATTAATAGGTCAGCCAATGAGGAAAAATTCTGAATGAATCACAAACAGTAACATTCCAAACCAATGAAACTATGTACCTCAGTTATATTTATTGGTGTAGGAAATTCTCCAGCAGCCTTTGTTTTTGTAGGATCAACTAATATTCCATCCTTAGAGACAACATGTCCAAGAAAATAAACTTCTTGAAGCTAGAAAATAAACTTCTTGAAGCTAGAAATAAAACTTTATAAATTTTCTATATAACTACTCCCTTATAAGAGTCCTAATAATTATCCATAAGTGATTATCATGGTCCTTATAGCTTTTAAAATGCACCAGAATATCAATAATGAATACCAAAACAAAATCATAAAGATATTCCTTGAATACTCTATTCTTTAGGTTCATACAAATAGAGGGTGCATTAGTCAATCCAAATGAAATTACTATAAAATCATAATGTCCATATCCCATATAAATTTTTTTCTTTAGAATGTCTTCCATATTTACTCACAATTTGTGATACCCGGAATGAAGATGAATCTTTGAAAAATATTGGGCTCCATGAAGTTGATCAAACAATTCAAAAATTATAGGTAGAGGATACTTGTTCTTTATTGTAATAGAATTTATTTCCCTATAATCATTGCACAACCTAATGGATCTATATTTCTTCTTAACAAAGAGAACAAGGTCTCCCCATAGTGAAACACTATCTAGAATAAATCCCTTATTACCCAAATACATTATTTGTTTCTTCTACTCCACTAATTCCATAGTGTTTATTATATAGTTATTCTTTAATATTGGCCTTGCATGGATGATTAAATTAATTTAAAATTCAATTTCACGCTATAGGGGATGTCTAGGTAATTCCTCAGGAAATAAATCAATGTATTCATACATAATAGGTACATCCTAAATTTTAAGATTACCTTCTTTATCAATAGATTTTTTTGCTATTCTTCCCCAAGATTATTGTTAATATAGATATTGGGGGTGGATCTAGATAAGAATCATATGAGGAATCTTCTTCTCTAAAGATAAGGGATTCTACATCTTCATAAAAAATCATAATTTACTTCCTCTTAAAATAAAGTTTTACATCATATTTTGAGATCCATTCCATATTGAGGATTATATTGAAGTCAACCATAGGTATGATAATAAGGTTAGAAAATAAATCACATTTATATGTCATAACTGGAACTGCTCGACACATATTTGTTGCAATGATACCTCCATTAAGAGTTTTGACCAAAAATAACTTATTAAATCAAAAGGGAAATGTCTAATTTTCTTGGAAAACTAAGTAGATATAAAAGAGTGCGATGATCCAAAATAAAATAAGTAATTGGATAAATTTCAATATAGGATTATTTTAACTACCACTATATCATTGGGTACTTCTACCTTAGCTATTATGTCTGCATAAGATTGACCATCTCCTCTTGTCCAGTTATGTGGTATATTACCTTGATTCCTAGGGAATTCTCTTATATAGATCACCATATATTTACAATTTTAGGACTGGGAATCATTTATTTTTTTCTTCTCCTTTCATTCATGAGCCAAGTGACTCCTATCTCCACAATTATAACAAACTTATAGTCCCTTAAAACATTTCCCATGGTGATTTTCCACAGTTTTCACAAGATGTAAATCATTCAATATTCTTCTTATTTGATTAATTCCCTATTAAATGTTTCTCAGATAGAATCTTATTGTCTTGGTTTCCCTTGAATATATTGATTCCAGAACATTTCTTCTCTTTATTGATGGCCCATAAAACTGTTTCATTATATGATGAAATTTTTTGGAAGACCGGTGCCCTTAAGAGACTTGGTTTAATTCATTAAAAAAGTGATCAATTGTGTACTCTTTTTTGTGTATGCAATCAGTAGAATACTTGGATAATCTTGTAATGGTATCTTCATAATCTACAATAATTTTTTCTTCCTTTTTCTTTAAGCTAAGGATCTTTTTCTTCATCTCAATATTTTGATCATGAGGGAAATATTTATTAAATAATGTCTCCTTAAAAGGTCTCCATTCCATTAATTATATTTCTTCTTATTACCAAGTATTCTGGATTAGATACCACCATTGATCAGCATCACATTTGAGATAATAGAATGAAAGTGTAGCCTTTTCCATTTCACTGCATCCCAAGTCCTTAAATATATTCATCATAGTATTAATCCATTGTTCAAATATAATTGTATTAGTTGTCCCAATAAATTATGGGGGAGTATATCATATTAAGTGATCCAAGATAGGATATTATCTTTTTGGAATAGGTTAATCCATTTGGGTAAGGTTATTTTTCATAACTTGATTAAGTTTCCCTAATATTTCTATAATTTTCTCTGATCTAATACCATATATATTGGTTTCCTAAACAGGGAAATCTCTACATTTTCTATGAGAATTGACACAATTATTTCTTATGAGAATTATTTCTAAAAAATGAAATACACTAGACTAGATCATAAAATCATAATGTATAATTATAAATATGGTATAACACATAACATAAATTAATGCATCATAAATATTAAAATCATAAACATTGGTTTCTTTTTGGAAATGTTTAATTTTAAATCCTTTATAATGGTTTGTAAAGAAAATGGAAATTATCCTAAGCATATCCACTGGGAGTTTCAAACTAGGCACATAGTAAGGCCTATTTTCATGTATTAGGTTATGATCAAGTTAGGTTCAATGATCCTTTATGAATTTGTTACCCCTAGGTACATCTGGGCCAGAACCACGTCCAATTATAGTATCCAGATAGGGATGTATCGTTAGGAATACCCACATAATGTCTACCATACCAAAATTTTAGGATGTTCTCATATACATATCCTCACATTATAAATTAGGGTTATGTTACCTAATATAAGTTTTCTAAATCTATTTTCTAAGGTTTCTACTAAAATTTATTTGATAAAAACTGTAACGCCCCAACCCCAGAAGCCCGGAGCGAGTGCCTTACTTTATTACATTTCCATAGATACAAGATTTAAATTCAAAAGGCCTGAATTTTTTTGTAGTTTTGGAAAACTATAGTACATACATGATACCCATAATACACTTGGAAAATAAAATAAAAGATAACATAAGTAAAATATCATCATCCTTGAAACTCATTCAAAGGATTCCTCTTCATAACCTAGGGAAAAGAAACATAATAAGGGTAATATTAAATTTTCAATAAGGGTAAGTATAATGGAAGTAATAATGAATCAATAATCATAATAAAAATGGCATGGTAAATAACTGAGAACAAAAGTCACTCAAATAACTAGATAAGGAATAATCAATATATCATAGTAAATAACTGAAACACATGCCATTTAACCAATAAACTAAGAACAAAATTCATCCATAGAATTTAAAATATAAAAATATCATGGATAATAATAAAAATAACTAAAATATATATAAAAAAATTCTAAATTATTGGGTGTCATGTCTCAGGCACATGAAAACCTATACCGTCAAGACCTTTCACAAGACGATTTAAAACTACGAGTAGAAACCCGTTTAATTTGGCCAACTTATTTGTATCATTAGAACCTATCGATGCATTAAGGGGATATATAAATTTTGGGCCCCACCAGTCAATAACTATTTAAATAATCACTATTACCAAGTAATCTATTTAATTAATAAACAATATGCCTTATCAAATATCCATATCGAATAAAGAATATGGTTTTATCAATATTTCCCCAAAAAATCAAACAACTATAAAAGTAAAAACTATATAAAAAATGTTATATAGTTTAGGGAATAAAAATATTAGTCACCTAATAATGTGGATATTTAAGTAAATTTCCAATGAAAAATTATTACAATAAAGTGATTTATTCAATATAAAGTTTACAACCACAAATGAAAATGATATTGTAAAGATAACTTTTACCACTTGGTAATTTTAAAGATAAAACCTTTGGGTGAGATAATTAAAAGAGAATCTTAAAATACCATGAATTATGAGTGAATAATTATATTAAAATATAAAGGGTAAGTATATAAACCACATCAAATTTAATTGGTACATAATAATAAATAAGTCTCAATGGAATGTAAATTGAGACGAAATCCCTTACTTTGCATTTCCTTTTGGGTGAACATACTTTTACCTCATGTATAATGGTTTTAATAATGTTATTAACTTATAAAATAACCATAATCATATTAATAATATCATATATTATCTTATTATAATATCTTACTACCCATTATTTAACAATCTTTCATTATTTTTACTATTTCGGGTGTTAATTGCCTAATTTTTTTAGTATGTTTTGACTTGTTACTTATTGTTCCTATTAATTAGATCATAAATTAATAATAACTAGAATTTAAACCATGATTTAGATATAATATATATCTAGTAAATATATATTTATAATAATCCATAATATTTTGAGATAATAAATAAAATACATTGTTCATGGAGATGGTAGGCCATACATACAGATGAACACTACTTCCATTTTTTTTTCGTATTAAAAGAATGAAAAGTAAATGATATATATTTATATTATAATTAAATTATAATTTTTATTTAATATATGTCAGATATATTTATTAAAACCATCATTAATACATTTCATGTATAGCATGAATGAATCACATCACTTTGAGGAGGTGATAATTCACATGTCCACAAACAATGTTATCGTATTCCCAAAAATGGAATGCATGTAGGTAAGTGTTGTATAATAATTATAGAAGCATAAATAAATTAAAAATATCATATATATCACATATAAAAAATAAATAAATAATTATTATGACATTGAAAGGTGGTAAATGGAAGAATGAAAGACATCAGTTTGCGAGATGGTAGTCCGCCGTACACATGAACAATGATTGCGTATCCCATTTGATGGATGTGTGTGAAAGTGTAACTAAAACTCTTAGAATAAAAAAATTTCATAATATTAAATATACTAAAGTTATTATATAATAATAATATAAAAATAATTTAATGTGTGGATAAGTAAATGAAAGAAAAGTGATCGTTGGAAAATGTTACCTCTTATTTTGGTAACGCCTTTTGGTTTATACCAAAATACTTCCTTGGTTCTCTTTATGACCAAGGTGAGGCATCTAGGATAATGTTAGGGATGTTGGGATATTATTTTAGAATAGTTTTGGAGAGTAAAAGGTCTTTATAGGTGTTAAATGTAAGGTTTGAGTGCCTTTTTATAGTGGAGGAGGAGTGACATTCTTGTAAATTTAAAAATGTAAACAGTATTGAGAGGCCCTCCTTACATAATATGCCTAAAATAATGGTATATATTAGATAAAATTGAGGATATGGTTTAAATATGTCCATATAATGGATTTTTTACAAGTTTATAGGTCATTGGTTCCTTAAGTTTAAGGTTTAGTCCCTTGTTAAGATTAATTTTACCTTATCACTGTAATTAATTTTAATTGTATTCACAGATAATTTTAGTCAAAAAATAATATGAACTTATTATAAATTATAAATTTTTATGATTGAAAATATGGAATCCATTTTTTTAAATTAAACTCACAAAATTAGCATAAATTAATTTAAATTTAATCCCGCACATGGGATGACAAAGCAGGTTTTTAAAGTAAAAATGTTCAAAAGTTTGCTATGTTCTTATATTCAATTTCAAAGTGAAATTGAATATAACGACATAAATTGAATTAATTTATGTATAATTGATATAATTTTACTTTAAAACAAATCTAAAATATAATTTATCCTTAAAAATAAATTATATGAATAAGTAGTTTTCATTTAAAATTCAGTATTTTCACTATTCATCAAAAAATGAAATTTCACAGAAAAATACTAAAATTCACCATAAGATAATTTTTGAGTTATGATTTCAAATATTTAGTGTTATTTTTTAAATATAAATTTATAAAAGTTCCAAACTTTATATTTAAAGAAGGATCACCATTAAAAGGCAGTAAAACCGCTTTTATGAAAATATAGGTTTTTATGTGTAAAACTGAGTTTATTATTATCTTATTCCTAAAAAATATATTTTATTAACATCAAAATATTTTATTATATATATATATATAATATAATATAAAATAAAAATTCTCTAAAAGTGATATAATTTAATTAACTGTGAAAAGCGTGACTAAATAGTATTTTGTTTAAATCGGGTGTTGTGTGAATTGTAAACTAACTCAGTATTTCATATTTTTAAAGATATAAATAAAATTAAATTTATTTTAAAATGAAAATATGGTGAAGTATTGGGGTTCTATAGATCATATACCTCATATTTTAAAAAATATCTGGATAAACCTTTTTATCTTAGATAAAACATTTGCATCATTTTCCCATTTTCATAACATGATATAGAATTTGATGTATCACAAACCATGTGTATTAAATCCATAATCTTATATTGATTATAAAAAATATTTTTTAACAAAAAAATTCTTTCATTTAAAAAAATAAGTAATATGACCACACACATCCTTTGCTTATACCTATCTAATCATGATATATTCCACTACATTTAAATTTTTGATGTAGAAACTTTTTTCTTCATTACCTTAATAAAAAATATAGGATATATCAATTATTTCCTTTATTTTGAACTCATGTATATTTATAACATTTTTAAATTATATATTTGGTATCATATAACCTTAAAAATTAAATAGGTGACTAGTATATCACTGATACCTGACATGATCATTCCATGGAGTTTTATAAACCCCTTAAAATATCTTGGATAATTCCATCCTATATAATTATTACTCATTCTTTACACCACATTTAGTTATTAATAACCCTAGATGGATATTTTAAGAAACATTGATGGAATATACAATTAAATTTTCTTCTGAAATTTTGAATGTTTACCCACTTTTACTATCAATATAGAACTAGAAGCTGGACATCACATTCCCTAGTTCATCTTTCCTCAACACTTAGAGAAAATATGTAAAAATTCTCTTAAACCCATTCTCATTATTAGAACATTTTCATCAATTAAAAAATGATCTTCATAGATTAAAAAAATTAAGTTAAATTTAAGTAAATAATTCTATACTTATCATAAGAATCTAGATTCAAGTATTTAACAATATTAATAGTTGGTTTCATAGGAGGGGGTTTCTCTAACACATAAAATATTATGTTTTTAAGAAAAATTATTATGTTTGTACCAATATGATTGAGTTTTTTACATGAAGCTTCAACTTTCAAATATTAATCTCAAAGTTAATGTATATAATGATGATTATATTTATCTATAATAGAATATTTTATCATATAATCATAATGTTTTACCATCATTTAATAAGGAATTTTTATTAAATGTTCTCCCACTAAAATGATGACCCCTTTTAAACTCATCATATCAATTAGTGGTCTGAGATTCATATTCCACTAAGAAAATGATCCCACTTTAGAATGAACCTCACCACTTAGTTATTCAGTTTGGAAATAATCACAATCATATCATATATGGATCTTGGATGGTTGAGTGAGAAACTCCTTTTCCAATCCATCATATAGATAAACTCAAAATTATTCCTCTGGTATCTTAATTGTTACAGTTCCTAGATAAGTGTAACCCAAAGAAAAAAAAGGATTTGGTTACCTAACACTTAGGGTTAACCATTTCCACTATTACTTACACATGATAATCTATGGGCATCCAAATTTGGCATAAACCTACCTAGTCGGATGATTGAGGTTTTGAGGTGCATTTTATTTGGAATGAATCTAACACTTAGTTTTTTTAATTAGAACTTAATCTCACTATATTATCTCATATTCTTCCATTTATGTATGAATTCTTATAATGATTTAGTTTGGAATACTATTCCATCCATTAAATCAATATGTTCAAAGCATATTGATGTATAATTATTTACACAAATCATTTATTTTATTACTAACCAAAAATATATCCAATTGTATTCATATATTAATCCAAATATATCCTATGTATAAGGTATATGAAACCCTACATGAAAAGGATTAAAAATATATAAAATCATTTATCGCCACATGAGTAAGACATGATCCACAGATATTCAACCCTTACTATTCTAAACAAGGCGTAATCCACTAATCCAATGAGTAGTCTGATCCAAAGTCTCTCTACCCAAGGATAATTTACTCAATATAGATATCAATACCATCATAATTATAACACCTAATATGTATAAATCATATTTAACTACTTAATTCAATCTCTTAACCAAATAAAAGCTAAAGTCATGGTAGAAGAAAACTAAATCAATCATTATACCTAGTATGTAACTCCTTAGATGCATGTATGAAAATTTAAAGAGGTAGTTTAACATTTTAATCTAAGGAATATGAACATTCATAATATAAAAATTGTAACATCTCAGCCCAGGTTCCACACACTAGTGCCTTGAGCCGGTCCGCTATGTAACCTCAAGCGTGCCTCCCTATATGGTATAGGCTGTCGAATAACAGCAAGGTATATTATTAGTAATGGGATGACTATACCCTCTTTTTCATCATAGTAATACACCAACTTAAATAATAAACCATAAAAATGAATAATAGAATCATATCATAACCCAAAAAATATTAGTATAACAAGATAACTAAAACTAGAAATACAATATCAAAACTAAACAATAGATATTCCATGTCAGAATATGTGTTAGTGTTAAAATAAAACTCAAATTAAAGACACTAACAACTCCAAAGCAGGTCCTGAACCACATCTGGTTCCCTCAGCCATGATCCATACCCAAATCAGTCATCTAACATAGGTTCCTTTCTATTATCATGTCCTACAAACATGAAATCTATTTAGGTACCGATTAGGAAGCCCGAGAAGGGTGTGAGTACAACTCAGTAGGCTACCACAATTGGGGCCTAAAATAATATCCAGTCAATAAAAAGTGTGAAGTTTTATAAATAAATAAGTACAATCCATAAATAAATAGTTATCACATTATCAATTTATTATTTATTTAACCACATAAATTCCCTAGTTTTTTGAGGATAGCTAAACCTCAATACATGATTCAACCCATGCTGAAGTCTAAACTATCCCTAAGGGATATCACATCCTAAAATTCCATATTTACCATTCTATATTCCATGACACAAATCAGAATTCCATTGTTACCATTCTATATTACATGTTATATCTCAGAATTTCATTGTTACCATTCTATATCTCATGTAATATCTCATAATTACCTTATTACCATTATATATTACATGTCATATCTCAATCCCATTAATTAATTCAAAAATTAGTTAATATTATCAACCTCATTAATTTACTTGAAAATTAATTAATTTTCTCAATCCTATTAATTAAATCAATAATTAATTAATATTTTCAATCATATTAATTAACTCTAAAATTAATTAATCATATTAATCACATTAATTAACTCAATAATTAATTAATCTTCCCAATCCTATTAATTAACTCAACAATTAATTAATCATCTTAATCTCATTAATTAACTCAACAATTAATTAATCTTCTCAATCCTATTAATTAACCCAACAATCAATTAATCTTCTCAACTTCATTAATTCACTCAATAATTAATTAATCATCTCAACTTCATTATTAATTCAACAATTAGTTCAACACACCAACACCCTTAATTAATTTACTAATTAATTAATCAAAACCTACCATCCCAATAATCCCATAATTAATTCATCATTTAATTATTCAACTGAAAATCCCAATATCCTATAATTAATTCATAAATTAATTATTCAATTCAATAATCTCAATATCCCCTAATTAGTTCCTCAATTAATTACTCAATTAAATAATATCAATATCCCCTAATTAATTCATCAATTAACTAATAAAATCTATAATCTCAATTATCCCCGATAACACATCACCCTTAATTAATTAATTCCCCAATTTAATTAATTTAATCAAGAACTAAATTGATAAACATAAAATAAAAATTCTTAAATTACATACACATAATTACAATCAAGAATATGGGATTTGAATTATAGACCACCTACCTCATTTATTTAATGAATGATTTACCAACAGAAATCCCCCAAATTTGAGCACCATAATGACGTAGAATGAGATCTAGATCTAAAACCATACATCAAGATAAAAAAATTCAATATGCTTAAATTATAGATCTAGATCTATAATACTAATTCTATATATAATCAAAATAGGAATAAAAACCCTTTCTAGGATGGGAGAAGAAGGAAAGAGGAATGAGAGACCAAGTGGGACAGGATTCTCTTACTAAGAGGGGTGAAGATCTTTGATCTAGGATTCAAATAGTGAATAAAATAGGTCGATAAGTCTTGGCATCCATTATATAGGTGCTAAAATTGTGAAAGAATGTCTAGGATTGAATGAGGGGAATATAGGGTGAGTTTCATGGGTTCAGGTGGTTTAAAATCTAATTTTCAGGTGAATAAAATTCCCACACATGATTTGGGGGGAAGGGGTAGAAATCTTTCCCTAACCGTGCACCTAAACCATGAAACTAGTCAATATGGGTGCACAATTACTCTTAAAACGGGCACAATTTTGACAAAAATTGCACCGAACATGCAAATCCCCTCTATCTAGGGTTGCACAGTTTTCTTGGATGGGGCACATGATTTTCCCTAACCACCTATCAACCATGATATTCCCTCTTTATTCCATTTTTATCAAATTTGTACCCAAAACACCCTAAAAGTAAAGAAAAAACAATGAGTACTCAACATAAGAAAAAATATTACTTGAAATAAATCCCGAGACATCTCTAGAAAAGGTTGGGATCTTACATTCACCCCACCTTATAATAGCTCATCCTCAAGTTGTACTCCCAAGCATCTCGAAGATTATGAGCCAAAAAGATCTATTAAATGAGGCCTTATATTATCTTTTATCTCCCATGTTTCCTTCTATACACATCTATATTTCCACAATACTCAAACTATCTTAATGGTATTTTCCCTCAACACTTTATCACTGTGATCCAACACACATATAGAATTCTCCTCAAAGGACACATCTATATCAATCTACATCATTCACATAGATGAAATGAGAAGGGTTGACATGATACTTCCGTATTTGTGACACATAGAAAACATCATGCATAACACTATATTTATATAGAATAGCAAGTTGGTATGCCACTGACCTAATTCTTTCCACAACCTCAAATGGTAAAATGAACTTAGGTGCCAACTTTACCTAACTCCGTATACCATGGTGAGCCAACCTGGGCGACACCTGAAGGAAAACATTATCTACCTCTGTAAACTCTAGGGGTCATCGATGTCTATCAACATATGACTTCTGTCTACTCTGAGCTATACCCATATGCTTTTGAATCAACTGAAACTGCTCCAACATCTCCTGCACGAGACTCAATCCCAACAACTTAGACTCACCTGCCTCCATCCAATATAAAGTTGATCTGCATTGACTACTATAAATAGCTTCTTATAGTTCCATATGAATAGTATCATAATAAATATTGTTATAGGTGAACTACACCAAAACTAGGTGATTTTCCCAAGACCTAGTGAAGTCTAGAACACATGCTCACAACATATCATCAAGAACCTTTATAGTATGCTTTGACTACCAATCTGCTCATGGGTGGAAATACATACTCAATAACACCTGTGTACCAAGAGCCTTTAGTAATCCCTACCAGAAACATGTAGTAAAACACAAGTTATAGTATAAAAATATAGTTCATGGAACCCCTTGTAGATAGAATATCTCCCTAACATACATATATCCCACTTACTCTACTGAGAAATTATCTCGCATAAGCAAGAAATGCGCTACCTTCATTAGTCTATCCATAATAACCCAAATAGATTCATTCTTCTAAGACGTCCGTGGGAGACCCCCTCCCCCCCCCCCCAAAAAAAAAATTCTATATTCAAATTGTCCCACTTCCACTCTAGAATGGAAAAAAAAACAACAAACATGTAGGTCATTGATTCTACAACTTCACCAGCTGACATGTGTAACATAGTTTCATCAAACCTACTATCTCCTTTTTGATGATTAGCCACCAAAACTGTAGTCATATGTCATGGTACATTTTGGTCACACCTAGATGTACCACCCACTTCAAGGCATGGAATTCCCGCATCATCTCCTCCCGCATACTCATAGGCACAAAAAAATGATTCTTGACGTAGATGATCTCTTCCTCATCTATCAACCAATATGATGGTCTCTCCCTACCTTCAAGGATTTCCCTCAAGGATAAACATTCTAAATCCTCATACTTATTATCTTTGATCTGTCTCAAAAGGGTATACTACATTGAAAATTATACTAGATTCATCTTATCCTGAATCTCCTAAACCAAAATGTGCATATTAGCCAGCAAATTCATCATCTTCCAATATTCACTATATTCTTGAACAACCTGATTATAAGTTTTCTCCTCAAAGTATCAGAAAAAATATTCCCCTTTCCTGGCATATATGCTAGCTCAAAGTCAAAATACATCATATACTCAACCCATATCTACTGTCGAAGATTAAAATCTCACTACGAGGAGATATACTTCAAGCTATTGTTATCTATATACATAGTAAAATTCTCACACAATAGATAATTCCACCAACACTTTAAGTCATAAACAACCATATCCAACTCGAGGTCGCACATAAGGTAATTCTATTCATGTGTCCTTAAATGCTGAGACCCATACACTAAAACTCGATCTCCCTACATCAACACTACTCCAAGTATAATTCTAGAAGCATCCCAATACACCATATACCCCTCACCTTGATCAGGTAGGATCAATATTGGTGTTGATGTCAACTGCTTATTCCACTGATAGAAATCATCACGATTCTGACCATTCAAACTTTATTCCCTTTTTGGTCAAGTTTAGAAGCGATGCTTCCAAATGGGATAAGTCATGGATAAACCTATAATAATATCTTGATAACCCCTAAAATATACATATATCAAACATATTCTTATAATAATCCCAAGAAACCACTGCCTGAACTTTCTCTGGGTCCACTAACACACCTTCCTCTGAGATTATGTAACCCAAGAAGTGTACCTGATCAACCCAAAACTAACACTTAGATATATTGGTGTATAGAAAATTCTATCTCAATGTACATAGTATGATGTAAAGATGTTGGGAATGATCATCATGATTCTTGTAGTACACCATGATGTCATCCAAAAATAATACAACAAACTAATCTTGGTATGGATTTAATATTTTGTTCATCAAGTCCATAATCACTTCTGGTGTATTCGTCAACACAAATGACATTACAAGGAAATCATATAGTCCATACCTGCTTTTGAAATAATTATTTAGTATATCAGAATCCCAAACTATCAACTAATGATACCTTGACCTCAAGTCTATCTTGGAAAATAAACAACCTCCTCTCAGCTGGTCAAAATGATCATCGATTCGTGGAAGAGGATATTGGTTCTTCACAATCATCCAGTTCAAATCTCGGTAATAAACACACAAAAACAAACTCCCATTGGAATTATTTTCAAACAATATAAGTGATCCCCCTGGTGACGTACTCAGATAGATAAAAACCTTATCCATTAACTCCTCCAGCCGAGTCTTGGGCTCTTGAAGCTCTGTCAACGCTATTCTGTAGGGTAGAATAGAAATTGTCTTATCCCTCAATATGAGATAAATAGTTAATTAAAAATCTATATCAGGTGTTGAAACTAAGAAATATTCTAGAAATACATCCTTTAATCTACCCACTATGGGTGAAAAGACATCCTGCTTTACACCTCCATCATTTAGCAATAAACTAGAAACCTAGGCTATGATCTCTCCTAGTTATAGATGAATTGGCCATACTCAGCCTTACTGGATATCTCTCTATCCACAATGAATGTACTTATCACCCTTAAGAGACATAAACATCAATCTCCTCTGGTAAAAATCAATATGGAATTGGTATGCTACTAACTAGTCCATACCCAGAATTAGGTGGAAGCCAGACATGTTAAGAATATATAGATCCCACAGAAAATGATATTCCCCAATATCAAGAGAACATACCTTACACAAGAATACAACCCTAGAACATACTCCCAATGGTTTATCTATCATTAACACCCCACTCATGAACTCTACTACCAGGCTCAAACCATTTACAAGTTGTGCAGAAATAATGGAATGAGAGGCACCTTTATCAAACAAGGCACTACCTAACATAGAAGCTGTAAGAATAATACCACTAACTATTGATGATCCAGCCTTGGTATTCATAAGTGTAGGACACACTACATGAAACTACCCTAACCCTATTCCATGTCATGCATTTTGAGTCCCCTGAGTTGCACCACTATGCTGATACGGGTGCTCTTTCCCAAAATTATTGCATCCGATGCCTCTACCGCCATGACTAGTAGAACTCCTGATGCCAGCCTAATATGGTGTAAAATATCCCCTTCCAACATTTTTTTTCAATATAGCTACTCCATCATTACCTGTCTATCATAGGATACTTCAAAACTTCTATAGATGTCCCATATTTTTGAAAGATCAGTACTCTACTAGTGGTCAGGGACAATGTCTATGATAGTGGCCTGGCCTACCAAACTAGTGAAAAACCACTATAGGAAGATCCCATGTAACTGAATTTTTCACCTTTACAATATGTTTTCCACTTATCTAGATAAAGTTATCATAACGATGCCTCCTTCTCTTGAAAGATGTACCTCATGATCATCTAAAAACAACCATCTTTCCTACACTAGAATCCTTCTTCAGGTTCCCCTTAGCTATGGGAGTCTGATTCACCACCTATGAAAACTTATTCCGTCTAAATATATTCAACTAGAACTTAATTTAAAACTTAATTTCTTCCTGAAATAATTTTGATGAGGTATCCTCATCCACTGCCAACACTGGAGAAAAACAATACAAATATGTAAAGAATCCAACATAGCCCATCACAGACTTACTCCCATGAGTCAACCTCAAAAACTCAGCTACTCTCACCTACCTCAGTGTCTCTGGATATAAGTTCTCCAAGTACTGCTCAAATAAGTCATTCCATAACATACCATCAGCCTGTCCAATCAGATCCTGAATGTCCCACCAGCGTTTCACTGATCCTCGTTGCAAATAAGTGGTCAACTTGACCCTCTTTTTAGAAGGGGTCTCCAAGTGGTCAAGTATAGTTTGGAAAAAATTAATTCATAACTCATCTCCCTCAATCCCAATTTATCTAGAAAAATTTGGAGGTTGATGTAACTAAATTACCTCATCAATTTAGACATGATCTTCTCAAACCATTGTGGGTCCCTTTCCATAAATTACATGAATTGAGTAAAGTTGTCCTAGAACTGATCTCGAACTTCCTCACTCAACACTATCAGTGCCTCAAATTCCAAAACTAGAGGATAATCCATATCCATGTCCTCCTATCGTCCTCTCAACAAGTGTTTTCACGGAGGTATAAATATACAATCTAAACACACACCTTAGGATACTTTTCTCAACATCAATACATTTACAGGGAAACATAATAAGGAACAATAAGTCTTTTTCCACAAACCCCACCACACAGTGAAAACCAAGGTGATAAAACTACCCTTACTCATTTTCATTATTCTAAATTCTCATTTAGACACCCAATTATTCCCATATTGCATCATTTTACCACATTAAATTTCATATTAGGCACCATTTTCAATTCAATTTCATAATTAAGGAAAACAGTTCAAGTTAAAAAAATTACCCAAAACCTATTTTCTGTGCATGCCTAAAATTATGCATGTCACAAAATAATCCTGAGTGCCTAGTATAATGCACGAAACATCAACTATAATTCCTTACTAGTCCACATGTAAAATCTTTGAAAAATATCAACATTAATAATCACATCACACAATAAGTATGCCACCCAGGGTGAAATAATATTCATCTATAACAACAAACAATAATAACAAAAATCCCACCCTCGTAACTTGGGTCCTCCTCCATACAAGGGTTAGATACTCCCATACATGAGCTCATAACAAAGGATTGACTCTTACTAGTATCTTGTCTACCTTTCCCAAATAGCAAGACAAAAGAAAAAGAAAATAAAACCTCCTCTGATACCACTTTGTAACGTCCTAGCTCGGGTTCCATGCACTGGTGCCCCGATCCGGTTTTCTTTATGACCTCAAGCACACCTCTCCATATTCCAGAGACAACCAGCTAGCATCAATGGTCTATTATCGATCATAGGGATACTACACCCTATTTTTCATCTGATTAATACACATATAGAAATAATGAACAATAAAAACTAAATAACCAATTGATATCATAACCAAAACAACACCAAAACAAAAAGATAACCAAAAATGAAAATACAATATAAAAAATAAATAGTAGATATGCTATGCCAAAATATGTGTAAGTATAAAAATGAAACTCAAAGTAAAGACACTAACAAATATGGAGCAGATCCTGAACCACCTCCAGTTCCCTCATCCATGATCCATCCCCAAACCAGTCATATAATATAGGGCCCTTTCTCTTATCCTCTCCTACAACCATGAAATCTATTCGGGTACCGACCAGGCAGCCCTAGTAGGTTGTGAGTACAACTCAATAGGCCACCACCAATGGTTTATAAAACAATATCTAGTTAATAAAAAATGTATGCATTTGTATAAATAAATAATTTCAATGCATAAACAAATAGTTATCACATTATCAATTTATTCTTTATTTAACCACATAAATTCCCCGGGTTTTTGAGGATCCCCCAACCTCAATACCCATTTCAGCCTATGTTGGAGCCTAAACTATCCCCAAGGGATATCACATCCTATAATGTCATAGTTACCATTTTATATCCCATGTCACATCTCATAATTATATTGTTACCATTCTAGATTACACGTCCTATCTCAAAATTCCATTATTAACATTCCACATATCATTTAATATCTCATAATTCCATTATTACCATTTTAGATTACACGTCATATCTCAATCCCATTAATTAATTAAATAATTAATCCTCTCAACCTTATTAATTAAATCATCAATTAATTAATCTTCTCAATCCTATTAATTAACTCAATAATTAATTATCTTATTAATATTTTTAATTAACTAAAAAATTAATTAATCATCTCAATCTCATTAATTAAGTCAATAATTAATTAATATTATAAATCCTATTAATTAACTCATTAATTAATTAATCATTTTAATTTCATTAATTAAATCATCAATTAATTAATAATCTAAATCCTATTAATCAACTCAATAATTAATTAATCTTCTCAACTTCATTAATTAACTAAATAATTAATTAATCAGCTCAACTTTATTACTAATTCAAAAATTAGTTCAACACATCAATACCCTTAATTAATTTCCCAATTAATTAATTAAAACCTACCATCCCAATAATCCCATAATTAATTCATCAAGTAATTATTCAACTCATAATCTCAATATCCTATAAATAATTCATCAACTAATTATTCAATTCAAAAATATCAATATCCTCTAATTAATTCCACAATTAATTACTCAAATAAATAATCTAAATATCTTATAATTAATTCCTCAATTAATTACTCAAATATATAATCTCAATTATCCCCAATATCACATCACCATTAATTAATTAATTTTCCAATTTAATTAATTTAATCAAGAACTCAATTGCTAAAAATCAAATAAAAATTATATAATTACATCCATATAATTGAAATCAAGACTATGGAATTTTAATTATATACTACCTACCTCAATACATTGATAAATGAGTGCCCAATAGAAATCCCCAAAATTTGAGTGGAACAATGATGTAAAATGAGATCTTGATCTAAAACCTTAAATCAAGATTGAAAAAATTAAGATCCTTCAATTATAGATCTAGATATAAAATCCTAGATCTAGATATAATAAAAATTGGAAGAACAACCCTTTCTTGGATGGGAGAATAAGGAAAGAGGAATGAGAGACCATGTAGGATAGATTTATCTTAATGGGAGGGGTGAAGATATTTGATATAGGCTTAGAATCGCAAATAACAGAGGCAAGAAAGACATGGAATCCATCATGGAGGCTCAAAAATCGTGAAAGAACATCTAGGGTCGAATGGGGTTTGAATGGGGTGAGTTTTGATGGTTTAGGTGATTTAAAATCTAATTTTCAAGTGAATTAAATTCCCATTCATGGTTTACTAGGAAGGGGTGCATGGTTTTCCCTAACTGTGCACCTAAACCATGCGTTTATTCTATAGGGGTTCACAGTTACTCATAAAAGGGTGAAACGTTTGACAAACCATGCACCAACCATGAAAATCATCATTGTGTAGTGTTGCACGGTTTTCTAGGCTACGGAACACAGTTTTCCCTAATCATGCCCAAACCATGCTCTACCATATTTCCTCCATTTTTATGAAATTTTAACCAGAAAACACCCTAAAGTAAAGCCCAAACAAAGAGTACTCAACACAAGTAAAAAAAGTACCTGTAATCAAGCCTGCGATATCTCTAGAAAATGTCGGTATCTTGCAACAATCATATTTATAAATTAAATAGAGAATAATTAGTAAATGGATAATTCAAGTATTTAAACATGAAATAAACTATTTATGAAAAATTGATAAATAAAACTAAAAATAAACACTTTATAATTTAGCTATTCATTATGGACAATCTATAAATAAATAAATATAAGAATTTTATATTTATTCCCAATATGAACTCTTTCATATTATTCATTATATGTAATTTTACTTAAATATATGATATTATATGAAATGTAAACATTTTCTATTCCATATCTATTATGTTAACTATTTATATAATCAAAATATCACAAATTAATTATTATTTAAACATTGATCAAATAAAATATCAGAAATATTTTTGATATGTTTTAAATAATTTACAAATAAGGCCTTTTAATTTAAACAATTCAAATTAAGCAGTCATAGAAAATTCATAATTTTAAATATAAAAACTTTTATAATCATGCCTTATTTTGTTATTTATAAACACTTTATTAATCTCGCTCATGATTTCCATATAAAAATTTTATATAAAAATTATAAATGTTGTAACGCCCCGACCCCAGTTACCCAGAGTCGGTGAATTATTACATTACATTGGCATGATCACAAGAAAGGTCAAATCTTGAAAGACTGATTGGTTTAGTAGCCTTGGAAACACTAGATATATTCATAAAGTATTACATAATAAAGTGAAAAACTACTATAACAACATAGTATCCATATTCCACACTCATATCCCCACATACTATCCCTGTAGGTCATTCATAACTTACTTCTTCACATCCTGGGAAAAATAAAACATAGAAAAGGGGTGAGCTCAAATGCCCAGTAAGGATAACAATATAGCGAAAACTTTCAAAAATAAGCATAAACATTTAAGGCAATGTATAACTAAAACAAAAGCCTTTTAAACTAGAACTTCAACATAGTATGGAAAAAGTAAAATGAAATAATTCCATTTACTTATTCACATGGATATTCTAATAATCGAATAATCACATGCAATATCAATAACCACTTTCATAATGATGGAATGCATAATGCCAGACTATCATAACCACATAGCCAAGGCCTCGTGCAAGACTAAAAATAATATTTTTCCAAGGCCTTGTGCCAAGACACCAGTTTGTCTCATGAGACCTACCGATGCATCTAGGAGCTATAGCGGGCTCCACCCATCACATATTAAGTCCAATGCATTCCCATATGAAAAGGTTTAAAATAACATAAACATTCGTATTAAAACTAGCATATAAAATGTAAACACTTCATCTATAAAACATGAATGGTATAAAAATAACACATACACAGTCAAACATTTCACAAAACCTTCAATACAATATAGAAGTTTTGTATCATAATAAATCAACTTCAAATAAGCGTAAAATCCATCAAAGGATGTTGACATAGATGAAATCACAACTCTTTTTAGAGAAATATCTCTTTATATTTGGAAATCATTTAAGAGTCATATATTTATAAAATAAAACATTTTCTTTGAAAATATTCTTATAAGCCTGTAAGGGAAGCTTCAATGATTTTATAATGGCGGAAAATAACCGCACCCGCCGTATAAGTTAAAAAAACATTCTTACCTTAATTCTGTCGAAAAGGTTAAAAAGCAACTTGTTTGGAAAATGATGGAAATATTCCTTTATAAAACTCTTATAAAAAGTCAAACAAGGGTATAAATGACTTTAACCCATATTACTTTAAATAGTAATTTTTTTTTGAAATAAATTTTTAAGAAACATGGATGTGGAAGATAAAGAGATCCCAGTTGATTATTACGTATAAACAACGTCGGATAATGAAGAGATTGTGAAATAACCCTTACCTTGCACTTTTACTTGGTTGAGGGTAGGTTAACCTCCTTTATAATGGTGAAATAATTGTTATTAAATTATACAATAATCATATATATTAATATGATATCATATATGATCTTTTAACAGTGATTTGTTAATAATATCTTAGTATTATTATTGTTTCGGGTGTTAACTTACTCATTTTCTTTTATATGTTTTGTTACGTAATACATGTTTGTCATGGATAGGATGTATATTAATAATATCCAGAATTATATCAAGTCCTTATATACTATTATTAATCATCAAATGAGAATTATACTTGAATGGATATGATGGAGAATGAATCTCATCACGTTCGTGGAGACGGTAGTCCGTACGTACGCACGAGCGACAATATCATTATTTTGATATTAAAATAATATAAAATTGGATGGAATATCATATATAAAGAATCATTATCATGTTAAATTTATTATTTACATTAATTACACATCATTATTATACCCATCCAAATAATAATTTATTGAATAACAATTACACCACGACGTGGAGACGGTAAGCCGTACGTACGCACGTATGGTGACATGTTATTCAAAGGATGGATAGAATACTGAATATGGTTGTACCATATTTATAATAACATCATAGTATATATATGATACTGGAGTTATTATTTTAGAATGGTAACAACAAAGGAAGAATAAGTGGAAGAAGAAAGGAATTTGGAAAAGGGTGGTGAAATCATTACCTCTTCTTTGGGTTCTTCCTTTTGATTTGATCAAAATGGATCCTTAGGTTGGCTTTCTGATCAAACTAAGGCCTCTAGGTTGTAGTGAGGGAAGTTGAGAGAGTATTTGGTCAGATTTTGGCCGAACCAAAAGGCTTTGAAGGTGTGAAGTAATGAGAAGGGGGAGTTCCCTTTTATAAGAGGGGTGAGGGGCACCTTTGGAAAATCTAGAAATATTAATTTATAATAAATTCATATTTGGTTTCTAATGGCTCAAAAGTTTATTATTCAAAGGTTAAGGTGGGGATAGGTATAAAACCATTCAACCAATATAATTTAGATAGTTTTGGGTTACTATATTAACCTTATCTTTTAGTTTTAACTCTTAGTTAATTAGTTTGACATTTACCATGTCACTTTTTATTTTTATGTTATATAGTTAATAAACTTACTATATACATCCAAAATACCCCCAAGTAGTCCATTAATGATACACCTATCATGATATAAGTCTCTTGGCCGAACCTTATATTTTTAGGAATTTAATATCAATTAATAATATAATATTTGTTTTAAAAGCTCTTTTAGGTCAATTTTGACACTATTCAATAGTTGATTTTTGTGAAACTCATAACAGAATGATTACTTCGAAAAATTTTAATTAAATCATTCCTAACATATAATATTAACTTATAAAATTAGTGTAATTCATAAAAAGTCTCAAATTATATTTATTTGGGTATTTATAATATCAATTATTTTAATTTGTCACTATTATGGTAATTACTGCATCATCATTGTGTCATAAATAAATTAAATTATTTAAAGTCTAAAAATTATAAATAAAATATAATTACGTATGAAATCTTATTAGATTTCTAATGAATATTTACAATCGAATTTATCTTATTTATAACCCTATATTAAAATTTTTTAAGTAAATAAACTTTGATTTTAACTCTTTTAACTCTTCTTTGAATTAAATAATAATAAATGTCCTAATCTAATCCAAGTGGACCTAAATGAAAATATTTTATTCCTAAGGTTGTTTTTGGTCGAGATACACCTGTCCAATAGAATTAGGACATGTGTTAGGGTAATGTTAATATCATTTTTACCCTTAATTACCCTATTTACTTTTAACCGTGGTAAATAAAAGTAAAAAGTTATTATTCACCAAAAATTATTTTCATCTCATTGAACCACATTTTACTTCTTGATATTAACCGTGTCTCTCGGATTTTCGAAATTCCATTCACAGAAGCGGTAAAATCATGTTTTATGAAAAATTCAGTTTTTAACTACCACTTAGTAGTTTCACTATTCATCAAAAATTGAAGTTTTTCAGAACAATTTCAAAATTTCACCCTAAGATATAATTGATATTCCGAATTCAAAAATGATGTCTATTTTAAGAAACTCCAAACATATAAGTTTCATTAATTAATTTTATAATGAATTCCCACTGTTACAACAAATAGCGTGTTTTTAAGAAACAATAAATACCAAAAGATTGACAATTGTTTAGGTCCAATTTCAAAGTGAAATTAATTCTAATGAACACCATTGGATAAAATGGTAAAAATATATTCTAAATATACTTCAAAACCACTCAAATTCATAATTTATCAATATAAATTATTTCAATTAAAAAAGTTGTTTTTAATTAAAATTTAGTAATTTTCACTATTCATCAAAATATTAAAGTTATCCGAAAAGTTCCAAAATTTAACCTTAGGCTAAATTCAATATTCTAAATCCAAAAATGAAGTCCATTTTGAAATATAAAATATATATAATTTCAAAAAGTAGGTATTACTATTCATAACGGCTAGTTTGATCGGTTGTGGTGTGTGTTAGAACTCGATGTTGCGTACAACACACGCTATCACATTATTCAAAGAGAAACGTACCGTAGAAGCTTGGGGTGTTACATTCTCCCCTCCTTCAAATAATTTCGTCCTCGAAATTTCTAGAATACTACCGTATGAAAAGACTCGGGTGGTTCTTCATCATAAGTTCCTCGGGTTCCCACGTTGTCTCTTCCATCTTATGGTTTCTCCACAAAACTTTTACCAGACGTTTCGTCCGGTTTCTCAGTACTTGTTCTCTCGTATTAAGAATCCTGACGAGCTCTTCGCAATAAGACAGATTGGGTTCCAGTTCCAATTCCTCATAGGTGAGTACATGCGTTGGGTCAGACATGTATTTCCTCAATAGAGATACGTGGAACACATCGTGAACTTTGGAGAGACTTTGCGGCATTTCCAATCGGTAAGATACAACCCCAATTCATTCTAGAATTTCGAAAGGTCCGATGTACCTGGGACTCAATTTACCTTTCTTACCAAAACGTATGACTCCCTTCCATGGAGATACCTTCAGGAAAACATGATCACCGACTTGAAATTCCTAATCCTTCCTTCGATTATCAGCATAGCTCTTCTGCCTACTTTGAGATGCTTTGATGTGACTTTGGATTACCTTCACCTTTTCCATCGTTTCCTCCACCAGTTCTGGGCCTACAAGTTTTCTTTCACCAACTTCATCCCAATAGGTTGGTGTACAAAATCTCTTTCCATATAACGCTTCATATGGTTCTATCTGAATACTCGAATGGAAGCTATTGTTATAGGAAAATTCTACCAGAGGTAAATATTGATCCCACATACCCAGAAAGTCAAGTGAGCAAGATCTCAACATGTCTTCTAAGGTTTGAATAGTTCGTTCTGATTGTCCATCCGTTTGAGGGTGGTAATCAGTGCTCAAATGAAGTTCAGTATCCAGGGATTTCTGA
The DNA here is from genome assembly GCA_963277665.1 of Viscum album. Lineage (NCBI taxonomy): Eukaryota > Viridiplantae > Streptophyta > Magnoliopsida > Santalales > Viscaceae > Viscum > Viscum album. Next base: position 89,128,495 of record OY728135.1, on the reverse strand, counting down.
AGTCTTTTCCAGAACCTTGAAGTAAAATGGGGATAACGATCAGAAACAATCGATAGGGGTACTCCATGAAGTCTCACAACTTCATTAATATATAGTCTTGCTAGAAGTTCCAGGGGTAGATCTTCTCTTATAGCAAGAAAATGTGCTGACTTGGTAAGACGATCAACAATAACCCATATTGCATCGTTCCTTCTAGGAGTCTTTGGTAGTCCCATGACAAAGTCCATCGTAATATTGTCCCATTTCCACTCCGGTATGGGAAGAGGTTGCATGACTCCTCCAGGCTGTTGCCTTCCAGCTTTCACTTGTTGACAAACCATACATCTTGACACAAAATCAGCAATATCCCTCTTCATGTTGTCCCACCAAAAATGTTCCTTCAAATATCTATACATTTTGGTGCTCCCAGGGTGTATAGAGAAATTGGAACTATGAACATCATCCAGCAATTCCCTTTTTAGATCAGGTATATCGAGAACACAAAGTCTCTTCCCGAATTTCAAAATTCTTTCTTCATACACAAAGTCTCTCAATCTCCCATCATTCACAGCATTAATCTTCTTTTGAAATTCTTCATCATCGGTCTGAGAACTCTTAATCCTTTCTAGTAAAGATGGTTTGGTAACCATTTGAAAAAGCATTGATGTTTCACCTTCCCTGGTTATTCCCATGTCCATCTTCACTAGATCCATCAAAATTGGATCCATTTCAATTCTCATCACGTTCAAAACTCCATGGTATTTTCTTCTCAAAGCATCTACCACCTTGTTTGCTTTTCCCGGGTGGTAGTGTATCATACAATCATAATCCTTGAGAAATTCAAGCCATCTCCTTTGCCTCATGTTGAGTTCTTTTTGTGAGAAAATATACTTGAAACTCTTGTGATCAGTATAAATCTCACATTTTTCACCATAGAGGTAGTGCCTCCATATCTTCAAAGAAAAGATCACAACTGATAAATCAAGATCATGAGTAGGATAGTTTTGTTCATGAATTTTCAACTGTCGTGATGCATAGGCAATAACTCTATCATTCTACATAAGTACACAACCAAGTCCTTTCTTTGATGCATCACTATAAATAACGAACCCATCATTCCCCGATGGTAGAGTCAATATAGGAGCATTGACTAATCTTCTCTTCATTTCTTCAAAACATTCTTCACACTATTTTGTCTAAACAAATTTAACCCCTTTACGTGTGAGCTTCGTTAATGGGTTAGCCAATTGGGCAAAATTCTGGACGAAACGTCGATAATAACCTGCGAAACCAATAAAACTATGTCCCTCAGTTATACTAGTAGGTGCTGGCCATTCTTGGATTTCCTTGGTCTTAGAAGGATCAACAGAGATTCCATATTTAGAGACAATATGGACAAGAAAAGAAATCTCTTGAAGCCATAATTCACACTTGCTAAACTTCCCATATAATTCATGTCTTCTCAGAGTCTTCAGGATAATGCGCAAGTGATTTTCGTGATCTTCATAGATTTTGGAGTATACCAAGATATCATCAATAAATACCACCACAAATTCATCGAGATACTCCTTGAAAACTCTATTCATCAGATCCATGAATACAGAGGGTGCATTAGTCAATCCAAAAGGAATTACAGTAAACTCGTAATGCCCGTACCTGGTTCGAAATGCTGTCTTCGGAATGTCTTCCTTCTTCACACACAACTGATGGTATTCAGATCGAAGGTCAATCTTTGAAAAGTATTGAGCTCCATGCATTTGGTCAAATAAATCATCAATGAGAGGTAGGGGATACTTTTTCTTTATTGTTATAGCATTGATCTCCCTATAGTCGATACATAACCTCATAGATCCATCTTTCTTTTTAACAAAAAGAACAGGGGATCCCCATGGAGAAAAACTAGGGCGAATAAATCCCTTATTACTCAATTCCTCTAGATGTTTCTTTAGTTCAACTAATTCTATAGTGGACATTCTATAAGGGGTCTTCGATATAGGCCTTGATCTAGGAATTAAATCAATGGAAAACTCAACTTCTCATTCTGGAGGATGTCCAGGTAAATCTTCCAGAAATACATCTACATATTCTTTCACAACAGGTACATCCTCTATTTGAACATTCCTTTACTCACCCATAGTCATTTCATTATCTTCCTCCCCAATAATTGAATTTAGTTGAGCTACTGGGGGTGGATCTAGATAAGAATTAGGCAGTGCCAATTCTGCTCTAAAGATAAGGTGTTCCTTATCATTATCATCAAGAATCATAACCTCTTTCTTCTTACAATAAATCTTTGCATCATAGTCCGAAAGCCAGTCCATACCGAGGATTATATCAAACTCAATCATAGGTATGCCGATGAGATCAGCAGATAAAGAACATTTATGTGCTCTAATGGGGACTGACTCACAAAACTTCGTTGCAATGATACTTCCCTTAGGAGTTTTAACTGACAACTCCCTTGTTAAATCAAATTGGAAATATCTAATTTTCTTTGCAAACTGGGAAGTTATGAAACAATGCGATGATCCATAATCAAATAATGTATTTTCTAAACTTGAGGAAACCATTAAATTACCTGCCACCACGTCTTTCGGAGCTTCTACCTCAGTAGTAGTGATAGCATAAGCTTGGCCTTGATCCCTTGGCCTTTTCTGAGGTAAGTTCTCCTGACACTTAGGACATTCATTTTCATAATGCCCCATCTCCCTGCAATTGTAGCACTGAACATTGGTAGCTTCCTTCTTCCCCTTGCAATCACGAGATTGGTGGACTTTTTCAACACACTTGTAACATACTCTCGTTCCCTTCAAGCAAGTACCGGGGTGTTTCTTACCACATTTACCACAGGATGGATATTCAACCTTTCCATTATTCCCCTTATTTCCATTCCTAGATTGATCAGTAGGTCTCTTCTTCTCTTTCTTTTCTTTAAAGTCATAAGACTTAGAGAATTCCTTTTCGGTCTTGATAGCACATGAGACAATGTCTTCGTACGACAAGAAGGATTGTAAGACTAATGCTCGACGGAGAAATGGTTTTAACCCATCAAAGAAACGATCAATCTTACTTCTTGGGTTACATATATAATCTCCAACATACCTTGCTAACCTTGTAAAGTTAGCCTCATACTTTGTGACATTCTCATCCTCCTTTTGTCTTAGACTCAGAAATTGCCTTTCCATATCTTCTCGATGGTCGCGAGGAAAGTATTTTTCTAAAAAATAGATCTTTAAACTCCCTCCATTCCATATTTGATACTTCATCATCTTCTTTCATGTTCTGAATCAATGACCACCATTGATCAGCATCTCCAGTGAGTCGGTAAACTGCCATGATAACTTTTTCCCTTTCACTACTCCCCAAAGCCTGAAATATTTTCTCTAGGGAATTTATCCATTGCTCAGCTACTAAGGGATTTGTACTCCCATTTAAAGTTGGTGGTTGTTGCCTCATGAATCGATCTAACATTGATCCTCCATGCTGCCGATCAGGGTGCTCCATACGGGTAAGGTTATTATTCATAACCTGAGTGAGTTGTCCCAGTATGGTGATTAGCTGATCGGCACCAGTTGCATCACCATCTCCACTATAATTATCTTGAGCAGGAGGGCACTCCCTACATGGAGTGAGTGCATTGATACGGTTTCCATTTCTTCCACTAGGCCCCATTTCTAAACAATGGCATGAACTAGATCAGTTTATGAATCAAAATACATAATACCATACTTATAAAACACTTAACATAAATTGAACTATTTATGGATATAATCCATAATCATAAAAATGTTTTCTTTGAGGAAGTATATACTCATAAACCCTTCATAATGATTTGTAAAGAAAATGAGAGTTATCCTAAGCATATCCCCCAGGAGTGTCGTAACCAAGACTGCAACAAGGCCCATTGTCGTGCACCAGTTCCCGTTCGAGTCTAGCTCAAAGAGGTGTTTTGGGGTTTTACCCCTAGGTACATATGTTCCAGAGCCGCCTCTACCTGCTCATATCCAGACAGGGATGTATTGCTCGGAAAACTCACAAAATCTCTACAATACCAAAATTCTATGAAGTTCTTCTATACTAATCCTCCAAGTTCATCTTAGGTTTACATTCTCTAATCAGAGTTTATCTAAATCTAGATTTCAAGGTTTGTACTAAAATTCCTATGATACCAACTGTAATGCCCCGACCCCAGTTACCCAGAGTCGGTGCATTATTACATTACATTGGCATGATCATAAGAAAGATCAAATCTCGAAAGACTGATTGGTTTAGTAGCCTTGGAAACACTAGATATATTCACAAAGTATTACATCATAAAGTAAAAAACTACTACAACAACGTAGTCTCCATATTACACACTCATATCCCCACATACTATCCCTGCAGGTCATTCATAACTTACTTCTTCACATCCTGGGAAAAATAAAACATAGAAAAGGGGTGATCTCAAATGCCCAGTAAGGATAACAATATAGCGGAAACTTTCAAAAATAAGCATAAACATTTAAGGAAATGTATAACTAAAAAAAATCCTTTTAAACTTGAACTTTAACATAGTATGGCAAAAGTAAAATGAAATAATGCCATTTACTTATTCACATGGATATTATACTAATCGAATAATCACATGAAATATCAATAACCACTTTCATAATGATAGAATGCATAATGCCAGACTATCATAACCACATAGCCAAGGCCTCATGCCAAGACTACAAATAAGATTTTTCCAAGGGCTTGTGCCAAGACACTAGTTTGTCTCATGAGACCTACCGATGCATCGAGGAGCTATAGCGGGCTCCACCCGTCACATATTAAGTCCAATGCATTCCCATATGAAAAGGTTTAAACATAACATAAACATTCGTATTAAAACTAGCATATGAAATGTAAATACTTCATCCATAAACCATGAATGGTATAAAAATAACACATCCACAGTCAAGCATATCAAAAAACCTTCAATACAATATAGAAGTTTTGTATCATAATAAATCAACTTCAAATAAGCATAAAATCTATCAAAGGATGTTGACATAGATGAAATCAAAACTATTTTTAGAGAAATATCTCTTTCTATTTTTAAATCATTTAAGAGTCATATATTTATAAAATAAAACATTTTCATTGAAATTATTCTTATAATCTTGTATGGGAAGCTTCGACGATTTTATAACGGCGGAAAATATCCGCACCCACCGTATAAGTTAAAAAAAAATTCTTACCTTAATTCTGTTGAAAAGGTTAAAAAGCACCTTGTTTGGAAAACGACGGAAAGATTCCTTTATAAAACTCTTATAAAAAGTCAAAAAATGTTATAAATGACTATAACCCATATTCTTTTAAATAGTAAAAATGTTTTGAAATACATTTTTAAGAAACATGGATGTGGATGATAAAGAGATCCCAGTAGATTATTACGTATAAACAACCTCAGATAATGAAGAGATTGTGAAATAACCCTTACCTTGCACTTTTACTTGGTTGAGGGTAGGTTAACCTCCTGTATAATGGTGAAATAATTGTTATTAAATTATACAAGAATCATATATATTAATATGATATTATATATGATATTTTAACAGTGATTTGTTAATAATATCTTAGTATTATTATTGTTTCGGGTGTTAAGTTACTCATTTTGTTTTATATGTTTTGTTACGTAAGCCATGTTTTTCATAGATAGGTTGTATCTTAATAATATCCAGAATGATATCAAGTCCTTAGATACTATTATTAATCATCAAATGAGAATTATACTTGAATGGATATGATGGAGAATGAATCTCATCACGTTCGTGGAGACGGTAGTCCGTACGTACACACGAGCGACAATATCATTCTTTTGATATTAAAATAATATATAATTGGATGTAATATAATATATACAGAATCATTATCATGTTACATTTATTATTTACATGAATTACACATCATTATTATACCCATCCAAATAATAATTTATTGAATAACAATTACACCACGACGTGGAGACGGTAAGCCGTACGTACGCACGTATGGTGACATGTTATTCAAAGGATGGATATAATACTGAATATGGTTGTACCATATTTATAATAACATCATAGTATATATATGATATTGGAGTAATTATTTTAGAATGGTAACAACAAAGGAAGAATAAGTGGAAGAAAAAGGAACTTGGAAAAGGGTGGTGAAATCATTACCTCTTCTTCGGGTTCTTCCTTTTGATTTGATCAAAAGGGCTCCTTAGGTTGTCTTTCTGATCAAAATAAGGCCTTTAGGTTTTAGTGAGGGAATGTGGGAGATTATTTGGGCAGAGTTTGGCCGAACCAAAAGGCTTTTAAGGTGTGAAGTAATGAGAAGGGGGAGTTCCCTTTTATAAGGGGGTGAGGGGAACCTTTGGAAAAGCTAGAAATATTAATTTATAATAAATTTATATCCGGTTTATAATGGCTCCAAAGTTGATTATTCAAATTTTAAGGTGGGGATAGGTAGAAAAACATTCAACCAATAGAATTTAGACAGGTTTGGGTTACTATATTAACCTTATCTTTTAGTTTTAACTCTTAGTTAATTAGTTTGACATTTACCATGTCACTTTGTATTTTTATATTATATAGTTAATAAACTTACTATATACATCCAACCGACCCCCAAGTGGTCCAGTAATGATACACCTATCATGATATAAGTATCTTGGATGAACTTTATATTTTTAGGAATTTAATATCAATTAATAATATAATATTTGTTTTAAAAACTCTTTTATGTCAATTTTGACACTATTCAATAGTTGATTTTTTTGAAACTCATAAAAAAATGATTACTTCGAAAAAATTTAATTACATCATTCCTAACATGTCATATTAACTTATAAAATTATTGTAATTCATAAAAAGTCTCAAATTATATTTATTTGGGTATTTATAATATCAATTATTTTAATTTTTCACTATTATGGTAATTACTGCATCATCATTGTGTCATAAATAAATTAAATTATTTAAAGTCTAAAAATTATAAATAAAATATCATTACGTATGAAATCTTATTAGATTTCTAATGAATATTTACAATCGAATTTATCTTATGTATAACCCTATATTAAAATTTTTTAAGTAAATAAACTTTGATTTTAACTCTTTTAACTCTTCTTTGAATTAAATAATAATAAATGTCCTAATCTAATCCAAGTGGACCTAAATGATAATAATTTATTCCTAAGGTTGTTTTTGGTTGAGATACACCTGTCCAATAGAATTAGGACATGTGTTAGGGTGATATTAATATCATTTTTACCCGAAATTACCCTATTTACTTTTAACCGTGGTAAATAAAAGTAAAAAGTTACTATTCACCAAAAATTATTTTCATCTCATTGAACCACATTTTACTTCTTGATATTAACCGTGTTTCTCGGATTTTCAAAATTCCATTCACAGAAGCGGTAAAATTAAGTTTTATGAAAAATTCAGTTTTTTAACTACCACTTAGTAGTTTCACTATTCATCAAAAATTGAAGTTTTTCAGAACAATGCCAAAATTTCACCCTAAGCTATAATTGATATTCCGAATTCAAAAATGATGTCTATTTTACAAAATTCCAAACATATAATTTTCATTAATTAATTTTATAATTAATTTCCGTTGTTACAACAAATAGCGTGTTTTTAAGAAACAATAAATACCAAAAGATTGACAATTGTTTAGGTCCAATTTTAAAGTGAAATTAATTTTAATGAACACCATTGGATAAAATGGTAAAAATATATTCTAAATATACTTTAAAACCACTAAAATTCATAATTTATCAATATAAATTATTTCGATTAAAAAAGTTGTTTTTAATTAAAATTTAGTAATTTTCACTATTCATCAAAATATTAAAGTTATCCGAAAAGTACCAAAATTTCACCTTAGGATAAATTCGATATTCTGAATCCAAAAATGAGATCCATTTTGAAATAAAAATATATATAATTTCAAAAGGTAGGTATTACTATTCATAACGGCTAGTTTGATCGGTTGTGGTGTGTGTTAGAACTCGATGTTGCGTACAACACACGCTATCGCATTATTCAAAAAGAAACGTACCGTAGAAGCTTGGGGTGTTAAAAACGTGATATATAATTTTTTAAAAGGCATTTTAATATTTAATATTATGGATATTTATTTAATATATCTTTTAAAAACATTTAATTAATTAATTATAAACAATTTATAAATAATTAATTTATAAACACCTTTACAAATTAAATAAATATCATGAAATAATTTTTTTCATAATTTATAAATATTTTATAAATTATATAATTCAATTTATAATTGAAATTCAAAAAAAACACACTTTCTACTATATCATTTTTAATGATATATTTGAGTCATAAGAAGAGACAAACAAAATGACATTAACTTTTATATGATGAAATTTTTCCTTATACATATATCAAAAACTTACTATATAATCCCTAATAATATTAACCAATTTCTATGTAGGAATAACAAACATGGTGGGAAATCATAGCCTATGATATAAAGCCTTACGCAGGAATAAGCAACATATCTAATTTGCATGGACGTCACATCCTATAATGTGTTTTCCATATAAAATTAATCCCATGTAGTATGGTATATGTAACATTAAGAAAACCCCTTTATAGCATTAATCTTGAACATCTCATATGTGTAGGGATGTGACTTATGATAGGCCCTGTGTAGGATTAATCAGAACTAATTTCACATAGTTCTTAACACATGTTTTTATAGGTTTCACATCATATTAACTAATCATCATATTAAAATAAATCAATGCCCAAAATTCAAGGCTTACAATTATCCATCATGTAGGAGTACAACACTTGGAATCACATTTAATGATTAACATCGATATCACTTTAACCGATACAATACTCTATTTTAAAAAAATTTCTTTATACCCATCACACACTAAGACTGGACCATTTTTACACTATGACACATAAAAATGAGAATTTATGAATTGTGTTGTGTCCTATGATATCCTATATCATATTCCATAACCCAAATACCATAAAACAAATTCTTAATCATTTTTATGACAGAGAATATGAAAACCATACAATATCAATGTTATTTATTTTAAAACATGATTTCAATAATCAAATCACATGTTAATGTTATGATACCATTTTTAGGTTGCTAAGAATCAAAAAACACATATTTAACACATTGAAAATCATTAGATACCCAAAATCCCAAGAACAACAAGCATGGAACCCAAAACCATACTCTATATGAAATGAATAACTACAATGTGTGTACCTTACAATGATGAGATTCTACACCATATTCAATCACTGTGGTTAATAATGAACACTAAGAGGATTCCTAATGACATCCATCCTTTATGGTGTATTCATAAGCTGTACCAAATCACTTGTTGATCGAGAGGGACTCTCCTCCACCCATGATATGCTAGTATCTCAGTAGGTAAAGGATAGAGAATAAAGATTGCTTCAAGGGAGAATCAAACAATTATTTGAAAAGATCCTATGTTCTACATATCAATGGAAGTAGTCTCTTTTATAATCCCTCAAGGATGATCCTCCATTGTTATGAATTTACTAATGTCTTAAATAACACATGAGTAAATGGCATGAAATTATAATGGATTGTAACCCTTAAACCAATAATTTAACTCTCAAGTGCATTGATTCTTCATATATTCATGATAACTAAGAATGAAAGACTCCCAAATGATAAAAATTATCATTTGTACACCACAAAATCATTAAATTTTGTTTATATCGTACTATATGATTATACTCATAACACTCCATATGATATTTCCATATCTTATAGTATGATTATATAAATAAATGTAATAAGATCTCCATTTCACGACTTATGATATATGCAATAGTCACCCATGATATATCCATAGCACATTATATATGTATAGGATTTTTTGGAAATATCTCCTTCAAATCAACCAATTTTTTTTTATATGGTTTAAAGTCACATTTAGGCACACTCCAATGAAGGATTTTGAGAATTTTAATAAACAATGTTTTTTAGAATTCTACACACCACTAGTTTTAGTTATATACTATTCCATGGTATACCATTGAGTGAAAACTCTTTATGAGGGGAAGACCATGAATATTTTTGTTAAAATCAATTATTTTTAAGGAATCTATTTTTGGGTAGAAGTTGTTTTGACTTATCCATATCATTTGGTAGGACTATGGTGTGTTGGACTTTGCTATGTCATGGAGGTCTTATGGACTCATATTCCATACAAAACATGACTGTTTTAAAAAATCTATTATTCTTTACCCAATATATTTTGGGAAGAATATTTAGAAGTATAAATCATGAGATTATGCCATGGTCCTAAATTTACTATGTCATGGTGCTCATACACAATGACTATTTTACAATTAATATAGAGTAATTCACTTATGATACATTGTTTTTTCCAATAATATTCTATGACCATTTTTTATGAAATTTGGTGTGGTATTATAACTTTTTAAATAACCACACCTATTTTCCCAGAAAACTATACTGTAGTCTTGGAAGAATCCATGAATCATAACCGTTTTCCATACAACATTCCATAGTTATAGAAATTATCAATTTTTTAAATTTTCTTTATTTATTTGACGAATCAATCTATATGATATAGAATATGATCTAATACCATTGATGAGGTTTGTAAGTGATAAAAATTATTAAAATTCTAAGGAAAAAATCAACCAAAACTTAAAAACCATAAAATCATCCATCTATATCAAACTAAATAAATAAATGAAGAATGTTATATATTTTTCTTTATATATCTGAATATATCTGATATTCTTAACATGGGTTTGATATTGGTCACTATATAGATACAATTATATCCTTCATTTAAGTTTATCTACAAGTTGTGTGAATCTTCCAATGTTTAAGAATAACCTCCTTCAAGCCATGGTTTAGAAAACTTTTAGTTTAAAGGCTCAAAGAAAATAAAATCTAGGGTTCTTATGTTTGAGGAGTTTCACAACATTTGAATGATCAAAAATCACAAACCAAGAGCCTATTTATATAGGCTATCCAATTACACTCCAATGATAAAAAACATTAAAATATTTAAATAGAATAATTTCATAAATGTTTTATGAGTTACAACTCATTTCAATTTATGAATCTTCATTTTTTATTAATTTTATAACATTTTAAAAATTATTTTAATTGTTAAAACTATTTATATTTCCATTATGTGATAATAAAAATGAGAATAATATCATGTAATAAAATAAAGAGATTAATTTTTACATTATTAAATAATTTGAAAACTTCCATGAAAGACACCACAATGTAATTATATTCACCGTCCTATAGTTTATACTAACATATACCATGATGTGGCCTAAGAAAACATGTTGTGGTTTTTTTAGTGAGAATTTCCTTTAATTTTAAGGTGTTTTTACTTGAAACACTAAAACTTACATATATTAAAAAGCCATGACATATATATTACAATGAAGCAGTTTCTACCCTTTGTATTGCATAAATTGTTACTTGAAAATGTAACTGTATTTATCATCGAGTTTTACACCTTATTCAGATAACTTTATAAAAAAAATTAAAATCAATAATGTTTAAAAAACTTATGAAATAATTTTAATTACTTTTATTCATTTGGAGATGTTATTTCCCCCCTATTTTTCACTATAGTGATCTATTTGACTATTCATTTAGGTGAGGAAGAAAAAATTAGAGGACTATTACATTATTAATGGATGTATCCAATTGAGTGTAAAATTGATATTATTTTTGTTTTAATGGACAAATTCAAATTTATTATATCACTATACAAATTTTTTTAATAAATTTTCTTAATTTTTTTAGTAGATAATTAGATCATTTTGAATTTATATAAGAAATAAAACTCAACTAGAAGGCTCTGTTGTTTAAAGTTACACAATCGAAGATTATATGACATTCTATTCTTGGTATTTTTATGGAATTGATACAATATTTGATTACATAGAACATGTTGATGATATATCAAATAATTTTAATTCTAAAAAATAGTCATTTGTCTTTCTAATTTTAGGCTAACTAATTATAAAGGGCCCAACTTTTAAATTATATAAATTAGAGTTACTATAAGTACATAGATAGACCGTAATAAAAAATGATACAACCTATCCATTTATTAAAGGATTGATATTATAAAAAAATAGAATAATAAGGGTTCAATATCTAAGTTAGATGAAAATATTAAAAAACTTTACTAAAGAGATTAGAAAATAGTTAGCACACAGTGTAAGTAAATACCCAAATTCATATTATTAATTTTATGTTATTTATTTTATGTAAAAAATGATATCTTATATTATCTTGTGTAGATCATGAATGTTTATAATTTATATAACATTTAAAACAATTTCAAGTTTTTGGATCAAGGTACACTATGGTAGGCCAAGTGATTAAATGACTATAAAATTAATGGATTTAGGTTTTGTATATGGAATAATATTTTAAGTTGGTTGATAACATCCAATTAAACTACAATGGTCAATTTTCAACTATGTTATTCAAATGCACGTGGGTCAACATTTACATGGGTATAATATAGGATTCATTACATTCTAATTATATTAACTTCTCTCAATTTATTTATACCGATGAGCATAAAGTGAATGATCTATTTATCTTAGATTCATAGGTGAAGATTTTATTAAATTAACGATGAAGTATTTAAAGGTTGGAGTTTCATTTTACTCTTAAAAAAAGATTCTTGTAAGATATGGGTGATGATGTTAAAGTTGTATTTTGTGACATTGAACCTCATACAAAGAAAAAAAATCAATATTCTTCCCATAGAAATATAGAAATAGTATAACTTGTAAGGGAGGGTGAAAATAAAGAAGTACTATTAGCAATAGTGGTTGATAACATTGTGGGAAATGAATATGTAGATAATTAAACGTATAAGGCTGTAATGTCACTAAGTTATACTTTTACATCAATATGTATTTTTTTCTAATGTATAAATGTTTTAATTATAATATTATGTATACCATTTAACTTTTTTTTATAATATATAAATATAAAGGATAAAATGTTTTATATCTCAATTCATTATTTACCAGTTTTATATTTTTTTATATATGTATACATTGTTATATTTTGTTATTTTTATAATTTATAATTATTCTACAATGTTTTTTATAATATGTTCTAACTAATTTGAAACATAGGATTAGTGGAAGTTATTTATAGAAAATAACTTAGTTCCTTTATTCTAAAGGATAATGGGAACAACGCCTGAGGAAATTATCAGTCTTATAACTCATTATAAAAAATTGAATTATTAACACAATATATGGAAATTGTGACTAAAATTAGAGTGTAAAATTTATTATATAAATACCTTTGATTCAATATTATATTTTTATATGGTGTTGGTTATAATAGTGAAACTACACCGAGGTTGATTAATTTTTTTGCTAGATTTTTTGCACCATGATTGATTAATTTTGTTGTTTTGGTCTATTTTCTTAACTTTAAAACTAGATATTGTTTAATTTTGATTATTTTTAGTCAGTATATTTTATCAATATATAAAAAAGTGAAATATTATATATTTTCTTTTTAGTTGGTTTATTTTGATGTAATTTGTTTATTATTCCATATTAAGTAATATTTTCTATTTTTTTAGGTTTGATAAGAAATTGCATGAAAATATTTTTATAATCATTTTGATGATATTAATTGACCATTTTTTCAACCATTTAATATTTAATTGTCATTTCATGCTATTTTTATTAAATAATAGTGATTAGTGAGGCATTATTTTCTATTTTATTGACGTATTGTTGGTGACTGAAACTGATAGTAGGTACGAGGTTTATCCTTTTGAACCATGAAAATATTAAAATGTTAGTCATGATGGTTTATATTTTTTATTGTTTATATTTTAAATAGTAACATGGATTCTATTGTGACCATTGTTTATTATAATCATATATTTTGATTTTTATATTTTTTTTGTTTTAGTTTATATGATAGTGTTGCAGTTAGATTCTTGTATATTGATGCAGGAGATAATGATGGAGGTGGTGGGGGTAGCAATAGAGGTGGTGGAGTGATGGATGTGATGGTTAACGGTGGAAGTTTGTTGAAATTATATTGTTTTATGATAACTGACAATGTGATGGATAGTTCCTGAATTATTTTGATGCATATATAACTGTTATATATATATATATATTAATTTTCTATATTATTATCAAGTGTTTTTTATTTTTAAATTGATTATTTTTTAGCTAAATTATTTTTAAAATGTAATCATTTTATTATTTTCTTTTATTTTTTTAATAGTGGTTTAGGATAAATTCCACTAAAAAGAACTTCCACTAAATAATTTAGTAGCTTTTTCATTAATTTTGTTTAAATATAGTGTACTCTATATCTTTTAGTGGTTGTTTGATTTTTATTTTATTTATTTTTTAATAAAATATATTTTGACATAAACATTCATTAAATGAATAGAAGATTGACACTCAATGGGAAAACAACAATTGTCTAACCCACTCCTAAGTAAAACTAAACCTTCATGAATATATTTCTAAAAATTATATATGTTTTTTAGTAAATCACTATCAAATATATTAATGATGTTTTAAACTACCACTTATCTGTAAAAATACTTCCATTAGATATTTTATTTTCTGTAGTGACACACACACTCACAGATATATATATATATATATATATATATATATATATATATAATAAAACATTTGATGTAGGCACAATATAAAACTTAATTAACATAACATTTACTAAAATCACAACACAACATACACAAAAAATTTATAAAAAACATAACACACATAGAATATTTAAATATATATAATATTTATATGTATTTTAACATTTATATATTAATATATAACATTTATCTAATCCTAAAAATATTTATATAATCCACATAAAATTTATATTTAGTGCACAAAACATATTTATTAATATTTAAAATAAAATTTTATATATATTTTTTTAAAATAGGTCACAAGTCATGTTTTTGTGCTGGAATTATATAATTAAGATAAATTTAAACTAAATTGGATAATTTATAACCACAAAAAACATTTTTTATGTATAAATTATAATTTAATTAATTTTATCAATTTTTTTTAATTTTTTATTTAAATGTTTTATGATGTAATTTAATTTTTATATAGTTTTAAAAATGTTTTTAATATTTTTTTTTATAAATTGAACATTATTTATTTAAATGTTTTTTATACGCACAAAACATGTTCCATGTCATTTTATTATGTTTTTCATAATTTATTTTATGTTTTGTGAGTTATTTTATTGTGTTATGTACATTTTTATGTTTTATGATATGTATATTAATATTCTATAGTTTTTTTTAAATTCTAATTTATTTTAAATTATGTTTTTTTGATATAAAAATTTGTTTAACTAACATAAAATATGTTATGTGTGTGTTATACATATTATGTGCCTAGTAAAAATGTGCGTTTTTTCATATCATGTGATGTTTATTTAAATACATATTTTTATGTTATATGTTTTTATTAATTTTCCTCTTTTGTATTGTGTTCATTAACAAAATATTTGGTCAGTGTTAAGAATACACCATTATCATGATGTTGAATGATAAAACCCCTACAAAAACAAGGATCAGCTTGAGAAAGAATAACACAAACCCAAAAAAGTCTATAAAATCTAAAAGTAATTTATACCATGATAAATCATCTTATATTTAATGTTCTTCAATGAGGAATCTTATTTTCAAAACCATATTGAGAACCAATATACAAATTATGCCTCCAAGGGTATCCATGGGATAATAAATATCATTGTGGAATAATTGGTTTTCATATTATCCTTGTTGTGATTGAAATGCATAGAAAATATTGTTTAATATTGAGAATAGAAGGAAGTTCATGATTTTAAAGAGATATGACCACTTGAAAATCACACCCATCAAACCCTAGACACCCCACTATAAATAGACAGTCTAAGAGACGTGGATTGTGATATTCAAGTGATATATTTTCTTATTATTTGAATCAGTCAAATAAAATATCTCTATTAATTTCTCTCATTGCATCACCTCAATTTTAAACCATCCAAATATGAGAAATATGTGTGGAATTGTTCCATGTGGTTTTTAAAGTCTACTTGAAAGTTTCTTCCCACTATAATTATTTAAATTTAATTTAAATAAATAAATAAATATATTTATTTAAATCTCATTTTAAAAAATATAATTATTTAATAATTTAAAATTAATAAAATAATATCATATAATAGTTAATTAATTAATTTAAATTTTGAATAAATTAAATAAAAATTATTCAATCACATTTAATAATAATTCAAATCTTCATTAATCTTTTTATAATTAAATTGGCCATTTTTTTATTGGTATTAATATTGAAATAATACAAATAATAAGTAGTTTTTTTGTAACACATAGTTGTTACCCAAGCCATAAAATGGTTTTAATTGATATAATAAACCACTGTGTACATATAGAATGATTATACCTTCCTATTTTCATAACATTGAGTATAAGATAAAGAAACAAGAGAGTATTTTTTATAAAGTTCAAATCATGATATACAAATTACTCTAAGTAGGCTAATAGAATATATATTTCTGCATCTCATATGAATATATATGTATAATCATACACTTGATTATCCTCATAATAAAAATTATACCTAATTTTTAAGTGAAAAATACCATATTGATTTAGGAAGTCTCATCTAAATGATTAGCAGTGTACCCCGAAAACCTATATAGTGTTGAATCACGAATAATATAATATGGGTGTGAAAGTTCATAACATTTCATGTTGGTGATATATCAAATATCTGGTATATGATATAATAATCAATGTAAATTATAATGACATAAATTTATTGATATACAACATTATATGTAATATCATTATGATAGGTCTCCATATGTAAGTTGATATATTGTATTTTAATGAGTTAACTCAGCATATATTTATATGATTGTAAAATTGTGTTAGTATTAACATTATATCACAAACCATAATACTCCATGATATATACCGATCAGGGGTGATCCTAGAGAAAATTTTCTTAGGGGGTTGTTATAATTATATAATTATATATATAATTTGGTAATAAAAATAATAATAATCATACATGAATTGCATAAATGAATAATATATGATACGTATGTAAAATATTACAAAATAATCATAACATGATTGGATATAAGTTATAAATTTCTAACATCAACAATATATATGAATCATTATACATTTGATATATACATAATGAAAAATGTAAGAAACAAAATATTTATAAAAAAACACAACTTAACACACATAAAATTTATATAAACACAACATGTCGTCTCAACATTAAAACTTAAAGTGGGGGTGAATTAAAGTATTAAAAATTTAAAGTATAAAACTCTTTAAAATAATTCAAAGTGTAAAATATAATTTAAAAATAAATTTTAAGAAATAAATCTGGATAGTTTGAATTCTAATTTAATAGTGAAAATAAGTTTGGTTTAATTTTTTTAAACTTAAAAAATAAAATGAGTAAAAATCAATTTAGACTATGGCGAGTATAAAAATAATTATAAAATTGTACGAGTATAAAAAATTTAGAAAATTTTAATTGAAATTGAAATTTATAACAAAAAGAGACACAAAAATGTTTAATATATTTAGGTTAATAAATCTCTTGTCCCCTCTAAATCCCTTATAATAGTATGCACAAGTTACTATGCATGGGAATTCCTTGCTTTCAACCCAAGTAGAAGGATGATCTTATAAATATATTTGATAATTCTTAGTACTAAGTATATATAGTACCGACTTACTATTATACTAGCTATAAAAAATATTTTTTGGATAAGTTTTGGATTTTTTAGGAATGTATTTTCCAAAAGTTCCTATTCATAGATTGATGATTGTTGTGGAAATAGTTCCAGGTTCCAATATACACATATAGTCTGTGGTAGCAGTAAAATTCCGAAAGTGTGTGTAAGAATGGATTTATATTGAATAGTAGTAACATCTTATTGGTGTGTAAGAATAACCATAAGTCCATTTAAGATTAAATGGAATTGTTCTTTAAATGTTGTCAGGTGAGGTGGTGAGTTTTCTCGGTAGATGGAAGTGGACTTAATTAAGTGGGGTCCAACCATAATTATCAGAAGGTGGTGGAACTATATCAATATGGTGGATTTGTATATATATAGATGAGTGGGATTACTTTTTTAATAATCTTGTAATTATTTCTCTTCTTATTCAATTTATAATAAATTAATAGTGTGTCTCCCTTATCGTAAGACTAAGTCTAAACTATATAATCTATTCTTTTGTTATATGTGAATGTGTATCCATTTGTTTATGTTTTGATAGTTCTATCTATGAGTGAGAGTGTGTATATTTGGTGTGTATATTTGGTTCTTATTCTTCTTAGTCTTAGATACACTAATATCAATCATTACTATATTTTGTGAAGTTTTCATAATTTTTTCAATAAATGAAGTCCCAGAATGAGATTCAAAAATGTGGGTCCCTAGGTACAAATAGTGGTATCAATGGTTATGGATCAAAAAGTTTCAGTATACTTGGAAATAGAATCTTTGGTAACATATCTTATCTTTATGCATTTTAATTAGTGGAAATTATATTTAGAAGGAATGATATCAAAATAAGGAAAGGTTCAGATTGAAAATTTTAATGGAATGATTTTTTTAATTTTAGAGGATGCAAGTTAATTATTATATATACCAAAATGTTCTTTATCTTCTTTTGAAAGGATTCAAATGAGAATAAATGGATAAATTAGAATGGGAAAGTCTCTGTAGGAATATGGCCTTCAATATTTGGGAGGTGAAGACCACTGAGGAGATAATGAAACTCTAGCCGATATGTATGGGTAACCACATAAATGAACAAAGTGTTTTTGATATGATGAATATTTAGTATGAATATTTTATAAGGAACATAAATGGATGATCATGTCAATGAACTCAACATGATATAAAGTAAGTTGGATTCTATAGGAGTGATGTTCGGAGGGCTGGTGTGGGCTTTAGTTCTACTTTCATCACTCTTAGGATCTTAAGATGCAATGGTTACCACTATATATAATTTTACTAGTAGTTATAACTTAGTGTTTTAGGATGTTATTATTCTAATTATGAATGATAATATTAAGTGTAAGTAAATCTATAAACCAATCAGAACTATATTTAATGTAAAAGGTATAAGACATTTTGTTATAAGTAAAAGTAAAAATAACGGTGAAGAGTATAAGAAAAAAAGTCGAGTGAAATTGACATGGACCAAAACTATATATTGGAATTATGGGAAAAAGGGGAACTTGAAGAAATATTAGAGATACCAGATGGTTATTTTCAAAATAATTACTTCTAGAATTGTTTCAAATACTATAACCGATTATGAAATAAATTTTACACCAAGGGTAAACCTTCTATTAGAATAATGTATTATTGATTTTGGGGCTTCATTATATTATTTTACTAAGAGAGTAAGAATTAAAATTATGTTTTTTATAATGTTTTAAATGTTTTATCATATAGATGATAAATCTATCGATACTATAGGAAGAGGTGATTTGAAAGTTTGGATTGTAAATGAAATATGGCTAGAATTATGAGTATTTTGAAACATATCACATTTATAAAAGAACCTAATCTTGGTAGGTCATCTTGATGATGTGGGTTTCTATATATTATTTTCATATTAAGTGTGTAAGATCACATGAGGATCCATGGGGGTGGATAAAGGTGTTCAATATGGAACATTATGTCTGATAAGAAAGTCAAATGGGGTAATTAATTCTAGAACATCAACTTTAAAAAGTTTGGATCTATGGAATTTCTATATTTTTCACATAAGTGAGAAGAATATGAGAGTCTTGGAAGTTAAATTCATACTTAATATCTATCACACAGATTATGAAACATGTGATAGTTTTATCTTTGAAAATAAAATATGGGTTTCCTTAAATATGAAAGGTAAGGAGCCAAATACATGAAAGTTAGAACTTGTTCATATGAATGTTTAAGGGAAAACTCTATTATGTTCTCATAGAGGATCAATATACAATGTTAACTTAATTTATGATTCAATCCAAAAGGTGTGAGTATTTCTCCTTAAGAAGAAATCCAAGGTTTTTATAACATTCTTGTGATGGAGAGCCATTACGAAAAATCAGTCTAGTTTAAAGATTAAGTTCTTGAGGTTTGATAATAGAGGTGAGTATAAATGTTGAAAATTCTATAGGTTATATCAAAAGAAAGGAATTTTATTTGAAAATAATATAACAAAAACACCAAAAAAATAAATAATGTAGAAGAAATTATGAATCATATTTTGAATGAGAGAGCTTATAGTTTTAGGTTTCATAAAAGTTTTCTAAAGGAGTTTTGGGAGGAAGTTTTCAACTATATATATTATCTTATGAATAAGAGTCTATCCATAGTGTTGGGGAAGGAGATTCCAAAATATATATGGACCAGAATACTTATATTTTTTTCTCACTATAAATTTATAAAAATCATCACATTGGTTCATGATTATTCCAAGGAAAGGGACAATATTCAAGAAAAGCCTCTAGATTTCTTCTTTTTAGGGTACACTAACAAAAACATTGGATTTTTACTTTGAGATAACAACTTACATAAGTTTTTAGGAATTTAAAATGTTCTTTTCAATGAATATATACTATATAAGTATTGGAAATTAGTGGAAGTTTAATTTATGATCAAATGATTAATTGAGCATGTCCAAGTTGATCTGAACAAAAGATTCAATGTTCTAGAAAGTTTAGGAAGTAACAAAGTTCCATAAGATCCATCAAGTCCTGAAGTAATAGGATATTTTATAATTTTATAATCAAAGATATTATTTCTATATGTTGAGATTCTAGAAGGAAAAGAACCTCAAGAAAAAATAAGGAGTTATACTAGGATTAGACGATAAGTATAAAGGTTTAAAACTAATCATTATTACTTTCCTCTTATGAATGATATATAACCCGAGATATAAAAACTAAAAATCATGGGACTTAGAAATGAATGAGTAGATATATTACTTTTATGAAAATGAAACATGTGAGCTAATGGAAATTAATTTTGAAATAAGTGTGCAAAATAATAAATGGGACTACTATTTAAAGGAAGAAGAAGATGGTATAAAATGGTATAATGTAAGGTTAGTTGTGAAATGATTTAAATAAATGTAAGAAGTGTATTTTAGTGAAATATTTTATCCAATTTTTAATAACACAAAAATACAAGTATTTATTGTAATGGATATGGATGAAGACATATATATTGAACAATTAGATATAAAACAACATTACTTTATGGAGATTTCTAGGAGGAAATATTCATGGGCTAATCAGAAATATTAAAGAAATCTAGAAGTAGTCTATTGTGTAAGCTCAAATGAAGTTTATATGAGATAAAACAATCCCTCTAAAAATATAACTAGAAGTTCAATTATTTTATGTAAAAATAGAACTTCATTAGAATAAATATAGACTTTTTTTATTTTGGGAGGTTTCTTGATGATGAAAATTTCATTATAAATTTCATGTATATAAATGACATGATTTTAGAAGGGAAGAACATGAAATAAATTGAAGATATATAGGTAGATCTTCCTAGAAGGTTTGAGATTAAGGATCTTGGGGAAACCAAACATATATTTAAAATAAGGATTTTAAGGAATTGTAATAATTAAACATTGATGTTTTATTAGTCGAAATACATCCAAAAGATACTAGAAAGGTTCAAAATGTTCCGATATAAACTAGTCTCTAACCCACTGGATATTAATTTCAAATTATATAAAGAGAAATAACTATGAATAAAAGATGAGGATAAGTATATGGAGAAGGTTAAATGTGTATCACTGACTAAAATATTGATGCATTCTATGATTCATGTAAGGTTAAAAATTTCTCATACAGTGGGAGTTTCCAGTAGTTTTATGGAAAATCTAGGAAAAGATAAATGGGAAGAGGTAAAGTGGATATTATGATATCTTAAATTATCAAAATTAATTTCATGGTTTTTAAAAATAGATGATTTTTTATAGGGGTATGTTGGTGAATAACTTACAGGAGATTCAAAAACACAAATAAGTACCATTGGTTTTGAATTTACATATATAGGAACTATTTTAATTTGAATGTTAAAACTATATCTAGTAGTTACACTATCAATTATGGAACTAGAGTACATTAAAATCATAAAATAGGAAAGGAGATGATATAGATAAAGGTATTGTTGGAGGTACTTGAAAGGAATCATGGAAACATAATATTATTTTGTTATTGTTAGAGAACAATTCATCTAGTGAAGAATATGGTGTTTCACTCATGAACAAAATATATTTAGTTAAAGTATCAATTAATCTAAAAGATTGTGGAAAATGGAGTGATGGAATTTTTGAAGATAATAAGAAGTAAGAATCTGGAATATATGCTAAGAAATGTTATATTTTTGGAAAGTTTGATATAGAGTTGTTCTTTAGTGGGGATAAGTTAACTGGATGAAAGAAAGAGATATTCACTGACTATTTCTATAGAATAAGGGTAGTAATCTAGAGCACTTGGGGGGGGGGGGGGTGAAGCCTTGTAAATAATATTCAAGTGGGATATTTTTAAGTTTATTGCAAAAAATATTTTTGGATAAGTGTTGGATCATTTGTAAATGTGTTTTATTGAAGTTATAGTTTATATATAGATGATACAAGAGGTAGCAGTTTTAGGTTCTAGTAGAAAAGTGAGGTCGATAACAATAGTTAAATTTTAGAAGTGTTCATAAGAAAAGATTTAAATTTTTCTAGAGTAACTATGATGGTTCAAAAGAATAATCAGATAAATATGTAAGTTTAAATGGAACTATTTGCTAGAATTTGGAAGTTGAGTTGGCACAATTTCTTGGTAGATAATGTTAGCCTTGTTCAAGAAAGGGTCACCCGCAAAGATCAGAAGGTGTTTTCACTGAATCAACAAGTTTGAATTTTCTATACATAGATGATTTTTATTACTTTTCTAATAATATTGTTATTTTCTCTATTATTCTTACATTTATAACAAATCATCAACATTTCTCCCATTGAGTTACAATAAGTCTGAACCATGTAATCTCTGGTGTTGTTCTGTGTGAGTGTGTTTTCATTTTTTGCGTGTATTGATAATTCTATCTGTGAGTGGGAGTGTGGAAATTTAGTTCTTTTATATCTTTCAAAAAAATTTAATACAATTTTCAACTTATGAATTTCTTGAAAATAGATTCTCGAATGTGGGTCCCTTTAGTGCAACACTTACAAGACAAGTCATTATAACACGTAATTCTACAATCAAAAGATCAAAAAGATTATGAATGATAGGTTATAAATGGAAAATACTTTTGTATAATTTTAAAGTGTTTTCAAAGTTGAAAATATGTCAAAATAGAGAATAATGAGTTTTAAGATAGAGAATAAAAAACATCAGGAAATAAACTTTGTAAAATTTCTTAAGAGATTGAGTGTTCATCATTTGGTAAATCAGTTGTGTATAAAAAATTTATCTTGTGATACTTATCATTTATCTTTTATATAGACCTAATAATTTTTATGATGGGAATTTATAACCCTTTTATCATTACATTCAGACATTACTGGTAATTGGATTTGATTTCTATACCCCAAAATCTTCAGAAATTAAATTTGACATGCCTTTTATAATGTCATCAAATATATTTGTTAGAGTAATAAAAAA
This sequence comes from Viscum album, assembly GCA_963277665.1. Classification (NCBI taxonomy): domain Eukaryota; kingdom Viridiplantae; phylum Streptophyta; class Magnoliopsida; order Santalales; family Viscaceae; genus Viscum; species Viscum album. The sequence continues at coordinate 89,104,709 of OY728135.1, read as the reverse complement.
AATTTCAATTTTTTTTAAATCTTAAAAAGATGAATCATATAGTTTTTATGTTTTCTATTATGTGAAATACTATATTTTTTTTATTTTTTTAGTCCAAACAATAGACATTAGACTTTTAGTAGATGTATTTTCAAAGAGTCAATAAGTATAAACCAATTGGATAGGTTTATCACTCTGATAGAATGCATTTTTTTATTTTGATATGTAATATTCTATGATATTTTTAGGTTAATATGGTATTAATTTTATTTATATAGTATACCTATTTATACTTTAACCATCTATTGAAAATGTTTTCAATAAAAAATTTAATATGAAATATATGTGTGTTTTTATTAATAAAAACAAAGGATCCTAAGGATTTTATTTAAAATATATCCCAATAATCTCCCCGATTTTGATAATTACAATACATGTTATGTTTTAAAATAAAAAAGTTAAAGTATAAATGAAATTTTAATTGAAGTAATTTAACTTATAGATAAGTAAGTTTGAAAAAATAACAATACTTCATTCTTACTAATTTTATAGTAAACAATCATTTGTTTTATATTTCTCCTCCTTTATGTTAATAAAAAATAATCATAGGTGAGAAAATAAAGAAAAATAATAGTGAAAAAAATATTAAAGTACAAATATTTATAAAAGATGTATGAAACAACTAAAAATAATAAAGAGGATAATATATATTTCTTTTATGTTTCTTACATAGTCATTTTCCTCTTTCCAAGCTAATGAATCCACTTATTATTTCTACTCCTCACTCCGTTGAGGTATTTCAATTATATCTACATAAAAAACATTCTTTTAAGAAATATTTATTCAGTTCCTAGAGTAGGTGGATTAATTTATACATACTTCCTTATAAAAGATCTATTTTCTCCTTCAAAGTTAGTAGAACTTTCATTATATTCACCAAAATAGAAATATGTCTTATATTCCTATTTACATTCAATCTAAACATTTTTGAAATTTTGGTATACCTAATTTTGATAAGCAACAAATAATCTAGTTTTCATCTACTAAAGAAACCATTTTTCTCATAGATTTTTCATAATTCATTCTATATATTTAAATTGATCGAAATTTTTAGCTCTAAAAATAGGTATGATATAAGGAATATGAAATATAGGTGTATAATTTCCCACCGTATTCTTTTATCAACTTTATTATTTTATTTATTTTGTTTATTTATTGCAGTGTTACCTTTTTATAGATTTGTAGTTTTTTATTTTAGAATTTTTGAAGGGTTTTGGGCATTACATGATTGCAGTTAATAATTAGGAAAACCATGAAAGTATAATATGCATAGTCCTATAGCACTTCTCATAGAATTTCATGGTTAGCACATTTTCTCTCCTAACCATTCGGCTAAACCATGCTAGTGGGGTGTTCTTATCTAGTGTAAATAACATGGTTTACTAAAAAATATGACATAACTATGCAAGCTGCCTTGTTTTAATAAAATTTATGTTTCTTGAAATACCCTCCATGATTTTAAAAGGGGTGTCCCTCTCCTTTGTACCATTAATTTGACTAGGTCATAGTACACACCAAGGAAGATCCCTCCTACCTTTCCTTCCATTTCCATGCTTCTTCAACCTTGTTTCTCATAGTTTCTTAAGGTAAACCTTATTCTCATATATTTTTCTTCTTCTCTTTTCCTCCATACCACTATTTTCTTGACTTGAGATTTATCACATGAACCTTTAGAGAGATTTTGGGATGATTTATGGTTCAAGGGTGTCTCTTATTTGGTGCTTTGGGGTGTTAGGGAATATGAGAGTTCTCTTGAGGTGTGTTTGATCATCCAACATAACAGGAAAATACTTATAGCTTGATCTCCATTTTACTAAGGAAGGTGTTTTTATGAATTTAATTTGTTTGATATAGAATTTGGTACTTGAAATTTTAAAATTATATTTTTATTAAATTATTCTTACATGTGATATATAAATAGATTTCATAACTTTTTTGGAATTGTTTTTTCACTTGGCATAAAGTTTATTCCATGACATTTAAAGGGTTTTGATTTTAAAATTGGTTTTTAATGCCACATGTTTGATAAAATTTTTAATTTTTTTTATTTAAAATGAAGTGATACTTAAAGTTCTTTCACCCCATTTGGGCCATGAAATGAATTGAAAAGTGCTATTTTGAACCTTTGGGTGTTTTTTTAAAAAAAGGGAGTGATCTCGTGATAGATTTCCAAATGAATTTTGGGTGAATTGTTTTTGAAAAGGTTTTGGAAATGGATTGATTTTAAAGTGTTTTCTGTAATGAAATATCAAATGATTATGAAACAAATCGAAATTATGAGACCATTTTAAGGAAGTCCCATTTTACATTTTTAATTTTTTTTCAAATGGTGTGGGTGTGTATTTCCATCTTTAACCCCTTTCCATGTTATTCTTATTATAATTGTAACCCTAAGGTGGTTTTTTATTTTATTATTATATGAATGATGTGACTTGGGTTGTTTCTTGCGAGGGTGTTGGTGGTGAGGTGAGATTTATGTTTTTATTTACCATTATTGATATCCATTACCAATTTACCACCACATATTTCTTTCATTCCTGGGATTAATAGAAACTAATATAGAGGTCAATATTTATGCTACACTAGATAGTTTCACATGACTAGTGTTCTTTTAGTTATTTTATAGGGAAATTGGTGAGTTACATTGATTCTAGGTCATGTGTAGGTTAGTTAAGAGGCTTGTGTTACGACACAACATAGTTTTAGAGTTAGTATGTGTTTGGTAAATTATAGGACTACATCACTTTAAGACCTAGTGTGTGTCCCGTAATATTATATGAATTTATAAGTAACATTCATTTGTGTTCCCTACTTCGATTGACCTCCATGGAACTAAGAATCTTATTTATGATATGATGATTTAGTGTTTTATTCATTTATTATTTCCATATGATTTATCTTATTAAATATATTTCAATCATGTTTTAAGGAATGTGTTTCTAAAATGGTTTTAAAAGTGTATTTAAAATGTATTTCTATTAAAAGAGTCATAAGCTGATAAAACATTTTCTAAGTGATTGATTTTATTTAAATAAAAATTTATTTTTTAGAAAGATGATGGATACGTTGTTAGTTTTATTTATTTATATATTTATATATGAATAAATACTTTTATAATTTTATTTTAAACTATCATAAAATGAAATTAAATTTGAGAGTAATAACACAAAATATTTAGTGAAATCTTACAGATCCTAGGTTCTATCACACCCTCCACAAACTATTCAGTGCATATAGCTCTCACAAATTTTTTCCAGGTGCTTAGGACTTCAGATATCCTTATGTTGGGAAAGGATTACTCTTTGGATTTTATGGATGGGTTGTGGAGAGTAACTGAGGGTCACATAGAGATGGTGGGTTATGGTTCAATTTTATTTTATTTTGGGAGGCTCTTGTATTAGTAGGTTCTGTTTAGATTATTCATGCATGTGTTAATACTATTTAGTATTTTTTAGTTTATGTAGTGATTTTATTTATTCTTATAATGTTTTCATTGATTGGGTGTGTTTATATTTGTATATAGAGGGTGAAAATCATTCCCACCATTTGATCTGTCAATATCTTGCCTCTTGTTTCCATTTAAGGGTGATCAGGATCATATTTCATGACTTAGTATGAACTGTATTAGGCATATAGTTCATGGGTGGCTTGGGATAGTTTTTGAAAAAATGGTATCAGAGTACCCTATTTCTACTTAGGGTGTGTCAGTGTAGAAAAAAAATACTAGGATCTTCATTGGGACTCAGATGGAGGGTGTGGAAAAGTGCTTGGATAACTATTATTTAAACTAAACCTTGATTTACCATAGGATTCTAGGATTTTAATCTTAATTTTGAGTTCATTTTTGAGTATATGTGATGGTTTTTTAGATTTATTGACGGTATTTTGATCCTAAATGAGTATGCTGGTGATTTTGGTGGTCGATTTGAGTCCCAAAGGTGAATGTGGTGAATAAACCTGGACTACATAGTTTTCCTACATGGTTTAGTAAACCATAAAGAGCCCATGTAGTATGGGTTTTTTTTGACTATTTTAGAGCCTATCACATGTTTGGTGTATGATTTATTAGCCCATGTGACCAAACCATACATAGTGTTTTTTTTCTTATTTTGGAATTTTGTTTCACCTCCCTTTATTTCCAAAGTGGTCCCAATGGTATGTTCCATTTGTGTGAGGATAATTAATGGAATGTTTTAGTTAATTGACATGAATGAATGTAGTTTATATTGATTTTTAAGTTCATATGTTAGGTTTTTTCATTGAAGTTTGATTTTATATTTAGAAAAATTGGTTTTGAATTTGAGTTATGTTAAAAAAATTTGAAATTATGTCGAAATATTTGAGTCACATGTTGTTTGAAACATGGTTAGGGAATTCATTTTTTATTAAAGGGAGTTTTATTGAAAAGGGTATATTTTTGAAAGATCGTGTTTTAAAAATATGATGTTTTAAATTTTTTATTTATAATGTATTCAATTATATTTTATTTCAAAATGAAATTTTGATTATATTTTGGGTTACAAGTGGGATTTGGTACTTAGAGTATTTTGTGGTTTTTCATGATTGTGAAATGTTTTTAAGAGGGAGATTTTTTTTTATTTTTTTTGGGGAGTGTATTGATGTGAGTGAAAAATTTTATGAAAGGTTTTGGTTTTATGATAAAAAATCATTGGATGCTTTAGTTTTGAAATGGGGTATTTTCATAAATCTAAAATGGGATGAGGTGTTTTTTAAATTTTCATCGGGTGTGAAAGTTTCATGGAAGGGGTTTATATATGTTTTGGTTAGTTTAGTTACATTTACAGTTGTTTTGGTTTATTTTGGTGTTTTGTGATTATATTTTTATAAATTTGAACTAATTGAGTTCATGCTTTAGGTTATTTAGAGTATGCCTTCCAGAGAGACTTTGAAGAAAAATGGAAAGTCTGCTTATTGGGATGATCTTCTAGATAGATCCTATCATCATCTAGGAGTTTCTTTTTCTCATATTGACTTCATATAGGCTCATGATTAAGTGGTGGATCCAAGTTCCTCCTTGTTCTTGGACCCCATCCAATCCTTTTTAAATCACCGTCTAACTTGTTTTTGTGATAACCAATGTCCTCTTGATGTTGTGTAGTGGATGGAGAGGATTCAGAGAGTCTTCAATTATATAGAGACTCATTAATATTCAAGGGATAATTACACTATTTATTTATTGGAGGGACCTATCCATGATTGGTGGTAGGATATGGTTCCTTATCAACTGTGCGAGAGAATATCTTGGAACTTATTCAAGACAATATTCACTCAATGGTTTTATTTCAAAGAGGTGTTTTTGAAAGACTTGTTGGTGGAAGTTAATACAGATGTCCCATTTAAAGTGGGTAAAGATATTTCATTGGGTGATGATTAGATTCCATTGGATCTTATAATAGAAGAGTAGGTGGTTGTTGGGGGATAGTTTTCTTAGAAGAAGTAGAAGAAGTATCTCATGTTTTTCTAGTCTAGAGTACCCATAAATTATAATCCGTTTTAAATGAAATATCTAAAGGATTTTATATGGGTTTTCTATTTATTCTATATTTAAAAGTTTTTTATATTTATTTTTCAATAAGGAAAGTTTCAGGTGTAATAAGGTTTTTGGGTAGTTAGTTTCTTAGGAATTGGTCAACGTTGTTGTTTTAGAGACTTTATTTTTTTTATGTATAAAGGATTTCTAGATTTTTTTTCTTTTATAGATGGTTTTAGAGGTTGGTTTTGTGAATTCCTTGCTACTTGAGTGGTGTTACTTGATAAATATGATCTGTTATTGGTTTATTGAAGTTTTGTTTCTTGATGGGTTGAGCATGGACTAACTTTGGGTCAGTGATTGGGTAGCGTGGATAGGTGTTTCTTTTGGGATATTGAGAAATTGGTAGGTCTAGTTTCATTTTGTTTGGTTTTCCATGGGTTGGTGTTCCAAGTTGAGATCCAATGTTACACATTTAGTACATGACCTGTGTCTACAGCCACGTGGTTTCTTGTTGGGTCTTGTTGGTGCTATAGTTTTGGGAAATAGAGTTTGTTACTTGGATATTTTTCATGTTTCATCGAATTTTTTTATTCTTATGTAATTATAGAAGTATATTTTCATTTTTAGAGTTTGTCTTGTGGGTTATTATTCCTTATCTAACCATTCGGATAAATTTTAAATTGTGGGGTGACCTATGAGAGGTTTCTTCTATCTAGGATCTTATGTCTCTCAGCGATGGATGAGTTTTTTTTAGATATGTTTCATAAAATTTGTGGATCATATAGTCTTTAGAGAGTTTTTTCTCATTTCATAAGTTTATTATTTCTGATATCCTTTGGGAGGTTTCCTCTCCCACCAAATTCATGTATTGAGGTGTCGTTTTATCTTTTTCCATTATCTTTCACTCTTATTTAGGACTTTCTAAGGGTAGAAAATTTCATGACGGGGAGGAATATCACAACCCGATCTTTGATTTCATTTATTATTTTATTTATTTTGTTGATATATTAGGTTTTTAATTTTTTCTATAGTTTTGTACTAATATTATAAAATTTTTAAAGGGTTTTGGGTGTCTCATAGTTATAGTGCACTATTAGGAAAACCATGTGGGTTTTCCGTGCATGGTGTCATACCACTTCTTAGAGATTTATACAGTTGGTTCACTTTCTCTCCTAACCATGTGGTTAAACTATGTAGGTGGTGTGTGTTTATCCATTGGAAACCACATGGTTTTCACATGGTTTATTAAACCATACGACCTTCCCAGTTTTAATAAAATTTGAGTTTCCTAATATACCCTCCTTGGTTTTATATGGTGTGACCCTCTTCTTTCTATACTATCATTCATCCAGGATAGATCATGCTCCAAGGGATCTCCCCCATCCATTATCTTCTATTTCCAAGATCCTCTAACCTTGTTTCATCTAATTTTTCAAGGTAAAACTCTTTCTTATCTCTTATGAAAATTCTATTTTCCTCCATACCCACCTTTTCTTATCTTGATACTTCTCCCAAAAACCCTAATAGGTCTTTTAGGATGATTTATGGATTAGGGGTGACTCTAATTTGTTTCTTTTGGGTGTTATGGCTAGTGATAGGTTTTTTGAGGCTTGTTTGGGTGCCCGCCATTGCATGCAAAGACTTCTGGATTGATCACCATTGAACAGAGGTTGGTGTTTTTGTAAATTTAATTTATTTCATTGCAACTCTTTACCAAAGGGTATAGTATCCCCACCATATACTTTACACACTCACTACTAGTCGGTAGCCTTTGGAATATGTGGAGGCTCTCTTGAGTCTATGTATCCCACCTATCTTGGTCACATGAGGGAGTACGTGGTCATGGACGTTACAATAAGAAATAACCTTTTATGGTTTTAATAACTTTTATTTCAAAGAGAAAATTTAAAAAAATGGGAATATATATTGTTTTCTAAAAACATGATAAAATTAAGAGGAAGGTTCTTATATAAAAATTAAGAATATGAAAGGAAAATACATTCCTACAGTGAACGTTAAAAAGGAAGACTCCTTCCACACTTTTGTAAAGAGTGTCAAAGTTGGTAGAAATCTAACATAAGAAAAATACATTAAAAGAATATTAATTTTATAAATAAAGTATAGTTAAATTAAAAAGAACTTAATAAATCATATGAGTAGATATAAGTACATCTATAAAGAAATATTAGGAATATGGGCATGGAGGATATGGATTCCTGACAAAAAAGAAGAGATAAAGTCAGCTCCACTTACAAACATCATTTCAGTTGATATTTGAACCAAAGGTACATGAAATGGTATGTAGAAATATTAAACCATAAATAAACATTTGATAATAAAATGTATTTGGTTTATATTAAATAAGATATGATTTACCTAGATGGAAGTTCAAACATAAATAATATTTATTTCAAAATGATATTGGTAATAAAACCCTTACCTTTACTCCCGACTTACTTAAAAGAACTTCAAACTATTGAATAATAAATGTAACCATATTAATAAATTATTTAAGAAACTTATTAATATACATTAACATTTATAATATTCAATTATAGTCATTATTTACACATATATCATTCAATTATTATTAATTTTCATCATCAAGTGTTAGTGATTTTGATTATTTCATAAAAGTTTCATAATAGTGGCATATATTCTCATTATTTAATACCAAGTTCACCATTAAAATTTTATTGAATATAGTGGAATAATTATTTTTAAATTATTTATTTAGTATCATGACCATTGGATGAAAATTATGGATATGGTTTTTGAGAATAGAATCCATGACGAACATTTTTTGAGTAATTTACCAATAAAATGAGTTACATAATAATGTTTGTTCATTTTTGTGTCATACTTATAGAACCATATTCATGATATTTATTAATATTTAATATCATATTTTACTAGTATTAATTTATTAAAACTCATTAATATTACATATATTGAAGATAATATAGCATCGTTCATATAGGTGGTTGAACCAACCCAAACAAGAACATGTTATACTAACGAATAAGTAAGATTTTATAATTATATAATAGTAATATAATTTTTATAGAAGAATAATTATCTTAATATAATATCATTATAGTGGATAATGATATTTTTAAAGAGTGGTTATGATAAGGTAATTGAAATAAATATGGTGAAGGCTAGGTGCTTACTTTAATGAACTTTCTCCTTCTTAATATGGGTTCAATCCGAATAATGGATATAGGATTACTAATTTGGACCAGAAGATAAAAGAACCTAAGAAAAAATTGGGATATGTAAAATGGGTGGATATTCAAGAGATAACTAAATTGATTGTATATTTTGTGAGTGGTAGATGACGAGAATTTTTATAGGTGAGTTTTGAGTGGCATTTCCACAAATATTCATTCTTTAATATATAATATAATATTTTTAAAAGGATAGTGGATAAAAAATAGAAAAATAATGGATATGGTTCTTGAATCAAACCATATAATAAAATTAGAGATATTTTTTCATGATATCTTATGTCTTTTCCATTTAATTTAACCCTTTTTACCTGATTTTACACTTATAGTGGTAACTTAATTTCTACCTCGATAACTTATTTTTCTTCCCCAAAAATGAAATTTAAATATTTACATGATGTCAACATTCTGATTATATTTTTTAGCTTAAATTTATATAAATAAATTTTTAAATATGATGAATTTAACTTTTAATTGAAAACATAATATATATAGCAAAAATAATTTTATAGAAAAATGGATTTTTAAACATTATGTGTTCATAATATTATTTCTGTCCAATTACTAATTAAATGATTTTTAACTTAATTGTCATAAATTAATCAATACATTATATAAATCATTTAAAATTGATCAATTTAATTTATTAATATAAAATAAACAGTACTTAAAAAATATTTATAAGAAAAATATGTTTTTATACGTTAAATAATTTCAATTACATTCAATTAAAATTAATTAATCATATTATAATCATTTAATTTTTTTAATATGTTGGAGTTAAAATATTTTTATTAATTTTTTAAATACATCAAATTATTTTTTAATAATAATAATAACATGTAATATATAAAACAATTATTTTTATAATAAAATATTTTAATTAAATATTATCTTTTTATTTCATTACTGAATTATGAATTATACTATTTTGAATTTGATACAAAAAAATAAAAAAAAATTAAATATACCTATTGGATACATGTATAACTAATGACCATATATCTAATGACCATATTTCCAATGACAATATTTCAAAAGACCATATATATAATGGCCAAATTTCATTTCTATATATAGTCTTACATACTTTCTTAAAATATTTCATCATATTAATTTACTTTTCTCTCAATATATCTATTATATTTATATTTCTCTTCCTTATTTCCATATTTGTAATTAGGGGTATGAAATTCATGGAAAACTATGAGGGTAAATATTTTATGTTCATGGTATTTTTATTTACTCACAGATTTATTCCACTTATACTTTTCTTAATGACATTTCATATCATATTCTCACTATGTATTAATATTTATTTTTCATTGTAACATTTTATCTCAATAAAATTCATCATGGTTTTTTTAGTTTGATATTTCATTTGAAACAATATTTTCAATATAGTATTTATTTAAGGAAAAGGTACATAGTAAAATTGTGGGATTTTACATTTTACACCCTTAAAGGAATTTCACCCATGAAATTTTGTTACTCTGAAGATAAAAAATGAGGATACTTCCACCAAATTACATCTTCAGGTTTATATATTGTTTCTTTAAACTTATTATTTCTACATATGTGATTGGCCTTACTTTATAGTAATTTATATCTATGATCCAATGTTTCTACTAGTTTATCCTTTTAAGAGAGATAATATTCCAATTATACTATATTAGAGTTTAGTTCATGTGAAGGGTCGGGTGTTTTCTTCCTCAAAAGTGATATATTGAACACATATTTCACTTGGAGAGGTTTTATGGAAGTGAAATATAATAAGACATCTTCCCCCACATGATTGAGGATTTTAAAGGCTAATGTATCAAGTTCCTAACTTTCCCTTCTCCCTGAATCTCATAACCCTCTTTCATAGAGATATTAAAAGGAATATTTTGACTCTAAATTAAAACATTAAATCTAAATGATGATTATCATCATAGATTTTCTATTAACATTACTCAATTCTAATATGACATTGAATAGTTTTAATCTTCTCTATCATTTCTTGAGAAAGATCTCATGCCATCAGTTTATACTCTCCAAATTTATCCCAACATGTTGGAGTTCTAAACCTATTCCTGTATATATCTTCATATATTTCTATTTTAATGATAGAATAAAAAATGTTATTATATGAGAAATCTAATAGGGGAAGGTATTGATCCCAAATTCCTTTGAAATACATCGAATATGATCTCAGTTTATACTCCTAAGTTTTAATGGTAATTTTAGATTGACTATCATCCTAAGAATGATAAGAAGTACTGAATCTCAACTATGTATCAAATACTTGTTGAATTCTTCTCCAAAAAATTAAAGTAGACCTTATATCTCCATCAAAAATATTTGAGAGTCTTATTCCATGTATCCTTACCAATTCCTTCAGTTAAATCCTAGAAATTTGATCAAGTGATAAATATTTTCAAATAAAAACTAAATGTGCTGAATTCATAAGGAAATGAACTATAAACCAAATGGAATTATAAACTTTAGAAGTATTATAAATACATATATTGAAATACATTGAGATATTCTCCCATTTACATATAGTTATAGGTAATGGATTCATTATCCAAATTGACTTTTATCATTCCATGTTAACTTATTTTCATACCAATCATCGATATATATTCTCTAAAATATCTCTCTTAATGTTGTACCACCATAAATGATTTTTGAGATATATGTACATATTTATGCTTCCATGATGGATAGAAAATGATGAGATATATACAACATCCAACAACTCTTTATTCAATCCTAGTATTGATGTAACAAATATTTGTTTCCTAAATTTTATAATTCCATCATTATAAAAGTTGAACTCTAGAATACTACATACCTTCTTCTATATCTCAATATCCTTCTTTTGTGACTCCTTTATCTTTACATGGATTGATTATTGAGAATTTATTTGGGTGAGATATGATTTCACCCCTTCCCTCATGATTTCAAGGTCCATAATTTGAAAATACATGAGTATTGAGCCTCTTTCAATCCTCATAATGGATAAAGTGAAATTATCCTTTATACTCAAAGCATTAACCACCCTATTTTTTCCTAGGGTGGTAATTTATTAAGCATTCATAGTCATTAATCAACACCAACCATATCCTTTTGAACACATTCAATTCCTTTTGTGAATATATACTTTAACCTCTTATGATAAATATATATTTCAAATTTTCACCATATAGATAATTCTTCCATATCATCAGTGAAAATATTACTGCTTCTAGCTCCAAATCATGTGTTGGGTAAATTTTCTCATGAATATTTAATTAATATGAGGAATAAGGTACCACATTGTCATTATACATTAGAAAAAATCCTAATCCCTTCTTTAATGAATCCCTATATATCACAAAACATTATCCACTATAGGGTAATGTGAGTTGAGGTGCAGTGAATGAAATTATCCTATTTTTGTTAAAATTTTATTCACATTCATCTATTTGAAGGAACTTAACTCTCTTCTAAGTTAACTCGGTTAATAGATTTGACATTCATGAGAAATTTATCACAAAGAATCTATAGTATTTAGAAAATCTAGGAAAACGATGGATCGTTATTACAGTTTTTGGTATGGTCCATTATTAAATCTCCACTATCTTTTAAGGATTCATAGATATACCCTCTCTTGAGATTTCATGATCCAATAATGTTACTTTAATTAGCTATAATTCACACTTGCAAAATTTAGCATGCAATTTCTCTTATATCAAGGTCTACAACACAATCCTCAAATGATCTTCATTATCTTAATTTATATTTGAATATATGATAATATCATCTATAAATAATACCAAAAAATAATCAATTTAATCTCTAAAGACTACATTTATTAGATCCGTGAAGATAACAAGGTAATTTTTGAGTCTGAATGGAATCACTGTAAATTCATTGCATCCATATCTTGTATGTAAGGATTTCTAGGTCACATACAAACTTTTCATGCTTAATTGATGATATATATATATATATATATCAAATTTCATTCTTTGAGATGTATTGAGCCCTTCATAGCTGATGAAACAAGACATCAATGTAGAGTATATGATACTTTTTCTTGATTGTTATTTTGTTATTTTATTGATAATAATTGTATAGACACTTTGATCTATATTTCATCTTAACAAAGATCACTGGTATACCCCATGGTGAAACACTTAGGCGTATAAAACCCTTATGTAGATTTTATTAGAGTTTCTTCCTCAATTAATTCTATTTAATCAGGGATATTCTATAAGGAGTATTCAATATAGACATAGAAATGGGTATGAGTTCTATTGAAAACTCAACCTCACGATTTAGGGGAACACCAAAAAATAATCCAAAAATAGATTAACATACCCCTGTATAATATTCGTATGTTAAATATCAAGTATTTCCCAAAAATTTGAGCTAGGTAACCCTCATTATCGGGTATTAAGACCCATATAATGGAATTAATTACCATAAGGAGTTTATGGGAAGTCTTTTTTTGATAGATAATCATAGGTTGATTCTAGATATTAAACATGAATTCCTTATCTCCATAATTAATATGTATCTATGTATATAGAGCTAATACATAACTAAAATATCATAAAATTTCACTAAAGTAATAAATATTTTAAAGAAGAATATTTCCAAAAAATTCTATCACAGAGAAGTATACTTGGGATTCAATAATCATACTAATAATATTTTTTACCGATAATTCAATATATAGTCGTTGGGGTAGTGATTTTATACTCTTATAAAAGTTCCCTGATATGAAGGAGTGGGTAGATCTGGAATCAAATAAGACATTTGTAGTTGTAGAGTAGATAATAAGTTTACTTTTCACAACTTTTTTTCATGAATGAATTTAAAATTTTTAATTACATAGGATTTCCCTTTACCCCTTGTATTTATATTTCATTGATGTCAATTTTCAATATTAACCATTATATTGGTGTACTAGTTAGCATTGTGTATGTACTATTTATAATTGAAGTATTGGAGTGTGGGTGATGCATTAGGTTGAGATCTATTTTCATTCATTTCATTGTGTTTCCTCTTCATATCTCTTCGACATTTATTTGTTTGGTGGCCTTGTCTTCCACACTTGAATAATTTAACTATCTATTTGAGATAATAATCCCATTTATTCTTCCCACATCTTTAGCATATAACAAGATTAATTTTATTTCCTCCATGGGTGTTAACATTTGAATTTTCATAAAACTCTATTTTCATATTTTTATCCTAGAAACCATAAGAATAATTATAGTATCCAATGTCTATTTTCACCTTTAGATCGCATCCAAAAATCACTTTAAAACTACCAAAGTCCCTTATAATAGATGTTTTTACTAAAATTGGTTTTAAGACACTAAATAAATGATCAATTTTTCTTTTAGGGTCAATGATAAAACCATAGGCATAACTTGAAAGCCTTGTAATGTTTTTTTCATATATACCAATATATTTATCATCCTTTTATTTTAGCTTCAATAATTACCAATCCTTTTTAGTGTGAAGATTTTAAGGAAATTATTTATTGAAAAATAGATTCTTAAACTCCTCCCATTCAATGGAGTTGATTTCTACCTCTTACCTCTTATACTTAATGAGATTTTACCATTAATCATCCTCACCTTCCAAATAATAAATAGACAAAATAAACTTTTCATGCTCTCATCATTGGAGAATAAAAAATACATTTTCTATTATGTTGATTTATCACTCAATAATAATTGGGTTGGAAGAACCACTAAAGGAGGGTGAAAGTTTTTTCATGAGGGACTAAATGTAGAGTTATTACTTCCTTGTAACATTTGACATTTTGGCTTGATTTGAGTTATTGGTCATAGCTTGAGTGAGTTGGGTGAGCATAACCATGATATTTTTCACTCAAGATCAAATCCCATTTAGTTTATCATTGGGACAATCATTGCATTGTTCATCACACTCATTGTTAACTCGATTCCTCCTAGTTTTATCCATTAGATAAAACTAAAAATGTTAGTGTGAGTATCATTAAAAAATTAATCATATTAAGAAATCATATGATAAATAAAATCAATCCTAAGATGTCCTAAATTTTTACACCTTCATTTAAACCTTTGTAATTTTAGATTAATCCAATATCAATTTGGGTTCAATATAAGTTTTTTTAGGTTCTATCTCATTATTATTAATATAGTAATCCCTAAAAATAACTAAACACCAATATGATATCAACTAAGGTGACATGAGCTTAATACACACACACATACACACAAATATATATATATATAAAATAAATTTACATGAATAATCACTACATATGACAATAAGTAACACCCCAAAACCTAAAGTTTTATTGTCTTTAGAGGCAAGATACATAAAATCTCTTTTAAAACATTTTTAACATCTTCCATGAATAGTTTTATCAAATTAAACTCTTTTAGAAAGATCATAAAAAAGACTCTCATTCATAACCTGAGGAATGGAAACATAAGAAAGGGAGATCTCTAAGTCTCAAAAAGGGTAAATATAAGAGATATCAGTCAAATATCCTAAGTGAACATAAGATAATTATATAGGTATGATAACATATAAGGAATCCCATACCCACACGTCTGGGTCCTGTAATGGTTTATTCCTTCTCAACCTGTTAATTTTTTAGTATTCAATTGATGGAAGTGTCTGGGGAGGTTCTAGGGGATTCGAGGAGTGTATAGTGGAGTTGTAGATAAAATTTCATATGGGGAAGTATTTTCTGGTGTGAAGGCTTAGGTTATTCCATAAAGGTTGTTTCCATGGGGTGGAGATATTGGTTTTGGTGTAGATCCTCGGAGATAGAATTTTGATGGTTCTTTCATTTTCTTCAATACAATGGTGTTGTTACTAGGCTATACCATGGTGTCCTAGAGGAGGGATTATTTTTGTTATGTCTCTTTCTGGGTAACTACACCATAAGGATTTTCTGTAGTAATGGACTTATTTATGTATGTTTATATTTTTGGCGTGGTTTATTCTCTTACATTTTGGTCATTTTCCTTGTTTATTGAATTTATGGAATGGACTTCATTGTTTTTCTTCATTTAATTTTTGGGATTATATTTCTCCACATGGGATAGCTAGGTTTTGTAACCAAGAGGGGTTAATGTTGGTGATGATGTTATGAAATTGATCAAAACATTAAAATTTTAATTCCTGGTTTTTGGGGATTTCATTGCGTTCTCGGTACCATCAACTAATATAAAAAATATTTTGTAAACTTTTAAGAAAAGAAAAATTAAATCTGTAATAAATTCATAGAGAGGGTATTATTACAGTCCCAACATAGTAAAAGGTGATTCAATCTAACATAGGACAGCCATGTTATGGTCATTTGATGTTTCTAATATGGATTAAAATCAAAATTTAGAGTTTAATATATAGGATTAATCTAGGGAAACAGAATTACTACCGGAATCTGGTGGCCGGAATAGGGTTTTCTGGTAAGGGAACCATTTATAATGTTTTTTTCGAAATATTAAAATAATAATAAATAAAATTCAAAACCCTATCTATAGGGTTTTAAATTTTATTACAATGAAAGAAAAAAAATTGAATAAAGGGGTGGGTGTCACATCCCATGTATAGAAAATAAAATGAAGGTATATTTTTTTATATAAAATTCATCATTTAAAAAGTTGTCAGTGAGAAGAAAAAATAGGGAACACCACTAACTTACTTTGGCCTACTGTAGTCTATCGACTGCCTCCTCCTCTAGCGATTGGTCACCACACTATCCCTTACTCCTATTAAGAACTAGTTGTTGTGCTGGAGACACCTTACTTCCCCACCATTTCACAACCACCCGACCTTGTTGTTACCTCTCCCGATGCACGGTTTCCCCAAATAGATCCATACCATCACTACCAAACCACTTTGGTTACTGCACATGGTCTACCTTTACCATTCTGACCACTTCTCCTAGTTTAGATCACCACCAATCTGCCCATGGATCATGTGAATTTTGTATTTTCTGGTCATACTTCCCTCAGCTAGATCCATTACTGGCTTTTCTTTTGGCCTCCCCAATTCCATCCCTCCACTGATATATCTGCTTCCCAACATCCATTTATGCTAATGCCGACCTACTCATACTGAGCTTGACCCCTATCGATTCTTGCTTCATGCACCCTTTCAACTATAGATCTCCCCTATTAGGTGGGGACCCACTGTGTATAAAACCCTCCATGGGTCTGCCTAACCTAGAATCACCCTATATAGGTTCGGCCCTACCTATAATGGACCTCGACCGGTTCTGGGGACCATGAATGTATTTTAAATATTCAAAAATTAATTTATTTTCTAGAATATAAAAAATTAATAAATTTAATATGCAACAATTAATTTAATTTTGGATTAAAATTAAATTAATTGTGGGAAGAAATTAAATAAATTAGTTGAATTAAAATAATTCATTTAATTCATTTAATTAGCATAATCTTTAATTTATTTCATTTAATTTTTATTCACAATTTATTTATCCGCCAAATGGTTTTGAGCATAGAATAACCATTGGTTGTATGAGTTAATTATATTTAATTAATTATTAAAACTACATAAGATGTATATAATAATAATAATTTATTTTTGACAGTTTGAAATCTTCTTTCTTCTAATAATATTCACAAGGTCCTATATTCCCATCAATATATCTCTGTATATATTTTTCACTACCTGAGACCCCCTCGCCTGCATGCGAGTATGTATGTATTATGTCAATGATGCTATAAGATGTGGACCACAATAATACAAGGATAATTCCAAAAATATATATAGAAACTTTGGATTAGTATGCGATATGTGATACAAGTCAATAACGACTCAAGTATTATACCCCTAGGGTCGCAGTTGATCCATTGAGTATAAATAGATCAACTAATTTTTAATTCTACAAATCAGTCAAGTATTTTATTTAATTTATTAATTTATTATTATTTTTTTGAATATTCATGTTTGTGAGAACATATTAAATAATAAAAAATTCATAGATTAAATCACATTAAGACATGATGAATGTTTTATATTTACTACATCATCAATTGTGAGTATGATCACATAGTATGTTCTATCATATAGATAATGATTTCATTCATCGGGAAATAATAATAAACTACTCAAATTAATATTAATTAAAACTCCTTCTATCATTTGAATTAAATAAAACTAGGCATACAAGGTTCTCGTTATCCTTAGTTGAGGGCACCTTCTACTACTGAAGAGTTCTTATGAGAGAAATGAGTTGAATTAACTAAATATGACAAAAAAAATTATCAATATCAAGATTGTTTCATCTTTAGATGAAAATCATTGAGAAAAAAATGTTTATGTTTTTTATAAGCTGAGACTTAACAGTTAAAGGAGCCATGAGTTAATATGACTGGCCAATCAAATTTCCACCTTAAAGTTATTCGAGTAGTAGTGTAGCCATATCTTGGACTATGAGGGCAGGCTTCAAGGTTCCTTGACTCTATAATACTCATGAAATTTGGTATTATGAATCAAATAGTGAGGGATACTAGGGTTTTATAAAATAGTTAGATACATATAATGATTTAATTAACCAGTAATGTCTAATCGGTAATCATGATAAAAGTACTAGTATGTTAGTGTTTATTTTTTAGAAAATTGAAATTATTACCTTATATTCACTATGATATATATTTTAAAAATAACATTTCCAAACCAGAAAAAGTTTCCAAATAGTAATAAAGACTCTTTCACAAGGTACTATAATAACAAAAATTCAAGGTGTTGGTGTCTCCAATGCCTATTAAACCACCTCAGGAAGTGACCGTGTGAAAAGATACTCACAGGATACTCATGTATGATTCTTTTGATGTTGAAATCATAATGTTATGAGTTGTGGATACAACATTAAGACTTGAATGATTTCACACTTTGTCTCATATTTTATAAGCTTGTGAGGATAACATGAAGTGAGATATGAAGGAGGTGATGATTATAATAAATATGTGTCAATTGAACAATGGATCGTGATGTTTTAATACATCCCTCTATTATATCATTTTCACCAAATTACTACAGTTTAATTTAATATTATTAAAATGAATAGTATGCAGAAAACACTCCATAATATTTTTGGTAAGGTAAAACAAGCAAATAAGAACTTAAATAATGTTTAATATTTAGTTCTTATGGTGAAAAAGTTGAATGAAAAGGCTAAAAGGACAATAAAATGTTTAATAAAAAAGTTACCTTTTCAATATCCTTCAAAGAATTAATACAAAACAACATACATGAAGTTATTTACTTCTAATTTCATGATATATTTCTATGGAAGTTCAAATTCTATGAACTTAATTGAAGAAGAAAGTAGTCACTACTTCTTTAGGTATATTCATCAATTGTACATAATGTTTCTAATATACTTATTAGGTATCAAATATAATATTCCTATCACATATTTATTTTTAAATACAGTAACTATGTAAGAAAATAAACATTACAATAAGTAAGGTGAATTCTTCAAGCTACTGAGAAAGGGTGATTCCTAAGTATGAAGTGATAATTACACAACTTCTATTTGAAATGTTTAATGATTATTGTTGAATTTTTTTAAGTATTACCAAAACATTTATCTCACCTGTCCATTGTAAATAAGAATTAATTATTCCAATTTTTTAATGAATGTTTTTTTGGTGTCTAATACTCAACTATTAGTTCATGAATGCATGATTCATTGTAAATAGCCGATGAATGAAAATTTAAGTATCTAATACCCATTTTTGGAAAGATAATTCTTTGTCAAGTAAAACTAAAAGTATTTTTCAAGAATATAACTAGTATGTTATTTATACTCTTAAAAGTTAAATACCTTAGAAATATCAATAATTTTACTCATTTAGATTTGGATAAATAATCCTTCACAAATTAAGGTAGGACACAAATCATTCAAAATTTATTCAGCTAGAGAGAGTGAATTGTTCGAAGGGGAATCTAGAGGTAAACATATATAATTCATGATATTCCTTAAATAATTTTTTGGAATGTAAAAATAAAGTTTTAAATATTCATGGACATAAGATATGAGTAGGTTTAGACTCATGTTCCATATAATATCTTGACCATCCATTCATCGATCATGAAATGTAGAGTGTTTTTATTACTAAACTCACATTTTCTTATACACATCAAAGTTATGATGTTAGTAAGGAGGATAGATAATGATTATTTCATGTAAAAATTTATTAATAAAATGTAACATGGAGTAATTACTAAACATACATTTCCTTATACAAATCAAATTCATGATGTAAGTAAAAGGAACATAAATTTTGGAACTAACTGGTTTTGAATTCCAACATTTTCGAGACATTCATCACATATAATGGTGATATCCCATTACCATGTGCCAACTATAATGAAAAATGGATATCATATGATTTATAGTATGATATTAATCCATCATTCCATAATAATATTTGTTTTTTTGGAAAAGTTTTTGTTAATGACACAAATAAACTTGTATCAAGCAATACACAATGCACATGTAATGTATGTATCCAAATAATTCTAAGGATATTATAAAAAACAGCAATATAGAAAATTAATAGTAAAGTGAGAGAGTATATTTCTATAAAGGTTGAAAATATCTATTTGAGATAGCGCGAGAAATATTGAATTGGGTTTAGTCAATTCCATAGATGCACATATAGTTGACATAGGAACATGTTCCAAAAGAGCTTGTAGAAAAGTAATGTTCCAGAGACACATACTACATAAGAAGGATAAAACCACAGTAATGGTTTTACATTCACCATGTATGGTGATTCTTTATTAATTGAGATTAATGAATCCTATAGGTAGCAAGTAAATGGAAACAAGATAAGATTGAAAAGATCAATTAAAATTCAATAATGGATTCCATGTATCAATGTATAATGGATTATTATTTTGAATACTATGGTGGGTACTTAAGTTATACTATATATGGGTGGTTCAAGCATGGTACCAATAAGGATTGATTGGTAATACCAATTCATTACTCTAAAATAAATTAGAATCTTTCTTATCATAACCACTCTCTATGATCATTAAATTTGGAATTGGTTGTCAAGACCACAAATCTTAGAAGGTGTCTATACGATGCAACTAGAAAGAGTTGGTGACGCCCTAGAGTGCGAATATGGGGTGAAATTTACTAAAATCTAGTTTTGTATTGAAGTAATAAATAAGATCATAGAATATTCATTTGGGATGATTTTCTTCCATATGTCTATAAAAGGTTTGTGGGAGTGCCACATGTTTTCTGAAGTAAATATGTTTGATAACAAATGTAAAATAGTTATTGGTCTTATAGACAGCTAAGACCAGAATGAAAGTATATATATGGAGATTGAATTAAAGTAGTAACCTATATTCTAGGGAATATGATCTATTGAGTAAGATGTAATGGTTTTTTTAACTAGTCAATAGTATATATATTGAAAAGGTATTATAAAATAAAAGTTGTAACAATTCTAGAGATAATTATTACCAATGTATCATGACATAAATCTATCCTAGAGGACATGTATGGGGAATATGAGGAGATTAATGTGGTGAATTTAATTCCATATTCTTTTTCAATGGATTAATCACATATTCCATGATATATACAAGATATGATTTTCCAACGCATACACTATGCTATGAAAATATCAGTTATATCCAGAAGAACTTTATAGGAAGTGGTTAAAACTACTTGATTGAACTTGAGAGAGTACAAAAGATATATTACTAGTATTTAGAGAATAAGGGACACTAGTTTAAGATGAATAAACCAATATTCATTTGGATCAATATTATCTAATATCACAGTCAAGCTAAAGAAATGTGAAAGTTAAGATCATTCAAGTAAGTGGTATCCATATCTATAAATATATTGTATATTTCAACTTATGATGTAGATAAAGAAGTAGTGTGAAATATGAAATGATTTTTTATAGTTCTTGGAATCACATATTGTAATAGTGGGTTGCCTAAACCCAACATGAAAGATACATTTTAATTACTATATCATGTATATAATGAGTTATTCATGATGTAATTTTACCATAATTGTGTTGATATTTCTATGCCCTCTATTTATTAGTAATGTCCATAGACTATTTTTCATGTCAAAAGTTTATATAAATTCTTAGGCTATAATGAGAACCTATAGATACTATGAAATTAATCTTAAAAATATGTATTATAGTCTAGATACATCATAAAAACTATATATAGATGATGTATTACTATTAGGTGATGGTGGATCATAATAATTGAGACTTATTCTCTTGAAGTTCACACTTAGTGATCTATAGTAGATGATATCATGAGGAATATACCACTAAAAGCAACACTACATGTTTCAGGTGTCATTGGTTGTTCCCATATACCAAAATCTGTAATGGTCTCCTGAATTCATATTATTATCAAATTTTCCATTTTATCTCATACATTGATTCAAGGAAAAACTATGTTATTGAAGTTGTAGAGAGGTATCTTGTGATGGGTGTGACATTGGTAGTATAACATTGATTGAATAATCAAGATTTTTTTTCAATTCTTAAAGGAAGTGATATCTCGATCCAAGTTAATCAGGATAGTAGTACCTTTACAAAATACATATCCATAGTAGAAGAAGGTAAGTCTATATAGTAAGGCTAATGAATAATACACCAAGAAAGGATGATGACACAAAATGTGTGCCCTGATTTTTGGGATATCATGAGACAAAGAGATTATATAACACATCATGTTTTTGTAAGAAAGGTTTTCATTACTGTGAATTTTCCTTATCTCTTTAGGGACATGATGGGATTCTAGAATCCACTCCTAGTCTGTGAATAATAATCACTAATATGGAGATAAGGGACTAGAGGGTCACACACTAAGAGTATTTAAAAGTCTGACCTATTCTAATGGATTGAAGTATAGGGAATGGTGGGACCCACCATGGTGTTTGAGAATTTTGCAAGAATATAAGATCTCCATGAAATAAAAAAATTCATACTATTTGAGTTTAGAATAATTGGTATGTAATTTATTTATTAAATGTATTTACAAGTATTAAAGTAAATACAAGGAAAATATTATATGAATGAATATTATTATAATATTCAAGGTCTGTTTAAAATTTGTAGGAATCTACAGTCATGTTAATGACTTGTTTTTATCCTTTAATATGTTTAATATATTATAATAAAGTGATAACAATATATATGACATTTATTACTTAGTAAGGCAGTCATAAGATATTGTTTATAGAGGATAATAAATACCTAGGGTCTAACAACCATTTTTTGATATTTTATAGCCTCACTATAAAATGATTTAGAGTATATCATGTGTTGTAATATTCAATAACAGTTATGAGAGCCTCTCCTTCCTATAATATTAATTTGAGAGATAAAGAGATGATTTAAGCTCCCAATCTGAGTTAATCTTCATGGATAAGTGGATCATCGTTGTGGTGATCGTCAAGACGTTAAAGACATCATTGGATTTCTGATCTAGTGCTTGAATTTTGACAATCGATTATCCCTTATACATTTGAATCATGTGTGGATGATCTAGAAGGATATGGATTCAGATCCTTCAAGAAATGATCACTAATGATAAAGGATTGATGAATACGACTTCAAATCATATGAGGTAACTATTCGTTTAATTTCATGATTATATTTCTTCACATGGTATCCTTAGGTTTTGTAAATAGGTAATTTTAATGATCATTATAATGTTATGACATCTATAATAACATTAAAATTTTAATTCTAGACTTTTTTGGCTTCCACTGTGCACTCGGTACCAACAATATATTGTGCGATGGTGGTGGAGACCAACTGGGGTGTGGAATATTTTGGGAAACGAAGTAGTGGATGGTTGGAATGAGATGTTAATGGGGAAATTTGTGATGATTTTGATGTGTTGTTGTTATATTGAGATGGTTGGGTTGTGATTATGGTTTGGTATATCTTGTGTCATGTAAATGGTAGATGTACGATGGATGAGCCATTGTGTTGTGTGGTTGTGTTTGTCATGACCCGCCCCCCGGAGCCCATCCCGTGACTACCCAAAGCCCGCCTTCCATAGGCCAGGGGATGGAGACTAGCACCAAAGGCATAATTCCCTAAAACTGGGAAGGCATTGCCTTTATAACCTGTAACACACACACAAGAAAGAACACAGTTGGACAAAACACCAAGTAAAATGTATAACAAAAGAGTGCTGAAAGTAAAAGGGGCCAGAATACAAGCCCAACTGGAAAGTACAAGTACAACTGAAATGAAATACAACTGAAGAAAAAGAAACGATAGATACTGGATCGTCCTCCAAGGTTCCTACCTGAAGGGTAGGTACATATCGTCTCCTTAGCACTCCACGTTCGCCCGTCTCCTCCGTGTACCGACAAGTCGTATGGTCTACCTCCGGGTACTGTCCATTCATAGTACTCTCAGCCTCAGTCAGCACTGTCCATCGTCTGCATCCAACACAACAAGGTGCGGGCATAGCCCGTGTAGGGGTGAGTATAATGATACTCATTTGGGACCCTGAGACCCTCAAGGTCTCACAAAATCCAACAAGGATAAACCACAAAGTATGAAATCAATAGGTAACCTTAATTAGGTATATGCCCATACATATACCTAAGTTATCAAGTGATCCATCTCAATCATGAGGAAAACACAGAAAAACTGACTCAGATCAATCAGGATTTTATTCACATTATCGAAACCTCGGCTGCTGGAGAACTCCTGCTCAATCGAGTATAGTGGGCTTACCACGACACCAAGCGCGCTTCCCACTAACCCTATACTGCTGAGGTACTCCTCCTGTCGAGTACCGTGGATATGCTACATCATCAAGGCACTACCCACCATGGGTCTGCCGCATCACCAAGTGTGCTCCCCCTCGTAGCCTGTAGAGGTACTCCTCCTGTCGAGTACCGTGGATCTGCTGCATCACCAAGGCACTCCCCACCATGGGTCTGCCGCGTCACTAAGCACACTCCCCGTCGTAGCCTATAGAGGTACTCCTCCTGTCAAGTACTGTGGGTCTCCCGCTTCACCAAGCGTGCTCCTCCACCGTGGGTCTACCTCGACACCAAGGCGCTCCCCACTGGGCTACTCGAGTCACTCAGAGTCAAACGATCGACAATCTTCAAGTCTCATCTAACTACTAGGTCTCCGTACTCTTCTCGCTCGTCTCCAGGAGGATTTTCTCCACGAGCTACTGGTCGATACTCCAACTATCGCAAAGTCCCATTAATAATTATCTCAAAGGTCCGCCATGTCATAGAGGCCTGAACGTAACAGACGACGCGTCAATCAGACGCCCAGTCTATAAGTTATTAGCCATTTAGTCCCAGGGGCCCAGTTGGATTAATGCATGATCAAACCTGACTGTATCTGAAATATAGCCCAAAATCCAATGGGGTCATGCTCCAATATTACCATCGCTGCTGACAGTTCGTCAAATGGACGTCCGGTGCCAAAGATATGGCCAAAATAAAGTAAAGGGTTGTAGTGGGCCGGGGTCCGGTCTGACCTGGTCAGACCGACCCGGTCCGACCTAGTCTGGGCCGAATCGGTTCGAGTCAACCCGGCCCGTTGGGCGGGCTAGCCCGTTGGGTTTGGCCTGGCCCTCTGGGCCCTACCCAGCAGGCCATGAGGGGCCGCGGAGGGCCGAGAGGGCACAGACTGGTCGCGGGTCGGCATGAGGGCAGTTCAACCCGAAGGGTGTCACATGGGCAGCTCAGCCCGGAGGGCACCACGTGGGCGTCTCGTCCCGGAGGGCTCCATGAGGGGCCGGTTCGGCCAGGGCATCGCGAGGGCGCAGGTTTGGACGGGGGATTGGAAGGCCGGCGGGCGGCGCAGCTAGGGTGGCTTGGAATCCAACGGATAGTACGGTCGGGGTGGCTCGGGAGCCGGCGGGAGGTCCGGTTCGGCCCGGGGCAGCGGAGCCAATTTGGTCGGTGCGCCAGAGCGTCGCGGGGGCGGCGCGGGTCGCAGAGGCCGCGGGTGGCGTGACCATTTCCTTTGTTGCCTTCGTCGCCTTCGTCATTGTTGTCGCCTTCCTCCGTTTCGAAGAACACCACAAAGAAGAATGGAGGGGGGTTGGGCCATGTTTGTTTGGTCCACAGCCTCAACGTTTAGAGTGGTAGCAAGCGGTCATCAAGAACATAAACAAAGAACGAGCATGGAAGATATTTTAAAACATCAATTCCCATAATCCCTCATTAATTTCTATTCCCAACCCTGCAAAGGAAAAATAAAGGGAAGAACATGGGAAGTGTTAATCAAATAATGAATAATCCCCTACAAATTATTGCAACAATTTATTCCCAACCCATAAGGAAAATATCCGCAGATCAACTTTATAATAAGTTGACCCGCATTCTTTGTTTTTAGAATGAAAGAATCATGGGAATAAAATCATACTGAATTAAAAACCCTACCTTGTTCGATGTTGGTTGACGTTGGCGCGAGAAGGAGGACATCGATTCATTGTAGACGTACACGTCCTACGTCGAAGGAAGTTCTGAGGAAGAAGGTTGAAGTCGTTTCTCACCGGCGTTCTTCTTGGAGGAAGCATTCTTCGTTGGGAGCTTTCTCCCAATATTTCTCCTCTCCCAAGTTCCACCAAAATGAAATAATAGCCTCAAAATAATAGATTAAGATATCTATTAAGTCTTTGGCATAATATTCCAAATGTTTTAATCAATTAATTGATGTGTTGGCTTAATTAATTAAAGGGAAAGGTTGACAAGATTAATGGTAGGTGAATTGGAACAATTAAGGAGGAGAAGATCAAGAGGCTCTCCCTCATTAATTGTGGGAGTTGAGGGTTTCTCCCAATTAAAGGTGGGGTTTCATCTCGAGTGGTCCCCACCACCATAACCTCTCATGGGAGGTTATGGTTCGGATGGTCCCCACCACCTTAACCTCTCATGGGAGGTTAATGTCTGGTGGTCCCCACTACCAACTTCCACATGGAGGTTTAGTTCTAGTGGACCCCACCTGAAATATCCACATGGAAGCTCAAAATAAAATAAAATGAAGTTTATTTTATTTTATTATTTCCATGAAAAACCAAAAACCTAACTTTCTCCCTCGTCCATCTGCCATCGAGGTGAAAGTCTCCTTAAGCGAATACCAACGCAGAAAGTTCAATGGTGCCCTCAGATTTCAATTTTGAGCACTAGTTCAAAAGTTATAAAAACCCGCTCGTACGTTTACTAAACGTACCTGAAAAAAACATCAGAAATTGATTCTGGACACACCGGGCCTCGGAATCACACACTGTTAATTTTTTCGGACTCGTAAAATTTCCATATATTTAAAAAACATTACATGGAAATTATGGGTCTCTACATTCTCCCCACCTTAGGGATTTAAGTCCCCATAAGCCACAACTCAACTAGGTAAACAAGTGGGGGTACTGAGCACGCATCTGAGCCTCTCTCTCCCATGTGCTCTCCTAGAGGTTCCCGTGCTTCCAGCGAACGCGCACTAGAGGTATCAACCATCCATAAAGGACCCGCTCTTGTCGATCCTCAATTTCTACTGGAACCTACATAAAAGTCATCCCATCGTCGACGTCAAGCTCACCATGGTCGATGATGTGAGAAGGGTCGTGCAGGTATCTCCTCAGCTGGGATACGTGGAAGACGTCGTGCACCCAGTACAACTGAGGTGGAAGAGCTAAGAGGTATGCCACCTCACCAACTCTGCTGAGGACTTGAAAAGGTTTGATGAAACTTAGAGATAACTTTTTTCCTTAGCCAAATCTACGCAAAACTCATCGAGGTGAGACCCATAAAAATACGTGGTCTCCATCCTTAAACTCTAGAGGTCTCTATATCCTTTCATTATACAGATTCTTCATGCTCTGTGCAGTCTTTATCCGCTCCTGGATGATATGCACCTTCTCTGTGGTAGCCCGTACCATCTCTGGTCCCACTAGTGTTGACTCCCCTGGGTCAGTCCAGCATAAAGGTGATCTTCAAGGTCGCCCGTACAAAGCCTCGAAAGGTGCCATCTAGATGGTGGAGTGATAAATGTTGTTGTACGCAAACTCCACCAAAGTCAAGTGATCCTCCCAGTTGTGACCGAAGTTGAGGACACAAGCACGGAGCATGTCCTCAAGGGTCTGAATGGTCCGCTCGTTCTGACCATCCGTCTGAGGATGGAAGGCAGTGCTCAAATAAAGCTGCATCCCAAAGGCCTCCTGCAACCCCTTCCATAACTGGTAAGTAAAACATGCATCATGATCAGAGACAATCATCGAGGGTACTCTATGTAACTGCACAATCTCTTGCACATAGAGGCATCCCAATCTCTCTACTGAACCCTGTTCTCTAATCGGTAGGAAGTGGGCCGACTTGGTGAGTCGGTCGACGATCACCCAAATCGAGCCATGTACCTTGGATGTACATGGGAGTCCTATCACGAAGTCCATGGATATCTCATCAAACTTCCACTCTGGGACCTCTAAAGGCTAAACCGAGCCTGCTGGTACCTAATGCTCCGCCTTCACTTGCTGAAAAGTGAGGCATCATGAGAAAAACTTTGCAAATTATTTCTTCATTCCCGGCCACCAGTGCTATCATCGGAGGTCCTGGTACATCTTCGCCACTCCTGGATGTACCACTAGAGGGGATGTGTGAAACTCCCTCAAGACTTCCTCCTGAAGTGACACTGGTACCATGATACGTCCTCTGAAGAGGATGATATGATCCCCACCTTCATAAAATCCATCAGGTACCTGTCCTGTGGATATCTGAGCACGTCGTGTCTCTCAGTTAGCATCCCCATGTTGTGCCTCCCTAACTCGCTGAAGAAGTGGGGGAGTGACTATAAGAGACTGAAGGAAACCTGCTCTTTCTCTATCCACAAAGGATATCTGTAAAGCAGCCAGCTATTCTGTCACCTCGCCTAGAAGCTGTATACTAGATATCCTATTGAGTGCATCTGCAATAGCATTCCCCTTCCTAGGAGTATAAACTATTTCGAAGTCATAGTCCTGTAGGAACTCAAGCTGACGTTGCTATCTCAGGTTCAAGTCCTTCTTGGAGAAGATATACCTGAGAATCTTGTTATCAGAGTACACGGTAAAACATTCTCCCATCAGATAGTGTCGCCAAATCTTCAAGGCGAAGACCACTACTGCTAACTCCAAGTCATTAGTAGCGTAGTTCTTCTCGTTCTGTCTTAGCTTTCGAGAGCCATATACGATCACTGCTTGCTCCTGCATCCAGACACATCTGATTCCGGTCCTTGATGTGTCACAGTAGACTTTGTACCCTAAAACTTCCTCTGGAAGCCTCAATATGGGGCACTAGTCATCATCTGACTCAGATTTTGAAAGCTCCACTGACATATCTCCAACCATACAAAGGGTTTCCCCTTCTTCGTCAAAGCTGATAGTGGTGCTGTACCTCTAGAGAAATCTGGAACAAACCTCTGGTAGTATCCAACCAAACCTAGGAAACTCTGTACCTCCGTCACACTCCTGGGTGGCTCCCAAGAAGGTACGACCTCAATATTTGCTGGATCCACTACAACTCCAGACTCAGAGATGACATGTCCTAGAAAGTGAACCTCTCGGATCTATAATTCGAACTTCAAGATCTTACCATAAATCTGGTGGTCTCAGAGTGTGTCCAGAACTATCTGTAAATGGTAGGCATGCTCCTCCTCAGTAGTTGAGTAGATCAGAATGTCATCGATGAAGACTATGACAAAGCGATCGAGGTATGGTTGAAAGATCTTGTTCATGAGTCCCATGAACACTACTGGAGCAATGGTTACACCGAAAGGCATAACCAAGAACTCATAGTGGCCGTACCGACATTTGAAATTCATCTTCTGCACATCCTTTTCTCATACTCTGAGCTGGTGATAGCCTGATATGAGGTCTATCTTCGAGAACCACCGTGCTCCCTTCAGCTGATCAAAGAGGCCATCAATCTTCGGGAGTGGCTACTTGTTCTTCACGGTCACCTGGTTCAGGCACTGATAGTCGACACAAAGCCTCAAGCTCCCATCCGCCTTCTTGGCGAATAGAACCGGGGCTGCCCAAGGTGAAACACAGGGCCAAATGAATCCCTTCCCTTGCAAGTCCTCTAGCTGTACCCGCAGCTTGCGAAGCTCTGCGGGAGACATCTGATATGCTGGAGTAGATATCAGTGTCGTCCCGGGGTACAAGTCAATGTAAAAGTACCCCTCTCTACGAGGAGGTAGAATTGGGATATCATCAGGAAAAACATCAGTGTACTGGTCCACCACTGTAGGATAGCTTATACTCTCCACATCAACTGCTTTGAGGGTAAGGCAAGCCAACTGATTAGTTATCGGCTGCACCCACCTCCAGGTAAGTCTGTCCTATGTTGCAAAGACTCCATTCTCTTCGGTGAAGGTAAACCTAGTCCTATCTGTGCGGACACACCACAATTTGTTCCTAATACAGTCTATTTGAGCATAGACTGTAGATAACTAGTCTATACCCAATATGACGTCCTAAGGCCTCGACGCCACTACTAGGAGATCTCATCCAAATCTCTCACCTCCTAGAGTAAGCTCACACTGCTGGAACCAGTGTGTAATCGTCTAATCCTCTCCCGTAGGAGTCTCTAACCGTAAGGATCAAGCCAAAGGCTCTGTCGGAATCTTCGAGCTCTGAACAAGGGTAGTGGCAATGAAAGAATGACTGGAACTTGTGTCTATAAGTACTGCAGCTAGGCTGGAGTAGACCCAGATTGTACCTTGTATCATCTTCGGAGCACTATGATCTTATGTGTCAGCTGCATAGAGATGAGCTCTCCCCTATCCACCTGATCCCTGTAGTCGGGGTGGACCTCCTGGTGGTGGTAGTAGTAACACCTCGTATCGTCGCCCAGCTCCAGCTGCACGGACAACTCCTCTGACACATCCTCCTGCTCCCTGCGGACCACCTCGATCAAATCTTTGTCTCTTCCTAGGCAGTTCTTCGACCGTATGATGATCATCTATACGGTGGGTTAGACAGTCACAAGTCATGTGACCCTACCCACCACATGTGAAACACTGCCCGCTCCTGGCATGTCTGTCTCCTCTTTGGGTGCCCCGTACAACCGATCTCGAGTCATGCGTTCATCCACCTGTAGGTCTGGTCCTCTTGGACCTCTGTGAAATCTATCTACTGCCAGATGCAGAAGACTCCGCTATGTGTCGACTGGTAGTGGATCTCACTACTGGAGACTACTCAGCAAGGAAACTCTCCACTAGTAGGGATCTCTCTAACACCCCCGCCTATGTTGGGATGCTGAGTGAGATCATTGAATCTCTAATCTCCTGCCTGAGTCCCGACTCGAAGGTCCGAGCCCTAAATAATGAGTCCCACACCATATCTATGGAGTAACGTGGGAGGTCAGTGAACCTCATTGAGTATTGAGCTACAGTCATGATTCCCTACTATAGTTGAAGTAGCTCCTAGATTCGCAATGCGCGAAGCGTCACTAGGATAAACTCTACTTGAAACAGGCTCTCGAAGTCTGCCCAGAGAAGTGTCACCTCATCGTGAACCTGGAGCATCAAGCTCCACCATCTTCCTGCTACTGCCTGTAGAAGGCTGGCGGCAAGGATCACCATGAAATCAGCTAGTGTCCCTACCAATCGAAAAACTCTCACCATGGCCTCCAGCCAATCCTCAGCCGCATGTGGGTCCATCTCTCCCCTGAACTTGGGTGGCCTCTAGCGCTGGAACTCATGTAACATGCTCAAGTGGTGTGAATCATTTGCTGCTGGGGCTGGTGCCATCAGTGGCCCAATGGGGAAAGGTACCGCTGGTGCCTCTACTGGAAAAGGGCCCTGCACCGAGGCCTCATTGCTCGGTGGGCTATCAATGCGTACAACTCTCGGAACTCTAGTGGTCTATCTACATGGAGTCATCCTGAAAAGAAATATGTGCGCTACGTTTAAAAGTTATACCTGGTGAGCTGACCTGGTTGAGATGACTTAAAGTAAAATTTTAAAAACACACACGCAATCAGTGTTTTTGTGCACTGAGTCAGATATTAGAAGTCAGGGTCCTGGTGTATGGATACGTTGGCCGCCAAACCAACACTGGAATCCCTGAACTAAAAACCACACTCACTATCCTTAACACTATTCCTTCATAGAAAAGATAGATCAGAGTCCTATGTTCTATAGTAGAACCGACTCCTCTGATACCAATTTGTCACAACCTGTCCCTCGAGGCCCATGTCGTGACTACCCCAAGCCCGCCTTCCATAGGCCAGGGGTTGTCAGCTAGAACCAAAGGCATAATTCCCTAAAACTGGTATGACATTGCCTTTATAAACTGTAACACACACACAAGCAACCACACATCTGGATGAAACACCAAGTAAACTGTATAACAAAAGAGTGCTGAAAGTAAAAGGGACCAGAATACAAGCCCAACTGGAAAGTAAAAGTACAATTGAAATGCAATACAACTGAAGAAAATGAAAATAAAACTACTGGATCGTCCTCCGAGGTTCCTACCTGAAGGCTAGGTACAAATCGTCTCCTCAACACTCCATGTCCGTCCGTCTCCTCCGTGTACCGACAAGCCGTATGGTCCACCTCCGAGTATCGTCTAGTCCTAGTACTTTCAGCCTCAGTCAGTGATTTTCATTGTATGCATCCAACACAACAAGGTGCGGGAATAACCCGTGTTCGGGTGAGTATAACGATACTTAGAAGGGACCCCGAGATCCTCAAGGTCTCACAAAATCCAACAAGGATAAACCACAATGTATGAAATCAACAGATAACCTTACTTAGGTATATGCCCATACATATACCTAAGTTATCAAGTGATCTATCTCAATCATGAGGAAAACATAGAAAAGACGACTTAGCTCAACCAGGACTTTATTCACATTATCGAAACCTCGGCTGTTGGAGAACTCCTGCTCAATCGAGTAGAGTGGTCCTGCCGCAACACCAAGCATGCTTCCCACTAACCTTGTACTGTTGAGGTACTGCTCTTGTCGAGTACCGTGGGTCTGCTGTGTCAACAAGTTGCTCCCCACCGTGGGTCTTCCACATCACCAAGCGTGCTCCCCCTCATAGCCTGTAGAGGTACTCCTCCCATCAAGTACCATGGGTCTGCCGCATCATCAAGTGCGCTCCTCCACCGTGGGTCTTCCGGGACACCAAAGCGCTCTCAACTGGGCTAGTAGAGTCACTCCGAGTAAAATGACCAGCGGTCATTAGGTATCAGCCAGCTACTAGGTCTCCTCACTCTGCTTGCTCGTCTCCGGGAGGATCCACTCCAAGAGCTACTGGTTGATACTCCAACTATCTCAAAGTCCCATGAAGAAGTATTTCAAAGGTCTTCCATGTCATAGGGGTCTCAACATAACAGACGACGCGTCAATCGGACACCCGGTTTGTGAGTTATTATCCTTTTAGTCCTGAGGGCCTAGTTGGATTTGTGCATGATCCAAACTGAACATATCACAACTATACTCCAAACTCCATTGGGGTATACTCAAAGGGACCATTATGCTCCAAGATTACCAGTTCCGCAGACGGTTCGTCAAAAAGACGTCCGGTGCCAAAGATATGGCCAAAAGAAAGTAAAGGGTCGTAATGGACCCGAGTCCGGTCCGACCTGGTCGGACCAACTAGGCCCGACCCAGTCTGGGCCAACCCTGTTCGGGTCGACCCATCCTGACCTGTTGGGTCTGGCCTAGCACGTTGTGTGGGACATCCCGTTGGGTTCAGATCGGCCCGCTAGGCCCAACCCAGAAGGCCACGAGGGGCCGCGGAGGGCCGAGAGGTTTCGGACTGGCCGCGAGGCTGTGGACCGGCCGCGTGTAGGCACGAGGGCATTTCAGCCTAGATGGCACCATGTGGACGACTCATCCCAGAGGGTGCCACGATGGGACATTTCAGTCGGGGTGTCGCGAGGGCATGGGTTCGGTTGGGGGCTCGGAAGGCTGGTGGGCTGGCATGGCCGGGGCGGCGCGAGCCGGCGGGGGGCGCGACCGGTGGGCGGCATGTCCGGGGTGGCATGAAAGCCAGCGGGCAGCGCGGCTGGGGTGGCTCGGGAGCCGGCAGACAGCGTGGTTCGGCCCGGGGCGACGGAGCCGGTTCTTCTGAGACGCCGGAGCGTCGCGGGGGCGGCACTGGTCACAGAGGTCGCGGGTGGCATGACCGTTGCCTTTGTCACCTTCATCGCCTTCGACACCATTGTCAACTTCCTTCGTTTCGAAGAACACCACAAATAAGAATGGTGGGGGGTCGGGCCATGTTTGTTTGGCCCACACCCTCCACGTTTAGAGTGGAAGCAGGCGGTCATCAAGAACATAAACAAAGAAAGAGTATGTAAGATACTTTAAAACATCAATTCCCATAATCCCTCGTTAATTTCTATTCCCAACCCCGCAAAGGAAAAAGGAAGGGAAGAACATGGGAAGTGTTAATCAAATAATGAATAATACCCTACAACTTCCCGCAATAATTTATTTTCAACCTTCAGGGAAAAAATCCTCAGATCAACTTGATAATAAGTTGATCCACATTATTTTTTTAGAAGGAAATAATAAAGGGAATAAAATAATACTTAATTAAAAACCCTACCTTGTTCGATGTTGGTTGACGTTGGTGTGAGAAGGCAGACGTCGATTCGTTGTAGATGAACACGTCCTACGTCGAAGGAAGTTCCAAGGAAGAAGGTCCAAGTCATTCCTCATCGGTGTTCTTCGTGGAGGAAGCGTTCTTTGTTGGGAGATTTCTCCCAATATTCCTCTCCCAAGTTCCACCAAAATGAAATAATATCCTCAAAATAATATATTAAGATATCTATTAATTAGTTGGCATAATATTCAAAATGTTTTAATCAATTAATCGATGTGTTGGCTCAATTAATTAAATAGAAAGGTTGGCAAGATTAATGGTAGGTGCGTTGACACAATTAAACTGGATAAGTTCAAGAGGATCTCCCTCATTAATTGTGGGAGTTGAGGGTTTCTCCCAATTAAAGGGGGGTTTTATCCTGGGTGGCCCCCACCACCACAACCTCTCAAGGGAGGTTATGGTTCGGGTGGTCCCCACCACCTTAACCTCTTATGGGAGGTTAAAGTATGGTGGTCCCCACTTCCAAAATCCACATGGAGGTTTAGTTCCGGTGGACCCCACCTGAAATATCCACATTGAAGCTCAAAATAAAATAAAATGAAGTTTATTTTATTTTATTATTTCCATGAAAAACCCAAAAACTAACTTTCGCCCTCGTCCATCTACTGTGGAGGTGAAATTCTCCTTAGGCGAATACCGACACTGTGAGTTCAACGGTGCCCTCATATTTCAATTTTGAGCACTGGTTCAAAAGTTATAAAAACATGCTCATACGTTTACTGAACATACCCAAAAAAAACTTCAGAAATTGATTCCGGGCACACTCGGCCTCAGAATCATGCACCGTCAATTTTTGCGAACTCGTAAAATTCCCATATATTTAAAAAAAATACCTGGAAATTTTGGGTCTTTACAGTGTTAGTTACCCAGTTATCTGTGAAATGATCTTGAAATTATGAAACTGTAATGACATGAGTTGGTAAATGAATAATAATGGGTTCTAATTAAATATAATAATGGGTTGAATTTTTTGTGTGGTAATTGGATTAAATGTATTGAATGGAAAATGAATGTGTTGTGTTAATGGGAATGAAATAACTTAGTAAATAGGAGTTAATGGAAACTTGTTAATTTTGGAAATGGTGGAACCTATAATTCAAAGTAGAATCATGTCTCTATGTATGTTGTTGTGTGTAATGATGAAATTAGTGGTGTTGGTAGTTGGGATAGATGTCATATGGTGCAATGGTGGTGATGATTATGATACTGAAGTTGATGTAACCTATAATTTTGGTATTGTGTTCTATCTATATATCTTGTATTTTCATGTTATTTTTATATGAACCCAACTTGTGTTGGATAACCTAACCAATGATCTAATGTTTTTGGTTTGAAGTGTTATCCCCAATACTCATGATAGTGGTGATTTAGATGGTTGGATACCCCCTGTTACCCAATCTTCCTTCAACAGTAGTTATAACATGGGTTGGTGTTGGAGGTAACCTAGTGATGATATGGTTGGTGTTGGAGATTACTATATTTTGTTGAGAATGTGATATGTGGAGGGTTTCATGCATTATAAGTGGAGGGAATGAGGTGTATGTCCTTCATGTTCATGATACCCTACTACCCTAGATATGAGACATGTTTATGTGGATAAGGTTGTGATGTGATGACGACTGATGCTAACACTAGATGATAAAACTCATGGGAGGTTGGGATAGGTAGGGATGCATCCTGATCAACATCATAGATGTACATATATGAGATATGATATGTATAAAAGGGATTGGAACACAATATGTTTTATTTTGTGGTGGGAGAGTGGAAAACCAAATGGGAAGTGATTGCATGATGCGTTTGGTTTTTATTATTTGATATTATGTTACTATATTTGATTCATGTTTGGTGAGTGTAACTTAGAGAGGATTGGATTTTTTTAGTTGACCTATTTAGTGGCATGTTGGTTCTATTGTTTATTCAATAGTTCATTAGTATTCTCTTTTCACATGTGCATGAGAGACCTTGGGTATGATCCTACTCATTATACATCTTTTACTAACTCTATGCATATATACACTATTTTTTAGATTTTTAGAAGGATTTTGGGGACAGAGCTTGGAATTATTAGCTTGAATAGTAGATATTCTATTTAGTGACTATCATAGGATTTATCTTTAGGATTTACTATGAAAATTTTATTTATATTTTTTTGACTTTTTTATTCATTTTATGATAGTTTTGGTTTATTTTTATGTTATGTTATTGAGTTACTTAGTGGTTGATTTATACTATCTCATGATCCTTATTATATTTTGAGGTAATGCCTCATATATGTGAGATATTATAACCTCAATGATAGTCACCAATCCAGAGCCTATTAGAGGTGGGAATTGGGGGGTTATTATCTCTCTTCCTGCCCTAGGAGAAATACCTTTGGTGGGATGAGGTCATGATAGAGTGGTATAAAAGGTTTTTTTGATAGATAGGATGGAATTTAGATATATAAACTATGAGGGTTTCATGAGTTAGTATTAAAATGGAACTAGTTAATCTGGGAATGTGACATAGAATAGGGAGACCAACTAGGAAAAAGATTTTAGGCACCCCCTAATCCAATGTAAGGACTCTGATCATATTGAAAAAACAAGTGAGGTGGATCTATTTACTATGTTGATACCTATAAAAGGTACATGAAACATTATTGATTGTATTAGGGCATGGATTGGATTATTTTTTTGTAATTAATATTAAATTGATTAAATAAACCTTGACAAAATTCTATAACACCGGGCTTAGTGTTTCACCTTAATTTTTAGGAATGGATCTTATTTATCCTTCATGTATATCTAAGGCAGTTGAGGTTCTTTAAGTTGATCTATTAGATCTTTGGAATATTAACTTGATAGAGGAGGGTAAGGCATGGTAGAGGGCCTTGTGTTCCTTTTAGTGGAAGATCTTGGGGGAATTATGAGGGGAGAATCTCTGAAATAGAGATAAAGCACAGATTGGAGGATCTTGAGATTGATTTTGGTTTTATTTGATCTCATAATAAGTTTTGGGTATCATGGAAGTTTTCCATATACGAGGAGATACACATTAGTGGTTTATTATTTATCTTACTGGCTAAAATGTGGAATATGTTTCATGGCCTGAATTTCAGAAGGAGTTCTATTTGGAGTTCCTTTCATTGAATATTAAGTATAGAAGATACTAGAGTTTCTCTATGTAAAATTGGGGAGAATGAGTGTGTGGGAGCTTGGGACCAAGTTTATGGAACTCCTCCACTTTACCCTAGATGTCTTTCCAGACAAAGATTCTAGAGCATGACATCTATATGAGGCACTATGCTTAGTGATCGTGTATGAGGTAACCCCATTTACAATTTCTACATATTTGGAGGTGAAGAATAAGGTAGATTTTAGAGATCTGATGCTTTATCTAGGAAATAGACCTCAAGAGAGTGGCCAATAGGGTGTCTAGAGAAGCATTTCTCCTGATAGTGGATGAAATATTTCTAGATAGTCAAGGTTATGACTAGTGATGATCCAACCTCGATAGATATTTGCATGAAATTCTAGGGAAATTGGTTCTTTAGAACCTACTAGGAGATTCCAATTTTTATGATATTCCTGTGGGGGTTATTTCCACTACTAGAAATATGTACAAAAGATTAGGGAAGAAAATATCATATGGGTGATTATCCCCTTTTTGATAGCAATAACAGTTACCACTGAGGTAGTTTTAGTAGGAGGGACTATAAAAAATTATTCAATAGAATATGGTGGTGTTCTCTCATGGGTCTAAGAAATTAAAACCCAATGAGAATAACTATTCTACCCATAATATGGATTTAGTTGTGGTTATATTTTCACTAATTTTCTGGTGCAATTACCTCATTGGTTTGTTAATTGTGGGTTTTACCAACCACATGATCTTGAAATATAGATTCTCTCAGTGGGATTTGATTCTAATATAGTATAGGATGATAAATTTTATCTAGGATTATTAGTTTGAGATCTCCTATACCCCAGAAAAAGATATTTTTTGGTGATGAACTAATTCATAATTCATTAGGAGAAATGGTTCTAGAGTCTGAGGATGATTGGATAGATATGAAGGAGATTTTAGTGATGCGTCTTGATGTGGGGGAAAGTAGAGGTTTAGGTTGTATTTATTAGATCATCGTGAAGTCATCTATGATTTAGTGGGTTGAGGA
Organism: Viscum album; assembly: GCA_963277665.1. Taxonomy (NCBI): domain Eukaryota; kingdom Viridiplantae; phylum Streptophyta; class Magnoliopsida; order Santalales; family Viscaceae; genus Viscum; species Viscum album. Next base: position 89,066,117 of record OY728135.1, on the reverse strand, counting down.
GTCTAAGTGGGTAGACTTAGAGTCATAGGTGATGTGAGTTCATGTTGGCCATTGTGATCCTACATAGGGATGGCCATAGGATTATTGAAATAAAATATTATTTCAAGGGAGGTTTTTCATTATATTGGAAAGTAAGAGGGATCTATCCATGATATTTGTATCATATCCCTAGAGGAACATCCAAGTTTAACTAAGATGTACTGTGGATTGAGTAGATAAATCTGATGGCTTGGGATGAAAAGACTAACAATAGAGTTTGCGTCATGTTTTTTGGTATGTTAGTAGGTGAAATTCAAACACTATATTCCTAGAGGTTTATTGTATCCCTTGGATATCCATGAGAGGAAATGGGAGGAAATATTGATGTATTTCTTCATTGGATTACCCTAGGCTTCGGAATAATGTGATGGAGTTTTGATGATTATGGACTAACTGATGAAGTTAACTCACTTTCTAGCGATATGTGAATCAAGTTTTGTGTATGTTTTGGCGTGGTGGTATGTGGATGATGTGTTTAGCCTTCATGGGGTACTAAGGAACATCATCTTTTATTGGGAAACTTATTTTAACTCAAATTTTTAAAATGGATAATAGTAATATTTTGGATCCTAGTTACACTTTATCACTTCTTTTAATCCTCATATAGATGGGTAGACGGAGCAGAATATCTAGATACTAGAGGATATATTGTGAGATGATGTCTTGGATTTTTGTGGATTATTAGTAAATAATCTTCATCTATTTTAGTTTTACTATAAAAATAAATATCACTCATCCACTGGTATAGATCAAATTTATGAGTTTTAGTAGTGTTCGTGTTATTGACTATTGTATTGGATGGAGGTTAGAGAGTAAACATTTCTTTGTATTGATGTCGTGCAGAGCATGAAAAACAAGATATAGATGGTTTTAGAGTGGATATAGGTAGAGAAGGACCGTCAGAAGTCCTATACTAATATTAGGTTGAGGCCCATCGAGTTTGAGGTTGAATACTATATGTACATGAGAGTCTCCCCTCATTGGGGGAAAGAGGGGTTTGGTAGAGGGAGTACGATTTCTAACAAGATTTTTTTGTCATTTTGAGGTGTTAGGGAATATGGTTGAGGAGGGGTATTGATTTTCCATTCCACCATGGATGGAAATAATCCACAAAATCTTCCACATGTCCCAACTTTATGAGTATCTTCATGATGAATCTCATGTCACTGAATGGGGAAAGTTAGATATTAAGAACGACATAATGTTCATGGAGGGATCAGTACATACCTAGGGTCATTAATATAAAGTGATACATGGAATAATAATCACATTGGTTCATGTTGTTTGGAGGTATAGTGTCTTAGAGGATAGTACTTGGGAGAATGTGATGTATATGTGTTCCTCATACCCATAGTTGTTTTGAGTTTTTTCTTATTTTGTTTTGTTTTGATTTTTTTATTCTTGAATATCACCGACTTAGGAGATGTTCCATTTTCCATTTCTTGTGTAATGGGTTATGGATTCTAATATATTAATAGAATAAAACCCTTCCCAATAAATCTTTGTTATATTTAAGAAACATTTTAAAACCATACAGGAAAGTCAGTGGAACCCAAAGCACACAATATGTTGATATAGAGGGTGGGTTTTCACGATTTTTGTATTTGGGGTAGTGTTTTTTGATGGTTTTATTATTTCTTGGATTGGTACATATAAAGGATAAAATCATAGTGTGTATGGTTATGTGGAGGATATGTGTCTTTTAGCTTGTATGAGATAGTGGTAGTGTTACATTTGAAATAGGATCCTTGAAATGCACCTCACAAAGTGTTTGTTCATAACCCCTTCATTTTTCCTTTATTGGGTTGGGTTTTGATTCTTAGGGAAGAAAATTGTTCGATATGTATCTATTGCAATGATACATTCCTTCTCAAACCATTACATTGGAATAATTCAGGTGATTTTTGTGTTTGGGAAAATTTGTGGGGGAGTGGAGGAGTGGATGGTGATTTATAGTTAAAAATTTAGTTGGGGAATGTTTTTGTGGTGTGGAGACTTATGCGGAACCATAAAGGTAGAGTTTGCGATGTAGAGATATCAATTACGGTGTAGATCCTTGGAGGTGTAATTTTGATGGTTATTCAATTTTTGACATATTTGTGGAATGGTTACTAGGTTGAATCATGGAGTCTAGGAGTAATTATTCTTATTATTTGGTAATTTTTAGGGTAGCTACACCATAGGACTGGGATGTAGCATGGCCTTCTTTATGGTAGTTGAAATCTACAACATCGTGGTTTCTTGTGCACCATGGAACTTTTTTTAGTTTATTATAACTATGAAATAAACTTCATAGTGTTTCTTAGATATCTCTTTGACTAGCCTCAATGTGGCATGGTCCATTTACATCATAGTTTTTTCATGTATCGACACCCTGGTGTTATAGTGTGGGGTGTTACATCATGCTCTTCTATTTCCCAGTTTTCTTATAAATTCCTGAGCCCCTCCAAACCCTATCTTCCTCTGGTATTTTATTCCAATTATTTGGTGAATCCTAGGAAATTTTGGGAATCCTTTCAACCTATCATTGTGGGATATGATCCTTGTCATACAGATATTGGGCATTGGAAATTCTAAGGCGATTCTCCCATTTTCTTTCTTAATTTTCCCTTGTTCTTATTCTAGAGGTGGTTGTGCGTAAGGAGATAAATGATTTGGGAGATTTTGATGTTGTATATTGATGATGATTCTATATTATAGGTTGGTCAAGGTGATCGCTATGTTTTGATTCTTGATGGTTGTATTTCTCTTGTTCCATCAACATTGTGATGCTCATTTGAACCCACCTTGAATAAAAGTCTCTAAGAACTTATATATGGATAATGAATTGGTTACCCATGTAAAATCTAGAATTTTATTATAATACCTATGATAAGTGATAAATTAAATCAATAAATTATATTTTTTTTGAATCGAGAATGTGGTATTGTGGAATTTGGGACATTTTGTTATGTGTGTATGTGCTTTCTGTGTAGCCTTGTGTGATGCAGGCTATTGTGCGGTGATGGTGGTGGCTGGTTGGGGTGAAGAATATGTTACGAAGTGAAGTGGTGGATGATTTTCATGGTATGTGAATATTCCAATGTGTGATGGTTTTTATGTTTGGTTGTTGTGGTGATATTTTTGGGGTACATTTTTGTGTTTTCATACGTTGTGTTGTGGTGATGGTTGACGTGAGATGGATGAGTCATTTTATGGGGTGTTGTGTTATCCATGAAATTAACTTGAAATGATAAAACAAAAATAAAATGTTTTGGTAAATTAATAAGAATATTTTGGAATTAATTATATTAATGTGATGAATTTTATGTATGGTAATTGGATTAATTGAATTTAATGAAAAATTAATGGGCTATGTTAATGAGAATGAAATGGCATAGTAAATGGGAGTGAGTGGAAACTCATTAATTATAGAAATGGTGGAACTTATAATTAAAAGTGGAATTTTTTGGATATGTGTGGTGGTTGTGTCGTGTGATGAAATTAGTAGTGGCATATGTTATGATGGATATTGTGTGGTGAAGTTGTCGTGATGAGTATGTTAGTAAAGATGATGCTAACCCAAGATCTGGTATTTTGTTCTATCTATCTACCATTTATTTTTATGTTATTTCTATACACACCTAACCAAGTTGGATAGCCTTACCAATACCCAAATGTTTTGGATTCTTAGTGTTTTCCTCAAATATCTAGTTTGGTGGTGATTCAGATTACTGGATACTCCCACTTCCATACTATTCCTTTAGTAGTAGTGATGACATGGGTTGGTTTTAGAGATCACTCAGTGATGATATGGGTTAGTTTTTAATATTACCCAGTGATTTTGATGATGTGATATATGGTGGGGGTAATACGTGTTATGAGGAGGGAATGAGGTGGATTTCATTCACTTTCATGATACCCCACTACCCTGAATATGATATGTGGTTTTGTGGACGAGGTGTGATGTGATGATGACTAATGCTATCACCTGATGGTATACCTTACGAGATATTGGGAAAGGTAGCGATACATCCCAACCCACATCAAATATTGATGGATATGTGATGTGATATGCAAGTAAGGTATGGAAGCACAAGTTTTACATTGGGGCATGAGAGCGGAAACACAATGGGTAAATGGTTTTAGGGAAACTTCTCTTTGTATTCTTTGGTAATATATTACTATATTGGATGCATGATTTGATTAGTGTATCATGGTGATGCTGGGATTGGTTATTTTACATATTAAGGTGCATTTTGGTTCTACTATTTATTAATGGGTACATTAATATTATATTTTCACAAGTTTATAAGAGACCTTTGGTATGATCCTATTGAGTATACATGTTTCTAGTGTAGAAAATGAGTTTTCACATTGCTTTTATTTCTTTTTAACAACGGTTAGTACATGATGTTTTTATAGGAAATATTGTAAATATGTTTTTAATATTTGTAAAAAAACAGATGTTTTAAATAAATTATTGGATTAGTTTTTCATATCGGTTTTTTAAAAAACTGATGTGAAAAACGAATCTTAATGATTTTTTCACATCGATTATCAAATAACCTATATGAAAAACCGATGTGATAAAGGGTTTACATGTTTTTTATTTCATAACAGACATGAAAAATCAATATTAATGGGTTTATCATGTTTTTTATAAAATATCCGATGTAAAAAAACAATTTTTTTAATAAATTTATGTTCAAACCTCCTCTCCATAGAAGTCCAGAAGAGAAAACAAGTAGAAATCAAGAAGAAAACAAGTATAAATAGCCACAAAACAACCAAAATTACACATTTATAATTATAACATTCAAGATTATAATATATAGTAAAAACAAACTAAAACCCAATAATACTTATAAAATTATTTTTCAATTAAATTTGTAAGTATCTCAGCTCAAGCGGACTATAAGGCTGAGGGTCATCAAAAAGATAAAAATTAAAAGGAAATAATTTAACATGTATTTTGAATAAAACAAATGAAATATTATGGAAAGGTTTCTAAAGAAATATAACCCAGTGGAACTTTGTAACTATTCCAATTAAAATTATTTCATACATAATTCTTAAAACATAATATACACATTCTTTTATTACTTCTTGTTTATATAAACATTGTTTAAAATATTTTTTTAATTAAGAATAACATTATTGACTAATATATCCAAAATTTACTAATTGTAAATAAAAATTCACCCTTTATTTTACATATTTTATCTTAGAGGTCCTCTTTCTTATAGTCTCTCAAAATAAATTCCTTACCCTGTTTTAAAATAATATGAATGAAATAAATTTAAAATTCAATATAATATAAATAAGTATTAAATAATTCAAACTTACATGTCCAATAAATTCTTAAAATGTTATCATACTAAACCATGGATAGAGCATAACTTTAGAGACCCAAGATTTACATACATGGACATTAAATTTATTTTGTGGAATAATTAATACATGAAACAAACAGACGCCCAAAGACCGTATTATTTTAGTGTCTTTGGAAACATGGAACATAATCTTCTAATCACGGTGAAATATCTTTAACATCTCCCGTAATGATATTAATCTTTTGTTTTCCTACTTAAAACCTTTATTTATATCCTGGGTAAAAGAAAACATAAAAAGGGTTAGATCAAATTCCCATTAAGGGAAAACATGGAGAATAGAAAACAAACCATAAAAATTTGAACATAAAAACATGAACATAAAATTTAAACATCAAAATCCTGAGTCATGAAATAAATCATGACAGTATGTAAGGCATGAATCATAAAGGAACATTAAGAATGATATAATATAATTGTTATTAAACATGTAATTGTGGAAAACTAATAATAAAATAATATTATTTTTATAGTATCCAAGGCATTGTTTCCAAGACCATTATAGTAGAAAAAGTCCCTTTCTGAATCGGGTTTACTTGTCGTTCTAGCCTTATATTACTGAACCGAATTTACTTTATGTTCCAGTCATTTCTATCTCATGAGATATAAATCTTTACCCAATTTAGTGGAGGGATATATAGGTCCCACCCATCTCATAATGAAATAATTCTTACATGTTCCACAAAAATATAAATCATTCATCATAGCATAACCCATGAAATAAAATGGGATTCTTATACATCATTTCATTATAACATAATCCATATAAGATAAATGGACATCATAAAAATAATTCCATCATAAAAAAATAAAATAAAATTAATAATAGGTATAGATACATAACCATATGTAATCTTATATGGAAAATAATTTTGATAAAACACTTGAAGTTAATTCCTGAGGAAAATATCCTTTCTTCTTCAAAAATGTTTTCTTTTCTCAAAATGTTGTGAAATTTTAAAAGAAAATAATTTAATTGAAAATAAAAATGAAATATTATAAATGAATATTCATGGAAATAATGTTTTATTAATTCAAAAAAATCCATTCATGTTGTATAATTCAAAAAACATTCTCCTCGTACTTTTGCTGGAAAAGTAAAAAAAGTACCTCGTATGGTAAACAAAAGAAATATTCCTTCCATACCATGTAGTAAAAGTCAAAAAATGGGTAAAAATGACTTTAAACATACATAGAAGAATAATAAAAATTTTATGATAACATTATTATAAAACATGGACATGGATGATAAATATATCCCCAGTAAATACTTACATATAAACAATCTTGGATAAAAAATGATATTGAAAAATTATCCCTTACCTTAGGTCTGATACTCTCCATACGAGTCCAAGACTCCTATATAATATTTTTAAACATATTATTAAATTATATCAGAATAATAATAATATTTATGATATCATATATGATTCTTTTATGACTTTATTTTACCCGTTTATTAACAATTCAAAGTTAATGCAACATTTCGGGTAATATCACTCTGTTTATCGTACATGTTTTGACTTGTTATTATTTATTATATTAATTAGATCATGATTTACTTACAGAATATATAATATGATTTATATATCATATATATTCATAATATAAATATATATAACCGATATATATATATATATATATATTGTAATACACCATTCATGGAGACGGTAGGTCATACGTACGCATGAACATTGTTTCCGTTTTCTTGTCGTATTGAATGGAAGTAAGTGAATGAAATATATGTGCACAAACATATATATAATTAAATTAGACTTATTATGTCATATATTTAATAATTATGAATAATATATATATATATATATAATTGTTTTATAATCATTCTTGGATGGTTAAAGTGGAGAATGAATCTCATCGCGTTGTGGTGACGGTAGGTCATACATACACACGAATGATGGAATAATTATATTTATGGTTAAACGATATATAATTGGATGATATATTAATTATACAGAATCATTATAATGTTAAATTCAGTATTTAAACCCATTATACTCATCATTATACCCATCCTAATAAAGTATTTTTGAATAACAAATTTCACCACGACGTGGAGACGATAAGCTGTACGTATGCACGTATGATAATATTATTATTCATAGGATGGATAAAAAGAGGTGTAGGGTTGTAAAAAATTATAATAACATCTCAGCATGTATAATATACTGGATTTATTACTTTAGTATAGAATCAACCTAGAAAGAGAAAGTAGAAGAAGAAAAGAACTTTGAAAGAAGGGATAAAATGATTACCTCTTCTTCAGGTGTTTCCTTTTAATTTGAACAAAAGGATTCTTTAGGATGGATCTCTGTCCAAATATTAGGCCTATAGGATGAAGTGATGGAGGTTGTGGGGAGAAATGGGTAGGTTTTGGCTGATCCAAAAGGCTTTAGAGGTGTGATTTAAAGAGGAATGGAGGTCCCTTTAATAAGAGGGATGAGGGGTACTTTAGGAAAATATTGAAATATTAATTTATTATAAAACCATTTTCGGTTTCTAATACCTAAAAATTGATTTATTTCAAGTATAAGATGATTATGGGTCCAAATACTCTCAACTAATAGGTTTTAAACATGTTTAGGTCATAAACATAACCTTATCTTTTAGATTTAACCCTTTGTAAAATAAGTTATCTCTTACCATGTCCTCTTGTATTTTTATACTACATGGATGATATATTTACTATAAAATGAAAAGGGAACCTAAATTGGATCGTTTATGACATTTTTATCACTATACATGTTATTTTTATGAACTTTATATTTTCATTATTTTTATATCATTTAATAAAATAGTATTTTTTCAAAAACACATTTATGTCAATTTTGACGCTATTTAGTAATTGATTTTTTTAAAGTCATAATAACTTGATTCCTCATAAAAAAATACATTAAATCATCCCTAATATGTCAAAGTCATAAATAAAATTCTTTTATGACAATAAAATGTATAAATTAATTATATTTTAGTATTTATAAATTCATTTATTTGAATCTTTCATTAATGAGGTAATCACTACATCATAATTGTGTCATAAATAAATATATTTATCTAATGTATAAAAATTATAAATAAAATAACATGATGAATTAAATAATTTTATATTTATAATGAATATTTATATTCAAATATATAATTTATATAAAACCATATAAAAATATATTTTGTAAAAGATTTATGTTTATGTTATGATTATCTTTACGTTAAATTAATTCTTATAAAATGTCATTTTCAAATCCAAGTTAATCCATGGGGTCCCAAAATCAATGAAATGATTACCATGGTCAGAAATATCTCATCCAATAGGATTATTAAATGTGTTAGGGTAGTTTAATATTATTATAATACTATTTTTTTACCATTATTTACCATATTTACTCTTTAACCATGGTAAATAAAATAATTACCGAAGTTACTATTCATAATGTCAAAAAATAAATAGTATCTATTTATAAAATTTGAAAATTATGATTTCAATTATGTAATAAATTTTTCCAAATTCAAAACACATAAGTTTCAGTAATTAATTTAAAATTAATTCTCGTTGTCAAAACCAAAAAGTGTGTTTTTAAGAAGTAATAACTATTAAAAGATTGACATGTTTTATGTCCAATTTAAAAGTTAAATTACTTACAATGACCAAAATTGTATTAAATGATAAAAATATAATCTAATTACACTTTAAATCCAATTAAAAAGATAATATAACTATATAAATAAATTATATAAAAAGGCACCTTCAAATTAAAATGCAGTATATTTCACTATTCATTAAAATTTGAATTTTATTATAAAAATATAAAAAATTCAACAAAAGTAAATTTTTTATGTCCCTAATACAAATAAAAAGTTTATTTTTTTCATATTTATCTTATAAAAGTGTCAAAAACTAGATTTAAAATGGGTGCACCATCAAAAGGCTGTAAAACTACATTTTTTGAAAAACACTTCTTTTATCTGAAAAATTGATTTTGTTCTCATATCATGTTCTAGAAAACATGTAAGATGAATTCTAATGTTATATAAAATTAAAAATGTGGTTAATAATATTCATAACAACTACTTTATATAATATTTTAATAATATATCGTTGTTTAGTGAAACTCGGTATTGCGTACAACACAAGCTATCAAGGAAGGTCACTCTTGCGTGTAACATAAACCAAGTCAATGTTGCGTGTAGTGCAAGATTAATTTTTTGTTGTGTATAAAATAATCCAAACTTAGTTAATTTTTACATTGAACAAGATCTATACTCAGTGTTGAATTCTATCAAAAGAACTTGAAATTGTGTACAACACAAGCCAAGAATAGTGTTGTGTATACTGCAAGCTAATACGGTGTTGCGTATAGAAAAATATAATACTGGTGTAGTGTAAAACACAAGAAATCAAAGAAATTAAAAATAATATATCTGATAAAATTTTGGGGTGTTACATTCCACCCCCTTAAAATTTATTTTTCCCTCAAAAATCATCGGGGTTATAAATGGTTTACTACACAAAAGTTTCTTTCATAGAAACCCACATCATAAAAAAGAATACTAAAACGTAATTTTAAAAAGGAAAGTTGGAGACATAACAGTTTCCCAAATTAACTCATCCCTGGGTTTCCACATAGGAGAAAATAGGTGGGAAGTGAAAACTTAGATATAGAAGAGAAATCTAGCCATTAAGTTCTGATGGATAGTGATAGAGAATAAGGTTTAGAGAAAGTTAAATACCGGAAAGTCATAAATCTGTGATGATTTAAGGGACTAACTAATTATTTGAATAAGAAGGTACTAGGACAACATTTTTAGTTTTCAAGATCCTTTTCCTAAAGTTGAATATTTTTTTCATGAGAAGAAATACTTAATTTATTTCAATATCATTGATCGTTCCCTGAACAATTTCCCCGTAATCTATTAGTTAAAGAAATTAAGTTGAATTTTTCATTCTTGAAGTGTTAGAAGATCATGTGATAGAATGATAGGTCATTCCATCCATCTCAACCAAAAAGGTTAGAACATGCTATCAAATATGCATAAGTCCACCTTATAGTGAGATGATACGTTAATCTAACAAACATAAACTGGAATAGAAATTGTACTATCTATAAAAACATAACATTACAATCCTTTAAAAAAATGAAAATATAAAACTTTAGAAATAGGTGGACTAATACGACTTAACATTTGTCTCCCATATCTCATTTGGAAGTTCTTGGTTGTCACATTCCAGACATGTGAATACCTTAATCATATACTGTCTTGAAACATGATAATAACATTAATAACCATAGAACCATAGTGAAAATATTCATTCTTTCAAAATTAGTTCTTTCCACACTCCAAAAATACCAAAACTTCTATATACTCAAACCACGATATCACTTTGTCCTTATATCAGTCATGAGATCATTAATACTATCAAACATCTCATTATCTCCTTATCCCTTTATTATGCGCATATCATGTGATTTTTAAAAATATTTTAATCACTTTTCATGGTTACCAGTACCATATAATTATGGAAACCCACAATAGAACAATACATAGATATTCTAATATTCCATAATACTATAAATGAGATTCCACAACACTATGTTGGAATCCCATTGCATAAAAACTTAACCATTCCACCACTTCATTTTCATACTCAACATCACCAATAGTTATCGCATGTGACTTCCCATTGTCTCTGGCCTTAAGATATTCCTGATGTCGATCATCATTAACCCTTGGATTAGGTAATTGGTTAGCATAATTCCCCATTTCCTTACACATGTAGCATTGAAGTGTTGGTGGTGCGTTCTCTGTAGTCTTTCCTCTATTCACATCATTAGAGACCTTTTTCACATTACTTTGGCACTCAAATTATCGATGAACTTATTTTCCACACTTGAAACTTTTTCTAGTCCCTTTATGACTATCTCCACTATGCTTCTTTCCACACTTTGATCATAAGGAAACATTCATCCTCTTTTCACCATTGTTTTGATATTTTTCCTTGAACTCCATATTTCGTTTCTTATCAAAACCATGAGATGAATATGTAACACCAACTTCCAATTATACCTTGATAGCACAACTCCCAATCTCTTCATAGATATTGAAGTCTCTTATAGATAATTCCCTTCAAAGACTTGGTTTTAAGCCACTGAATAATTGATCAACTTTACTTTCAGGTTGGATGATAAAGCCATAAGCATACCTTGAAAGCCTTGTAAAATTAAACTTGTATATACCAACAGATTCCCAATCCTTTTTATTAAGATCAAGGAACTCCTTTTCCATCTTTGTTCTAAGAATAAAAGGGAAAAATTTACTGAAAAATAAGTTCTTGAACTTGTCCCATTCTATGGATTCAATTTCATCTTACTGCCTTGTATTATTAATTAGATTCCACCACTGGTCTACTTCACCTTCTAAATAATAGACAGCCAAAATGACCTTTTCATGTTCTAAAAAGTGAAGGATGGAACATATATTTTCAATGGTACTGATCCATTTTTCAGAAACAAGTGGATCATAAGACCCACTAAAAGAAGGTGTACGTTTCCTCATAAAGGACTCAATAGAATGTTGTTCCCTTCTTTGCTCATTTGGAATTCCAGAATGAGTCATAGGTTGTGTAAGTATAGAAATAATATTTTTCATTCCATTTACCATAACATTTTGTTGTTTAGGAGGACAAATATTACATTTCCCTGTGCATTGATCATTAACATGGTTTCTTCGGGTTCCAGCCATTGTCTAAAACCCAAAAAGAACACTGTGAGAGGAAAAAATCATACTAGAAAAAAAAACATTATCACGAGGGATTAATTTCAATATCTAAAATCTTAAGTTTAATATTAGGTTATTCATGATCGTTATCATAATTCTAGGACTTTAACCTATACTTATACTTAACCTCAGGTACATCCCTAGACATACCTTAGAAATATTTCTAGGGATCTCACTAAAGTTTTCGCATCCTAGTTTTTAAAGGTTAACTAAAACTTTACTATGATACCAACTTTTGAGACACAAGCTTGATGTACATAGAAATTACATTTATTTTTCAGAATAATTAATACATGAAAAAAAACAGATGCCCAAAGACCGTATTAGTTTATTGTCTTTGGAAACTCAAAATATAATCTTCTAATCATGGTAAACGATCTTCAACATCTCCCATAAATATATTCCCCTGTTTTTTTCCTACCTAAAACCTTTATTTACATCCTTGGGAAAAGAAAACATAAAAATGGTGAGATCAAATTCTCAGTAAGGGTGAACATGGATAACATGAAACAAACCATAAACATTTGAACGTAAAAACATGAACATAAAGTTTAAACATCAAAATCTTGAGTCATGAAATAAATATTGGTAGTATGTAAATGGATCATAACGGAACATTAACCATGACAGAATATCATTGGTATAAAACATGTAATTTTGGAAAACTAATAATCAAATAATATGATTTTCATAGTAACCAAGGCATTTCTTCTAAGACCATTATAGTGGAAAAGTCCATTACTAAACCGTGTTTGCTTGTCATTCCAGCCATGTATTACTGAACCAGATTTACATTCCATTCCAGTCATGTCTATCTCATGAGATATAAATCGTTACACAATTAATTGGAGGGAGATATAGGTCCCAACCTTCTCATAATGAAATAATTCTTACATGTGCCACAAAAACATAAATCAATCATCATAGCATAACCCATGAAATAAAATGGGATTCTTAAACATTATTTCATCATAACATAATCCATATAAGATTAATGGACATCATGAAAATAATTACATCATAAAAAAAATCAAATAAAAGTAATAATATGGATATATACATAACCCTATGTAATCTTATATGGAAAATAATTTTTAAAAAATACTTGAACTTAATTCCTGAGGAAAATATCCTTTCTTCTTCAAAAATGTTTTCTTTTCTCAAAATCTTGTTTAATTTTAAAAGAAAAGAATTTAATTGAAAATAAGCTTGAAATATTCTAAAATAATCTTCATGGAAATAATTTTTTATGAAATCATAAAAATACATTCATGTCATATAAGTTAAAAAAACATTCTCCTCGTACTTTTGCTGGAAAATTCAAAACGTACCTCGTATGGTAAACAAAAGAAATATTCCTTCTATACCATGTAGTAAATATAAAAAATGGGTTAAAATGACTTTAATCACATATAATAACAATAAAAATTTTATGATAACATTATTAGAAAACATGGACATGGATGATAAATATATCCACAGTAAATACTTATGTATAAACAATCTTGGATAAAAAATGATATTACAAGATTATCCCTAACCTTAGGTCCGATACTCTTCGTACGAGTCCGAAAAACCACTATATTATTTTTGAACATATTATTAACTTATATTAGAATCATAATAATACTTATGATATCATATATGATTCTTATATGGCTTTATATTACCTGTTTATTAACAATTCCATGTTAATGCAACATTTTGGGTAATATCGCTTTGTTTATCGTACGTGTTTTGACTTTTTATTCTTGATCATATTACTTAGATCATAATAAACTTACTTAAAGAATGTATAATATGATTTATATATCATATATATTCATAATATAAATATATATAATAGATAGATATATAAATTTAAATACACCATTCTTGGAGAAAGTAGGCCGTAAGTACACATGAGCGCTGTTTCCGTTTTCTTGTCGTATTGAATGGAAGTAAGTGAATGACATATATATACACACACAAATATCATTATAGTAGACTTATTATGTCATATATTTCATAATTAATAATATATATATATATATATGTATGTGTTTTATAATCATTCTTGGATGGTTAAAGTGGAGAATGAATCTCATCGCATTGTGAAGATGGTAGGCCGTACGTACGCACGAGCGACAATATCATTATATTGATGGTTAAATGGTATGTAATTGGATGGTATATTAATTATAAAGAATAATTATCATGTTATATTAATTATTTAAACCCATTATACTCATCATTATACCCATACTAATAAAGTATTTTTGAATAACAAATTTCACCACGACGTGGAGACGGTAAGCCGTACGTACACACGTATGGTGATATTGTTATTTGTAGGATGAATAAAAGGAGGTATAAGGTTTTAAAATAATTATAATAACATATCATCATGTATAATATACTGGAGTTATTACTTTAGTATGGAATCAATATAGAAAGAGGAAGTATAAGAAGAAAATAACTTTTAAAGAAGGGATAATACAATTACATTTCTTTGGGTGTTTCATTTTGATTTGAACAAAAGGGATACTTAGGATGGATCTCTGCCCAAATTTTAGGCCTCTAGGAAGAAGTTATGTAGGTTGGGAGGGGAAATGGGTAGGGTTTGGCTGAACCAAAAGGCTTAGAGGTGTGAGTTAAAGAGGAAGAGAGGTGCCCTTTTATAAGAGGGGTAAGGGCCGCTTTAGGACAATATTGAAATATTAATTTATTATAAAAATATTTTCATTTTATAATATCTAAAAATTGATTTTTTAGAGTCTAAGATGAGGATGGTTATAAATACTCTCAGATAATAGTTTTTATACATGTTTAGGTCATAAACACAACCTTATCTTTTAGATTTAACCCTTTGTAAAATAAGTTAACTCTTACCATGTCCTCTTGTATTTTTATACTACATGGTTGATATCTTTAATATAAAATGCCAAGGGAACCTAAAGTGGACCATTTATGGAAGTTTTATCACTATAAATGTTATTTTGATGAACTTTATATTTTTATTATTTTTATATTATTTAATAAAATAGTATTTGTTTTAAAAACGCATTTATGTCAATTTTGACTCTATTTAGTAATTGATATTTTTAAAGTCATAAAAACTTGATTCCTTCAAAAAAAAGGCATTAAATCATACCTAATATGTCATATTAATCTAGAAAATTCTTTTATAACATCAAAATGTTCAAATTAAATTTATTTTAATATTTATAAATTCATTTATTTGAATCTTTCATTAATGAAGTAATCACTACATCATAATTGTGTCATAAATAAATATATTTATCTGATGCATAAAATTTATAAATAAAACACCATGATTTATTAAATAGTTTTAGATTTATAATTAATATTTATAGTCTAAGATATTAGTTATATAACCTAATATAAAAATCTATTTAGTAAAAGATATATGTTTATGTTATAATTATCTTTAATTTAAATTAATTCTTATAAAATGTCATTTTCAAATCCAAGTGAATCCATGGGGTCCTAAAATTGACCCAAGGATGCCCATGATTGAAAATATCTCATCCAATAGGATTAGGAAATGTTTTATGGTAGTTTAATATTATTATAATATTATTTGTTTACCATTATTTACCAGATTTACCCTTTAACCATGGTAAATAAAATAATTACTGGAGTTACTATTCATAATGTCCGAAAATAAAAGGTACCTATTTACACAATTTGAACATTATGATTACAAATATGGAATAAATTTTTCCAAATTCAAAACATATAAGTTTCAGTAGTTAATTTAAAATTAATTCCTATTGTTAAAACTAAAAAGGTGGTTTTTAAGAAGTAATAACTATCAAAAGATAGACATGTGTTTATGTGAAATTTAAAAGTGAAATTACTTAAAATATAAAAAATTGGATTAAATTATAAAAATATAATCCAATTAAACTTTAAAAAATTAAAAATATAATCTAACTATATAAATAAATGAGATAAAAAGACAGTTTCGAATTAAAATGTAGTATTTTTCACCATTCATTAAAATTTTAATTTTATTAGACTAATATCAAAAATTAAAAAAAGTAAATTTTTATGTCTCGCTTCAAAAAAAGATGTTTATTTAGTCATATTTAACTTATAAAAGTGTCAAAAACTATATTTAAAATGGGTGCGTCATCAAAAGGCAATAAAACTGCATTTTTTTAAAAATACTTCTTTTATCCAAAAATTTGATTTTGTTCTCATATAATATTATAGAAAATATGTAAGATAAATTATAATGTTATATAAAATTAAAAACGTGGTTAATACTATTCATAACAACTATTTTATATAATATTTTATTAATATATCACTGTTTAGTGAAACTCGGTATTGCGTACAATGCAAGCTATCGAGGAAGGTCGCTCTTTCGTGTAACACAATACATGTCAGTGTTGTGTGTAGTGAAAGATTACTTTAGTGTTGCGTATAATATAATTCAAACATAGTTCTTTTTTTCATTGAACAAAATTTATACTCAGTGTGGAATTCTATCAAAAGATCTTGAAATTGTGTGCAACATAATCCAAGAATAGTGTTGCGTATACTACAAGCTAATACACTGTTTCATATAGAGAAATATAATATTGGTGTAGTGTATAACACAAGATATCAATGAAATTAAAAATAATGTATCTCATAAAATCTTAGGGTGTTACAATAACCAGTAAAATTCCTTCTCCCTTGGACAAAAAAACCTAACATCCAATGTCCATTGATATAAAAGAAAATCTAATGTTAGGGGTTATTATGTTAAAATATATATAACATTTTTGAGATATATGTTTCATACTATTAAATAAAAGGAAACATCCATCATTGAATAACTACGTTCTTATGAAATCTTTTAGTAATATAAACTGTTCTTTCTTCTTCAGTAATTATCATTATTATAGATGAAATAAACCACGAGTCTATAAATCCATATACATTTGTCTTTTAATGCTCCTTAAAATTTGTATAAATATGCATAATAAAAAACAAACAAAAGTATAAATTTTCAATAAATTAAACATATAGAAAAATTTATGTTAAGAATTATATGGAAAAAACTTACATCGTGTTGATTCCCAACTAGTATCCATTTACAAGTTCGATGATATCATTTTTAAAAAGTGCCACAGTCATTACATGCCCATAAACACCAAATTAAATTGCAATCTCATAAACATCCAAGAAAAAATTTGAATATACTGAAAATTTATCAAGACTACTAGAATTTGTATCTGAATTAATAGAACTTTGTATTTGTTGTTGTCTATAGAGTATTTATTTACATTTAAAGTACTACTGTAAAAAATTGATAAATATGAAAATTTGAAAATGTTAAAACAAATTTAATAAAAAATGAAATAAAAGACAAAATATACACATACCTATATGGTAATATGTCGAACAATTCTAGATTACCAAACTAAAAAGTGTCTGATACTTTTTCCAACTATACTCACCTCATCTGTAGTTAATGATACTCCTGGTGATCTATCTATAATATCCTGTACATTGATCCTATGATGATATATCTCTATATTTTTATGATGAATGGTATATAAAATATAAAATATCATCCCATATGAAACAAAATGATATTTAGGATCATTAAAATATAAATAAAAATACTTGTAAGCTATAGAGGAGGGGGTTTAGAAGTAGGATAAGAAGGAGTGGGGTCAGCAGGTGAAGGTGGAGGAGTAGGAGATGTAGTCTGAAACTATCTTTTCATATATGAAAACATCACATGTAATAAAGATTTGATCCTATCATCCATTATCACATGATTATCCTGAACTTCATATTCTAAAGATTATATTTTTTTATATAAACATCATCTATTGAAGAAGATGTAGAATGTGGAAACATTTTTTTTCATCGATACACCTATCGGGTATCCTCGTACATGACCCAGGTGTTCGGGCTTTACCAATTATGTTTCTAAAATACACTTATTACCCTCATTTATAAAGACCCTCTGTGTGTTTTTCTCTTCAAGATAATCCTATATGAAATATTTTCAAAAATCCACAATGAATCACAATATATATATAATTGAATTAATCTAAATAAATAAATAAAGTAAGCATCTTACAATACTCTTAGCTTCAACAATATTCTCTTCTATAAGATATTTTCCCTTTTCTATCAAATAAACCCTATTACATTTTTCATGTTTAGTAGGGGGTGGGATAGAAGGGTAACCTCTGTAAAGCCTAAAGACTCCGCTCTCAGTTTTTGAAAATTTTTAGCCATAATTTATTCTTCCAATAATGTATACCCTTCCATAGATAAAGTATGAGGGTATACATTTATAGAATGGATATTATGATTCTATCTCCATGATTTTTGTAAATTAATATTTAATAAATAATTAATAAATCATTAATAAATCATTAATAAATCATTAATAAGATCATTAATATAATAAAACTTCTAAATGGTAACATTACACTTACCAAAAAGCGTCTATTATTCTACTTTAAAAAAATTTCTTCCAAGTATCTTTATCTATAAAGGGATATATGTCACATGGATTATGATGTTATATATTTCTAAAAATAAAATCTATTGTGATGGTTGATTTAAAATACCATCATATCCTAGTAGTCAGTGAAAAATATTTCTTCTTGACTCCCCTAATATCAAGTATATCAGATGTCATCTAATAATATGGGAGAAATCATAAACTACTATAAAAATTTCAATATAAGTAAAATAAAAAAAAATATCTAACCAAAATGGTCTCCCATAAGTGAGATATTGTCAATTTTTTTAACAATTATCTAATCATCAATCAAAATACTAAATTTTATTTTAGCGTGCACTGATATTAAATTCTTAATTTTTTTTTAATTTTGGGCCACTTGGAATATAATTATCATCAAAATATATCAGTATCCTTTGGTCATTGCTATAAGAAACTGATAATTTTGGTAAACATGTACTTCCATGTTTACTAACCCTTGAAATCTTCTTTGGCCTTGTGGGAGTAGTTGTCTCTTGTAAATAAGGATAAAGATCATCAATGGGAGCATGTGTATGTTCCTCCCTAGAGATATGAGTATGATCATCTCCAAAGGTATGTTATGGATCAGTTGATTTATCCATCGTTATCCTAAAAATCAAAGGAACAAACAATTAGTACACAAATATAAAAATTCAACTGTTACATACTAATGTAAATAAAAAATGAAAAATTATAAAATAAAAAAGTAAACTAAACTAAATTTAAAACATTTTTATTGATATTTTTTATAGTTAAATAAAATTATAACAAAAGTAATGATATATGAAATGAAATGTAAATGAATGAAAACAAATCCAAAAATGGTGTTTGAATAGTAAAAATTATACAACCTAATGAATCATTTTTTACATAAAAAATAATATTTTTTTAATATACTCTTACAAAATATTTTTGTTTTTATTTAATATATTAGATTTAAAATAATTGTTTTTAAAAAAAATTAATGAATAAATAAGTTACGTAAGGATAAACATGGTAAAATAAATAAAACAAAAATAATATAAACAAATAATTTAACTTATTAGTTATAATACATGTTTTAATAAAGAAAATAAAATTAAAATATCTAACATTTTATGAAATTTTAAAAAGTAAAAGAGAAATAAAAACATGTTACATATAATATTAGGAATGTACTGAAGGATTTTTCTCACAAATTACTTCATCATGATCATTCTGTAAGGAACAATTCATGTCTATTATGTGCTCATTAATATAATCTGTTAATGCTTCCATTAAAGAAGAAATCCTACATAAATCAACAACTTAGTCAAGTTTATCATCACCAAAATACTATTTTTTTTTATTTATAAAAAAATATAACACTGTATATCAAATTGATCAAGAATATAGAAAATTTGTTTTTCACGTGTTTCCATTATAAAAGGATCAAATTTTTAGTCCAATCGATTCAGATTAACTAGTTTCATTCAAAATTCACAGTGTCTGACATCATTTTTACCAGAAACCATTTTCAGTTGAAAAATAAAAAATGAAATCTAATGTAATAAACCTCTCATATTTATTCAAAGAATTCATCTCTAATGGCCTAAATTCCTTCATTTTTTATTGATTTTGATAATCCACCTTTCAAGGGGTGAGGTGGAACCCTTACAGGGCCCGTAGGAGTAAGTATTACATGTCCCGTAGGCCTTAGAGGAATTCACTGCTCGTAGGCTTCAAACATTACATACAACCCGGACTAACTACTTGGAACTTCTCCTCCCCATTATCTTCATCGTGAAATCAGATCTCCACCTTCGCATGGCTGTTCGTCTAGGCATTCTCGTGCATGCACAGGCTAGTCCCAATGACAGGTGTCATACCCTCTCATTCTTACAATCTGTTTAACTTCTGCTGTGGTGAAAGCTCCTTGCTCATCCTCCGTGTAGAGTTTGTTCCTTGTAGGTTGTATGGTTTGCATATGCACTTAAAGGTGGCCCAAAGGCCTTGAGGTGGCCCTAAGGCCTTACTGACCCGAAGGCTTGGGTGGCCCAAAGTCCATACAGGACTCAGGGACCAAATTGGTGTCCCGAAGGCCCAAACATGGTCATATTCCCAGCCGCTACAGTGCCAAACAGTGACTGCTACAGTTCTCGCTATAGTACCTACTATAGTACTGCATAGTTCCCGCTACAGCACTTGCTACAGTACCTGCTACAATACCTGGAAATTCTGTCTCCGCCTGGATTTGATCCCTGGTCGCTTGGATGCACTTACGGAGTCCTTACCAACCGGGCTTAGGCTCATGTGATTATTCACAGAATCCATAATATGAAATTGATGTCGAAATTGGGGTTTTGTATTTGGCACTCAAAAAATACATTGCTTCTACAAACACCATTACACTACTATTCTGATCTGAACTTATGTTTTCCTGTGTAACAACCCAGTCCAACCCATGATCATGATATTTTACGATTTGGGCCTAACCTGCATGGTTTTTCTTTCCCTGGGCTCTAGCCCTGAGGCATCCCCTAGGAAAAGACCTCATAATGGGAGAGGTATACACAGAACCTTATAAAGGGGTACTTCATGCTCCTCCTTCTTCAATGTGGGATTGCCATAATCCACCCCTAGAAGGTCCCAACGTCCTCTCTAGAATATAAAATGGATACTAGAACTAATACCATTTTAAATGACCTCTTCTATCCAACAATCATGATATTTTTCGTTTTGGGCCTAACCTATAGAATTTTTCTTTCCCTGGGTTATGGCCCACAGACAATTCCAACGGTGGAAGGTGTCATGGCTCAGAATTTCTCCCCTTTTTTAAAGTTTAATTGGATGGCATGAAATAAATAGAGCATCTTAGTCATGGTTAATTTCACTCCATATTTGAAAAGTCTTAAGGTAATTGGTAAATGTCCAATTAGAACCAAAAACCTCTTAATTGTATGACTTTCTTTGTATAAGGGATTACCCAAGTAGGTAATTCCCATCTTGACCATTGCACATTCTAAGTTCTTTCTTACCACTTTAAATATAATTTCCCTATCTTGATAAAGTAAATAACATGATTTGGATGGAATAGATTTTCATGGAGGAAAGACTTTCCTTGAGTTTTTAAATTGATAAGACCTTTTTAGAATAATATGAATTGCTATTCTTAGTTTAATTTAATGAAATTTATTTGATTAAGTAGTTTATTAATTATGAATTGATTTTCCTTGCATTATCTGGTTGAATCAGAATGAAATGTGGAGGGTATAATGGGAAAATCATTTATTTATTACTTTTCATGGACAAGCTTATTATCTTGTTTATTTATTGTCGTTGATGACCTATGATTCGAGGCATGTTGATGACATGTGATTTTGTTTATATTACATTTCTTATGAAGGTTCCCAATTCTTATGCACTGTTTTAGTGGATATATATATATATATTATAATCTTGTTAGATTGAGATATTAAAATGCTAATAATTTCATGTAATTGTTACATGTTTTCGTTTGTACTAAATGACTTATGCTATTTTGATGTCATGAGATGTTTATTTAGTGGTATGAAATATTATTAATGCATTGCCTTGTGATATATGCCTTGATTGATATGAATCTTTTGAAATGGGTTGAGAGAAAGCATGAGTTCCGTATTAAGGACTGACGAATGGACTCCTGTGCTCAGGTGGTTATACCATGACACACCGGGGAAGCGATGTTTTAGGATCACCAAGAAAGGGCCCCCTCAGGCTTTATATTAGACTATTGGGTGATATTGGTACCCTATGGGGAAATCAAGGATAGACTTGTTGGAAAGATGGCTAGGCCAAGCCCCACGTGATACTCGGTCCATTACGTGTGATACCTAGGATGGACTCATGGTTACCATAACACGAGTGATACTTGGGCCTTCGAAAGGATCACCTTGGATGGAATCATTAGAGTTGGGTATTTTGAATGGATTCACTATAGTGATACCTCATGGATGTGGTCATACTCCACTACTGGTTTTGATGGCTTTTTTGAACTACATTGATTCATTTCTTGGGTTAATTTCTTGTGATATACTTGTTTCTTATATTTATATTATAGTATGTACTTATGAATTTTCTCTATTTATTATTATCTTACTTAAGTGATGACATGTGAATTAGACCCCAAGCCTAAGAATGAGATTGAGGGTGCACCTCTTTGAGTTACCTTGTTACTTTTGGAATTGGTACACATATTATGCTTGCAAAGGTACATCTTTTCTGATTTCTGGCTTAGGTCGAAGCAGGTGGTGTGGGAAGAGTGTCCGTTAGAAACCCAGACCAAGTGGATATTATTAATTTGTTATCACTCTGCATTTATTTTATATGACACACTTCTTAATTTATATTGTTTTTTTTCTGGATTGGGCTAGACACAGTGGGTTCTGGACTACTGAGATTTATATCTCACACCCAGATCGGGTACCCTTGGTACCTGAGTAGACCTTATAATTTCATGATATTGGTTGAACGCTATATTTATTGTACCTTGGAGTTAGGAGTAAAGGACCGACATGGATCTTGAGATGCTCATGGAGATCACCTATGGGTCTTTGCTTTCCTTTCTTTATTATTGCATGGTGTTGTAAATCATGTTGTATTGTTTACTAATTTTAGTTATATATAATCATCATGACATTAATTCATCTGTTCTATAATCTGGCATTGGCCACTTTTATTAAATTGTTAATTATTTTTTTCTTCTTCTTTATCAATTATTTATTTTTATTTACACTACTATCTATTCTTATTATGATTCCTCTATCTATTATATATTTTTAATCTATATGCATACTCTAATCTATGATGGAATAGTCTCCCCACAAACACACCCGGGCCCTCATTGCTAGTTAGTAGCCTTTGGAATTTGGGGAGATGCGCTTGAGGTCACGTGACACACCAGTCTGGCTACTATCATAGAGGTGAGATGGGTTGGGATGTTACATTCTGATCTTTCTTATGAAATTTATATCCATTAATTTCATACCTAAACCATGTTATAAAATTTAAAATTGGTGTACCTACTATCCATCTCAATGTTTTCTAAGCAGATGATATACCAAAACAGTATCTTTATACCATGGAAAGAAAGTTTTGTTATGCTCATTCAAAATCCACATATCTTTCTTCTTTGGATAACATTGTTTCAACATATTAATATCCAACGTTATATATGGATGAGTATCATCTATGTTATTAAAAATGTATAAATTTACCTTCTTTATCTATTCACCTATCAATGATTTAAATTTCAAGCCATGATTTACCTTTACCCCATAATTAACTCATTTATAGTGAGATATAGGAAAACCAATGTTCTCTACTATAGACAAGTATCTTATTAAAAACTCTGCAAACTCCTCAGAAATATACTTCTAAAAAATGGAGGCTTCAGGTTGATATGGATTATTAACATACCCCTTCATTATCTTCATAAAACTTTTAAAAGGATACATCCAACGTATTTATACAGGTCTGTAAAGATTTATTTATCACACCAAATAAACCATTAAATGTACCATGGTATCAAAAAAATATGGAGGAAAATACATTTACAATTTAAAAAGTATATAAACCGATTCGTTCTCCAATTTTTTCAATGAATTCAGATTAATCGCCTTTTTAAAAATTGAAATGACAAAATAACTCATTTTATGATAGTAATTATGACATGGATAGAAAATATTACATGAAATGAAACTAGTAGGAGTTATTGCATCATGACGTGACAATATTGATATTTCATACATGTCAACTTCGAATCCCTTAAAGTCACAATTTTTTTTACATTTGAAGAATAACCCTACAAAACATTGATATCATGAAGTATATGAAAAAAATATAATTTTATCCATCTTGTATAATGTATGAAAAGATGGGGGAAGGAAAGTTTATCTTTCATCAAGAGTGGGAGCTAACTCCAAACGTATTCCCATTGAGAGTAAGTCTAATCTTGTATTCAACCCATCTTTAGTATTTCCTTTAATATCTAACAATGTTATAATCAAAATATCACATATATTATTCTCCAAATACATGAAATCAATGTTATGTTTGACCTCATGATATATCCAATAAGTTTTGTCAAACAATATTGACCATTTATTCCAAATATTTCTATCATTACCATATTTATGTGTCTTTCCGAATGTCATATCAATGTTTTACACCCTCTCAAAATACTAATTAGTGGATAAATGTTTTGTAGAAATATAAAATTCCCATGATCCATTAAATTCCATTTTTAATCTTCTATAAGAATGATTCATAGATAAAAAATTTGATGACCCATGTATACTATTTTTCTCTAATGATGGAGTTGATAATATGAAGTTTGTTGTTTACAAATTAGAGAAGCTTTATTCCCCTTAAAACTGTATCAAAAAATATTTACATACATTGGGAAGTCATTTGTAGTGAATATAACCATTGCATGTAGTTAAAATTACTCCATTTTATAAGAATCATACACCATAATAGCATCATTCCATAAAAGTTTCAAATCATCAATTAATGGTTACAAGAAAACATCAATATCATTTATGAGATGTTTTGGTCTATAGATCATTAAAATCAATATGAAATACTTTTTATTCATACAAAATTGAGGATATAAGTTATAAATTACTAATAAAATAGTCCGTTAACTATGTGTTCTACTAAATATTTGTTTTGGATTCATTCTATACATGCATAGTCCAAGTTTGATATTTTTAACTTCATTTCCAAATATAGGAAACTTCTGATCAATTTTCTTCCACTGTGGACAATCAAATGGATGAAATAATTTTCCATCACATATGTTCTCATCTTTATTTCCTCTTAACCCTTTTTAATCATGTTAATTTTAAAATAAATGTATCAAATGAGGAATTATTAGGAGATACCAAAATGTCTTGGCCGAGGTCTTTGTAACTAATAAATTACCCTATGATTAGTCTATCACCTTATACTGTGATGCCACATATTTAGGATACCCTGATATAAATTCATATCCCTTCTTATATAAAACACAATCATTTGGGTAGAAAATTATTTTTTACAAAGATCCCACCAGTCATAGTATTTTATTCTCTTTACAATGTGAATCTATAAGATCATTTTTTAGGAAGAATATCATTCAAAAATTGTAGCAACTCTATAAAACTCTAATCAATCCATCCATATTTCACGTCCAAGTTAATTAATCATAACACCATCGATAAAATAGTAAATTCCTTATAACCCAAATATAATAGTTTTTTTAGAATCACCATATATATGCTCAATGTTTGGTTCTTTCTCAATCACCTCTTCCAATATAATAAATCATTTCTTCAATTTGATCAGAGTTATCATCTTACAAAGCATCATCATCAATAGATTCGAAATGATGCCCAGTTTCACCATGAAAAATCCAAGGTTTGTAACTTGGATTAAAAACATGAAAAGTTAAATGATCTTTTATATCTATTCTTTTCAAATTCTACATGTTTAAACATCATACATGGACATATAAACATGTCATTTTTTTGAACATTTCATTTAGAAAATTCCAAAAAAGCATCAAAACCTTCATCATATTCATCAATTATTATAAGTTTCATAATCTAAATTAGACTCATTATTATCTATAAAAAACATCAAAAATAAATATTTTTTCAAAATAATATAGTGATAAAAAAATTGATTAAGAGGGAGAAATAATAGATTTTTCAATGATCATCATGAAGTCACACTCATGTTATAAGTCATCAGTAAAATGTTTCAATGATTTTAAATAATAGTGAATATAATGTTTAAAAATTTAATAAAATTGGAGATAAAATTGAATGTTAATTAGATTGTTTATACAACAATCAAATAGAAAATAAAGTAAATTTATATCAATGATGTCATAATTTGGAAGTAATAAAATTTTGGAATTTTAAAAAATATATATGCCTATTTGAAAATTATAACTATAAATACTAGAAAATAATGGAATATAAGTTTAAATATTATTAGAAAATCATAAAAATAAATGCATGGAAGTAATTTAGAAAATAAAATATAGTTACACCATTCTTTTATTTTTCATTTTCTTATGAATGAAATTAGATGAAACTAGGAATTCAATATTATTGACCTGCATCCATTTAGATAGCTTATAGAAGGGATTTACATCCCCAAGTTATTTTCCATTACATTAGTATAATTTCAATTTTATAGTCAATAAACAGTGACTTTATCAAGTAGTTCCTAGAAAGGTATATTGTCCCTTTTCATTTGGTTGAGTGAATTTTTATTTTTATTTTGTGAATTCTTAATGAAGTGCTCATTTGTTTCAAAATTAAATGGGGTGAGGTACTTAGTGTTATTTAAATGGGGATATTAAGTCATGGACTATTTTATTATATCAAACCTAAAAGTTATAGTGCTTTGGTATAATGAGTGTAGTGGCAGTCAGTTAGAATCCTTGGTGATGGTACAATTCTTTTTGGAATCAATTATTTGTGTTCATCTTTAGAATACGAGGGTTTATTGTTCCCATAGTGTAAGTGAATTTATTAATGGATTTTAATTAATTTTTCAATATTATATGGATTATATTGAAATGAATTTTTCAAATTTCATAGCCTATGACAGCCTTAAACCTTACAAAGTATTCCTAAAATTAGCATATACTTCAAAAAATTATTTAGATAAGAATATAATGGTTTAAAATGTAACCCAAATATCAACTAGGATGTCAATGATAATCTGATCTCATTCATAAAATGCATATTAATTCAATAATAATTGGGTTAGTGGTTTAAATAATCCATGTATTACACATAATTATCTAGATATTTCATCAACCCATGAAATATCTTATTATATTACACAATGCTAATTTTTGAAAAATTGATTCAGGTAAAGCTCTCAGTCATGATTAATTCCCATTATATCATAATATAACAAAGATATGTAAAGGAACCAACTGATAGTTCCTATTGTGTATTCACCAATAATGTCAACATTATATTGATAGTAACCCATAATATGCAGATTGTGTATTTAATATATGATTTTTCAAGATAATAATATGCTCATATCATAAGAAAAGTGTTGATATGCATATACACAACTTATATGATATTTTACACTGAACAATATAAAAATTGAAATGTATGTATATATGACATTTTAAGATTACGAAGTCTATAATAAATTCATAACACTAATTAAAATTTATTTATATACATGTTAGTGTATGAATAAATAATTAATGATTCAAAAACATCATCCAAATAAGAAAGATTTAGATATTCAATGTAGAAATTTAAGATGTGATGCAGTATAGACATCTATGAATTTTTTTTGTGAAAGAACATTTCCATATAGTTGAAACAAAAAAAATTAACATATAATGAGTAAATTTATGGTCTTACATAAAACATTAATATATAATTCATTCCACATAGTTTTATACTTAAATAAAAGAAAACCTATGGTAAATAAATATGAAATATGAGATTTTAGAGGAGAAGATTTATATTCAAATACACAATGATGAGGATGAATTTTTTTAGGGTTAATGAAGATAATAATGAAACATTTGTGTCCTTGGAATCGAAAAAAAATCGAGAGTTAGGGATTCAGCTCCATTGAACATCTGAAAGAGAGGTTTGATGTATGAGGCTTACTTGAGAGATGAGAATATAGAAGGTACAATAATGAGATGATGAAAAATAAGGATGTATACAGATTGAAAGATGAGAATGGATTGCACCAGATCAAATAAAAGGGGGTTAGGGCTTCTGTGCAAGAGAAATGAGTTTATGTTCATGAGAATGAATAACCCCAAAATAATTAAAACCCACAATTCATAAAATTTTAAATGGTGTATAACATCAGTTATATAATAAATGACATTAAAAATATACCTTTTGAAATCATTTATATTATATATGATGTGAAAAAGTGGATTTCACTACCTTTTCATGTCGATTATTATATAACCAATGTGAAAAAGCCTCTTTATCACGTTAACCATATAATAAATGACATGATAAAGTGGGTATCCCACCTTATCAAGTTAGTTATTATATAACCGATGTGATAAAATAGAATTTCTAGATCACTCATGTCAGTTATATAATAACCGACATGATAAAGAAAAAACATAGCACTTTCATGTTAGTTATAAATAACAGATGTGAAAAATATAAGGTGGTAAATACTTTTTTTACTAGTGTTTCATGATTAACCTATGTATATATAAAGGATTTTTAGGTTTTCCAGATGATTTTAAGGACCAAGATGGGCATTACTATCTTGGATAATGGAGATACTTTTGAGTTAGTGGCATTGTATTTTTCATTGGTATTTACTAGGATTTTTTTTATTTTTTCTATTGTCTTTATTCTTACATTATGGTATGGTTTTTTTACTATTTTGTTATATAATGAAGTTAATTTGTGAATGATCCCAATAATTATTATCTTTGGGGGTAATTAATCTCATATTTGATATTTTTATACACTCAGTGCTAGTTCTTAACCCAAGGCATATTGGAGGTGGGACTTAGGGGGTCATTATCTCTCTTCCTTCATTACCATCCCAAGAGGGGTACGTTTGGATAGAGGTTGTTGTGATAGGTCTGGTTCTAAAAATACATTATTTATAAACTAACATTGATACAAAGTGATATGACCCAAGAAAAATATACATATATTTCATATTTTTTTATATTTTAAACATTACATCTAACAATAATCTCATAATCCCAAGGATAGAAGATTTAGTGTCTGTGAGAACTATCTACAAAAGTAACTTTTTTACAACACTTCTAAAATATTTTCTATAATTGAGCCACCCCAGAACACCTTTTATATTTCACATAAGTTATACTATTGTTTATAACATGGGTAATGGAAACATAAAAAAATGGGTGTGCTTAAATGCTCAGTTAGGGAAATAATAACATCATGGGTTATATAATAAGAATATGATAAAACATGACCATGAGATAAATATATTATTAAAATAACATGAAACAATAAGAGTTTTCCTTAGGTCATTATTTAGGAAGATGTAATCTTAAATGAACAAACATGTACCATAGAATAAGAGTGTTAGATAATCATGAAATAATGGTGTAATAGAATGATATCATAAGTTTATGGAATCATAAATATGTGAAACAAACATGAAACATGACATAATAAGTATAAGTTAATGCTCACTACCAATAAAATATAACAATACTATAAATTTTTCCTATAGCCATGTATTTATAGCCATTGTTTATAAAAAATGTGTCTATATCTTACCTAAATCCATGATCCAAAATATGACCATGGTAGTACACTTACCACATTTCTCTCCTTTGTGATTCTTACTACCATACCCCTCTTCCTACCCTCAAGATTACTCCTCCTCCTCCTCCTTCCCTCACGATTCCTCCTACCCCACCTTCATTACCATCATGATTTCTCCTCCCATTGACCCTCCTCCTCCAATGCGGACATCAAACCTTCTAGAGATCCTCCTCCTCCTCCGATGTGGCTCCAACATAGCCAGCCCACCACCCCATCAATGTGGCTCCAAAAAAGCTAGTCCACATCCCCACCTATGCAGATCCAATTTGGCCTCCCCAACTCAATACTAACACATATTTGACATAGAAATCCCACCTCCTTGCTGACGTAGCCTCCCTATCGACGCAGTTCTGATGCGGACCCACATCACCGTGACCCTCCTCCTCCAACATGGATCACCGCATATTGAATCAGCACTAACATGACTATACCACCTTCTGCAGGCCTCCTCTAATGTGGCCACCCCACCTCCCTAAGTTTATTCTCCTCTGACATGGCTACCCACCTCCCCAGTTTCTCACCCAAACCGATCCCTACCATCATAATCCACTTTCTCATGTGATTTCTCACTGAACCCATTAAACTACACTAGTTAAATCCTTCCATGCATGATTTATCATGTGAAATACCTACCTAATAATCTCATATTTAATTTCATATGCATAACTGGCTCGGGTTCCCATCACAGTGTGTTTTTATAGGATTATAGTAACATTCTGCTTATTTTTATCTGTTCCCTAAATCTACCACTAGAAATATATTTCTATTTATAAATTCCTCTTTACCCACTATCCTCTACCATATAAATGGTTTTTTATTCTGTTATAATATTTGTTTAGTTAGACAGTCAAAAATATTTATTTAATAAACATACAATTTTAGGCTTTTCTCCCTATAACAATTACTTATTTGGATCCCACTATATTGTTATTGTATAATGTTATTTTTACACAGTTTATACATGCTCAGACTGTGTCATAGGTATGCCTTGGTTATACTTCTCTTTTGATTATTGTTTTTTATAAGTTTTTAATTATTTAAATGATATTTATACTTTTTAAAACTATTTAATTTTTTTTCATGTGTTAATAGTTGAAACTTTCAAGCGAAAAGTTATTTCAGGTTTGATATTTTTTCATTTATAATTCATTTTTCATGAAAGTTTCAAATGAAATAATATTATATTCTTGAATAATGTAATGATATTTTAATATATAAAGGTGGTTGAATAATGTGTGTGTGTGTGTATTCATGTTATTTTTAGGTTTGATTCTTTTTACATTCACCCTTACCATGAAGGTCATTAAATGTAATTATTTTTTGTTTATCCTTTTAAATTAATTATAAAAAAGTATTCTCTGATTTTTTTTTATTATTTTGAGAATTTATTCCTTGTGAATTTTTATAATTCTTGTCCTTTCATTTTTATATTTATGTAACTTTACACCCATGACTACTAGTTATTTCCATTCCGCCATGGACCATTTGATATAAATCATTGAAAGATGTCTATAGAACATATCACATATGATAAGTGATTTTATAGAAATGTATCATTTTGGTAAAAATCATTTTTTCCACTTATTTAGATAATACATATTTCAAAACCACTATTTTATGGTATTAATATATTCAACCAGACATGTTTTTGATAAAGTACTACCATCAATGAAAGAAAGTATAAATTGTATCGAAAAACTAATATTTTTATATTATCTTTACATTCAAGAAGGCTTGTTATTGATAAAATACTATGATCGATCTGAGCAGGTATATATTCATGTGGGTTTTTTGTTATTTTATCAATAAATGTCCTTGCATAACTACTATTTTTTTGGGAATACATGTTCTTGATAAAGTACTATTTTTCAAGAAGGCATCTATTATTAATAAATATTACTTATTTATAAACAACTATTTTATGTTTTTTATATATTCAAGCATGTATTTTCTTGATAAATAACTATGAGTAATGCAAGAAGGTATACATTTTCTTGAAAAACTACTATTTTTATGTTATTTATAAATTAAAATAGGTGTGTTCTTGATAAACTACTATAATTTATCCAAGATGGTATATATTAAAGTGGGTGTCTATTCTATTGTCTCAATATATTTCCTTACATAAATACTATTTTAAGATATCCATGATTTTTATATTCTTGATAAATTTTCATTGCCTATGTGATGGAGAATCCATAACAATTCCCAATAACTGTTGTCAAACATACCCTAATTTTAATTATTTAGTAAAAAATAGAACAATAACATTTTATATTTTTATATATCATCAAAAGTGTTATGTGCTGAAAATATTATTCACATTTTGGAAAAACATTTTTTTATCAGTTTGTTGCACCAACACAACCCATTAACACCTTATCCTTTGTTTTTTATAGAAAAAATATTGGATCATTAGATTAAAAATATTCTAGCTCTTCCATGATAGGTAATATCATTATTCTACTTTGAAATGTGTAACTAGACAAACTAAATAGATTTTTCTTCATGTTAAGATTTTTGTGATCAGTATTCTGTGTCTAATTGGTTTTTACTTCTTGAGTGGTTTTTTGGTATTTGGGATTCTCTACCATATGTTTCTTGTGTCCATAATCATTATCCTGAGTATATTTCTAGAGCATGAAAGTCCTTTATCTCATAATTTCACTAAAATTTCATATTTAACCATAATTGATTGATTTTTACCAACCACTTGCATGTACTTCCTCTTATATTAACATATTGAAGTTCTTAAAACTCTCATAACAACATGTTAACCTATGAAATCTTTGAACCGCGCTATTATGTCACCAGGATATTTGACATATGTTTCATGTATCCATAATCATTCTTTATGACATCCAAATGTTTCATTACTAACACAATAGTTTGTTTTCTACCATTTGATGTTTTTTCATCATCACTACTTTTATAAACATTTAAAAGACTCACATATTAAAAACCCCAATTAAATTAGACATTTCATGTTATTATACTAAAGAATACTTCATTTTTAAATTCATTATACTCATCCCAACATGTGAAAAATACTTATGGTCACTCCTATAATAGATCACCTATTTATGATTATAACTAAATATGAAAACCAATGACACTTTGTTTACCTACATTTTTAGTATTATATTCAAATTAATTTATAGTAGATATTTTATATCATCATGGAACACGGTTGATTTTATATTGGTATTGAATCAAATATTATTGGTATAGGGTATCAAATGTATTATTATGAAATTCAAATAATTTTTTTCAAGGTCATTTATTTATATTTAATTTCCATGTTCTGATGCCTTTTTTGTTAGAGTTTCATGCCTGAAATGTTATATTGATGATCTGGACCAATATCATTTATTTTGTTGAGTATGATGCATTGTATATGATTTTAATGGGTTAAAAGTTTCTGTTATTCATTCAAGTGGTTTTATTTTGGACTATAATTTTTTTTCTATCAAAAAAAATAATAGTGAGCTTTACTATGATATAAGTAGTTATTAGAAATAATAATATGACTGTTATAATTAGTTTTAAAATTGTGTTTTCATACAAACCAAACAAAGTTGACTCAAAATTATTCAAAATTGTTATTCAATGAATGAGGTTATTCACTGGTATCATATTTTTGGTTTTCACTGATACATTAATTTTGGTTTCCATTAGTGTGCTAATTTTATGATGACAGTTTCAAGTACAATGTTTTGTTATTGCATGATTCTATTTTTTTTATGTGAACCCCTTATAGGTGAAGTGTTATTATGTTGTTTTCCCTTTTATTATTTCAATATGGGCTTTAACATTTATAATTTGATAATTTCATATGTATTTAAATGGTTTTCTAATGCTTTAGTGTAAATTCATATAAAATAGTCACATAATTTTATTTTTTATGTATCTTTTTCTTGATTTTAGTGTAATATTGAGGATGAATTGGTTCCATTCACAAGAATAAGAATGGGGACTTTATTACAAGAGTGAATATTATTAGCTATTTCTTGCCACTTATGTCCAAAATATGAGTAGTCATTCAATCTAAAATTACTATTTATTTACTTACAAGGTGCGCCTTCTAATGAAATATCCCAAAAACTAAATCAAGTATAATATCAATGTTATCATTGTGCCTAATGGTATGTAATAATTTATTTCATATATTATCTACTTATATATTAAAAAATAATTCAAATATATTCGATTCAATTTATGTTTCTATATAGTTATTGATGTTTTAGTGATTATATTTTAAATTTGTTCATGAAAATATGAGTTTATATGTCAATTTTATTGAATTTGTTTCAGTTTATATAGTAATATTTTTTCAAAATTTCAAACCATAAAGTTCATATAATTTTTATATTAATTTTATTAAAAAAATAAACATCTATTAAACATTTAAACACTGTTAAAATATATTTTCTTGTATTAACATAAACAGTTTTCAATTTAGAAATGGTTTATATATATATATATATATTTATATCTCAATATAGTTTATATACTTCTAAGAATGCATGTTAATATTGTTTATTTTTTCATACATATTATATGTTAATACAACTTATAAGTTTATATGTCAATTATGTTTTAATTTTTCTTGGATTCAGGTATGAGAAAAACTAACCCAAATATACCATGATAAAATTATAGTGTTATATGTAAAAATATATATGTTATAGAATCATTCCCAAGCTAAAGGTGAGTTCATGATCTATGTGGATCTTTCTAATATTGAAAAAATTGATGCTTTAAAATATAATTATTCTTCGGTGGTTCATCTTTATTATAATTATTTTAACATTCTCAACAGTGAAAATAAAGTGACCATAATTGAATCTGTTGAGTGATGAATGATAAAACACTATTTTATTGAATATTTTATTGATAATAAATGAAATAATTTCCTCACATTGTGTTAAATATGTTTATTTATAAAATATTTGGGATTTGATCATTCATTTGAAAATTTGGTGAAAATTCCAGTTTTACCCTTAATAGTGCACTGTAGTATTTAGACGATAAATATTTTTATATTTATTATTTGAATTTAAAATTTTGTAACAGTGTTCCTAACTTCATTTTATACAACTTCAATTCAGGACACTAGAGCTAAAGAGTGCATTTGGATGGAGTAAATGAGCCATTAATCCAATGGTGGGCTGGACTCGGCAGAATGGACATGGGTTCTGTATTGGGGACATATCTTCTACATACGGGCTTGGATTTAGCCCAAATTTTGAGGAAATCTCGGGTACATGATTTGGCACAAATAAGCCTTCTGGAAGGCCAGTAAATTCACGCGTTTTCGAGGTCAACTGGGCGGTGAAAGTTGGAATAAAATATTTGGCCGAGTTTTTCATTTCACACTTAAAAAGTTATGTATCCCTAGCCCTCACAAACTCTATTTAAAGGTGTTTTTAACTCTTTGAGAGGGCTGGTCGAGGCTTTGGGAAGGTGTGGCCGAAAGGGTGTATCTTGGGATCCCCTCACAACTCTTGGAAGAAGTAAGCCTTTGTGAAAACCTCTCTTCCAAAAAGGCTCTCCTCTCTCACCTCTTCTTTGTATTTCTTTTATTTCATGTTTGTTTCTTGAATTTTTCTTCAAATAATCTTCTGTGTTCATCCCTCTTCTTCTTCTCTTAATCTTATTAATTGGGTTGGAATCAAGAGTGGATACAATATTGGGTTCTAACCTTTCAATCCGTTGCTTATGCAAAACGTCTCCACGATGACTACACCATCCATAGAAGAGTAGTTCTTTTTAGTAATCGATCGACCTCTATCCTTATTCATTAATTTATTTTGAATCAATGAGCTACTGTAATTCAAATATTATGATCTATTAATTGAGTTTTCAATTTAAATGAAACTAAGCAAGCAATTTAATAGTTAACAAAAAACACGCGAGGTCGGGAATTGTGTGAACTGTGAGAGCGCAACCTTAATCGGTAATTCAAAACCACACGGGATCAATTTGTAGAGTTCAAATATAATCCCTAAACTCAATTAATCATAATTTCCAGAGTGGTTATGTGCCTTAATTTACCACTGACCATAATATAATTTTATAATATCAATCAAAGCAGGGTGTTGCGATTGCATGTTCCGAAGTTAGCCTAAGGTTAAATTCACTTCAATCTTCGTGGTAAAGTTAATTCTCGTAGGGTTCGGGATTTAACAAATTAAGGGATCATAATTAAGTGAATATTAACTTATATTATAATGATTAATAAATGATTTAAGATGTATAGTTAGATCTATTACGTCTTTTAAATATTGTCTAAACAAATATCTTTTTGTTGTGTCATTTTAATCAAACTTCATTTCAAAACAAAAAACAAAAAAAATACAATCTTCTTCCAGCAAACTTCTTCAAGATTCATAAACTATAAAAAACCACCCCCATCCTTTCAAGTAGTGTTTTTATTCTCTTTTATTTTACTTCTAGAATACCTCTAAAAATTGTTTTAATTCACTTCCTCCTTTGAGAGACGACCTTGGTCAGCCACTCTGCTGCACCTAAGTACCGCAAATTACACTAATCATTTGAGGGCGCCCACAACAGCGCTCTTTAAAATTGGCGCCATTGCCAGGGAGGCAAGTAATTATTTCAACCAATTATAGGTATTTATTTTATTTTTTATTCTCTTCCTCTCTTCTTTCTTCCTTCTTTACCCAATCTGATTTTTCTTCTTCTTCTTTTATTCTCTTTCTATTTCTTTTTGGACCATCAACTCAAACTTCTAATTTTTATTTTACTATGGTCCACATTCCTTCTTTTCATCTTTCATTGATTGATGACATGAACTAATCCCGAAGATCTCTTAGATCTTGACCCTGAGATTGAACGTAGCCTTAGGGCACGAATCAGACATTCTCAGTCTACGAGAAGTTTCAACATTCAACCAGTTGGAGAATTACTCCAATATCAGAACATTGAAATTGGAATCAATTCAAATTCAACCATAAAACAAGAACCAATGGGTGACAATAATAGAAATGAACTTAATAGAACCATTCCAGAATTGGCTGCACCTGATGTTAACTATCAACCAAATTGTATTGCATACCCGAATCTTGAATCGGACTTTGAACTAAAATATGGGTTAATTCACTTACTTCCAAAGTTTCATGGCCTCTCTGGTGAGGATCCCAATAAACATTTGAAAGAATTTAATGTGGTTTGCTCAACATTAAAACCAAGAAATGTTTCTGAAGATCAAATCAAATTAAGAGCATTCCCATTCTCATTTGATGGAGCTACAAAAGATTGGATGTATTATTTGAAACCTGAAGATGTAACATGTTGGAATGATTTGAAACGTCTTTTCTTGCAAAGATTTTTTCCAGCATCAAGGACCACATCCATTCGAAAGGAGATATCGGGGATCAAGAAAGCACAAGGGGAGTCAATGTATGAGTACTGGGAGCGATTCAAGAAGTTGTGTGCAAGCTGCCCATATCACCAAATCAGTGAGAAACTACTTATCCAGTACTTCTATGAAGGACTCACACTCATGGAGAGGAGCATGGTGGATGCTGCAGCTGGAGGAGCATTGGTGGACAAGACACCAGTAGATGCACGATCATTGATCGACAAAATGGCCCAAAACTCTCAACAATTCGGTGATAGAGGTACACCACATGTTCAAGGAGTACATCAAGTAAGTCTTTCTTCTCTTGAAATTCATTTGATTGATACTAAGTTAGAATAATTGACAACTATGGTGAGGAAGATTGCATTGGCTCAAAAGACATCCCAACCCCCTCCTTCAAGGCCATGTGGCATTTGCACTGAGACAAGCCACCCAACTGACTATTGCCCACAACTACAAGAGACAGAAGATTGTGCAGTAGTGTTCCCTGGGAGACCATTTCAGCAGCAACAACAACCATATCCCCAAAATATGTTTGATTCATTTGATCCAATATACAACCAAGGGTGGAAAGATCAAGCAGACATGAGGTATGGCTCTGGACAACAAAAAAGGGCCCCTTTTCAACCAAACTTCCAGCAGCCTCTGCCTTACCAGCAGTGTTTCCAACAACCCCAAAGGAGATTTGAAGCTCAAGCATCAGCAAGTCAGCAACACGGGAATCCTCCACCAAAGGTAGATTCTACTACGGATGATCTTTTGAAGCAAATTGTTCTTAATCAACAGAATGAGATGAAGAGTCATTGTTCGGAGCTGAGGGAGTTGAAGACTCAAATGATCCAGATTGCCACCGCCCTCCATGAACTCGTGAGTAAAAATTCTGGAAATCTACCTTCCCAACCCACTACAAATCCAAAGGGGAATGTTAGTTCCATCACATTGAGAAGTGGGAAGCAAATGAACGATACGTCTGCACCTACCATTCCACCGGGATTCACCTCAACTTCAGAGAAGCCGCATTCCATACCAACTGATGAGCAATCCAAGGAGAAAGATAAAGGTAAGAAAAATATTGATGATGTTCCTCCTAAACCCCTTCCTTTTCCAAACAGGGTTGTTCAAACCAAGAAGATGGCTATAGAAGAAATGCAAAAGGAGGTTTTGGACACATTCAAGCGTGTGGAGATCAACATTCCGCTACTTGAAGCCATTAAGAAAATCCCAAGGTATGCCAAATTCTTAAAAGAACTCTGCACCAATCGAAGAGGGCTCAAGGGGAATGAGAGGATCAACCTTGGAAGGAATGTATCAGCACTCATTACACCAACTCTAGCAATGCCAACAAAG
Source organism: Viscum album (assembly GCA_963277665.1). Classification (NCBI taxonomy): domain Eukaryota; kingdom Viridiplantae; phylum Streptophyta; class Magnoliopsida; order Santalales; family Viscaceae; genus Viscum; species Viscum album. The sequence continues at coordinate 89,027,357 of OY728135.1, read as the reverse complement.
TGCAAGGATCCCGGGACATTCACCATCCCATGTACCATAGGGGAGTTGCACTTCTCTGATGCTCTTTGTGATTTGGGAGCTTCCATAAATGTGATGCCTCACTCTGTATTCTCTTCCTTGCAGGTTGGTGAGTTGAAGCCAACAAGAGTAGTGGTGCAATTGGAGAATAGAGCTACGACATATCCAGCGAGAGTTCTTGAGGATGTACTTGTCCGGGTAAGAGACATGATCTTTCCAGCGGATTTCTATGTTCTTAACATGGAGGATGATCAGGTAAGTTCTCGTGCCCCCATTATCTTAGGTAGAACCTTCCTCAAAACTGCAAAAACTATCATAAATGTCAATGAGGGTACACTTTCCATGGAGTTTGGAGATAAAGTTGTGATATTTAATGTTATGGATTCCATGAAGTACCCCTCAGAGGACCATTCTGCTTTTGTTATCTTCCATTTTGAACCACCAAATAAAAACTCCATAGAATTTGATTGTCCTATGCTTAGGGAGATTATGAGTATTGGTTCGAGTTTGATGTCTAAGAGCACTTCCGCACATGTTTCTGATACACAATCCTATCTTGGATTTGATTTTGATGTGGATTCATATTCTGATTTTGATCATGTTCACTCTGATTATGAAATGGTTGTTGAGTATACTGATGGATTTGATGCTTTATTCTATGATTTTTATGATGTCTATTCTGATACTGATGCTCTTTGTGCACATATTTCAGTTCCTTCAATGTCTCCATCCATACTACACCCTCCTTCATTAGAACTCAAGCCATTGCCACCAAATCTAAAATACTCATACTTGTTGAGTGGTGAGAGATTAACTATTATCATTGCTAACAATCTCCCTTTTGAACATGAAGAAAAGCTTTTGAATATTTTGAGGGAGAAAATTAGGGCGATTGGGTGGACCTTGGCTGACATATCAGGTATTAGCCCCTCCATTTGCATGCATAGGATTCTCTTGGAGGATGGGGCTAAACCGGTGAGACAACCACAAAGGAGACTCAATCTCACCCTCCTGGAAGTTGTTAAAAAGGAAGTTGAGAAATTGCTTGAGGCAGGTATAATCTTTCCCATTTCAGATTCACAGTGGGTAAGTCCAATTCAGGTTGTGCCTAAGAAAACTGGTTTTACTGTTGTTAAAAATGAGAAAGATGATTTAGTTCCAATGAGGGTGCAAAACAGTTGGCGTGTGTGTATTGATTATAGGAAACTAAATCAGACCACTCGCAAGGACCATTTCCCCCTCCCATTTATTGATCAAATGCTCGAGAGACTAGCTGGGAAAACACACTATTGTTTCTTGGATGGATTTTCTGGATATTTTCAGGTTTCTATAGCTCCAGAGGATCAGGAGAAGACTACATTCACCTGTCCCTTTGGCACATTTGCCTACCGGAGGATGCCATTTGGACTTTGCAACGCCCCAGGTACCTTCCAGAGATGTATGGTGAGTATTTTTTCTGATTTTATTGAGACCTGCATGGAGGTATTTATGGATGATTTTACAGTGTATGGGTCTTCATTTGATGAATGTCTAATTAGTTTGGGAAAGGTGTTGAATCATTTTATTGAGAAGAATCTGGTCCTGAACTTTGAAATGTGTCATTTCATGGTAGAGCATGGAATTTTCTTAGGTCATATAGTCTCTCAACATGGCATTGAAGTTGATAAATCTAAGGTAGACATTATTTCATCCCTCCCATATCCTACATTTGTGCGTGATGTTCGATCATTCCTTGGGCATGCTAGATTTTATCGACGCTTCATCAGAGATTTTAGTAAGATCTCTCTACCCTTATCTCGATTGCTTCAAAAAGATATTGACTTCAATATTGATGATTCATGCAGGGTATCATTTGATGAGCTGAAGAAGTGTCTGACCACTCCACAAATCATACATCCCCCACGGTGGGACCTTCCATTTGAGCTTATGTGTGACGCCTCCAACTTCGCGGTTGGAGCTGTCTTATCTCAGAGGGTGGAAGGACGTTCACATGTGATCGCTTATGCATCAAGGACACTGGATTCATCCCAATCAAACTACACAACCACAGAAAAGGAGTTTCTTGCTGTCATATTTGCTTTAGATAAATTCCGTTCATATTTATTGGGCTCTAAAGTAGTTGTTTTTTCTGACCATGCAGCTTTGAGGTACCTCCTGAAGAATCCAGATGCAAAGCCACGACTTATCCGTTGGATGCTCCTTCTTCAAGAGTTTGACATCGAGATAAAGGAAAAAATGGGGTCAGAAAACATGGTGGTGGACCACATGAGTAGGCTTACTCACACACTAGAGGATGACACCTTGGACCAGGTACCACTTTGGGACACTTTCCCTGATGAGCATCTCTATACCATCTCAGGTACGCATCCTTGGTATGCTGATTTAGTTAACTACCTTGTTGCTTCTGAAATCCCTGCAAATTTAAAGAAACATCAAGTCCAAAAATTAAAAAGTGAGTCTAGGTTTTATGTGTGGGATGATCCTTACCTCTGGCGCATGTGTAGTGACCAAGTCATTAGGAGGTGTGTTCCCGATCATGAGTTTGAGTCTGTTTTGCATTTCTGTCATACACTTGCTTGTGGTGGACAGTTTTGACCCCAACGGACAGCTAGGAAGTTTTTGGACTCTGGATTATATTGGCCTAGATTATTCCATGATGCCCATGTGTTTTGTAAGTCATGCTCTCGTTGCCAACACACTGGGAACATTTCTAGGAGACATGAGATGCCCCAACAACCCATACTATTCTGTGAGATTTTTGATGTATGGGGCATTGATTTTATGGGTCCTTTTCCTATTTCATTTGTATTTTTGTATATTTTGGTTGCTGTTGATTATGTGAGTAAATGGGTGGAGGCCAAGGCCACCAGGACTGACGATTCTCATGTTGTAGTGGATTTTGTCAAGGCTCAAATTTTCTGCAGGTTTGGAGTACCAAAGGCCATCATCAGTGACCAAGGGACACACTTTTTCAATAGGAATTTTGTTTCCCTCCTTAGAAAGTATGGGGTGACACACAAAACATCAACACCATACCACCCCCAAACAAATGGCCAGGCTGAGGTTTCAAATCGTGAGTTGAAACAAATCTTGGAGAAAACTGTGCAACCAAATAGGAAGGATTGGAGCAAGTGCTTGGATGATGCATTGTGGGCTTATAGGACAACATACAAGACCCCCATTGGTATGTCCCCATTTCGGATTGTTTTTGGGAAAGCGTGTCATCTCCCCATGGAAGTCGAGAATCGGGAATATTGGGCTATAAAGAAATGTAACATGGATTTGGCCCAAGCTGGAATTCAAAGGAAGTTGCAAATTCAAGAGCTTGAGGAGATTCGACTGTCATCATATGAGAACTCAAGGCTCTACAAGGAAAGATCAAAAGCATCTCATGACAAAATGATCCAACAAAGGGAGTTTCATGTTGGAGAGAAAGTCCTTCTCTATAGTTCACGACTGAAGTTGATGCCTGGTAAGTTGCGTTCCAGATGGTTAGGTCCTTATATTGTGTCTAATGTTTTTCCTTATGGTGCAGTGGAGATCACACAAGAGGACACTGGAAGGATCTTTACAGTCAATGGGCAACGTTTGAAGAGATACATTGAGGGACATCCTACTGATGCAATGTATTTTATCACACTGCATGACCCCATCGTCACTTGATCACATCAGGCTATTCCTAACCCTTTCACTTTTATATTATTTGTCCTATTTAAAAATTCTACATTTCATGTGCATATATCATCTCATAGGTTCACATTGAGGACAATGCAATATTTTAAGTGTGGGGGAGGGAACCTTTTAGTTTAGTAATTTCAATTCCTTTACTGTTCAAAACAAAACCCAAAAAAAATTGCGTGTTTTTCAAAATTTGTGTGTTTATTTTACAATTTTCTGTGTGTTTTTGAAACTTTTGGGCTGAAATTATTCTCATCACCATTTTTAAATCCATATCAATAAGTGAAACAATTTACCCCTTGAAACTAAGCTTAAATGAATGCTGAAATGACTTTGTTTCAAGTTCAAATATTTAGTAATTTCATGAAAAGTATGCTGAATTTTGAATCCCATGCCAATATCACTATCTTTATATTTGAAACCACTTTCTTGTGAGGCTTATAAACCATTATTTTCATATTCTTTACATTCACCTCACTTCTTGAGAGAACCAAACCATGCTTGATTTAACCAGAATTTGATCTATTCCTATCAAAACTTGAGGGTTTGAGGTACATATGTTTAAATGATTGAGGCATTTGTTTGGTATTAAAGGCCCTATTTCAAAGAATCCTTATTTATAATGGCCTACCTTGAATATTTAATCCTTGTAGCCCTTAGAAGCCATGCACATCCTATTAGGTTAAGCCACATTACAAGCCAATTTTCCCTATCCAACCAACTCTTGAAGTGAAATTGCATAATCTAGTTGAGCTTAAGTGTGGGGGAAGTTGTCTTGGGTTTTGCCACCACATTCTTTGATACTTTGGATGGAAAATTAAATTCTGAAGAGATGTTTTTGCTGCTAAAGAAATTCATTATATTGAAAGCTGTGCCTTTTCTGGAGCTTTCATGACAAGTGAAGCTGTGCCTTTTCTGGAGCTTCTAATTGAGGTGGAAAGGTGTGCCCATCTGGAGAATTCAAGAAAATCATGTTTGAGAAGATTGACATTTTTTATGCTGAAATGATGAATGGTGTAAAACTTTTATGACTTTTCATGATGATGGAGGTGAATTGATATTATGGGGATTGAAGAGAAGACCATATTTAAGTGAAAATTAGATTAATGCAATTTTGCTTCAAAAGAGTCAAGCCCTCCTCATTCATCCTCAGAGTTTTTCACATCTTAATCCTACCAACCGAAAGCCACAAAACAACCTTGAAAAGTAGTCATGATAAACATATGTCCTTGACTCACATAGGGTAGCGATGTAGGAATCTATCAAGCCTATGGTGACCCTTGTATGAGTTTGGATGAGAAAGACATTGCAAAAAAATTGATATTTGAGTGATGAGAGAAAATTCAAGTGAGGTAAGTGTTTTGTGCATTGGCGGATAAATGAAGTGGAAATATATTGAATGATATAAATGGAGAACTTGAAATAAGGTTTTTTATGAGGCATGATATCTTTTGATTCTTGGTGTGAAATTGATTGATCTTAAGGATATGTGTTTTAAAATTGGTTTTGATTTTGATATTGATGTTTACTTGATATGAGGTTTTGCCCAGGTGTGCAAAAGGGTAAGTGTGGGGGAGTTGATAAAACACTATTTTATTGAATATTTTATTGATAATAAATGAAATAATTTCCTCACATTGTGTTAAATATGTTTATTTATAAAATATTTGGGATTTGATCATTCATTTGAAAATTTGGTGAAAATTCCAGTTTTACCCTTAATAGTGCACTGTAGTATTTTGAAGATAAATATTTTTATATTTATTATTTGAATTTGAAATTTTGTAACCGTGTTTCTAACTTCATTTTATACAACTTTCATTCAGGAAACTAGAGCTAAAGAGTGCATTTGGAAGGAGTAAATGAGCCATTAATCCAATGGTGGGCTGGACTCAACAGAATGGACATGGGTTCTGTATTTGGGACATATCTTCTACATATGGGATTGGATTGAGCCCAAAGTTTGAGGAAAGCTCGGGGACATGATTTGGCACAAATCATCATTCTATAAGGCCGGTCAATTCACGCGTTTTGGAGGTCAAATGGGCGGTGCAAGGTGGAATAAAATATTTGGCCGAGTTTTTCATTTCACACTTAAAAAGTTATGTATCCCTAGCCCTCACAAACTCTATTTAAAGGGGTTTTTAACTCTTTGAGAGGGCTGGTCGAGGCTTTGGGAAGGTGTGGCCGAAAGGGTGTCTCTTGGGAGCCCCTCAAAACTCTTGGAAGAAGTAAGCCTTTGTGCAAACCTCTCTTCTAAAAAGGCTCTCCTCTCTCACCTCTTCTTTGTATTTCTTTTATTTCATGTTTGTTTCTTGAATTTTTCTTCAAATAATATTATGTGTTCATCCCTATTATTCTTCTATTAATATTATTAATTGGGTTGGAATCAATAGTGGAGACAAGATTGGGTTCTACCCTTTCAATCCGTTGCTTATGAAAAACGTCTCCACGATGACTACACCACCCATGGAAGAGTAGTTCTTTTTAGTAATCAATCGACCTCTATCCTTATTCATTAATTTATTTTGAATCAATGAGTTAATGTAATTCACATATTATGATATATTAATTGAGTTTTCAATTTAAATTAAACTAAGCAATAAATTTAATAGTTAACAAAAAACACGCGAGGTCGGGAATTGTGTGAACTGTGAGAGCGCAACCTTAACAGGTAATTCAAAACCACATGGGATCAATTTGTAGAGTTCAAATATAATCCCTAAACTCAATTAATCCTCATTTACAGAGTGGTTATGTGACTTAATTTACCACTGACCATAAGCTAATTTTATAATATCAATCAAAGCAGGGTGTTGCGATTGCATGTTCCAAAGTTAGCCTAGGGTTAAATTCACTTCAATCTTCGTGGTAAAGTTAATTCTCGTAGGGTTCGGGATTTAACAAATTAAGGGATCATAATTAAGTTAATATTAACTTAAATGATAATGATTAATAAATGATTGAAGAGGTAGAGTTAGATCGATTACGTCTTTTAAATATTGTCTAAACAAATATCTTTTTGTTGTGTCATTTTAATCAAACTTCATTTCAAAACTAAAAACAAAAAAAAATACAATCTTCTTCCAGAAAACTTCTTCTAGATTGATAAACTATAAACAACCACCCTCATCCTTTCAAGTAGTGTTTTTATTCTCTTTTATTTTACTTCTAGAATACCTCTAAAAATTGTTTTAATTCACTTCCTCCTTTGAGAGACGACCTTGGTCAGCCACTCTGCTGCACCTAAGTACCCCAAATTACACTAATCATTTGAGGGCGCCCACGACAGCGCTCTTTCAATGAACTAGGGCCAATGATATTCTTTAATCTAGGAAAATGTTAAATGTTACATCTTTATCTTTACCTCCTGGTAACAAAACTAAAATTTATTTATTTTTCTAAAAAACATATCCAATTTAATAGAATAAATGATCATTATCAATACTCATCTAGTTTTGGACTCTAGGATCCTTTCTAATCATTGAATATTCTACCTTATTTTCTTTTCTTGGGTGGTAGTGTACTAATAAATCACAATCCATGAGTATCTCGAGCCGTATCCTTTTTCTCATATTGATCTATTTTTGTTAGATCATGTATTTTAGGCTTTTATAATCCGTGTATATCTCACATCTTTCACCATAGTGATAATTTCTCCATTTTTTCAGAGTGAAGATTATAACCGCTAGCTCAAGATCATGGGCTGTATAGTTTTGTTCATGAGTTTTCAATTGCCTTGATGCATATGCAATAACTTTATCATTTTTCATTAAGGCACAACCAAGCCCCCTCTTTTATGCAACACTATATATGAAAACCCCATCACTACTAGATGCTAGAGTCAAAATAAGATCATTTAATAATCATAGATTTAATTCATAAAATCATTCTTCACATTCCTTTTTCTAGACAAACTTAATCCCTTTACGTGTAAACTTGGTTAAGGGGTTAGCCAATCAGGAAAAATTCTGAATAAATCGTCAATAGTAAACTTCCTAACTAATGAAACTATGTACCTTGGTTATTTTTGTTGGCATATCCCATTCTCTGACAACCTTTTTCTTTGTAGGATCAACTAATATCCCATCCTTAGAGACAATATTTCCAAGAAAAGTAATTTCTTGAATCTATAAATCACACTTCTAAATTTCTCATATAGATCCTCCCTTATAAGGATCTTAAGAATGATCTAAAAGCGATTCTCTTGATCCTCATAGATTTTAGAATACATCAAAATATCATAAATGAATACAACAAAAAAATCATCAAGATATTACTTGAATACTCTTTTCATTTGGTCCATAAAAATATAGGGTACATTAGTCAATCCAAATTTAATTACTATAAACTTATAATGTCCATACCTCATCTGAAAAGTTTTCTTCAAAATGGAATCCTTCTTCACTCGAAATTGGTGAAACCTAGAATTAAGATCAATCTTTGAAAAATATCAGGATCTATGAAGTCTATCAAACAATTCATCAATGCAAGAAATAAGATACTTGTTATTTATTGTAATAGCATTGGTTTTCCTATAATCAACACACAACTTGATGGATCCATCTTTCTTCTTAAGAAAGAGGAAAAATGATCCCCATGGTGAAACACTAGGGAGGATAAGTCCCTTATTAACTTAATCCTCTAGTAATTTATTTAACTCTACCAATTCCACAATTTCCATTCTGTGGAGAGTCTTTCATATTGTATTTACATCAAGGATTAAATTAATGGAAAATTTAACTTCATTATTTAGATGATGTCCAGGTAATTCCTCAGTAAATACATCAATGTATTCCTGCACAATAAGTACATGCTCAATTTTAAGACTGCCTTATTCATCACTTGATGTTGTTTTCTTATTTTCCACATTAATTTCATTCTGTAGAGATATTGGGTTTGGATCTAGATAAGAATCATGCAAGGAGTATTCTTCTATAAAGATGGGGGATTTTATATCTTCCTCACAAATCATAATTTACTTCCTCTTGAAATATATTTTTGCTTCATATTTTGAGAGATAGTCCATAACAAGAATTATATAGAAGTCAACCATAGGTATGATAACTAGGTCATCACATAAAGCACGTTTATGTGTCAGGACTTCCCGACACATCTTTGTTGCAATGATTATTCCCTTAGGAATTTTGACCGACAACTCCCTTATTAAATAAAATGTGAAATGTATAATTTTATTAGAAAATGGGTAGATGTAAAAGAGTGTGATGATATAGATTCAAAAAAAGTGTTGTTTAAATTTTAATATAGGTTTAATGTACCTCCCACCATATCATTTGGCACTTCTACCTCTACTGTAGTGATTACATAAGATTGGACATCTCCCCTTGGCCTCTTTTGTGGAAGATTTTCCTGATTCTTGTGGAAATAATTTGCATAATATCCCATATATTTATAATTATAGCACTATAAATCATTGATATAATTTTTCCCCTTTCATTCATGATCCTGGTGACCCCTATCTCCACATTTATAGAAAATCCACAGTCCCTTCAAACATTTTTCAAGGTTATTTTTTCCATAGTTTTCAAAAGATAGAAAAGGTTGATATTTATTTTTCTTCTTATATGCATTCCCATTTTCATGATGCTTAGATAACCTCTTCTTATCTTGGTTTTCCTTGAATATGTAAGATCTTGAGAATTACTTTTCTGTCTTGATGCCACAGGGAACTATTTCATCATACGATGAAAAAATATAAGAAACCAGTTCCCTTCAAGGATTTGGATTAAGACTTTTAAAAAAGTGGTTGATATTGCACTCCATGTTATGTATATAATGCACAACATACCTGGATAACCTTGTAAAGGCAGATTCATAATCTGAAACACTTTCTTCTTCCTTTTTCTTTAAGCCAAATGACTTCATCTTCATCTCAATTTGTTTATCATGAGGGAATCATTTATTGAAGAATGTCCCATTAAAGGTTGTACATTCCATGAGTTCTATTTCTTATTAATCCCTAGAATTTTGGATCAAGGTCCATCATTGATCATCATTACCTTGGATACAATACACCGCAAGTTCAAACTTTTACTTTTCACTACATTCTAAGCCTGTAAATATCTTCTCTGGAGACTAAATACAATGCTCAGGTATAATTGCATTAGTAATTCCACTAAACGACGGGGGATTCTGTCACATAAGGTGATATATAATTGGGGGATCTCTCTATGGAATAGGTTTCTCTATTTGAGAAAGGTTATTTTTCATAACTCGATTATGGTATCCCAATATTTTCATAATTTTTTCCATTCCAATACCAGATGTATTGGTTTCCTCAACATGGAAATATCTTCATTTTCCATGAGTATTAATACCATTTGTCCTTCTAAGCACCATTTCTAAAAAATGGAATACAATGGATTAGATTATAAAATTATGAATTTCAAATATGGTATAACACTCAACATAAATTAGAAATTTATTTATCATCAATAATTACTTTGGTTACTTTGAGGACATGTCTACTTTTAAACCCTTCATAATGGTAGGTAAAGAAAATTTGAATTATCTTAAGAATATCCCACATGAGTTTCAAACTAAGTGTGTATTAAGGCCTATTTTTTGTACCATGTTACCCCAAGTTAGGCTTGGGACACCTTGTTTGAGTTGTTACTCCTAGGTATGTCTATACCAGAACCACGTCCACTTGTAATATCTAGGTAGGGATGTATTTATTGTAATACCCACATAATATCTACCTTAAATAAATTCTAGGATGTTATTTTATACTTATCCTGAATTTATATCTTATGGTTGTTATTTTTAATCAGTAACGCCCCGACCCCAGTTACCGAGAGTCGGTGCATTATTACATAACATTGGCATGATCACAAGAAAGATCAAATCTCGAAAGACCGATTGGTTTAGTAGCCTTGGAAACACTAGATATATTCATAAGTTTTACATTACATCATAAAATGAAAAACTACTACAACAACATAATGTCTCCATAATCCACACTCATATCCCCACATAATATCCCTGCAGGTCATTCATAATTTACTTCTTCACTTCCTGGGAAAAATAAAACATAGAAAAGGGGTGAGCTCAAATGCCCAGTAAGGATAACAATATAGCGGAAACTTTCATAATTAAGAATAAACATTTAAGGCAATGTATAACTAAAACAAATTCCTTTCAAACATGAACTTTCAACATGGTACGACATAAATAAAATGAAATAATGCCATTTACTTATTCACATGGATATTCTACTAATCGAATAATCACATGCAAAAATCAATAACCACTTTCATAATGTTGGAATGCATAATGCCAGACTATCATAACCACATAGTCAAGGCCTCGTGCCAAGACTACAAATAAGATTTTGTCAAGGCCTTGTTCCAAGACACTAGTTTGTCTCATGAGACCTACCGATGCATCGAGGAGCTATAGCGGGCTCCACCCATCACATATTAAATCCAATGCATTCTCATATGAAAAGGTTTAAACATAACATAAACATTCTTATTAAAAATAGCATACGAAATGTAAATAATTTCACCATAAACTATGAGTGGTATAAAAATAAAACATCCAAAGTCAAACATATCACAAAACCTTCAATACAATATAGAAGTTTTGTATCATAATAAATCAACTTCAAATAAGCGTAAAATCCATCAAAGGATGTTGACATAGATGAAATCAAAACACTTTTTTGGAGAAATATCTCTTTCTATTTTTGAAATCATTTAAGAGCCATATAAAATAAAACATTTTCTTGAAAATATTCTTATAAGCTTGTAAGGAAAACTTTAAAGATTTTATAACGGCAAAAAATAACCGCACTCGCCGTATAAGTTAAAAAAACATTCTTAGCTTAATTCTGTCGAAAAGGTTAAAAAAGGAACTTGTTTTGAAAACGACGGAAATATTCCTCTTATAAAAAGTCAAACAAGGGTATAAATTACTTTAACCCATATTCTTGTAAATAATAAAAATGTTTTGAAATACATTTTGAAGAAACATGGATGTGGATGATAAAGAGATCCCAGTAGATTATTACATATAAACAACCTCGGATAATGAAGAGATTGTGAAATAACCCTTAACTTGTACTTTTCCTTGGTTGGGGTAGGTTAACCTCCTGTATAATGGTGAAATAATTGTTATTAAATTATACAATAATCATATGATATCATATATGATCTTTTAATATTGATTTGATAATAATATCTTAGTATTATCGTTGTTTCGGGTGTTAACTTACTTGTTTTCTTTCATATGTTTTGTTACGTAAGACATGTTTGTAAAGGATAGGTTGTATATTATACATATCCAGAATGATATCAAGTCCTTAAACATCATTTTTAAATCATCAAATGATAATTATACTTGAATGGATACAATGGAGAATGAATCTCATCGCATTCGTGGAGACGGTAGTCCGTACGTACGCACGAGCGACAATATCATTATTTTGATATTAAAATAAAATATAAATGGATGTTATATCATATATAAATAATAATTAACATGTTATATTTATTATTTAAATTAGTTTCACATCATTATTATACCCATCCAAATAATAATATATTGAATAACAATTACACCACGACGTGGAGACGGTAAGCCGTACGTACGCACGTATGGTGACATGTTATTCAAAGGGTGGATAGAATACTGAATATGGTTGTACCATATTTATAATAACATCACAGTATATTTGAGATACTTGAGTTATTATTTTAGAATGGTAACAACAAAGGAAGAAGAAGTGGAAGAAGAAATGAACTTGGAAAAGGGTGGTGAAATCATTACCTCTTCTTCGGGCTCTTCCTTTTGATTTTATCAAAAGGGCTCTTTAGGTTGGCTTTCTGATCAAACTAAGGCCTCTAGGTTGTATTGAGGGAAGTTGGGAGAGTATTTGGGCAGATTTTGGCCAAACCAAAAGGCTTTGAGAGGTGTGAGGAATGAGTAGAAGTGGTCTCCTTTTATAAGGGAGAGGAGGGGCTCTTTAGGAAAGAGTGAAAGTATTACTTTATAATATAACTATATTCGGTTTATAATGGTCCAAAAATCATTTCGGTCGAAGATAAGATGACTCATATTCTAAATAACATCAACCAATAAGAATTGGACAGGTTTTAGATAATATTTTAATCATTATAATCTTATTTATTTAAATGATTTATTAATGAGGTAAACATTTCATCATTATTGTGTCATTAATAATTTAAATTATTTGATGTCTAAAAATTATAAATAAATTATAATTATGTAGGAAAGCTTTTTATCTTTCTAATGAATATTTATAATCGAAAATCCAACATGTATAACCCTATGTAAAAATTGTTCTTCTAAAAGATGTAAGCTTATGCCATTTTTATTTTTATTTTAACTTTATTAATATAATGTGTCCCTACCACATACAAGTGGCTCTAAGGGGTCCCCAAATCGACCCAAGGATGCCCATGGTGGGGTATGTGTCCACTAATAAGGTTAGGACACGTTTTAGGGTAATTTTGTATTATTATAATATTATTTTTTAACCCTTATTTACCGGATTTACCCTTTAACCATGGTAAATAAAATATTTACCGCAGTAATTATTCAAAATGTGTAAAAATAAAAGTTAACTATTTACATAATTTGGACATCATGATTCCAAATATGTAATCCATTTTTCCAAATTCAAAACACAGAAGTGGCAGAAATTAATTTAAAATTAATTCCCGTTGTTAAAATAAAAAGCGTGTTTTTAAGAGATAATAACTATCAAAAGATTGACACTTGTTTATGTCTGGTTTAATTGTAAAATTATGTACAATGACAAACATTAAATTAAATGGTAAAAATATATTCTAAATATACTTTAAAACCACTCAAATTCATAATTTATCAATATTAATTATTTTGATTAAAAAAGTTGATTTTAATTAAAATTTAGTAATTTTCACTATTCATCAAAATATAAAAGTTATCCGAAAAGTACCAAAATTTCACCCTAGGCTAATTTCAATATTACGAATCCAAAAATGAAGTCCATTTTGAAATATAAAATATATATAATTTTAAAAAGTAGGTATTACTATTCATAACGGCTAGTTTGATTGGTTGTTAGAACTCGGTGTTGCATACAACACACGTTATCGCATTAATCAAAGAGAAGTGTACCGTAGAAGCTTGGGGTGTTACATTCTCCCCTCCTTCAAATAATTGCGTCCTCGCAATTTCTAGGGTATTACTACATAAAAAGACTCGGGAGGTTTTTCATCATAAGTTCCTTGGGTTCCCACGTTGCCTCTTCCATCTTATGATTTCTCCACAAAACTTTTACCAGACGCGTCGTCCGGTTTCTCAGTACTTGTTCTCTTGTATCAAGAATCCTGACAGGCTCTTCACAATAAGACAGATCGGGTTCCAGTTCTAATTCCTCATAGGTGAGTACATGCGTTGGATCAAGCATGTATTTCCTCAACAGAGATACGTGGAACACATCGTGAACTTTGGAGAGACTTGGCGGCATTGCCAATCGGTAAGCTACAACCCCAATTCGTTCTAGAATTTCGAAGGGTCCGATGTACCTGGGACTCAATTTACCTTTATTACCAAAACGTATGACTCCCTTCCATGGAGATACCTTCAAGAAAACATGATCACCGACTTGAAATTCCAAATCCTTCCTTCGATTATCGGCATAGCTCTTCTGCCTACTTTGAGCTGCTTTGATGTGATTTTGGATTACCTTCACCTTTTCCACCGTTTCCTCCACCAGTTCTGGGCCTACAAGTTTTCTTTCACCAACCTCATCCCAACAGGTTGGTGTACGACATCTCTTTCTGTATAACACTTCATATGGTGCCATCTGAATACTCGAATGGAAGCTATTGTTATAGGAAAATTCTACCAGTGGTAAATATTGATCCCACATACCCTGAAAGTCAAGTGAGCAAGATCTCAACATGTCTTCTAGGGTTTGAATAGTCCGTTCTGATTGTCCATCTGTCTGAGGGTGGTAAGCAGTGCTCAAATTAAGTTCAGTATCCAGAGATTTCTGAAGACTTTTCCAAAATCTTGAAGTAAAATGGGGATCACGATCAGAAACAATCGATAGGGGTACTCCATGAAGTCTCACAACTTCATTAATGTATAGTCTTGCTAGACGTTCCAGGGGTAGATCTTCTCTTATAGCAAGAAAATGTGCTGACTTGGTAAGACGATCAACAATAACCCATATTTCATAGTTCCTTCTAGGAGTCTTTGGTAGCCCCATGACAAAGTCCATCGTAATATTGTCCCATTTCCACTCCGGTATGGGAAGAGGTTGCATGACTCCTCCAGGCTGTTGCCTTCCAGCTTTCACTTGTTGACAAACCATACATCTTGACACAAAATCAGCAATCTCCCTCTTCATGTTGTCCCACCAAAAATGTTCCTTCAAATCTCTATACATTTTTGTGCTCCCAGGGTTTATAGAGAAATTGGAACTATGAGCATCATCCAGCAATTCCCTTTTTAGATCAGGTAAATCGGGAACACAAAGTCTCTTCCCGAATTTCAAAATTCCATCATCATACACAAAGTCTCTCAATCTCCCATCATTCATAGCTTTAATCTTCTTTTGGAATTCTTCATCATCGGTCTGAGAACTCTTAATCCTTTCTAGTAAAGATGGTTTGGCAACCATTTGAAAAAGCATTGATGTTTCACCTTCCCTGGTTATTCCCATGTCCATCTTCACTAGATCCATGATAATTGGATCCCTTTCAATTCTCATCATGTTCAAAACTCCATGGTCTTTTCTGCTCAAAGCATCTGCCACCTTGTTTGCTTTCCCCGGGTGGTAGTGTATCGTGCAATCATAATCCTTGAGTAATTCAAGCCATCTCCTTCGCCTCATGTTGAGTTCTTTTTGTGAGAAAATATACTTCAAACTCTTGTGATCAGTATAAATCTCACATTTTTCACCATAGAGGTAGTGTCTCCATATCTTCAAAGCAAAGATCACAGCTGCTAACTCAAGATCATGAGTAGGATAGTTTTGTTCATGAATTTTCAACTATCGTGATGCATAGGCAATAACTCTATCATTCTGCATAAGGAAACAACCAAGTCCTTTCTTTGATGCATCACTATAAATAACGAACCCATCATTCCCCGATGGTAGAGTCAATATAGGAGCATTGACTAATCTTCTCTTCAGTTCTTCGAAACATTCTTCACACTCTTTTGTCCAAACAAATTTAACCCCTTTTCGTGTGAGCTTCATTAATGGGTTAGCCAATCGGGCAAAATTCTGGACGAAACGTCGATAATAACCTGCCAAACCAATAAAACTACGTACCTCAGTTATACTCGTAGGTGCTGGCCATTCTTGGATTGCCTTGGTCTTAGAAGGATCAACAGAGATTCCATCTTTAGAGACAATATGGCCAAGAAAAGAAATATCCTGAAGCCAGAATTCACACTTGCTAAACTTCCCATATAATTCATGCCTCCTCAGAGTCTTCAAGATAATGCGCAAGTAATTTGCATGATCTTCGTAGGTTTTGGAGTATACCAAGATATCATCAATAAATACCACCACAAATTCATCGAGATACTCCTTGAAAACTCTATTCATCAGATCCATGAATACAGATGGTGCATTAGTCAATCCAAATGGCATTACAGTAAACTCGTAATGCCCGTACCTGGTTCGAAATGCTGTCTTCGGAATGTCTTCCTTCTTCACACACAACTGATGGTATCCAAATCGAAGGTAAATCTTTGAAAAGTATTGAGCTCCATGCAGTTGGTCAAATAAATCATCAATGCGAGGTAGGGGATACTTGTTCTTTATCGTTATAGCATTGATCTCCCTGTAGTCGATACATAACCTCATAGATCCATCTTTCTTTTTAACAAAAAGAACAGGGGCTCCCCATGGAGAAACACTAGGGTGAATAAATCCCTTATTACTCAATTCCTCTAGTTTTTTTTAGTTCGACTAACTCTACAGTGGCCATTCTATAAGGGGTCTTCGATATAGGCCTTGATCCAGGAATCAAATCAATGGAAAACTCAACTTCTCGTTCTGGAGGATGTCCAGCTAAATCTTCCGGAAATACATCTACAAATTCTTTCACAACAGGTACATCCTCTATTTGAATATTCCTTTCCTCACCGATAGTTATTTCATTCTCTTCCTCCCCAATAATTGAATTAAGTTGAGCTACTGGGGGTGGATCTAAATATGAATTAGGTGGTGACGATTCTGCTCTAAAGATAAGGTGTTCCTTATCATTATCATCAAGAATCGTAACCTCTTTCTTCTTACAATAAATCTTCACATCATAGTCCGAAAGCCAGTCCATACCGAGGATTATATCAAACTCAATCATAGGTATGACGATGAGATCAGCAGATAAAGAAAATTTATGTGCTCTAATGGGGACTGATTCATAAAACTTTGTTGCAATGATACTTCCCTTAGGAGTTTTAACTGACAACTCCTTTATTAAATCAAATTGGAAATATTTAATTTTCTTAGCAAACTGGGAAGATATTAAACAATGCGACGATCCAGAGTCAAATAATGCATTTGCTAAACTTGAGGAAACCATTAAATTACCTGCCACCACGTCTTTTGGAGCTTCTACCTCTGCAGTAGTGATAGCATAAGCTTGGCCTTGATCCCTTGGCCTTTTCTGAGGTAAGTTCTCATGATGATTAGGACATTCATTCGCATAATGTCCCATCTCCCTGCAATTGTAGCACTGAACGTTGGTGGCTTCCTTCTTCCCTTTGCAATCAAGAGCTTGGTGGCCTTTTTCACCACACTTGTAACAGACTCCCATTCCCTTCAAGTAAGAACCGAGGTGTTTCTTCCCACATTTACCACATGATGGATATTCAACCTTTCCTTTCTTCCCCTTATTTCCATTCCCAGATTGATCAGCAGGCCTCTTCTTCTCTTGCTTTGCTTTAAAGTCATAAGACTTAGAGAATTCCTTTTCGGTCTTGATAGCACATGAGACAATGTCTTCGTACGATGAAAAGGATTGTGAGACTAATGCTCGACGGAGAAATGGTTTTAACCCATCAAAGAAACGATCAATCTTACTTCTTTGGTTACGTATATAATCACCAGTGTACCTTGCTAACCTTGTAAAGTTAGACTCATACTTTGTGACATTCTCATCCTCCTTTTGTCTCAGACTCAGAAATTGCCTTTCCATATCTGCTCGATGGTCGCGAGGAAAGTATTTTTCTAAAAACAGATCTTTGAAATCCCTCCATTCCATATTTGATACTTCATCATCTTCCTTCATGTTTTGAATCAATGACCACCATTGATCAGCATCTCCAGTGAGGCGGTAAACTGCCATGATAACTTTTTCCCTTTCACTGCTCCCCAAAGCCTGAAATATTTTCTCTAGGGAATTTATCCACTGCTCGGCTACTAAGGGATTTTTATTCCCATTGAACATTGGTGGTTGTTTCCTCATGAATCGATCTAACATTGATCCTCCATGCTGCGGATCAGGGTGCTCCATACGGGTAAGGTTATTATTCATAACCTGAGTAAGTTGTCCCAGTATGGTGATTAGCTGATCGTCACCAGTTGCATCACCATCCCCACTATAATTATCTTGAGCAGGAGGGAAATCCATACATGGAGTGCGTGCATTGATACGGTTTCCATTTCTTCCACTAGGCGCCATTTCTAAACAATGGCATAAACTAGATCAGTTTATGAATCAAAATACATAATCCCATACTTATAAAACACTTAACATAAATTGAACTATTTATGGATATAATCCATAATCATAAAAATGTTTTCTTTGAGGAAGTATATACTCATAAACCCTTCATAATGATTTGTAAAGAAAATGATAATTATCCTAAGCATATCCCCCGGGAGTGTCGTAACCAAGAGTGCAACAAGGCCCGTTGTCGTGCACCAGTTCCCGTTCGAGTCTAGCTCAAAGCGGTGTTTTCGGGTTTTACCCCTAGGTACATCTGTGCCAGAGCCGCCTCTACCTCCTCGTATCCAGACAGGGATGTATTTCTCGGAAAACTCACAAAATCCCTACAATACCAAAATTCTAGGAAGTTCTTCTACACTAATCCTCAAAGTTCATCTTAGGTCTAATGCTCTAACCAGAGTTTATCTAAATCTAGCTTCCAAGGTTTGTACTAAACTTCCTCTGATACCAACTGTAACGCCTCAACCCTAGTTACCCAGAGTCGGTGCATTATTACATAACATTGGCATGATCACAAGAAAGATCAAATCTCGAAAGACCGATTGGTTTAGTAGCCTTGGAAACACTAGATATATTCATAAGTTTTACATTACATCATAAAATGAAAAACTACTACAACAACATAATGTCTCCATAATCCAAACTCATATCCCCACATAATATCCCTGCAGGTCATTCATAATTTACTTCTTCACTTCCTGGAAAAAATAAAACATAGAAAAGGGGTGAGCTCAAATGCCCAGTAAGGATAACAATATAGCGGAAACTTTCATAATTAAGAATAAACATTTAAGGCAATGTATAACTAAAACAAAAGCCTTTCAAACATGAACTTTCAACATGGTACGGCATAAATAAAATGAAATAATGCCATTTACTTATTCACATGGATATTCTACTAATCGAATAATCACATGCAAAAATCAATAACCACTTTCATAATGTTGGAATGCATAATGCCAGACTATCATAACCACATAGTCAAGGCCTCGTGCCAAGACTACAAATAAGATTTTGTCAAGGCCTTGTGCCAAGACACTAGTTTGTCTCATGAGACCTACCGATGCATCGAGGAGCTATAGCGGGCTCCACCCGTCACATATTAAGTCCAATGCATTCCCATATGAAAAGGTTTAAACATAACATAAACATTCGTATTAAAAATAGCATACGAAATGTAAATAATTTCACCATAAACTATGAATGGTATAAAAATAGAACATCCAGAGTCAAACATATCACAAAACCTTCAATACAATATAGAAGTTTTGTATCATAATAAATCAACTTCAAATAAGCATAAAATCCATCAAAGGATGTTGACATAGATGAAATCAAAACACTTTTTGGAGAAATATCTCTGTCTATTTTTGAAATCATTTAAGATCCATATAAAATAAAAAATTTTCTTGAAAATATTCTTATAGAATTGTAAGGAAAACTTTGAAGATTTTATAACGGCAGAAAATAACCACACTCGCCGTATAAGTTAAAAAAAACATTCTTACCTTAATTCTGTCGAAAAGGTTAAAAAAAGGACCTTGTTTTGAAAACGACAGAAAGATTCCTCTTATAAAAAGTCAAACAAGGGTATAAATGACTTTAACCCATATTCTTGTAAATAATAAAAATGTTTTGAAATACATTTTTAAGAAACATGGATGTGGATGATAAAGAGATCCCAGTAGATTATTACATATAAACAACCTCGGATAATGAAGAGATTGTGAAATAACCCTTACCTTGTACTTTTCCTTGGTTGGGGTAGGTTAACCTCCTGTATAATGGTGAAATAATTGTTATTAAATTATACAATAATCATATGATATCATATATGATCTTTTAATATTGATTTGATAATAATATCTTAGTATTATCGTTGTTTCGGGTGTTAACTTACTTGTTTTCTTTCATATGTTTTGTTACGCAAGACATGTTTGTAAAGGGTAGGATGTATATTATACATATCCAGAATGATATCAAGTCCTTAAACATCATTTTTAAATCATCAAATGATAATTATACTTGAATGGATACGATGGAGAATGAATCTCATCGCATTCGTGGAGACGGTAGTCCGTACGTACGCACGAGCGACAATATCATTATTTTGATATTAAAATAATATATAAATTGATGTTATATCATATATACAGAATAATTAACATGTTATATTTATTATTTACATGAGTTTCACATCATTATTATACCCATCCAAATAATAATATATTGAATAACAATTACACCACGACGTGGAGACGGTAAGCCGTACGTACGCACGTATGGTGACATGTTATTCAAAGGGTGGATAGAATACTGAATATGGTTGTGCCATATTTATAATAACATCACAGTATATGTGAGATACTGGAGTTATTATTTTAGAATGATAACAACAAAGGAAGAAGAAGTGGAAGAAGAAATGAACTTGGAAAAGGGTGGTGAAATCATTACCTCTTCTTCGGGCTCTTCCTTTTGATTTGATCAAAAGGGCTCCTTAGGTTGTCTTTCTGATCAAACTAAGGCCTCTAGGTTGTAGTGAGGGAAGTTAGGAGAGTATTTGGGCAGAGTTTGGCCGAACCAAAAGGCTTTGAGAGGTGTGAGGAATGAGTAGAAGTGGTCTCCTTTTATAAGGGAGAGGAGGGGCTCTTTAGGAAAGAGTGAAAGTATTACTTTATAATATACTTATATTCGGTTTATAATGGTCCAAAAATCATTGAGGTCGAAGATAAGATGACTCATATTCTAAATAACATCAACCAATAAGAATTGGGCAGGTTTTAGATAATATTTTAATCATTATAATCTTATTTATTTAAATGATTTATTAATGAGGTAAACATTGCATCATTATTGTGTCATTAATAATTTAAATTATTTGATGTCTAAAAATTATAAATAAATTATCATTATGTAGGAAATCGTTTTAGCTTTCTAATGAATATTTATAATCGAAAATCCAACATGTATAACCCTATGTAAAAATTGTTCTTCTAAAAGATGTAAGCTTATGCCATTTTTATTTTTATTTTAACTTTATTAATATAATGTGTCCCTACCACATACAAGTGGCTCTAAGGGGTCACCAAATCGACCCAAGAATGCCCATGGTCGGGTATGTGTCCACCAATAAGGTTAGGACACGTTTTAGGGTAATTTTATATTATTATAATATTATTTTTTAACCCTTATTTACCGGATTTACCCTTTAACCATGGTAAATAAAATATTTACCGCAGTAATTATTCAAAATGTGTAAAAATAAAAGTTACCTATTTACATAATTTGGACATCCTGATTCCAAATATGTAATCAATTTTTCCAAATTCAAAACACAGAAGTGGTATAAATTAATTTAAAATTAATTCCCGTTGTTAAAATAAAAAACGTGTTTTTAAGAGATAATAACTATCAAAAGATTGACACTTGTTTATGTCTGGTTTAATTGTGAAATTATGTCCAATGACAAACATTAAATTAAATGGTAAAAATATATTCTAAATATACTTTAAAACCACTCAAATTCATAATTTATCAATATTAATTATTTTGATTAAAAAAGTTGATTTTAATTAAAATTTAGTAATTTTCACTATTCATCAAAATATAAAAGTTATCCGAAAAGTACCAAAATTTCACCCTAGGCTAATTTCAATATTCCGAATCCAAAAATGAAGTCCATTTTGAAATATAAAATATATATAATTTTAAAAAGTAGGTATTACTATTCATAACGGCTAGTTTGATAGGTTGTTAGAACTCGGTGTTGCGTACAACACACGTTATCGCATTAATCAAAGAGAAGTGTACCGTAGAAGCTTGGGGTGTTACATAATCTATATTTTCTAAATCTAGTTTCCAAGATTGTTGCTAAACTTCTTTTGATAACAACTATTAAACCCCAAACCTAGAAGCCCAAATCTAGTGCATTATTTTATTACATTGGAACGATTACAAGGAATCAATTCCGGAAGAAACAATTAGTTTATCAGTATAGGAAATCTAGATTACATCAACGTTACTGATAATACATGAGGGAATAGAAAATAAAAACATGATACATAATAAAAATAAATAAAAAATATCCTTGAAATCTTATTAAATGATTCCTTCTTCATAACCCGGGGGAATGAAACATAATAAGGTTGATATCAAATTCTTACTTCGGGTAATTAAATAGGAATAAATAATAATTAAATTAATATTTAAAGGTAAATAATTGATAACACATTCCATTCAAACAACTAGATAAAGAAAAATCACCGTGGCACTGTAAAAAACTGAAACACATTCCATTTAATCAAGGAATTGAAAATAAAATACTTCCATGGATATGTAAACATAAAATCTCATGGATAAATAATAACTAAAATATCTACAAAGAAAATTATTATTTATTGGATGCAATTTCTAAGGCACATTAAAACCTATACCATCAAGGAATTTCACAAAATGGTTAAAACTATGGATAGAAACCCATTTAATTTTGACAACTTGTTGGTCTCATGAGAACCTATCGATATATTAAAGGGATATATAAATTATAAGACCCACTCATCATTACTAGTCCAAATAATTCCTAATATAAATTAATCCAAATAAATAATATGCCTTATAAAATATCCATATTTAATAAATAATATATATTTATCAATAATTCCCTAGTTAATTAAATAACTGTCAAAGTGAACACCATATGTAAAAAAGATATATGGTTTAGGAAATAGTAATATCCATTGTATAAGAACATATACATTCAAGTAAATTTCCCTTGAAAAATGATTAAAATAAAGTTATTTTTTCAATATAAAGTTAAAAATCACAAAATTAAATGAGATTTAAAATATAATCATTAAGAATATTCTTTAGGAGAATAGTCCTTAAACATTCCAAAGTGTCAAATACCACTTTGAAACATTTAAATCATAATGAAAACGACTGATTAATGTTAAATTAAACATATAATATAATTTTATTAATTATATTCATGATATAACATATCAAATGGTAGTATAAACACCATATAAAATGGAATTGGTTCTAAACAACAAATAAGTCTCAATGTAATGTAAATTGAGACGAAATCCCTTACCTTAAACTTCCTTTTGTTGTGTAATATTTATCCTCCTGTTTAGTGGTTTAAAATATGCTAATAACTTATAACAGAACCATAATAATGTATTAAATATCATATATCATATTCATATAGTACCATATTAACTATTTGTTAACAATCTTTCATTATTTTCACTATTTTGGGTGTTAATTGACTAGTTTTCTCAAGTATGTTTGACTTGTTATTTGTTGTTCCTATTACATAGATAATTATTTCATCATCTCTAGAAAGTAAAACATTATTTAATTATAATATATATTCATTAAATATGTATTTATAATAATCTATAATTTTTTGATAAAATAAATGAAATACACTGTTCATGGAGACGGTAGGTTGTACGTATGCATGAACGCTATTTTCATTTGTTTGTCGTATTAAAAAAATGAAGAATAAATGATAAATATGTATATTAAAACTCCATTATCATATATATTTCATATATTTTACATATTTTTATTAAAATTATCCTTAATACATTCCATTTACAGCGTGAATGAATCACATCGCTTGAGGGGGTTGTACTCCACACTTCCAAAAATGATGTTATCATTTTTACACAAAATGGAAAGTATAAAGGATTGTGTTATAAAAAGAATTAAATATTCTTAAATACATAATAAATATTATATATAACATATATAAACATAGTTTCCATCATAATGGTCACCATGAGATATGGTAAAGTAAAAATGAACAATCATCGTTTCGTGAGGTGGTAGTTCGTCGTACACATAAACAATATGTTCGTTACCATTAGATGGATGTGTGTGTAAGTGTAGGTTGTACCCTTAGAATAAAAACATACAATTATATTTATTATATTTTAGTTTCTATATAAACATCTAATAATAAGATTCAAGGTAGTTCATAATGGAAATAAAATTAAAGAGATTTAGGAACTACGTTACCACTTAATCAGGTAACTCCTTTTGGTTTTCACCAAAAGGCTTCCTTGGATTAATTTATTCCAAAAGTTATACTTAAATAATTAAGGGAGGTATTTTGGGGAGTTAATTGGGTAGATTGTTTCCAAACCTAAGTGGATTTAGAGGTGTTAGGAAGTGGGAGGTGAGGAGGCCATTTATAGTGGTGGAGGAGTGACAGTCATGTAATATTTTGGAAGAAAGGAACCCCACCCAAGTTTTTTTATTTAAAGTGGATAAATTTTTTTTAAAACTTATATAAAAGGGTGTATAGGGTTGAAATATATTCATAAAATGGATTTTGTACAAGTTTCTAGGTCATATTAGGCCTTAAGTATAGGGTTTAGTCCCTTGTTAAACTTAATCTCACCTTAATGGATGTATTAAATTTTAATTACTTTCACTAATATTTATGGTAGAAAACTAATATTAAATTAAATTAAATTATAAATTACTATGATTAAAAATATATAATCCATTTTTCCAAATTCTAATCTCATAAGTGGCATAAATTAAATTAAATTAAGTCCCACATACGGGATGAAAAAGTGGGATTTTAAAGTCAAAACATTCAAAACTTTGCTAAGTTTTTATATGTAATTTCAAATTGAAATTAATTATAATGAAATAAATTGGGTAAATTGATAAAAATATTATTTAATTAAACTTTAAAACAAATTTAAAATTTAATTTAATGTTATAAATAAATTAGGTGAAAAAGCAATTTTGAACTCAAATTCATTATTTTTCACCTTTCATTAAAAATTGAAACATAAAAAAATAAAACTAAATAAAGAAAAGATAATTTTTATATTCTACTTCCAAAGATTAATTTTTTTTACATATTAAATTTATAAAAGGTTCAAAAATTGTATTTAAAATGGGTTTCCCATCAAAAGGCAGTAAAACTACCTTTATAAAAAATATATTATTTTATGTGTTTTATTGGGTTTGTTCTTATATTATGCATATAAAATCTATTAGATGAGTGTCAAAATACTTGGTTAGATATATAATTTATATATTTACTACATAAAATCTATAAAACCTTTAGAATTATATTGACTATGGAAAATGTGACTAAGTAGAGTTTTGTTTAAATCGGGTGTTGTCTATATTACAATGTTATTAACAAAACCTAAAGGAAAATATGGTAAAGTATTAGGGTGATAAAAATTAACCAATTTTATCATAATTGAATCCAAGTATAATATCCATATCAACCATCTTAATTTCCATATTTCTCCACATCACATCAAGTATTTTTTTTGTATCTGGTCTTTTTTTACCTTCCTTCTACCATTGTATTTTTATCCTAAATCATATCCAATAATTGTCATAAAATGAAACTCCCAATATTTTGGTTAGAACACACATCACTATCTTATTATAAATAAGAAATATGTGATATATATCAAGAATATTATCTTGAAATCTAATAAAATAAAAATAAAAAATAAATATCTACAATATTGATCAATATTTTGAAATCCTTCTCAAGTAATCTGTGTATGGATCAAGTCTGCATCCACATTCTTACCTACAAACCTACCCATTTTTTATTTGTAATTATACTTGGAATTTTTGGTGCAATTTATCTATGTTTTTCACAAATTTATGAGAAATAATTAACATATTAATATAGAAACACAAATTACAGGGAAACACTATGCAATGAGGTATGATTCGTAGTAAAAGTTAGGTCAAAAAATCATGGGATCAAAAATGATAATGAAGTAATCGTAATTAAATATACTTAGTGATGACATGGTGAAAATTATATTATTTACACTAAGAAGATGTTAATGTTTAGATATTTATTTTTATCTCTAGTTAAATGAACTAAGATTGGTTTTTTTCAAAAAAATAAACAATTTAACAAAATTAATATTCATTTTTTACTCAGCTAGTTAAATCATATGTGATGAAATAATTTTAACTATTGATTGTATGATTTGTATTTATTATTCTTTGTTGAGTGTTAAATCAACCTTTATTTTATATTTAAATTTCATTTACTTAGTTGAGAGTTTGAGTATAGTTAATTTTAATTTTATCTTTTTATATAGTGGTAGCTAAATGCTTTGATAATATCTCAATAGGAAATATAGTTCTTTCACTATAGTTTAGTGTTAATCCTCTAATTATAGAATAGTATAAGTGGGGTATATTATGGTTTTATGATATATAGTGAGTAAAATATATTGAAAAAACCATTATATCCAATGAATAAATTATTTTCCTATGTTTTTATACATCGCTTTAAACATTAATATTAAAAACCATAATCATTGAAAAATATATTTTATATTAACTTTTTGAATGTTTTGGAGATTATTTGTGTTGTAATTAATGAAATATTATTTTTTAATGATTCTTGAATCTTGAATACGATTATATAGTTTTTATGTACATGTATAAGAAATCTCAATAGTCTCTTTAGTAATAAAGGTAATCGTTGTAATAATATTTACTTTTTTGATGCTTTTAAATTTAATTAGTATTTCAAGTTCTATTATACAATTTTTAATGTAATATTATAGTACTATTCAATTTTTTGAGATTTCCTAAATTACCTTGTCAATGTGTTTCAACAATGTGTTACTATGATTCGTGTTTAATTTATTCTTCTTACTATATTTCGACAAGTGGCATACTTATCTCAAATCTCATTAAGAACGTATAGCTACTTCCAGATCACAATTCACTGAAAAACATGAATATCTTTATTAGTATGGTGGTATATAGAGTATTAATTATCCAATATAATATATCTATATAAAGTCAAAGGTAGGAAAATAAATACAAGTTTGTAGAGTGTGTAAGATCACTTTATGGGTTGGAGCTGAAGAAGGAGTTCATATAGGTGCTGCTGATTTTTTAGACTAGAAATGTATCATTATAGAATAACTTGAATGATTTTCTTATAAAAATATACTTATTCCTGTGATTGATGGTTTCTCATATAGAGAATATGGAATTGGTTAGGAACACTTCTTACAAATGGAAGTGGGATATTCCATTATGTAACCACAGTAGGAAACTCTTTCTCATGGAGAGGGTATGAATTCATATACCAGTGGAAAAAGCCTAAAGCATAGGAAAATATATCATAGTGTTTCTTAAGGAATTTTTTGTTCCCTCAGTTCAATATTTGATCTTTACATTCTCTCATATTATTCCTAATATATTATTCATCAGATCTCGTCTATATATTGAAGAATTAGTTATCATGTTTGAATCCAAATTATTCTGAATTCATGTCTACCAAAGTCATCTATCTTAAAAATAAATATGACCATAAATGTTTTGGTGATATGTAATAAACAATTTTGAGTAATAAATTCCATCATTTTTAACTACATCATCCTTCTACATTATTACCTTATAAGGATCCCATGTTCAAGTTTTGTGATAATGATGTTAGAGTTTGGTATATGTTGTGGTGTATATTGTTTTAGGGTCTCATGGAATTAGACATTCATGTTAATGGAGGATAGAGGTGGTTCCAATTAAGTGTTTTAGATTTTAGAGTATTTTTGGGATTTACATGTTTCTCAAGACACTACATTGTATTACCAATGAACTTGGGTGTTCCCTTTCTTATGAACGATGGAGCTTCCGCACTCGAGCGGTCCTGGACGAAACCCTAGCTCTCGCGTGGGGACCTAAGATGCCAAATCCTTTGTAGATTTCGTCACCAGATGTTATCCTCCCAAAGAATCAAAGACCTCCGAATATTTCTCTACAAAATCATACATACATCGAGGTTTATCAGCGATCTCATTCACACAGGAAGAAGTAAATCTTCTCTCGACGGACCTCCGATTTTCTTTAGTAGGTAAATTTACAAAATGTCGGCCTTCTTTGGCTTATCTTCACAAAACCATGGAAACCATTGGATTTACAAATTTTCATATCGGACTCTTGAATATTTGCATGTTATTTTTCGGTTTACACTGGATAACGATTACTATAGATTTTGGACCCGTGGTTCGTGGTCCTTTGGGGGTTCTATCATGAAAGTATTCAAATGGTCACCGAATTTTGATTATGATGGTGAACCCCTATTGCGCCTATTTGGCTTGCCTTCCCAGGTCTACCTTTACATCTCTTCAAGCAGAATACCCTAACCTCTATTGGGCGGCTATTCAGTCAGCCTCTCAAAACTGATAATGCTACACTTAATCTTTCACGCCCCTCAGTTGCTAGGATTTTCAAAGAAATTGACATTTCTCAAGATATGTCTTTGAGATTTTGGATTCAGACTGGGGAGAATGGGTTTTTATAGGATGTGATATTTGAGAACGCCCCAGACTTTTGTAAGAAATGTTTTATAATTGGCCATACTGTAAAAGGATGTGGGATTACCCCTCATCCCCTGCCACATTTAAACCCAATTTGGGTTGAAAACACTACTCCAGAAGGGATGATCGCTGATCAGATTGACATTCCTAGAAATTGTAGTACCACCTTGATCCACATGGATGATCTAAACCCTCAATCAACCAATCCCCATGAAAATTATATCCCTCATCATT
This sequence comes from Viscum album, assembly GCA_963277665.1. Taxonomy (NCBI): domain Eukaryota; kingdom Viridiplantae; phylum Streptophyta; class Magnoliopsida; order Santalales; family Viscaceae; genus Viscum; species Viscum album. The sequence continues at coordinate 88,998,349 of OY728135.1, read as the reverse complement.
CCATGGTGGTGGTCTCCATTCCTGAGGGCCATGAGACTAAGTAAGAGGGTCATGAGACTAATGAGGCTGCACAACTGGAAGCTTATGAGTCTTTTCAGGAAGATACTGATAAGATATCCCAAGTGGAGGAAGACTTTCATTTGAAATATCGAAAAGGAAAAAGGATATTGTTGACCCTGATGGCTTCATCACCCTGAATCCCAGGAAAACTCAAAAATATAGGGAAAATGTCAATAGTGAGAGGACTATTATCACTAGATCATTATTTTCCAAGATTATTGAAAATGAGGTCCCTCCACAACCTGTCCCTATTGAACCCTTACATGAATCCTCACAATCCTCTGATTGTTCTAACTCAGAAGCTTCCTCAAGTGAGGATGAGGAAAATGATCATGCATTTAGAGATGCCAACCAATATGAGGATAAATAGGATTTCTCAAAAGAACTTGACTCCTGGTTTGTAGAAAATGACACAACTGACTTCCAAAAATATAAAAATGATGAAATGATTGCAAATGATTATTTGGATATTAGAAAAAGGATGTTTATCAGAGTAGATGAGGAATTTAAGAAAGACCCAAACTTGGATTTTAAGGACATACCTTGGTAATGACTTCTGTCTATTGGTTCTTTGGAGTTTTTTCAGTTTGTTGTTTAGTTTGGGATTTTTATTTTCATTTTTATGTCGATTAGAAACTGTCTGCCATCTGGATTTGTTTTTAACTCCTTCTCTGGAAACCTTATTACTCTTGGACCTCTCATTCAGAATCTTGGACTTTATCTTCAGCCTCCTTCTCTTTTCTTATTCTAGATTTGAAAATGTGACTTTAGAGCTTATGAACTCCCTTACATGGTTTTTTATGCCTATATTTTGGTTCCTAGAATCTGTCCAGTTGTTTGGAATGATGTTTCCACCAATGGATGAAGGTCAATGAGTGAATTGATGCAGCTGTTTTCATTTTATGGTCCCTACTGGCTTTGGAGTATTTTGCTACATCGGTTATGGTTTTTTTTGTTCTGGTTATGAAACTTTTTAGCAAAATGTATTTTTGGATTTTAGTGGAGATTCTTTTGTGATATATGCTACTCATCTTGACACATTTTCCTGATCCCGGTTTACAGTTTGGACTCTCTTTAAAATGGATTTGAATCTGTTTTTTTCACTGTTTTACTGGCTTGAGTGTGATTCTGATCTGGTTATTTTTCTCTGTTTTGCTTGATTACTAACTTGTGAGGAGGCCGGATGCATTGCTACCTCTCTAAATTTTCTCTCCATCCTCATTAAGTTCCGTAATTGTTGATGACGAAGGATGGATTTGATCTTGGATTGATGCATATTGCTGTTGGTTATCAAAGAATAGGCCTGCCAAAGGGTAGCCATCAACTAGCTTCCCACAACCACATTTCCAGCCTCATAAAGCGGCCAACTGGACAAGCAGGACACCAGGAGAGGTTACCCAAGGAAGGAGAAGGCATAGGGGTAATCCATTTACTCCTCAAGTTAGGATTTGATCTTGGCTTGCTGCATATTGATGTTGGTTTGTCTTGACTTTTTTATATGTTGTCTCTTCTATTCCCTACTGGTGTAAGCCATTTACTCCTCGAGTCTGTAATGCTACTCTTATTTTTAATAAATTCCTTCGGGGCATGAATTGGGAAACCAATTCATGCCACCATATTCTTTAAAAAAACCAATGAACTTGGGTGTTAACTATTCATTTGTTTTGGTGATATCCATGCGCATACTTGTTTTTCGATGTTCTATAAGTCTGTTTTTGGTCCACTCATCTAGGAAACTGCGTGTTATTTTTTATAGAATCTTTTGGTAAGGATATGAGTTTTATAAATCTATAGGGTGGTGTTTTTTTCTGGAATCTAGAGGCTATAGCCATGATTGTAAACTGTGCAAGTAGACCAGTGCCATAGTTTGAACAATGTTAATTAGCCTAGTTTCATGATTTATAACCGTGGAAATAAGTATAAATGGAATATTCTATAGCCATGATTAAAAAATTTGGATATAAGTCTACATGGTGGAGGTTACATCCATACCAATAGAAGATAGAACCCATTAAACCATGTCTATTACCAATATACATGGTGTTGGGGCCTATAACCATGTTACAAATCTTGGATATAGCCTAGTTATCTATTAATGTACCATAGTGTGATAGGATAACTTCCTATGTATCATAAATGGATCTCATGAGATAAAAACATTACCCAATGTATTAGAGTTCCATCATAGAATACCCTTCATAATCATAATATGTGCATGCATATTTGTTCCACAAGATGAAAATAAACTATATATAAATTGTAAGCATGATAAAATCCATGAGAAATAAGTGGGCTTAATTATATGGTATCAAATCATAAATTAATGATATATCATAAATATTCATTAGAGAAAAAGTAATTTAATAATTTTAGAAATTCATATTTGAATAAAGAAGAAAAAGTCTTGAATCTAAATCTTTAATGTAGAAATATTCATGATAAGTGTTGAAAAAATAAGGATAAAAATGAACCACTTAGGTGATACTTTAGGAAATGTGTAAAGATATTTTAAATAAGGAAGGATCTTATTAGTTTCATTTATAATATAATTAAACCAAAATAATTTTTCGTAAAATAATTAGGGTTTTAAAAATATAATAATCGTTAAAAAAAATTTATGGAGGTGTTACTTGACATGAAATAAGAAGTTGGAAAGTTCCCTTAAACAGGGTTTACTTAAAACTGAGAATCAAAAAGGGTTCTCAAAACATGTATTATCCATGAAAAATAATGTTAATGTAAAGTAGTTATATATGTAAGGAATATATAGAGATAATATGAATGAAATACATTAATAGGATATAAAGTAAAAGTGAGAAAAATTAAGAGAACATGTAACCCAAAAGTAATAGAAGGGGGGGGGTCTAAATATCCCTTTCATATATTTTGAATCACATTTTTTGAAACCTAGATCATTGAAAATGATAATAGAATTTTATTTTGGTAATAGTAAATGAGAATTATGAGGATCATTGGAACTAAAACATATTTGGGTTCCAAAATAAGAATGTAGAACATTGGTGGGAAAGGAAAATATGGACATGGATGAGAAAAAAGTCATTAGAAATCGATGATATTAATCCTAATAGTGTCATAATGTTTTAGAAGAAATTAACCAATTAAGAATATATTATTTTAAAGAATTAATTTCAATAAATGGAAAATATTTACCATGTATAATAGATAAGTGAAAGAATAATGGAACATGGAAAAGAATAATCAAGAAAGATTTCTTAAGACTCAAATGGATAGAAAATTGATTCAACAAACCACTTATGACTTTTTTAAATTTCAAATAAAAAAAACCTAAAGGTATAACATGAGATGGATTTTTAATTCACTTATATTTCAATAAAATTAAGATAAAATACATCCAAGTGAAATATATTCATCAAAAAAGGGAATACGTGTCATGGAAAAATCACATCTCAATGAATCAAAATTGAGATGTAAAAACCCTTACCTTAGGTCCTAATTCACTATGTACATGCACCTAACTTCATGAATAATAAAATTAAGTTTATTAAATAATTTATAAATAGAATTTTTTATCTATATTTAAATTTATAAGGTTAATTTATTATAATATATTGTTTATTTTTTATATGGTTTTTGTTTAAGTCAGTTACTTGAGGTTTTTAGTCAATTGTTTTTTTCTATAACTCTTTCTATATGCTGTTCTTAGTAAATATTTTTTAAAAATCTTCATTAAATACATAATTTTATAATTTTATTTCTTTTATTACTCCAATATCACAAAATTTATATAGTTCCATAGGTTTTCTAGAATGTATTCATAATAATAAAGTTTCATTAATATGTTCATTTTTTTATGCAGTTCAGTTTACTATATATGTTTATTATTAATATCAATTATAGAATGAAAAATCTTATATTTGATGAATATTAATAGTGTCATAAATATAATTTATATAATATAAATATATTTCTAAATTCATTCAAGTTAGGCAATGATGGGAAAATAGAACGCGTCGTTCAAGGAGGCTGTAGTTCGCACGTACACATGATGTTGTCTTCATTTTATGAATGGTTTTGGAGGAAGGTATAAAATGGATATTCCATTATTGAAATAAAATTTAGGAATATTAATAATACCTATGTTATCATACTTTCATGGACAGAATTTATTTTATTGGGTAGAATAAGAAATGAATTAAGAGATCTTGGTTGAGAACATTACCTATCCCTTTGGATTTTCTCCCATGGGTAAAAGCTTAAGTCTTTTTAGCTTGGTATTTTGGAAATAAAAAGGCTTCTAAAACATTGGGAGAGAGTTTTGAATTTACTGTCTCAGTGTTTTTTGATAAAATTATTTATAATTAGTTGATAAATGGGATGGTTAAGGGTCGTATTTATGAGTGATAAGAGAGATATTTTTATAATAAAAAAGGTAAAGATACTATTCAAAGTTCTAGTGGATATGATAATGGAAAATAATGGAGTGGGGGAAAGGTTACGACTAATAAATCTTTAATAATTTATTTTCATATATTTTTTGACATTTTTTATGTATTTTAATCTTATATTTTTCACTTTTACCATTTTTTGTTTTTACCATGGTTACTAATTTTTACCAAAGCAATTTAATTTTAATGATTAAAAATAAAATGGAATATATTAAATCATTTAGACATAATGACTAAAAATATTAAACCTATTTTTTAAATAAAATTTATAAGTGTGATAAAAATTAATTTTAATATATCTGGACAAACATGTGAAAACCATTTTTAGAAAAAAATGTATTTTTAACTATAAAAATAATGTTTAGGATAAAATTATCAATTTTATTTATTTCTATTAAATTAATAAATTTTTTATTAACAAAATAAAATTTATATTTCTGAAAAATAAATCTTAAATAGAATTATACATTGTAATAACATATTTAAATAAAAAGACAAAATATTGGTTTTTACTAGAATATACGACTACTTACGTTTCAAAAAGTTAAAGATGGATTTTCTAAATTCTAAAAATTGTTTTTAAATGAATTATTTTATTCATAAAATAAATTATTTATCATAAAAAAAGTATTATAAAAGTTTGTAGTCATTCTTATATCATGATAAAGTCAAAAACACTATGGTATTAATAAAAATAGTATTTTTCAATATTCACTTAAAAATAAACTATTTCATTCAAATACCAAAAATTAATTTTAATATAATATTAGAATTATATATCATAAAATGAAGTTCATATTGTCCAATTAAAATTATATTATTTTGGAATTTAAATTTTAAATCGAAATATAAAATATAATGAAAAATAGAATTTAATAGGAAAATATATTTTTAGATATTAACTATTCTTATTATCATTTTATATTAATTAATAATTCAATAAATGTTAATATAATATTCATATACATAATATATTTTATCCACAAAAATATTTATTTTCTTAAAATAAAATATTAACATATAAAAATGATTTTTTTTAGAAAAATACATTTTAAGAATAAAATGATTTTCTTATTATTACATGCCTAATAATAACTATTGGGTGGGTATTAATTTACCTTTTGTAAATATTATAAATATATTTCATTAAAATCACTCTCGAGTGAAGACTAGTTAATAATATACTATACCTTAAAAAATTGTTCTTTGAAAAAAATTGCTTTTATATTAAATAATCTTTAGAATATACCATTAAATTTAATTATTTATTATAAAATTTTAATTTTATTCATAAATTTATATAAATATGATTCAATTAATTTTATAAATACATCATACCATACTTTAATAATAATAATAATATATATATATTTATATTTAAAACCTTTTGATATTATGTTTTTATTTAATTATTTATTATTCATGAGTTATATTATTTTGAATTTACTACTAACCATACATAACTTTAGTATACATATTGAAAAAATCTATATCAAATGATCATATTTCCATTGACCATGTTTATAATGGACATATTTCATTCCAATATTTGACCTTACTAATCTCATTCATTCCATTCACATGTCTTAATTAAAACTTTTCATTTCCATAATTTTCATTTTAGATAGTAAAAGTATTTCCTCATTATATATATTTTTTGCTGTTGGTGATCCTCAAGGGTGAAGATGATCCATTATATTCCTATTTTTGAATATTTTTTTATATTTATTATGACCTTATAATTTATACACATTTAATGTGTGTAATAATCCATAGTGTGTAATAATTTGTTTCATATTTTTTTATTTCGATGTTTTTCTATGAATGAATAAAGTGTTATTGGTTTAATTCCAATATTCTATGACTTAGTTTCTAATTTATTTTAATTACTTTGAAGAAATAGAAAAAAATAGTGTATAATTATAAACATATAGTTTATGGAAAGAATATTCTTCCTAAAAAATTGGGGCTTTATATTCCCCCCTAAATATATTGTATCATTAAATTTTAATTATCAGTTACTAATAACAATATATCCAAGTATCTAAAATACAACAATGAATCAAGATATAAATTCTAAACAGATAAAAACCTTGTTATCTTAGGAAAGACTAGGTTACATATATTTTCCCTTATAATAGGCATGTATTAATATTCTCAACCATTTATTCCAAATTTTCCTCTATAGCCATGTCTTAAGAGTTTCTAGATTATACCTTCTATAGATTCATTTTCAAGATATCATTTCTAATCAAATATTAAAAGAAAAATGATTACAATAATATCCAATAAAATAATAGTAAAAAATCATATTAATATGAAAAATCAATCCTAAGATTTCGTCTCCTATGAAACCTTCATTTCAACATGTGATACTTTCCTTTAAACTATGACATAGTTGGATCAACCAATAATTACTTTAGTTTAACCTAGTTTTTCAATGGAAATTTTCCTATTAGGTTCTCTAACCATATCATAAAAACGTGTTCAAACCCTTCATAATGGTTCTTAAAGAGAATGCGAATTAACCAAATCGTATCCCCTAGAAGTGTCTATCTAGGCATGCAGTATTAGGCCCAATAATCGTGCACCGAGTAAAGACTAAGTTGATACACAACCTAACACTTTAGGGTGATTACCTCGAGGTGCATTTATGTCACATCCACATCCAATTTCCAGTATCTAGACTAATATGTAATTGCTAAGAAAACTATATACTCAAAACTTTACCAAAATTTCAGGATGTTATCCTATACTTATACTTATCCATAGGGTTTTCACTAAATTTATCTTATCATATTCATAAAAAATAACTGAAATAATCTTAAAAAAACTAAACCCTTCACCGATACCAATTAAATAACCCCATACCCGCACTCTTAAGTACGATGCTAAAAAAACTTTCATAAAACACTGGATTTGATATAATGTGAGATAACTCAAGATAAATATACATATATTTTACACCATTTTCATATATTAATCATTAAATCTCACAATAGTCTAAAAATACAAGGAAATAAATGTTTAATATATTCGAGGACAAATTATATAAAAAAAATTTTTTACAACAATTATGATCATTTCTCTACAATTGTGCAGCACTATACTCCCTTCTAGGATTCTCATAAATTATACTCATCTTCATATCACAAGGAATGGAAACATAATAAAGGGGTGAGATCAAATTATCAGTAAAGGAATTGATTTCATCAAGGTCAGATAATGAGAGTTTGATAAAACAAGACCAAGTAAAAAATATCTTACTAAAATAACATGGAATAAAAAGAGTTATCTATAAGTCATGGAACAAAACATGTAATCTAAAATGAAAAAACATGTAACATGGAATAACAGTGTGAGATAATATTATAAACATGAATTGAAAAAATGATATCATAAGTTAATGGAATCATAAATATGTGGCAAAAAGATAAAATATAACATCATAAGCGTAATTCAAGGATCAATTCCAAGACAACATGAAATGGTGTTCTAGGATAACTACCCATGCACCATATATGTAATCTCATGAGATTAAAACAATACCCAATGAATTGGAAATTATTAGTTCACACCCTTCATATTCAAAACATGTACATGTATATTCCTTCCACAATAGAAAAATAAACCTTTGTAAATCATAAGAATGATAAAACCAATAACATCCCAACCCGAACCATTGTATTGGGAAGGACCAAAATGCCACTAAAATTTAGTGACATCCATTGGACATTAAAGGATAGTAATAAATTCCAAGGTATTACTAAATTATGGGGGGAAAATTTCACTTATATAACTAACATTAAATAGACAAACCATAATAATACTAAAATAAATATGATTCATGATATAATAAAATAAAAATACCAATGAAATAAAAGACTAGAAACATAATGAGAGTCACAACAAGAAAAAAAATACAATACATAAGTATAAAAATCCAAAAGAAGATAAGAACCGAGTACTATGGTGGTACTACAACTAACTCTAATTCTAGACCACATCCAAGATCCATCCAATAACAACCATAACTTCAATATGTTATACTAGAGAAGTAAAAAATAACCCCTTTACCTATATCATAATAAATATCATCTTCATATGAACTTTGGTGCATATGAAGGGGTGAGTATATTGAATTAGTAGGAAATCCCCCATAATTCTCAAACATTACACTAAAGTAAGAATATGTTAACATAATTTATATAAAATAGGTGGAGAGTATAAAAAAGTTATCAATATATATATATATATATGAAAAAAATGAAATAACCAACACCAATGTATAAATCAGGAATTAACCCACACACCCATGAAATACCCCAACCCAATGCATCTACAATCCCAAAAGGCCCTCTGAACGGTATAACTCCTAAGTAAAAACCCATCCCTTCAATCCCATGTCATCACTCACTGGTAGAATCCAATTTTCCATAAATTAGAACTGCACCTATATCTATCCCAAAAGTCTGTTTCCACATGCATATAAATGCACACTATTCATGTCCATGCCATGTTTACAAACCCAAATCTTTCTTTGTTTAAAATTAAATTAAATGATTTTGTCAAATTTGTTTTGGGCATCACCCACAACCCAAGATTTTATAAAAAAACAAGAAGAGATATTTTTATTGGATTTTAAAATGATTTCTCTAGTAAAAGAAAAAGAAAATTATTTTAGAAAAAAACACAATTTAGTTCCATGAGAAAGTAAAATCTGGGAGATGCCACTTACATATGATGTGTTTGGAATAAAGAGTCATCTCATGATCTCACCATTTAGACATATCCTTTATATTTCTTCAACAAATACTAATAATATTCCATAAAAAAAATCCTAAAACCATATATATAGGCATGACAACCTTGGTATGGGGTTCCTTTAAAATAAAAAAAGATGATCTAGAATAAAAAGTAAGAATGAGTCTCTTACCATATATTTTCTAGATTTGATTCTCTCTGATTTTATGGAATCAACCTTTTAAAGGAAATGAATTTTCAAAAACAACTACCGGAAGCCTGAGGTTTGAGGGACTAGGACAAAGAAAAAAATAATAATTTTTCTTACGGAAATTTTAGGCTTATAATATAATTCTTAAAATTTCATTAATCATGCCACATGGTTAGGTTTCAAGGTTTATAAAAGCATGAACCAACTATGTGGAGACAACCAGACAATACATAGGGACGTATGGTTTAGTAAACCATGCACCAACCACGCATTATTTCACTGTAGAAATTTTTCCAAAGTTGCACAATTACTACAAAGTATTCTAAAACAACATGAAACAATTTTTATGTTTAGTGATCTTCCCTAACCCTTACACGATTACTTAGGATATCTTCATGGTTTCTTCTAACTATTCTTAAACTATTCACCTTATAGAATGATTCCAAAACTACTAAAAACTATATAGAAACTCCTTAAAGTCTAAACAATCATTATAAAACACAAAATTACATAAAAAGGTTAAAGTTCCTTAAACCAAGGGTGTTTCATTCTCCCCACTATTAGAATTTCCATTCCTGAAAAAATAGAGTTTGGTAGTGTCCGAGAGAATCTTTGGACTTTTCTATAGTATAAAATTTTCCCGATATTAAGTTTCATATTGAATTGGACCATGGTTCCATAATTCTTGTACAAAAGGTATTTATCTACCTCAAAATTTATTCTCTTTTCTATATAGATTAGGAATTGGGTCATGGATAAATATAACATATGATTCAAGTGTAACATGGTCCAAATGAATCATGTGGACAAGATCAAGATTGTATTTATTTAACTGGGATACATGGAAAAAATTAGATACAACATTATATCTTGGTGGTATGGATAATAGATATATAAAATTTCAAATATCTTCTTTAATATTGAATGGACCATCATATCAAAGAGAAAATTTCCCTTGCAATCCCAAATGATGGTATCCCTATCTCAGTGACACTTTAAGGAATAAAAGGCCACACACAACAAAAGATAATGTTGATGATAATGATCAACATTCGATTTGTGAAAAATCTATGCCATATCCATATGTTTTTTGATCATATAGAATTTATAGTAGTATCATGAATAATACTTTGTTTAATTAATTATGTTTTCCTAGTATCCACCCAACAAAGTGAAGATCAACATGGAATTCTATATAATTCCTAGAATAGAGCTATCTATATTATGGCATGATAATTGTTATTAAAAGAAAAATCAACTAAAGAAAATTAATATTTCCATGAAACATTGTAATACATAGCACAATTTATATGCATTTAATATAGTGTATGGTATAAATCTCAAGTTATCCACCTGTTTGGGGATGATATACCATTCTCATGTCCAACTGGGTTCCAAGGGATTATTGTAAGGATCACCGGAATCCTGATGTCTATATTGGGTATTATTCAGAAATAATGGAAACAAAAAATTCATGAAAATTAAACAATTATTGGGTAAAAATATTTGAAAAGTCTTCCAAAATATTGGACACATGAATTGGAATGAAATATGCCAAATTAGTGAGCCAGTCCACAGTTACCCAAATAGTTTCTTGATTTTGAAATTCCATGCTAAAATAGTGATAAAATAAAAGGTGATCCATTTTTATTTCCATATCAGTATTGGAATATACTGTAACATACCCGATAGTCATTAATTTTTACTATTTAACTTTTCAAAAGTAAGACATATCAAAACATAATTTACCAATTTACATTTCATACCCAACCACAAACAATCGGTCTTCATTTACCTATATATATTCTAAATACCTAAGTGGATAACCCATTTATAATGGTGATAAGAATAAATGAACTATTCCTTGAATGATGAAGGAACTAAAATTTAGTCCCAAAATCATAACACATATTTTGAATCCTCTATCCAACCTTCAATAGTGTCCCTATCATTGAGGCTTGATCTAATGGTAAGTAAACAAGGACCTGATCATTTTTCATCCTAGACCAATCCAAATAGGTTAGGGATAAGAGTAATGATGACGCGTTCATTGAGTGCATGAAAATTTAATATTTATAATTTCTAATTTCTACTAGTGCATTAGTATGAAGGGTATCAGACCAAAAGGAAGGACTGATTTTTTCTGGTGACCAAAAACAAAGAAAAAAATAAAGAAAAACAATCATCAGTAGTGGATAATAGTGATTAAATTTTGAGGTGAATGAAATTGTGAATGTGAAAGTGAATGAAAGTGTGTATACAAGTAAGAAAAATAGATAAACATCAAGATAATGAAAAAAATTAATTGATGAGAGGGGGTAATCAGTTGGAATTTTTTATACTAGTATACCCTTGATTATGCATCAAAATTGAGAAATATAGAATTGATTCAAAGTAGTTGTCCTGATGTGTTGTCTAGTCAACTTGTGATAGAATAATCCCTATAATTTATCAAATTTAAATACCATTCAATAACTAATTGTAAACAAATCCATAAATTGCTGAGTTAAAAATGCCATTTGAACACAGTGTGCCTCTCTACTTTGATCATGATTCACATTTCTGTAAAATCCTCATATTAAAGAAAAACTGATTTTAATACCAATCAAGATATGTTTTCATTGATTCTTGATGTTTTTTTTAAAACTGATTGTCTGAAAAATTAGAAAGATACATCCAACTAAAGAAACATGCATGAATAATGGAAGAATAGATTTAACAAACACAACCTATTTCCCCATTAGGAGATTAGATGAGAATTTTGATCAAAACAAGAATATTAACAGAATTTGAAACAAATATGTTCATGATATAGATAAGATGAAAATGTAATAAAATATAGAGAGAAGAGTGTTCTCTCTCTGCCTGCTTGATCTCCAAAAGTTCAATTGTTTGATCTTGGTTTCTCTATCTGCTACCGATAGTGACTGGAACGGTTAAGTGGTGAGGTATGCACTTGATCCCATCCCTAATAATGTGAAAGTTGGGATGATGAGACTTAGAATATTCTTATGTTACCTCCCAATGGAAGTGGATCTTCTCATACTACCCTATTGTTATCCGATGTGCTGAAAGTGTATTGAATGTGGAAGTCGTATCTCAAATCTCCTAATGCTTCTCAATTCTTAGAACCCCCTTGCTAACTTCTGTCATAGCTCATAGTTGTCTTCTCCTACCTCCATGTGGAACCATCACCATGACTCCTCATCTCTAGTGGTGACTGAACCACAAACCCTCCCAACAGAATTTCTAACTCCTCAAAGCCCTCAACCATGCAACACAATCCCTAAATCAATCAAAAAATTAAATAAAAATAAGATAAAATAAATTATAATAAATTAAATAATAGATATAAATTTGAAAAAATATTTTACTTAATCATTTTATCCTAAATAAAAACATAACTATGTAAATTCATTTTTAAATATCTATATACTAAAATATAAATATGCTTATAATAAGAATAATAATTATTATACAGAAATATAAAAGTATTTAAAACTTATAAATATATAATATATACACACAGATATATATATATATATTATTATATACACTTACTATTATTACTAATATAATTATTATAAAAGTATATATATATAAATAATAAATATTTATTATTATATTTTCTTATTTATGTTTACTTTTATATATAAACACTATTTAATTTACACATGTCAAAAAATACGTGTACAATAATATATGTTTTTATATAATTGTATATTTATTATTACTAAAGTATTTATATTTATTATTATAATTATTAATACTAAAAAACATAAATGTAAAAAAAATCAATAATTATTATAGTTATTATTAAAAATATTACAAATAATAATTAATATTATAATTGTATATATAAATTAAAATTATATAAATTAAAATAACTATTAAATATATTATTATTATTATGTTTTATTTTTTTATTATTGTATATTATTATTATTATTACATAAATGTTATATAATATTATATAATATATATATTATAAAAAATAAAAAAATGAGGAGAAAAGAGTGGGGTGTGGTGGTTTGGGAAGAAGGGAAGGGGCTCCACTTACGAAGAGGGGGATGTCCAATATCTCAGGAAGTGGGTCTCAGAAGAAGGAAGAGCTTTAGTATGCAATGATGGCCAGTGAAGACGAATGGTGCAACTTTTCTAGATTTAAAATGAGGCTTTGTGGGGATTTGGGAGAGGGTGGCACACGACATGGGGACTTTGGGAGGCTTGGTGGTGAGAGAGGGGGGTCCCAGATTCTAGAGGCGGATCTTGATATAAATCAGCTACTCAACATCCGGAAGTGGTTGGGTTTGTATTGAACGAGGAGGTCAACTCGAGTGGCGGGTCTATTCATCTTCAAAAGTGGGATGGATTTATTCAGATCTAGGTAACTCAGTGTAATTAGGTTTATCTATTTGATCTGATTTTGGGTGTTTCGATTTGGTCAGTATCGAATATATGGTTTAATTTTTGGAAGGATTTATTGTCTCTTGTTTAGTGTGGTGGTGAGTAGATATGAAGGGTGACTCTCTGTTCAGAAGGTTTTGATGGTGGGTGAGTTAGGGACTAGCGACAATTGTTTTGAGTCACCGTTAGGTTAGAAATTACGATGGGTGAAGTACCAATGCACAACTTTTAGGTGTAGTGGTTGGTGTAGCTCGGAAGGTGGTGGTGAGGTAGGAGAATGGTGGGTTGGGATGTAGTAGAAGGTGGGGTGAAAATGGTGGGTTTTGAGGTGTGGAGGGTAGGGGATTGGTGGAAGGTGCAGAGGATGGGGGATGGCGGTAAATCAATGAGTCACCATTGGGTAGCAGTGGAGGATATGTCACCATTGGCTTGGCCAACGATGGGTAAAGTGGGGGTGATGGTGGTGACTTGGGATTCGCTAATGGAAAATATAACGGTGGGTTGTGGTATGGGATTAAAGGAAACAATGGGTGAATTGGGAGCCACCGTTAGAGTTTCCAATGATGGGTGAGTAGCTGGCGATAGGTTGGGACTCACCGTTTTCAGTTTTCCAATGGTGGTTAAGTTTAGTGGAGGGCAATGGCAACGACACTACCTGAAAAAAATAATAAATTAATTTTAGTAATAAAAAATAAAAAATAAAAACATGGGACAAAAACTTAAAAACAACAAAGTAAGAATAATTTATTTTCAAAATAAACAAATGAGTGAAATTAATTAATTTGATACAATAAAAAATAAATTTAAAATAAAATTAAATAATGAATTAATTGATATATTGAATTAAATTAAAATAATTGGAAACTTAAGGATGATACAATTAGTTACAAATTAATAAATTATCACAAGTAAAAAATAATTAAAATAATTAAAATATTTTATTTTGAAATAAAATTTTACTATAGAATTAATTAAAATAGTGAATTAATTAAATTAATGAATTCAACATTAATAAAATTAAAAATAATTCAATAAATAAAATATTAAATAAAATAATAAATGAAATAGTTATTTGGAAAGAAAAAAATGAAAAAATGAATGAAACAACGAAAATAAAAAGCTAAAATTAAAACAAAAGAGAAGAATAAAGAATGAAAGTAAAATCGAATGAATTTTTTAGTTTAAAAAATATTCAAAAAGACTAATTTAAACACTAAAATACATATTTGAATAAAAAATAACTATTTTATTAATTATAGACAAAAAGACAAAATTTGATAATGGTTAATTAAAAAAATATATTTTGATGTTAATAATACAAAAAAATACAAAAAATGATGTGGAAAAGTGAATTTAAAAGTATCCACACAAAACGCCCCCACACTTAAATGTTTGTTTTTCTTCAAAAAAATCATGCTATTGTATTTATAAAATTGAAGGAATTATTTTTTAGCGTAAATTAAAAATGAACATGTCAAGACTTTTAAAAACAGAAGCGCGTAACCTGGTCATACTTTTCATGAGTGCTCAAAAGTGGTCCTGCCTAAATTAAAGTACCCATTGAAAATCAAAGGAATACAGATTCATTAACTGTCCAAAATGTATTTCCTCTTATATGAAGTCACATACTATTCTACTTTAATTCTAATTTCAGTTCCAATTCAAAAAGTGATGACATGTTAGATATAAATGGAAATAAAACCTTAACCAAAGGAAGCTACAATTTTCACTTTCTCCTTGGTTATAAAAAATTTCAATGATTTTATTTGAATAAATATATTGATACAACTAAATTTATATTCAAATAATTCATTTTTCCCTTCTTCATCTGGTTTCAAAATTCCCCTCACCTTAATGAACTAATTTTTTACTACCAGACACTTTATTATCTGTTTTTTCTCTTTCTTTTTTTTAAATTTTACTCAACCATGTATGTGAAAATCACTATAAAAAATAACATATTGATATATACAGAGGGATAAAACACACACCTAGTTCCTGGAGTCTCAAATGTTCACCATGGGATCCCATTTTCCCATTTTACTCTGGTTTCAAATGAGTTCTATGATTACCATGTTTTCTACTTAAAGTGATTGTTTTTTTATTAAAATATTAGTCCCATAAGTTCGAGTTCAAATATCTAGTTTCCTAAAGTCATGATAATAATTTCACAAATAATTGTCCTATCCCACTCTCTTCCTTAGTTCCTAAAAAGACAAGCCATAAAAAAATATGTCACTCCACTTAGAAATCATACATCTTCAAAATTTTCAGAATCAATTCAACCCTCATAAAACAATAAGTTGTTATCCACTAGTAATGACATGATGAAGGAAAAAAGTGAAGTAAAAGGACCCTCATGTTGTGAAATAAGTTGATTTTTTTTAAATAATTTTAAGATTTTTGAAAAAAAATTGTACAATTTTTTGGACAAAAAATAAATGGGGGAATGATGTGACCAGAATTTCATCATAACTTAACTCAAACACACCCATATCCCACACACATAAAACTAAACATTTTCCCCAAAGTTGAATCTCTGAGTTGGAGACAACTATGTTTAGGATAGTTGGGAAATTCAGTAGTTACAATATTTTTAAGGGTAGCAGTGAAGTTAAAAAGATTATTTTTCACACAAAAAGAGAAAGGAAAAACAAAAAACATATACAAAAGAAACCCCACCAGCCACCACCATGAAAACAAGTGAAATTGTTTTTGAAAATTTCATTATTTAAGAATTTATAAATAGAAAAATTATTTTCAACGAATTTGAAAGAATAACATAACAAGAAATGAAGTGCAACAACAACATAATTAATGTGAAAACAAAAGGTGTAGAAGGTTTTAAAATTCATTTCAACTAAATTCTCAACTCATTAGATTCTATAAGCTAACACCCAAGAAGGGAAAATAGATTCACAATTTTAAAAGGAAATAGGGGGACTCTCCCACCCTTAGAAAATTTCAGTAGGAATAAAAAAAGATTACAAAATAAAAATAGAAAGTAGAATAACACTTCTCTAAATATGAGAGATTTTACCATTAATGATTATCCATAGATTCCCTTTTGCAGCATTAAGTTAAGTGATCTTTTTATTCCTATCCATATAAATAAAGTTAGTAAATTAAAAATAAGAATCCATAATTGAGATCCGGGAAGAAATAAATGAAATATTGTGTTGAATGGATGTTATCCAGAGGATGTAGTGTGATGCTCCCTTGGTTTTCATTTACTGAGTTTATAGAAGAAATAACTCTCTAGCAGTAGAAATTCATGTAAATCCATTATAAATGCAAGAAAGTAGATTGGAGAATCAAGTAGCTAGAGTTAAATTTATTAAAAATGTTAAATAAAAATAAAACAGCACAAAGACCATGGGTTAGTTCCCATGAAACATTGAGTTTATTTTCCTCAGTTAGACTTTAGAAAAATCATCTTTCAAGGAGAGAAATGGAATCCAATACCTTTGGCTACCCTTAAAATAAATGTTTAGACCTTTTACTATTGACCAAGAATGATATGTTTTATTCCCCTACTAACTCCACAACCCTATTAACCAGAACTCTCAAAATGGTGAAGGGTCTTGACCACTTGGTATTCAATTTATCTAGAAATAATTTTACCCTAGAATTGAACAGTAGGACCCTATAACCATATTTGATATCCCTATTCTTAATTATTGAGTAATTAAAATATTTTTTTATCTATTTATAAATCTCATAATTCTCATAATATTATCACTTGATTTCTTCCAAATAAATCAGTTCTAATGACATCCTTTCACCAGAAGATTTAAAATCAATGTTCAGGGCCTTCACTTCCCAAAAAGACTTTTGATGTAATTCCATAGGTAGGTGGAATGTTTTATTAAAAATTATCCTGTGTGGTGACACCATTATGGGAGTCTTTTATAATTTTCTATATGACCGCATAGCCTTATCCAACTTCACTGACCAATATTTCTTAGATCTAGACACTGTATTGTCTAAGATTTTCTTGAGATCCCTGGTTAACACTTCATCATACCCACTGGATTGTGAGTGGTCCGTGGTACCTATTCAATGAGAGAATCCATACTTATCCATTAAGTTCATGAACATGAAAATCTTGAAGTGAGTTCCATTTTTTTGATAAATTATCGAGGCACTCAAAACCTGGAAAAATATTTTTCTTGATAAAATTCACCACACTGGTTGCATAATTGTTGGGCTGAGCCACTACCTCAACCAGATTGGAAACATAGTCCACAGAAACCAAAATATATTCATTCCCATAAGAGGATGGGAAAGGCACCATGAAATCCAATCCCCATACAACAAAAACTACAACTTTTAGAATTGTTTTTTGAGGAAGATCTTTCCTTATTCCAATATTTCCAAGAATTTGAAACTTTTCATATCCAATGAACAGACTAATAGAATCTTTGAACAATATAGGACAGTAGAATACAGGCTGTAGAACCTTCTGAGTAGTCTTCTCTCCTCCATGGTGGCCACCCCAATGTGATGAATGAGAACTCTCAAGCATGGGAAACATTTCTTCCTCAACAACACATCTTCTCAAGACTCCATCAAAAAATATTTTTAAAAAGAAATGGGTCATCTCAAAAATAATATTTCAACTCAGATATAAATATATTTCTTTGGATCTGTGAGAGGACCTTAGAAATGACACCAATAACCATAAAATTTTCATGCTTTGAAAACCAAGAATATTACTGAACAGAAAAAGAAAACAGCTGTTCATTAGTAAATAAGGTATTAATATCTATTGGTTACTCAAGTTGTATGTTTGGTAACCTAGACAAGTGATCTACCACAACATTTTCATCCCCCTTATTATCTAGAATAACCAGATCAAATTTCTTTAATGGAAATTTCCACCTCACAAGCCTGGGTTTTGAGTACTTTTAGATAGTATGTACTTGAGGGTTTAATGGTCAATGAAAATGATAACTATAGAACCAATAAAGTACTATTTTAATTTTCAAGGGAAAAAATCACAACAACAAGTTCTTTTTCATTGGTGAAATTTTTCTTCTGAACATCATCCATCTGATTTCTAGAATACTAAATGACATGAAACTTCCTATACTTCATCTGCTCTAAAACATCACCAACTACCAAGTCACTTACATCACATATTACCTCAAATGGGAGATTCCAGTCTAGAGAAATGATCACAAGTGAGGCAGTCAGTTTCTCCTTAATTAGATTAAAGGAATCCATACATTTCTCATAAAAAATAATGGGAGTTTCCTTAAATATAAGTGAGCACAATGGACTTGTGATCATAGAAAAATCCTTAATGAACCTCCTGTAAAACCCAACATATCACAAGAAAATTCTTATACCATTAAAATTCTTAGGTGGGGGAAATTTTTTGATAACCTCATCCTTGGAATTATAAACTTCTAGTCCTTCTTAGACACTTTGTGACCTAAAATAATTCCCTTAGAAGTTATGAATTGATATTTTTCCCAATTTCAGACCATATTTTAATCTTGGCATATCTCCAACCAAATTTCTAATTTTTCAAGATAATTTTCAAAATTTATTCCCACAATTGAAAAATAATCCATGAAAAATTTAATTATTCTTTAAATCATATCTAAGAAAATTTATATTATGTATCTCTGAAAAGTGGTCATCGCACCACCTAAGCCTATGGTAATTCTCCGGTAGGTGAATGTCTTAAATGGATAAGTGAAGGTGGTCTTCTCCTGATCCTCAGTAGAAATGGAAATCTAGGTATAACCTAAATATCCATCAATAAAATAGAAAAAATCATTGCTATCCAGCCTCTCTAACATTTATTCCCAAAGTGGAAAGGGAAAATTATTTATCCTTATGGAAGCATTCAGTTTTCTATAATCAATACAATCCCTATATTAATTTATAAATATTATTTGGATTTTCTAATTCTTTTAATTTGTGACCATAATCACTCCACTATTTTGGGGAGAACCTAGATAAGACTTACCTACAGATTATCAGAAAAGGGATAAATGATACCAACATAATGAAATATAATATCTTCTTCTCTCACCACTTATTTCATGTTTGGGTTATGTATCATTTGGTATTCCACTCTTTGTTTTCACTCAGGCTCCATTGGAAGTTTTTTCATGCATAAAGATGGACTTATCCCCTTTATGTTAGCATATTTCAAACCAATGATAGACATGAACATCCTCAAAAATCTCAATAGGTTATCCTTTTGGATTCCCTATAGCTTGGATGAAATGATCATAAACAGGGTGGATTTCTCTCCCAAAAATGAATATTTTTGATGACCCGGGAGGAGTTTTATCTCTATCATGGGTAGAGATTGGATTGACTAAAGACACTTGGGCCTAGTTGGAACAAGGTATTATATACGACATCTTGAATAAGGGAATGTATAAGGATTCCTCCTCGTCATATTAGTTCCAAAAAACTTTTCCTCACACATAAAATCTTATTTTGGGGAAAGAATATATTCTAAAGAAAAATCATCTAGATATTCCAAGAAATATCCTTCACACTCATAAAGAGGATCATTCTCCTTACTTGAGCAGATCTCCATAGAAGCTATAACATGGATCTAAAGTTCACCATTAATCTCTTTCAGTATCCTCATAAACTCCTCTTCCTTCTTATAAAAAGAACCTTCAGCTACTAACATATCATCTCTTGAAAATATTGGGTGTGTGGGTTGTTTAATTTTCTTGAAAACATTAAATTATTCTTTTTTTTCACCAAATTTTAAAATTAATTTTCCCTTATAGAAATCTATCACAAATACCCATGTGGATATGAATGGAATACTAATGATTATAGGCACCACTTGGTCACACTCAATATTTATAATCAGAATGTTAGCGGGAAAGAAGAGTCTATGTACTCCCACTATAAGGCCATCAACCACACCCACTGGATGAGTGATTGATCGATCAAAAAGTTGTAACACAACATTGGTGGGTTGAGAACTCCTAACCTAAAGTGCTAAAATATAGATATAGGAATCATGTTGATGCTAGTTCCCAAATAAAATAGACAATTGAACTTTCCACCTCTATCTCCAAAGGTACAAGGGATAAAAAAGATCTTTGGGCACTGAATCTTAGGAGGTATTCTATTATGTAACAAAACTCTACACTCCTCTATCATAATATTAGTGGAAAATTATTCTCAGGGATTTTCATTTGAGAAAATTTTCTTGAGGGATTTTAAGTTGATTGATATTTTGATCAAGTATTCTAGGAATGGGATATCAATGTTCACTTTTTTGTACCATTTTGATAAATTTCAACAGCTTAAAATCATGATTTAATTTTTTTTATTCTTTGTGTAAATGAGATTATAAGAGAAAATTTCCTCACAATTTTGGGCATCTCTTCAACTTCTTCTTCAACCTTTTTTGTGCATTTATTTTCTTTTTTTTTCAAGTCATTTTTTTGTTTTTTAGTTGGGATAGTAGGTACTAGATTATTTCCATAGCTCTTGTCCAATTTTATAGTTTTAAAAATTTCTAAATTTTAATTTTCAAATTTATCAAGGTTTTTAATTATATAAATTTCAGGCACTTTATTTGGTTCTTGCTGGGTTTGGAGAACACTTATGGTGGCCACAATTATTGAATTTTCTATGGGGTTGAATTTAATGGTACTTGGAAACTTACTATTGTCTCTACTACCTACATTCCGAACCAACTTTTCCATTTTAATTTCTATATTTTTCATTCTTGAGTCCATTTTCCCCTTTTAAAAATCATTTTTAGTCTTTTATTCATCAAATATTCTTATAAAATATTGGAACATACCCCAAAATTCATCTTGTGAATTGGGTGTCTTAGTCTTGGGTTGTGTTTGGAATTACCCCCTAGAAGGCTGCTGGAAACTTGGAGGGGCCACATCTCAAAGGAATCTCTGATCCCTCTAAGAAAGGTTTATTTATTAGAGGGAGCAGGAATTCTTTTGACTTGCAAGACCTCATGGTTTCTAGCAGAATCCTAGGCAACGGTTCCAACCCCAACCCAAGGTTGAGACATACAATTCACAAGTTTAAGTGTGGTGGAGTTTGATATGGAATTTATTTCATTCACTTTACTACATCATTTGTTTTATATTAATTTTATTTTTATTATTAGGATATTGTTTTGTTTCATAAATATCAATTGTTGTATTTCTGTATCAAATTATTAAAAATTTAATTTTGTGTTAAAATTATGTATTTTAGTGTTTAATTTTGTCTATTTTAATAGTTTTAAATTAATTATTGAACACCATTGTAACTACCATTTTTATATTATTTGGTTTTTGTTTAATATTTTTCTTTTTCAATTATTGTAATTCATTCATTTTTTCATTTGTTTGTCATTTGTTTTACATTCTTTTGTTTTTATTTTTTTGAGATTAATTCATCAATTCAATTATTTATTTAATTTAAATTTATTTACAAATAAATATTATTTTAGTTTTAGTATTTTAAATAGTTAAGTTTTATTGCATAATTCATTAATTATATAAATTATATTAATTAATTAATTAGTTAATTAATTTAAGAAAATTGACTTTAATTTTTATTATTTTAACAAATTTACTTTTATGAATTTATTTTGGTTAAATTTTTGAATATATTTTATAAATTCTAATCTGAATTAATTTAGTTTAATAAATTATAATTAATTTAATTTAAAAAAATTTATTTTAGTTTTTTTATTTAAAATGTAAATAGATATGGTTTAATATTTCTTTATTTTATAATTTTAGTTAATTGATTTATTTATTTATTTTTAGTTAAATTAATTTATCTCTTTATTTTTATGCCTTTATTTATTGTTTATTAATTTTTTTGGTGAATATGCATGACTAACTACTAGATACACCAATAGTGACTCAAATGAGTCATCACCAACATATTCAATGGTGACACACTAAGTCACCATCAAATATCCCTCCCTTTGCAAAGGATTCTCATCGGCCGCCACTGCACCCATAGTTGGAAAAGCAAATAGTGACTCCTTATCCTCTATTTAGCCACTGTTAAACCCAATGGTGGGTAGCACTCCAACACTGGCCTATGTAATTCATTCCCACTACCACAACACTTGACTCCCCATCCTCATTCCACCCACCACTATCACCTCGATCCTTCACCACATCATTATTACCAACCAAAATTTGATTATGTAATCATTGAGCATAAACAAATTTAATATTTATAATTCATAATTACTACTAGTGTAGTGGTAAGAAGGGTATAAAACCACATAGAAGGACTGGGTTGTTCTAGTGACAAAAAATAATGAAAGAAAAAAAATATTCCGAAACAGTGGATGATGGTGATGAAACTGTGGGATGAATAAAACTGTGTGTGTGAATGTGATTGAAAGTGTGAAGAAAAGCAAGATAGATAGGAAAAAAAAGACAGTGAAGCCAATCAATTGATGAGAAGAAGAAAATAAGTTGGCCAGTTTTTATAATAGGCTTCCCTAAGATTCGTCCTAGGACCATATACAACAAAATAGGGGTGGTTTTGTTTCTCACAATGGTTCTTCTCCTAGAGATCTTGTGCTATGAGTTTTGTGTCAAAGTGTTAAAGATATGTTTTAGATCCTCAACAGTGCTATCACTAAAATCTCCTCCAGAAGATTGATCCACCAAGGTTTGGTCGTAAGGGGTGAGAGTATTATAAAAGGTGTCCATGAGAAATTGGGGAGTGAACGGGTGGTTTGGACACTATCTGATTAATCATATAAATATATCCCAAGATTCATGGAATATATCTCCCTC
The DNA here is from genome assembly GCA_963277665.1 of Viscum album. NCBI lineage: Eukaryota > Viridiplantae > Streptophyta > Magnoliopsida > Santalales > Viscaceae > Viscum > Viscum album. Next base: position 88,974,725 of record OY728135.1, on the reverse strand, counting down.
ATATTGCAATAAACTGGTGATTTTTTGTTTAATCTCATAGGCCATTCTCATAGGATAGAATTTCATAGTGAAGGCATTGTAAAATTTATCCCAGGTGAAAAATATATCATCCTATTACTATTTGTCACACCCCGACCTCAGACGTATGTTTATTTTTACTTTTATTTTATTTTATTTTCATTGTTTACTTGGTCTGGAGTCAATTAGATGAGGTTTAGTTGGGACCCGGTTTGAATTTTTCCTGGTTTGATGTTTTGGTTGGCCTTGGGCCGGTGTACGGTCACCGCGCCATTAGCGGCGACTGTGCGTTTGGTCTGAGTGAATGCGCCGTGGTGCGACACTTCAAATAAGTAATGAAATTAAATAAATAAATTAAGCTAATTGAATAGGGAAGATAAATAAAATTGTATATTGATAAAACAATGTTAACGTTTAAATTTTCACAATGAGAATATGTTTGCGCGAATGGAAATATTATTATTATTTAATTTGGTAATAAAACTGTTATTATTAAATTATTATAAATATAATTGTAATTTAAAACGAAACATAATAAAAGTATCATTTTAATTATCCTTGAGTTTATTATAAATTTCTTTTGTTATCTTTTGTTTGTTTTATTAATATTTATTTCTTTTATTATTATTATTATTATTATTTATCATTGTTTTCATTGAAACCCTAATCCTCCCCACTATCCCGCATCTTTTCCCCCTGACCTGCGGCCTCCTGCGCGATGTGCACCTATGCGCCGCCACTGCTTCCCCCTTTCTCCTCCACCATTCCACGCCGCGAGCCCCTGCCCAGCGCTCGCCCTCGCTTCCTGATGCTCCAGCCTCCGCCATGCGTAGTCTTCCCCAACTGCGGATCGCCTCCCACCGTTCTACCCATCCGGTATAGAACCCCCCCTCTTGGCCTGACCTTGCCTCCCTGTTTGGCTCGGCCTCCACGCTCACCTCTCCACATCGGCTCGGGACCCGGCCTCCCGCCTCCTGCAGGTCGTGGGCCAGCCGACCCCCCTCTTTTTTGTCCAGCCGACACGAGACCCCCCTGCGACTTTTGTTTTTTTTTTCCTTTGTTGTGATCCGCAGGCAGATGCTACTCCCCTCCTCTCGCGTCCAGCATGCCCCGGTGGTGACAACCTCGCCGGACCGCAGCCGCGCTTCCCCCTTCCAGCTTGTCTCGCTGCATGCCTCCGGCCTTGCCTCCTCAGCACATCGACCCCCTTCCCTGTTCGGACAGTACCAGTTCCCTGCCCCTACTTCTTGGCGTGACCCTCCGACAGCGGCCCACTCCCTCCGCCCGGCCAACCAGCTCCGACAAGAGCCCCTTCACTTGTGGTTTTTCTACCCGGTGCGACGACCCCTTGGTATAAACCCATTTCATTATTTTGGTGCTTTCTACATTTATTTCACCCGAATTCAAAATGCTTCGGGTTGAGTTCGCGCGTCTTGTTTGGTCTCTAGGGGTCGCAATTGGGCCGCAGAACGATGCACTTTTCTTTGTTGTGGTTCTGTCGCTCTCACACTTGTTGAGGTAGACGTTTCATGCCCTTCACTCCCAATTTCAAGTCATGTGGTTCTTGTATGTCGTTATTTAATTTCTAAATCATGTCTCGCACTTTTATTACATACTGTGTTAATTTTTGGTAGGGTATTCATATTGGCGTATTTGATCGCAATTAGTTTTTTTTGGTGTTTTTCTTTCAAACGCATGTAAATGCCTTACCTTTTTGGTCTACAGTAATTGTCACCTTTCTTTTAGAATGATTTTGTTGGTTATATCAGGGTGTGTTAGATATAAATCTTTGGGTAGTGTTTGGTTGTGTCTTATGACTTGTGCAATTGGTTTATGTGAGTCCTTGGTGTCTTGTTGGATGTGCGATGGTTTTCGCTGCACTAATATTAGGTTTTGGGACTTGTTGCAGGGAGTCGAGATCATTCCTAAGTGCGCACACGTATCTTCCCAGGTATGAATATATATATGTGCGCCTTCTAAGTGTGTGTTCCCTCATGGCGCGGGGAACACGCTCATTAGTTTAATGATATAAATACATATATATATATGGATGTGCGCGGGCACGTGCAAGAGAGGTGTTGCTTGAGTTAGGATGTTTCGAATGGACTTCCTTGAGATAGGAAAATCCATTCATTTACTTTCCATCACTCGTCCTTGATTCTTGAGGTTTTCTTTATGTTATTATCTTTCTATGCATCTTTATGGTACCTCTTTAAAGCTTCTTGTGGTGTTTGTAAATTCCCACTTGTTCTTTTTCGGTGTTTTTGGGTTCGCGAAGGGTGTCTCGGGTCACGTCGAACCGCGCACCGTCGGCCGCCGCCGAAGGCGAAGCGATTCGAATCGATTCGGACTGTCCGTCGCTATTTACGGGGAGCCTTTGTTTTTACCGCATGTTTCGAGTTCGTTTCGTTTTGTCTCCATCGGTGTCGAGGTGGGTTTTACTCTATTTATTCATTTGTTTTATTTTTATTTAGACATTGTTTTTGTGTTTTCAGATGATCTGCGTTGTTGCAGCGCATTGGCAAGGTTTTTCCGTGATGTTGCGGTCGTCGGCAAGTGGCGCGTACTTGTGCGCAAGTTGGGATGTACCGCATCGTTGTCATAATTGAGCTGCGAGTCGAGGTAGGTCCCCCACTGCACTTACCTTTAAATCTAGAATTTATTAATTGCTTGATGTTTTTTTCTAATTTTAATGAATGATAAATAATATTAGATAATAGAATTTTAAATGATTATTTAGTTTGAAAAGTGCCGTTTATTTTATACTGAACAATTGAAACATTTTCTTGACGGGCGGACACCCAGTTTTGTAAGAGTGCCCGTTTGGCCTTTAAACATAATTCACTAAACTTCAAATGTGCTTCTAGTTTTAAAGATAAATAATTTCTTCTGAACAAGTGTTTTGAGCTTTTTTGAGAAATGAGGTTTTACTTTAAAATTGGCGAAGGCCCGTTTGGCACTTTAATTAAATGGATTATCTTGGAAATCCCACTCAGGGGGGTGATCTTTGGTGTGCGTTGTTTGCGTGAGCTGCATGTGATGTTTGTGCATCGTGACTGATTTATTTACTTTGTAGACGCACCCCCTTTTTATTGCTTGTATTGACATGGGAACCTGGCATATTGAGTGAATGTTCTGAGAACGATTGCTGCACTAGTTTAGAACACGCACTGGCTAGTGGCCCCATAGCAGGGGAATACTGAGTTATTGCTGCTATGGGGATTGGGCCCCTCGGTTAGGCCATGTAGGGCTATGCCGGGCGTTAGGGCGTTATGACGTCATCGAATTATGGCATGCCTCCAGGATGAGTCACATGTATAGTACGTTCTGGATTGTTCACGATCTCCTAGGTTCGACCCATGTTTCTTTTAGTGTTTATTTGTGTGTGGCGGACGATTGAGAGGTCGAGTTCGGTTGCTGACCCTTGTGTGCCACTTCACCATTGCCCTTAGTGTGTGTTGTGTGTGATTCTCATTTTGACTAACAACTAAAGTTTGGATTTCTAAATTGCTCGTAAAAAAAATGTTTTGAAAATGCAATGCACCTGTTCTTTCAACATTAAACTTGTTCTTAAATTAAAAAGGGCAATGGACTGTTACTTGTTTTAGAAATGAATGTGTGTGGAAAACATATTTTTATATAATTTAGTTCAAACCTGGAGTTGATAAATTCTTTATTTATTGGTATGTGTTTTGGGGATAGATTTAGTCAGGCCTACCTACTGAGTTTTAATACTCACGCCTATAGATCTTTTCTGTTTTTAGTGTTTGTGCAGGTTACAGCTTGGGTGCGTCGCCTTGGGTGACGTTTGGTTGTGAGTTGGAGAGTGACCCGCGAGGTCACACGGTGATAGTGGTTGTCTCTGTCGGTTAGTTTTATTTTCTTTTGTTCTTAGTTACTTTACTTTATTTATTTTGCGTTGCTCTGTTTAATTTTCCTGCTGCTTTAATTAATTATTTTTTTTACTGGGCAAAATCGTTCCCACAACCTCTGTTGATGCCCTGGCGCTTGTCGCCAGCCCGGGAGGATCGGGAGCTCCTCTTGGGTCATGTCACGGACCGGCTTGGGTGACCGGTTCAGGGTCGACCCGAGTTGGTTCGTGACAAAATGGTATCAGAGCAGGTCGGCTCTTAGCGGACCTCGCTTTTAAGAGTGCCCTTTGTTATTTGGGATGTCTGATAGAAGGAGATTAGGACTGTCGGGGCTCAGGAGATAGGTTACGGGTCGGTGCCTGATCACCACCGCTCGTGACGAGACCTGAGTTACCAGGGTTAGTTCGGGATTGAGTCTTTTGTCCTTGGTTGTTTTGGATTAAGGGATGACAATGAGAGCAAATCGGTTCGCGTTGTGGCCTCACATGGGGTGGTGACCCTTGTGGAGTCCAAGTGCCCGGTTTAAGATCCTCTTAGTGTTATGTCTTACTTGGGGCATGACTCACCACCATGTTGCCGAGTTAAGTGCAGACACTAGTCCCTCATTCCGATGGTTTATAGTTGGTTGTATTTTGTTTTAAACTCGCTCTGTGTGTGTGTGTGTTGAAAATGAAAGTGATTTGAAAAAAAAGGGGTTTCTTCCAAATTGTTTTTGAAATTAGTAAAGTGGGTTTTTTTTAAAGAAAAAAATGTTTTGGTTTGGAAAAATATTTTATGTGTTTGGATTTGGTAAGGAATGAAGTGTTTGAACCTTGACACTCCTTATGGAGGGTCACATGTGCGTGAGTATGTACGGAGAGTGCGTAGGGGGCACTTGTTTGCAGATGATGTGAGCGAGATTGAATGAACGCACATGTGACGGTTCATAAGGTGCCATAGGTGAGTTGTAATGTTTTAAAAAAATGATGGTTTTGGAAAGTGATTTACGCTTGTGTTTGTATATGTTTGGCTTATGGGCCTTTCGACCTTGGCTTGTGTTGTTTCCTTGATTGAGTTTTGTCTTGATTCCGATTTCGTTGATGTTTCACATGTTGTCATGAGTAAGCCGCCCAGAAAGGTCGCTAAGGTTGCTAATGAGTCATGCCCAATTTACAGTTCTTTTGCATATTGCCTATCGATAAAAAAAATCAAAGTCCGTGAGGGGTAGTTGTTTGGTTGTGGAATTGGAGTGGGTCTTCAGGTTGTTGGGAACTCCCAGGGCTAATAGGGTGCCTACCGTCTCAGGTTTATTTGAGGGTTCAGTTTTAGACTAGTGAAGATGATATGTTTCATCATCGTTGGAGTTTTGGGTGTGATTAATGGTGGTCGACTTCCGAGAAGGTTCCCCACCTGGCAAGGAGTGTGGGATAGTGGAACCTGTCTCCAAGAAACCATCCTCGTCGGTACCGTCTCATAGTTCGTCGGACCGCTCTCTTGTGTGCCACCAGTATGGCCTGTCCAGACATTCTAATTCGCCTTGTTGCATCCCTTCGAAGTCTTGCTACCGTGTGGCTGTTCAATCCACCGGGGAGAGTTCTAGAAGAAGCGTCGCTCGTGAAGGAGTTAGAGACCAGGAGATGAAAATGCCTGACTGTGAGGCAGGAGATGCTTCAGCCATCAGGGCCCCAGCCACAGGTCTCGGGGTGAAGCTCGCGCACAGTCAGGAGTTGCCGAGGGTGTGGAGAACCTCGCTTCAGATTCTGTTTTCAGCTTTCTGAAGAAAAATATCCAAAGATTCCTTGTTCTATTATTTTTATCGTTGTAAGATCACCTTTGTTGCGGTTGCGTGATGAACTTATTCTACCACAGTCTAAGCGGTCTTATTTGTTCTCAGTGTGTTTTGAAATCGTTCGGTTCTCCTTGAAGGGTGATGGACCCGCGGATGAGCGGGTCAATCTAATTTTGAGTTGGGTCTCAATTGTGTGCGTTAGGGGGATGTGTGGTCTTATGAAATTAATAGGCGTTGTTTCGAGGTCCTTTGTGAGTTCGGGCTAGAAATTCCCTAGTCTCTGGTTGCGATGAGGTTTTTCTTCGGTCGGTGAGTGAGGGGTTGAGATAATTCCTTATCCTCGAGCTGTTGGGTCGTTTCGTAGCAAGCTTCCTGTTTAAGTCTCTGAGTGTTGTTCGGTCTGTGTGGAGAAAGTGACTGGGTTCGGTTTGGGAGTTCCCGTGTTGCCCCCCCCCCCTCAGGTGTGGTGTGTTCGAGTTTCAAGGTCTCAGTGTTAGTAGATTTATGTGGTGGGGAGAACCCTCCCGTGTTCTCCCCTCAACCTCGGACAATGTTTGTACTTGAGTTGGTCGGGTGTGACTTGTGTTGGTAATGGTCACCCCTATCCTCTCAGTTTCTTCTGGTTTTGCCTGGGTAAAGACTCGAGTTATGCTAACTGTTGGCTTGGTGACTTTCTGGGGGCAGAAAGTGTTTGTGGTGGGGAGAATTGTCACACCCCAACCTCAGACGTATGTTTATTTTTATTTTTATTTTATTTTATTTTCATTGTTTACTCGGTCCGGAGTCAATTAGATGAGGTTTAGTTAGGACCCGGTTTGAATTTTTCCTGGTTTGATGTTTTTGTTGGCCTTGGTCCGGTGTACGGTCACCGCGCCATTAGCGGCGACTGTGCGTTTGGTCTGAGTGAATGCGCTGTGGTGCGACACTTCAAATAAGTAATGAAATTAAATAAATAAATTAAGCTAATTTAATAGGGAAGATAAATAAAATTGTATATTGATAAAACAATGTTAACGTTTAAATTTTCACAATGAGAATATGTTTGCGCGAATGGAAATATTATTATTATTTAATTTGGTAATAAAACTGTTATTATTAAATTATTATAAATATAATTGTTATTTAAAATGAAACATAATAAAAGTATCATTTTAATTATCCTTGAGTTTATTATAAATTTCTTTTGTTATCTTTTGTTTGTTTTATTAATATTTATTTCTTTTATTATTATTATTATTATTATTATTATTTATCATTGTTTTCATTGAAACCCTAATCCTCCCCACTATCCCGCATCTTTTCCCCCCGACCTGCGGCCTCCTGCGCGATGTGCACCTATGCGCCGCCACTGCTTCACCGTTTCTCCTCCACCATTCCACGCCGCGAGCCCCTGCCCAGCGCTCGCCCTCGCTTCCTGATGCTCCAGCCTCCGCCATGCGTAGTCTTCCCCAACTGCGGATCGCCTCCCACCGTTCTACCCATCCGGTATAGAACCCCCCCTCTTGGCCTGACCTTGCCTCCCTGTTTGGCTCGGCCTCCACGCTCACCTCTCCACATCGGCTCGGGACCTGGCCTCCCGCCTCCTGCAGGTCGTGCGCCAGCCGACCCCCCTCTTTTTCGTCCAGCCGACACGAGACCCCCCCTGCGACTTTTGTTTTTTTTTTCTTTGTTGCGATCCGCCGGCAGATGCTACTCCCCTCCTCTTGCGTCCATCCTGCCCCGGTGGCGACAACCTCGCCGGACCCCAGCCGCGCTTCCCCCTTCCAGCTTGTCTCACTGCATGCCTCCGGCCTTGCCTCCTCAGCACATCGACCCCCTTCCCTGTTCGGACAGTACCAGTTCCCTGCCCCTATTTCTTGGCGTGACCCTCCGACAGCGGCCCACTCCCTCCGCCCGGCCAACCAGCTCCGACAAGAGCCCCTTCACTTGTGGTTTTTCTACCCGGTGCGACGACCCCTTGGTATAAACTCATTTCATTATTTTGGTGCTTTCTACATTTATTTCACCCGAATTCAAAATGCTTCGGGTTGAGTTCGCGCGTCTTGTTTGGTCTCTAGGGGTCGCAATTGGGTCGCAGAACGATGCACTTTTCTTTGTTGTGGTTCTATCGCTCTCACACTTGTTGAGGTAGACGTTTCATGCCCTTCACTCCCAATTTCAAGTCATGTGGTTCTTGTATGTCGTTATTTAATTTCTAAATCATGTCTCGCACTTTTATTACATACTGTGTTAATTTTTGGTAGGGTATTCATATTGGCGGATTTGATTGCAATTAGTTTTTTTTGGTGTTTTTCTTTCAAACGCATGTAAATGCCTTACCTTTTTGGTCTAGAGTAATTGTCACCTTTCTTTTAGAATGATTTTGTTGGTTATATCAGGGTGTGTTAGATATAAATCTTTGGGTAGTGTTTGGTTGTGTCTTATGACTTGTGAAATTGGTTTATGTGAGTCCTTGGTGTCTTGTTGGATGTGCGATGGTTTTCGCTGCACTAATATTAGGTGTTGGGACTTGTTGCAGGGAGTCTAGATCATTCCTAAGTGCGCACACGTATCTTCCCAGGTATGAATATATATATGTGCGCCTTCTAAGTGCGTGTTCCCTCATGGCGCGGGGAACACGCTCATTAGTTTAATGATATAAATATATATATATATGGAAGTGCGCGGGCGCGTGCAAGCGAGGTGTTGCTTGAGTTAGGATGTTTCGAATGGACTTCCTTGAGATAGGCAAATCCATGCATTTACTTTCCATCGCTCATCCTTGATTCTTGAGGTTTTCTTTATGTTATTATCTTTCTATGCATCTTTATGGTACCTCTTTAAAGCTTCTTGTGGTGTTTGTAAATTCCCACTTGTTCTTTTTGGGTGTTTTTGGGTTCGCGAAGGGTGTCTCGGGTCACGTCGAACCGCGCACCGTCGGCCGCCGCCGAAGGCGAAGCGATTCGGATCGATTCGGACTGTCCGTCGCTATTTACGGGGAGCCTTTGTTTTTACCGCATGTTTCGAGTTCGTTTCGTTTTGTCTCCATCGGTGTCGAGGTGGGTTTTACTCTATTTATTCATTTGTTTTATTTTTATTTAGACATTGTTTCTATGTTTTCAGATGATCTGCGTTGTTGCAGCGCATTGGCAAGGTTTTTCTGTGATGTTGCGGTCGTCGGCAAGTGGCGCGTACTTGTGCGCAAGTTGGGATGTACCGCATCGTTGTCATAATTGAGCTGCGAGTCGAGGTAGGTCCCCCACTGCACTTACCTTTAAATCTAGAATTTATTAATTGCTTGATGTTTTTTTCTAATTTTAATGAATGATAAATAATATTAGATAATAGAATTTTAAATGATTATTTAGTTTGAAAAGTGCCGTTTATTTTATACTGAACAATTGAAACATTTTCTTGACGGGCGGACACCCAGTTTTGTAAGAGTGCCCGTTTGGCCTTTAAACATAATTCACGAAACTTCAAATGTGCTTCTAGTTTTAAAGATAAATAATTTCTTCTGAACAAGTGTTTTGAGATTTTTTGAGAAATGAGTTTTTACTTTAAAATTGGCGAAGGCCCGTTTGGCACTTTAATTAAATGGATTATCTTGGAAATCCCACTCGGGGGGTGATATTTGGTGTGCGTTGTTTGCGTGAGCTTCATGTGATGTTTGTGCATCGTGACTGATTTATTTACTTTGTAGACGCACCCCCTTTTTATTGCTTGTGTTGACATGGGAACCTGGCATATTGAGTGAATTTTCTGAGAACGATTGTTGCACTAGTTTAGAACACGCACTGGCTAGTGGCCCCATAGGAGGGGAATACTGAGTTATTGCTGCTATGGGGATTGGGCCCCTCGGTTAGGCCATGTAGGGCTATGCCGGGCGTTAGGGCGTTATGACGTCATCGAGTTATGTCATGCCTACAGGATGAGTCACATGTATAGTACGTTCTGGATTGTTCACGATCTCCTAGGTTCGACCCATGTTTCTTTTAGTGTTTATTTGTGTGTGGCGGACGATTGAGAGGTCGAGTTCGGTTGCTGACCCTTGTGTGCCACTTCACCATTGCCCTTAGTGTGTGTTGTGTGTGATTCTCATTTTGACTAACAACTAAAGTTTGGATTTCTAAATTGCTCGTAAAAAAAATGTTTTGAAAATGCAATGCACCTGTTCTTTCAACATTAAACTTGTTCTTAAATTAAAAAGGGCAATGGACTGTTACTTGTTTTAGAAATGAATGTGTGTGGAAAACATATTTTTATATAATTTAGTTCAAACCTGGAGTTGATAAATTCTTTATTTATTGGTATGTGTTTTGGGGATAGATTTAGTCAGGCCTACCTACTGAGTTTTAATACTCACGCCTATAGATCTTTTCTGTTTTTAGTGTTTGTGCAGGTTACAGCTTGGGTGCGTCGCCTTGGGTGACGTTTGGTTGTGAGTTGGAGAGTGACCCGCGAGGTCACACGGTGATAGTGGTTGTCTCTGTCAGTTAGTTTTATTTTCTTTTGTTCTTAGTTACTTTACTTTATTTATTTTGCGCTGCTCTGTTTAATTTTCCTGCTGCTTTAATTAATTATTTTTTTTACTGGGCAAAATCGTTCCCACAACCTCTGTTGATGCCCTGGCGCTTGTCGCCAGCCCGGGAGGATCGGGAGCGCCTCTTGGGTCATGTCACAGACCGGCTCGGGTGACCGGTTCAGGGTCGACCCGAGTTGGTTCGTGACACAATTGAAACCATGAACTAACATTTCCCTTGAGAAAAAGGGAACACTCTCAATTTTAGATCTTCCCAACCCAGTTTTTTCAGTAGAAGCTACTGGAAAATACAATAAAAGTCCGTAATGAAGTCATGGGAGTCTTTGCCGAGCATTCTATTGAAGTTAGGCAGTTGAGACAATATGGATTTTTTATTTCATAGTTTTTGGGCCTAAGTGAGAGCCTAATGTAGGATGAGTTTCTACAAATAGAAGGCAGTAATAATTCTCTCAAACTGTGCCTCTTATCTCATTACTAGGTGAGTTCACATTTACTGGTGGTAGATTGATCAAGTTCTAGTTCTCATCCTCTATGTTAATACCCATTTGATTTCTTTTTTTTAACTCTTTGAGGTGTTTCTCAATATTAGGAAATATAGGTTCAGAGGTCTCAGGTTTATACCTTGTTTGCATGCTTCCGGTTCATAGATTGTTTTTTGAGTTTCTTGGAGAAAGTTGTTTGATAGTTTTTTTGAAATTATTTTTTGTATTTATATTTTTTTAAATTTTTTTATGTTTTATGATATTTTTATGTATTCTATGTTATTTATTTTTTATTTATTTTCTTATATGTGATTTTTTGTTTTTTTTATAAAAATGGTCTCGCACACCTTCCCCATCAACGAATCCGAAATTTGATGGCATGGTCATTGAGCACATGAAAATTTAATATTTATAATTATTAATTACTACTAGTGTAGTGGTAAGAAGCTTATGGAACCAAAATAAAAGACTAATATGTTCTAGTGACAAAAAACAAAGCAAAACAAAAATAAAAAAACAATCAACAACAGTGGATGATGGTGACGAAAATGTGAAGTGCATGAAATTGTGAGTGTGAAAGTGATTGCAAGTGTGAAGACAAGGAATACAGACATGAAAACAAAAATATAGTGAAAAAAATCAATTTATGATAGGGGAAAATAGGATAATATGTTTTAATACTGGTATTCCCTTCCTCATGCATTATAATTTATAAATATGGAACTAATTCAAAGAGGTTGACTAGCTGTGTCATCTGGTCAACCTGTGATATAATAATACCTAAAATTTATCAACTGCAAAGATCATTCAATCAAAAATTGTAAACAAATAAATAAAACACTAAGTTTAAATTATTTTTTGAAAAAGTGTGCCTATCTCCTTTGAGATTGATTCATTTTTCTGTAAAATCCTCAGATTAAAGAAAAATTGATTTTAATCTCAATCAAGACCAGTTTTCACTAATACTTGATGTTTTTAAAAAAATGATTGTCTATAGAATTAAAGAGTGGAATCCAGCAGAAGAAACATGCACAAACAAGGGAAGAATAGATTTAACCCATGAATCTTATCCCATCATAGGAGATTATCCAAGCATCATGATCAAAACAAGTATATTAATAAAATTTAAAACAAAGATGTTCATGTTGTAGATAATAAGAAAACATAATAAAACAAAGAGAGAATATTTCTCTCTCTCTCTCTCTCTCATTTATAGATCTCTAGAACTTCAATTGTCTAACCATTTTTTCTTCCAACTGTCGATGGTGATTGGAATGGTGAAGTGGTGAGGTATGCTCTCGATCACCCGCCTTGGGAATGTGTAAGCAGCGCAGATGAGAAGCATCATCTGCTCCTACTATCTCTTAGTGGAACTAAATTTTATCCTACTTCCCGATGGTTCTCTATTTTGAGGGACGTGTATCCAATGTGATAGTGGTATCTCAAATCTTTTTGTGTTTATTGAGTCTTCAAATCCTCCTCTCCCACTCCTGTTGCATCTCATGGATGACTTATCTTTCCTCCGTGTGGAACCTTCATTGTGCCTCCTTTTATCTGTTGGTGACAGAAGCACAAGACCCCAATAGAATTTACAACTCCTCAAAACCTTGAGCCATGTAACACGATCCCTTAATTAATCAAACATAATGTAAATAAAAATAAGATACAAGCAGTTACAATAAATTTAATAATAAAAACATTAATATATAAAAATATATCACTTAATTATATTATCCGGAATAAATAATAACTATGTATATGCATTTTTTAATATATATGTACTAAAATATAAATATGTTTATAATAAGAATAAAAATTACTATACAGAAATATAAAAGTATTTAAAACTTATAAATTTATATAATATAAATATTTATATTAATATATACACCCATTTTTATTACAAATATAATAATTATAAAAGTATATATATAAAAATAATAAATATTTATTATTATATTTACTTATTTATGTTTACTATTATATATATACATACTATTTAATTTACACATGTACATATATATATGCACAAAAATATATGAATTTATATAAATATATAGTTATTATCAATAAACTATTTTATTATTATTATTATTATTATCATTATTATTATTATTATTATTACTACTACTACTAAAAAACCTGAATTTAAATAAAAGAAATTATTATTATAGTTAGTGTTAAATATATTACAAATAATATTTAATATTATAATTGTATTTATAAATTAATATTAAATAAATTAAAATAACTACTATATATATTATTATGATTATTTTTTTGTTTATTTATTATTATATATTATTATTATTACATATATATTATATTTTATATTATCTAATATATATTCTATAAAATAAAAATAAAAATTAGGAGAAAAGAGGGGGGTGTAGTTGTTTGGGTAGAAGGGAGGGGGGACCAGCTCATGGAGAGGGGAAGGTCCCACATCTAGGGTGATGGGTCTTGAAGGAATGAGGAACTCTAGTTAGTGACAACGGCCAGTGACAAAGAAGGGTAAAACTTTTCCAGATCTAAAATGAGTCTTGGCAGGGCTTTAGGAGAGTGTGGCGCACGACATCAGGACATCGGGAGGCTCAATGGAGAGAGAGGGGGTCATGGGTTACACATTCCGATCTTGATATGAATCGGTTTCTCTACATTCGAAGATGGTCGGGCTTGTGTTTAAGGATAAGGTTGTCTTGAGCAGTCGGTCTGTTCCTCTTCAATGGTGGGATGGATTTATTCAGATATGGGTAAATTAGTGTAATTAGTTTTATCGGTTTGATATGATTTGGGGTGTTTTAATTTGGTTAGTATACAATCTCTGGTTCATGTTTTGGATGGATTTATTGTATCTTGGGTTCTACAGTGGTGAGTGGAGATAGAGAGTGACTCACCATTGATATGGTTTTGGCGGTGGTCGAGTAGGGGACTGGCGGTGATTGTTTTGAGTCACTGTTGGGTTAGGATCAATGATGGGTGAAGTGTCGGTGGGTTGGTACTGGATTCAATGGTGGGTGTAGCTCAGAAGGTGGTAGTGGTACATGATAATGACATGTTGGGATCAAGTGGAAGGTGGGGTATCAATGGTGGGTTAAGAAGTGAGGAGGGTAGGGGACTGGCGAATGGTGCAACATATGGGGGATGACATTGATTCAATGATTCACCATTGGGTAGCAGTGGAGGAGATGCCACCATTGACTTTTCCAATAGTGGATGAAGTGGGGGTGTTGGTGGCGACTTGGGAGTCAGCACTGGAAAAGCTGATAGTGGGTTGTGGGATGAGAGTGGATGAAAATATGGGTGAATTGGGAACCACCATTGGAGTTTCTAATGGTGGGTGCATGGATGGTAGTAGGTTGGGACTGGCTATTGGTAGTTTTTCAATGGTGGGTAAGTCTGGTAGTGAGTAATGACATTGATAGCACCTGAAGAATATAATAAATTAATTTTGTGAATAAAAATTACAAAATAAAAACAAAACACACCAAATTAAAAACAAAAAAGTAAGTATAATTTATTTTCAAAATAAAAAAATGAATTAAATTAATTAATTTGAAATAATAAACAAAAGAAATTAAAAAACTAATTAAATAATTAATTAATTGAAATATTGAATTAAATTAAAATAATTTGAAAATTAAGAATGATATAATTAGTTACAAATGAATAAATTAGAAAAAGTAAAAAATTAATAAAAAATAAAAAATTGTTAATTGAAAATAAAATTTGATTACATAATTAATTAATATAATGAAGTAATTAAATTAATTAATTAAACATTAATTAAATGAAAATTAATTAAAAACAAAATTAATTAAGTAAAATAATAAATGAAATAATTATTTTGAAAGAAAAAAATGAAATAATGAATGAAATAATGAAAATAAAAAATTAATTTTTTTAAATAGAATAAATAATTAAATTAAAAAAGAGAATAAATTATTTAATTTTAAAAAATATTCAAAAATATTAATTTAAAAACTAAAATACATATTTGAAAAAAATAATTATTTTATTAGTTATATCTAAGAAACACAGTATTTGATATTTATTAATTTAAATAAATTATTTTGATGATCATAATATAAAAATTTCAAGAAATGATATAGAAATGTGAATTAAAAAGTATCCACATCAAGTAATAAAAAATAAAACTGCATCCTCATTTTGTTTTAAATAATAAAAGTGCATGCCAAAAATTGCTCCCATTAATTTCCACTAGTTATGAGCTTTACTTAACAATTATTTTTATGAATTCATATTGATTGCATAAATAATCTAATTTCCTTTCCTAGACATATAAACATGGTCAAAGTTGAATATCTGGAGATATATCACCCATCACCGTTACCTCAGGTTTAAATCCATTTGTTAAAAGATTTGTTTTAATATTTTGTTGTCAGTAAACATGGTGAACTTTTTACCAAAGATATATTGGATCATGTTTTTAATGTATGGACTATCACAACTAATTTTAAATCATGTGTTGGATATTTCTTTTTCATATGTTCACAATTGTATCAATCCATAAGCTACAACATGGTCTCTCTACATAATAATAGAACCCAGTCCAGATATAAAAACATCACAATATAACCCATAGCCTTGTCTTGGTTCTATAAATATTAAGATAATTATGAAAGTAAGAAAAAAATTAATCACTTGAAAGTATTTTTATAAATAATCATTCCATTTGAATGGGAAACATTTACTTGTAAAATTATTCATAGGAGAAGCAAGTCTTTATAAATTTCATAAAAAGTGATGATAATAGCCTACTGATACCAAAAAACTCCTTATCTTGAATATGTTTATAAGCAGTTTCCATGAAATGATTTCTTTAATATTTTTACGATCAACATATATTCCTTCCTCATAAATTAAAAAACCAAGGAAACTTACTTTCTATATCCAAAAGTCACACATAGTGAATTTATCATAGAGTTGGTGTTCTGGTAGTGTACCCCATATAATCTCTAAGTTCTTCACATGGTCATCTCTAGTTTGAGAGTACATCATGATATCATAAAAAATACCAAGAAAATGATTAAAATTATATATGAATGATATAGTTTATTAAGTCCAAGAAAACTGAACGTGCATTCATAAGGCCAAATTTCATGACCAAGTATTTATAGTGACTATATCAGCTTTGAGAATCATTCTTTGGGATATCCTATTTCATTAAGTGATGTTGGTGATACCTTGATGATAGCTCAATTTTGGTGAACAATTTAGCTCCATTCAATTGAGTGAAAAAATTATCACTTTATGGAATAAGATATGGATTCTTTATCATAACTTGATTCATTTTACGATAAAAAACACATAATAGAAGTGTACCATCATCCTTATTTATGATTATAATTAAAGTATTCCTAAATTTTGTATTTGGTCTAAAGAATATATTGCTTTACAATTCTTCCACCTAGACCTTTAATTCCCTTAATTTTCTTGTTTCCATTTTATATAATGGAAGAAAAAATGGGCTCTTTCCTATAATTAGATTGAGAGAAAATTAAATTTCCCATTTAAGTTTTAGAAAAGATAAATCATATAGAAATATATCTGGGTATTGGTCTAGTATAGTAAGAAGGCTCATATTCCCCATTTCATCAGTCAAATCCTTGTTCATTTATTCTATCTAGTAAGATATTATTCCATACACTGTCATTAGAGGTATTTTTATACCTACATTCATATCCTAATATCCTTTGAATAAATCAATAGAACCACCCAAATATGTTAATGTTACTTACCGGGTATAACAGTTGATATATGATTTGAATTATACCAACAATTCTATTCTAAATATTAAATCAAAGATTTCTATTTCCATGATAGTAAATCCCCATAAACTTTTCACTATGTTGATGGCAATAGAACACAATAGACACTTAAAAAATCTACATTCCCATGTTTAAGAGGTGTCTTGATTCTCAAAACTTGATATATCATCTCCAAATACAACCACAATTTATTTATCACACACAATGAAATAAATTAATGGGAAATTATGATTTCAAACTAGAAATTCATATGTTTTGTTTTAATAAAGATGGTACCATGAAATATCAATAGATATAATTTCTAAATAATTATATGATGCTCAGATTCATATAATCTTCAATTAGAGCCAACTGAGTAGTCCTTGTTTCCCTGCTAATGTGGTATTAATGGAACTATCAAGGTGTTCCTAGAATCATCCTAGGTTACTTAATGATGGGGAAAAGAACTAATATGATGATATAATCTTGGTTGATCATGAGATACATGAGACCAATTTGATCCATCTCCACCTGTTGACTTGATAGGTTTTAAACAAAAGTTCTTGAGGTGTCCTCTTCATCCATAGTTGTGACACTCTTGAGATGACACCATACATTCCATCTTCTTATGACTTAATAATCCCTATTGAATATAGATTGATTTGATACTATGATGATGGGGAAAGGATAATAATCTAGTGGATTGGTTATATGGCACTCTTCCACCTTAAGAGTATCAGTACCATCTACACTTATTCCCAACACTGGAGTTCCCACATGTTTCTGATTTAAAAAATATATTCCCATAAGATTCACCAATATCTTTTTCTGTAACCATTACCTTGTTCACATTGTCCTTATAGTTTTTAAAATTGAACATGATAACCTTGTAATGAATATTTTTTCATAGAACCAACTTGAATATGCATTCCTTGATAGATTTACTGGAAGGTACCTCTGGAGAAAAGAATTCTATATAAGTGAGTCGAGCCACATATTCTATCACTAGAAAATTAGCATGGATAGCTAGGTCCCACCAATTTTTTAAAGGTATTTAGGAATGTATAATTATATCATAAACATGATATCAGTTGGTGCAAAAATAAAATAAAATATCCTATTCATTCTACCTAGTGATGCTTATGGTTTTCAGGTCCCCAATCACCCTGAAATATTAGTGGATTCTATCTCTAAAATTTCAATGAGTGATGCATGTAATGTGGATCCTCCATTTTATTCCCCTTTTCAATATCCTACAACAACTGCATGATACTCTAAAAAAGTTTTTGGCTCAAATGTAGTTGAAGTGCAACCAAATTCTCCAATAAACCCTCTTACTGGATTCCTAGTATCCTAACTGGTGGAATCTTTCTAGAACAAAAATTTTAATATATAGTTAGTTAATACATGTTTTTTAAATCATTATTTACAAATTATATTATAAAATAATAATAAAGGTCATAGAAATATAATTTCAAAATCAACAATTTTAAATAACATATGAATGATACAATCTTAGTGACAAATATTTTTACTAATGTATAATACCAAAATCTCATCGGCTAAACCCACAATGATGTGTTAACAAAATTATTAACAGTGTATAAAAACACCTTTTGTACCTAGAACACCCTGGTAACTCAGGTTTAAGCATAAAAAGTTTATCCACATATTTTTATACTATAAATTTCATGTTTTGATGCATCTTGTATTCTTGATTCAATCCCAACTGATGGACAATACTAATATGATACCATTTTTAATATCCTAACCCAACCCATTGGCTTGTAAAAGACCAAAATTACACTAACCTCAATTGATGTCCTCTAGACACCAAGGTATGGAAATGAATACCAAGGTATTACTAAATCATGGGGGATTATTTAACCTTATATAACTAACCTACAATAGATAAACCACAATGATACTAAGAGAAACATGGTGCATGATATAATTCAATAAAAACATATTAATGAAATAAAACACCAAAAAAATAATAAGAGTCTTAATAAGAAAACAATACAAATAAAATGTCTAAAAATCCCAATGATGAAAATATCTGAGTACCAAGGTGGAGCTATAATTGACTCTGATACTATAATACCTCCAAGCTCTATCCACTAATGAAAAAACATCAAGATGATCCACTAAATAAGTAAACAATATTACATTGACCTATATCATGATAAATAACATCTTCATACACACCAAAGTGCATATGTGTGGGGTGGGTATATTGACTCAATAGGCAATCCCCATGAATCCTAAAACATTCCAATAAAACATGAACAAGTTTTTAAATTTATTTAAAATAGGTGGAGAGTATAAAAATATTTATCATGATAGATATATGAAAAACAAAAAAATAACCTACACTAATGTACAAAATAAGAATGGACCCATGAAACCATGAAATACCCTAACCAAATGCACCTCATATCATAGAAGTTCCTCTAAAAATTCCAACTCACGAGCAAAAACCTAACCCTCTAGTCAAAAGTATTCACATAATGATATAATAAAATGTGCCCAAATTGGCACTACAACTATGTATAACTCAAAAGTCTCTATACACATAAATATGAATTCACACTAAACATGTCCATTCCATATTCACACACCCAAATCATTTTTTTAAATTCTGTTAAATCATTTTATCTAATATGTTTTGGGCATCACCCACAAACCAAGATTCTCAGACAAACTTACAAGAGAGATTTTCATAGGGGTTTAACATGAGTTATACAATAAAAGTAGAATAAATTTATGTTATAAAATATAAAATCCATCTATTTACCTGAGAAAGTAGAATTATGGAGAATGAACCTACCAAATATTTATTTGACATGAATAATTGGCTCATAATCTCATAGATCTAACATCTCATTTATATTTCTTCAAAAAATCCAAAGAATATTTCTTTAAATTAACCCCTAAACTATATATATGATCAGGATAAACTTTATTTAGGGTTTATCTCTATATAAAATGATAATATCAAGAATATAAAGTAATAATGAGGCTTTTAACTTTGATTCTCTAGATACAAAGCACTCTGATTTATTGGAATGGACCTTCAGAAAGAAATAAATTACCTAAAATTCCTAGAGGTGGAAATAGTTTTGAGATAATATATCAAGGGAGAAATAATGAGGGGGTTGGGTTTATTTTTAGGATTTAAATATAATTTTTATATTTCATTAATCATAAGGAATATTTTGGAAAACTGTCTTCCAACTATATGGGAACTACTAGATAATACATAGGGTCGCATGGTTGGACTATATAGTTTAGTAAACCATGTTCCAACCCTAAATTATTCCACTATAGAAAATTTTATAAAGTTTAATAGTTATCATATATTTTTTAAAAAAAATTTCACCAATCATGGGAATATCCAATGAGATTCATTAACCCTCACAAGGTTTCTTGAAAAAATCCACATAGTTACCCTTAATTATGCTTAAACCATGAACCCTTCATAATTCTTACAACAAAAAATATCTAGAAACTTATAAAAGCCAACATAATGACTATATAAATTCAAAATATATAACAAAAGGTAAAATTAACTAAAATTGGGGGTGTAACAAAACCCATGAGAAAGAAGTGAGGTTTATAATCTTGCCTCAAAGCACAACCAAATGCTATATCATAATGATTCCAAAGATATTAAGGAATTAAATAATTATAGAAATTCATATTTGAATAAAAAATAAAATATCTTGAATATAGAGTTCTAATTTATATAAATTCATGATAAGTTTTGGAAAATAAAGGATAAAAAACAAACCAATTAGGTGGTAGTTTATGAAATGAGTAATGGATCTTTTAAAGAAGTAAGGATTTGATTATTTTTGTTTAGAATAGAATTAAAACAAGAGGGTTTTACATAAAATAATGTGGGTTTTAAAAATATATTAATGGATAAAAAACATTTTATGGTGGTGTTACTTGACATGAAACTGGAAATCGGTATGTTCTGTTAAATCATGTTTACATAAAATAGATAATAGTAAAGGGAACTTAAACATTGTATCATCCCAAGAAAAGAATGATTAATTAATGTTGGTATATATATATAAGGAATATAGACATAAAATATGTATGGAATAAATTATTATAATATATATTAAAATGGATAAAATTAAATATAATTTGTAACCCAAAAGTAACAAGGGAGGGTTTAGAGGATCCCTTTTTATGTTTTAAAATTCCTATGTTGAAACCCACACAATTAAAAAAGATAATAAAAATTTATTTTAAAAATGGTTAAGGGGAAATATGAGGATCATAGGAGATAAAAAATATTTGGGTTTGAAGATAGTAATGGATAGCATTGTTAGGAAGGGAAAATATTGATATAGAGGAGAAAAAATCATGAGAGAGGACTGGTATTGATTATAATAGTATTGCAACTTTTAGGAAGAAATTAACTAAAAAATAATTTTTTGTTTTAAAGAATAAATTTATAAAAAAAATTATTTTTATTGTATACTAGAGAAGTGGAATAATAAGGGAACTTATAAAATAAAAGTCAAGAAAGATAGCTCAAGACCCAAATGGAATGAAAATTGATTAAAAAACAACTTATAACTTTGTATCTTTTAAATAGAAAACCCATGAAGGGATAAAATGATATGGAAAATAATGGATTAGGGGAAGGAATAATGTTGATAAATCCTTAATAATGAATTTTTAAACATTTTAAGTATTTTACTATTATATTTTCACTTTTACCATTTTTTCTTACCATGGTACGTAGTTTGTAGCTATGTAATTTACTTTAAATGCTTAAAAATAAAAGGGAACTTATTACATAATTTGGAAATAATGATTCCAAATATAAAATAAATTTTTTGAAAAAAAAATTATAAGGATGATTAAATGTAAATTTAATATTAGTAGACATAACCTGTAAAAACAAACTTTAGAAAAAGTTTATTTTTTGCTTGAAAATAATTCAAATATGGCTCGAAACATAGATTTTTCATCCACAAAACCGCGGTCCTAGAGAAATTTACTAAAAATAAAATACACCCACATAAATTATATGGACTTATAGGATCAAAATAATGATAAAAATGTAACCATAACAAGAGACATGGACATTTAAAGAAATATGTTTCCATCCACCAAAAGTAAACAAAAACTATATGTCGTAGTAAAGCATTCATCTTTTTTTGTGGATTTACCCTAATCTAAGATGCACAATAGTTTATTAGGTATACGCCTCACCTCAATGTAGAAAAATTGTTTGAGGTATTCTAATCATCCAATGTATTTTTTATTTCCAGATATACTCCCACATCATCCTTTGAAATAATAGACATTCCCTCATAGTCATAATGGTGTAGTTCATAATAGACATAACTAGACAAGTTATACTCTTTTGCATAATCACCAAGTAAGGATTTCTTCCCAGAGTGATCCAACATTGGTTTCTTCACATCCAAAATAGGCATAAAAACTGATTCATCATGTACATAGTCTTTTATAGGCCCCATAGAATCATTATTTAGTGACTAAAGATCATATATATATATATATATATATATATATTAAAACACTTGTTTTGTAAAACAAAATTCTCCAGTATCTCAAGATAAATTATATAAAATTATAATTTATTGATGGACTCAATCATTGAGAAGAAACTATTTATTATATTTTTTTTATTAAATTCATGTTAATACCTAAATTCAACGATTTATTGGTAGGTTTAGGCTATGCGAATGGCATCATGTGTTCCTCGTCAGGCCTTATTGCATCTGAGATACTGGAATTCAAAGGAGGCTTACCATCCTTTTCAACTGGGATACTAACACCACCTATATTTTAGTTGGGATAAGTAATAAGGTAATTATTTATAATATATTCCTCCTACCCTAGAAATATATGATTATCAATGAATGATTCCTTATGTAGACAACTGGGATGAACTGTTGATTCATAAGTCCTTATCATACCCTCCTATTCTATCTTCTGGATAGCAGTCTAAGTGTCAAGATCATCAATATCCTACATGGAAGGTTCTTGAGAAACATCAGCCACCAATGTAGTAAGAGAATCATCAGATTCTGAAGTGACTGGTGTAATGTTTCAAGATGAACCCATGTTATATTCACCCCTTCCCTAGAATGGAAATTCTATAGTGTTAAGAGACTATTTTTTGATTTATATATATTTATTCCCTTTATATTAGAAATATTATGACATATATCCATGTTGTATGATTATTGGAGACTAGAGTTGGAATTTTACCCATCATGTCTAGGAAACTACCCAAACAAATTACATGTAATATTGGGTTTAATAACACTTTTAAGAGTATAAAGGTCAATGGCCTCAAAATACATGGAATTCAAAGCCTTTAATTTCAAATTTATAGCTGAATGACCAGTTATCTTATTGCTACTAGCATGATTTAGAGAGGGGGTCTTTTAATATCCTCTAGGTGAGTCCATTTTTTAAAACTTCAGATTGGAAATATGGTTTTTACCCTTACTATTTCCAGAAATCATATAAATATCACCATCCATATCAGAAAAATCAAGGGTTTTATCCTCCATAGGTAACACTTCTTTCTCAAAAATCTCATCATGAGGGGCTTGGACATAATGTCTTGACTATTAAATGATCACTACATCTGCTTGATCACTACTATTAATAGAATTCCAAGCTCCAACATCTTGGAAAATGTCTTTATAGGACCTTATATCATTTTCATTATTATCTAAAGAATCTTTCTCTTGTGATGTATCATTCATAATAGGTGTATTCTAATTTTTGGAACACAAAATTTAAGAACATGAAATTTAAAATTTTAATTCTCGACTAGATTTTGAAGAGTCCTTCAATTTGTGAATATGAAATTCTTTTGAAATATCTCATCAAAGTGCCCAATGTTATAATGAATATTATAGAGCCTATAAATCCATTAAAATTACAATATAATTTATGACCTAAAATCGCTAGAAACCAAACATACAGTTTCAGTGAGTATGGAGTAGAGGTCCTACTCAACCAAAACTCTAGAAAATAGGCTATACCAAGAACACTCGATTTTCCTATCAAATTTAATGGGTATTCCCACTACGCAAGAAATTTCCACATAATTTTTGGGTTCTAGAGGAACCATTTAAGAACCTTAATTTTTATCTTGATCTGAGTAACCAAGTTGATCACATAATCTGGATCAAAAATCGGGTCCCATTAATGGATTCTAAAAAAACCAGGCTTTAGAGAAACTAAATAGAATCTCTATAAATTCAGTTTCCATTTATTATTATGAAAATTAATTTTAAATAACCCATTACCAATTCATGTTAGCATCCAGCTATCGAAACCCCATACTAGGATTAACTAGTTCTTTATATCTTCATGTTTCTAGAGATAATTCACCTTTAAGGAAAAACCCTTGATAGTAATGGAATGATTAAATTCCTTAATACGATCCTCAAGGATGATGCGATTTTTTTCAATGAAGGATAAGGAGACATTCCACATTATATGCCTGTGAGTAGAAAGTGGGTCAATATAGGATCTAAGAAAAACCTCCACGATGATGAATGTTATGCACTCAAGGATTGATGTTGGTCTCTAAAGCATAATTATACTAATGATAACAAACACTATATCACTAATAAAAATAGGGCATTTAAAAGCTATAAAAACTGCCTTTAACAGCGCTAGAAAACCGCTGTTAATCGCAGCGAAGATAAAAGGGGTCCCTTTTAACAGTGCTAAAAAAGCACTCATAAAGGGTTCCCTTTATCCGTGCTAAAAAAATCATTGATAAAGGTCCCCATTTATCAACACGTTTTTAGCGCAGATAAAAGAATCCTTTATCAGTGCTTTTCTGAGGGCTAATAAAGGCCTCCTTTATCAACTCTATTTTGAGCGCTGATAAAGGACACCTTTATCAGTGCTATTTTGAGCGTTGATAAATGCCCCCTTTATTAATGCTCAATTAGCGCTGATAAAAGAGAAGTTTCCTGAGCAAACCTAGCACCTGCATAGAACCTTCACAATTGAGACAACACCTGAACACATAACACAAAACAACACCTTCACACAAAATAACTGCACAAAACAACACCTACACAAAAAAGAAATGAAGAACAAAACAACATGCACAAGAGTTTCATAAACAATGCTATATAAATTTACTCGAAATAATGAATACAAAATAACACACTGCTATATAAATTTCAAACAATGTTTTATATGGTTACAATTACATTATCCAACAAATAGTTAGAAACATTAATGTTTCATCCTTTTTGCACCTGTGATCCCCTCTCAAAAATTGTCGTCCATGGTATTAGTTGTTAAAGAAAACATCCGAACTCAGGAAAAAAATTCCACCTATATAAGAAAACAAATATTATGTTAGTAATAAAATAATGAAATAAATTAAACATTAATATGAAAGAATATATTAATAAAATGTCAATATTTAATAAAAAATACACATTTGGGTAGGTAGGGGGCCATAAGACTAGATGATACTTGATACCTAACCGTGATATGGGTAGGTAAGAGACCATGATAAGCTAATAGAGTAATAAAAAGTAAATAAGTCCACAAAGTATAAGAATTAATTATTTTGAGAGGTTTCTTAGTGAATGGAATTTCCCACTTTCTCTTCTTAGTCCTCTTAGAGGAAGGAAATTGAAAATATAACTTGAGGTTATAATGGTGGTGCTGATGGAGGCACAAATAGTGTTTCATTTGGATCAGAAACAACCACATCCATGAGCTTCATTTGACTTGAACAACCCTGATCATCCGCCTCTCAGTCACTTGTTGAACCAACTTTGGCCATCGTGTCCCTGGGAAAGTAAAATAGAGAGGTGGGAGGTGACCAAATTTTACCAGCCTCTTAAAATATCCAAGAGAAAAGGGTTAAAGTCTTCTCCCCCTATGATGATGGTGATCACTGAGCCGGTCCCTCCCCCACCGGAGGGGGAGGGACCTCCATCGTCCTCTAAGATATTGATGGACTTTTTATCCTCATTCTCCAATCCCGATCTCCTTCCGCATTTCCCACAGAGATTCATATGCCCTAAGGTTACCGAGCTCTATGTAGGGAGCCCTAATATTCCATTATTGATCTTGGAGTTGAACGATGCCTCAGAGCTCCTCAGTCAGACCCTGGTAGTGAGTTTCCCATGGATAAGCCTGTCGGTGGAATCCTTTGATAGGTTCATTTTTTGTTCTTGGGATAAAAAAGATAGGGAGACGATGGGTATGCTTGACAACAGATGCATTTTTATTCGTTTCACATTGAAGGATGACCTAAATAATGCTTGTTCTAGTGTGATTCACAACTGCAACAGGTACCGCTTCTTCCTCTAAAGATGGTCTTATGACTTCCATATGAAGAGGGACTCCTCTTTGGGGGCGATCTAGGTGAGTTTCCCTAATCTCCCCCTTCCTTTTCAAAATCCTTTGATCATTAGGATGCTTGGGAACCTCATCGAGAGGTATTTAAGCTCTGATCACTGAACCACTATTGTGTTCCATCCTGTTAATCCTCGTGTGTGCATGGAAGTGGATTCCTCGAGGAAGCCTCTTGAGTTAGTTTGGGTTACCATAGGAAAAGAATAACAGTGTATAAAGTAGATCGTGTATGAGTCATGGGATGACTTCTGTTTCGGTTGCAAGCTTTAGGCAGACTTGTTGATGAATTGTAGACGTGGGTTTGGACATCAGATTTCTGCTAAGTAGAATATGGTCCTAGGTTCGTGATATCCCCTTGGGGGTCTATTGTAGTGGCCAAAATGCAGAGGGGAAATTGGATACTTCTGATAAATCTCACTTCCAGGGTACCAGGAGTATAAGTTCGTAGGAGGTAGGTAGGGGGTGTCTAAGAAAGGAGTGGGGAGCCCTATCAGCACTGAGACATTTCAGTGTGCTGTAGGGGATTCAGGGGATGCATCTTCCTGTGGTTTTGACCTTAATGCAAGTGATGAGAGCTCAGACTATCAGTCTACCTCTCAAGGTGGGTATTTCAAACGAGATAGAAATCTTAATTCAATTGTGGACTGCATTTTCTCTCCCGTTTTTGATCCTCCATGTGACGAAGTCATAGTTCCAAATCCAACTTTGGTTTCTCAGAGAAGGAGGTCCACATGGATGCTACAATGATGTTTCACAATGAGGAGGTTGAACCTTTAAGGAACATATTTCAAGAGGTGTCCTTACTAAATGTTGCGGTGCCCCCACATAACAAAGGGAGGCTTGAGGAGGGGAGTGTGGCCGAGCCTCCTGGAATGTAAAAGGTGCACCAGTTCTCTGCAGCAGTTTCTCAACCTAGAAAAGGGAGTAAAGATGAGGGGAGTGTCTTGGGCCCCTTGGTCCCAAAAATTTTCTGTTCAAATCCCCAATCCTATCCAAAGGCTTCATGTATAGGGAAGAATAGGTAGAGCCCCAGTGACCTGGGCAACTGTTTTGGGTCGAGCCCCCCCACAGAAGGCCCGGGAGTTGAGTTGAAGGACCATTTTGATATTCTAGCTATTCAAGATCAAGATGTGTCTCATGAGGAGGATTATTCAGGTGATGAAAATTATAGACAAATCTTATAGGAAAGTTGGGACCGTTTCCAAGGGAAATGTGCTAACGGTTCTAGAAGGAAGAAGGGACTAAAAGGGAAGTGTGACCCTGAGAAATGCATTTTGGTCTAGGTGAAAACCCCAAAGGATGTAAAGACTATTCTTACTCACCCAAACCAATGGAAACCGGGTCAGCCAAGAAAGGTGGGAGCAAGGAAAGAAAAGTTCTACAAGACGGGGAGAGTGTTGATCCAAGCAGAGATCCAAAAGTGATGGAAGAAGAGGTAGTGGAGTTCTTGAAGCTCATATTCCACTCCAAGGAAGAAATGATTGAAAAATTCATTCTTCCCAAAGCCTCAAATGAGGATATTGAAAGAATTTATTAAAGAAGGTTTCAAGTTGAGGCCTCTGAGGAGTAGGAAGTGTGGATCGACAAGTAAGACCAAAAAATAGCATGAAAATCACCCTCGAGGAATTCATTTATACAATGGAAAGGATGGTTACACACCTCGAAGAACTTATCAGGGAGGATCCAGATACAAAACTTAGTACTTTGCACTGGGAATTATATAGAGTGGATGATTCAAATAATCTTAGTCTTGTGTTTAATAACTTTGTGATCTCTTTCAACACGTGGTGAATTTTGTTTTGTGAACGATGGTTTTCCACTTGTCTGTAAAGTGGATTAATAAAAAATTTATATTCGGTGGTAATAGAAAATAAATTTTATCGTAGTCCTCACAATATCAAAGAATACATGAAAGTGATAATAACACTTATCTTACAACTTCACTAGATCCATCCTAGTCTCCCTTATCTTCACTAGTAACCATTATTCTAGGAATTATCATTATCTAAGCTAGGGGTGTGTAATGTTATTGTACTTTGACAGAATGAATCACCACAAAATGTTATTGGGGAAGTGATTTGACTTTAATGGGTTGTTGTTCATAGAATATTCCTTTGGGAGCGATCAAAATCCCAAATCCCTATAGTTCTATTTCCACTTGACACAACACTCTCCAGACCTCTAAGGTCAATGTATTACTCCTACAGTTGTCCCAGTATTGGAATGTGATGGAAAAAACCACCATAATTAGAGCTGATCCCCCACTGACTGGAACTTATTTCACAGGAACCCCATATATTGTTACCAAACCTGTTGGAACCCTCTTTGTTGATGGTGTTGGATCTAAGTTCCTCATTTTCTTCTAAGATATCTAGAGAGTTGTGGGTCTTCTAGAAGATGTTTTTTTATGGAATATAACTTTTTGGTGATTTTAGAGCCCCTATGTCCTCCTCCTCATCCACTATTAAAAGATCTATGTGCTTTATCACCAATGGAGCAAACTGACCATTCGGGTATGATCAGACCAAGTTATCGACATAAGCCTTGGAGAGGCCAAAAACCACAATATCTAGAGGGAAGGTCACCCGAACCTAAGTTTCCTACCAGGTGAACATTATCCACAATTTATGAGACACCATGGGATGAATTTCTGAATGGATGTGAGGAGGAGTGGGGAATTTCATCTGAATACACTAGACTATCTCCCAAAGTTGTATGATGCATACCACTCATAGAATATCTTTCAATTAATCCAATTAGATAAAACACCCTCACATATGGATAAAATATAGTATTAGGCTATAGGATCACCCTTTACATTATTGGTAATTTCACAGGTTGGTGCTCCGTATGGTTTTATTAAACTGATCATACCGGTTCACATTTCTCTTGATCTATTAGTTCTTTAGTGTGATTAGCCAGACCCCACTAATACATTATAAAAATTTCATAAACTGGTAACTTGGAATGTTGTGAGTATTATTTAACTCATATCCACCAATGTGGGCCCCCATACAACCCCACCACGGTTGGAAGGGTCTTAATTTAGTCATCATACTTGTCTCTCCTAAAATCATTGCACCATATATCATATTAATGTCCCATATACTGATGTCGAACTCACCATACATAAAATGAAATTTGTTCATGTATTGACTCTATAAACTGAATAATTCTACCATACTATTTTTTTGCAATAAGTAAAGTTTTGATAAGACTAAATAGATTCATAAAATCCTATCTTTTTAAGCTCATCCACAAACTCAGTGGCAGTACACTGAACCATAAAGGGACAACCCTGGTTCATCACAAAGATTCCACCTGATCAAATAAACCAACCAGATAAACACCCAAACTTATAATTTGATATATAATCATATAATTTTGATCTATACATATGGGTTTTAATCTCTATATCATGTTATAACCCTTTAAAATCAATCCACATAGGCTTCAAAATTAAGTGCATGACTTGTTCAAAGTCATGTGATCACATGACCATAATAGGATCATATGATCAAATGAACTTGGGAGATTTATACGATTACACGACCCTTGAAGCTTTATGCGATCATGTAAATAAGACAAGAATACATGAATCATGGTTCAAGTGAATTAATTTGATTATGTGATTTGTTTATGTGATTTGATCATGTGATCAGATCACATGATCAGTTCACATGAAGCATTAATACAAAGGAGCTTATGCGACATGATCACATGAAGAGGCTTATATGAAGTAGAGAAAAAACCTAAGAGTTCTCATAGATCTATGAAATATTGAGTCATTAGTGAAATATATTTCCCATTAATCTCTTATCTATAGGAAATTTCATGGAATAACAAGAGTATCTTAGAATACTAAAAGAAAAACAGAAGCCCAAGGGAACCGGTCAGGTATTCACTTCCTCATAACAAAGTAATTTTTTATTATTCTAGAATTTGTATGTGAGGTGTGTATGCATCTGGAAATTGATGTGATGCAGGTTCTTTATGAGGTGCATATGCACCCAGATTTTGATGGGCATGCATATGTGTATATGATGTGGGTTTTTTTGAGAAATTGTGGAGATGCAAGATCTATGGAAAATGATTTTACTATGAAAACATCAAGATTAAATCTGTGATTGAGAAGACACAACGTCATTTCTCTTCCTACGAAGGCATGTCACATGGACATAAATCTTCTTAAATAAACTAACCCTTCAAGGAATAATGAAAATCAAATCAACATTTCATTATATAATATTTTGTTAAAATAGACATATTATATCACAACACTACCTTTACATCTTTCCAAATAGTTTCTTTGGTACAAATATAAGATAATAACAAAATTAATGATTCTTTGTGCACTTTACTACTGTTGGTTAACTACCGATTAGCATAGCATCTGATCTGAACTTTCGATCCAGGGTCCCCATGATGCTCTGATGCGACACCATCTCTATGATATCATCATTGAACATTCAGTGTTCCTTCTCCTCCTGCACCCATTTACATAGTAAATGGGTGTAGGAGGAGAAGGAAGAGTGAAGGAAGAATGATGATATCATAGAGATGGTACGGGATGAGAGCATCAAGGGGATTCCAAATCAGAAGTTCAGATCAGATGCTATGCTAATCGGTAGTTAACCAACAATAGTGAAGAATCCTTAGTTTTGTTAGTAAATTTGTGAGTGTTGCACAACAAATATTCTTCCAACACACTGCATCAGTAGAAATAGATGCATAAATGACCAAAATATAGAATATAAATTATCCATGTCATAATAGTTTAGGTCTAGTGCTTTTGGAAACCTGGAAATATAAATAACTAGTTCATAAGAGTCTCTCATTAAGTTATGATTTACTAAAAAGTCAAATAATTTCTAAAATAATTATTCATAACCTAAGAATATAAAACATAATAAAGGGTGATCATATATGCTCAATAAGTCTAAACAAGGGAGATGCCTTGGCTGCTTCTTCAGTGGATGTGGTACGGCCTCGGCATTGGAAGCAGAAATATTGGGAGTGATTCATGCGGTGGAATTTTCCAAAAAAAAAGGGTTGGAGAAAGCTCTGGATTGAATGTGATTCAACCACTATTTTTCAAGCTATCTGGAAGGGGGTGGTGCACCTTGCATGGCCACTTACCTCTCAATGGATGAAATTCCTTGCTTTGCTCATGGATCTCAACTACATTGCCACTCATGTGTTCCGTGAAGTGAACATGGTTGCTGATAGTCTTTCCAACAAAGGGGTCAACCAGGATATTACCTGGCTGGATGATTTTCCAGATTTTTTTCTCCCCTTTTACGATAATAATTGTAATAAGATTCCGTCTTTTAGAATTTTGTAACTCCTCTTCTTTTTTGAGCAATAAGTAGTGTCTTGGTCTTTGACTGAGGCACCACCTCTTTAAAAAAAAATTAGTTTTTGCGACAGTCATGGTAGTATTGAAAGAATATAAATACACAAAGGATTAATAAATATTTTAAATGAACTCATAATTATTTTTGAAAATACCTCTTCAGGGATTCTAGTTTGTTGATGAAATACGATCTATTTCATAAATTTACCCAGATAATATCCACAGTCCTTTCCATTGATTTGTTTTGGACACTGCAAAAACATTGATAAAAATTAGTAATTTGTTTCTATATGTGTTTGGATAGTGCAATATTATTATATATACCAAGATATTTTTTCCATTTGTAGATCTTGTAGGCATTCTTGTCCTTAGGCCCTAGATTCATTCCATGAAGTAGACGATATTGATACACCACCCTATCACAACATAATCCTCATTAAAAGATAATATAAATTATATAACTATATGTTTAGTTCTAAAATGTTGGATCTAGTGTATTAAAAATTGACAAATGCCATCATGCGTGGTCGGTTTGTTGCATATCCATGCATTGAATCCCGAAAAAAAATATTTGGAGTATCCAAATTGACTACAATCAGCATCCAATATTGCCTAAAAATGCAAAAAAGGAATATTTAATGAAATAAATGAAAATACAGTTGATATGATTAAATTGTAGATCTTTACCCCTGTATAATTGGTATTTAAAAGAGTCTGTCATCCATAATTTCATTTTCAAACGATTTGAGGAGGGATGAAATTATTTCAGCCTCTTTATAAGAATTTATTTCTTCATTTGAAGAGGTGATGTGAGGACTAATGAGTCCAAATTTTTTTTCATGAGGAAATACCTCCAATTGTTTTTCATATATGCGCCTATGAAAAATATGAAATGTATTTTGTCATAATTATCATAGTATATCATCTTTTTTAAAATAAAATCATGAAAACATACCTCATGTATACATTTACTACTAAGGCACCTAGACATTCATTATTGAGGATTTCATTTACATTTTTAGCACTAATGAAATATGATTTTTTCTCTTCGTACATATTTTTTTCAAAATCAACTGTGTGAGTATTGCTGTCTATCAACTTTGTATCCACATGAGCCTCCAATGATATTAACTACGGACATAGAACGAGTAGGGTTAAGGTGATATCAATAGATCATTTCAATCGGTTGGTTGATCCTTACGATAGTTCTGAGTTGATATTTCATTTCACCCCCTTCTCTTTATCGTTCTATAATAACATTCATCAATTAAGACCTTTTCTCATTAA
Organism: Viscum album; assembly: GCA_963277665.1. Classification (NCBI taxonomy): domain Eukaryota; kingdom Viridiplantae; phylum Streptophyta; class Magnoliopsida; order Santalales; family Viscaceae; genus Viscum; species Viscum album. Next base: position 88,942,241 of record OY728135.1, on the reverse strand, counting down.
ATGTTAAAGGTTCATATTGAAAAATAAATTGGAAATGGATACCTCCTGGTCAACATGTTTTTTACAAGAATTTTCATCCATGCGATGAATGTTCTAACATCTTGTTCGACTGTATGAATGTCTTCATCATCATTTGGAACAGGTAGATCAGCACTCGACTCATTAGCTACGTTAATCGACACTCTGACATGTTATTTTGGATGTTGTATATTGTGTAGCATGCCATTCTATATATTGAACACCATAGAACTTGCTACAAGGCGATATGTGGGAGTTGTTAGATATAAATCACATTCATTTTCACCTGGTTTAATAATAGTACAAGAAATGTATTAGTGTCTATGTGATTCACATTTCATAGAAACAATTATTATAACACTGATTACCTCATCTATGTCAGGTCTTTAGGGGAATGGCTCACCTCAAAGATGGGGGGGATCTTCATGCATGAGTTGTTGTTCAGTTGTTTCTTCTTTTTACCTCCCCCCATAAAACATTCTATCACATATCTTTGGAATTGTAATTCTTATTGAAACATGGATCTTTTTATCTCATCTTTTCCATTTTCTTAGTTTGATCCTCCACTTGTTTTTATTTTTAAAAATATGTTCAGGGTGTCACCCCAAATCCCGCACCTCTAACACGGCCATACTGTTCTGGATGATTCCAGGCCGTTGAAATTACATCTATATCTGGTGCGGGTGTTGTTGATTCCTGTGACTATGTCAGATAGAAAATATAAGAAAATAAGTAGTCATTATTATGTAATATATATTTAAATAAAATAAATTTATTTTATGTCATACTTACACATGTTTCCCACACTTTTTGTGTGTTTTCATCTATCAGTATATCCTCTTTATTTACACAAGCCTCCTTCCATATCACATGGCGTGGTATGGAAGTGGATTTCGATTTTGATTCATAAATTTTCATATAAATAGAGGAACATGGTTATGGTGTTGTTTTATGTCACATAAAAGTATTATGGTTGACTTAAAGAACATACCAATTTTTTCTCAAGTGAAGCGTACACCATCCTTGATTTACTGTAGGAGCACATTGGTTTTGTATCCCATTGTTTATTTTCAGAACTCAGTTGCTATTTCATAAATAAAAAACAGTCAATCAAAGTGATGAATACATGCAATGTCAAACAATGTAATACCAGACACAATGTACCTAAAAATTTCGTTTTCCACGATGGTTTCTACACGCATCCCACACTCCTTGGAATATCAAGTGTGCATAATGAGGAGGTGGGTTCAACTTTAATCTCCCTTCATCATCTTTAAGATGATATTTCAGTAAAATTGTGTATAAGCCTCTATGAATCCTTCCTAAAACTGTTAATATATATTCCTTATGTGAGGCATATACTATAAATGAACTCTATAATGGATGATGAAGAGTAAGACAATGTTTTAGTATTTTATTTTTATTTTAATAAATTAAAGAAATGATATCATAATGTTACCATAATCTATTCCCACATTAGTGTCTTAATCCTGGTGACAACATGGTTCCATGACTGTACATCAATCGGCATGCGTTGACGAGTGATGATTCCAATGTAGCTACTAAAGATGGATTTGTTGGGGTTAACAAATTTGGCCTCACTTATTCCATCCTACCTCATATTTGATGCCTTTTTCTTTTACCATAATTATCTTGGCTAACACTGTAAAACTACAAAACTCTTGATTTTTTGTCCTGTTAGGGTTTCATTTCCTACCGTTTCCTCAGAAGAATCATCATTATGTTCCTCTGGAGCACTATCATCGACACTGGGACTAGAATCAAAAATTTGAGAAACCTGTTGTACCTCAGCACTGGGACTAGCAACAACATGTTGAGAAACATGTTGTTCCTCTTCACTGAGACCAACAACAGAAGGTTGAGAGACCTATTGTGCCTTGGGATTGGGCGCATCAGCAGGTGAAAAAGTCATTATCTACAGAAGTGGTTTAACATTTAATTTAGATTACATAAATGTAGCAACGAGCAGATAACAACGTAACATAACACCATGTATATTTCAATAAACAAATAAACTGATTATTGAACTATTTTTTTAAAGGTTGAAGAGATTTGACCCCTCTATAGACTCTATAAATCCCTTAATTGTGGTATCCTATGACATAAAAAATTCCATATACATTTGGATAGATTCGAAATGATTTTTAAGTCCCAATTAATGGTTCATCCTTCGTTAAAATTTCATCTAACCCTTTAGTTGTTTTGTTCGATAACAGAACAATTGACCAATTTCAGTTTTTGGGATCTAGAACATAAAATACTTATACTCCCTGTGATTCCATTATAAATGGTTCTTCTTTCTCCCCTTCCTTACTAAAATCAACTTTCATGAATCCCAATTCATCTATTTTAACAATACTCCTATTATCAACCCACTTTCATTGAAAAATTATCACTTGGAATTTCATATAATACGACTACCATATTTGTTTGATGATTCCAAAGGATGACATATTATCATAAATTGGATTTCTATCCTTATCTCTGGAAACATGAATTGCTTGAACCACAAGTGTAACCCCACTATTCTGCATGGTACTATATTCATCATGTTGATGATTATAGAATTTATAACCATTAACTACATAAGCATTGTAAGATAATACATACAGACTTGCTCCTCTGGCTAGCCATCAAAGTCGTTCTGAAATTGATTCTGGATTTTCATATAACTTCTTAAAAATATAGTCCTGAAATCATCATGTAAAATATTGATTATGTGTATCTGATATCTATTTTTCAGCCCTAGAAGGATTCAAATGCTTAATAATTTCTTTGTGGGTTTGAAAATATGGGTCAACGTTGAAACTGTTATGAAAAACATAAAGGTGGGATTGCTCCCGATCTGTAATATTGATTGTGAAAACCTATCTTCTAGAAATTCCTTCACCCTCAGGCTTCCCAGTGTGATGAGATTTCGGTATGCCAATGATTTCCACACCAGATAGGTATTCAGTACAGAATTCAATGACTTCCTCAACAATATATTGATCCGCAATACAACCCTTTTTCTGACTTCGATTTTTGACATACCCTTTCAAAATATTCATATACCGTTTAATGGGGTACATCATTCTATAATGTACAAGACCACATAGTAGAATCTATCTCATCAAATGAACCATCAAATGAATAATCATATCAATGAATGTCAGTGGGAAGAACATTTCCAATTCACATAATATGAGGGAAATTTATCTTTCTATAGTTATAAATTTTTCTGGGTCTATAACATTGCTGCATATAGATTTGAAGAAGAAATAGAGATTTTTTAATGTATGATAGATATTCTTGAAAAAAATTCAACGTAAATCTATAATAATTAGATCTGGCATCAAAACATGGCAGTCATGTGATTTCATACCCTTTAACTTTAAATCACTCAATGACATGATGTTCTTGATAATTGATTAATACCCCTATAAAACATTTACATCATTCAAGAAGTTGTAAAACTGATATCTCTCCTACCTGGAATGAGTGTAAGAAGCAGGAGGAAGAAATGTTCATTTTTCACCCTTCACTGGTGCCAAATCATCTCGTATTCCCATCTCAACCATGTACAATCTAGCCTTAATTCCATACTTTATTTTTCTAGGTTCATTTAGCAACACACTGATGACACTATCACATTCATTTTTTTCAACATGAATAACATCAAGAAAATGTATAACATACATGCAATTCCAGTATGGTAATTCAAAAAAAAACTGATCTCTTTTCCAACCAGTTTTCGTAAGGTTTTTCGAAAATGGTTTACCAAAATTTTTGTCCACATATTTTACTTTCGCAAAAAAATGATCACCTGTTAGTGGATATGGTGTTTTACATTCTTTTGAACTTCAATCGAATGATGTCGTCCAAGATCGGTACTAATGTCATAGGGGTAAAAATATGAGATGTCCTAGAAACACGGTTTTCAATGAATGTTTCAACCTAATTGACTATGTACCTTATTCGCAAACAAGACACACTTGAGTTTCTTTAATGCTATATCCTGAAAAAATTCCATAAGTAGTAAAGTCATTTATCGTCCTGTAAAACATGGATCTCAAAGTGAAAATCTTCATTTTTGTAATCATCATACAACGTAACACCTGAATCCCATAATAATTTCAAATCATCGATCAATGGATCCAAATAAACATCAATATCATTACCCAGTGGTTTTGGTCCTGATATAAGCATAGATAACATGATGTATTTTGGTTTCATGCAAAACTACGATGGTAAGTTATAATTTACCAACATAACCGACCATGTACTATAACTGCTACTTTGAAAACCAAAAATATGAACTCCATCTGTAGATAATGCAATATGAAGTTTTCTCGGATTGTTTCCAAATTCAGGATACTCATGATCAATTCTATTCCACTAAGGAGAGTATGCTGGGTGATGTAGTTTTCCATATTTAATTCATGTATCTGTATGCCATGTCAATTGTCTTGTGGTATCCTCACTTCCATAGAAGCGCCTAAACCTTGGAATGATTGGAATGTACCATTAAACTTTAGTAGGAATGGATTAATATTTCTTGTAACAAGAAACACCACATTTTGGGAATTCTTTAAGTGATTGGTGGTACTTGAGAAACAATATACAGTCTTTCAGGCAGGTGTGTATTCTTTCAGAGATCATACCCATCGAGCGTAGTATTTGTTTGGAATCGTATGTTCGGATTGGGAGCTCATTATATTTTGGGAGTATGTAATTAAGGAGAGAAAGTATTTCCGTAAAACTGTCATCACTTCACCCGTTGCCTTCTTCCAATTTATATAGCTTCTATATGGCTAACAATGCTGCATATTTAGTGCAATCAGCATACAATGACATCTTTTCACAACTCTTTAACTTCTCAAACAATTTTGTGCAATCACGACGTTTATCTTCAACTATCCTTGTCATTTCCTCAATATGATATTCATCATCAATCACATATGTAATCACATCCTCTATACGATATTCTTCATTGTTCACGCTTGTAATCATATCAGATGATCCATAAAACGCAGTGTTATCCCAGCTACTATCTACATTCATTTTTTCCCTGTGTTTATTACAACGTATATAACTTTGATCTATTCCATGATAGATTATGCGTTCTTCCAACTCCTCTGGACTAATTTGTCTTGAATAACAACAACATAAACATGGACAAAGGATTTTAGAAGGTTCATATGCGTGATCTTTTTAGAACTTGATAAACTCTTTCACGCCATCCTTATACTCTTTTTTCAACCGATTGGCATTCATCCATTCTTTATTCATATTCATCCTATTTGATACAATAATATTAATATTTAACAAAATAATTACACAAAAGATGTTCAACTAGGGTCATCATCCAACTATAATTAATGGAACTAGCTATGGTAAAAAATACCCTTACCTCTCCATGCATTACTCAGGACCAAAGTAGGTCACACCCATCTTCCCAACCACCTGATCAATGGAACTATCTATGAGAAGCCCTTGCACTAGAATGTTTTAGTATGTAACATGTGATCTATATGCATTGTTGTAAACCAGTTTTTTAGTGTTTCTCTAGAAACATAATGTCTATAGTCAAGAACTAGGGTACTAAACTAATAGATGGTATGATTTTAAATAGAGTGCTTGTGGGTGGAAGAATTCATTACATGTGTTGTTATGGTTATTTTCCCAGGGTTTCCATAAAGTGTCTCATAGAGTCCTCCAGTGAAGTGGTTTTCTAAGATTCAATGGAATTTCACTAGTAACAAAGTGGAAGTGCAATTGAAATGGGTAAAGTTAGGAATGATATTCAATGGTGGAAGAAATACAACATGGAAAACAAATGGCATACCAATCAGGCCAACAACTGCAACACCATACAAATACACAATCGTGCTCACAATCACAACACCATACAAACCAAACAATAACAATTTCAAATTTTACAAATCATCTCTTATTCAATTTAGTTTATAAATTCGGGGGTTATAAAAGAGTTTTATCATCCCGGGGCATTCATTCATTAGTCAGTATATGTAAATTACCAATTTTTGTATTCAAATGTTCAATAGGAACCAACCAACATGAAATTCATTTAGTGCACAAAAAAGGACCACCAAAAGACATTATTTTCAGTGGGGAGTTTATCCCATACATTTCACAACATAACCATCAATATCAAATAGTAATAACATTCTAACAATAAGAAACCAATGAGTAAGAGGAGAAAACTCACTGCAAAGGTGTCGTTCAGCATGCAGTAGAGTTGCGTTCGCGGTAGAGGAGAGGCGAGCGGTAGAGGAGAGTCAATGTTTGATCTCTATTTGCATCGCCTAATAAAAATACAGAACCCTAGAATCCTTTTAAAGAATAATTTTATAATTATTGAAAATAATATTCTTAAAATAAATTCCAAACTATCATATATTGGATCTCCCCTATTAGATAGAAAAAACACATGTCATTGTTTTTCCTTCAATTCCAAATAAATGAAATTATCCAATGATTGACTACAAAACATCTCCCATGAAATATCTAGATCGTCATAATCACAAAGAAACAAGTTCCATCCCTAACGAATAGCTACCAGAAACAAGATAATAAACAATGGAATCCAATCTTCCTTTATATAAAGAATCAAAATAAAAAAAATCTAGAAATACTGTAACCATATCTCTATATTCTAATTAGGGATATTTCCCTCATAATTAAATAATAACTAATTCTAAAACTCACAAAATAAATTCTTCTTAGAGTTATTATTCTTAGAGATCACCCTTATACACTCAATTGAAGCATCCTGAATCACCCCGCCCAACTCAACCACAAGTATAATCCTCTTACCATAAATCTACATTTCAAAATGCATGAAAAAATACATAAAACATTGGAAATGGTTTGAAAACACCACCCTCAAAGTGGAGGAGGATTATTTGGGGACCGCAGGTGGAGGAGGTAGCGGCGGTAGAGTACAAGGATAAGAAGGGTCGCAGCGGCGGAGGGATCATGACGGCAGAGGTGAAGAAGGAAACGATGGTGGAGGAGGAGGAGGACAATCATAGCAGAGGAGGAGGACAAGGCAGTGGTAGCAGAGGAGGAGGAGGAGTCACGACGTAGGGTTCAGCTTCCGGGAAGGCTTGAATGGGTGCAACGGAGGAGGGGCATGTTAGGGTTACTATAGCATCCCGCCATTTTATAACATAAACTTTCATTACATTACACAAAACTGAGGATCGTTAAGGTTTAGTGTCTTGGAAACAAGGATCATAATACAAAAAAAAAACATAAAAACATTCTTCTTAAACACTTGAAAGGCTTCTCCTTTAGTTCATCCTATGTTCATTATGCATCTCATAACCTGGGGACATACATCAAAAGAAAGGGTGAGCAGAAGGCCCAGTAAGGGAAACAAGAGGAACATTTTACATGTGAACTTGAGATACTTCAATAAGGACATGAAAAGAACTTTAAGGCATGAGAAAGAAATCATGAGGCATTTCATAATAAAAATAACATTTTTCATAACTTGAAGATGTGGCTACATCATTTAACATAGACAATCATGAACATATCACCAAGGTCCATCCCCAAGGTGTCATTTGAAAATTACCAAGGTTATTCACCAAGGTATCGTGAAAATTGTAATCTCTAGTGGTTACATCATTACCCAATGCATTGGAGCGCTATCAGGGCGCACCCTTAAATTTGCCTTTATTATCATGTGAGACACATATATAATCATCAAACATTTCATAAATAACCCACATAGCATAAAATAAATGGGTTTCATTTCATAATCATAACGTTTTAAAAACTGCTTTAAAGACATGATCTTTACGTCACTTTAAACCCACGGAAAGGGAAAGCGGGTCTCATGTATGTAAATCCCAGAATTTAAAATGGAACATTTTGATATATATGTGAATACCCTTGTAGAAATAAGAGCTTTGAGTATTCACTTTATAACATAAAATAATTTTTGAGAAAAGAGAGAGGCATTTTGAGGGGAAAATTCTGCAGCATAACGGCTAAGTTTCGGGGTTTTAGAAAACGTTGAAATGAGAGGGGACATGGGTCACCCACTCATAAATGATCCATAAAACAGTAGGGTGAAAGAATAAGAAGGACATATGGACATGGTAACGAAATTTTAGGGACATACCATTTGAAATGAAAAACATGGAAGGAAAAAAGATTAGATTTCTCTTATGAAAATTCGGCAGCCTTACGGCGTCACTTAACTTCAAAAGAAAATGATTTGACAAGATCAAAAAGGGTCCCTCATCATATGATCATAAGAGATCAGTATTATTGATATAGAGATCATACCCCCAACATAATAAAAAGGAACTTGAAAGACTTGACATGAAAATTGAACTTGAAAAATGAGAAGGGTGAAAGAATCCCTTAAAAATTCGGCAGCCTAACGGCGTCACTTAAACTTTCATAAAACGAAATGATGAGAGTAAGAGGGGATCTCTCATCATATAAACATGAAATGGCAGTAAGAGTAATATAAAAGAACATCCTCTCACATAAAAACATGGAGCATAATAGGAATGACATAAAAGAGATTTCATGAAAAGAAAGAGAGGGGTCGGATCCCTTACCTTAAAATGTGACTCTTGAAACTCAAAGGATTGGACCTTGAGGGCTTGGGGGCACCTTGGGAGGACTCCTTGGAAGGTAAGAAGACCAGAACTTCGTTGGGGGAGAGTTGGGAGTGAAAACTAAGGGAGGAAAGGGTGGGTATTTATAGGGAAAGTGAGGGGACAAAGCATTAATGGCCAAAGGACACCTCACATGTGCTTTTCTCAAACCCATGGGCTCTCCCTTGGCATTTATCATGGAGTTAGGCCACATGGGGCCCCCAAAACAATAATTCATCACCCTTGGCCGGCCAACCCTCAAAAGATCTCATGACATCATCATAACATCATTATGATGTCATTAAACATACCGAAACCCTAAAACGGTATTTTTACTATTCACTGAAAATTCAACTTTCTCAGAATAATCCCAAAATTTCACCTTAACCAAATATCAATGCTATGATTTCAAAAATGAACTCCATTTTATAAAAATAATTTTCTAAATATTTTTAATTTTATTTTTAAATAAATACACTATTCACCGAAAATTTATTTTTTTAGAAAAATCCCCAAAAATTACCATAACATAATATCGATGCTCTGAGTTCAAAAATAAAGTCATTTTTATAAAAATAATTTTCTAATTATTTTTAATTAAATTTTTAATTAAAAAACACTATTCATCCGAAAAAACTAATACTTGAATAATAATTTATGAAACTGTTATTTACCCATTTTATTGAATCACATTACTTAATCAAGGTGTCTAAATTATATTAAAACTTTCTTTAAGTGAAAATTACTAATCCATTTGGTCATATTACTAATCCTAAGCGTAAAATCACTATTCATAATTTACTATTCATCAAAAATTAAGTTGATCTTATTAGACTCCAAATTCCTTAATGAACACTTTTGTAGAAGACCATTTTTTGAAAATCATTACACATCATTAGCTATTTAAGGTTTACATAAATATTTCAAAATATCCCTTTTTCAAAATTCATCAATAAAATACATTCTAAAATTATCTAGACATTTGAAATTTCACAAACATCACTAAAGGAAGAAATCTCAATTTATTCATCCGAAAGGATTACACAAGGAAACTAGGGTCTCATCACATAGCCCCTTATAACACTGGCATAAGACCTAAGTGTAAGGTGTGCTATGGTGATAGAATCTGAGGGAGTCTCAGATAACATTGCCCTAGTAGCAATCTCCACTAACTTGAACTTCTCCTGCAAGCGTTTTCGTTCAAGCTTGACACACTGGAGCTCGGCTTGGGCTTGGTCCAAAGCGAAGCCCACAGATGCTACCTCCTTCCCAAGCTCTGATAAGTGGGCTTCGTAAGGGTTGAGTCTACTGGATGAAGCCATCGACTCCTCTTTCTGCATTAACCATTAACATCTTATTAAATAAATAAGAGTAAGTTAATATAGTACTCAAAAAGATTGGGTCGTTACATTCTTCCCCCCTTAAGAAATTTCGTCCCCGAAATTTATACTTGAGTCCTAGTTGAAAAGGTGAGGGTACTTTTGCTTCATCGTTTCCTCAGGCTCCCAAGTCGCTTCTTCATATTTATGATTCCTCCACAACACTTTCACAAGGTGGGTAGTCTTGTTTCGTAGGACCTTGTCTCTACGGTCCAAGATCTCCACTGGCTGCTCCTCATAAGAGAGGTCATGTTCAAGTTGTACCACCTCTGGGTTCAGTACATGCGAAGGGTCGGGTATGTACTTCCCCAAGAGAGATACATGGAAGACATCATGAACTTGAGCTAGGTTCGGTGGAAGTGCTAGACGATAGGCCACTGCTCCTATGCGATCAAGGATTTCATAGGGGCCAATGTACCTAGGGCTGAGCTTCCCTTTCTTCCCAAACCGCATGACTCTCTTCCATGGAGAAATTCGAAGGAAGACTTTGTCACCAACACCAAACTCCAAGTCCCTTCGACGATTGTCAGCATAGCTCTTCTGCCGACTCTGAGCAGCCTTTATGTGTTGTTGGATGGCATGAACCTGTTCTGTCATCTCTTGCACGAGATCAGGCCCAAGAAGCTTCCTCTCACCAGTTTCATCCCAACAAGTAGGATTTCTACACCGCTTTCCATACAGAGCTTCATAGGGTGCCATCTGAATACTCGCATGGAAGCTGTTGTTATAAGAGAACTCCACTAATGGGAGGTGTTGATCCCATCCACCCTCAAATTCCATTGAGCATAATCTCAACATGTCTTCGAGTGTCTGAATAGTCCTTTCAGATTGGCCATCAGTTTGAGGATGATAGCCCGTACTAAAATTCAATTCAGTATTCAGAGCATGCTGAAGACTTCTCCAGAATTTTGATGTGAATCTTGGGTCACGATCAGATACGATGGATAGTGGTACCCCATGAAGCCTTACCACTTCCTTCAAGTATATCTTGGCAAGATGATCCAGAGAGAAATCTTCCCGAATAGAGATAAAATGGGCTATCTTGGTGAGACGGTCCACAATAACCCATATCGCATTGTTTCCTTTGGATGTTTCCGGGAGACCAGTTACAAAGTCCATGGTGATATTATCCCACTTCCATACTGGTATGGGTAGCGGTTGTAATACCCCCTTAGGAAGTTGTCTTTCTGCCTTTACTTGCTGACACACCAGGCACCTTGTAGTGTAATCAGCAATCTCCCTCTTCATGTTATCCCACCAATAATGATCACGAAGGTCTCTATACATCTTAGTGATTCCCGGATGTATAGAGAAAGTAGAGCTATGAGCTTCATCCATCAGTTCTTTCTTTATCTCCGGAATAGATGGAACACATAGTCTTGTACGAAATTTCAATACACCTTCTTGATCAATATTGAAATCAGGGAACTTCCCATCCTTTACAGCCTCGAACTTCTCCTGCAGTAAAGGATCTTCTTTTTGAGCCTTCTTGATCTTCTCTAGTAATGAAGGTTGAGAAATCATTTGGGATAGGGTTGATGATGTCCCTTTCCTTATAATTCCCATGTCCAGTTTTACTAGATCTTTAATCAAGGGATCTCCCAGGATCCTCATTGTTGCCAGAACAACAGGATCTTTCCTGCTTAACGCATCCGCGACTTTGTTTGCTCTTCCAGGGTGATAATGAATTGAACAATCATAGTCTTTAATAAGCTCCAACCATCTCCTTTGTCTCATGTTCAATTCTTTCTGAGTGAAAATATACTTTAGACTTTGGTGGTCAGTGTATATATCACATTTCTCCCCATAAAGATAGTGCCTCCATATCTTTAGAGCAAAAACAACTGCCGCCAGCTCTAGATCATGCGTAGGATAATTCTGCTCATGAATCTTCAACTGTCGAGATGCATAAGCAATTACTTTGTCATTTTGCATGAGGACGCACCCAAGCCCTTTCAGAGATGCATCGCTAAAAATAACGAATCCTTCTCCGATAGAGGGTAGTGTTAACACAGGTGCAGTAACCAATCTCTTCTTCAGCTCTTGGAAACTTTCCTCGCATTCCTTTGTCCAGATGAACTTAACCCCTTTTCGAGTCAACTTGGTTAGTGGATTAGAAAGCCGTGAAAAGTTTTTCACAAACCTCCTATAATATCCCGCTAAACCAAGGAAACTACGAATCTCAGTTACTGTTGTGGGTTGAGGCCACTCCTCCGCAACCATTGTCTTTGCAGGGTCAACCGAGATACCTTCATTGGTTACGATGTGCCCCAAGAAAGCCACTTGTTGTAACCAAAACTCACACTTGCTGAACTTCCCAAAGAGCCTCTCCTTCCGTAGAGTTTTCAAAACAACCCTCAGATGATCTTCATGCTCCTCCCGACTTTTTGAATATATCAAAATATCATCAATAAAAACTACCACAAAGTTATCAAGGTAGTCCTTAAAGACTCTATTCATCAAATCCATGAAAATAGCAGGAGCATTAGTCAAGCCGAAGGGCATAACAGTAAACTCATAATGCCCATATCTTGATCGGAAGGCAGTCTTTGGAATATCTTCCTTCTTCACCCTCAGTTGATGATAACCAGATCGAAGGTCAATCTTAGAGAAGAATTGAGCCCCATGAAGTTGGTCAAATAAATCATCAATTCTTGGAAGAGGGTATCTGTTCTTCACTGTGATCCCGTTCAGTTCTCTATAATCAATGCATAGCCGCATTGATCCATCCTTCTTCTTCACAAAGAGAACTGGTGCTCCCCAAGGAGACACACTCGGTCGGATAAACCCCTTCTCCAACAAGTCTTGGAGTTGTTTCTTTAGCTCCTCTAGCTCCACATTTTCCATTCTATACGGAGTCTTTGATATCGGTTGAGACCCAGGTAAGAGTTCAATGGAGAACTCTACCTCTCTTTCTGGGGGAGGTCCAGGTAACTCCTCAGGAAATACATCCATGTATTCCTGAACAATCGGAACATCTTCAATTTGTATGCTCCCTTTCCCTTCTTCCTCATCACCGATTAACTCCATAAAGAAAGCTATAGGAGGTGCTTCTAGATAGGGATCAGTTCGGGATATCTCTCCTCGGAAGATAACTGTAGGTCGTTCATTCAAGACTACTGAGATTTCCTTACTTCTGCATTTGATCTTAGCATTATACTTTGAGAGCCAGTCCATCCCTAGTATAATGTCAAATTCCATCATGGGAATGACTACTAGATTTGCGATAAGATTGTGCTCACCAAAGTAAACACTAGAGTCTCTAAACACTGTTGATGCATGGATAATCCCACTTGGAGTCTTGACTGACAACTCTACCTCAAGCAATTCGGGGATTGATTCTATATTCTTTGCAAACTTGGAAGAAATAAAGGAATACGTAGAACCAGAATCAAATAAAGCACTTGCTAGTTTTGAGAGGACAACAAGAGTACCTGCTACCACATCGTTCGGAACTTCAACTTCAGTTGTTGTGATAGCGAAAGCACGACCTTGCTCCCTTGGCCTCTGCTGAGGTTGATGGTGATTCCCCTCCACCGCCCTCGGATTTGGACATTGATTAGCAAAGTGCCCAAGCTGTCCACACTTGAAGCATGTGACTTCGGGTAGGGCCAGGACCATCTTTCCTCTATCGTTAGTGTTGGGAAGTTGAGACTTCACATCACCACGACAATTCCGAGAAATATAGCCTTCTTTTCCACACCTATAGCACTTGCCACTTCCGATCAAGCAGTTCCCCGGATGCTTCTTCCCACATTTATTGCATATGGCATGTTGCATATGCTTTCCACCTCTTTCCTGATCAAAACTTCTTCCCAGGCTTGGTTCTAGAGTTCTCTTCTTCTCATTAGATTTGTGAGACCACTGTGTCTCCCCAAACTCTAGTTCAACTTTCATGGAACTTCGAACTATTTCTTCATAGCTATCATAGTCCCTGTTGGCTAGATTCTTCCGCAGATGAGGTCTTAGTCCACCAAAGAATCTATCAACCTTCCCATTAGGGTCCATGACAAAGCTTGAGGTATAACGGGAAAGCCTTGTGAAGTTCATCTCATAGCTTCCGACAGATTCGTTCTCCTTCTGCTTCAGCTCGAGAAACTCTTTCTCCATTTTCGTTCTCATGGAACGAGGGAAATACTTGTTAAAGAAAATTCCCCGAAATTCTTCCCACTCCATAGCTTCCATCTCTCCTCGTGGCTTCGTGTTTTTGATCATTGACCACCACTGATCAGCTTCTCCCTCTAGGCGGTAAACAGCAAGGGTGACTTTTTCTTGTTCCGAACAATGAAGTACAGAAAAGATCTTTTCAATGGAGCTTATCCATTGTTCCGCAACCAATGGGTCAGTAGATCCACTGAATGTTGGCGGTCGTTGACACATGAAGGACTCAACAGAAAGTTGTTCCCTTCGTGGTGAGGTCGGCCTCTCAGCTTGATTCAAGTTATTACTCATAACTGGAGTCAGTTGGTTCATCATCCGCATGAATGTTTCCATTCCGGCTTCCATCGGAGGGCCGTCAGCACATGGTGCATTGCGGTCACCATCGGCACGGTTTCTCCTATTGCCCGCCATTTTCTAAAAGAATAAAACCTTAGTGAGAAACTTATTTCATTTATGAATCTTTTAACTAAGACTTCGTGCTTAGACAATTATAGTTCTCTATAATTCCTTCATAATGATTCATAAAAAGCATGTGATTAACCAAACATATCCCTCGGGAGTGTCGTAACCAAGAGTGCAGCAAGGCCCGTTATCGTGCACCAGTTCCCGTTCGAGTCTAGCTCAAAGCGGTGTTTTCGGGTTTTACCCCTATGTACATCTGTGCCAGAGCCGCCTCTACCTGCTCGTATCCAGACATGGATGTATTTGTTTGATAGACCACTTACTTAATACTTACCAAAATACCAGGAAGTTTTCCTATATTTAAACTTTTCTATAGGGTTCTTCCTAAAGTTTTTATATCCTAATTTCCACAAATAACTAAACCATCATTTGATACCAACTATAGCATCCCGCCATTTTATAACATAAACTTTCATTACATTACACAAAACTGAGGATCGTTAAGGTTTAGTGTCTTGGAAACAAGGATCATAATACAAAAAAAAACATAAAAACATTCTTCTTAAACACTTGAAAGGCTTCTCCTTTAGTTCATCCTATGTTCATTATGCATCTCATAACCTGGGGACATACATCAAAAGAAAGGGTGAGCAGAAGGCCCAGTAAGGGAAACAAGAGGAACATTTTACATGTGAACTTGAGATACTTCAATAAGGACATGAAAAGAACTTTAAGGCATGAGAAAGAAATCATGAGGCATTTCATAATAAAAATAACATTTTTCATAACTTGAAGATGTGGCTACATCATTTAACATAGACAATCATGAACATATCACCAAGGTCCATCCCCAAGGTGTCATTTGAAAATTACCAAGGTTATTCACCAAGGTATCGTGAAAATTGTAATCTCTAGTGGTTACATCATTACCCAATGCATTGGAGCACTATCAGGGCGCACCCTTAAATTTGCCTTTATTATCATGTGAGCCACATATATAATCATCAAACATTTCATAAATAACCCACATAGCATAAAATAAATGGGTTTCATTTCATAATCATAACGTTTTAAAAACTGCTTTAAAGACATGATCTTTACGTCACTTTAAACCCACGGAAAGGGAAAGCGGGTCTCATGTATGTAAATCCCAGAATTTAAAATGGAACATTTTGATATATATGTGAATACCCTTGTAGAAATAAGAGCTTTGAGTATTCACTTTATAACATAAAATAATTTTTGAGAAAAGAGAGAGGCATTTTGAGGGGAAAATTCTGCAGCATAACGGCTAAGTTTCGGGGTTTTAGAAAACGTTGAAATGAGAGGGGACATGGGTCACCCACTCATAAATGATCCATAAAACAGTAGGGTGAAAGAATAAGAAGGAAATATGGACATGGTAACGAAATTTTAGGGACATACCATTTGAAATGAAAAACATGGAAGGAAAAAGATTAGATTTCTCTTATGAAAATTCGGCAGCCTTACGGCGTCACTTAACTTCAAAAGAAAATGATTTGACAAGATCAAAAAGGGTCCCTCATCATATGATCATAAGAGATCAGTATTATTGATATAGAGATCATACCCCAACATAATAAAAAGGAACTTCAAAGACTTGACATGAAAATTGAACTTGAAAAATGAGAAGGGTGAAAGAATCCCTTAAAAATTCGGCAGCCTAACGGCGTCACTTAAACTTTCATAAAACGAAATGATGAGAGTAAGAGGGGATCTCTCATCATATAAACATGAAATGGCAGTAAGATGAATATAAAAGAACATCCTCTCACATAAAAACATGGAGCATAATAGGAATGACATAAAAGAGATTTCATGAAAAGAAAGAGAGGGGTCAGATCCCTTACCTTAAAATGTGACTCTTGAAACTCAAAGGATTGGACCTTGAGGGCTTGGGGGCACCTTGGGAGGACTCCTTGGAAGGTAAGAAGACCAGAACTTCGTTGGGGGAGAGTTGGGAGTGAAAACTAAGGGAGGAAAGGGTGGGTATTTATAGGGAAAGTGAGGGGACAAAGCATTAATGGCCAAAGGACACCTCACATGTGCTTTTCTCAAACCCATGGGCTCTCCCTTGGCATTTATCATGGAGTTAGGCCACATGGGGCCCCCAAAACAATAATTCATCACCCTTGGCCGGCCAACCCTCAAAAGATCTCATGACATCATCATGACATCATTATGATGTCATTAAACATACCGAAACCCTAAAACGGTATTTTTACTATTCACTGAAAATTCAACTTTCTCAGAATAATCCCAAAATTTCACCTTAACCAAATATCAATGCTATGATTTCAAAAATGAACTCCATTTTATAAAAATAATTTTCTAAATATTTTTAATTTTATTTTTAAATAAATACACTATTCACCGAAAATTTATTTTTTTAGAAAAATCCCCAAAAATTACCATAACATAATATCGATGCTCTGAGTTCAAAAATAAAGTCATTTTTTTAAAAATAATTTTCTAATTATTTTTAATTAAATTTTTAATTAAAAAACACTATTCATCCGAAAAAACTAATACTTGAATAATAATTTATGAAACTGTTATTTACCCATTTTATTGAATCACATTACTTAATCAAGGTGTCTAAATTATATTAAAACTTTCTTTAAGTGAAAATTACTAATCCATTTGGTCATATTACTAATCCTAAGCGTAAAATCACTATTCATAATTTACTATTCATCAAAAATTAAGTTGATCTTATTAGACTCCAAATTCCTTAATGAACACTTTTGTAGAAGACCATTTTTTGAAAATCATTACACATCATTAGTTATTTAAGGTTTACATAAATATTTCAAAATATCCCTTTTTCAAAATTCATCAATAAAATACATTCTAAAATTATCTAGACATTTGAAATTTCACAAACATCACTAAAGGAAGAAATCTCAATTTATTCATCCGAAAGGATTACACAAGGAAACTAGGGTCTCATCACATAGCCCCTTATAACACTGGCATAAGACCTAAGTGTAAGGTGTGCTATGGTGATAGAATCTGAGGGAGTCTCAGATAACATTGCCCTAGTAGCAATCTCCACTAACTTGAACTTCTCCTGCAAGCGTTTTCGTTCAAGCTTGACACGCTGGAGCTCGGCTTGGGCTTGGTCCAAAGCGAAGCCCACAGATGCTACCTCCTTCCCAAGCTCTGATAAGTGGGCTTCGTAAGGGTTGAGTCTACTGGATGAAGCCATCGACTCCTCTTTCTGCATTAACCATTAACATCTTATTAAATAAATAAGAGTAAGTTAATATACTACTCAAAAAGATTGGGTCGTTACAGTTACTTTATAAAAAACACAGGAACCTTTATCATCACTAGTTAAAATAGCTAATAAACGTATGTTTTATCAGTGCTAAAATAAAAGCGCTAATAAAACTTACCTTTATCCACAATTTTTTATCACTGATAAATTGGTATTTTATCAGCACTTTTTTAGCGCTGATAAAGGCACATCGTTATCAGCACTCAAAATGCACTAATAAAATACCTATTTATCAGCGCTAAAATGTTAGTGATGATAAATACATATTTCAGTAGTCCTTTTCAATTATATATATACACATATATATTAAAAAGTATTATATATTTATAAATAAAATAAATAAAATAAATATATTAAATACAACAAATATAATAAATATAATGTATTAATCTAATAAATCTAATAAATCTCTAATAAATATAAAAATATAATAAAAATATTTATTATTTAATTTAATTTATTATAATCTTATAATTATATATATATATATTTAATTATAATATTATAAATACTTTTTTCAATTAAAACATTATATATATATATTTTTAAATTATTAAAATATATATTAATTATAATTTTTTTGTTTAATGTATTCAAATAACCATCATTTTTTAATATAAATATAAAAATTTTATATAAATTAATAATAAAAACATTTATCAGTGATAATAATATCATTGATAAATGTACACTTTATCAGCGCTAAAAAAACACTGATAAAGGGTATAACTTTATCAACACTTGTTTTAGTACTCATAAAATGTACATTTATCAGTGCTTTTAGCTAGTGATGATAAATTCCCACCTCTTTATCAGCAGTTTCAACTTAGCACTAATAAAGGGAAACACTTCCCTTTCCCTGTTTTGTGGTAGTATATTTTGTTTCTAACTTTTTTCAATGTGTTTCTAGTATTTTATTTTCATTTCTATTGAGTTATTTTGGAAGGATGAGATCTAGACATTAGATCTATTGAAAGTGGATACTAAAATCAATTTTAATGTTTTTGTAATAGGGTAGCACTGGCCAACCGATGTAGTGATTTTGGTTATCCAGTAGCATCTGACAGAACCAATAGGAATTCATAAGGCCCACCAGCTTTCCAGTGGAGGCCCATTGGCCAACCAGTGGGATTAGACAGTATTGTTGTAATTCTAGCAACACCACCGAATACTCGGTGAAGGCTACAAAGTATCTTGTGGCATCATGACTTTTAGTCTGAGGAGGTATTAAATACAGTAAGAAAGTGACTTATTCAGGTATTTAATGACTCGTTTTGATTCATTGGACCTCAAAACCCTATGGAGGTTATAAAAGGATATTATGGTTGCCTAAATTCTCATATTCAATTACAAAAAAAATCAAAGTGTAAACATCAAATCACTATGGAAGCTCAATGTCGATCCAATTATCTCAAAAACTCCCAAGATATTAAAGTTATCATCTTTCATAGTAATAGAGAGATCAAGTGATCATCATATGAAGAAATCATGGAATCAAATAAGGAAGGTAATATTTTTTAATGACTTTACCCAAAGTTCCATGAGTATTATTATTTAATTTTCTGCACCTCTTTCTATCTCCTCCTTTAGAGGATTAGTATAAAATCCCTTGGATCTTGCTTCTTATCCTTATATCACACTCTATTTCTATCTTGATCTATTCTTTAAATAGAGAGTGAAGATCATACATTATAATGGGATTAAAATTAATTAGGTCATCTATTTCTCTTCCGCCTTATATTATTTGGTTCTTAGTTATCCATTTAAACCAAGTGTTTTTGGTTCTTGGTTTGCTGGTCATAATAAGCTATTGTGGTTTATTATATTCCATTAAAATAAATGTGTTTTGAGGTTCTTTTTTTTAAAACTAAGTGTTTTTTTGGTTCCTTTTCAAACCAAGTGGTTTATTATATTGAACCTCAAGATATTTCTTATGGGTAGGAGATATATGGGTACCTTAAATTATTTTGGTCTAAATTATTTACCAAATTTATCCTATCTATATACTTTATGTATTTAATTTTCCATTTTAATTTCACTTAATTTTCTTATTTTAATTTTTGAAACACTTTACTTTGATTGTATCTATTTAATAATTTATGTTTTCATATTTTTATTGTATCAATTTATTTATTTTCTTTAATTTTTAAAAAGTAAATTCACCTCCCTCTTTCCATAATCACCGAAAAATATTTGGTATCCAAGGGTTCATTTGTGTTTTTTTCAATTTTTTTTATTTTTTTTTTATTTTTTTTGTTTACAAATATTAACTAGTTTTCAATTTTTGATTTAAAATTAGAATATAATTCTTATATTCATGCTCCTTTATTTGATGGTTCAAATTAATCATATTGGAAAAATCATATATCTATTTTCCTTAAAATATGTCGATATGGTGTTTTTAAAATGGTTATGCATGTTTATACACCAATAACTGAATCAGAAGAGAAATAGACTCCTCAAGATATTTCATCCTTTTAGTTATATGGAAATAATATGAATTCCTTATTTTGTGATTTATATCAAAATAGATTCAATAGAAAATATACTAGAAAAATTGCAAATGAGAATTGGATATTATTAAAAGTCACACATGAATGCACAAATAAAGTTAAATACCTTATATTTTTATTCATAGATAGGACTTTAAAAGTTTCTCCATGCATGAAAATTAATCCATTACTATAATGTTTACTCTTTTCATATACATTTCCAATGGTAGAAAATCTCTTAGTGATGACTTGTCCACAAAAATTATCATGAAGGAAATCCCATGTTTTTTACCTGTTTCATGGACTACTAAAATTCATTACAATCCAATAGGATAAATCCATCAAAAATAATTAATTTTAAGAACTCATAAAATACTTAATGATCTATGAGATACTGATAAAATACCAGGCAGTTAAATAAGTTTTAGATGCTAATAAAACCGTGAAGAACATATCCTTTAAAGAAATCAAGGATGATGATTCTTCTAAAAGAGACTCCGGTAATGAATGCGAGATTGAATTCTTGATGAAAATATTGAAAAAATTCACAAGTTAATCAAAAAGAATAAATCCTTCTTATGTGCTAAAAATAAATATCAAATTTAAGTTCTAGAAGTATCCTACTTCAGTTGAAAAAGTAAGGGACACATCAACCCATATTTTCACTTTGAAAAAAAATTATAAATATAAGAAGAAAGGTAAGAAATCTCTAATGGTCCTGACTTAGAGTGATCAAAGACTCAATTTCAACTTATAAAACTAGAAACCCAATTCTTAAATTCCTAATATATCAACTCGAGGTTCGTAAAGAGGTTATTTCCCACTCTTCATCTCATTACTCTTCTTCCTCTCACTCCTCTTATTCTTCTTCTTGATCTTATATCTCTAAAAATGAAATTGACAACTTAAAAAAATGAAAATATTTCAAAAAATTAAAAAAAATGTTCTTATTGAAAAAAATATTCTTTTAAAAGAAAATTATGATTTGGTTTTTAAATTAAAATATCAACCAAATGTTAAATTTTTCAAAATGGAAATCAAGGATCTCAAAATATCTATTATAAAATTTTCCCAAGGTGAACAATATCTTAATATTATCCTTTTATCTTAATGAATTAAAAGAAACAATAATGATTTTACCTTTTCAAATTAAAATAAAACTTCTTCAAAAACTACTAATTTTTTGAACTCTTTTTCTTATTTTTCCCAAATAGTTTCATAAATATGATCATTTTATATACGAATTTTAGTAAAAAAATTATAGATATAGTAGGCCTAAATCTATCCATATTTATTATAAACATTACGAAAAATATAAGCGAGGGTTGTTCCCTAAGTATTTAATAAACAATGTTTGTGGACCTAAATTTGTTTCCTTTCCCAAATCACCTTGTGCTAATATTGACATACCCTTGAGGGTACGAAAAGAAAATAATTTTTTATTTCATGTAAGGATATTAAACTAGACCTCATTATTATAACAAATAGTGACTTCACATTGAAAGATGATGTTTTACCCATTCAAGTGAGTGAAAAACTCTTTCCACCCCGAGATTAATGTTTTGTAATCTAAGTGAGTGGAGACTAAATCTTTTGTTTCTAGAGGAGATTTTTCAATCAAGATTTAAATTCATAGAAATTGGCTCTTTGTTATTTCTATTTTAGTTCTCTCTTGAATCTAATTTAAAAATATATCCTCTCACATGTCATTGATTTATTTAAAGGTGAGAAAAATCTGTTTAAAGATTTTTCTTTTCCTTTTAATTTTATTTAGTTTTTGTGGATATAATTCCTTTAGCTCAATTATTCTATCATTTTGGGGATCCTTATCTCTTTTTTAATTTCTTTTTTATATATATTTTTTTTTTTCAAATTTCTCGAAAATCATGAGTTTCTATATCGTATTTTCTTTTTAAATTGAGATGATCACCATTGTTTTACCTCTCATTTCTTCTTATTTGAATATTTCTATATGATTTATTTGTTTCATTTAGGGGGAATTATTATAATTATATTATATTTTTCTCCCATATAATATTGAATCATTTCATTAATGATTTATATTTTTCTAAATCAGGTGATATACTATATTTATCTTCTTAAAAGAATATAGATTTATCTCTTTGTATAATGAAGCATTTTTTTTGAAAATTCACTTACTTTTATATTCATTTATTTTATTAAATGGGAGTTAAATGTTTTTATTATGAAAAGGCTGTATTCAATTGATATTTTCTTATAATATCCCTCTAACCCTCTTCCTTTTAAAGTTCCTTTTTGATAATCTCAATTGAAGAGAATTTTTTAGTGGAAGTAAAATCTAAAGGAATATTTTTTTCAAATAATGTTTTATAAAGGGAAGAACCTTATTTAAAAATGTCAAAGTGGGAGAAATAGTTTCACATTTATTTGTTAAATTCCTTAATTTTATATTTTTCTTCTTAATTTTATTGATTTATATATCAAGTGTTTGTGATCACTAAAAAGGGTAGATTATTGGACCCCAAAGCACAATTTTTTAATGATTACAAACACTATATTTTGTTTCTAACATATTTCATTGTGTTTTACTATTTTTATATTGTTTCTTTTGAGTTAGTTTACAAGGAAGTCTTATAAACATCATATGGGTTCAAAGTGGTCACTATGAACCTCTTTTAATGTTGTTATAATAAGAAAGAACTGACTAGACTGTTTCATGGGACATGACCAACATGACTCTAGAAGGCTCATAAGCACATTGGTGGAGGCCCACAGGCTAGCCAGTGGGTGTATACAATGTTGTTGTAATTCCAACAAGATCATTGGATACCCGATGCATGATATTGAGTATCAAGTGGTGTGAGGACTACTAGTCTAATGATGCATTAAATGTGGGAAAAATATATTTTAGGTATTTAATGCATTATATCATTTCATTGGACCCCAACACACTATGGAGGCTATAAAATGAGATAAACTTAGCCTCAATTATTATATTCAACTACCATAGAATCAATTTGAAAACATAAAATCATTCCATGAGATCAATGTTGATCAAGTTATCTAAAAACCATATAAGAGCTTAATGTTCTCATATTTCACCCTTCAAGGGAGATAAAGTTATGATTATCAAATGAGATTAAGGAACCAAATCAAGAAGGGCATGTTATTAAATGAATTCATCTAAATCACTAGGGAAATTATTGTTCAATATTTTGTACCGTTCTCTCTCTCTTATACTTTAGAGACTTTTTATAAAACCCCTTTGCTCTCACTTATTATCCTTATACCTCTCTATTTATTTATATCTTAATCTATTATTTCAAGAGGGAGTTAAGATCATGAATTTTAAACGGATTGTAATTAATAAATCCATCTATTTTTATTCTCCCTCTATTTATTTGGTTCTTGGTTATCCATTTAAACCAAGTGTTTTTGGTTTTGGTTATTTATTCAAACCAAGGGATTGCGTTTATTACTATTCCATTAAAATCAAGAATTTTTTGAGGTTCTTGGATTTTATTAAATCCAAGTGTTTTTAGTTTCTTGGTGTCTGTTCAAACCAATGGGTTTATTATATTGAACCTTATAATTATTCTTATGGAGAGGAGATGTAGGGGTACCTTTTAGTAGTATTGAAAAAAAAATTCCCAAAATTTCTGTATTCATTTACCTTTTTCATTTACTTTTTCACATCAATTTTTCTTTATTAACTTGTTTTAATTTATTCTATTCTTTACTTTGATCATGTCTATTTCATGATTTAAATAATTTTTTTTTATTTAATTTATTTTTTTTATTTAATTTGTTAAAAGGAAATTCACACCCACCCCTAATTCCATAATCTCTTACCAAAACCTAATTCCTAACCTAATATAATTCCTTTAACCCCCCATGATTTAAACCTCACAGCTCCACATGCACCAGATCACCATTTAAATCTGTCCTAACCTTTATGCCCACATGTCTTCCCAATCCAACATCAAACACCCCATACAAATTATTAACTGTTGGATCTGAATCTACAGATTATACACAAGAGGGGGTGAATTGTGTCTTTTGAAATTTTTTCAATAAATATTCTTTTGAACGAGTTATGTCCTTTATACTTTATCAGATTTGATCGTGCAGCGGAAAAAGTAAAAATAAGAACACAAAGATGTATAGTGGTTCGGGGAACAGAAAGCCCCTAGTCCACTCCACCGACACTCTTCTCCACGAGCTTCGTGATTTTCAATATCTGGTCCTCTTTTCCACAAACTGATTCACAACTGAGTACAGGAAGATGAAACCTTTACAATACAAGGAAAAAAAATCCTTCTAGTTCAAACACGAACCTATATAGCTTAGAACGAGAAGCTGGTTACTCAAGAATAAAAATAATTTCAGAAAGAAATTTCTGGTTGATCTTCACAATTGCAATAGAATGTAATTGATAGAAGATGCATCGAAGTTTCTAGAAATATTGATCTTCAAGACGAAGAAGTTCTGAGTTGATCCAGTTGTAGTAGATATAGAGATACGGTTCACAACCTCAGCAGTAGTAGATCCATAGTAGATATTCGATGTAGAACAGGTGAATATTCTATCGAGTTCCTTCTTCTTGAACAAACAGAGCTTTTACGCTCCTGTTGAATCAGCAGATCAATCGTGAATAGTTGAAATCTCTGTTTTCCACCTTTTTCAATAATAGATCGATCATACCACCTTTTTTTCCGGTGTTTCAAAGAGAGAATATATAATAAAACATATCTCCTACACATTTAGATCCATAAAAGTTGTCTTCTGATTCGCGATATTCAAAAATTTGAATTTTCAAAGAATTCGTAACTTCCCTTAAGACTCGGCATAAAAAGCTCCTTTTAATTCGATCTTAAATCCATTAACAAAATAGCTTTGAATGAGTCAAAGTCGTAATTTAAAAACGACTTTAAATATAGCTTGAAATCCGCCCAAAAATCAGCTTACTGATCGTTGTACATAAAAACTGTCTGCCGAAAATTCCAACGCCCAACTTAAGGTTGATGACGTGGCCTCCAAACGTAGGGTTAATAACATAGTCTTCAAACGTAGGGTTGGCAACGTAAGGTTGATAACAAATGTAGGGTTGATCATCCATACTTTTTCTTCAACATTCAAATTTATGGTAAAAGATCCATACTTTTACTTGATCCATACTTTTCCAAGAATGTATGGTTGTTTACAAAAGTAAGGTTGATGAACCATACTTTTGAGAAATAAATGTAACCTTTAGAATTTACGTACGATTCTCCTTCCTACTTTACTGATAACCAAAACATAGGGTTCCTTCCTAACATAAGGTTCTTCTTCCATACTTTTCTGAAAACGTATGGTTTTTTAACCATACTTTTCTCTTATCTCAAAAAGTATACATGCTTTTCATCCTTATGATACGTTTATCCACGTAGGGTATGAATAGTGATTCCATAATGCGCTAAAACATATTCCGCGCTATATCCATCTACGTAAGATGTGAAAAATGTTTCCAGAATGCGCTGAAAAATATTCCGCGCTAAGTAATAAATTCTCGTTATTTGAAGAGTAAAATAAATTAATAACCTCCTGCAAAAATACTAAGTAAAATAATTATAAAATAACTAAGGGTATTTGTGAGAATCAAAATTATCATAAAGAGACAGAGTATTATTTTCAATAACCTCCCCCATTAAATAACATTAATATGCATTGTTGAAAACAACACCATGCTCAACAATCTCCCCCTTTTTGATGATCACAAAACCCATAAAATAATTAAAATTATTTAAACAAAACAAAAATAACTTTCAAAATTCATTATAAAGTTCAATATGCTTGAAGAAAGATATGACTCACTATTTAAGAAACATAAGTCACTGAAAAATATACATAAATCAGTTTTAGATGAAATAGACACAATGCTGAAACAATATAAAGAATTAACTTTCAAAATTCGTTATAAAGTGTTAAATAAAATCTTCTCCACCAAAAAGATAATTATAAATCCAAATGTCTCATCTAATTTTCTCCCTCAATAAAATGAATTATCCCCCAAAATATTGATGTTGTTTTTATCCAAATTCTCTCCCTTTTTGTGATATCAAAAAGAATGAAAAATCATGGATTTTAACACATTTAATATTGCACTGAACTATTAGTAAATGCTATTATGAACTGTTTATCAATAATTAAATCTGGAGTACTGGAATATTAAAAATAAAGTCAGTAAACCAAAAAAGGAAAGAGAAAAATAAATAATGTAGAAAATTTTTATTCAAAAAGAGTAGTATATACATGACAATGATATACACAGGAATCAAGGTTTGGGTAAGATAGGCAACAGGGTCTATCTCCTCTGAATTGCAGACTTGATTTCTGTAAACTGTTCCTGAAGTCTCTTCATCATCCCATATCAAAGCTTGATAATGAGATCTATGTTCTCTTGAGTCATATGAATATCTTCAATTTAATTGACTCTGAAAAACTCATGCATCCTTTCCTATTTTTCAACAAATACTGACAGCTTCTCCGATAACCGATCTAACAGAATTCTGATTGATGGCTCACTAGATGTCAGTTGATCCACTAAGAATTTTTGATTGTCCAGCAACACTGATAGAGGAGCACTGTTACATTGAAGATCTTGTATCCTGTCATTCATATTGATCAACGCAGCTGTGATAGCTTGAAACCTTATGATTAAATCAGGTGAAGAACTTGATCTACTAACAACATGATTTGCAACTGATGAAAATTGGTTCTCCATAAAAAACTTCAGATATGATAAATCTGACTTCATAACAATTTCAGATTTTAATTGAGTAACAACAGTCAGCATATCCTCTTTAAACATTTCAACTTCCTGCCTTGAAACTGTACACTCCTTCATCTTTTGAAACTTCAAATGTTCTAAGTCTAAAGCATTTCTAAGAGAAGCATTCTCAGATTACAACTGAGACACTTTTCTGTACAGT
Source organism: Viscum album (assembly GCA_963277665.1). NCBI lineage: Eukaryota > Viridiplantae > Streptophyta > Magnoliopsida > Santalales > Viscaceae > Viscum > Viscum album. The sequence goes on along the minus strand of OY728135.1, from coordinate 88,914,887 downwards.
TCTTCAACTTCCTCTTTCCTTGAATCAGATGCACCCTGTGCTTGATTCACATTCTCAGGTTAATACAGTAATACCAAAGGCAATGATTCAGCATCAGATTTCTCTTTTTCTTTGTCCCGAGAAGGTTGGTCCATAGATTTTTCCTTAGAGTTTTCAAAATCCTCTACAGAAAAATCCACTTGAAGTACCTCTGTTTGAGCTTCATAAGCATGCTCATCACATTCATCTGCATCTTTTTCTTCCACTGGAATTTCAAGAACAATATCTTCAGAAGCTTCCTGAGGTCTGGCCACTTCTTCACCAGGCACTGCCTCCATCTCCTGTTCCTGTTGAAGTGCAACTTCAACATCATCAACAATCTGTTCCTGATTTTCCCTTTGAGCTTATTCTTGAGCTCCTGATTTCTCTACCGGAGTCGTTCTCTCAGTAACATCTTCCATGGTTTTATCAGCAACAACTTCTCTCACAAAAGAATAAGAAAATAAAGGTTCTGTTGGAGTTTCCAAAGCAGTGGAAGTGACTTCCTCATTTATTGGTCTTTGTCTTCTTGATTGAAGTCCCTCCTGGCTTATGTCTTCCTCAACATCTATCACTTCAAAGCGAATCCTTCTTGCTACATTGCTGACTCTGGATTCAGCTTGTCCCTCCTTGGACTTACCAGGTTGAGCATGAGTATTTGCTGAGTCTTCCTCAGCTCCTACTGGCAAAATCTTTCCTTTAATTGTGCTCCAGAAATATCCAACTTTTCTCAAGGTTCCAGCATTAAACGTATTACTGTGATGACAGTTAACTCTTGCATCCACTAATCTCACCATGTCTTTCTTAAATAGCAGCTTTGAAATAAATCTACCAAAGGGATATAAATTCATCCTGGCCTCGCTTTAACAGCAATAACTGAGATACCTTATCATGTATCTTGTAAAGTTTAACTTAATATCACTTAACAAAAGAAACATTATATACATATTAGGGTACAAAATCTTCTCCATTTCTTCCATCCGTGGAGATATTCCGGTCTGAATAAATTTTACCAAAATCTTCTGATCAGGCTCCAAATCCTTAACAAACATTTTATTTATTGTCTTGGTACCGAAAAGAAAAGACATAATGTCTTCGGATTTATAAATAGAATCTCCTATATTCTTAAAGTCAAAATGAAAAACTCCCTCATAAGGGAAGTTGAGAATCTGACTAATCTCTACTGAAGAAATTGAGAAATCCCTATCCTCTATTTTATCCATCATACTGTCTTCGGTATCGCCCAGACTAAACTGTACAGATTTGAAGAAGTATCTAAGTTCTACTTCATACAGAAATTCCGTATTTTCACTGTTGAACATCTGTTCAAGATTCTGAAACGACAGTGCTTTCTTTAACAACAGATTCGTCTGAAATAACCAGTCAAGATCGATTACCTTACCCTATAATATTTTTCTTCCTTCAGTGCGTTGTCTCTTAGCATTACTTGGCTCGGCCTCACTGGCTCCTTTAGTAATTACCATTGCTGCGAGTGTCTCTAAAGTTTTGAAGGTTAGGGTTTCAGAAGTTCGAAGGTTAGGGTTTCAGAAGAGGAAATGCGATTTTCGGATTTCGAAAGGGTTTCGATAGAAGTGAAAGGGTTTAGAAGTAGAAAAGGCTCTGACAACCTTGATTCCCGTGTAATCACTCATCATTACATATATTTAAAAACAAATAAATTTTTCATACGACGAAAGAAAGAAAAACTTAAACAGTATTCAATAAACAAAATAAAATTTACAAAAAAAATTATTTAATATTAAATAAACCTAGCTCCCCCTTAATAAAATCAAACCTTGCAGTGGGAAGAGGTTTAGTAAAAATATCTGCTAAATGAATTTCAGTATTTATAAATTATAAAAATATATCTTTTTTAATAACATGATCTCTTAAAAAGTGATGCCTTATATCAATGTGCTTAGTTCTAGAATGACTAATAGGATTTTTTGAAATATTAATTGCACTCGTATTATCACATAAAATAGGTGTATTATTAAAATTCAATCCAAAGTCCATAAGTGTGTTTTTCATCCACAACACTTGTGCATAGAAACTGCCAGCAGAAACATATTCTGCCTCAGTTGTTGACAGGGAAACTGAATGTTGTTTCTTACTAGACCATGATACTAAGGACTTTCCTAAAAAGTGACATGTACCTGATGTACTTTTTCTATCTAATATACAACTTCCAAAGTCAGCATCTGGATATGAAATCAAATTAAAATCATAAGTTTTAGGATAAAGAATAGATTGAAAACCAGTTCCTTTTAAATATCTAAAAATTCTTTTAAGAGAAGTTAGATGGGATTCTTTAGGATTTGATTGAAATCTAGCACAAAGACATACTGATTACATTATATCTGGTCTGCTAGCAGTAAGATATAACAAGCTACCAATCATAACTCTATATAACTTGTTGTCAGCTGATTTCCCAGTTTCATCCAAATCAAGTTTTATATTAGTACACATAGGAGTTGTAAATGTCTTGCTGTTCTCAAGTCCAAATTTCTTAAGTAAATCAGTAATGTATTTTCTTTGATTGAAAACATTTCAAAAATCCTTTTAAAATATTTGAAGCCCCAAAAAGAAATTTAATTCTCCCATCATACTCATTTCAAATTCTTCTTGCATTAATTTTGAAAATTCATGACAAAGAGTTTTATTAGTTGATCCAAAGATTACATCATCAACATAAATTTGAACCAATAAAACATTATTTTTCATAATTTTCTTAAATAGTGTTGGATCTGCCATACCAACAGTAAAATCATTTTTCAAAAGAAAAGAACTTAATATTTCATACCAAGCTCTAGGTGCTTGTTTAAGGCCATAAATAGATTTAGTAAGTTTAAAAACAGAATCAGGTTTTTGAGAGTTTTCAAAACCAGGAGGTTTCTCAGCATAAACTTCCTCCATTAAATATCCATTTAAAAAGGCAGATTTGACATCCATCTGAAATAATTAAAAATTCATATAAGATGCATAGGATAAAAGGATTATAATGGATTCTAACCTAGCTATAGGTGCAAAATTCTCATCATAATCTATTCCCTCTTCTTGATTATATCCTTTAGCTACTAATCTTGCTTTATTTTTAGTTATTGTGCCTTGGTCATCCTGTTTATTTCTAAAAACCCATTTGGTTCCTATTACAGGATAATTCTTAGGTATTTTAACTAAATCCCAAACTTCATTTCTTTTAAACTGGTTTAATTCATCTTGCATTGCTATTACCCAGATTTCATCATCTAAAACATCTTCTATAGTCTTAGGTTCTTGTTGAGATAGGAAGACAGAGAATTCCACTAGGTTTCCTAAGTTTCTTCTAGTTTGAACACCAGTTTCTAAGTTACCTATTACATTTTCTAAAGGATGATTCTTTAGGGTTCTAGACTGTCTAGGTAAAATATTTAAAGGTTCTTCAGTATCATGTTCTTATGAACTGGACTTAATCTCTTTTATATCATTTTCAAAATCATTCTTTAAATTCTCAAGTCTCATGTTATCATTAGAGTCAAGTTCATCCATTTGTTCTCTCCTTTTATCAAAAGGATCAGATTCATCAAATTTCACATGAACTGATTCTTCAATAATCATTGACTTCTTATTATAAACTCTATTTGGAGTTAGCAGAATATCCTAAGAAAATACCTTCATCAGATTTTGGATCGAACTTACGAAGATTATCCTTGGCGTTTAAGATATAAACCTTGCATCAAAAAACTTTAAAGTAATTTACTTTAGGTTTTCTGTTATTCCATAGTTCATAGGGTGTCTTTTTCAAAATAGGTCTAATTAAAACTCTATTAATTATATAACAAGTTGTATTCATAGCTTCTTTCCAGAAATATATAGGTAGGCTATATTCATTTAACATAGTTCTATCCATTTCTTGAATTGTTCTATTTCTTCTTTCTCCAATTCCATTTTGTTGAGGTGTTCTGGGTGCAGAAAAGGTGTGTTTAATACCCATATTTGAGAAAAAGGAATTAAATTCCAGATTCTCGAATTCTCCACCATGATCACTTCTTAATGAGATTATATTAAAACCTTTTTCATTTTGAACAGATTTTCAGAAACTTTCAAATAAAGTAAAAGCTTCATTTTTAAAATTCAAAAAGAAAATCCATGTAAATATTGAATAGTCATCAACTAAAACATATAAATACAATTTACCAGCTAATATTTCTACTTTTGAAGGTCCAAACAAATCCATATGAATAAGTTCTAGAGGTTTAGATGTAGCAACCTTATTAACAGATTTGAAGGATGATTTGTGTTGCTTGCCAAGTTGACATGCATCACAAAATCTGTCACTTTCAAATTTGAGACAAGGTAAATCAGAAACTAAACGTTTCTTGGATAAATTATGTAAAACATATACATTGCAATGACCAAGTCTTCTATACCAGATCCAGGATTCACTTACTTTAGCAGTCAAGCAGTTTACTTGTTGTTTACACAAGGAATTTAAATCCAAAGTATAGACATTTTCAGTTCTTGGTGCTTTAAATTTAAACAGTTTATCTTTAAAAACAGTACATCGATTGTTAGAAAAATCAACAGTATATCCATCATCACAAAGTTGAGAGATACTTATCAGATTGTGTTTTAGTCCTTGTACATAAAGTACTTTGTTGATTGAGACTGTTTTTGGATCTCCAACAGTTCCAATGCCAATGATTTTTCCTTTGGCATTATCACCAAATATGACAAGTCCTCCTTCCTTTTGAGTAAGTGAAGAAAAATTCAATGAGTTTCCACTCATATGTCTTGACCAGCCACTGTCCATGTACCATATATCTTTTCTTCTCTGGTGACCTGCTACCTCATCAATTTCTGCCATGAAACACATGTTTGCCTTTAGATTGATTTATTTTTTCTCTGAGCTTGATTTAGAAGAGCTACTAGAGTCTTCAGATACACTCCAAGTGGCTTTCATAGCTTTCTTGTCTTTCTGCTCAAAGTCATTTCTTTTGAGGAATTTCTTCTTCATTGCATCCTTCAATTGTGGGCAATCGGGTCTGATATGTCCCATCTTTTTGCATTCATAACATCTCACTTCCTTATTATCTATCTTAAAGGATTTTTTGAAGCCTCTTTTCTTGCTGTAGAATTTTCTAAATTTTCTGGCTAGTTGATCCCGTTCTTCATCTGTGTTGGATGAGTCAGAGCTTTCTGATTTAGCTTTGAATTCTTTGCTCTTCATCTTTCTATTCTTTTGTAGTGAAGTTGCCTTCAAGGAAATATCTTCTCTTTTGATAATCACTTTATGTTCATTAGCTTCATCTTGCATTTCAGCTTCATACATCATCAGTATACCAATCATCTCTCTCGTAGTTAGATCTTTGATAGGTGTTGATTGTCTGATTGCAGCAGAGATACCATTCCATCTAGTAGGAAGTACTCTCAGTACCTTTAATGCTTGATCAGCCTGCTTGATAGGTTCTCCTAGAGCAGTTATGTTATTGACAATGTCTGTCAATCTCCCATTCATTTGGGTAATGCTCTCACCTTCAATCATTCTGAAAGTATCAAATTTCAGTTTCACAGTTTCATATCTCATTTGTCTTACATTATCTGTTCCTTCATATGCCACAACTATTGTTTTCCACATCTCATATGCTATCGGGCACTGAGATACTCTGTTAAATTCATCTGGTCCTAGACCACAGATAATTACATTCATAGACTTCGAGTTCATATCGTACACTGCCTCTATAGCAACACTCCATGCCTCAAGATTTTCAGGAATTTCATAAGGAGTCAGAATTTTTGAATAGACTCTATATCTGAGGTTTTTCAGATATATTATCATGCGCGATTTCCAGCAACCATAGTTGTCTCCATTAAAATATGGTGCTCTAACCATCAACATCCCTTCTCTTGTATTAGTCATAATGCTCTATTGTATAATCCTTAAATGCTCTAGCTTTCTAAGGCTCTATTATAAGCTCCTCCTCTGATACCAATTATTGGATCTGAATCTGCAAATTATACACAAGTGGGGGGTGAATTGTGTCTTTTGTAATTTTTTCAATAACTCTTCTTTTGAATGAGTTATGTCCTTTATACTTTATCAGATTTGATCGTGCAACAGAAAAAGTAAAAACAAGAACACAAAGATGTATAGTGGTTCGGGGAACAGAAAGCCTCTAGTCCACTCCACCAACACTCTTCTCCACGAGCTTGGTGATTTTCACTATCTGGTCCTCTTTTCCATAGATCGATTTACAACTGAGTACAGGCAGTTGACAGCTTTACAATCCAAGGAAAAAAATCCTTCTGGTTCAAACATGAACCTACATATCTTAGAACGAGAATCTAGTTACTCAAGAAGAAAAATAATTTCAGAAAGAAATTTCTGGTTGATCTTCACAATTGAAACAGAATGCAATTGACAGTAGATGTATCGAAGTTTCTAGAAATATTGATCTTCAAGACGAAGCAGTTCTAAGTTGATCCAGTTGTAGTGGATATAGAGATACAGTTCAAAACCTCAGTAGTAGTATATCCACAGTAGATATTCGATGTAGAACAAGTGAATCTTCTATCGAGTTCCTTCTTCTGGAACAAATAGAGCTTTTACGCTCCTGTTGAATCAGCAGATCAATCGTGAATAGTTGCAATATCTGTTTTCCACCTTTTTCAATAATAAATCGATCATACCACCTTTTTTTCCGGTGTTTCTGAGAGATAATATATAATAAAACATATCTCTTTCACAATTAGATCCATAAAAGTCGCCTTCTGATTCACGATATTCAAAAATTTGAATTTTTAGAGAAGTTGTAACTTCCCTTAAGACTCGGCATGAAAATTTCCTTTTAATTCGATCTTAAATCCATTAATAAAACGGCTTTGAATAAGTTAAAGTCATAATTTAAAAACGACTTTAAATCAGGCTTGAAATCCGCCCAGAAATCAGCTTACTAATCGTTGTACATAAAAAACGTCTGCCGAAAATTCCGACGCCAAACGTAAGGTTGATGACGTGGCCTCCAAACGTAGGGTTAATAACATAGTCTTCAAACGTAGGGTTGACAACGTAAGGTTGATAACAAACGTAGGGTTTATCATCCATACTTTTTCTTCAACATTCAAATGTACGGTAAACGATCCATACTTTTAATTGATCCATACTTTTCCAAGAACGTATGGTTGTTTACAAAAGTAAGGTTGATGAACCATACTTTTGAGAAATAAACGTAACCTTTAGAATTTACGTACGGTTCTCTTTTCATACTTTACTGATAACCAAAATGTAGGGTTCCTTCCTAACGTAAGGTTCTTCTTCCATACTTTGCTGAAAACGTATGGTTGTTTAACCATACTTTTCTCTTATCTCAAAACGTATTAATTCTTTTCATCCTTACGCTACGTTTATCCACGTAGGGTATGAATAGTGATTCCAGAACGCGCTAAAACAGATTCCACGCTATATTCATCTACATAAGATGTGAACAGTGTTTCCAGAACGTGCTAAAAAAGATTCCACTCTAAGTAATAAATTCTCGTTATTTCAAGAGTAAAATAAATTAATAACCTCCTGCAAAAATACTAAGTAAAATCATTATAAAGTAACTAAGGGTATTTGTGAGCATCAAAATTATCATAAAGAGACAAGGTATTATTTTCAATAACCTCCCCCTTTAAATAACATTAATACGCATTGTTGAAAACAATACTTTGCTCATCATTAACAACACAATTAAACTTCATCTTATAAACACATGCAACTTTCAAATCAAATATAAAATATAAATAACTGACCTGGGTAACCCGAAAAAACTTGCACCCAACCCGATCTTCCACATACCCGATGGGTGTTTCCGATCCCTACGGGCTGGCGAAAATCACCTGGGCATTAATAAAAAAGCTATAGGGAACAATTTCTCTCAACCTGTACAAACACATGGAATATATATATACACACAGAAGGGAAATAAATAATAGAAGACTAATAAATATATTTCATAATTGTGAGAAGAATGTGGAAACAAAAAAACTCTAAAGGTGAATGAAACTCCAAAGGTCAAGTCCAACCGCAAAGGACCAGAACCAAAGAGCTACTCCATGTGATTGTGTAGAAGAACTCCCACCATATCACCACCAAATACCCAACATAGCTGAGATGAAACCTCACCGCCTCACTATGGTACCTTGCCTTTACCGGAAATGGAAGACATAAGAACATCTACACACCACTAAAGAGGTGTGGAGGGTGTGAGCTAACATGCTTAGTAGGATCCCACCCAAGTGTTCCATAACCAGTATCTGTATAACAATTCATGTATACTATTTTTAAATATTACATGGAATGATAAATAGTAGAGCAGTTGTATAGAAAACAAGGTAATCATTTACCTTTTATTAGAGGTCTAAAACAAATAAGGTATATCAATTTCAAAGGATATTTTACACATCTTCTTTCTCAAGAATAAACATGTATATAATGTATAAAACAAAAAACCCAATAAATATAAAAGGAAATAAAAGGTACCAACACCAAGGATCACTATAGGTCAAAATTGCAGACTAATCAAACCATAATCAATCAATTTAAAAATAAAGTTTCTAGAACATGAGCCTAGGAATTAGAGGAATACCCCATGGGTAACCCCCCAAATGTTAATATCGATCACCTAGAATAATGGGCCTAAGAAATAGAGTAAAAAACCATGAGAAAACCTCCTGATAATCACAAAACATGGACAATGGACTCAAGATAATCCTTCCACCTAAGTACCCAAGGTAACCCATGTGCTCATTTTCACAATTCATTCAAATTATTTGGAAACAAATTTCAAAACCATTTTAGAAATCCCATTTTTGATACTTTAAAAATGATACCTTTCTTTACATTTATCAACAACTAGAAAAAAATTATTTTCTTTTGAAACCCATTTTAACACACACAAAAAAATCATGTCAGTATTATGTATAAATAAATTTTTAATGTAGGAACAAAAAGGTTCATCAACATACGTTGGAGACAGAACCACCAACCTAGAAAAACGAGTCACACACACCCACAATGAGATCCACCAACAACGAAAACCCAATGATTTCTACAAAGTCCCTAGAATCCAATCAACATAACAAGATTGATACAATTTATAAAACAAGTGGTCTGAGGAAAGGATAAAACCCACATACCTTAAGAAAAAATGTTCGACGCACCATAAAAACAAAGGAACAACCTCTGAAACGAGATCAAACAATGGATATAGAAGAAGTCATGAAGAAACACCAACTTAGACCAATGGATCCAATAATGAAACCCAAGGGCACTACCTCAATCAAAGACAACAAAGAAGCAAAAAGATTACTTACCCAGAGAGTCTCACCACAACCGTAACATATATTGAAAGCCAAATAGATCGATTTAAAAGGAATATATTCTCTCAGAATCACTAGAGAGGAGCTTTAGTTTTTGAGAAATTGAAAAGTGGCAGCCGAATAGTCACCCAAAAACCCAAATGGTTCCCCAAAACTTCCCTTCTTGGGGAATTACATGGTGTTTAATTCCTTTACACATCGTGATGTCCACCGTGTTTCAGTACACTGAGAAATCCATCACCTCGGATTAATAAAAAATAACTTAAAACATTCACGACATGAAACATATCTTCACATCATGTGACCGTTCACAGTGTGAAGTCTTTCAATACTTGCATCCAATGACTGTTACACATCATGTAACCTATTTACATGGACTGAAATCCTCTTGAAGCATGTAGAAAAAGCCAATTAAATCTAAGAGTCCAATAAATATCTGGCTTCAACATTATAGGTATCCTCCCAATTCCTTCTTAGCACTATAAAAACAACGAGAAAAGGAAAACCATGATGAGGTTAAGTAAATACCTGATAGATCAGTAACTGGATGTCACATGAACTAAAATTCAGGCATCTTGAGATAAAAACATCGGCCTTCATCGTGAACTAGAAGAAGAGGCTCTCAATCAGTGTAACTCTATTAAAACTATTTTTAGGATAAAATTATCAATGTTGTTGATTTACATGAAATTAATAATTTCTTAATTAAAAAATAAGATTTATATGTATTAAAAAGAAATGAAAAATATAATTCTATCCTGTGATATAAAATTTATAGAAAAAGAAGAAAAATAGTTTCTTATAAGAATAAAAGATTACTTTAGTTTTGAAATGATAAAAATGAGTTTTCTAAATTCAACATATAATTTTAAAATGAATCATTTTATTCTCTAAATACATTCTTGGTCATGAAAAATGTTTTTTAAAAGTTTTGATTCATGCTCAGATCATGATAAATTCAAAATTCTATGGTATTAATTAAAACTATGTTTTTACCATCCAATTAAAAATCAACTATTTCAAAAGAATACCAAAAATTATTATTAATATAATATTGATATGATTAATAAAAAAATTATTTTTTAAATTAAAATTCTATAATTTTGGAATTTAAATTTTAAATTAAAATATAAAATATAATGAAAAACATTTTTAATAATAAAATTGATTTATAGATATCAACTATCATTATTTTTATTTCCTATAAATTAATAGTTGAATTATTGTAAATATATTATTTATATCTATAATATATTTTATCCATGATATATTTAATTTTTTAAAATAAAAACTCATAGAAGATAAAAATGAAATTTTTTTGAATTTTTTTAAGAATAAAATAAATTTATCCATATTATATGACTAGTAATAACTATTGGATGGATGTTAATTTTTTAAAATATTATAAATAAATTTTCTTAAAACTATTATTGAGTGAGTAGTATTTCAAAATACATAACACTTTTAATAAATAATTCTTTGAAAAATATTACTTTTATATTAAATAATATTCACCAAATAAAAATGATTTTTTTATTATAAAAAAATATTTTTTTATAACACATAGATATTAATACCTCTATTTTAATTTTATAAATATCATATTAAAATTTAATAATAAAAATATTAATAATAATATGTAACAGATAATGAAATAAATAAATAAAAATATTTATATATTTATAATATTTTTAAATTATTTTTTATTTCATTATTTATTATTAATGAGTTATATTATCTTAAATTTAATACTAACCATAAAAAACTTAATTATATATATAGGACACATGTATATCCAATGTTTATATTTCCAAATATCATATTTATAACATGTAGATTTTTTTTCTATTTATAGACTTATTAAACTCATTCAATATATTAACATTTCTTGAGTCACACCTCTCTTTTACATATTTTTTATTTTAGATATCACAATATGATTTCTCATTTCATGATATTATTTACTAATTATGGTTTTTCTTTTCATATTAGTGATCCTGAAGGGTGAACTTGATCCATGAGATCTCCTAGTGTTGAAGATTTTATTCTTTTTAATTTATTCTACCCTTTTAATTTTGGAACGTTTAATGAATGAAGTAATTTATGGTGAGTAATAACACATGGTGTGTAATACTTAGTTTCATTTGATTTTTCTTAAATATTTTATTATTAATGAATAAAGTGTTGTTAGTTTAATTCCTATCTTGTATGACTTATTTCCCAATCTATTTCAATTCCTTTGAATAAATAGAAAAAAAAAATTGAATGATAAATATATAGTTTTAGAAAGAACATGATTTATAAAAATATGGGGAATTACAACATAATTATGGTACATGATCATAATATAAGAGAATAAAACCCAATAAAACAAAGATCTTAAATCATGAGTCATGGAATAAGGCTTTTTTTGCATTACTTAAGAAATGAGAAGCATGAAAGTTGAAACATGACTCAAAAATCACATGACATGAAAACATAATATAAATAAAATAATGTGGCATATAAAAAATAATATAAAATAATTTTCTAGGCTGAGTATCAATACCATGACTATTATCTTTTAGTGTATAGAGTCTCATAGTGGATTGGGTTCACTCTATATTCCCAAAAATAGAGTGGAAAAAGTATCATAGTGAATTGGGTTCACTTCCAAATCCCATACGTGTTATATCATGAGATATAAATATTTACCAATGAATTGGAGGGATATATAATTTTTATTACACCCATAATTTAATGAATAACCATATATATTTGTGACACATGAACATTAAAACATTCAAAATTACATTATATCTTAATTAATCCATTGAATTAAATGACTTTCATTAAAACTTACAAAAAAAGACCATGTGTAATCATTATAAATAATATGGATGGTATAATTAGATAATATCTCTAATTAATATTAAGGAAAATTAAAATATTTTTACATAGATGAAAAACACTTTAGAATATCATTATGAAATTACTTTGAAAAATGAGAAGAAATGCCATTTTATGTTCTTAATATATTTTATTTCAAATGGAAATATTCATAAATAATTGATAATATAAATTAGTTTAGAAAAACATGAAAAAATTAAGATTAGGTTTCTAAAATAAAACTTAATAGGACTATGAGAAAGGGTGTTAATATGGAGAACATTAAAAAGAAAAATCCCTTCCACAGTTTTGTAAAGATGATCAAAGTTGGTGGAAATTGACCATACAAAAAAATGTCAAAATAAGAATAATTTTGAAAATAAATTCAATTAAATTAATAAATACTTAATAAATCATAGGATTAGAGATGATTAAATCTATAAAATAATAGAGACAATACGAACATGGAGGAGAATGATTCCTCGACATAAAGAAGAGATAAGGTTGACTCCACTTACAAATATCCTTTCAAGTGAGTTTTGAACTGAAGAGAGGTGATATGTAATGAATAAATGTAAAGCACATTAATTACCATACAAGAATAAAATATATTTGTTTTATATGAAAATAGATATACCTCCCCCAATTAAAGTTCAACCATAAAGAATCTCAACTTTAAATTGTGATTGGTAAATAAACCTTTACCATTACTTATCGCTTCCACAAAATCACTTTAACCACCTAAAAAATATGCATAAACATCATATTAAATCAATTTAAAACCATATTCATATATATTAACTTTTATAATCTTAAATTATAATCATTATTTATAGATAAACTAGTTAGTTATTGTTTATTTTCATTATCAGATATTAGTGGATTTGATAATTTCGTACAAGGTTCATAATGTCGATGTAGAACCTCATTCTTTGATACCAATTTCATCATTATAGGATTATTAAAAGTAGTGGAACCATTTTTTATAATTATTTATTCAGTAACATGTTCATTTTATCGAATTTATGGGCGATAATGGGACCCATAATGAACATATTTTGAGTAATGTTTTGGTAAAACTAAGTTACTAAGTAATGTTTATTCATTTTTGTTTCATTATTCTAGAATTATATTAATGAAATCTATTAATATTTAAAGTAATATATTATTGGTATTAATGTCTTTATATTGATTCATTTTGGAATCAGTGAAGATAGTATAACATCATTTATGTAGGTGGTGGAACCAATCCAAACAAAAATATGTTATTCTAATGAATGTATAAGAGTTTAGACTTATATAATAGTAATATAATTTTCACTAATGCATAATTATTTCAATAAAAATTCATTATAATATAGAATGATGTTTTCATATAGTGTAATTGGGAAGGTAATGGAAAAAATATGGTGAAGTCTAGCTTCTTTAATGGATTCTCTAATTCTTAATATGGGTTCCTTTAGAATAAAGGATTTTGGATTACTTATTGGAAATAGAAGCCAGAAAAAATATAAAAAGGATTTTGGAGAGTGATAATTACAATATATTAAAGATATAACCAAATGGTTTTATTTCTTTGGGATGGGGATATTTGGGGTCCTTTTATAGGTGAGTTTTGAGTGTAATTTACAAAATATCAATTATTTAATGTATGAGGTTGTCTTTTTAAAATTAATGTGGATAAAAAGTTAAAAAACAGTAGATATGGGTCATGAATCCCCTAATTAAAAAAATTATATCAAATGTTTCAGATTTTTTAATTATTTACCACTTAGTTTAATTATTTTTACCTTATTTTACTTTTATTGTGGTAAATAAATTATTACCTCGGTAAATGCTTTTTATGCCCAAAAATGAAATTAACCCATTTTAAAAAAATTTATATAATGATTATAAATTTTAACACCTTTTAATTTAATTAAAATTTTAAATATTATAGAAACAAATATTAATTGAAAACATAATATATGTATATATATAGTAAACATGTATTATAGAAAAATGACTTTTTAAACAAAAAATGTTCGTAATCATATTTTATATCAATTACTAATTTAATGATTGTTAAACTATTTGTTATAAATTGAAACATTAAATTAGATTATTCATTTCAAATATATTGATTTAACTTATTAAGATAAAAATGAACAATAATTAATAAAATAGTTCTTTGAAAAATACCATTTATAACATTAAATAATTTTAACCATATTCTATTAAAATTAATTATTCATATTCTGACCAATTAATTTTAACAACCCATTGGTATTAAAATATTTCTATGATTTTTAAAAATACATCAAATAATTATTTAATAATAATAATAATAATATGTAATACATGAAAATGTTTTTATAATAATATATATTAATGAAATATTATGTTTTTATTTTATTCTTGAATTAAGAAATATATTATTTTCAATTTATTATTAAAAATAAAACAACTTAAATATTCCTATTGGATATATGTATACACAATCATATATCCAAAAAGCATATTTCTAATGACCATATTTCAAATTATTTTATTTCCAATGACCATATATATAATGGTTAGAATTCATATATACAGTCTTACATATATTCTTAGAATCATTCAACATATTCATTTACTTATATATCAACAGGTATCATATATTTCTAATTCCTTACCTTATTTCCATATATGAAATCGGGGTTATGATATTCATGAAAAACCATAAAGATTTAGATTTTATGTTCATGGTATTTTTATTTACTTGCAAATGTATTCCACTTATACTTTTATTAATGATGTTTAATATTGTATTATCATAATTTATTAATATTTATCTTGTATTATAATATTTTATCTCAAGAAAATGAACCACTGTTCATTTTATTTTGGTTTATCATGTGAAAAAAATAATTCAACACAATATTTTTTAAAGGAAATATGTATAGTGAAATTGTAACATCCCAGGTAAATAAAGAATATGACATTTTTATATTTATTAATATTTGTAAATTAATTATTAATTTTACTTAAATGGGATGCTATGTTCGATGATGTACCCGATACACAACAACAAGTTTCTTTGAAATCTTATTTTGCACACAATGTTGGGTCATATTGAAAAAAATAATAAAATAATATTATTTAAAATAGTAGTTAAAGCCTAGCCGTTGTAATGGAAATAATGAATAAAACTGACTACAATATGAATATACATGTTTGTTAAATATTTTTTACATTTATTCAATAAAACTTATAATCTTAAAATGTGAATGAATCTAATTTTAAGCATAAACACTCTAATATTCCTTAAAAGGCTGATTTACCGCCTTTTGATGGAGAACCCTCTTTAAATATAGTTTTGGTAACTTTTATATGTTCTATTTTACAAAATAAAATTCTTCTTTATAATCGAGACATCAAAATTTACTTTGGGTAAAATTTTGGTAGTTTTATGATAAAATTCATTTTAATGAATAGTGAAAAATATGGTATTTTAATTCAAAACCGCCTTTAATCTAATTTATATATATGGATAGATTATATTTTTAATTTATTTTAAAGTTTAATTAGATTATATTTTTATCATTTAATCCAATTTTGGTCATTGGAAGTAATTTAACTTTGAAATTGAACCTAAACATGTGTTAATCTTTTGATAGTTATTATTTCTTAAAAAACACGCTTTTTGTTTTGACAGCAAGAATTAATTTTAAATTAATTTCTGAAACTTCTGTGTTTTGAATTTGGAAAATTGGATTCCATATTTTGAATCAAGAGGTCAAAATTTTTTAAATAGGTAACTTTT
This sequence comes from Viscum album, assembly GCA_963277665.1. NCBI lineage: Eukaryota > Viridiplantae > Streptophyta > Magnoliopsida > Santalales > Viscaceae > Viscum > Viscum album. Next base: position 88,898,875 of record OY728135.1, on the reverse strand, counting down.
ATTTTTAGACATTATGAATATTTACTTCGGTAAAAATTTTATTTACCATGGTTAAAGGGTAAATCTTGTAAAAAAGGGTAAAAAAATAATATTATAATAATCTTAAATTACCCTAACATGTGTCCTATTTATATTGGTTGATACATTCCCTACCCTAGTTATCCTTGGGTTGATTTTGGGACCCCATTAAGCCACTTATGAGTGATAATGAAACTTTATATTAATTAATTTAAAGTAAAGACAAAAATAACATAAACATATATATTTTAGTAAATAAATTTTTACATGGGGTTATATAAGATATATTTTAAAATATAAATATTACATAAAAATATAAAAATATTTCCTACATCATGATATTTGTTTTATAATTTTTAGACGTCAAATAAATAAAATTATTTATGACACAATAATGGTGCAGTGTTTACCTCATTAATAAATGATTTAAACAAATTAGATTATAATGATTAAAATAATTTCCAAAATCTATAAAATTATGATTTTATGATTTTATTTTGAACATGAGTCATCTTATCTTTGAAATTAATGATTTTTGGACATTTTGAAATTGAAGATAATTTTATAATAAAATAATTATTTCAAACTTTCCTAAAGAACCCCTCCTTCCCCTTATAAAAAATCCATCACTTCTAACCAATTACTCACACCTCTAAAGCCTTTTGGATCATCCAAACTCTGACCAATTAAGATCCCTACATCACTATATTCCTTCTAGAAGACTTAGATTAGGAATAAGGCACTTTAAGAAGTCCTTTTGGTTCAAACCAAAGAGAGTTACCCAAATTAAAGGTAACAATTTATCTTAAATTATTTTATTTTATTTTACTTCTCAAACCCCTAAACTATTTTTATTTATTTCTTTTATAAAAACAACAATATCCTAAATATACAAGGATTTTTTTATGAGAAATATTTAATCTACACTTACACACACCTACATCTAATGGATAAAGAACATACTGTGTCTGTGGATGGAAAACTAATTCCTCTCGAAACGACGATTGTTCAACTATCTCCTACCACCTCTCATGGTGGCCATTATGATCGCAATGTATTTTTATATGATATATATTATTTTTATGTTTTCTTTATGCTGCTTTATTTTTCATTTATATCATACCTTTATGGTTTCCATTATGGGTAAACGCGATAATTTTATTTGAGGAAGTGCGGACTACCGCCCCCTCAAAGTGATATGACTCATTCATAGAATATGTGGGACGTATAAAGGATTGAGTTAATGAAATTATATATGATATTATAGTGTAATTATAATATAAGTATTTATCATTAATTTTTCATTCCATTAAAATATGAAATAGAAATGAAAGTAGCGTTCATGCGTACGTACAGCTTACCGTCTCCATGAATGGTGCATTTTATTTCTTATCTCCAAATGTTATGTAATGTTATAAATACATACATACATACATACATATATATATACTGGATATATATGATATATATGATATCTAAATCATTAATATCATTCTGGAGATAATGGAATTTTGACCACATGGACAACTTGTAAATTATAAGAAGTTCATTTTTGACTCAAGTACCAAATATCGACAAAACGACCATTTAAATGATTAAAAAATGTTCATACCATGGTAATAAGTGATATAAAAGGAATAATAAAATTGAAAAAGGTTATTAAGAAAGTATAAATTAAATTTAGTTTATTATTCAGGATATTAAAGAACGAACGGGTAAAGTCGGACACAAGGTAAGAGATTTCTTATCTCACTTTTAATTCCATAAGATTTCCATTGTACACCACTCATTTCTTGCATGTGTTGAATTGTGTACTGCCTTTTGATATATATTATCATGATTATCTTTATATTCGTGGTATTTTTTGATTAATTTGGTGGTTATTAACCTTTGGTCATACGACTCGATTGGTTACAACGTGGTAAGAGGTTTTCATCTCACTTTTTATTCCCGTGAGATTCATTCAATATTTTCCACTATTACCTTTTGTGTGGTGTATGTACTATCCATGATTTTATTCTTTTTGTAATATACTTTCATTTATGGGTATTTACATATTCATTTTATGATCCTTCTTTCATGTGGTGTATGTTTCGTAATTTACCAAATCGGTAAGGGAACCTTTCACCTTCCTCTTTTTAGAAGAAATATTTTGTTATGTATTTTAATTTACATCTTCTTATGTTGGGATATTTATTATATATCCTTATTTTTGTAAATTTTATATCCAAGTGATGAGATACCCTTTTGTCTCTCATCAACTCATTTCTACATTTTAAAGTGACGTCGTTAGGCTGTTGAATTTCTGAAAAGGAACTTCTTAACCCAATTTCATTCTTTAGGTTAAACTTATACTTGTTGATTATGTATTTCTATAAATATGTGTGAATTAAATATGATTATTTTACAGTTAATATCCACTTATATTGGGTGTATTTATATTTTTCACACATAATTGTGTAATTTATTTATCCTTAATCCAAGGATACCATCTTTATAAGGGATTTCATCTCAATTTACATTCCATTGAGACTTCATTATTTTTATGCACCAATTCACTTTCTTATGGTTTATATACTGTACTTTGTCATATTATATCATGAATAAATTTATTCTCATGATATTATATTGTTTTGATTAAATTTTATTCCTCAATTATTTTTATTCAAGCACCTCTCATTTTGTTAAAAACTCTTTAACTAATATATCATTTTCAATGTTTTAAAGATTTATTCTTCTAAATATTTCTAATTAATGTCCATGTTTTAAAAATGGTTTTAAGGATTTATTTATATGGACATTAATGTTTTAAAATGTTAATTCCTTTAAAAGCTTCAAAGTGGTATGGTACACTTTGATTCAAAAATATATTTATTAAATGTTTTAAATGGTTTTGAAAATGGTTTGATAAAGCATTGATTATATCAATATCTTTAAATGATATATTATGATTGAAATGTGGAAATGTTATATTTCCATTATGTTTGTTTTATATGTTATGAATATGTTATGGTTATTGGGAATTGTTTACGTATATGGGTGGTTCCGTGATAAACCTAGGGTGGGTGAGCCCGAGATATCTCTCCAATGAATTGGGTAAAGTGACAGAGGTAAACGTGAATCTTTCTCCTAATAGATTTAGGGAATATACTATGATGGGTATTCCAAATGTATCTCCCTACATATCTATGATATCTACACTGTAAGTATGATATGGATGTCACAAGTTACCTTTATGATTTATGATTTCTGTGTGTAATTCATAAAAGTTATTATTTCATAATGTATGTTATGATTGAAAAGTATTGGTTTCATGGATTTATATTTATTTAGGGGATAATGTTTTCCTTCCTTGTTTTATAACCCTTACTGATATTTTTATGCTCTTACCAAGTTTTTAATTTTTTTTCACTGGACTTAAATAAGAATAGGGTCAAGGATGGGATCAAGGAAAAGTCATGCTCTCTAAAACTTGGAACTAGACATGATGATTTTTTAAGAGTTTTTATTTTGTGAAAAAATGGAAACTGAGTATAAGTGTATACTTTGTAACTTTTTAGATTTAATGTAATAGTTATGGCATAATTCTCTAAAAATCTAAACCTAAAAATATCCTCAATGTGAATTATTCATTTAATTCAAGATTATGTAATGTTTTAAGGTCGGGTCCTTATAGTTGGTATCAGAGGTCGGTTTAGAAAAATTCAGGGATTAAGAGTTTTAGTTAAACACATGGTTAGTCCATATGTCTATTATTTTAGTTAAATCCTTATTTTAAATCTTTTTTAGATCAAGGAATGTCAGTTACAATGGAAGGAGAAGGATCTTTGACAACATTCCTATCGCTTCCTGATGACATGCTTGCAATAATTATTGCAAAGTCATATTCGGATGATTGTGAAACTTTTTATAGCATACAAATCACTTTAAAGCATTTGTTAGAGATATAAAAAACCTTCACTATACCTCATTATCATCGTGGATCTTGGTTTGTATTTAATTAAATCATATTTTAACAATATTATCACATTTTCAAGAAAGGTAAATATTATCAAGGCATTTTCAAATATTTTACCTTGTCTTAAGATTTTGAAGCATATTATTGAAAAAGGTGATGAGGAAGGAGACCCTTGCACAACCTATTTATATTTTATTTTACAACATAGTATCTCAACACATACTTATGGTATTTTAAAAGGACCATTGATTGAAAGTTCCAACTCAAATTCGGTCCGACTTTTTTATAAAAATAATGTTTTATCAGATGTTTTGAAGTTACATGTCATACATGATTATTTTATGAAATTGTTTTTCTACAAACACCCATATGACCCAAGTTCTACAAGGTGTATTTGGATGAAGGAGGAAAATGATTTTGAATTATCTCTAAATCATTGTTGCAGTGCATGGACCTTCTACCTACGTGAACAAGAAGATGATGAAACTATGTAGACACCATGATCAAGGTATGAGGTTCTTTATTTTGGGAATAGTTTTATTTTATCAAATGAGGTGAAATAAAAAAATGAAGATATATAAGATACTGAGGTTTTAATGAGTTGGGATGAAAATTATAAGTATAAGACAACCTTTGAGGTTAAAACATGTTTTAGTTATTTTTGAGTTTTATAAAAAGGACAACCCGTAGGATGGGTGATAACCCGTCTCACATAGAAAGGCCACATGAATAAAACTCACAACCGAAGGGAGACAAGGGCGCATTGATTACCACTGGCCTCTGTGAAGTCCCTGGTTAGTATGAATTATTATTTTAGTAAAATGATTTTATGGATCAAGAATATGTTGATTTTGGGAACTTATGTTTTATCAAATTGATATCCTTAGTATCGAAAAATGATTTGGTGATTAAGTGACAAAGGTTATTGTGGGGGATCTTCTCTCTTTTGAGGAAACACTATATGCCTAAGGAAAATAGAATACTATGTGATTTCATTTGTGGAATAATGGTTGGAATTTTAGTTTGGAGGAATATATGTTTTTATTGTGGACATATGACGATTTGGTTTATTTATGGAAATGATTAACCTATCATGAAGAATATGCAATTAGGTTAATTACTTTTCAATATGAGTCTTTATGAGTAACTGATGTTATTTGGAGATATATTTTATTATTTATCTTGGAAGACTATGTGATTAAATCCTTCTGAGATTTGGGTTTCAATCTTAGTTTGGATTAATTTTGAAGAATTTTATAGACAATTGTTTATTGAATGGTCATTTTTGAACTTTGGGTATTATTTAATTTTTTTTGAGATTAAGAGTAGTTTTTCTTTTTGTAAAAGATTATCATTTTTGGGGATTATCTGATATTGTACTAACCATTTGGGTTTTGGTTAATGTCTAAATACATGGAAAAAATATAGTTCGTCTTTTGTAGATTATGTGATTCTCTCAAAGTTGATTATAACACTTTTAATGTAAACAAGTCATCCTGAATACTCATCATTTGGATAAAATATGAGTTTGTGTTAGAAATCTAGTAAAGGATGAAAGTCACCATGACAAGTAAGTATGTTTCCTTATGTTTTTAGTTAAGCTCATAAATAGATTCCTCAATGAAAAGTAACTTAAAACAAAAATATTTTCTGTTAACTTTTCATACTCGGGAATCAAAGATTGTTTAACCCATCACAAGTTTGTGATTTTCTGGTGGTTTAATTTCTCCTAATCATGTTTTCTATCACTCTCCATTAGAAGTTGATGGTTTGTTTTCTCCTCCATATCCTTGTTTTCATGGAATCCTAGTATCTGTTGTCTCAGGTAACCTTTGTAATTCTATTCCTTTATTTTAAAGTGATAGTTTAATTAACTCTTTTTATGATGCGGGACTTTCAATGAAGTTTTCGATCCCAATTTTAAAATTGCGAAGACGCAATTCCCAAAAGGGGGGAATGATGTAACATACTGGGTAAATAATGAATATAACATTTTAAAATTTTATAATATTTTTAAATTAATTATTAATTTTACTTTAAAAAGGATTTTTTGTTTGATGGAATAACTGATACACAACAACAAGTTTCTTTGAAATCTTACTTTGCACAAAACGTTGGGTCATACTGAAAAAATAATAAAATATTATTATTTTAAATGGTAGTTAATGCTTAGTAATTTTAATGGAGGGAATAAATATAACTAACTAAAATATCAATATACAAGTTTGTTAAATATTTTTTACATTTATCTAATAAAATCTAGAAGCTTAAAATTTGAATGAATCTAATTTTAAGCATAAACACTATAATATTATTTAAAAGGTAGATTTACCGCCTTTTGATGGAGAATCCTCTTTAAATCCAGTTTTGGTCACGATTATATGTTATATTTTACAAAATATAATTCTTTAGAATCAGGACATCAAAATTTACTTTGGGTAAATTTTTGGTATTTTTCTGATAAAATTCAATTTTTGATGAATAGTGAAAATACTGTATTTTAATTCAAAACTGCCTTTTAATATAATTTATTTATATGGATAGATTTTTTTTAAATTTTTTTTAAATTTTAATTAGATTATATTTTTACCATTTAATCCAATGTTGGTCATTGGAAGTAATTTCAATTTGAAATTGGACATAAACAAGTATCAATCTTTTGATAGTTATTATTTCTTAAAAAACACATTTTTTTTATAACGGGAATTAATTTTAAATTAATTTATGCCACTTTTTTGTTTTTAATTTGGAAAAATGGATTCCATATTTGTAATCAGCAGGTCTAAATTTTGTAAATATGTAACTTTTAATTTTATACATTATGAATATTTACTTCAGTAAAAGTTTTATTTACCACGGTTAAAGGGTAAATCTAGTAAAAAAGGGTAAGCAAATAATATTATAATAATCTTAAATTACCCTAACATGTGTCCTATTTCTATTTTTTGATACATTTCCGACCATGTTCATCCTCGAGTCTTTTTTGGGTCATCATGGAGCCACTTATGAGTGATAATGACACTTTATATTAATTAATTTAAAGTAAAGACAAAAATGACATAAACATATATCTTTTAGTAAATCAATTTTTACTTGGGGTTATATAAGTTTTCTTTTCGAATATAAATATTATTTGGAAAGATAAAAATATTTTCTACATCATTATTATTTTTATAATTTTAAGACATAAATTAAATTAAATTATTTCTGACACAATAATGGTGCAGAGTTTACCTCATTAATAAATGATTTACACAAATAAGATTATAAAGATTACAATAATAACCAAACCCTATAAAATTATTGTTGGATGATTTTATTTATACCATGAGTCCTATTATATTCAAAATTAATGATTTTTGGACCTTTTGAAACCGAAGATAAGTTTATAATAAAATAATTATTTCAAACTTTCTTAAAGAACCCCTCCTCCCCCTTATAAAAAGCTCTCACTTATATCCAATTAATCACACCTCTCAAACTTTTTGTCTCATCCAAAATCTTCCCAATTAATCTCCCTACATCTTTCTATTCCTCCTAGAAGCCTTACCTTAGGCATAAGGTACTTCAAGAAGTCCTTTTGGTTCAAACCAAAGGGAGTTACCCGAATTAAAGGTAACAATTTTTCTTAAATTCTTTTCTTTTATTTTACTCCTACAACCCCTAAACTATTTTTATTCATTTATTTTATAAAAAAACCAGTATCTTAAATATACTATGATTTTTTATGATAATTATTCGAACTAAACTTACACACACCTCTATCTAATGGGTAAAGTACATATTGTTTTTGTGGATGGAAAACTAACGCCTCACGAAATGATGATTGTTCAATTATCTCCTACCGCCTCTCATGGTGACCATTATGATGGAAATGTATTTTATATGATATGTATTATGTTTATGTTTTCTTTATGCTTCTATATTTTTTATTTATATCATACCTTTATGGGTTCCATTATGGGTAAATGTGATAATTTCATTTGAGGAAGTGCGGACTACCTCCCCCTCAAAGTGATATGACTCGTTCATACCATATGTGGGGTCTATAAAGGATGGAGTTAATGAAATTATATATGATATTATACTGTAATTATAATATAACTATGTATCATTATGTTTTCAATCCATTAAAATACGAAATAGAAATGAAAGTAGCGTTTATGCATACATACGGCTTACCGTTTCCATGAACGATGCATTTCATTTCTTATCTACAAATGTTATGTACTATTATAAATATGTATATATATATATACTGGATATATATGATATATATTATATCTAAATCATTAATATCATTCTGGAGATAATGGAATTTTGATCACAAGGAAAACTTGTAAATTATAAGAAGTTCATTTTTGACTCAAGTACCAAATATCGACAAAACGACTTTTATTATCTTAAACGATTACATAATGTTTATAACATGGTAATAAGTCATATAAAAGGAATAATAAATTTTAAAAAGGTTCTTAAAAAAAATTATAAGAAGTTCATTTTTGAGTGTATTTATATTTTTCACACATAATTATGTTATTTATTTATCCTTAATCTAAGGATACCATCTTTATAAGGGATTTCGTCTCAATTTACATTCCAGTGAGAATTCATTATTTTTATGCACTAATTAAATTTCATATGGTGTATATACTATCCTTTGTCATATTATATCATGAATACCATTATTCTCATGATATTATAAAGTTTTTATTAAATGTTATTCCCCTATTATTTTTATTCAGCATCTCTCATTTTGTTAAAAACTCTTTAACTAAAATATAATTTTAAATGTTTTAAAGAATTATTCTTCTAAATCATTATAATTAATGTCCATTTTTTAAAAATTAGTTTGATTATTTATTTATATAGAAATTAATGTTTTAAAATGTTAATTCCTTTAAAGTATTCAAAGTGGTATGAGACACTTTGATTCCAAAATATCTTTATAAATTTTTTAAATGGTTTTGAAAATAGTTTTATAAAGCGTTGATTATATCAATATATTTAAATGATATATTGTGATTGAAATGTGGAAATTTTATCTTTCCATTATGTTTGTTTTATGTGTTATGAATATGTTATGGTTCTTGGGCATTGTTTACGTATACGGGTGGTTTCATGATAAACCTACGATAGGTGAGCCTGAGATAGCTCTCTAATGCATTGGGTAACGTGACAGAGGTAAACGTGACTGTTTGTACTAAGAGATTTAGGGAATATACTGTTATGGGTATTCCAAATGTAACTCCCTATGTATATGTAATATCTACAATGTAAGAATGATGTTGATTCTACAAGTTACCTTTATGATTTATTATTTTTATGTATTATTCATAAATCTTATGATTTCGTAAGGTATGTTATGATTGAAAAGTATTGGTTTTATAGATTTTTATTTATTGATGGGATAATATTTTCCTTCCTTGTTTTATAACCCTTACTGAGCTTTTTTTACTCATCACATGTTTTGAATTTTTTTTCACAGGACTTAAAGAAGAATAGGGTCAAGGATGGGATCAAGGAAAAGTCATTCTATCAAAAACATGGAACTAGACATGACTCTTTTTTTAAGTGTTTTTATTTTGTGAAAAAATGGAAACTAATTAGGAGTGTCTACTTTATAACTTTTGAGATGTAATGTAATAGTTATGGCCTAATTCTCTAAATGTGTAAACCTGAAAATATCCTCAATGTGAATTATTCATTTAATTCAAGATTATGTAATGTTTTAAGGCCGGGTCCTTATAAAAATTGTGTGATATTACATGTGGTGTTAAGGCTAGTGTTACATTGTGGGGTCTTAGATATAATATTTTTAGTGTATCTAGGGTTGAGGATGAGAAACCTATTGAAGTGTGGTATCCTAATATTATGTGTGTATTTTTTTTATAAATAGATTATAGTTTTATCATGGAGTAATTAGCAAAATAATTTGTTAGTTCTTCCATTTTTTGGATAATTGTGCCATAGTGTTTGTGTTACACCATGTTTTTTTGTCTAGGGTTAGGATTTAGGAAAAGGGTTAGGGATTTCACCATGATATATATGGTTTGGTAATTTTGGAATAACTATTTATTTCTTTTTAATCTCCCTCATTTTTATTGATTTATAATGGTTTTGTTTAAAAAATATTTGGGGAGATTGCACCGTGATTTTGAAATATTAAAATCATTGATCCATGAAACCTAGAATCATGGAATGATTTAGAGTTCTTAGGTTTTAATTATAAATTCATGGATACCCTAAAATTAATTATATTTTATTTATCCTCCTTCAAAACTTATATGACACTTGTCTCTTATTTGGAATTCTTTAGTCATTTACTTATGGGACCAAGTTTCCTTACTTCATGTTATCAAATACCTTTTGATTCGAGGTACCATTTTACTATTTATTTTGTATTCCCTTCATATTCTCTAATTTATTATTATTTATTCCTTTTTGATTGATATGTTTTAGATTGAATTGTTTTTATAGGTTTTTGTGGGCTTATTATGGGAATTCTTGGTGGTGTGTTCATTAGTCCTCTTCTCATTATTGTGCACCAATATTTGAAGATTCATTTGAGGTAGGGGATTAAAAATATATATTTTATTATCATGTGTGAATCTGTAGTTATAATTATTTTTTATCATTGCATAAATAGATGTAATTTACCTAAAATTATATTAAAATAGACTTAAGAAATTGAGAAGGTGAAAAGTGATCACATGCGTTTAACTTCAATTTTTTGATATCGATATATGATGTTGATAAAAATGTTATTTTCTATACTTTTTTATTAAATTGTTATATTTGATTTATAATGTGATATTTTGACCATTTTTATTTCTCAATACGTTAATAAATAGATAATCAATTAACTAAGGTAATATAAATATGTTGGTAAATCTAGTAATTTACATGTTAGAGATAAGTTAAAAATTGTTAAATATTATGTGAAGAAAGTTTGAGTGTTATAGTTAGAAAATATTTTATGTTATAATTTAATTTAATTTGATCTTATAATTATTTTTATTTTATGATTATTTCTCATATAATTTATATTATATTTACACCCTCATTGTGATTAGAATTGTTCTGGTGTGATTTATTGTTTGTGGCAGGTCGAGTTAACAAAATTTTGTCATTTTGGTGACGCTTAGTGTGGAAGATGTTGGGATAGTGTATTTGATGTTGAGTAATGATGATATTTATTTGGTGGTTATTGTATAGTGATGTGATGATTTTTTGGTGGTTAGTTTGGTAGTTATTGTAGTTTTCTTTATGGTAGATGTTAATGTTTCTTATTACCTAGAACGTGGAATGATAATGAGTAAATTAATTAATTAATAAGATGGGTTGTGATAATTAAAAAATATGAATTAGATGTAATTAATTACATGGTAATTATAATATAAAGATCTATAGATGATATTATTAGTGAATTAATCCATGAATTGAGAAGTAGTAGTTGTAATGAAATGTTATAAGGAGCGATTTTATTAATTTAATATATGGAGGTTAATAATTATTATGGTAATTAAATTATAAAATATGGAGTATCATTATTATATGAATTTTAAATTTTGGAATACATATATAATGTGGTTAATTATATGTAAATTAGAATAAAAATTATGAAAGTGTATGTTTTAATAAATGAATATAAGATGGTTGGTAAATGAAAAATGTTGGAATTTGTAATGATGTGATAATATGTGAAGTTATATTTGTTGTACTTTTATTACATTGTGATAGTATGGTTGGTTTTTTTAGGTTAAGTGGTGGAAATTATTCTATTGTGCAATGATGATAGAGTATCTTAGTGTCATATCATTAGGTAGTGGGCCCTTGGGTTGAGTATGTGTGCTAATATATATTCTTTGTATTTTGTTATTTCATATGTCCCGCTTCCTTAAATAGGAAATGTGATTGATTCCCATATGAGGTTTTGGGTTTTAAGAGTTTTACCCACTATGTAGGTCATAAATGATATATATGGATGACTAATTAATTTCTGTAATCTGGTTTCTAGATATAATATGGGTTATGATGACTCAATATCATGAAATATATATGTTAGGATCACTTGGTGATGTGATAAACACTGAGAGAGGGGGTGAATCAGTGTTGATACCTTTCTTCTTTTTAATTTCCAATGACCTCCTAATTATATAGAAAAATTATCCCAAACTCACAATGTTTTATTAAATAATAGATTACACAATATATTTTTTTCATGAGGTTCACCTTCAATATGGATGACTAAATCTTCAATGTATAGTGTTTTTATCCCACACACATACATAAGTTACCTTTTATTACCAATATAAATATATAAGAAAATGTATATCTTTGATCCTATAATAATAATTAAAAAAAACTCATGAAAAACAATAAAAAACTTGTTACTCAAAGAAATAGATGAAACCTTCTTGAAAAATGATCACCAATGAAAGTGTCAGCCACTAATGGACTATCTAATATTGAACTTTCTCCTCTCTTTGTACAGTAACCTCAGGGGTATATTCTAACCTCAATGTTTTTTTCATAATTATTCTATAATTATCTCACATTATTCTTTTACTTCATCCTTTTTTGATATTATCATAAAAAAAATCACAATCAGTTATCATAATTAAGTTATGTAAATCCAAATTAATTCTCAATAGTCATGATTCTATAATTTTTATTCTGAAAAGAATCCTATGAATTTACTCTCCCTGGAACTCAATCCATAAAAAACTCATAACTAATATCATGGGACATCCACCCATTATCGTCAAATGATTTTCTATAAATACACATGATCCTGTCATTTAAAATAGTCAAGAATATACAAAAAAAAATTCCCACGTTTTATCTTTATAAATTATGTTCAAAAATTAAAATTTGAATACCTAACAAATACTGTGTAAAGATCCTAATATTTTCCAATTATAATTATTTACAATTCTCAGCTTGAATAATTGATTAATATTAATAAAAATCATGATATTTAGGATTTAAATAATAAGTTAACATTTCCATATTTAAATCCTTTTAATTCTTGAATTTTTCATTTGATCTTACATAAGAAATTGAAATCATTATGTACCAGTTCAGTAAGCACAAATATCTTATATACCCATTAAAATATATTCAATATGAAATGAAATATCATAATTATCTCTTATAAAACCCTATATGAAATTAGATATACATTACATATAACAATGATCTTGTCCTTTTCCACATTTATATACGAGCTTCATAATACATCTTCCATATGCATTGGGAGATATTACATATCAGTAATAAAACCTAATATACAATTTGAAAAATATTACATGCCATAGTGTGACTCCTTGTTTTATTATGTATCATAAAAATTATATTATGTTTCTAAGTAATCTCTAATCCATTTACAATATTATGTTCTGAGAAAGTATTATGTATTCCTTTGTCAAATATTTACCTCCAACTCAAAATTCCTGAAAAACTTCAACATACCTCAAGAATTCTTCAAACCTCCTCTAAAAATATTTTGTTTCTCCAAATAATCTCAAATATATGAAATCAAAAATTCATTCATTAAAAGAAAATACAAAAAAAAATCATCAAATGGTATTAAAAATATCTCCCTTTTGATTTTTTTTATCAATTTTCTTTTTATCCAACCAACTCAAAGAAATCTTTTCTGCTCCATCTCAAACAAGTAGGATAAAATATTTTATTATCCACCTTATTTAAAAGAAAGAAAAATAATCACTTGAAAGTGGTATTTCATCCTCTTAAAATAATTGATTCATGAAATAATAACCTTTAATTCTAATTTTTATATCTTGGTGTAATGAATAAGATAAATTAATCCTCTCCTCAAATCTATCCATAAAATAGTTCACCATGTTATACTAGATCATAATTTTCTATCAAGAAGTTATAAACATATTTTTCACTACTTTCCTATATTAACTCAAAAAATATATTATTAATAATAAATATCAAGATAGGTTCTCCCCCTACAAGTCACATATTCCCATTTTAGCCATCGAAAAAATACACAAAAGATAGGAAAAAATCATAATACATACCCTAGTATTGTTAGAAAATGGGATTCACTCCCATTTATAGTATCAAATTATGAAAAGACTTAGTTTATAATTGTTTAGTGAGAATATTAACAATATTATCATTTTATGGATCAAATTATATCTTCAATATTCCCCATTACACTTTCTCATTTAAAAAATGATACTTTATATCAATGTGTCTTGACGATGAATATTATACTAGATAATTGGATAAATTCATAGAGCTTTTATTTTCATAGACATTGACCAGTGAATATTTATCAATAATATGCATATAATAATGTTTAATTTTCATACATATTTTATTTTTAGATTTTTGTGATTCGGCTACAATTCCTACTTCAGTGGAGCTCAAAGTGACTGATTATTAATTCTTATAATGCCATGTCATACAAATTACAGTAATAAATAATTTTCTACCTAATGTGAACTTTCTATCATCAACATGAAAAAATCAGTTTGTATATGTGAATCCTTAAATATTTAAATCACCCTTATTCTCCTATAAAATTCCATAGTTTAAAGTATTTTTTTATATCTCATAATTTTCATAGATTCTTAGTGATTTGAATATTTTGGTTTATATTGATACCAAGCCTAATGAGTAATAAAAATGAAAATGCCTAACCTTTATGTCATTAAGTACTAAAGACTACCAATAAACTTCTTAAATTATATTTAATTGAAAATATTCTATTCATTATATTTACTCATATTTGTGCCCACTTGAATTATTGTAGAAACCCCTCCATATTCTTCCATTTAAAACCATTCCAATAAATCATAAGAATATATTTATTCAGAGATGATAATGTGACAAGAATGTTAGATAATTTGTAATCCCAAAAATAATTTCTTCTCACAAATAGAGGATATTTGAAATCTATCCTTTAAATTCATGGAAAAATATCCTCATAAACTATCCTCATTATTATAAAAAATAATATAATCGACATACAAAAACAAAATGAGTGATGTGGTGTTGGTATTATTTACAAATAGATTGGTTTCCACCTATACTTTTCTAAATTTGATACTTCCCAAGTACTTATCCAGCTTGAAATACCAAGCTTATAGGACTTTATTCAACCCATAAAGATCCATATTTAGTTTACATACATTTTTTCCAAATTTATCTATCATTAAACCATCAAGTTGCTCCATATAAACCAATTCATTTAACTAATCATTTAGAAATTAATACATTCTATCCATTTGGAGAAATTTTAAATTTATTTGAGAAATAATTTCACTAAAAATTCTGATTGTCGTAAGCTTGAAAATATTGGAAAATGTTTCATCAAAATTAATAACTTCAAGTTATGATTACCCCTTTCACATAATCCTAACTTTATATCTTAAAAATTCATATTTCTCATTTAAATTATTCTTGAAAACCCATTTTTTTCTAATGAAGTTCTTATACATTATCCAATATTAAGCTCTAATGTTTCATTATTTTTCAATTTGATTAAGATATTCATTCATTACTTATAACCATTTTTTGTGTACAAACACCACATTAATTGTTTGGGGTTCAATCATTAAAATAAGAATAATGATACTAGCTATTATGGTTTTTATTCTTGTTTATACCAATTTATTTTGATCTCAAATTATATTCTCACCATAAATATGTATTTTAATTCTTCAATTTATCCTTTTAGTTATCAAATCCATAACCTCATCACTTTTATAAAATGAATTTACCTTGTCATTTAAAATTTATACAATTTCTTCAAGATATGTATATGTTTCAACTTTGGAAACATCATCACCAGCATTAATTATGATTAATTCTTTGAGACTTTATTTATTTTCAATGACTGTATCATAAGTAAATTATATTATCCTCATAGATTTATTTTTTTAACATCTATTTAAACTTCTATTTGGTGTATAACCAAGAAAAAAATAAATCTATAGTTTTATCCTCAAATTTAAAGACACCTTTCCTTTATTCTTGATCGGGTATGGAATCCCAAACACTATAATGTATTTTATATTTTTATTCTTTTTTAAAAACATTACATTTGGAGTTATATACAAATTTTTCATCAATAAGAACCTATTTTAAATAATTCCAACAATAGAGATACCTTGAAACCATAAATATAATTATGTAGCATGATTAGTTATCATTGGTTCCAGCCATATCTGAAGGACCCTGGAACACCCTGAGAGGGGAGGGGTGAATCAGGGTGTTAACTTTTTCTTATAAACTGATGTATCGTATTCCCACATTGAAAGGAACCTATTAAACCTATCCGAAAAATGAAAGAAAATAGAGGACACACAAAATTTACTTAGTTCACCACAATAGGTTAACCCCAAAGAGGATATGGCTAAAGTGTGTTGGTCATACCAAAGTCCACTAATCTTAACTATATGTGGATTATAAATGTTTTTTATAGTCACTCCCTTCTAGGCACACTTCCTTTAAAAAAGTTTAGGGAACACTCACTACGTCTCTCTAATCACTTTCGTCGACTCCACCTAGCTCATTGCTCTGAGAGAAGTCTAACGTATTTTATCGACTTGAAGGTCGCTTCAATGATTTAGCATTAAAATCTTTGTTCATGACTTAGCACGAGACTCTTCTTGCACTATATTCCTAAATTGATGCACACTAAAATCCTTGTCCACTCAAAGCCTGATATCCAAAAATTCCTTCTACAAAGATTCGTCGCAAAGATCATTCGTGAAGCTAACTACCTCATAGAGCTCACAATTTTGTAGAGATTACTCCTTCACAATGATCACTACTTTTCAATGCTCAAACCTTACTAGAGATCTTTCCTTTATAGAGAAAACACCTTCAAAAAGATCAGCTACCTTTGCAGAACTCACTATCATCACGAAGAAAACTACCTTCGTAGAGAAACATCCTCCACGAAGCTCACTGAGCCAACACAGAACACCCTGTCATCACAAAGCACCTGTAACTGAGAATCATTGGCATCAGTCTAAACGTGGGAAGTATTTTGATGATGATCAAACTCACATAGAATACAATTTTTTTGTGACACCCTTTTCTTCACGAAATCAAAGTGATTTTGGATTTTCTCTCTGATGTTTGTACGGAATGGATAGGGGTGACCTCTTATTTATAGGCGCTTTCCAACACATAGCTCCGCTTCTTCAGGAAAAATTTATGGACAAGTCAAAAATGTCTTGATGATGCATCTTCCTTCACAAATATCCATGTATATTCCCTATTCACAATACTAGTTCTAACCATAGTTCTCTCCATCAAATACCTTTGCGCTGCCATAATTCTCCACTCGTAAAGCCTTCCGTCAGACCTTCATGCTTTCGTGAAGCTCACAACTCAACTTCTCGTAATCACAGAGCACAAAATCACAATTTTTTATGTCTTTTTGACACAAAACCCATGAAGACCATCTCTGCGAAACTCATTCCATTTCTATATTTCCATAAGGCCTTCAGAAAATACACTCTTCACATTGCTTTCCATTCTTGAAAATTTGGACTAAAAAATTTGTAAATCACTGGGAAATGATGCCACCTTCAAAAATACGTATGGATTAAACTGTATGATCCATCTACTTGAAATATCCTAAATGATCCACTAGTCTTCCATGCGATGATTAAAAAAAACACAAACCAAACCCCATTTCCAGCAAAGAATATCCTTGGTTCCAACAATCTCCCCCTTTGGGTTTGTTGGAAATCTGCAGATAAATTCAATGAAGCCCAAAAAATAATCAACATCTGATACACTAGAATAAATTCTACCTATACTATAAGTCTATATGATCAATGATCAGTGTATAAAACAAGAGGGAATACATGAGTTGTGTTACCATGACACCAGATTGTTTTCTCCATTCACATTCTCTTAGTTGAAACTCATTGAATTTCTTTTTTATCCATTATCCCGCACCAAGCTTACAACAATAAAAACATTTCATCCTCCACATTTCCACGTCCACATTTCCACATTGAATTTATCCATTTTTCCCCAATTGTAAATAAACCCAAAGATCGGTATTTTTATAATGTTGAGCTCAGAACATACTCCCCCAGGATCGTATCTCCCCCATAAACCTCTATCAATATCACAAATATATTAAGACAATTAAAAAAATTGGGGAGTGGGGAATCTCGTGACCTCTTTATGTAGTAGGAGGTGGCTGAACACCAAGGTTAAACTAATGCTTCTCGAACACAGTATCTACAATCGGATTGGTCATAATATCATCCACTTGCTTATCAGTTACCACATATGATCCATTTTAATCATGCCTTGTTCAAAATTATCCTTGATGAAGTCATATATTATTTCAATATGTTTCATATGAGAATGCTAAACTAGATTATTCATAAGATCAATCGCGCTATTGTTATCACAGTGAATCACTATTGTCTATTTCACTTCATTACCAATGTCAGTCAGTTGCTTTTTAATCCAAAGTAACCGAGTTCATGCCTTTGTAGCATATATATATTCAGCTTCAATAGTACTAAGAGGTGTACCTTCTTATTTCTTGATCAAACAACCCACACATTTCTTCCCAATATAGAATGATCCACCACTGGTGAATTTTATGTCCACTATATCTCTAGCCCAGTCAGCATTATAAAATACTGATAGTTCACTATCTCTTCTTGTAGAAAAGTATAACCCATAGTTATGTGTAACTTGAATGTACCTCATGATTCTTTTCACAGTTTCTATATGTTATTATTTTGGATTGATTTGAAAACAGGCTACCAAGCATGTTGAAAAGAAAAAATCTGGCCATGTTGTAGTTAAGTATAATAAGCATCCAATGATTCTACTATACATAGTTGGATCCACATAAGTCACATCCTCATGATTTACATGTTTTTTCCCACCATAATCAGAGTCGACATTGGTTTGGATTCATTCATATTAAATTTATTCAGCAGATATCTTGCATATTTTTTCTGAGAAATGTAAGTGTAGTCCTTCCTCTATATTACCTACATCCCCAAGAAGTATGTGAACTCACCAATCATAGAAATTTCAAATTATGATTTCATGTGATTGGTAAATTCATCCACTGATCCCTACCCACTTCCACTGAAAATAATATCATCAACGTATACCAGTACCATGAACTGATCTTTTGGAGAATTCTTCACGTAGATATTGTGATCCACACCTCCTCTTTTAAATTCGAGATTCCTTAGGTATGAATCCATCTGTGAATACCATGCTCATGGTGCCTACTTCCAACCATAGAGTGCTTTATTTAATCTAAAAACATTCACTTCATAATTTCTAAGAAAGAAACCTATTGTTTATTCAATATAGACTTCTTTTTCAAGAACCCCATTCAAGAATGCTGTTTGGACATCCATTTGATACACTTTATACCCCTTTTGTATTTCCATGACAAGAAATAGCCAGATTAACTCTAGTATAGCCACTAGAGAAAATGTTTCTTCAACATTGACTCCTTCAATCTGAGAATATCCTTTACATACCATTCACACTATATTTATGATTACATTTCCATGCTCATCAAATTTATTCTTGAATATCCACTGTGTACCAATCACATTGTGATATTTGGGTCTATTAACTAGATCCCATGATTCATTCTTGTCAATCTGATCTAGCTCTTTGTTCATGGCTTTAACCCATGATTCATCCTTTGCATCTTCTTCAAATGAGGATGGTTCCACAATTGATAGGAATTATGATTGATCATTTTTCCTCATTCTCCTTGTTTGTATGGTTACATTCCAATCCCTAATGATGTTGGATTGATCAGTCTATTCTCTTTGATTTCTACTTTGACGTTCAATTGAATTATCTTAATCCATGGATTCTTCTTCCGATTCTTCTTCAGATTCAACATCATGTTGAGGATCCTGAATTCATTTCACTTCTTCTTCTATATCTAAATTTAGATTTTTTCCATGTCCTCTTTCTTATGAATCTTCAATCACATTTTCATAATATCCCCTCATTGTATCTGTGATCTTCTCTTTAATTATCTTTACATCACTACTTTCAACAATTTTGCAAGACGTTTGTTGAAACATTTGTTGGATTTTCTATTGATTGAATATAAAAGGAATATTCATCCATATACTGCATCACCATACTTTCCTTGGTTTCCTTCTTTGTTTCCAATGGAACATTTACTTCAAAAAATAGAGAAATAATTCAATACGAGATTCCTTCCTCGCCAAAACTCCTACAATGTCTTCGTTTCACCCATATAAAACCATGTTCAATTTTGAATATATACTGCATCTTTAATTGACTATTTCCAATAATGGTGAGAGATACGACTCTCAATCAACATATTTCTGGCCATACTAATCACCTATTGATTCTGAAGCTCAAAAACTCTATTTTGTTGTGGGGTTCTCACAATAGCCACCTGATGTTGAATTCCATGTTTCTCTAGGTAATTTTCAAACTCAATAAATCTGTATTCCCCTCCATTGTTAGACCACATAACTTTGATTGTTTTCCCCATATTATTCTTGGCAATTCGATGATACATTTTCATACAATCGACCACTTTTTGTTTCTTGTGTATAACCATCACACAATCCATTCTACTATTGTTATTAATTAATAGAACAAATTTCCTTTATCCTTGCATTCTAGAAACATTTATTAGGCCACATATGTCTGTATGGATTAGATCAATCTTCTTTGACTAATAGGAACATAAGAATATCATCCCAAGTATGCAAGAATCACAAGACTTTTCCCATTTACACTTCAGGTTAGGGATATCCATAAATATCTTCATATTTCATATCTTCTCCATGTCTTGTTGATTAATGTGCCCCTATCTCTTATGCCAAAAGTTGTTTTCTTCTTCAATGGTCAGGTAGTAAATGTTTTCATTACTGTCGACTTAATACAAGTTTCCTTCTATTCTGCATCATTTCATAAGATAATTCCATTTCTTTCCCCTTATAGTACACCCCTTCTGATTGAATGTCACAATAAGTCTTATGTCATAGATTTGACTTAGACTAAGGAGATTGTGATGCAAACCATCCACATAAAGAACATAAGTCTTCTTTAGCTCTCATTAGCCAACTCTGGGCGTCCACTTCCTTTTATCTTCAAAGAACCATCATTACCGAACCTTACTATTCCATAAACCCTTTTCTTAACATTCATTAATAAATCATCATTACTCGTCATGTGGGATGAACATCCACTATCAAGGATCTAGGTGTTATTTCTCTATATAGCTTTGATAGCTAGTTCTGCAAGGTTATATTTTTTAATTTTCCTCTTTTATTTGCCTAAGATGATGGATTGAGTATAGGACACTAATGGCCTTTAAATTATTTTTGTTCATTTTCATTGGGTTATTCATATCCATACTATTATTTCAAAGGAGAAAACCTGTTTGAAATAGACACACTATCTAGTTATCGGGTGTTGACCTATCTCTGAGAGTTGTATGATTTTTTATTGTCATTCCTCTACCTACAATATACAACTTTACAGACAAATTTAGAACAATAAAAATAGTATCCATAGAAACTATTTCTTCTATAAGATGTAGGATATTAATTTTTTCACCTTTATTGAACTCCTAGTTGTTCCCCATTCAGATAGGTCCTTTCCTCTTTGTAATATGACATGGTATGACCCAGATATCTATATAACTAACACTTCATGAGAGGAAATTTATTCTCATTTATATTTCTTCTCTTGATTTATTGCTTGGGAAAATAATTTTACTACCTATCATTTCTAAAAACTTGAGGATAATCTTCAGTTATCCATTTATTTTGATTTAAGGGTCTCTTTTTTAGCAGTTTTGGTGACTTCTCAACATGATAAACTTTCATATTTCCTTTATTATGGTCCAATTTATCTTTTTTATTTTATGTTTCAATATCACAAATGATTCCATTATTTCCCATGCAAGAAGGCATTTGATCACTCAAAATATTTTCAACTCCAGCTAAGCCACACTTAACTCTCGTCGAAAACTCAGCATATGAGAATTTTCCAAATCATATTTTCTTCTTTACTTATTTTGAATTCAATCCACTCTCGAGTTTAATACTAAGAGTAACAAATTATTATTCTATTCCCTAAATGGTCTTGGACTTATCCTCCAGTCTTGAGTCAAGGTCATTGATAACCTTTACCTGTTCTTCAATTTTGAGTTTTAGTTCCACTAAATCACCAGTGATTTCAAGGATTAATGACTGTACTTTCACCAGTTCTTCTAGTCGTTCAATTTCTATTTCCAGTTGATCAATATATTCTGATGATTCCTCCACCATTTTGTTCCACTTATTTCATATCTTACATTTATTCTCAAGATTACCAAAATAATATTTATATTTCAACATGGGGTCGACATTAGTTGTTATTTTATTATCTCTAGATTTATCTTTCAATGGTTTTGAATTTTCAATGGAAGGTATCATGGAAGCATGGTTTCTAGTATTAAGTTATAGTTCTTCTTCCTCACAGAATTCATTGTCATCATCTTCCCCTTCACAGAAAAAAATCTTATACCATACTTTATTTAAAGTTTTAAAGTCTCCATTTTTGAAAAACCTTTTCCTAGCCAATGTTTTCAGCTTCACTCTCTTCATCATTGAAATTTCTTGAGCATTGAGAGGCAATGTGCCCAACTCTACCACAAAAAAATAGTACAGAGGTAACTTACCTTTTAAATTTACCTTTTCTCTTATTGAGCTTCTTGGAAATAAGGGAAATAATTTTTTTTCTTCATTATCTACATTATCACTATATCATAAATTTTTTAGTTTTTCCATGGATTTGAATTCCAGTTCCATACTTACACGATTCGTATCGACGTCTAGTTTGATTCTCATCTCATATGCCACTAGGCTACTTAGAAGACCATCCATAGAGAGTTTGGAAAGATATATGTTTTCAAGGTTTGAAACCTTCACACTGTAATGGGGTAAACGTCTTCTCACTATTTTTCCAACAATATCAATGTATTTTATTTTTTTCATACAGACCTGAAATTTCTCCAAACAATTCAGTAATTCGATTGAATGAGGAATCCAAATTCTCATCAGGATGCATCTTCAGATCGTCAAACCTATTGTGAAGCACTTGTAGTTTCGGCTCCTTAACTTTACCATCTCCTTCATAAATATTTTCAATTTTTCCCACATAGAACTTACTATGGTGAAACTCATCACCTTTAGATAAATCTGATCCGAAAGAGCCATGGTGAGAGAATTCTTTACTTTAGCATCTGCATCATGAATTTTCTTATCTATATCAGTAAAAGATAGTCCTATTGGATCAGTAACATGTATTCCTTATATAGTAGAAAATATGACTTCTATTCCAAGGGATATTAGATGAGATCTCATTGTGTTCTTCTAGATCTAAAAATTACTTCCATAGAAGAGGGGGGATCCCCTGACATTGGATGAATTATCCATAATAGCGAAGGATATATCTAACACTAGAAAACATTACCCACTATTACCACTTGAAGGACCCCAGAACACCTTGAGAGGGGAGGAACCCATTAAACCACTTGGAAGGAACCACTTGGTGTCAAATTTTTCTTTTAAACTAATGGATATTGTTCCCATGTTGGATGGAACTGGTTAAACCTATTAGAAAAATGAAATCCAAGAGAGGTCACAATAATTTTACTTGGTTCACCAGAAAGGGATACATCCAAGGGGAATATGCTGAAAGTTTGTCGGTCATACCAAATTCCAATAATATTCACTAGCTAAAGGTTAAAATGGTTTAGTCACAGTCACTATGTGCTAGGCACACTGCCTTTACAAAATTTCTAGGAATGCTCACTACATCCCTTATATCACTTCTATCAACTCCCCCTAGCTCACTGCTCAAAGATAAATATAACTACCTCACAGAACTCACAATTTCATAGAGCTTACTCCTTCGCAATGCTCACTACTTTGAAATTCTCAACACTTCGTAGAGATCTTTTCTTCATAGAGAAAACACCTTCACAAAGATTAGTTGCCTTTTCAGAACTCACTATTGTCACGAAGAAAACTACCTTTACGAAGTAACTTCATTCGCGAAGCTCACTGAGCCAACACAGAACACACCGTTTTCATAAAGCACCCATAACTTACAAGTATTTGCCTCAGTTCAGACTTTGGAAGTCTTTTCATGATGCTCAAGCTCACATATAATCCCAATTTCATAGATCACCCCTTTATTCATGAAATCAAAGCGATTATGGATTTTATCTCTGAAGTTCATGTGGAATGGAGAGGAGTGAACTCTTATTTATAGGAATAGTCGAACGCAGAGCTCCGCTTCTTACAGAATTATTTTTGGATAGATCAAAAATTTCTTCACAGCACATATCCATTCAAAAAGATCCATGGATATTCCACATTTTCAATTCTCATTGTAACCACATAGTGCTTCGTCAAATACCTTTGCGCTCCCACAATTCTCCACTCACAAAGCCTTCCATTAGACCTTCACACTTTCATGAAGCTTACAACTCAACTTCTTGTAATCACCGAGCACAACGTCACAATTATTTATGTCTTTGAGAAACACAACTCATGAAGCCCATGTCTGGGAAACTCATGTCGTTGCCATGTTGTCTTAAGGACTTTAAGAAAACCAACTTTTCTCAATGCTTTCCATTCTCCAAATTTTGGGCCCAAAAAATTAGAAAACACTAGGAAATGACACCACCTTCAAAACATATTATGGATTGAACTTTATGATCCATTTACATGGAATCTCCCTGATCATCTACTGGTCTTCCATGTGAGGATTAACAAAAAACACAAACCAAACCCCATTTCTAGTAAAGAACATTCTTAGTTCCAACAATATCAATAAAAAATGTATTTCCTTTAACCCAAACCATTTTCTTGTGGATTGTAAGGTTCACTAAAATCATGCATTATTTCATTTTTATCATAATATTCTATTTATTTTTTTAGAATACCCACATCCATTATCTAATCTCAACCTCTTCAAATAAATACCATTTTACATCTTCTCTAGCCTCTCAAAACTTATTTTAAAAATACTTAAAGCGAGGTATTTGTGAGGAATAAACATAATGGATGTTATTCTAGTGAAGTATTAAATGAATGCACTGAAGTATTTATCTCCAGTTCTTTACTTATTTCTCATTATTATAAAAATATTATAGTGAACCAATTATAATGTTCTTCTATATTAGATCATATTTCTCTTATGAATTTTATTCACCATATTCCATTTTGACATGTTTTTCAAAATGGTGATTGTTTCTTTTTAAAAAACTAGAATTTTTATCATAGTATATTTTATGATTAATTTATTAATGTTACTTTGGTCAAAATGACTAATTATTTTATGTTAAAAGTTATTCTAAACTTTCATACTCATGTAACAACTATTTTGATATTCTACAACCCGAATCAAGCCTCCTTGGGTTTCAACCCTCTTGAGATCACTACTACATCTTTCAGTATTTTTACTAAACAATCATTCTTTCTAAAAAATACCTCATTACCATTATCATAAATTTATGATACACTCAATATGTTTTAATCTATCCCATTAACAAATAAAACAATATTGTATTTTAAAATATTATTTCCAATTTTATATATACCGACACCTATAATTTTAAGTGAACTATCATTGCTAAATGTTATAGATCCCCTTTCATATCTTTCAACATTATTTAGGTTATTCAAATCACTTAATAGGTGGTAAGATTAAAAAATATCCATAATACATGGCCTCTCAGATTCACATGACTTGAAAGAAACTTTGACAACATTTCCTTACTATTTTAATTGATTCATTTTTTTGAATTTTATTATATCTCATATTTGGATTTAATTGAGTTGGTAAGATTGGAATAAATTTATTTGTGGTGTTTTCGTGTTGGTCATACTTTTTAAAAACTTTCTTTATTCTCTTAAAACTAATTCCACATTAATTTTTTTTCTGACACTTTTATTACTAATGATTTATTATTTGTTGTTACTATATTCCCATTAGATTATTCTCCCTTATTATTCCAATTGGAGAAATGTTTTTATAGAAACTATAAACATTATATCCAAATACATTAAAACACTAGTAGTTGACCTAAAGTATCCTTATTTTATTTTTTTTATTCTCCATAGGTTGTTATCCAACCACTTTTTAAGATATATAATGAGATGATTACACCAAACCCTTTTGATAATATATTATTTGTAAATTTAGTGTTAATTTATAAAATTTTCAATAATTTTTTTATTTCTCAATATGAGATTATTTTACCTTGTATCCATACTTATTTGTTAATCTAGATTATTATTTTTAACAAGATTATCCTAAAATCATGATATTATTTATAGTTATTTCATTTATATAATTCTCTTATTCATGTTCACCATATTATGCATCAATAGTTTTTTTCTATTTTTATATAAAATCAATCAACTGATCAATAACATTAATTTTATTCTTATATTTCATATTACTTTCACATGATATTATGATAGATCAATTATAATTATTCTTGAAATTTTTCTTTAGGATTCTCATCTTTAATAATTTTTATATTTAACTTGTCAAATTATTTATTCCTAATCCTGATAGTGGAATTCATATCATCAATAATAATATTTTTCTCAGGATTCTCAAGTTTAAACATATCAACATCATTAAGAAGAATTTCTTTCTCAATATGGATTTGATTAGTCGTATCATAGTTTTTAGGGTGTGATTTTTTATATCTTAGTAATTATATATTATTTATAAATATCTTGATCTCCATTAACATGATTTAATCCTTGGTTTATTCTTCTTATTTAGTGGAAAACTCAATATTTATTTATGATATATCATTTTTTTTAAAAAAAATGGATTTTTTGAGTTGGATTTATTGATATGGTTTGATTGGGTATGAATGAATGTGTTGAATGAGTTTCATAGAAGAAACATTGATTTATCTAGAAGAAGAGTTATTAAAGTACCTATAAGTTAGAATTATTATAGAACTGAAAGTGTCATGGTGGTATTGTGCATGAAGATATGGTAAAAAGAAATATCTATGTCTTAAATGATTTTTTTAAAATTGGGGGATATTATTAAAGTAAAAATATATCCCTGGAATGGTTTATTCTACTTGAGTGTTTAATAATGATATTTTTATGGAAATAATGAAGATATACTCTAGGAAACCAACTTGAAGGTATAAGATAATTAGTAGTAGGTCCATGTGTGGGTTGGTATATGGTGAAGAGGATAAGAATAACTACTGAGGTAGTTTATCATGATAGACATTAAGGGGGAAAATATAAGGGATTTATTAGTGGATAGAACCCATCTTTGGAGTAATAAACTGAACAATCCTTAAAACCAATATATGATGTGGTGTCATTTAAAAATAGTGTTTTGTTTATCTTGTTTAAAAATTGTACACAGATGGTTCCCAATAGAAATAGTGTTGTAGTCGATCATTTTCAACCGTGGGTAGTCAAGGGTTTTTATACTAACCACATCTATGAGTCTTATGCCATGCCAAGTTGTTATAAATTTGTAAGATCTAAATTCCATAAATATTTTCCATGTATGAATCCACAAATTATAATGGCTACATGAGAGTAGCAGGTTTTCATTTGAAAAACATGAAAGAAAAATATGTATGAAGTCAAATGTAGGAATGATCGCTTATTATATTCATTCCAAATAATGGAATTTTATTGTTTGTTCAAGAAAAAACAAATATATTTCTGAATTTCATGGAAGTTATGGGAATGAATATATCAATGTACCATGATTCATTTGTGAATTCATGAAAATAATATTTTCGATATTGAAAACAATAAATCATACATGGATTATCAGATTAAATGAGTTTTTCTGTAGGAAAAAGTAAATCTTATAAAAATGAATGGATTTCTACATTTTTTTGGAAGCTTTGATGTGGTGCAATTTTTCATTAAAACCTTCAGTATCAAAATTTACAATAACAATCCTTAGATCAAGAAACAGAGAGATAGATACTAATAGGAAGGTATATTTCTCTATTTATGTATGAATTGAGATATATCAAAGTGATACTCCCTCTGGTATCATTATTATATATGAATTAGAATTAATATCATGAAAAAAATTTCATGTTCACGAAGGATAGAACACCTTTTTATTTATGTGAAGAAAAATAAATTATTTTCACATAATAATACTTACATGAAGAGATTTTTAAGAAGACCATACATGATATATTATCTGTTTAAGGATTTTTCTAAAGATAAATTTATTGATAAAGTCATGAAATGTAAAATGGTTTCATAAAATCCGAAGATATTTAAAAGAGAAGATACATGAATTTAAGGTAGATACACTAACTTATTTTTGAGAATAATAAGACATTGTATTCAATGTACTAAAGTTTAGAGTAAATACGAACCAAGAAATGTATTGTATTTTCCATAAGTGATTTTTTTGTGACAGAATAAGTAGAAAAAAGTATAAGGTAGTTCAAAATACTAAAATGTTAATGAAGGAGTTGAATCAGTTGTAGGTGAATTCATAGTTAGAATCATTTTAAGGGGTTATTTTATTAAACAAAATTGGGATTACTAGTACTAGTTTGAATTATAATCATCAAGGTTAATTTGTTGCTGCAGTTTGAGGGAAGAAAAAAACTCAACTCTCACTCATATGGAGTTGTTTCTATGTAGATTAAAAAAAATAGAATCACATTTGATTTCAAAACATATCAATCAAGAAAAGAATATACAACCAATTCTTAATTTCTATGAAAATATTGAAGAGACCCTCAATTCAATAAACTGATTCAACCCATAACAAAAAATTATGTGTGTGTAAAGATTAGGGAGTTTACCTTGGTTGTAGAGTTTTTGAACCTTAAATATTATAAAGGAAGCATGTATAGAATGAAGTGCCCATGGTTGGAACATTATAGCTACAAAATTGTAATCATAGTTTAATTTGGCACATCGATGCATCATGAGTTTATGATATGTGGAAATTGCACTTTATGGTGAACCAAGTAAAAATATTTTTATTTTGTTTCATGATTTACACTCCTATATTTTTTTGGTGATTGAAATGTATAGATTTATATGTTTAAAAAAGTTCCTACTAACATGGTAATAATATACTAAAATAATAAAAGAAAAATATCGATTTGTGATTCACTCTAATTCACCCTTATCTATGGGATTCTAAGGTTATATTAAGTGGGATGATATCCAAGATTTTCTAACATTGTTTTAAAACTACTATCTTGTTTCGGTAATTCTTGAATAAGTTTTTTAAATTTTTATATTTAACCCATATTGAAAAGGAAAAATGAAAGAATCAAAAGTTCAAGACAATAAAGAACTAATTTTTCAAAATAATAATAAATAAATGGGTTAAGTTGATATTTAGGTAGATTTGTAAGGGGATATTGATGTATTATAAGTTCAAAGAAATAAAAATATTAGGAATAGTCGATTATTTAAAGAATATACTGAATATATAGATGAGCCTAAAATTGAGATGGATTGAATTGAAAAAGATCTAAGATATCAACCATCTTGTCAACTGTAATCAAAATAAGTAATTAATTTAAAACTAAGGACTATATATTATGCTAAGGAAATTATAAATTTGAATTAAACCGATAAAGAAAAAATAAGGATATTGATCCTGTTGAGGAGGAAATTTCAAAAAAGAAAATACATAAAGATATTTATAAATATGTTTGATATCAAAGTAAATTTTTTATGTCTTTAACTTTGAAGATGATCCACATAAGGCTAGTAAAGAGGAATCTCACTAGAATATTGAGTCTTTAGGGAAACTGATGAGATAATTTGGGGACACTATTACAAGGATATCAGGGGATATCATTAAGTAATATGTATAATATATATGTATTCGTAATCAATAAATGTATGAAAAAATGAAAATATAGAAACATACCCAATCAGATCTCTAAAATAAAAATTTATAGAAACAAATGGAGTATTATAATCAAGCATGAAAATGAATGAAGACCAGATATAGGTGAAAGAAAATAGGATGAAGGAGCATAGAAATTTTTTGGTAGATGTAAATCATATGTATATAGAACAGATTCAAAATATTCTAAATGAGTGGAATGAAATATTGATCTTTGTAGAGGTTTATATAATTACTGTCAACATGAAGTGTTTTTAAGTAAAGATCATAATGATAAATCTAGAATCAATAGAATACAAAAGTTCTCAAAACTATGAAAAGATATACACTGCCAAAAAAAACTCTTGAAAATATTCATGATGAAAAAAGACTCATGATAGGGAAAAAAGAGATTTAACTAAAGTAATGTTCACAAAAAAGAATAAATCCTTCCACAATGAACAAATATGAATTAATTGAAAAAATTAGTGATTATTACAAAATAATTAGTCATAGTTATAAGGAGTGATGTTATGTACCAATTAGGTATATTAAAAATGATAATGAGGAGATAATACCATGATATAAAAGGAAACAAGAGGTAAAAAAATGAAAGTGTTACTTTAGATAAACACATTAGAACACTATTAAGTAAACTAATCCCAAGATATAAGTGAATAAAGTTGAAAACACATTACACATATAAAAAGATAATATTCTTATATTGTTATAGAAAAGGATTCATTGTAGTCCATTGTAAATTGTCCATGAACCTTTGTTCCAAAGGGAGTAAGATTTAATTAAAGGGACAATTAGCCTGGGAAAGAATTAATAGTAATGGTTTGGAATAAGCCATCAAAGGTGAAAAATTTAAATTTGATTAAATTTTATCTATAAATGATAACACTTACCCTATTAAAGATCTATGTGGAAGGTTTAATTAGTTTGAAACTATTTGTAAAAAGTATATGATTTAGTTACATGGACAAGAGGTTTTTTTAAAATCCAAGGAGAAAATACCTATGAATTATTGTACTGAATATCTTAATTTGGAGGTGTGCACACAAAAAAATAATATTGAGTATGTTCCCAAATAATTATTAACCATATGTCCAACCCATTAGAAACTATATTGGAATACGGAACAATCAGAGAAGAATGAAAATTATTTTTTTCTATTGTGAAGAAGACATAGAAAAATGTTGTGATGGATTCCAAAAAACGTATAAGAAATGAAGTGTGTATAAGTGGTTCCATGAAAAATGACACCACTATAAAGGATGTGAATAAAGGTATATTCAATAAATACTTATCAAACCTCTCAACTTGAGGATGAATGGGGTACCCATCTCCCCATTCATTTAAATGTTTCTAATATATATTCAAATTAGTGTATGATTAAGGTAGATATATGAACCATGGAGATGTATGTACTAAAACGAGAATACATACTTTGAAATAAATGAAGTAGGAAAAACTATAAAGTGTCTCATATAAATTTAAAGGTGTGTCGAAGCCCTGCTGAGAGTTCTAGTGGCATCAAACTACCATCAATGATCAAAATGTTACATCAATCCATTTATCAAGTGGTATTTGACCACTAGAATAAGGAGAAGACAACACTATAAGAAAATAATAATCATTCATCAAATTAAATTATTTTTTTTATTGTAAAAATAATTGGGTATTCGATTATTTTTTTAAGATACCATGAAGAGGCCTGAAAAAATACAAATTAACAACTATTTCTCCAGGTTGAAAAATTATCTCAAAACATGGTGTCAAGAGATAAATATATTCAAGGTCAATTGGTGATGATAAATCTAAGGCTTCTTATAATTATCTAAAAAATAATTTTCCTTACGATGATAAGAATATTATGATATATCAAGTGTTATCAATTAATAAAACATGTTTTATTACTCACACAATTTATGATTTATTTATTATTTACTAAATTATTAGTGTAAGTGTAATTGAGATCATATGATGTTCTAAAGATTGTAAAATTTCAACATACTATAATTTATTGAGAAAGGTGAGTGACATGAACATATTGATATTGTTGGGTCAAAATCTTGTTTCCTACACTAAGATTTGCCCCAGCAAGCTTAGAGAATTTTCCATGACACAATTTCAAGTGTTGAACTCACTCATTTAGTATCATTTAAGGGAAATATAGAAGTGAATGAGAAAATAGCTTTATGATTGAAAGAAATTTTTTTAAATTGTTTCCCAATCCAATTATTGTGTATGTCAACGAGTGGTTTCAAATGTGTTAGAAAGGAAATTATTGATAAAGGGAGAGGAAAGGTAGAGCTAGAGGAACCATCAAGGGGAGAGATAAATTTAAGGGTATATATAGATTCAAATAAAGTTATTTGTTTTATTAAAAAAGGGGGAGAAAAAAATGAATTCATCTAAAATCAATATTTGATGTTGGAGGTTTGGATTTATAAGGAAAAGATTAATTTTATAAAGTATTGTCAATAAAATACAATGCGGGGTATTATTGGAACTATGAATTTATGAGTTTGATTTTTTGAAATTATTTCATGAAGTATGAATGGATTTATTGAATGTGTGTTATGGAAGAATAATTGATTTATTGAGAAGAATATTTATTCAAGTACCAGAAAGTTTGATGTTTTATATCAGCCAAAGATTCATGGTGGTATTGTGAATTAAATATGCTAAAAAGAAATATGCATGTTTTGAATGGTTGATTATAACTTGGTGGATATTATTAAAGGATAAATATATATCATGAGTGGTTTATTATGTTTAAGTGTTTGATAATAAATGTTGGATGTAAAAAGGGGGCATGGAATCCTACATGCCATCTTAAAGGGGGTATAAATGTAATTGCATGACCATACATTAGTCAGCGCATGGAGTAGAGGTTTGGAAAATCTTCCAATGTGGGTGGGATAGTAAACCCATCAAGTGGGGAAGATCTATGGGTTTTATGGGCAGATGATACCCATTTTTGTAGTATTAAAATATGTAACACCACAAACCAATCTATGATGCGGGATCATTTAAAAAACATATAATTTTTATCCCCTTTAAAATCAATACATATGCAGTACCCACCTGAAATGATGTCATATCCAATCATCTTATACATTGGACCTTCTAGGGGTTTTGTGCTCACCTCATCTATGATTCACAATCCAATCTATATTATTTTTTCTCAATAATATATTTATTCTATAAAAACAATCCTTGCATGATTCCATGCATGATAATGTCTATATGAGTGTAGAAGGTGTTCATTTAAAAACAAGTGCATGAAGAATATGGATGATATTGTAGGTAGTAATTATCACATAAATAGTTCACACCATATAAAAGAAGTTTCTTTTTTATTCAATCCTAATGATGTTGAAGGATGAAGAACATGGAATCTATGTGCATAAATGTTATATTATACCCATATTTGTTTTTCAAATATGTGATAATAATATTTTTAATATCACAAACAATAATTTATGCATGAAGTAGTAGTGAGAATGAGTTGTTGTGTATTCCAATGTAAAGTTAAAGGAAATTAATGGATGACCACACTTTCCAGAATTCTTTAGGTGGTGAACTTCCTACATAAAAATACTCAACCTAAAATTTTTCATTAACTGTGCTGATATCAAGAAATAGAGAGGGAGATACTAAGATAAAGTTAGAGTGCTCTTTTATGGATGAACAAAGAGTTATAAAGTGATAATCTCTCACATATTATTCTTATATGTAAATAAAATAAATATAATGCAACAAATTTTGTGTTTATAAAGGACGCCACACCTTTTTAGTTACATGTGAGAGAATATTTGATTTCCATGTACTCACATTTATGTGAATTTTTTAAGTATACCATGGATGATATGTTATTTTCATGTGATTGTTTCTCAACAAAGAATTACTGTTAAGATCATGTAACTTATAATGGTTTTATAATGTCATAAGATATTAAAAGAAGAAGATACATGCAGTGAAATCATCAACACTTGCATTGTTGTGTGAAGTAGATGACAAATGATTTCATGTACTAAAGAGTAGAGGGAATAAGAACCATAAATCATGTATATTTTTATGAAGTGAGTTTTGTTCCAAAATAATAAACCTAAAGAACATAGTTATTTCATGTATTATAAGTTGCGTGAAGGAGTCTAATTAGTTTTACATGTAATAATAGTGAAATATTTTTTAAGGAGTTATTCCATTAAGTAATATTGAGCTTACTGGAAGTAGTTGTAATTATCGTAATCTAGATTAAATAATTTTTTTGTTTGAGGGAAGATAAAAACTAAACTCTCACTCAAAATGATTTCAATCCATCTAGATTTAAGAATAATAGAAGCATATTGTAGTTCAAAATTCATCAACTAATAACCAAATAATTAAGTTTTTGATGGTTTCTGTTGGTGGATCGGGTTATACCAAATACGCACAAGAGGGGGGTAAATTTCGTCTTTTACAAATTCTTCAGGAATTGTGATTATGGCCAAGTCTATCCTTTTATCTTTATCAGGATATTTATGAAATGGAAAATAAATAGTTAAAGGATGTAAGAATGTATAGTGTTTTGGGGAACAGAAGGCCACTAGTCCACTCTTCCAACACTCTACTCCATGAGGTTGCTGATTTTCACTATCTGGTACTCTTATCAATAGACCCTCCACAACTGAGTGCAGGCAGTTGACACCTTTACAAGTTAAGGATAAAAACAGAGTCTTCTGGTTCACACACAGTACTGAATAAATATCTTAGTACAAGTAGTGAGTTACTCAAAATAAAAAGAATATTTGTCTTGAAATACTTTTCAGTTGTTCTTCACAGTTGCAGCAGAATGCAACTGACAGTAGATAGATTATCATCTTTAAAAAAGATGTTCTTTAGATAAGGGAAATTCTGAGTTGATCCAGTTGCAATAGATATAAAAATAAACTCATCAACTCCAACAAAAATGGATTCATGAAAGATCCTCGATGTAGAAATGGTGAATCTTCAACGTTTTTCTTCTTCTTTTTCTTCAGAAAACAGAATTTGATCGTACCTTGTAACAACAGATCAGTAAATCTTGAATGTCTCTATAAACTATAGTCGTGAAAAACTTGAGATATTGTAATTATAATCTTTTTTATAATGATCCATCATACATTCATTTAATTCAAAATAACATAGAAATATATAGAATAATAACAAGTGTTTTCCTTAAAAAATTTAGTTCCACAAATGTTTCCTTTAGAATCACAATATTCAAATGTTAGAATTACAGAGCAGTCGTAACTCCCCTGAATATTCAGTAAGAAAACCTCCTCTTAAATCGATACTTTGAATCACAAATAAACGACTTTGAATTAGTCAAAGAAACGCTTTAAATTCAGGCATTGAATCTGTCTTGCTATCATCCAAATAATCTGCATGAAGACCATTGCTCAATAAAGTCGTAATTTAAATCTCTGATACCAAACGTAGGCTTGAACTACATATCATTCTTTATCTGAACGTAAGTTTGAAAATTTAAGGTTTACAACTTAAGGTTGACAACGTAAGGTTGACAACGTATGGTTGACAACATAAGATTGACAATGTAAGGTTGATCAACCATACTTTTCTCTTCAACTCTCAAACGTATGGTATAAAATCCATACATTACTTTTTAGCAAAAAATAAGATACATGATCTGTAAGGTT
Organism: Viscum album; assembly: GCA_963277665.1. Lineage (NCBI taxonomy): Eukaryota > Viridiplantae > Streptophyta > Magnoliopsida > Santalales > Viscaceae > Viscum > Viscum album. The sequence goes on along the minus strand of OY728135.1, from coordinate 88,863,268 downwards.
CATTATAAAATTAAGGTTGATGATCCATACTTTTATAATCTTATAAACGTAATTTATATGATCCATACTTTTTGATAAAACGTAAGGTTGTTTCTAAAAGTAAGGTTGATGAACCATACTTTTGAGAAACAAACATAACGTTTCAAACTAACGCAGGGTTCTTCTTCTATACTTTTCTGATATCCTAAATTTAATATTCCTTCCAAACGTGGGGTTCCTATTCCATACTTTTTTGATATTCCAAATGTAAGTTTCCTTCCAAATGTAGGGTTCTTCTTCCATACTTTTTTCTATAACGTATGGTTGTTTAACCATACTTTTATGATATGTCGTAAAGTAAATGACGGATTCCATCCTTACGCTACACTCCTCAACGTATGATATGAACAGTGTTTCTAGAACACGTCAATGTTATTTCTGAATACGTTGATCATGAATAGTTTTTACAAAACATGCTAATACGCTAAAACGATTTCCAAACACTTTGTCAAATATTCAGCACGATTGAAATTTTTTAATATTATTCCAAAATAGAGAAATAAAGAATATTAATTTCCTGAAATATACTCAATGTAAAATCATTATAATAACAAATAAGGGTATTTTTTAACATCAAAATAATCATAAAGAGATAGAGTATGGTTCTCAACAATCTCCCCCATTTTGATTATCACAAAACCCATAAAATAACCAATGAAATTATCTTAAAACTTTAACTGTTTATAGTTTAGAATTTGAAAAGATAAAAACAATATTTTATTTTAACAAAATTATTTCTTAATTTTTACATTTTCTCCCCCTTTATAATGTAAAATAATATCTCCTCCTTTATAAATAAAGAAAATAAAATTTTGTGTTTATCCAAAAATTTCTCCTTAAACAAAAACTTTTAGAAATTTCTCCCCTTAAAATGAAAAGTTTTCTTTTATCCCTCTGAATAAAATATTTTTTTAAAAAAAAATTGTGTTTATACATATTTCTACCCCATTTTGTGATATAAAAAAGAATGATAGAAGAAGGAATAGAACACATTTAAATATATCACTAAACGTAAGTAAATGCTATAATAAACTATTTATAAATATTTGTAACTAGATTACTGGAATTTTAACATAGACAATATAGTAAAACAAATCAGAACATATGAAAATTATATGAAAGAATATTTTATTAAAAATATAATTACATGTACAGTAATGACAATGAGAATCAAGTTTAGGCTAAAAATGTTTGGGAAACAAGTTTTAGTGCCTCTAGATGACTTCCTTCAGCTCTAACATCTATAGTTGTAACCTTTTCATCAGTCCATCACCTAATTAGAATATGAGATCCCTTCCTTACTGATCCAGATGGATATATTCAATCAAATTGACTCTAAAAACTCATGTAACCTTTATTCCTTCTCTATAAATTGATTTAACTTCTATGTGAATCTGTTGAACAAAACTCGGACCCCTGGTTCATTAGATGTAAGCTGGTCAACATGATTATTTTGATTATCTCGAATAACATATAATGGAGCATTGTTACACTACAAGTCCTGCAATCTATCATTCATATTGCTCAATATTGTTGTAATGGACTGAAATCTCCTTATCATATTAGGCGAATTACCTGAGGTACTTGCTTGACTGTCCCTGACAATGGAAAAGAGTTTCTCCATGAAAATTTTGAATTTTGACAAATCTGATTTTAGTATAATTTCTGATTTCAGTTTTCCAACTTCAGCTAACATTTCTTTCCTAAAAACTTCTACTTAAATTTTTGAAACTGAACTATATTTCAAGTTCTGAAACTTCTGTCTCTTCTTTTCTAGTGCTCTTCTCAAAGAATCATTTTTGTCCTGATCTTTATTAAAGTTTTGGATTAACTTCTCCACATGATCATTCTCAGAATCAGAGGCACCCTGTGCATGATTCTCAACTTGATTTATTAAAGTTAAAGGAAAATATTGAGCAACAGATCTTTGATTTTCAGCCTTCTCTACTAGTTGCTCAATATAGGTTTACTCAGAGTCATGAATTGAATCTTCCACAGAAAAATTTTCATTAATAACTTCAGTATGAATATCAAAAGGATTATATTCTAGATTCACATCAGTAGGATGTTTCTATTCCTGAGAATCTTCTTCATTGAGTTCCTCCATGACTGGATCCTTTAATACATATTCTTATTGAGCTAATTTCTCTTGAAAAATCTCAGTAGGCTTTACAGTTTGAGTAGATTCAGGTCTAGCCACTTCAACTTCTCCAGACTTTTCAATAGTTTGAGGAACAATTTTTTTCCACTTGAGGATTCACTTCAATATGAGAAAATATTGGTTGTTCAATTTTTTGTACTGCAGATTCTCAAATAAATTTGTAGCTCAGAAGAGTTTCAGTTGCATCAACATTTTCTTTAGTAGGATCCTCACTAGCTTGATCCACTCTGTGCCTTTTCCTCTGAAGTTCTTCTTGAATTTCCTCATCATCAGGTGGATCGACTACTTAAAATCTTAATCTTCTTGAGGTTCCACTTGCTCTAGATTCTGTCATGCCTTCATTAGATTTAGCAGGTTGGTCCCCCTGAGCCGAGTCCCAGTCTTCCTCAGCTCCAACAGGCATAAGCTTTCCTTTTAAAGTACTCCAGAAGAATCCAATCTTCCTTAGAGTTCCAGCGTTGAAAATATTTTTGTGATGAAATCTTTCTCTAGCATCTATTAATCTCACCATATCAGACTTAAACAATAATTTTGAAATGAACCTTCCATAGGGATAAAAGTTCATTCTAGCCTCTGGTTGACAACATTAGTAGAGATATCTTACCATATATCTCGGAAAATTCAACTTGATTTCACTCATAAGAAAAAACATTATGTACATGTTAGGAAACAAAAACTTCTCCATCTATGACATCCTAGGTGCAATCCCCATTTTTAGAAACTTAACAAGAATATTTTGATCAGGTTCCAGATCCTTCACTAACATTTTTCTTATACTTGTAGAACCAAATAAAAATGACATAATATCCTATGAATTATGTTCACTATCTTGAATATTCTTTAAGTCAAAATGATATACTCCCACATGAGTGCAGTTTAAGATTCTAGATATTTCTAAAGATGAAATTGAAAAATCGTGATCTTCAATTTTTGAAAATATGGTGTCCTTTGTATCTCCAAGGATGAACTGAATAGATTTGAAAAGTGATGAAGCTCAACCTCATATAAAAACTTTGTATTTTTACCATTGAAATTTTTCTTGAGATTCTAAAAAGAGGGGTATTGCTGCAACATGAGATCCTTTTGATACAACCATTCCAAGTCGATTACTTTTCCCTATAGAATCTTTCTTTTTATCATGTGCTGAAACTTGGCATTACTAGATTATACTTCCTCGATTCACTATGTTTTGGCCATTTCTGTTTCAATGTTCTGAAGGCTTGAATTTTTAAGGTTTCGAAGGTTTAGTCAAAGGTAGACGAAGGTGGTAAGATTTTTTGGTGTTTCGAAAGGTTTTGAGAAAATGAACGGGTTTGGAATTTGAAACAGTTTCTAACATCCTTGATTCCCGTGTCATTTACTTACACGGTAATTATTACATTATTTAAAAGTAAAAACATACGTGGAAAAAATAATAATAATACAAATGAAATTTTAAATTATTCTATAAATAATAATTACATTATTGAAAACAGTGAAGTTAAAAAATATATAAACACGTAGAAATTAAAATTAAAATTTTATTTGAAATTAAATAAACCTAGCCTCCCTTAATAAAATCAAACCTCGTAGTGGGAATTGGTTTAGTAAAAATATCATCTTATTGCATTTTAGTACTTAAAAATTCTATGAATATATCCTTTTTAAGAACATGATCTCTTAGAATGTGATGTATGATAGCAATAAGCTTAGTCCTAGAATGATTAATATGGTTTTCTGAAATGTTTATATCACATGTATTATCACATAAAATACGTTTGTTATTAAAATTTAGTCCAAAGTCCATAAGAGTGTTTTTTCATCCACAAAACTTGTTCATAGCGACTGACTACAGATACATATTATCCCTCGGCTGTTGGTAGGGAAACTGAGTGTTGTTTTTTACTAGACCATGAAATTAAATATTTTTCTAAAAAGTGCAAGTTCCTGAGGTAATTTTTATATATAGTATAAAACTTCTAAATTCATCATTTAAATATGAAATTAAATTAAAATCAGAAGATTTTATATATAGAATAGATTGAAAAATAGTTCCTTCTAAATATCTAAAAATTCATTTAACAACACTTAAGTGAGATTATTTATGATCAAATTGAAATCTAGCACAAAGATATACTGAATACATTATATCTGGCTTGCTAGCAGTATGATATAATAAACAACCAATCATACCTGTATATAACTTGTTGTCAACTGATTTTCAAGTTCCATCCAAATCAAGTTTTATATCAGTACACATAGGAGTTTTATATATATTACTGTTTTCAAGTCCAAATTTATTTAGTAAATTAGTAATGTATTTGATTTTATTTAAAACATTTCCAAAATATTTTTGATAAATTTGAAGTCCTAAAACAAAATTTAATTCTCCCATCATACTCATTTCAAGTTCTCTTTGCATCAAATTTTAAAACTCATGACAAAGTTTTTTGTTTATTAAACCAAAAATTACATCATCAAAATAAATTTGAACCAATAAAATATTAGAGTTAACAGTTTTCATAAACAATGTTGGGTCTACCATCCCAAGATTAAAATAATTTTTCAAAATAAAAGAACTTATTCTTTAATACCAATATCTTGGTACTTGTTTAAGGCCATAAAGAGGTTTAGTACGTTTAAAAACAGAATCTGTTTTTTGTGAATTTTCAAAACCATGAGTTTTCTCAACATAAAATTCCTCCAATAAGTATCCATTTAAAAATGTAGAATTAACATCCCTCTGAAATAATTTAAAGTTCATATGAGATGCATAGGATAAAAGGATTATAATAGCTTCTAATCTTGCTACAGGTGAAAAGGTCTCATCATAATATATACCTTCTTCCTGATTACATCATTTAGATACTATTATTTATATAGTTCTTAATATTCCTTGATCATATTTTTTATTTCTAAAGACCCATTTAGTTCCTATATCTGGATAGTTCTGATGTCATTCAACTAAATTCCAAACATCATTTCTCTTGAACTAGTTTAGTTCTTCTTGCATTGTTATTATCCAACTTTCATCAACTAAGGATTCTTCTAATATCATAGGTTCTAATTGGGATAAAAGGCATAGAATTAAACAAAATTTCCTAAATTTCTTCTAGTTTTTCTTACAGTGTCTAGGTCTCCTAAAACAGTTTCTAAAGGGTGATTCTTTAAGATTCTAGACTATCTAGGTAGTACGTTGTTAGGTTCTTCAATGCCATGTTCTTCTTAACTGGACTAAATTTCACTTAAATCATTTTCAAAATAAATTTTTATGTTCTTAAGTATCAGGTTATCATTAGATTCAGATTCATCAATTTGGTCTTTTCTTTTCTCAAAGGTAACATATTCATGAAATTTCACATGAACTGATTCTTCAACAATCCTTGAATTTTTATTAAAAAATATATAACCTTTTCAAGTATAAGAATATCCTAAGAAAATTCCTTTATCAGATTTTGGATCAAACTTACCAAGATTATCCTTGGTGTTTAAGGTGTAAACCTTGCATCCAAAAACTTTAAAGTAATTTACTTTAGGTTTTCTGTTATTCCATAGTTCATCGGGTGTATTTTTAAAAATAGGTCTGATTGAAACTATATTCATTATATAGTAGGCTGTACTTACATCATCTACCCAAAAATAGGTAGGAAGACTGTACTCATTTAGCATATTCCTAAATATTTCATGAATATTCTTATTTCTTCTTTCAACAATTCCATTTTATTGAGGTGTTCTTGGTGCAGAGAAGGTGTGTTTAAAACCCATATTTGAGAAAAAGGAATTAAATTATAGATTTTAAAATTCTCCACCATGATCACTTCTTAATGAAACTATTTTAAAACCCTTTTTTTTTATTTTGGACAGCTTTACAAAAACTTTCAAATATAGTAAAAGCTTAATTTTTATATTTTAGAAAATAAATCCAAGTAAATCAAGAATATTCATCAACTAAAACATATTCATAAAATTTACCAGCCAAGCATGATATTATTTAAGGTACAAACAATTACATATGGATAAGTTCTAGATGTTTATATTTAGCAATTTTGTTAACAGATTTGAAGGATAATTTTTACTGTTTGCCAAGTTGACATGTATCAAAGAATCTATCACTTTGAAATTTGAGACTAGGAAAATTAGAAACAAATTATTTCTTAGATAACTTATGTAATGAATATATATTACAATTTACAAGTCTTCTATTCTAGATCCAAGATTAATTTATCTTAGTAGTTAATCAGTTTAATTTTTGTTTACACAAAGAATTTAAGTACAGGGTATAAACATTATCAGTTCTGGGTGCTCTAAATTTAAGCAATTTATCTTTGAAAACAGAACAACAGTTGTTAGAAAAATAAAAAAAATAACCATCATCATAGAGTTGAGAGATACTTATCAGATTGTATTTCAATCCTTGTAGATAAATTACTTTATTAATTGATACAACTTCTGGATCTCCAACAGTTCCAATGCCAATAATTTTACCATTGGCATTGTCACCAAATGTGACTAATCCTCCATCCTTTTGAGTTAATATTTTAAAGTTCGATGAATTCCTTCCCATGTTCTTGGATCAGCCACTATCCATATACCATATTTCAGTTTGACTTATATGACCTTCTTGCTACAATGGCATTTAAACAAAGGTTTGTTTTCTTACCCATATTTTTTTGGGTCCACTAGTGTTATCCAGCAAAGACTTGAGAATCTAGACTTACTTTGATTTTCTATAATCAATAGAATCATATAAACTTCTTGAAAAAAAGGATTTATTAATCCCACTTATTTGGGGTTTCCCTAAATAACGGTTTTAGATATATAACCTTTTTTCCACAGTAGTTGCAAATCTTACCTTTTGTACTTGGAAAATATTAGTTCTTATAGAGTTTAGGTTTCTCACCTTTACTGCCTATTCTATATATTTCCCTTTTAATAACATTATTTCTAAGAATTTCATTTAGTGTATTTTCTCTTTTTGTAAAAACAAGATCTACACTTCTATATGTTTCTAATTATGTTTGTAGTGTTTTTATTTTAGTTTCATTATCTGTAAAGTTTGTGTTTTATGAGTTATATTTTTCAATTAACTCTTGATGTTATTTTAGAAGAGTGTCTCTTTCTTCTAAAATAGTAGTGTGAATATTTTTCAGTGATTTATGTTTCTTAAATAAGGAATCATATTTTTCTTCTAGTATGTTGCAGTAGGTTTCAAGTTCAATATTTGAACAAATAGAACTAGAATCAGAATCAAATGAGTAATAAGATTTCACCTCCTCAGATTATGCCATAAATCACATATTTTCTTTTATATTTTATCATTCTTTTTCATGAGATATAATTTGATGAGCTGTTGGAGTCTTTAGAAACACTCCAAATATCTTTCATTGCCCTTTTTTATTTTTGCTCATAACCATTGTTTTTGAAAAATTTATTTTTATTTTTTCATTTTAGTTGAGGACAGTCAGGTCTAATGTGAACCATCTTTTTTCATTCATAGAATATGACTTCCCTTGGTTCTTTTTCATCCTTTTTGAAGGATTTTCTGAATCCTTTCTTCTTTCTGTATAATTTACTAAAATTTCTATCCAGCTGAGTTAGTTCCACATCTGAATTAGATGAATTAGAACTCTCTGATTTCATTTTGATTTCATTCTTCATCATTCTGATCTTCTTTTGGGATGTTAATTTCAAAGAGGTATTTTATCTCTTGATCAAGAACTTATGCTCATTTGATTCATCTTGCATCTCAACTTTATACATCATCAGAGTTATAATTAATTCTCTCATAGTGAGATATTTTATTAGTGATGATTGTCTAATAGCCACTGATATCCCATTCCATCTAGGTGGTAGTACTCTCTATACTTTCAGAGTTTGATCTACCTGTTTGATAGGATCTCCCAAGGCAGTGATGTCATTAATAATTTCTGTAATTATTCCATTCATCTGGGTGATGTTTTCTCCTTCAAACATTCTGAATGTATCAAATTTCAATTTAGTAGTGGCATACCTCATCTGTATGACATTGTTAGTTCCTTCATAAGAACTGCACTTGTCTACCACATTTCATAAGAATCCGGGCACTGAGATACTCTGTTGAAATCATATGGTCCAAGACTATAGATGATAGCATTCATTGCCTTTGAGTTTATGTCATACTCTACTTCCATATCTGCACTCCATGTTTTAGGTTTCTCTGGAATCACATAGGGAGTTATAATTTTCGAGTAGACTATGTATACAAGGTTCATTAAGTAAATGATCATCCTTGATTTATAGCATCAAAAAATTTCACCATTGAAGTAGGGAGATTGAACCATTAACATACCCTCTTGTGTATCTGTAATTGTGCTCTGTATAATCTAAAAACTTTCATCTTGTTATAGATTTGAAAAAATCTCCACTTTTCATACTAATTATTGGATCAGGTTATACCAAATACGCACAAGAGGGGGTGGATTGTGTCTTCTACAAATTCTTCACAAATCGTGATGATGGAAAAGTCTATCCTTTTATCTTTATCAGGTTGTTTATGAAACAGAAAATAAATAGTTAAATGATGCAAAATGTATAGTGGTTCAGGGAATAGAAGGACCATTGTCCACTCCACCAACACTCTACTCCACGAGCTTAGTGATTTTCAATATCTGGTCCTCTTATCAACAAACCGTTCACAACTGAATGCAGACAGTTGACACCTTTACAAGTTAAGGCTAAAAACAAAGCCTTCTGGTTTATACACAGAACCAAATACATAGCTTAGTATAAGAAGTGGGTAACTCAAAATAAAAAGAGTATTTGTCTTTAAATACTTTCCAGTTGTTCTTTACAATTGCAGTAGCACACAACTGAAAGTAGATAGATCATCATCTTAAGAAAAGATGTTCTTTGGATAAGGGTAGTTTTGAGTCGATCCAGTTGCAATATATATTGAAATAAATTTAGAAACTCCAAAAAAAATAGATTCAAGAAAGATATTCGATGTAGAAATGGTGAATATTCAACGTGTTTCTTCTTCTTCTTTAGAAAATAGAGTTTGATCGTACCTTGTAACAATAGATCTGTAAAGCTCGAATGTCTCTGTAAACTATAGTTGTGAAAAACTCGAGAGATGGTTCTTCTAAACTTTTTTAAAATTATCCATCATACACACACTTTAATTCAAAATAACATAGAAATTTATAAAATAACGACAAGTGTTTTCCTTACAAAAATTAGATCCACAGATATCTCCTTTAGAATCGTGATATTCAAATGTTTGAATAACAGGGTAGTCGTAACTCCCATGAATATTTGGTATGAAAATATCCTCTTAAATCGATCCTTTGAATCATAAATAAACGGATTTGAATCAGTCAAAGACACACTTTAAATTCAGGCTTTGAATCTATCTTGAAATCAGTCTAATAATCTGCATACAGACCATTGCTCAATAAATTCGATATTTAAATCTTCGATGCCAAATGTAGTGTTGAACTATATAGAATTCTTTATCTAAATATAAGGTTCACAATGTAAGGTTTTCAATGTAAGGTTGAAAACATAAGGTTGATAACATAAGGTTGATCAACCATACTTTTCTCTTAAACTATCAAACATATGGTATAAAATCCATACTTTAGTTTTTAACAATACATAAGATACATGACCCGTAAGATTCATTATAAAATTAAGATTTATGATCCATACTTTTATCAACTTCTAAACATAAAGTATATGATCCATACTTTTTGATAAAACATAAGGTTGTTTTTAAAAGTAAAGTTGATGAAACACACTTTTGAGAAACAAACATAACCTCCCATACTAATGTATGGTTCTTCTTCAATACTTTTTTGATATCCCGAATGTAAGGTTCCTTTCAAACGTAGGGTTTTCTTCCCTAATTTTATGATATATCGAACGTAAGGTTCCTTCCAAATATAGAGTTCTCATTCCATACTTTTTTTCTATAAAATATGGTTTCTTAACCATACTTTTCTGATATGCCGTAAAGTAAATGATGGATTCCATCCTTATGCTATGCTCCTCTACATAGGATATGAAAAATATTTCTAGAACACTCGAAAGTGATTTATGAATACGTAGAGCATGAATAGTGTTTCCAAAATAAGCTAATACGCTAAAATGATTTCCGAACACTGTATAAAATATTCCATATAGATGAAATGTTTTAATATTATTCCAAAATAGAGAAATAAAGAATATTAATTTCCCGAAATATAGTCCAAGTAAAATCATTAGAATAACAAATAAGGGTATTTGTGAACATCAAAATCGTCAAAAAGAGATAGAGTATTGTTCCCAACATGTATGAAAAGCTTTAAGGGACCCTCAAGTTTGTAAACTGATTGTACCTTTATTAAAGAAGTTCGTATAGGTGAAAATTTTGGAGTGTCTCCCAAGATAAGAGTGATTTAACCTAAAATTTTATAAAGGTAGTGTTCCTCGAAGGAAGTGACCATGGTCAAAATAATATATCCAGATAAATAGTGAATCTTGTTGGACTTTGGAACATTAACACATCATCAGTTTGTGCTCCTTGGAGAAACCCCTTTGTGGTATACCAAGTAAAATCTGTGGGTTTGGTACATGATCTACTTTCTTGAATAGTTGTGTTTCTTTTGGTGATTTCAATGTTAATAGTTATAGTTTGATCAAATCCCCACTAACATAGGAATAATATTATAAAATAATAAAATAATTTTTTATATTTGGGAGTCACCCTGATCCAATCCCCTCTCAGGGTGTACTGGGTTAAAATAATTTTGATGATTAGTTATATTCTTCTTCTTGATCAATGAGAACCTATTGATAGATATTTTTATAAGTTTAATCGCCATGTTTTTATAATTACCTTTTTTATTGAAATTGATTTCTATTGAGAAAATATACTTTCTTAGAGGATTTATTATAAGCTTCATCATCTTCATTTTAATTTTTAACTTTCAAAGGACTCCTGGAAGAGAAATGAATAATTTTTCCACAATTAAATTACTTAAAGGAATGTTTCCCTTGATACTTAACTTAACCATTTTGATTATTCATGATGTTATGGAGAGGATTTTAGTAAAAATTTCCATACTATTCCCTCATTGGAATCATTGTTCTCATATTTAATTTTTAAATTTATTAAATTTTTGAATGAAATATCTTTATCCTTCTTAACCATGTTTCTAAGAGAAGGTCAAATTATCATATAATAATTTATTACAGTTTTATGTAATTCATCAATTTTATAGTCATTATGGTATCTATCTTCAAGAGATGATATTTTTGCATCAAATTTTCCTGGAATAAATCACATGAGTTTCTCCCCCACTATAAAGTCTTTAAGAGTTTATCTATATCCTCTAATGGTACTAAAAATCGTATTAACCATAGTAATGAAATATTTAACAGATTCATCTTCTTGTATTATCATATCATCAAAATGGAATCTATAAAATAACATATTTTCTTTCTTTACCTTTATATATTCTTCATAGACGTGATAAATTTATTTCTATATATATTTAGTAATTTTTCATACCATGAATTTTGTTATATTTTTCTAGATAATGAAGATAAAAATTAATTCCTTACCTTTTTATCACTCTTAACATTTTTATTATCAGTTAGAGATAAAAAATTAGTCACGTTTGGAATTGTGAAAACTTAAAGGAAAGAATCTTGAACATCAATAATAAATGAGAGAAGATAGGGTATCATTATCTCTTTAAAATTATTAAATACATTCCTATCAAATGTATTAATCCATTTAATGATTGTGGGGTTGAATATGTGTTGATACCTTTTCATTTTTAAATCACCAACACCCTCTTGTTTATCAAATAGAAATATCTCAAACTCACAATGGTGTAATAAATAATAAATGAAACAATATATTTTTTAATGAGGTTTTCCTCTAGTGTTGATGAATACATCCCCAATGTATGATATTTTTTATCCCCCATTCACACAACTTCCATTTTGTTATCAAGATGATTCTATGTTAAGGGTATATCCTTTAACCTACTATAATCGCTGGAATTGACCTGTTCAAAATAAGAACCAACTTGATAGTCATAAAAATAAAAAAAACTTCTTAAAAAAATATCACTAGTGTAAGAATGAGTCACCGTTGAACTATATTATCTTGATATTATTCCTCCTCTCCTTGAAAATCATTCTCAGTGGGTCATTATCTCTTCATAGTTTTACTTCATAGCTATTAGAGAATTCTCTCACACCATTCTTCAACTTCTTCTCGTTTTTATATTCTCAACATAGAATCACAATCAATTCCAATAATTAAGTTATGTAAATATCAATTAAATTGTGAAAACAATAATTCTATAATTTTTATTCCTTAATAGAATCATATGAATTTAATCTCCAGGATCCTCAATCCATAAGTAAATCTCAACCAATATGTAGTCTTACCTCCCTCAACCCTCTATCAATTTTATAAAAATGACCATGATTATATCATTTAAACTAGCCAAGAATATTCCCAATAAATACTATTGATTTTAAACTTTATAAATGGTATTCATATATTCAAATTGAATATATAAAAAATAGTGATCAACAATCCTCATATTTTTCAACTTTTAATCTTCCAAAATTATCAACTTGAATCACTCAATAATCCATATGATAAACTTTTAATTTTCTTATTGATAGGTAATATCTCTAATATATATTTATTTGATAATATCATTACCATATTTTTATGTGATGTTTGGGTGAGTGATCCTTGGTGAGGATGATAAATTAGTAAACTTGTTTAGTTAATGAGATGGTTTTTTTGTTTATTCATTGAAGAATTAGTATATGTTTTCCACATTTTAAAGAGTGGTTTTATGAAGAACCTTACTATGTATTCTTTTATAATCACCCTTATTTATATATTTATTTGTTTTTTAGATTATTATAAGGATATTGGTGAGTGGGTTGAGTATTAATAGTTTATAGTGGTGGTTAGAGTTAGATATTGTTCCTAGTGTTATTTTTGTAAGAGATATTCATGGAATTTAGTTTTTCAATGTTTTTGGTTATGTATGAAATTTCATTCAAGTGTGAATTATTTATTTATTATATTATAGATTTTATTGGTTGATTCTTATTTATTCCTAATATTTATGAGGGTAATCCCTACCCTATGTGTGTTTATATACCCTCAGTGTTATCCACCAACCCATGAACTATTAAAGGTGGACATCAAGGGTTATTATTGTATTTAATGCTGACCTAGGAGGGGTTCTAGTGGGGGTGATTCAAGTATTATTGGTCCTAGATAGATCAAATAATAATTCTTTTGGGTCCCAAGATTTCTTAAACCTTTGAAGTTGGATAGTAGCTTGGTCCTTGGAAATAAAAGTTCATGTTTTTTGGATTTTATTATCTTTCTGAAAAATAAATTGGTATCCCAATGAATTCCAATATAAAAAGAAAAATATTAAAAGGCTTACCATGAAGTCTTTTCTTTTACTAAATTTTTGAAACAAAATAATTTTGAATTGTTTTCCCAAAATTAGGGATATATCCAATTTAATTTTTGGATTTTAATGATCTATGAAGGGATAATATACAATATATATTTTTACTATCTAATATAAAATTTATAGAGTTTTTTGAGGTTTTAATTTTCATATTTTAACTAAATCAATTTATTATGTTTATTAGAGGTTTTTGATATGGTCGGTTGAAAGACGATCTCAAAAATAATTTGACGACTTATTTATAAGTTATATCCATATCAATTTTTTTCTATGAACAATTTTTTCTAAAGAATATTATAAATAACCTAAATATCATCAATATCATCATTATTTTTTACTAAGGATAATAAATTCTCAAAAAAAGAAATACTGGTGAAGAGGAATTTAAAGATTCAACAGTTAAGACATAACTAACCTTAACTATGAAATATATTTAGTTTTTTGATTTAGTGGATGTGAAAACCCCAAATATATTTACATATCATCACTATTAGAATTAATTAATAGATATGGATTTTCACTTGCACACTACATGTTTTAACTATAGAACTTTTTATCATTTTTTACCTTTTATGTTATTTGAATCCTTTAATTTTTTCTTGGATAATTTAATTTTAAATAACTAGTCTGCCTGAATTAATAACAAATGAATTCATTTTCTTCCATTATTTATTTATTTTTTATGTTTTAATTCATACTAGTTATTCTATTTAGGTATTGAACTCCTCTATTATCTATTTTAGAACATTAAATCCAAATATTTTCTATCTAGTTTAATATATATTTTGTTAGTGGAATGCCAATATTATCAGTATGAAATATATCTTTAATAGTTTTTAAATGAATTTATTTTTATTTTTTTGTTACTTTTTTAATCCATATTTATTCAAATATTATATTATATTAATAACCTAATTAGTTCATTGTTTTCTGGATTTTTGATATGATTTATTTATTAAAGTGCTTTCCGGTTTGACTCCCATTCTCTTGGTAAAATTTCCATGAATTTATAAACTATTTTTTATTTATGATATTTATTTCTCCAAGATTTCATATCCTATTGTATAAAAATAAATTTTTATTAAAGATGACACCAAACCACAGTTCAATAGCTCTTAAAATATTGAACTTAGATGGAACCCCATAATGAAATATTTTTACAATCCATAGGGATGGACCCAATGCTTGCAAACCATTTCAAAGGGTTATTAGGGTCACCTATAGAAGCTAGAAGGTAAAATTATTTTTTCCCTCATAATAATAGTTTCGTATCACCACATTATTCTCAATCACACTCCTACATTTCTTGATGAAAGAAAATATACCAATACACAAAGATATGACTATACTAAATTGTAATACCCCAAGATTTCATAGTACGTTATTTTCTTTAAATTTAATAGCTTGCGCTACACACAAAACCGAGTTCGAGCACACCACGACTTACCAAACTAGTCGTTCAAAAGAGGTTATGAATAATATTAACTGAATTATGAATATTATACAGTCCATATAATTTTAGAATCCATATTATGTGTTTCTTAGACATAATATAAGAACAAATTCATTTTTTCGGATAAAAGAAATATTTTTCAAAAAATACAATTTTACCACCTTTTAATGGAAAACCCTTTTTAAAACCAATATTTAACACTTTTATACATTAAATTTAATGAAATTAAATTATTTTTTAGAATTGGGAGATAAAAATTTATTTTGGATTACTTTTTGGTACATTTCTGATAACTTTTATATTTTGATAAATACTGAGAAATACTAAATTTTAATTGAAAACAATTTTTTTAATCGAAATAATTTATAATGTTAAATTATGTATTTAAATGGTTTGTAAGTATAATTAGATTATATTTTTATAATTTAATAGAATTTATGTCATTATAAGTAATTTCACATTTAAATTTGACATAAACACAAATCAGTCTTTTGATAGGTTTTACTTTTTTAAAAAAACATGTTTTTCGGTTTTGACAATGGTAATTAATTTTAAATTAATTAATTAAACTTATATGTTTTAAATTTTGTAAAATAGAATTAATTTTTGAATTTATAATATCAAAAATATCTTAGGGTAAATTTTTGGTATTTTTCTGAAAACTTTCAATTTTTGATGAATAGTGAAAAAACACTACGTTATTGGTTAAAATCGATTTTTTTTAAATAATTAGTTATTTTATTTTAATTTATTTTATGTCAAAATATATACATAATACCTATACATGTTCAACTTAATTCATTGGAGTCATTTTATAACAAGTTTAGATATATAAAATTTTATCGAACTTTTTACCGTCATTTACCAACATCCTAGGAGCATTTGCCAATTTGTATAAAAAATAATTTTATAGCTTCTGTGAGTTGAATTTCAAAAATAAGAGAGACATGGTTAATATCAGTAAGTAAAATATGGTTCAATAAGATGAAAATAATTTTTGGTGAATAGTAACTTTTGACTTTTATTTACCACTGTTAAAAGTAAATAGGGTAATTATGGGTAAAAATGATATCATAATAAACCTAACACATTTCTTAATTCTATTGGATAAGTATAATTAGACAAAAAATAATCTCATAAATAAAATATGTCCCTCTTTGGTCCACTTGGATTAGATTTGGAGATTGATTATTATTTTATTTAAAGAAGAGTTCAAAGAGTTAAAATCAAAGTTTAATAACTAAACCATTTTTCATTTATGGTTATACATAAGATAAATTCAACTATAAATATTAATTAGAAATATAAAAATATTTCCTATATAATGGTATTTTATTTATAATTTTTAGACGTTAAATAATTAAATTTATTGATGACACAATGATGATGAAATAACTACCTTATTAATGAAAGATTAAAATAATTGATATTATAAAAATCCAAATAAATATATTTTGAGACTTTTAATAAATTCCAAAAATTTATTAGGTTAATATGACATGTTAGGGTTGATTAAATAATTTTATTTGAAGTAATAATGTTGTTATTAATTTAAAAAAAACAAAATACAAAATAGTGTCAAAATTGACATAAAAGAGTTTTTAAAAGAAATATTATATTATTAATTGATATTATATTCCTAAAAATCTAATTTTCGGCCAAAATACTTATGTAATTATAGTTTTATCATTAATTAACCACTTTTGGTTATATTTTAAGTTTATAGTATGTTTATTAACCATATAATATAAAAATACAAAGTGACATGGTAAATGTCAAACTATTTAACTGGGAGTTAAATCTAAAAGATAAGGTAAATATGGTGACCTAAACCTATCTAAAACCTATTGGTTGAGAGGTTTTAGAACCATACCCACCTTATCCTATAAATAAATCATTTTAGAGCCCTTAGAAACTGAAAATAATTTTATTATAAAATAATATTTCAACCTTTTCCTAAAGTGACCCTCACCTCTCTTATAAAAGGGAACTTTCACTTATCTCAAATTCACACCTTCAAATCCATTTGTCTCGGCCAAAAACTTCCCAAATATCCTCTAAACTGTCCTCCCTTAATTATAGAGTCCTTACTTTAGTCATAAAGACATCCTAAAAATCTATCTTGATCAAATCAAAAGGAATAACCCGAAGAAGAGGTAAATATTTCATCACCACTTTCAAGTTCTTTTCTTCTTCCACTTACTCTTTCTTTGTTTTTTCCATATTAAAATAATAAATCTAGTATATTATATATACCATGATGTTATTATAAAAATGGTACAACCCTGTTCATTATTCTATCCATCCTATAAATGACAAAGTCACCATATGTGCATACATACGGATTACCGTCTCCACATCGGGGTGTAGTTTATTATTCAAACACTTCATCATTTGGATGGGTATAATAATGAGTATAAATGATTTAAATAATAAATATAACATGATAATGATTCTGAATATATGATATAACGTCCAATTATATACGATTTTTAATATCAAAAGAATGATATTGTCGCTCATGCGTACGTACGGATTACCGTATCCATGAACGTGATGAGATTCATTCCCCATCATATCCATTCAAGACTAATTTTCTTTTGATGATTAAAAATAATGTTTAAAGACTTAATATTATTCTTAATATGAATAAGGTACATCCTATCCATAACAAACATTACTTACGCAATAAAGCATATAAAAGAAAACAAATCAGTTAAAACCAGAAATGATGATACTACTGAAATATCATAAACAAGGAAATATTAGAAGATCATATATGATATAATATTAATGTATATGGTTATTGTATAATTTAATAACAATTATTTCACCATTATACATAAGGTTAACCTACCCTCAACCAAGTAAAAGTACAAGGTAAGGGGTTTTCATCTCACTTCTTATTCCGGTGAGATTCATCCTATATTACCACTACTTCCTTTTTTGTGGTGTATGTACTACCCATGATTGTATTATTTTTGTAAAATACTTTAATTTATGGTTATTTACATATTCATTGTATTATAATTTTTTCATGGGGTGTATTTTTCGTAAGTTACCAAATCGGTAAGGGAATTTCATATTTTAATTTCCACTTATTGGGCTTTACATGAACTTTATTGATTATTTTACTCCATGATTATGTGTGGAATCACTATTTATTTTCTTTGTAGTAATTTACACTCCCCTTTATGTGTATATAATTTTGATACACATAATTACTCCATTTATAAATTCTCAAGTCATCGATATGAACTTGATAAGAGTAATTTTAACTTAATCTCCATTCATTGAGTTAAACATTCAATTCATTGGTGTTGTTTTTACAAGAATATGCATGAATGTACTATGATTGATTTAAATTGAATATCCAATCATATTGAGTGAATTTATAATTTTCACACATAATTATGTCATTTATTTATCCTTAACCTAAGGAGACAGTCTTTATAAGGGATTTCATCTCAACTTACATTCCATTGAGTCTTCTTTGTTGTTATGCGCCAAATCACTTTTGTTTGGTGTATATACTGTAATTTTACATATTATATCATGAATACCTTTATTATCAAGTTATTATAAAGTTTTTATTACCTCAATTATTTTTATTCAAGCGTCTCTCATTTGGTTAGGAACCCTGACTAAAATATCATTTTAAATGTTTTAAAACTTTATTTTTCTCAATGTTTCTCATTAATGTCCATGTTTTAAAAATGGGTTTAAGTATTTATATACATGGACATGAATGTTTTAAAATGTTAATTCCTTTAAAAATTTTCAAAGTGGTATGAGACACTTTGATTCCAAAATCTATTTTAAATAGCTTTTTGATAAATAGTGAGACTTTTAAATGTTTTCAAGAAAAATGGGGATATTTTCCTCAAATAGTTTTGATGATTATTTTCATCTATGTAAATATACTTCATTATTCTAGATTGAGGTTGATTTTTTATAATACAATCATCCAAATTTTAGTTAATGAGTTGTTTTTCACTTTGGATGTGCTATTTTTATGTCATTCGTGCATTGTGGTTAAACTATTGACATTTCGTATGCTAGTTTGAATACGAATGTTAAGATAATGTTTCAACATTTTCATATGAGGAATGAATTAGAATTAGTAAGTGACGGGTGTAGCCCTCTATAAATCCTTAACGTATCGATAGTTCTAATGAGAAAAACTAGTTTCTTGGCACAAGGCCTTTAAAAAAATCTTATTTGTAGTCTTGGCACAAGGCCTTGACTCTATGGTTATGAAGTCCAACATTATGGATTCCATCATTATGAAAGTAGCTATTGATATTTCATGGGATTATTCAACGAGTAGAATATCCATGTGAATAAGTAAATGGCATTATTTAATTTTATCTTTGCCATATTATTCTGAATTTTATGTTTAAAAGGCTTTTGTTTTAGTCTTATACATTTCCTTAAATGTTTATGCATATTTATGAAAGTTTCCGCTATATTTTTATCCTTACTGTACATCTAATATCACCCCATTATATGTTTTATTTTTCCCAATATGTGAAGAATTATTTTAAGTTTGACCTGTAGGGATAGGCTAAGGATATAAGTGTGTTTAAAATGGGGACAAAATGTTGTTGTTGTTTTTATTTCATGATGTAATGTAAAACTTATGAGTGTATCTAGTACTTCCAAGGCTACTAAACTGTTTGGTCTTTCAGGACATGATTCCTTGTATCTTTCCAATTTTATGTAATAATGCACTGACTCTATGTAACTGGGGTTGGGGTGTTACAGTTTGTATTAGTGGAAGTTTAGTACAAACCTTGGAAGATATATTTAGAAAAACTCTGATCAGGAAACACTACCCTAAGATAAACATTGAGGAACAATATAGAAGAACATAAAAAAATTTGGGTAATGTAAATATTATGTGGGGTTTCCAAGAAATACATCCCTGTTTGGATACGAGAAGGTAGAGGTGGCTCTGGAACAGATGTACCTAGGAGTGAAAACTCTGACAAGGAGTTCAGGGCTTGAACCGAGGTATCTTGGTACATGACAACGGACCTTGCTTCACTCGTTGTTACGACACTCCTTGGGGATATGCTTATAATAATTCACATTTTCTTTACAAACTGCTTTGAAGGATTTTAATATAAGATGAGAATAAATAACCTTGGTTAATCTTAAGTTGTTTTAGATTGAAAATAAGGTGTCATGATATTTTCTAAATGATTTTATGACTCGCACTATGATTTCTTATGTTAGTCAATGGCTGGATTCCATGGAAGTCATAGTAACATTGAACATGATGTAAAAGGTGGGCACGACGGTGGAAATGAGAAAAAAAATGGAATGTTGATAGGTGTAAAAGATATCATGTTCATGCCGAATCAGGTTTTCAAAAATATGATCAACAACATATATATTAACCAACTCCCGGACTCAAAAAAGAAGGGAAAGGTGGTAAATGATAAGAGCTCCAACAGTAGAGACCATGGAGAAAAGAAATCTCAATTTATATAAAGTAGTAAATGTGGAAGGAAACACCTAGGGAAGTGTCTCAATGGAACAAAAAAATGCTTTATGTGTGGTAAAGAAGGACATAAAGTAAAGAATTGCCGAGAAAAAATGAAGAGTACTATGCAATAAAATAAAAATGATCCCAAGAATCCATTTACAATAATTTTCCATAAATGTAGGGGACCTGGGCATTACCAGAGTGAATTCCCTATTCTATAGGATAACCTCTTGGTCAAGAAAGAACCTATTTGGAAATAAATGAATGGTGAAATGTTTAAAAGTATTAGTGCTCTTTGTTGATGTGATTACATTGAAAGACTTTTCTCTTATATGTGTAACCCTACATTTTGTTATGTGAAAATGCTATTTTAGGAAGAATTGTATTATCTATAGTTGATATAGTTATAAATAACCATTTGGGTTTATATGATCCTTGAATTCGAGGCAATTACAAGTTATTAAATTTTGGGATTAAAATGTGAGGTATGAGATTACATTTATGGTGAAAGTATGCTATAGTTATTTTGAAGAATTTATCTCATTTTGGGAATGTTATAAAATATATTTTTAAAAAATGGAAAACATGAAGACCATGTGGCAACCCGTCACATCAGACAAATATGTGGGAATAGAACCCACCACCATAGTGCGATTGGGATTTATTGCCTACCACTGGACTACATGAAGTCCCTGGTTAGTGTGACTAATTATTTTTAGTTAAATGATTTTATTGATCAATAAAAATTTGATTTGAGATTTATGTCTTATCAAATTGATATCCTTAGTATAGGTAAATGATTTGGTGATTATGTGATAATTGTTATTTTGGAAGACGTTCGCTCTTTTGAGTATACTATATGCCTAAGGAAAATTGAATACTATGGGATTTCATTTTAAGGGTAATGGTGGATTCTTATCTATGTTTTTATTGTGGATTTATAGAGATTTAGTTTATTTATAGAAATGATTAACCTATCATAGAGAATATGTGATTAGGTTAATTACTTTTAATTATGTGAATTTAAGAGTAGTCGATGTTATTTGGAGATACAATTTAACGTGGAATACTGCATAATCAAATTCTTCTAAGTTTTGGGTTTCAATATTAGTTTGGATTATATTGAATTATTTTAAGTAAAATTATTTATTGAATGGTATTTATTAAACTTTGGGTATTGTTGGTTTAATTTTAGAAATTAAGATTAATATTTATTTATCTAAAGGATTAAACTTTTTGGGGATCATCTGATCTTGTACTAACCATTTTGGTTTTGGTTAATCTCTAAAGACAAGGTAAATATATATAGCTTATCCTTTGTAGATTATGTGGTTCTATAGAAGTTGATTCTAGTGCATCAGGTGTGACCAAGTCATCTTGAATACTCATCATTTGAAAAAAAGATGAGTTAGTGGTAGAAATTTATTAAAGGATGAAACTATACTTAAAAAGTAAGTATATCTGTTTATGTTCTTAGTCAATCTCATTAATTAATTCCCCAACTTTATGAAATTTAAATTAAAACAAAAAACATTATCCATTTACTTTTCCTGCTAGGAAACTAATGACCATTTATCCCATCACAAGTTTGTGGTTTTTTTGTTGTTAACTTTCTCCGGATATTGTTTTATATAACTCTCCACCAGAGCTTTACACTTAGTTTATATTCCATTTCCACGTTTTCCTACATGGAATCCTAGTATGGATTACCTCAGGTGACCTTTGTACTTCTCTTATTTCTTTTAAAGAGATAGTTTTATTGACTCTTTTTATTATGTGGGACTTAAATGAAGTTACCAAGCCCAATTTTAAAATTGTGATGACAAAATTTACAAAAGGTAGAAGAATGTAACACCCCAATATTTCATAGTAAGTTATTTTCTTTAAATTCAATATCTTGTGCTACACGCAACACTAAGTTCGAGTGCACCATGACTTACCAAATTAGTCGTTGAAAAGTTGTTATGAATAATATTAACTGAATTTTAAATTTTATATACTCCATATAATTTTAGAATCCATATTATGTCTTTCTTAGACATAATATAAGAACAAATTCATTTTTTAGATAAAAGAAGTATTTTTCAAAAAATACAATTTTACTACCATTTAATGGAAAACCCTTTTTAAAACCAATATTTGACACTTTTATATATTCAATTTAATGAAATTGAATTCTTCTTTAGAATCAGGACATAAAAATTTATTTTGGATTATTTTTTGGTACTTTTCTAATAACTTTCATATTTTGATGAATACTGAAAAATACTAAATTTTAATTGAAAACAACTTTTTTAATCGAAATAATTTATAATTTTAAATAATGTATTTGAATGGTTTAAAAGTATAATTATATTATATTTTTATCACTTAATACAATGTAGGTCATTATATGTAATTTCACATTTAAATTTGACATAAATACATGTCAATCTTTTGATAGTTTTTACTTTAAAAAACCGGCGTTTCGGTTTTGACAATAGGAATTAAATTTAAATTAATTAATGAAAGTTATATTTTTTGAATTTGTTAAATTATAGTTCATTTTTTAATTCAAAAGATCAAAATTATCTTAGGTCAAATTTTTGGTATTTTTCTAAAAACCTTCAATTTTTTATGAATAGTGTAAAAATACAGCGTTATTGGTTAAAATAAATTTTTTATTTAAATAACTAGTTATTTTATTTTAATTTATTTATGTAAAAATAGATATATAATACCTATATATGTTCAAATTAATTCATTGGAGTCATTTTATAATAACTTTAGATATATAAAATTTTATCGAACTTTTTACCGTCTTTTACCCACCTCCTAGGAGCATTTGCAAATTTATATAAAACTTAATTTTACCGCTTCTGTGAGTTTAATTTCAAAAATCAGAGAGACATGGTTAATATTAGTAAGTAAAATGTGGTTCAATAAGATGAAAATAATTTTTTGTGAATATAAACTTTTGACTTTTATTTACCACGATTAAAAGTAAATAGGGTAATAAAGGGTAAAAATGATATCATAATTACCCTAAAACATGTCCTAATTCTACTGGATAAGTATAATTAGACCAAAAATAACCTCAGGAATAAAATATGATCCTCTTTGGTCCACTTGGATTAGATTAGGACATTGATTATTATTTTATTTAAAGAATGGTTAAAAGAGTTAAAATCAATGTTTAATAACTAAACCGTTTTTAATATAGGCTTATAAATAAGATAAATTAGACTATAAATATTAATTATAAATATAAATATATTTCTGATCTAATGGTATTTTATTTATAATTTTTAGACATTAAATAATTAAATTTATTTATGACACAATGATTAGGCAATAATTACCTTATTAATGAAACATTAAAATAATTGATCTTAAAAATATCCAAATATACATAATTTGAGACTTTTAATGAATTACACTAATTTTATAGGTTAATATGACATGTTAGGGTTGATTAAATGAATTTTTTTCGAAGTAATAATGCAGTTTTGAATTTAACAAAAACAAAATACCAAATAGTGTCAAAATTGATATAAAAGAGTTTTGAAAACAAATATTATATTATTAATTGATATTATATTCCTAAAAATATAAGGTTTGGCCAAAGAAATTATGAAATTTTAGGTGTATCATTAATGAACCACTTGGTGTTCTCTTGGAATTTTATAGTAAGTTTATTAACCATATTATATAAAAATACAAAGAGACATGGTAAATGTCAAACTATTTAACTAAGAGTTAAATCTAAATGACAAGGTTAATATGGTGACCTAAACCTGTCTAAAACCTATTTTTTGAGAGGTTTTCAACCCATACCCACCTTATCCTATAAATAAATCATTTTTGAGCCATTAATAACCGAAAATGATTTTATTATAAAATAATATTTCAAGATTTCCCTAAAGTGACCCTCACCTCTCTTATAAAAGGGAACTTCCCCTTCTCTCAAATTCACACTTTAAAATCCTTTTGGCTTGGCCAACCCCTTCCCAAATATCATCTAAACTGTCCTCCCTTCATCCTAGAGGCATTACTTTAGTCAGAAATCCAACCTATGGAGACCTTTTGATTAAATCTAAAGGAAGAACCTGAAGAAGAGGTAAATATTTCATCACATCTTTTAAGTTCTTTTCTTCTTCCACTTCCTCTTTATTAGTTGTTTGCATTATAAAATAGTAACTCCAGTATCTTATATATACTTTTATGTTCTTATAAAGATGTTACAACCCTATTCCTTATTCTATCCATCCTATAAATGACAAAGTCACCATACGTGCGTACGTACAGATTATCGTCTCCACGTCGTGGTGTAGTTTTTCATTCAAACACTTCATCATTTGGATGGGTATAATAATGAGTATATATGATGTAAATCATAAATATAATATGATAATGATTCTGTATATATGATATACCATCCAATTATATACTATTTTAATATCAAAATAATGATATTGTCGCTCGTGCGTACGTACGGATTACCGTCTCCACAAACTTGATGAGATTCAATCCTCATCGTATCCATTAAAGAATAATTTTCATTTGATGATTAAAAATAATTTTTATATACTTAATATGATTATGAATATGAATAAGATACATATTATCTGTAACAAACAATACTTACGTAAAGAAACATATAAAAGAAAACGAATCGGTTAAAACTCGAAACAATGATACTACTGAAATATCATTGACAAAGCAATATTAGAAGATCATATATGATATAATATTAATGTATATGGTTATTTTATAATTTAATAACATTTATTTCACCATTATACAGGAGTTTATCCTACCATCGACCAAGGAAAAGTACAAGGTAAGAGGTTTTTATCTCACTTCTTATTCCTATGAGATTCATGCTATATTGCCACTATTTCCTTTTGTGTGGTGTATGTACTGCCCATGATTGTATTCGTTGGGTAATATACGTTAGTTTATGGGCATTTAAATCTTCATTGTATGATACTTATTTCATGGGGTGTATGTTTCTTAAGTTACCAAATCGGTAAGGTAATTTCAAATTTCAATTTCCACTCATTAGGCTTTACGCATACTTCATTGATTATTTTAATCCATGATTTTGTGTGGAATAAATATTTATTAATTTTGTAGTAATTTACACTACCCTTTCTGTGGATATACTTTTGATACACATAATCACTCCATTGATAAATTCTCAAGTCATCTATATGAACTTGATAAGAGTAATTTTAACTCAATCTATATTCATTGAGTTAAACAACCAATTCATTGGTGTTGTTTTTACAAGAATATGTGTGAATGTCTTCTTATTGATTTAAAATTAATATCCAATAATATTGAGTGTATTTATATTTGTCACACATAATTATGTAATTGATTTATCCTTAACATAAGGACATGGTCTTTATAAGGGATTTCATCTCAACTTACATTCCATTGAGTCTTCTTTGTTTTATACACCAACTCTCTTTTGTTTGGTGTATATACTATACTTTGACATAGTATATCATGAATCCTTTTATTCTAATGTTATTATAAATTTTTGATTACCTCAATTCTTTTTATTCAAGTGTCTCTCATTTGGTTAGGAACTCTAACTAAAATATAATTTTAAATGTTTTAAAACTTTATTTTTCTAAATATTTCTCATTAATGTCCATGTTTTGAAAATGGGTTTAAGGATTTATTTATATGGACATGAATGTTTTAAAATGTTAATTACTTTAAAAGGTTTCAAATTGGTATGGGGCACTTTGATTCCCAAATCTATTTTAAACAGCTTTTTTATAAATAGTGAGACTTTTAAATGTTTTCAAGAAAAAGGAGGATATTTTTATCAAATAGTTTTGATGATTATTTTCATCTATGTAAATATCCTTCATTAATCTCGATTGAGGTTGATTTATTATAATACAATCATACATATTGTATTTAATGTGTTATGTTTGACTGTGGATGTGCTATTTTTATTCCATTCATGCTTTGTGGTTAAACTATTTACATTTCATATGCTAGTTTTAATATGAATGTTTAGATTATGTTTCAACCTTTTCATATGAGGAATGCATTGAACTTAGTAAGTGACGGGTGTAGCCTGCTATATCTCCTCAAAGCATCGATAGGTCTCATGAGACACACTAGTGTTTTGGCACAAGGACTTGAAAAAATCTTATATGTAGTCTTGGCACAAGGCCTTGACTATGTGGTTATGAAGTCTGGCATAATGGATTCCATCATTATGAAAGTTGCTATTGATATTGCATGTGATTATTCGATGAGTAGAATATCCATGTGAATAATTAAATAGAATTATTTAATTTTATATTTTCTATATTATGCTGAAGTTTAATTTTAAAAGACTTTTGTTTTAGTCTTATACATTTCCTTAAATGTTTATGATTATTTTTAAAAGTTTCCGCTATATTGTTATCCTTACTGAGCATCTAAGCTCACATATTTCTATGTTTTATTTTTCCCAGGATGTGAATAAGTATTTTATAGTTGACCTTCAGGGATAAGAAAAGGATATAAGTGTGTTTAAAATGGGGGAAAACGTTGTTGATATTTTTATTTCATGATGTAATGTAGAACTAATGAGTGTATCTAGTACTTAAAAGGCTACTAAAAAGATTGGTATTTCAGGACATGATTACTTGTATCATGCCAATGTTATGTAATAATGCTCCGACTCTGGGTAACTGGGGTCAGGGCATTATATAGATTGATTTTTTTAAAAATAGAGACAACTGGCCAGGGGAAGGAGATAAATAAAAATAAAAATACACACACTTATAAAGGCATAAAATAGTGTAATAACTACTAGGTTGTGCCCTGGGGGTATTTCATATCCCAGTTAAAGGTTGAATTTCTGTTATTATCCTTGAATTTCTCTTCATTCTGAAGTCATTTTCTATACCATAATTATTTTTTAATTTATTTATTTATCTTATTTGAAAATTTACATGAAGATATTTGACTATAGATATTTGTTGATAAATTACATGAGTGGATATTTTTTACATTGTGATTTAGTACAAATTATATACCCACTTTAGCTAAAAAATATCTTATCATACTTTTCTAAAATCTTGAAATATTTCCATAGATTCATCTAATAGTTCATTTTATAATTGATAATATATTAAATAATTAAATCATTCTAATATTAATAATACATTCCCTCAAATAATGAAGTTATATTTTGGTTTTTTCCTTTCAAGTTTTAAAAGGGTAAGTGAATTTTTGTAAAACCATAAATGTTTTAACCAACTAGTATTAGAACAATTCAAGAGATAAGATCGATAAAAATCCCTATATTGATATATAATTTTAAATTTTTTGAGTAAATTGGAGTATTAAATATTTAATGATTAAAATCCATTAAAATAATTCAAAATATAAAATTTAATTTAATAATAAATTTTAAAAAATTAGTCTAGATGGTCTAAATTTTTATTAAGAAGGGAAAATAAATCTGGATAAAATAGGTACAGAGTGTGAAATATATAATGGAAAGTGGAATAATAAAATATTAAAGAAGTTTAGGATAAAAATATTTATTAGATTATAAGTCCAAAATAACCGGGGAGATAAATTTTTATACTGATTGCTTATTTTACTTTTCAATAAAATTGGAATGAGGATATTATAACAAGATCCAATAGGAATCAACATTAAGTAAATGTTTTAAAAACTTATATTAAAATTTCTTATAACCATGACTTATTCCATCAGAATATTATAAACAGAACGAGTAATATGTTACTGATGGAAAGAAAATATTGCACCATTTTTAAGTGTTTACAAATAAGAAGGATAATATACAAGGGATAAGTAGAAGTTTAAAGTTTATAATCAATAACAGATATAATTGTTCTTTATAATTCACCTTGAGAGATCAAGAGTTTATCAATTGGTAGAATAGTTGGGTGTAAAAATTATATCTTGATTGATAGATCCTTGGCCCTTTATATAGTTCTTATAAATGTGGATGATGATCTATATGACCTTTGGAGTATTACATTACCACATTATAGATACATGAATTCTACTTCAACTTTCCAATATATTCAGAAATTTAATTTGAATTTTCATAAAAAATGAAATCAAATATTTCCCTTGGAGTAATAAAAAATATTTGAAAATTTCAAATAAGTAATGAATATTTGATTGATGACTCATATATTTTGTGTTTTTTATATATTCAATAATGATACTTCCCATTTTTTTAAAGCATAAATCTTGAATAGTAGGTATTTAATTTCAAGAAGATAAATTTATTGATAGTGAAAGACTATAAACTAGATTTAATTTTTTAGAACTATAGTATGTTTCATTCACTGAATCTAGTTGTACTATTCAATAATTTTTGTAAGCATGAATATTATTGGTATTAACTCTATATATTATAATCATTCACACCCATTTTTTTAATTTTAATTTCAAAAATATAAACATAAAATTATTTTTTATGATTATTTAAACAAATTCCCCTAGACTGAAGGCTCTATAATTATTTAAAACCCAATAATACACACACAAAAATATTTAAATATATATGAAATTTGGGTAAATTATAACATTTATATATTAAGAAATGATATCAATATAATTTATCAAATTTTTATATATTTCATTAGAAATTTATATACAGCACACAAAACGTATTTTTTATGATTTAAAATTAAATTCAAAAATTTTTAAAAATTAAGATTTATAAGATATAGCATATTGTAACAACATGTAACTTGTATAATTAATATAAAATTAAACCAAAAATGAAAATATCATAACTACTGGGAACATGTTTTCTGTATCACTTGTGGTTTGTTCAGTTTAATTAAATTATTATTATTATTATTTAAAAGTATTCTAAATAAAATGTAATTTTTTAAATGTTCTTTTCTATGTCTATAACTTATTCTATGAGATTTACTTATGTTTGGTATATTTTATTTTTGTGTTTTTGAGTAATTTTACCTTGTTCTATGCTATTTATATTAATATTAATATGTCTTGTTTTAATTTTCCTTCTTTATTAAATTATTCATTGTGATATAACAATGTTGTGTACCTAAAACAAAATATGTTGTGTGTGTGTGTTCTAGACTTTTTTTGTGCCTAACCACAATGTTTGTGTTTTCCTGTCCTATGTTATTTTTCCTTATATATATCATCACACATTATGTTTTTATGTATTTAAATCTCTATTATTTTATGTATTCATTATTTCCCAACAATGATTTTAATTTTATGATAACTATATAAATTAAGTTATAGATTTGAAGTCATTATTACAATTAATAACATATTATATATACTATATGAGTATTATTATTTTTTCATTTTCCACTCATATTATTTAATATTCCATGATTATAAATATTTTTATATATTAAAGTTAATTATTTAATCTTTATAATTTTATTTTTTATTAATTTACTTACTGTATTCCAAAATTTAAATTATGTTTAATAAATATTTTAATGTTCTATATTTAAAAAAGAAAATTATTTGTGAGATTTTTTTTATATTATATAATTTTTTCCATGTTTTTTGTAATATTTTCTTATGTTCTATGGATTTTTATGTCTATTTATATGTTATATATTTTTTATTTTCTCTTATTAAATTATTTTAATGATATGAGGTAGTTATGTACCTTTAAAAAAATATTTTTTAATTAATTTTGTTGTGTGTCTATTTGTTGTAAATGTATTTGAAATATTTAATACTTTCAATTTTTTTTGAATTAGTTTTTTTTCATAAAATAATTTTTTTAATGGTGTTAAGTTTGAACCTAGAAACAACGGGTTGAGGGACCTAGAAAATAGAACCATCCCAATCCATGTTCGAACGAAACATAATCCCACACCACTCCACTTTCTATGAAGCACTGAGTCACCTAAGGTCATACTACTTAGGCCCCATTCCTATCACAAAAACCCTATGTCTCATCCCAAACTCTATGCCTTAAGAACCATAGAATTTGGACTGAAAATGACACCACCATATGAGTTTGTTATATGCATTTTTTGAAAAAATAATATTAAAATAATCCCATGTTAACTTTTTTTTATAAAACTAATATAGAAATATGTCACCCGCATATATGCCTTTGGGGTTTTTTTGTAATATGCCAATAATGCTAAAGGGGGTAACAACTTTGGCATGGGGTAAAAGCCAATGACCTTACCCCCTTAACTCCTTTAGACGAAACTATTTTTTTAGTTTTGAAATTTTTATTTTTATTTTTATTTTTATTTTGTTTTGTTTATATATATAATAATTTTTCTAGAAGAATTTCACTGTAATTTAATGTCCAGTATTGCTACAATTAAAGCAGTCTAGAATTATTAAAGAAAGTATTGCTCGGGGATCCCTTTTATACGGGGGATTGGCCTGCAAATCCTTATGAATTTACAATATGGGATTCAAGTTCCCCCTTCTAGGGACAAATATATTAATATTGTATCATTAATAATTAATAATTAATTAATGATAAATATAAATTACTAAGAAATAATAATAATAATAAAATAAAAATTAACTATGAAAAGTTTCTATTAAATATTATTATAAACCAAAAATATATTAGTTAGTAATTAAGCGATATTATTTAATAATACTATTTAATAATAAATAATAAATAGTAATTAATAATTAATAATCAATAAGTTTTAATTAATTACTAATTAAATAATATTTAATTAATATTTAATAATATTTATACTAACTAAATAATAAAAAATAATTAATAACTATATAATTATAATTATAAATAATTAGTCACTAATGTATAATGGTATATACTTATTAGTAATTAATATTTATTAGAAATTAATATTATTAAATAGTAAATAATAATATTTAATTAAAATTTATTAGTAATTAAATTTTGATAATAATTAATATTGATTGGAAACAAAATTAATTAATAATTACTAATTTAATAATTTAATCATTATTAATAATATTTAGAAACTATATGAATTTTTTAAATATTTATTAGTAATTATTTAATAATAAGTATAAATATAATTAATTAGTTAATTAGTAATTAATATTATTAATAAGTAATTAAATATTTCTTAATTAGTTCATTAGTAATTAATATTATTAATAGGTAATTAAATGTTTTTTAAGTATCATTCTTAGCTAACATTTGTTCTAGCTATATCAATAAGAATATTGTATTTTCTTTCAGCTAATTCTATTTAGTGTAGAGTGAAAGGTTCACTAAACAAATGTATTATGCCATTTTTATCATGATATTCTATTTTTTTCATAGAATACTCAAATCCATTTTATTATCTTAACCTCTTTAAATAAAAACCATTTTCCCTCTCATATAGCCACTCAAAACGTCTTTTAAAAATGCTTGAATCATGGTATTTGTGAAGAATAAACATAATGCATGTTATTAAAGTAAAGTTTAACAATGAATACATTGATGTACTTATCTCCATTTGTTTTCTTATTTATCATGAGTCTACAACAATTTGAGTAAAACAAATCCTAATGTTCTTCAAGAATAGATCTTAGTTCCCTTATGAATTTTATTCACCATATTCCATTTTTGTCATGTTTTTTAAATGGTGATTGTGCCTTCTTTAAAAACCAGAATATTTCTCATAGTCTCTTCTCTAGTCAAATTTTCATGTTATTTTCATCAAAATTACCAAGTTTTTTTTGTCACAAATTATTATTAGCATTTATACTCATGTAAAAACTAGTTTGGGATTATCTAACGTAAAAATAGTCCCCTTGGGTTCTCAACCCACTAGATATCAGTATTTCAACTTTCGGTATTTTTACTAAAAAAACATCATTAACATTATAAAAAGTTATAATACACTAAATAGGTCACACTTCATCCCATTAAGAAATAAATAAATATTATAGTTTAATAGATTCATACAAATTTTAGAGATTCCAAAACCTATAATTTTTAGTGAACTATCATTACTAAATGTAACTTATCCTCTTTGATATATTACAATATTATTTAGTTTATTCAAATAAAATATTAGGTGGTAAGATCAAACACTATACACAAACCATAGCCTCTTCGATTTACATGCCTTGAAAGAAACATTGATTACATTTTCTTATTATTGGAATTGATTATTTTTTTTAATTTTATTATATCTCATATTTGGATTTAATTGAGTTGGTAAGATTGTATGAAATTAATTTGAGGTGTGTTATTCTTGATCTTACTTTTTAAAAACTACCATTATGATCTAAAAACTATTTTTCACATTAATTCTATTATCAAAATTTTATTAATTATGCTTTGTTATATGTTGTTACTACCTCTCCCTTGGATTATGAATCCTTATTTCTTCAATTAGAGAAATAGTTTTCCAAAAACTATAAGCATTGTGGCTAAATACATGAAAACTCTATCAGTACACCTAAAATGTACTTATTTGAAAAAAAACTGATGTTTCATAGGTTTTTATCCAACCTATTTTTAGATATCATAAGAGTTGATTTAACCAAACCCTTTTGAGGATATATTATTTTTAAATGTAGTTTTAATGTAGAAATTTGTCTAGTTTTTTTTTATTTTAATATATGAGCATGTTTTAACATTTCTTCAGACTTATCAGTTAATTTAGACAATTATTTTTAACAAGAGTCTCCTAAAAGCATTATATTTTTTATAATTATTTCATTTATAGAATTCTCTTAGTAATGTGTACCATATTATACATCAAGAGCTATTTTTTTATAATGGTCTATAAAATCATTCAACTTATCAATAACATCCATTTTATTCTTATATTTCCTAGAGATTTCACATGATCCTGTGATAGATCTATTATAATAATGAATTAATTTTTCTTTTGGATTATAAGCTTTAATAAATTTCATATTTTACTTTTGAACTTATTTACCCTAATGATGATAGTGGAATTGATATAATCAATGATCATATTTTTCCTAGGATTTTGAAGTTTAAACTTCGCAGCTTCAATTAATAGATTTTCTTTCTCAATATAGATTTGATTATTGTAATGATAGTTCTTTTTATGGTGTGAATTTTTATCTTTTAGTATTTTTATCTCCTTTAGGAAAATCATGACCTCCATTCTCCTGAATTAATACTTGGTTTATTCTTATTCTTTAGTATAAAAGTCACTATTTATTTGTGAGTCATATTTTTGTTACAAACATTAGTTTTTTAGTTGGATTTGTCGAGAGTGCTTGATTGTGTATGAATGAATGTGTTGAATCACTTATATGGAATAATAATTAATTCATCCAGAAAAATATTTATTCTAGTACCTAGAATTTGGAATTATTAGAGTCAAAAGTTTCATTGTGGTACTATTCATAAAGATATGGTAAAAATAAATATCCATATCTTTAATGGTTGATTGAAAATTGGTGGATATTATTAAAGTAAAAATACATGTCTATAATGATTTATTCTACTCGAGTGTTTGATAATAAAATATATAAAGAAATAATGGGGATATCCTCTTGCAATCCATCTTGAAGGGTGTAAACAAGTAGCAATAGGGACATGTGAGGGTTGGCACATGGCGAAGAGGTTAAACAAAGATATTAATGTAGGTTATCATGGAAGAACCATTGAGGGGGGAATCTATAAGGGCTTTATTGGTGGATAGAACCCATATTAAGATTAATAAACTACACAATACTATAAACTAATCTTTGATCTGGGATTATTTAAAAATAATGTATTAGAGAAAAGCAATGCCCACATGAAATAGTGTTGTATTCAATCATCTTCATCCATGGTAAGTTGAGGGTTTTTATACTCAACACATCTATGAGTCTTATTCCATACCAACATTTTCTACATCAGGAAGATCTCTACACCATAAATATTTTCCATGTATGAATCAAATAATGAAAATGGATACATGAGATTAGTAGGTATTCATTCAAAAACACATGCATTTAAAATATGTATGAAGTTAATGGTAAGAATGATCACATTAGGATTTCATTCTAAAAATGGAATTTTATTGTTTTTTCAAACCAAATGAAGTAAAATTTTAAATCTCATGAAATTTATATTCATGAAGATTAAAATTTACCAAGATTTATTTGAGAAATAATGCCAATAATATTTTCAATACTGCAAAAAATAATTCATGCATGGAGTATCAAAGTGAATGAGTTATTCTACAAGAAGAAGTAATATCAACGTAAATGAATGGATCAATTAATTTTTCAGAAGCTTGGATGAGGTGTACTTTTCCTTTAAAATCTTTAGTCTCAAAATTTACATAAACTATCATGAGATCAAAAAATAGAGAGAAAGAGATACTGAGAGGAAGGTGGAGTACGTTGTTTACACATGAATTCAGATATATCAAGTGATACTATATCCAGTATCATTCATATATATGAAATAGAATGAATACCATGAAGCAAATTTCATTTTATTATAGAGTATCATTCATTTTTAGTTACACGAATAAAAATAGTTGATTTCTACATTCTCATACTTACATGAAGAGGTTTTTAAGAAGAACATGCATGATATCTTATCTGTTTGAGGATTGTTTATCAAGTTGTAATTATTGAGAAAATCATCCAAAAAATAATGGTTTCATAAAATAAAAAGATATTTTAAGGAGAAGATACATAATGTGAAGGTAGATATACTAAAATAATTCTGTGAAGAATAATACATAGTATTCAACGTAAAAAGTGTAGAGTAAAGAATAACCAAGAAATGTACTGTATTTTCATTAAGTGATTTTTGTGACAGAATAAGTAGAATAAAGTAAAAGGTGGTTCTATATACTACAGGTTTCATGATGGAGTTGAAGCAGTTATAGGTGAATTCATAGTGCAAAGTATTTGCAATGGGTTATTTTATTAAGAAATATTAGGCTTACTAGAAGTAGTTCTAATTATCATCATCTAGGTTAAATAATTACTGTAGTTTTAGAAAATAATAAAACTCAAATATCACTCACAAGGGGTTGAGTCTATATAGGTTTAAGAATAATAGAATCATATTTTAGTTCCCAACATATCAATCAGGTAAAAAAATATAAAACTAGTTCATGATTTCTAAGACAATATTGAAGAGATCCTCAAATATATAAACTGAGTCTACCTTTTTCAAATAAGTGTGTAGAGGTGAAGAAGATGGAGTGTCCCTTGGTTGATGAGTGATTTAATCCTAAATATTTTAAATAAAATGTGTTTATAATAAAGTAAACATGGTTGAAAAATAATAGCTATAAAAATAGTGAATCTTAGTGGAATTTTGAATATCAATGAATCATCAATTTATGATCCTTGGACATATCCCTTTATGGAGAACCATTTAAAAACTTTGTGTTTTGTTGCATGATTTACATTACTAAATATTTTATATTTTTTTGGTGATTTAAATTTCAAGGGTTTTAGGTTTAACAAAGCTCCTACTAACATGGGAATAAGATCTTAAAATAATAAAAGAAAAAGTTTGATTTGAGATTCACTCTGATTCACCCTTCTCTTAGGGTGTCTTACTCCAAATCCAATTTTTTTTAAAGATCCACTTTTTTGGTGAGTGGGAACCATACAAAAAATCCACAAACCACCCGCACAAACCCCACTTACAGCATACAAAATTCAGAACTTAGACAAACCTGAACCGAGACCCCCACAACGCCTTCCAAAAACCCCCACAAAATTCAAATTTCAAATTAAAAGTAATCATCACCAATCTCGTAAAATGATATGCATATGTCTCTAGTCACACACCCATCACAACGGCTGACCAATCACCAATCACCTGTTCCATCCCGAGACACACCATCAACGTCACTGACCAATCACGATCACCGTCGCCACGTCAACACGCCTCGTCCCCGCCGGCCTGACCTCACCATGGACATCAATCTCCACGCCTCGTCACTGCCGGCCTGATCTCCGACGTCCACCGCCTGCACCAGAAACTGACGTCGCCTGAACCAAACACCTTCGACGCCAAAACATGCCGTTATCACCATCATTAGGTTATAACAATTGGCATCAGATCTGAAAGGTTCTAACATGGTGTTAAACCTACTATCTTGTTTGGGTAAATCTTGAATAAGAGTTATCACATTCTAAGATTCACTCATCTTCAAATGGAAAATGAAAGAATCAAAAGTTCAAGAGAATGGAGAACTGAATATTCAAGAGTAGAATAAATGAGAGGATGTAGTTGATCTTTAGGTAGATTTAGAAGGGGCTCTTAAATAATTAGAAGTTAAAATAAATAAAATTCATTGTAATGGTGGATTACCGAAATAATATACTGAATATATAGATTATCATAAAAGAGAGATGTATTGACTTGAAAAAGATTTAATAAATCAACCAGGTTGTCAAGTGAAATCAAAAGAAGTAAGAAGTTCAAACTGAAGACTATATATTATGCCAAGGGAATTGAAAATTTGAATGAAATTGATTAGAAAAAAATAAGTGTATTGAGTATATATAGGGAGAAATTTCTAAAAGAAGAATACAAAAGGATATTTCTGAAGATGTTGGATCTGAATGTAAATTTTTTCGTGGCTTTAGCTTTGAAGATGAGACACATAATGGTAGTGAAGAGGAGTATCAGAAGCATATAGAATATTTAGATAAATAGATGATTGAATATTATTATACTATAACAAGGATCTTGTGGGATATCATTAAAGAATATTCATGATGGATATGTCTCCTTAATCAATAAATGGGTTGAAAAAAATGAAAAAATAGAAACATACCTAATCAGGGATCTTAAAGAAACATTGACAGTAATAAATGAGGCATTATAATCAGGCATAAACATCAATGATGAACAGATAGAGGTTAAATCAAAGAGGATAAAAGATCTTGGAAATTTTCTTGTATAAGTAAATCATATGCATATAGATCATATTCAAAAGTTACCAAATGAGATGAAAAAAATATTGAGCTCAATAGAGGTTGATAAAAACAATGTCAACATGAATTTTTATGAACTAAATATCATATTGAGGAATCTAGAAACTATAAAATAAAATATTTATCAAACTTATGAAATGATATGTTATACCAAACAAATTTTTTAAAATAGTCATGAAGAAAAAAAGACTCATGATAGTGAAAAAATATATTGATATCATCTACTGATCGATCTACTATAATCTCATTTAATAATGTAACCCACTATCTTAATAAATTTGTTTGTACTAAATAATATTTATAGTCTAGTGAAAGAACTAAATCAAAATTTAAATGAATATTGGTGGATAAAATGTCAAGAAACCTCCACATTATAAGAACATATAAATTAATGTCTAATAAGATAAATTTCTCAAATTTTGTTTAAAAGATGTCTATTTTTTTGGATAAGAACGCTAAGGAATCAAATGTAGATTAATTTTATCAACATGAAATATAATAAAAATTACAATCTACTATTCTTGATGATTGGATTTTATAAAAAAGGGAAAAAAGTTACAATAAGGTGTCATTATATGGAAAATACATAATTCCAATATTTAATTGAGGAAAACATGAAGAAATAGAAATTTTATTAAACATAAGTAATGTTCACATAAAATAATAAATATTTCCACCATGAACACATATGAATGTTTTGAAAGATTCTATGTTTATTAAAAAATAATTATTCATAGTTATGAGGAGTTATGGTATTTACTAATTAGGTATATAAAAATTCTAATAATGAGATAAGACTGAAAAAAAGGAAACAAGAGATAAATTCATGAAGTTATTCCTTAGGATAGACACATAATTTTTTTAAGTAAAATACACCCAATATATAGGCAAAGAAATTTGAACAAGATATCACATATAGAAATAGAAGATGATTCTATTGTGATAGAAAAGGATGCATTATATACCATTTTAAATTGGACATGAGCATTAGTGCCAAAGGTATAAATCTTTAATGAAAGAGAGAATCGATCTAGGAAATAAGTAACAAGAATGGATTTGAAGGATTCGAACAAGGAGAAAAATTAAAATTTTATTAGAGTGTATCTAAAAATGATAATCCTAAGGTTGTTAAATATATGTGCGGAAGGTTTAAACTATTTGGAAATATAGTTAATAAGTTGATGAATTATTTACAAGGAAAAGTTTATTTTTTTAAAGACAAAGAGAAAACACCTATGAAATCTTGTAATGAATATATTAATGTGAAAGAGTCCCCACATAAAAAATATTGAGCATGTGACTAGATAATACTTAACCATATGGAAAGACTAGTTGAAATTAGCTACAAATATGGAACACGAATATAAGAATGAAAATTATTTTTTTATATTGTGAAGAGTCCAGAGATAAAGGTAGTGATAGATTCCAAATAAAGAATAAGAAAAGAATTAGGTATAAGTGGTTCAATGAAAAATCAAACCACAACAAAGAATGGGAATAAAGGGTTGGTCTATAAATACTAACCAAAATTTTCATCTTGAGTATAACTGAGGTACCCCTCTCCCCATTCATTTAAATGTTTATAATATCTATTCAAAGTAGTGTATTATTAAGGTAGATATATAATCCATGGGGTTGTATGTACTAAAAAGAGAATACATATTTTGAAATAAATTAAGGAGAATAAACTATAAAGTGCATGATCTAAATTTGAAGAGGTGTAAAGGCCTAGATGATAGTTACAGTGGTATCAAACTACCATTTATGATCTAAAGGTGAAAACATTCCACTTATCAAGTGGTATTTGAACACTAGAATAAGGAGAATACAACACTAGAAGATATTTAGTATCATTCATTTATTACATTTTTGTTTGTTATTATATTTTTTTGGCATTGGATGTTTTTTAGGATACCAAGAAGCTACTATAAAAAAATATTTACTAAATAATGGTTATATAGGCAGAAATATTCTCTAAAAACATGGTGTTAAGAACTAAATATATTGAAGGTAAGCTGGCGATGAGAACTCAAAAGCATCTTAGAATTATAAAAAAACAAGTTTCGCTATAAAGATAAGAAGATCCTAATATATCAAGTGATATCAATATATCCAATATTTTTTATACCTCACACACTTTATGATTTTGTGATTATTCATCGATGGATTAGTCTAAGTGTGATATAGATCATAGGATGTTTTGAAGATTGTAAAATTTCAATATGGTAGTATTTATTGAAAATGGCGAGTGACATGGATAAATTGAGATTATTGGTAAAGCTCTTGTATCATACACCAAGCTCTAGCTCATTGATCTTAGTGGATTTTTGCATGCTTCATTATAATTTGTTAAACTCACTAATTGAGTATCATTAAAGGGAAATACATATGTGATTTGGAAAATAGATTTAAAATTTAAATCTAAATTTTTAAATAGTTGATCGATCCAACTATAGTGTATGGAAACCAATAGTTTCAAATGATTTTGAAATGAAATTATTGGTAAAGGGAGAGTAAATGTAGAGTTGTAGAAGCCCTATGGGGAGAGAGAGAACTTTATGGTAATATCTGGATGAATATAACCCTTTGTGTTTGATTTAAAAAATGGATAATAAAATGAAAACACCTAAAATAAATATTTTATGTTCGAGGTTTAGAGTAATAATGAAAATATGAATTTTATGTAGTGTTTTCAATAAAATAATATGACGAGATATTATTGGAACCATGAATTTATGAGTTGGATTTTTTGTAAATTATTACATTAGGTATGAATGCATGTGTTAAATGTGTTTTATTGAAGAAGCATTGATTTATCCAAAAGAATATTTATTCGAGTACCTATAAGTTGGAAGTTTTGAAACACCTAAAGTTTCATGGTGGTATTGCGCATTAAATATGCTTAAAAGAAACATGAATATACTAAATTGTTGACTAGAAATTGGGGGATATTATTAATGGATAAATATACATATTTAATGGTATATTATGCTAAGTGTATTATATTTTTCTTTATGGAAAATGGGGTTTGTACTTCTATAAGAGAGGTTGAACGAGGTAGCAAATTAATAGCATGTCTATGCATGGGTCGGTGCATGGAGATTGGGAAAATATTCCAATGTGGGTGGAACGATATACCCACTGAGTGGGGAATATCTATGGGATTCTTATGTATGGTACCCTTATTTGGTGTAATAAAAAATGTCACCCCACAAACCAATCTATAATTTGGGATCATTTTAAAATATATATACTATTTATCCTCTTTAAAACATGGACATATGCAGTTCCCACCTAAAATGACACCATAGAAAAACCATCTTCTACCTTAAAATATTGAGAGTTTTTGTGATCACCTCATCTATGTGTCTCATTCTACATCATCTTATTTTTTATTTGGAAGTGATTAGTTCCATACAAATCATTCATGCATGTTTAAATGTGTGATAATGTATACATGCCTATAGAAGGTGTTCATTAAAAACCACATACATGGAGAATCTACATGACAACGAAGGTAGTAATGATCAAATAAATATATCAGACCACATAATGGATGTTTATTGTTTGTTCAATCCTAATTATGTTAAAGGAAGAATAACATGGAATCTATTCACATGAAGATTATAGTGTACCCATATTTGTTTCTGAACATGTGATAGAAATATTTTGGACACCACAAACAATAATTCATGCATGTATTAGTAGGGAGAATGTTGTTTTGTGTATTACAAAGTAAATTCAGAAGAAATGAATGGCTCACCACATTTTCAAGAAACTTTGAGGTGGTATATTTCATCTATAAAAACACTCGGCCTCGCCTTTTGCATTAACTATGTCAGTATAAAGGAATAGAGGGGGAGATAATAATAGGACGGTGTAGTGCTCTATTTATGCATGAAAAAAGAAATATGAAGTGATACTCTATCATATATTATTATTATATGTGATGAAAATAAATACCATGAAACAGATGTTGTGTGTATAAAGGATACCACACATTTTTAGCTAAATGTGGCAGAAAAGATGATTTCCATGTACTCATATTTATGGGAAGAAAATTTTATGTAGACCATGAATGATATGTTATTTTCATGTGATTTTTTATCAAGATAGAATTATTGAGAATATCATGTAACATAGAATGGTTGAATAATGTCAGAAGATATGAGAAGGGGAAGATACATGCAGTGAAGGAATCCACACCTTCATTTTTGTATGATGAATTAGAAGAAGGTGGAGTAGAGTGAAGAAGAATTATAAAACATGTTATATTTTCATAAAGTCAGTTTTGTTACTAAATAATAAATATAAAGTACATGGTTATTTCACATACTACAAGTTGCGTGAATGATTCAAATTAGTTGTACATGAAGTGAAAATGAGAATTATTTTCAAGTAGTTCTTTAATTAATCAATATTGATATTTCTAGAAGTAGTTGAAATTATCATAACCTAGATTAAATCATTTTCATAGTTTGAGGGAGGAAAAAAACTTAACTATCACTCAAAATAAGTTGATTCCAAATATATTTAAAAATAATAGAATTGTAATGGAGTTCATAATGCATCAATCAAGATTCAAAGATACAACTCTTTCATAGTTTCTATAAAAAGCTTAAAGAGACACTCAAGTCCATAAATAGATTTTAATGTCCTCCAAGTAGCACACATAGGTGAAAAATAGGTAGTGTCCCTTGGGAAAGGAGTGATTGAACCCTAATTTTTTAAAGGAAGTTTTCCTAGAATGAAGTGACATGGTCAAAATATTGTATCAATGTAAATAGTGAAGCTTAGTGGGCCTTGGAAAATTGAAACATCATTGGTGTATGCTCCTTGGATATAACCCTTTGTGGCATACCAAGTATTTTTTTTTGTTCATTATCTAATTTCCTTTATATTTGTGTTTATTTTAGTGATTTCATTGTCTAGAGTTATAGGTTGAACACAATTCCAACTAACATAGGAATACTATCATAAAATAATAAAATAATTTTTTTGTTTGGTCTTCACCCTGATTCAAACCCTCTCAGGGTGTATTAGGTTATAACACTTCTGATGATTTACTCTCTTATTCTTCTTAATCAATGCGAACCAATTGAGAAGTATCTTTAAAAGTTTACACATCATCATTTTCTCATTAAAAATTTGATTTAGATTTATTTATATTGAGAAAATATTCTTTCCTAGAGGATGTATTAATAGATTCACCATCTTCATTTTCAATTATAATTTTCAAAGGACACATAGAAGATAAATGAATAATTTTCTGCAATTAATTTTTTTAAAGGAATGTTTACCTTGATTTTTAACTTAACCATTATGAGGTTTCTTGACACCAGGGAGAGGGTTCTAGTAAAACATTCCATTTTTTATCATCAGAATAAATGTTATAATATATGTTTTTTAAATTCTTGAAATATTTAAATGAATTATATTTCTCCTTATTGATCTTTGTTTTAAGATTATTTCCAGTAATCCTATCATATTTTATTAGATTTTGATGTTGTTAATAAATTTTATATTCATCATGATTTCCATGTTCAAGAGATTATATTTTTCATAAATTTTTCTCGAAGAATTCACATGAGTTTCTCCACCACTATAGAGTCTTTCAGAGTTTCTCTATATTCTCTAATGGTACTCACAATCATATTAACTTTGGTAAATAAATCATCAAAAAATTCAACTTATTATTTTCTCATATCTTCAAAATGGATTCTAAAAAATTAAAAATTTACTTTATTTACCTTATTTTATTATTTGTAGACATAATTATTTTTTTAGACATATTTAGTAGTTTTTCATCCCATAAATTTTGTCATATTTTTTATGGAAAAGAAGGAAATAATGCCCTCCTTACCTATCTATCAGCCTCAAAAAATTTCTTATCAGTTAGATAAAAAACTGTAGTATCCATTGAAATTGGGATACCTTAAATGAAAGAATCTTGAACATCAATACATAGTGAGAGAAGATAGGGTATCATTCCCTCATTTTAAATATGAAATAATTTCCCATCAAACAAAACCATCCATTTAATGTTGATTGAGTTAAGTTGATACATAATAATTTGAATAGAGATATTTGATAGAAAACAGATGATATATTAATAATTGTTAGGAAAAACTGATTATGTGACAAACATGTAGGTGTTGAACCAGTGTTGATACTTTTCCATATGAAAATCATAAATACCCTCCTGATTTTTCAGTAGAAATATCTAAAACTCACAATGTTTCAAAAAATAATATATGGATCCATATATTTTTTTAATGAATTTCACTTCCCATGTGGATGAATACATCCCCAGTGTATGGTTTTTTTATCCTCCATGGATAAAACATCAATTTTTTTATCAATATGAAGATAAGGAAACGGTATATCTTTTAACCTAGTGCAATCGCTGCAACCAGACTATTCCAAAAAAGAACTAATCTGTTACTAAAAAAATAACATAATCCTTCTTGAAAAATATCATGAGTGTAAGAATGTGCCACCAATGATCTATATTATCTTTATATTCTTTCTCCTCACCTGGAGAATAAATCTCAGTGGGTTTTTCTCTTCTCATATTTTCCCTTCATAGTTGTTCCTGCATTCTGTCACACTATTCTTCTATTTTTTATATTCGTAGCATAAAATCACACATCAATTCCAAGAATTAAATTATTTAAATATCAAATAAATTATGATAAAAGTGATTCTATAAATTTTATTCCTTAAAATAATCACATGAATTTACTCTCCATGATCCTCAATCCATACGAACTCTCAACTGGTCACGTGAGCCTAACTCCCACAACCCTCAAACTATTTTCTAAAAATTCCCGTGATTATCTCATTTAAACTATCCAATAATATTTCCATGAAATAATATAACTTTTAAACTTCATAAATGGTCTTAATATATTCAAATTTTAATATTTAAAAAATATTTATCAACAATCCTTGTATTTTTTAAATTTTATTTCTCCACAATTCTCAGCTTGAGTCACTACTGAATCTCCACCATCATCATGATATTTAAGATG
The DNA here is from genome assembly GCA_963277665.1 of Viscum album. Taxonomy (NCBI): domain Eukaryota; kingdom Viridiplantae; phylum Streptophyta; class Magnoliopsida; order Santalales; family Viscaceae; genus Viscum; species Viscum album. Next base: position 88,818,732 of record OY728135.1, on the reverse strand, counting down.
TGAATAATAACTAAACATCATCACATTTAAATGCCATGAATTCTCATAGTTTTCAAATAGTTTGATATTATTTAATAAATAGGAAACCTAATTCATCACTTCAGTGAGAAAAAATATATCACGTATCCTCAATAATATAATTCATATGCTCTGAAATAACATACATATATCATGGAAAACCACACATAAAATAAGATATATTGTATGTATCATAGTAGGATTTTAATTTTATAAATTTTTATATTTTATTTATAATATATATTTCATATACACTGGGATATATTACATATCAATAAGAAAACCTTATGAACCATTTTAAGAATGTTTGGTATCATTGTATGACTCCCAATTTTCTAACGTATCATCTAAAGTAAATTATGTATCTTAGTGGGCTATAGTGATTTGGTAATATTATATTCTAAGTCTCATATATTACTTTGTAAAATCTTCACATCCAACTTATAATTCTAAAACTATTTCAAATCATCTCAAGACTACATTAAGCCTCCTATGGGAATCACTATCCCCTCTAGCTCATCTCAAATGTATCATACCTCAACTAAATGTATTGTAAAAAATACAACATCATCCTAAAAAAATGTTCAATAATATATTTATATATATATGATGTCAAGGATTTATGTTATAGTATACACACACATACTATAATGGCTTACGATTATGATATATATATATATATATATCCAAACTATAATAACTTAGGGTTGAGATGTATAAATATGAAAGATATAATGGATCATGGTTATAGCGTGTGATGACATGGATGTGATAGTGATGTGGCTAAATATATGTGGTTTTTGGATATGATGTAGGATAAAGTTATGCAGTATGTAGTGATATGACCAATAGAGGGGATGGTAACACCATGATGTATACCATTGGGGCATGATGATGATGAGGTCAGTGGGGAAGTGGATATGAATAACCCTTTTCTAATATATTTCCATTCAATAATATCATTACCTTAATTTTATGTGATTTTTGGGTGAATGAGACTTAGTAGGGACAATAAATTAGTTGACTTGGTTAGTTAATGAGATGGTTTTTCTATTTATTCGTTGAATCATTGGTATAATGTTTACACATTTTCAAGAGAGGTTTAGGGGATGATATTAATAAGTATACTTGTATACTCATCCATATTTATATATGTAATTATTTTTTATTTATGTATAAGGATATTGGTGAATGAGTTAGGCATTACTAGTTTATAGTGATTGTTAGATATTGCTGGTTTTTGTAGTGTCATTATTGTAGGTGATATTCATGGACTTTACTATTTTGAAGTTTTTGGTTGTGTATGACATTTCATTCATGGTTGAATTAGTTATTTATTATATTATGGATTTTATTGGTTGATCCTTACTTAGTCCAAATATTTATGAGGATAATTTATCCCCTATGTGTGTGTGTATACCCTTAGGGCTTTTCACCAACCCATGAACTATTCTAGGTGGGAATTAGTGTTTATTCTTGTGTTCAATGATGAACTAGGAGGGTTTCTAGTGGGGTGAATATAATATTGTTGGGCCTAGATAGATCAACTAAAAAATGTTTGGGGCCTAAGATTTCATATACCATTGAAGTTGGAGAGTAGCTAGGTCCTTTGAAAAAAAAGTTCATATTGTTTGGAACTTTTTTCTTTTTGAAAAATAAATGGGTATCCTAGTGACTTTATATATTAAAAAATTATTAAAAGGTTTATCATGCATTGTAGTAATATATTTAATTTTTGGAAGAAAATAATTTTTATAAATGTTTTCCAAAAATAGGTGATTTATACAATTTCATTTTTCGGATTTGGATGGCCTACGAATGGATAACATCCTCTATGTATTTTTCCTACCTTATATAAAATTTTATAGAGCGTTTTGAGGTTTTTCTTCTCATATTTTAACTAAAAAAATTTTCATGTTTAGTATAATTGTTTGAGATGGTAGGTAAAAACATTGACTCAAAAATAATTTTTAACACTTATTTATAATTTATATCGATATAATTTTTTTTGTGAACAATTGTTTCTCAAGAAGCTTATAAATACCCTTAGAATCATCAATATAATAATTCATTTCATCCAATGATAATAATTCCATAAAAAATCTATTTGTGAAGTTGAATTTTATGATTTGAAAATTAAAACATAACTAACCATAATAATGAAATATATTTAGTTTACAGATTTAGTGGATGTGAAAAACCCAAATATATTAATATATCATCACCATCATAGTTAATTACAAGAGATTAAATTTCACTTTCACTCTATGTATTTTTCCTTTATAAATTTCTTTAATTTTATCTTTTTAACGTATTTGAATCCTTCCATTATTTCATGTATAAACAAATTTAATATGACCAGTCTTCTTGAATTAATAACAAATGAATTCATTTTATTCCTATATTTATTTATTTTTTCATTTTTTATTTAGACTAGTTCTAATATTTAGAATTTTAACTCCTTGATTATCCATTTCAGAAAATTCAATCCAAATTTTAGTTTTCTATCCATTTGAATTTATCTCTAGTCAGTGGAATATTAACACCATAATTATCAAATGTATTTTTAAAAGTTTTGAAAGGAAATAAATTTTTTATTTTTTTTACGTTTTCTTAATCCATATTTATTCTAATATTATATTCTATTAATAACCTACTTAGTTCATTTTTTAGTTTTTTAGTATGGTTTATGTATTTGAGTTCTTTCTAGTTCAACTCCCATTATCTTGGTAAAATTTCTATAAATTTATTGATTATAGTTTTATTGTTTATATTTATTTACCCACAATTTCATATTCTGTTGAAAAAAACAACTTTGTATTGAATATAACACCGAACTAGAGTTCAGTGGGTCTTGAAATTGTGAATTTAGAAGTAATTTCATCATATTATTTTTTTTCAATCCATAGGGATGGACCCAATGCTTTCATAGAGATAAAAAGGGTTATTAGGGTCACCTTTAGAATCTAGAAGGTCAACTTCTTTTTTCTATCATGATAATAGTATTGTATGACCACCTTATGGTAAATCATACTCCTGTATTTCTTGATTTAAGATAATATACGAATATATGAGGATATCAAAATGAGAAATTTATTTTTTAAAATATAAAGTCAATTGTTCAAAGGAAGGAGAAAAAATAAGAGAAAACCACACATGCTCCTGGAGAGGCTTGAATTCAGGGCATAACCACTAGGTTGCTCCCTAGGGGGCTTTCATATCCCAGTTAAAGGTTGAAGTTATGATATATCCTTAAAGTTATCTTAAATTTGTAGACATTTTTTTTAATAATTTTTTTTGTTTTTAATCTATTCAATATCCTATTTGAAAGTTTAAATGAATATACTTGACTATATATATTTATTGAAAAAATAAATAAGTTGATATTTTTTACTTTGTGGTTTAGTAAAAATTATATAGTCTCTTTAGCTGAAAAATATCTTATCATACTTTTCTGAAATCTTTAAAATTTACATATAATCATACAATAGTTAATTTTATTATTGATTATTTTTAAAACAATTAAATCTTTTGATTATTCATAATTAATTCCATCAAAGAAAAAAGGTCTATTTTGGTTTTTTCCTTCCAAGTTTCGAATGGGTAAGTTCATTTTAATAGAACCATTAATGTTTTAACCAACTAGAATTAGAAAACAATTCAATAGACTTAATCGATGGAATTATTTTCCTGATATATAATTTTCATGATTTGATTGAATTCGAGTATAAAAAATATAATGAATAAAACTAATTAAAATTATTCAAAATATAAAATTTAATTTTAAAATTTAATTTATAAAATGAATATAAAAAATATGAATCTTGAATAAGTAGGGAAAAATATGTTTTGATAAAATTAGTAGTCCGTGTGAAATATATAATGGAAATTGGAATGTTAAAATATTAAATAATTTCTCGATAAAAAATATTTAGTTGTTTATAAATCCACTATAATAGGATACATAAATTTTTATACCCATAAATTCTTTTTCTTTTCACTAAAATTTTCATGAGGATATTATAACTAGATCTAATATGTATAAAGACTAAGTACATGTTTTACCAACATACATGACAAGTCCTTATAACAAGGACTTCTTCTACCAAAATATCAAAAAAGAGAATGGGTGATATGTTACTATTGAAAATGAAATATTGCACCATTTTTGACTGTTTACAAAGCTAAAAGATAACATAAAAGGGATAAGTACATTTTTAAAATTAAGAATCCATAACACATGTACTTATTCTTTTTAATTCACCTTAATAGATCATGATTTTATCAGTTAGTAGAATAGTTGTGTGTGAAAATTATATATTGATTGATTTATCTTTAGTCCTTTATATAGTCCTTATAAATGTGACTAATGATATGTATGACCATTAGAGTGTTACATTCCCACATTATTAATACATGAATTTTACATCAACATACCAACATATTTAAAAAATTAATTTGAATTCCATTCAACCATGTCATCAAATATAACCCATGGGGTAATAAAAAATTATTGAAAATTTAAAATATTTTATGAATATTTGATTATAGAATCATATATTTTTCATTTTTTATATATTCTAAAATGATACTTACCATTTTTTAAATGCATACATTCTGAATAGTAGGTATTTTATTTTGAGTAGATTCATTTATTGATAGTGAGATAGTATAAACCAGATAGACATGATTATGACTTCGGTAGGTTTCATTCGATGAATCTAGTTGGTATTATTCAATAATTGTTTCAAGAAATAATCTAATAGGTTTCAACTTTATATAGTATAATAATTTATACCGAAAAAAAATTAATAATTTTCTTTCATAAAAATGTGATTATAAAATATATATATGTGTTATGATTATTTAAAAAAATTCCCTTCGCCTGAAGGCTCTAGATTTATTTATGATCCAACACAACACACACAAAATATTAAAATATATATTACATTTGGGTATATTATTACATTTTTATATTAATACATGATATTGATATAATTAATAAGATATTTATATATTTCATATAAAATTTATATATTGTGTAGAAAACTTGTTTTTAAGATTGAAAATTAAATTCAAAATTTTAAAAAATTATAAATATAAAAGATATATACTATTGGAACAACATGTAACATGAATAATTAAAATAAAATTAAACCAAAAGTGAAAATATCATAACTACATGGATCATGTTTTGTGTATCACTTGTGATTGGGTAAATTTAATTTAATTATTTTTATTAGTATTTAAATTATTTATAAATTAATTTAATTTTTTAAATGTTCTTTTTATATGTATAGAACTTGATTTATTTGATTTACTTTTGTTCTATATATTTTATTTTGTGTTTTTGAGTAATTTTACCTTATTCTTTGCTATGTATATTAATATGTTATATGTTTTTTTTTCATTTCAATTCTTTATTAACTTATTATTTATGATATAATAATTTTCTTTACATAAAAAATATGTTTTGTCTGTGTGTTTTATACATGTTGTGTGCCTAGACACAATGTGTGTGTTTTCATGCTTTTTGTTTTTTTAACTTTATATATATCTCCACACTTTATGTTTTTGTTTACTTAAATCTCTAATATTCTATGTATTAATGATTTCCCCATATTGATTTTAATTTTTTGATAACTATATAAATTAAATTATATATTTTAATTAATTATTCCAATAAAGAACATATTCAATATATTTTGTGAGTTTTATTTTTTTGTTATTTTACAATCATATTATTTAATGATATGTGAATTTAAATTTTTTATATATATTAAATTTAATTATATATCCTTTATATTTTTTTATAATTGACTAATGTATTAAATTTTTTAAAAAAAATTAGTAAATATTTTAATGTTTAGTGTACAAAATAGAACATGATTTTTGAGATTTTTTTATATTGTGTACAATTTTTTCATGTACTGTGTATTATTCTGTTATGTTCTATGGATTTTTCGATATATTTATATTCTATATTTTTTATTTTCTCTTATTAAACTGTTTTAATGATATGTGGTGGCTATGTTCCTATAAAAACATATTTTTTATTATTTTTTGTGTGTGTCTATTTGTTGTAAACGTATTTTAAATGTTTAATACTTTCAATTTTTTTCAAATCAGTTTTTTTCTTTGAATACACAATTTATAGGGGTTATGTTTGAACCTAGAAACAAGATGTTGAGGGACCAAGAAAATAGAACCATCCCAACCCATGCCTGAACCCACCCCAAACCCACCTCACTCCCCTTTCCATGGGTCACTGAGTCCCCAAAGGCCATATAACTCAGGCCCAATGTCTAACACCACAACCAAATGTCTCACCATGGTCTATGTGCCTTGGGACTCATACCTTATAAACTGAAAATGACACCACAATGTGAGTTTTTTTATAGATTTTTTGAAGATAAAAATATTAAAATAATACTTTTGTAAAAGTAATATAGAAAGACGTCACCCACCCACCCTAACGCCTTTGTGGGTGGATGACAAAGGAGATAAAGGGGGTAACTCGTTTTTCATGGGGTAAAATCCAAAGACATTATCCCCCTTAAGTCCTTTGAAATGAACTATTTTTTTAATTTTAAAATGGTTATTTTAATTTCGTTTTGTTATGTTTATATATATATAAAAATTAGCTGAATTTGACTACTATTTTATATTTATCATTACTGTAATTAAAGCAGTCTAAAATTATGATAAAAAGTCTCACCAGGGGTCCCTTTTATAAGGGGGATTGACCTGAAAATCCTTATGAATTTCCAATGTGGGATTTAGGTTCCCCCTTCCAGGAAAAAATTATTAATATATTATCATTAATAATAAGTAATTAATTAATAATAAATATTAATTACTAATAAATAATAATAATATATAATTATTAATTAATTATTACATTTTCTATTAAATATTAATATAAACTAATTAATAATTAGATTGTAATTAAACAATATTAATTAAGAATATTATTTAATAATAAATATTTATTAGTAATTAATAATATTAATAATCAATTAATACTTAATAATCAGTACATTTTAATTATTTTGTAACTAAATATTATTTAATTACGAATAAGTAATGTTAATAATAACTATATAAAAATAAAAATTACTAAATACATAATTACTATAATTATAAATAATTAGTAATTGAATAATAATTGTAAATACTTATTATTAGTTAATATTTATTATAAATTAATATTATTAAATAGAAAATAATATTATTTGATTAAAAATTATTAGTTTTTAAAATTTTTTATTAATTAATATTGATTGGAAACAATTAGTTTATTAATTAATAATAATTTATTAATAATTAATTAATAACTACTAATTTAATAATTTAATCCTTATTAGTAAAACTTAGTTAAAAAACAAAATTTTTAATCAGAAACGTTTAGGAGTCCAGAGAACCTTCTCCTTCTAAAGGTTACTGAAAATATTTAAAAAAGAATGAGAAGGGGAGAGGATAGGAACAACAAATGAAAAGTCCTCATGAAAAAAAAAGAAAATTACAAATGAGTAGAACCAAGGTCATTCCCATAATCCTGATCATAGATATCATCAAAAAAATTCCCATTTTAACTATGAATTCTTTTGACTAAAAAGCATAAAGTACTTTTCCATGACATTAATCTTCTCAAGAGTGATATCCCTTAAAGATGTCCTAGTAGACTGGCCACACCCAACCTAGTCATCTCTATCATATCTTCATCCATGTGTTTTGGATGTTGACCGTGATTATATGTTTTCGTTTTCTTCCAAACCCCCTCTAGTTCAGTGAGAGACTCCTCTATAGAGTCATTAATGATCCTTAAAGCATCTACCACCTCAGTTTTAACCCTAGTATCTTGATCAATAAACTCCATTCTATCCATAACAGGAGATGGAATCCTATCAGTTTATTGTATGCTAACAATCTTAATGGATTTTGGAGAAACTTGATTCAAACTTCCCTCCCCAAAATTATGCTCCCCACCAAAAATATCTGACCATAATTTATTTTTATCAATGCACTAAATGTCTGGAATAGATGTACCCCCTTCCTCAACCCTCCTAGTGTCTCTAATTAGCTGACCATAGGTTCCATAAGATAGTTGGACAACCCCTTCACTTCCGTTTCTAGGAGTTTCCAACATAGGAGCAGAATCAACATCCATAGTCTATCCATGCCCCATAACATCAATTGAAGATGTTGCGACCCCAAACCTAATCCTACCCACCAGCATGGGTGGATTAATTTTTATTTTTCGTCAAACACATCTTGGAGTAATGCCCACACAGGGAGAAAAATTCACAGACAATAGATTTCCTACAAGTCAAACTGTCATGCCGAATTACCATAAATTCCGCACAAAATTTTTGCATTTTTTCATAAAAAATTCATAAATCCAGATCATCAACATCAGTAGACATTACTATAGGTTCCAACAAAGTGTAATTCAAATCAACTTCAAAAAAAAATCAGGCAACGTTTCCAAATCTCATCATTTTCATTTACTTGTAAATTTTTATTAGAACTCTAATTGAAATTTCAAAGTCATACAAAATCTTATGATGCCATAAAATCTAGTTTAGACCATAAACCCTTACCTAGATTTCGACATTAGATTGAAAAACTTTATGCAGATTAAAGTTCGTATCCCATTCACAGATATGAATGGGTCAAACAAAGGGAAACCCACATCCATGAAAGAAACTACATATAATGAAAATGAGGCTCATCAGCATCAGCGTCATCACTAGTTTACCAGTCTGATTATTGATTAAAGAGTTCCAAATATTTCTCCCTGAGCTTTTTCTATTCCATAGTGAGCTTTAGTGTTGAATCACTATTCTACAATAGACCACACCCTCAGCCTCAATTTTTTGGATACCGAACTCATCTCTAGGTTTTGGGTAGAGAGAAATTATCTTCTTTTTTCCTTTAAGTTTACAATATCAACAGACTACATCATGTTGTGAACCATCTATGCATTAACCCCTCCTTTGACCTCATTATCAATGGACTCAGTAGAGGTATTATATTGATCTTCACCCTCCAATTGAAGAGTGAAAAATGGGTCATGAGGATCCACCTCAGTCCTTTCATATATAGGTCCACCAATATTCCTACATGGAGTTTCAATCAGTGTAGATGCCTGCACACCACTACTGCAAAAAAAAATATGGGGAGTATTCCCTTGATCCAAAGTGCAAGTGACTTTTTGGACAAGAACAGCTGGAATACCTCATCATCAATAACTTTATCTTTCACCATCCTTTTAGATGAAACACGTATATCATGCATCGGGTCAAGACCAACTTCCTTTTATATAGAAACCTCAAGAGCAGATTGTTCATCCTCCTCCACAGAAGCAAGAACGACCGAAGTGGGACCCTACTGAGGAGATACCACCTTATAGGTAAGACCCTTAATTACCATATCTATAAAGGAAGTGGATCTTCTAGAATGATCATCAAGACTACCTCCACCCCCTGTCTATTAGGATACATCGTATGTGAAATGTTCTTAGTGGTATTCCCATTCCCACCCTTAGCTTTAGGAGAAGAAGTATTTTGCATCTTTAGCTTTTTAAATCACATACCCTCCTCATTCCCTATGGCTGAGAATAAGGAGAAAATGATGGTTTTCCTACAATGCAAAAAATCAATACCAATGGACCTATAACTAACATAGATTTGAGTAAGCTTTTCATACTCAATCCTTAACTCATAATCTTCATCATCAGTAAACAAATTTTTTTTTCAAGGAGTGTGAAGCTCATATCAACTTCAACAATGAGGCATGAATATTAGCCAAATCATGCTAATTATTTTTCTCTACCCATATTAATAGCAATGCCAATGTCCAATGCTATATCATGAAGAATCCGTGGATGCCAACGAATCCAATTCAGGTCATGAACCTTGACCCACATTTTAAAATATGAATTGCGTACCTATAGGGGATTAAAACTACGATCCCATTATCAGAGATCAATAGATCCTAGATTGAGCATTATCAGACCAAGGCCCCATGAAATCATCTTTCAATCCTCAGATAGTAATAGTATTTGAATAAAAACGCATCTTAATGAGACATAGTTCCAATCTGAGAAACCCCAAACAGCTGGAAGACGAGATATCATATCACTAGTTCACCATAGTGACGAACCCTTTAGAATAATGAGATAGGAAATTAAAGAATTCTTACCCATCTCAACCCTCTCAAAGATCACAGAAGGATCTTCCTTCACATGAGAAACATTTAACCTATGCCAAATCCCTTCAGCAGAGTTATTGAAGAAGAAAAAAGATTGGTTATAACCAACACTTGGGGAAGATCCCCTTCCCCTTCTGCCGTCGACATCCCTGATCCTATTCCATCTACCATAGAAATGACCAGCTAAGACCCAAGATCATGCCTTCCTCCAATAGATCTGACCAATGCTGTAGCCCAATGATCAACACCTGCTGGAGCCCGATGCTCAACTCTCGATGCGCGAGCTGCAACCTCACTAAGATTCTCATATCTAAAGATGATATCACCAATCATCCCAGAGGCACCCCTCCAAGATGGATCATTATCACAATCGGTCACCTAAACTCCATTAATACCTCTAGCCACACAAATGAATCCCAAGAAGTGGGGAATCCTCAAATTAGAAGAAGAGAACGCCATGGGAAAGGAAGAACCCCAGACGCCTCCACCATTGCTCTCAAAACATGAGCTCCCCACGCATTCCATCTCCTTTCACCAATAATTAATATTATTAGTAAGTAATAAAATATTTTTTAATTTATAATTATTTAATTAATATTAAATATTTATAATTAATCTTAATTACTTAGTTATATATTAATTTTTTATTAATAATATTAATAATAATTAGTTAATTGTAAATATTTAATTGTACATGTTAATAATTAATTATTATTTATTTATTATTAGTTAGGTATTATAATTATTTATTTTTAATTGATATTTATTATTAATTAATTAATAATTATTAATGATAATATATTTGTAATTCTTCACATGGAAGGTGAAACCTGAATTGCACATTGTAAATCCATAAGGACTTCCAAGCTAATCCCCTTATAAAAGGGAGTCCTAGGTGAGACATTCTATCAAAATTTCAGACTGATTTCAGATACTAAATAGTAGTTAAGTTCTATATAAAAAAATTGTTATATATATTTAATCAAACCAAAACAAAACAATATAAAAAATTTAAAACTAAAAAAATAGTTCAATCCAAAGGCTTTAAGGGGATAATTCCTTGGAGTTTTACCCTGAGGAAAAGGAGTTACACCTTTAACGCCTTTGGAATCCACCCCAAAAACCTAAATGCGTTAAGGTGGTTATGAATTAATGTATTAGTTTTTAAAAAAATTAACCCATCATTATTTTATGAATTTTTCTATTTCAGAAAACACATATAAAAAATAAAGCCATGTAAATGGATGCCAATTAAGCTAGAGATTCTAGAGAACAGTCACACATGAGACACCCAATCAATATTAGAGGTACGAACATCAATAACTGTCATAGAAGCTTAGTGTTCAGATAGTAGAAATCCTAAACCTGAAATAACATGTATAATAACAATAGAGGAAATTCATCAGGTATAAAACCTACATGAATTTTTATATGTTTTTTTAAAATAATTATTAAAATAATACTATGTTAATTTTTTTTAAAATAAGGAAGAAAAGAGGTATCATCGATGCCGCCTTTCAGTTATCTTGGATGGTGGAAAGGCTGATTCTGCCTTAGCCTCTCATTGACCCAAATCTATGACATTGTAAAGACATCCTCGTCGGTGTTTCCTTTCTCTTAAATGAACGCAAAAGGTGACATTCATGATGCTGCCTTTCCTGTAAAGTAAGGCGAAAGTAAGCATCGTCATTGCTGCATTTGACCCAAATGCCTATAAAAAGTAATCCTCCCTTGTACCTTCTCCTCACTCATTTCACCCCCTCTCTTTACCCCCCTCTATATGCTTTTATCGATGTTTTCTCCTTTTTCATAGTGATTTTGGTGGCCTAAAAAGAGTGCCGAATTTTGTAAATCATCATTTAGAGGTATTTTTTCCTATTTATTTAAATGTTATTTATTTATTTAGTTGTTTCATTTTTATTTAGTTTTAAATATGTTATTTTTTTACTTGTTTAGTTAGATAGATATAGTTTAATAAATAATAGTTAATATAATTTAATAAAATATTATTATTTATTTAGGACTTTTGAGTAAATAATTAATAATTTGGCTTAGTAATGAATTTTTTATTATAATAAGATTATTATTTAGTATAACATGTAAGTCTTTAAATATTAGTGACATAATTGGGAATTAATATTAACTAGAAGATGAATAAATATTAGTAAAATAATGGTTTACCAATAACTATCTATTAAGTAACAATATATTAACTAATGCTACATAAACGATTAAATATTGATTAACTAATCAATAACTTAGGATAAAAGAAGGATTAGATAATGAATAAACTTTTATTAACTTAGGAATAACTTAGGATCAAGTAACGATTAATTAATGATTAAATAATGATACTAATAATTAAATAATGATGGACATTAATAAACAAATAAATAACTAATAATAAATGATTAAATAATTATTAAAGAATGATTAACTAATAATTAACTATAAAGTAACTACTTAGTATCTATTAATTAAGCAATGATTAACGAGTGGTTAATGAAAGATTAAGGCATAATTAATTTATGATTTACTAATAATTAGATAATAATTAACCAATGAATAACAAATTACCAGATAATGATTAAGAAATGATGGAGTAATAATTACTTAATGATTAAAAATTATTTAAAAAATAGTTAGCTATAAATTAAATAGTTATTATATATTAATTATGTAATGATTAACAAGTGATTCGTGAATGATAAATACAAAATCACGTTAGGATGAACTAATTCTAAACTAATTATTAGCTAATAATTAACTAATGAATAAAAATTATTAGCTAATGATTAAAGAACGAATAATTAATAATTTCTTATTTATTAACTATTAAATAAAAAATAATTAACTATAAAGTAAATACATATTATTTACTAATTATGTAATGATAAATTAGTAATTAATGAATGATTAAAGCAATATTATTTTAGGATTAACTAATGCTTAACTAATGATTTCATAATGATTAACTAAGGATTAGTTAATTAATAACGAATGGTAAAATAATGATTAACGAGTGATTATAGACTAATTAATCAATGATTAAGGAATACTTGACATGAGATTAATTAATGATGAATTAATGATTAACCAATAATTAAGTAGTGAATAACTGTTAATTAACTATAAGTTAACTACTTAAATAATGATCACATAGTAATTGAATAATAATTAACTTTAAAATAAATACATAATAACTGTTATTTTAGGAATGATTAACTTATATTTAATGAATGATTAAGGTGTAGATAACTTAGTATTAAATAATGAATAATTAATGATTAACTAATTATTAATCATTGGTTAAATAATTATTTTTCAATGATTAAGTAATAAATACCTTACCAATAATTAATAGTGAAGTAATTATTAAATAATAATTAGTTAATGATTAACCATTCATTGAATTGAAACCAACCACCCAAGAATTAATAATTAATGAATAATTAACTAATGAATTAGTAATTATTTACTAAGGATTAACATATTATTAAATAATGATTGGCTATTGATAAAATTAAAATTAATATAGAATAAACATTAGATCAAAGATGACCAACTGCATGAAAAGAGGTCTTACTGCACACCTAATTCATTACTCCCATGATTTAGATGATTCATACCTTGTTTCATCCCTAGTTTTATACTCTCGATGGATATGTTTATGATGATTCACATTCTCTTCAAAATTAATTGAACATACCATTTGGAAGATTAAAAATTATAGTACAAAACAATAGGTCCATCTTTTAGGATAAAAGAAAACATTGTAAAGATTTGGTAAAATAAATAATATTTAGTTATATAAGCATTGAAATCCCTATCTAGATACTAAAAGTGGATGTGCCTTTGGAACAGATGTACCTAGCAGTAACAACTCTAAAAACACCATATTGAGCAAGAATCAATCATGAACTGGTGCATGACAACAGGTTTTGCTACATATCTGGTTTGAAACCCCCAGGGGATATGATTTAAATGATTTAAATTATCTTTATAAACCATTTAACAAACCATTAGAAAGATTAAAATGTGCACTACAAAATAATACGATAATATTTTATGATATAAGAAGGCATTCTAATTTTTTTGAAAAATAATGATTATGTGGATTTATAAGAAATTAAGTCATTGTCTGATTATCATAAGTGGATGTGGATATGGAACAAATTTACGTTGTTGTAATAACCTTGAAAACTCCATATTTAGCTAGACTCGATGGGGAATTTATGCACAACAATGGGCCTTACTACACACATGGTTTGACACTTTTAAGGTATATGCTTTAGATGATTCATGTTCTCTTAATAAACTATTGAATATATATTTAGGACGATTAAAAATTTTACTATGAAACAGTATTGTCATCATTTAAGATATTAGAATATATTTTAAAATTTTGTTAAAGTAACGATTGTGTGGCTAATTCTACATGATGATTCCTTATTGTAAATATTATTTACACTATACAAATGTTGATCAAAAACCATTTTCACATATAAAATCATGTTTTAATATGTATAATTCTACAAGGAGGTTATTAAAATTTAAAAAAGATCTTATAATAGTATAAAATGAGCAACAATGGTAAGGTAATATTATTGTGTAACTCTAAGAGAACTTTAGGAATAGATTATTAGTTATTTAAATCTCAGAATTCATCTAGAGATCTAGTCTATTAGCTATAGAAATTTGTAATTCTCAACTACACTGTTTCATCTAGGTTGTACATTGGGTGCTTATGAGGATTGGGTTCAAGCAACAAATTTATTCTGAAAATGATCATATAATTCCATGATAGGTTTATATGTTGAGGTTTCTAGTGTAAAAAAAACACTCAATTGTACAAAAACATATACACACAAGAGTTGTTGAAGAAGGTCCATCCCATGAAAATGAGGTTATTACCTATGATGCATACTAAGGAAAAATAATTGATATATCAGATGTATAAAATAATATTTTGTGTGTTGAGGAAGTTTCTAATGAAGGAATAGACAGAGATAACAACTTTGATTAGGAGGAATCTGCAGAAGTTGGAGTGGATGTTTCTAGAAATGTAGTAGTTGTACAACATCATCGACATAGAATAAATCATCTACCACTCCTCTCATCTTGGTCAGAAAAAATAGAACATTTTCTTGAATTATAATTTAATGTTTTTGGAGTTAGAATTTCTACCTCTTAATTCTCCATTCCTTTAGTGTGGAAATCATAAAAACTTTCTTAAAACAGGTTTACTAACTTTTTATAACCAAACTATATTATTTTTTTGTAGAAAAAATTATATTTATCCATACATATAAAAGCTTATAATGATTTAAAAAAAATAAACTTTATATTCTTAATTATAATTATCGTATCGAGTATAAATATCATTTTCAGATTCAACATTAGTAAGACCTTAGGTTAGAACTTAATGATGACTATTGTACTAACAAATTCATGACTATCAGACTGATACTCGTACCAAAACAATCGGTCTATAAATCATTAGGATTATCATATTGATATTGTTATGTATGTACATCAGAACAACCTATGTTTATAATCTGAATAAATATAATTTTTTCAATTCGAAGGAATATATTTAGCAATATAATGGTGTTAATCAATAAAATGTTAGACATTTAGTTTTAGATGAGCTTTCAAGCACCAGCTATTTGAGGTCATTGCAGAAAACATGGAAATATGACCATTGGAATATTTTCTACAAATACCATTCCATTTTAAGAGTATAGGGATGATTTATTACATTCTATATCAAGTATTCTGAGTAATACTTAGTATGAAATTATCATTCTCAGACTTTTTATTTCTTTAGAGATAGTTTTTATTCTAAGGAATACTTGTCAGGGTTGTTACCTTAAGAACATCTGTAATTGTAATCCGTGTCATATCATTATTATGATCAAGGGATTTTTATAAAAGAAAGATGATGAATCTGATCTGTCAGATTGAGTGATTCTAGGTCTAAGAAGGTAGATGCTGATATTTTTATAGAGGGATTCTCAGGATATAAAGACATATCCATTTCTATCTTCATATCAAGGAATTTCCTTGTAAGGATAAATATATTTTACTGTAAGTATAAAAAAGTGGATACCTTTAGTCAAGGTTATTTAATACCTTACTCTTAAGGTGAAAAGAGGTTAATATTTTTAATATATCATTAAATTCATTCCTATTTTTACATAGCTATTATTTTACTTGTCTTTATGAGTTTTCTATTCCACTGCATACAACAAAAAGTGAGTCATCGTATTCATATTTCTATTATATTTGTTTTATATGTATTACTATAATTATGATAAAATAAAAATATTAATTAGATCCATTATGATTACGATTCTAACTTTTATATAATCAGATTATTTCTATTTCCGATTTTATGAATCTGATAATCGAACCGAGTCTATGTCCGATAAAGTTACTTTAAGAGGATTTGTGTTTAGTTTAGTTTAAATAATTTAAACTAATTTTTTTAAACTAACATTCACCCCAATTATAATTATATCAATATAATAAAATTATTACAATCCTAAAATTGATATCATAGCAAGTTTCTACTACTTATATACTTTCTATGTTTTTACTTTCTTTACTTGTTGCATGTTTTTTTAAAGTTTTGATATAATCGTTTTGTTTATAAAACATTTCTACACTAATGTGTATATGTGGAAAATAATTTCTATTGTTTTTAAGATGGTAGGTCTTACTATTGGTTTTATAGAAAATCTAAATCCAAATAATCCACCTATATTTGATGGTGATGAATATGAGTACTGGGGAGATAAGATGAAATATTTAGTTATCAACACAGGAGTAATTAATTTTTTTATGCTTACTAGAGACTACAATATTCATAATAAGTAAGTCACTTTTTTAACACATAAAAAAAGAGTATAAGATAAAATATAGAGTAACTAATTATTATCTTTAATCCATAAAAAGAAGCATTTATAGTCAGATATCTTCATGTGAAGCTGAAAATAATATCAGGAAAAATCTTGAAGTCACACACTTCAGAACTTCTAAATATTTTGAGACCAGAATAGATACACTTAGAGTAGACTACCAGGAATTTTATTTTTTACCTAGATAATAATTTTCAAAGATGCACCATAGGTTCATGAAAATCATAAATAGTTTACAATATATTGGTAAAAGGTATTGATGATAAAATTATTTTTGAAATGATTATAGACATCATGCCCAGTGAGTGATATTATAAAATATCAATTTTGGATGAGAAAATAAATCTGAATGATCTTACTTTGAATGATTTAATTTGAACCATTATGAAACATGAGTGTAGAATTAAGATAGATACTGAAAAATTTAAGAATAAAATGGTGGTGTTTCTTTTTCTACAACTACTATTCCTTCTAAAGTTCAAACATACGAGAATGTTGTTAAATATTTAAGGAATATGAATTTTGTTATTCAATATGATTCCCTTACTTCTGAATAGTCAGATAATGATTTAGCTAATCTGGAAAGAAGGATGAGTAAGATAGTCAAAATGAAATATTCTTAATACCCATACAAAAAGGTCATAATGATAAAGGTGATAAGAAATTTTCTAAAGTCACATGTTATAAATATAATAAAGATGGACATATTTGACCACATTTTCAAAAGATGAAGAGGAAAGATAAGAAAGAAATTAATTATGAAAGAAATGAAAAATAATATTATAGATCTAAAGGTAATAATGTCTTAAAATCATATCACAGATAGAGTTCCAATGGTGGTGATTCTTATTAAAGTTTATCTGATAATGAATGTTTTGAACAGAGGAACATAGGTATTTTTTCTAATGTACCCATATTAAATCATTGTCTCGTAGCTAAGGTATGTATAATTGAAAATATTACAAACATGTATCTAAATAAAAATTTTCTTGATGAGAAAAATTCTACATATTCTAATGAAGAATCTTTCTTAGAATAATGTATTACTCTTCCAAGTTATGATGAATTTTCTCATTATGAATAACTTCTTGGAAATTAAAATTGTGATATTTTCAAAAAAACTTAATAATGTTAAAGATCAAATTGATAAGGTTGATTTAAGAATAATTTTTTTTAAAAAATGAAATATTAGATATTTCTAATTATATTGAAAAAAATATTTATGTAAAAGAAACCATTTTAGAAGATTTTGAAAAAGTATTTTCTGAGAAAAGTAATTTACAAACTAGTTTTGATAAACTTAGTTCCAAAACTTGAAAAATGAGGATTAGAATTTAGTCTCAAAACTAAAGTATAAAATTTATTCTTTGAAAAAACTTTTTTCAATGTTTACCATATGAAATGAAAATTATGATAAAATATTCATAAAAATTCATCATTATAGTGATAATACCAGAATGGGTTATACTAATAAAAAACTATTTTTTGTAAAAATTACTTTGTTATAAAAAGTGAACCTTTTTACACTGAGTGTCTAAGTGTTGGGAACTAGAAATAGAGCTGTTCCTTAAATAAAGTTAAATCACTAGGATTTCTTAAATACTATTTTTTAAAGGAAATGACATATTCCACAAAAAAATTTTGTAAAATGTGTTTACCAAATATTTTTCTTTTTCTCTCTACCGGACCTAAGAAGGTTTGGGTGTTAAAAGTCTAATGTTTTTGTTTTCAAGATAACAAAGAGATTACCAACAACAAGAATATATGGTACACGAATAGTGTATATTCTAGGAATATTACTTGAAATAAAGGCTTATTAAATAATATAATCAAGATGAAAGGTGGAAAATTAACATTCAAATATAATGGTCAAGGAGAGATTATCGAAATATGTAACATTTTTATTCTTAGAAAAACTCTTATTTCAGATGTTTCATTTGTTAAAGGTATTAAGAACAACATTGTAATCAGAAGTTAATTATGTGATTAAGGTTACCTTGGGAGCTTTATGAATGATAAATGTTTATTACATAATTTAAAGGATGAATTTATTATTTCTTCCAATAAGAATGAAATTTTTTATACACTGAACAAATAATACCTTAAGATCTAATAATTACTTTCCATAGTGCACTGGAAGACCAATATTGGTTATGTCGTATAATGTAAGGAAACTGTAACCTTATAAAATTATCTAATTTGACTAATAAAGGATTTGATAAGTAATTACTGGAATATAGTTTTGATACTTCAAAAGTCTGTGACCCTTATAAATATGGTAAGAAACATATGTCATGTTTTAAATCTATTAGTGTAGTCCCAAATTACGATACATTACAATTAGTTCACATGGATTTATTTGGACCCACACAATCTGGAAGTATTAGTGGAAATACTATGTATTTTTCTTAGTTGATGATTACACTAGATATACATGGGTTTATTTTCTCACAAAGAAATACGAATCCTTTTTTATTTTAAAACTTATGTAGAAAATGTTAAAAACTGAGAAAAAAACTCTCCTTGATAACTATTTATAGAGATCATGGTGGAGAAATTTTAAATTATGATTTTGAAACTTTTTGTATTAATAAAGGCATTGAACATAACTTTTCATCACATAAAAACCCCAAGAAAAATGGTGTAATTGAAAAAAAATTGAATTATTCAAGAAATAACTAGAAACACGATGATTGAATACTTAGTTTCTAAAAAGTTTATGGATGAAGAAGTTATTACTGCCTTTTATTATATAAATCAAGTTTTAATTAGACCTTTTCTTAATAAAACTTCTTTTGATTTTTGGATAGGAAGAAGACTAAAAGTTTCTTACATTAAAGTTTTTGGTTCAAAGTATTCATTATAAATAAAACAGATAACTTACATAAATTTTCACCCAAATCTGATGAAAGTATACTTTTAGGTTTTTCCACTACATCTATGTTTTATAGAGTTTTTAATAAAAAATTATTGTACTATTTAAGAAATAATTCAAGTTAAGTTTCATGAAACTGAACCTTTTATTTTCAAACAACCCCAACCAAAATCTTTAGATGTTATTTCTAAAACAGATTTTTTACCATTTATATAAAGTTATTCTCATAAGGAAATTACTCAAGAAATAATTCACTAATAGAGAAATATTGTATATCCATAGACCTATAGACACAATTTTATTGGTCGGTGTCCATTGCTTAATTTATATCCAGGATTTAATTAAAAATGTGGCTATATAGGTATTTGAAGCCATGATTTACTAAACACTATGAAAATAACTATAACGACCCATACTTTATATACATTGTTATTACTTCAAAATTGAAGCACACTTATTACAACATATAACAAAACCAGGAAAGGACCGTATAGGTATAGAGTCTTTAGAAACTGGGAAACATAAACAACTGGTTTATAAAGCATCTACATTGCCTCCCATTTATTTCATCATATCTAGAGTACCTTTTGGAATATCCTACTTAATAAAATTCTTCCTGACCTGGGGAAATAAAAAATACAAAAGGGTAAGCTCAAGTGCTCATTAAGGGTAAACAAAAGAAATATCAATCACATCAGATACACAAGAACATAAATTTTGGAAATCTTAACCTGCAAAAGAGATCATAATTTCAAAACATGGGATAAATCATAGTAGTGAAATGTAATCCCAATAATCATAACTTAAAACATGAAACTTTTTGGCATACACACGTAATCATAGATAATCATTTCTTATTAGTCAAGACTCATTTCCAAGACTATCTTAGTGGACAAAGTCCATTTCTGAACCGAGTTCACTCCTCGTTTCAGTCCTATTTCACTGAACCGATTTTACCTGCCGTTCTATCCATGTCTATATCATGAAATATAAAATCTTTACCCAATGAATTGGAGGGAGATATAGGTCCCACCCATCTCATAATGATACCATTCTTATGTGTGCCACAAAATCATAAATCATACATCATTGCATAACCCATTTAATAAAAAAATGGGATTCTTAAACATCATGACATCATAAAACAATTCATATAAGATAAAGGAATTCATAAAAATAATTCCATCACAACATAATCAAATCAATGTAATAATAGGAATAGAAACATAACCCTTTATTATCTTAGATGGAAAATAATTTTGATAAAAGACTTGAACTCCATTCTTGAGGAAAATATCCTTTCTACTTCAAAAACACTTTTCCTTTCTTAACATGTCATACAATTCTAAAATAAAAGAATTTGATTAAAAATAAACTTGAAAACTTGTAAAGGAAGCTTCTTGGAAATAATGTTTTAAAAATCCATTCATGCCGTATAAGTTAAAGGCAACATTCTTCTCGTACTTTTGTTGGAAAAGTAAAAAAGTACCTCGTACGAAAAACAACAAAAGATTCATTTCATATCCTTTACTAAAAACTCACCGAAGGGTAAAATTGGATTTAAAAAATTGTAGGTGTATGGAAACAATATAGCATATTTATGGAACATGGATGTTGATGATAAAATACACCCCAGTAAATACCAAAGTATAAACAATCTTGGATAAAATGAAATTGTGATATTTTTTCCTTACCTTAGGTCCAATTTGCTTCGTAAGTGTCCGAACCTCCGGTATAATTATTTAAATAATGTTATTGACTTATTAAAGAATCATACTTATTTTTATGATATCATATATGGTCATATTCTTAGCTTCTTATTAGTAATATTTCATTGCTACTTGTTATTCAGGTGTTTATTACTTTTTGTTCTTATGCGTGTTTTGTCAAATAAATTCTTATTTTTCTTTTTAGGTTATAGATACCTCATTTCCAGAATGGTATTAGTGTAATATATATCATATTCATTCATTCAATCCATTTATATAATCATTATGCAATGAAGATCATGTAGAACTAGTCGCATCACATCGTGGAGACGGTATTCCGTACGTACGCACGAGCGATGATATCATTCCCATGATCGTGGAATTGTATTTCAGTGTATGTATACTATTTCATAATCAATATCACTTTAAAATAATAATATATAGTCATTATTTACACCATTATACCCATCCAAGTAAGGTGGTGGTGGAAAATAGATTACACCACGGCGTGGAGATGGTATTTCGTATGTACGCACACGCGGTGATTTCGTTTTCCGTAGGATGGATAGATGGTGAAATAGGGTTGTTTCATAATTATAATAACATATAAGTATATGAGTAATACTGATGTTATTTCTTCATAATTAAACAACTAATGAAGAATAAGTGGAAGAATAAATAAAGTTGAAAGAATCGGTAACGGACATTACCTCTTCTTTGAAGCGCCTCTTTGAGACCTCCTCTTAGGGCACTAAAATCGGTCTTTAAAGAAAACCAGGACCTCTAGGATGTTTCTAGGGAAGTGGAGAAGAGAATTTGGTTGGGTTTGGCCGAGCTTGAAGGCTCAAAGTGGTGTGAGGAAAAGAGGGAGGAGGTGCCCTTTTATAAGGGATGAGAGGGGCACCTTTGGAAAAACTGAAAATATTATTTTATTATAAAGTCAAATTCAGTTTTTAATAGCTCCAAAATGATATATTTCGAAGCTAATGTGGGTATGGGTTGAAATCATCTCATACAACATAATTTAGACAAATTTAGGTCATTATATTAACCTTATCTTTTAGTTTTAACTCTTAGTTAATTAGATTGGCATTTACCATGTCACTTTGTATTTTTATATTATATAGTTAATAAACTTACCATATACATCCAAGAGACCCCCAAGTGGTCCATTAATGATACAACTATAAGTACCTTGGCCTAACCTTGGATTTTTAGGAATATAATAACAATTAATAATATAATATTTCTTTTAAAAACTATTTTTTGTCAATTTTGACATTATTTGGTTATTGATTTTTTTGAAAATCATAACAGAATGATTAGTTCGAAAACAATCAATTAAATAAATAATAACATGTCATATTAACATATAAAATTATTGGAATTCAAAAAAAGTCTCAAATTACACTTATTTAGGTATTTATAACATCAATTATGTCAATATTTCATTAATAAGATAATTACTGCATCATCATTGTGTCATAAATAAATTAAATTATTTTAAGTCTTAAAATTACCAATAAAATACCATTATGTAGGAAATATTTTTATCTTTCTAATGAATATTTATAGTCTAATTTATCTTATTTATAACCCTGTATTAAAAATGCTTTAGTTATTAAACTTGGATTTTAACTATTTTAACCCTTCTTTAAATAAATTGATAATAAATGTCCTAATCTTATCCAAGTGGGCCTAAATGGTCATATTTTATTCCTAAGATTTTTTTTGGTCTAACTACACTTATCCAATAGAATTAGGACATGTGTTAGGGTAATAATAATAACACTTTTACCCTTAATTACCCTATTTACTTTTAACAGTGGTAAAAAAAGTAAAAAGTTACTATTCACCAAAAATTATTTTAATATCATTGAACCACATTTTAGTCCTTGATATTAACCGTGTCTCTTGGATTTTCTAAATTCCACTCACAGAAGTGGTAAAATTAAGTTTTATGAAAAATTCAGTTTTTTTAACTACCACTTAGTGGTTTCACTATTCATCAAAAAATGAAAGTTTCCAGAAAAAATACAACAAATTAGGCCTAAGATATATTTGATATTATGAATTCAGAAATGTTGTCTATTTTACCAAATTCATAACATATCATTTACATTAAAAAAATTAATTCCCGTCGTCAAAACAAATTGCATGTTTTTAAGAGATAATAACTATCAAAAGATTGACACTTGTTTATGTCTGGTTTAAATGTGAAATTACATACAATGAACAAAATTGTATTAAATTGTAAAAATATATTCTAAATATACTTTAAAACCCCTCAAATTAATAATTTATCACTATTAATTATTTCGATTAAAAATTTTGTTTTAAATTAAAATTTAGTAATTTTCACTATTCATCAGAATATGAAAGTTATCTGAAAAGTACCAAAATTTAACCCTAAGATAATTTTGATATTCCGAATCCAAAAATGAAGTCCATTTTGAAAAAAAAATTCAAAAAGTGGTTATTACTATTCATAACGGCTAGTTTTAATAATATTTTAATAGCATATCGTTGTTTAGTGAAACTCGGTATTGCGTACGACGCAAGCTATCGAGGAAGGCCGCAGTTGCGTGTAAAGAAAGCCAAGCTAGTGTTGTGTGTAGTGAAAGATTCCTTTGATGATTTATATAACATAAAAACAAAATATTTCTCATAAAAGTCTAGGGTGTTACATTCTACCCCCCTTAAAATGAATTTCGCCCTCGAAATTCATCACTTTGTAACAAAAAGATGAGGATACCTCTCCCTCATCATATCCTCAAGCTCCCAAGTAGAATATTATAATTGGTGGTTCCTCCATAAAACTTTCACCAATCGAGTGGTCTTGTTTCGTCGGACTTTTTCGCTACGATCCAGAATCTCTATCAGCTGTTCTTCATAAGAAAGATCTTGCTCCAGCGGTACAACTTCTGAGCTGAGTACATGTGAAGGATCAGGTATGTAATTTATCAGAAGAGATACATGGAACACATCATGAACTTGAGGGAGATTCGGTGGAAGCACCAATCGGTAAGCTACCTTCTCTACATGATCCAGTATTTCGAAAGGACCGATATATCTAGGGCTCAACTTCCCCTTCTTTCCAAATATCATGACCCTCTTCCAGGGAGATATTCGTAAGAACACTTTATCACCCACTTCAAACTCTAGGTCTTTTCTTCGATTGTCGGCATAACTTTTCTGTCAACTCTGAGCTGCTCTTATGTGTTGTTGAATAGATCAGACCTTTTCTTCCATCTCATCAACAAGATCAGGTCCTAATAGATTTATTTCCCCAACTTCATCCCAGTAAGTTGGAGTCATGAATTTCTTTCCATAGAGAGCTTCATAAAGAGCCATCTGAATACTGGAGTGAAAGCTATTATTATAAGAAACTTCCACCAAAGGTAGGTGTTGATCCCAACCACATTTGAAATCCATAGAGAAAGCTCTCAACATGTCTTCTAGAGTTTGAATTGTTCTCTCAGACTGACCGTCTGTCTGAGGATGATAAGTAGTGCTGAAACTCAACTCTGTATCCAGAGTATGCTGAAGACTTTGCCAAAACATCGAGGTAAATCTCAGATCTCGTTCAGATATAATAGAAAGTGGTACTCCATGTAATCTTACCACTTCCTTTACATATATCCTGGCAAGCTGATCCAGAGAGAAATCCTCTCTAATAGTAATGAAGTGTGCAGACTTTGTAAGATGATCAACTATGACCCAGATAGCATTATTGCCTTTGGATGTTTTAGGAAGTCCTATGACAAAGTCCATAGTGATGTTTTCCCATTTCCATTCGGGTATGGGTAATGGTTGTAACATCCCCTTAGACTTCTGTCTCTCAGCTTTAACTTGCTGACAAACCAAGCATCGAGAGACATATTCAGTAACATCTCTTTTCATGCCATCCCACCAAAATTAATCTTTCAGGTCCCTATACATCTTCGTTCTTCCAGGATAAATAGAGAATGAAGAACTATGAGCCTCATCCAGCAGCTCCTTCTTTAATTCGGGGATGGGAGGAACACAAACCCAATTCCTGAACATTATTATCCCATCATAATCAAGGTTGAATTCAGGAACATTTCTCACCTTCTTTTGTAACTCTACATCTTCTTTCTGTGCCTCTTTAATCTTCACATGTATAGATGGTTGAACATTCATTTGAGAAAGATATGATTTTCCCCCTTCCATTATAATTCCAAGATCCATCCTTGGTAAATCCATAAATATTGGATCTTTTGTGATCCTCATCATGGATAAACATGCATGGTCTTGTCGACTTAATGAATCTTCCACCTTGTTTTCTTTCCTAGGGTGGTAATGAATTGAGAAGTCGTAATCCTTAATCAGCTCTAACCATCTTCTTTGGCGCATATTCAGCTCCTTTTGTGTGAAAATATACTTTAAACTTTTATGATCAGTATAAATGTCACACCTTTCTCCATAAAGATAATGCCTCCAAATCTTTAATGCAAAGATTACCGCAGCTAACTCCAAATCATGAGTTGGGTATTTTTTCTCATGGATTTTCAACTGTTGTGAGGCATAATCTATCACCATATCATTTTTCATAAGAACACACCCTAATCCCTTTTTGGATGCATCACTTTAGATCACAAACCTTTCTCCACTACAAGGCAGTGTGAGCACAGGTGCACTGGATAACCTTCTTTTCAACTCCATGAAATTCTCTTCACATTCCTCCGTCCAAACAAACTTAACTCCTTTACGAGTCAACCTGGTGAG
This sequence comes from Viscum album, assembly GCA_963277665.1. Taxonomy (NCBI): domain Eukaryota; kingdom Viridiplantae; phylum Streptophyta; class Magnoliopsida; order Santalales; family Viscaceae; genus Viscum; species Viscum album. The sequence goes on along the minus strand of OY728135.1, from coordinate 88,792,243 downwards.
TGGATTAGATAATCGTGAAAAATCTTTCACAAAACGTCGATAATATCCAGCCAAAATTCACACTTGGTAAATTTGGCATAAAACTTCTCCTTTCTCAGGGTCTTCAATACAATTCTCAAGTGATCTTCATGTTTTCCCTTTCCCTTTGAATATACAATAATATCATCTATAAAGACTACCACAAACTGATCAATATAGTCTCTAAATACTCTATTCATCAGATCCATGAAGATAGCAAGGGCATTAGTAAGACCAAATGGCATCACTATAAATTCATAGTGTCCATACCTTGTACGGAAAGTCATCATTGGTATATCCTCCCTTTTGACCCTTAATTGATGATACCCTGAACGAAGATCAATCTTGGAAAAGTATTGAGCTCCTCATTGTTCGTCAAATAAGTCATCAATGAGCGAGAGAGGATATTTTTTCTTGATAGTGATCTTGTTAAGTTCTCGATAATCAATGCAGAGTCTCATTGATCTATCTTTCTTCTTAACAAACAGAACAGGTGCTCCCCAAGGTGACGCACTAGGGCGTATGAATCCCTTATCAAGATTCTCTTAGAGTTTCTTCTTCAATTCCTATAACTCAATTGGGGCCATTCTATAAGGTGTCTTTGAAATAGGAAAAGAACCCGGTATGAGTTCTATTGAAAACTCAACTTCACGATTTGGTGGAAGACCTGAAAATTCCTCTGGAAAGACATCACCAAACTCTCGTACAATGGGCATATTCTTAATCGCGAGTTTCAAACCAACCATTTGAGTTAAATAACCTTCATTTAGTGGAATAAAGACCCATAAGATGAAAGAAATTTCCACTGTAAGGTAATGTTCATCCTTGCATCGATAGACGATCAGAGATTGATCTAGAATATGAAATGTGACTTCCCTTCTTTGGAAATTGATATGAGCTCCATATAAATAAATCAAATCCATGACAAGAATCACATCAAATTCCAATATTGGAAGGATCACAAGATTTGTAGGAAGCACTTTCCTACAAACTTCAATCGGAGAAGAATTGTAAACTTTTGATGCAACTATTGTGCCATTAGGAGTTGTCACAGCCAACTCAACATCTAATTGTTGAGGTAATATGGTGATACCCTTATAAAATTCTTCAGAAATAAAAGAGTGGGTGGATCCAGAATCAAATAAAACATTTGCTAATTTAGAGTGGATGGTAAGTGTACCTTTCACCACATCGTTATCGTACTCCACATCGCTGATAGAAATTGCATGTGACTTTCCTTTGTCTTTAGCCTTAAGAGTTTGTTGATGTCGACCATCATCATCAACCCATGGATTTGAGCATTTATTGGAATAATGAACCATCTCCTTGCACTTGAAACATTGAAGTGTAGTAGGTTCATTCTGTGTATCCCTTACTTTGTTTGCATCATTAGACATCTTCTTCCCATCATTGCAGAATTCAAATTCCCGATGACCTTCCTTTCCACATTTGAAACATTTACTTGTCCCTTTAAGACAACTCCCTCCATGTTTCTTTCCACACTTTGAGCATAAGGGAAATCTCGTCTTCTTTTCAGTGTGCTCTTTATATTTTCATTTGAATTCCATTTTCCTCTTCTTATCAAACCCATATGACTGATGGGTTACTCCAATCTACATTTTAACTTTGAGAGCACATCGAACGATTTCCTCATAGCTATTGAAGTCCCTTATGTCTAAGGCCCTTCGAAGACTTGGTTTTAAGCCACTAAAGAATCGATCGATCTTACTCTCAGGTTGGATAATAATACCAGAAGCGTACCTTGAAAGTCTTGTAAAATTTGATTCATAGGTACCAACAGATTCATCATCCTTTGTCTTTAGTTCAAGAAACTCCTTCTCCATCTTTGTTCGGAGAATACGAGGGAAGTACTTATTGAAAAATAAGTTCTTGAACTCGTCCCATTCCATGGACTCAATTTCATCCCTTTTCCTCGTATTCTTAATAAGATTCCACCATTGATCAGCATCTCCTTCCAAACGATACACTGCTAGGATGACTTTATCATGTTCAGAACATTAAATAACTGAAAATATCTTTTTAGTAGTACTAATCCATTTTTCAGAAACTAATGGATCAGTAGACCCGCTGAATGAAGGTGGACGCTGCCTCATGAAGGATTCAACAAAATGTTGCTCCTTCCTTTGCTCGTTTGGAAGTCCTGCATGATTCATAGCTTGAGAAAGTTGTGTGAGCATGGCTACAAGATTTTTCATTCCATCTCCCATAACGTTTGGTTTCTCAGGGGGACAATCATTGCATTTCCCATCGTATTCCGCATTAACATGGTTCCTTCGGGTTCCAGCCATTGACTAAAACCAAGAAGAACAGTGTGAGCAACACTAATTATAATATGAAAACCACATAATCAAGAATAAAATTTCACACTTAAGGTCTTATCATAGTTTATTCAAGTACATTTCTAAAACACTATTATTGTGTTCTATGCTTAGACTTATCCTTGAGGTTCTTACTAAGGCTTTCACATCCTAGTTTCCAAAGGTTGACTATAACTTTCCTTTGATACCAACTATAATGACCCATACTTTACATACATTGTTATTACTTCAAAATTGAAGAACACTTATTACAACATATAACAAAACCAGGAAAGGACCGTATAGGTATAGAGTCTTTAGAAATTGGGAAACCTAAACAACTGGTTCATAAAGCATCTACATTGCCTCCCATTTATTTCATCATATCTAGAGTCCCTTTTGGCATATCCTACTTAATAACCTTCTTCCTGACCTGTGGAAATAAAACATACAAAAGGGTGAGCTCAAGTGTTCAGTAAGGGTAAACAAAAGAAATATCAATCACATCATATACACAAGAACATAACTTTTGGAAATCTTAACCTGCAAAAGAGATCATAATTTCATAACATGGGATAAATTATAGTAGTGAAATGTAATCCCAATAATCATAACTTAAAACATTAACCTTTGTGTCATACACACATAATCATAGAGAATCATTTCTTATTATGCAAGACTCATTTCCAAGACTATCTTAGTGGACAAAGTCCATTTCTGAACCGAGTTCACTCCTCGTTTCAGTCCTATTTCACTGAACCGGTTTAACCTGCCGTTCCATCCATGTATATCTCATGATATATAAAATCTTTACCCAATTCATTAGAGGGCGATATAGATCCCACCCATCTCATAATGATACCATTCTTATGTGTTCCACAAAATCATAAATCATACATCATTGCATAACCCATTTAATAAAAAAAATAGGATTCTTAAATATCATGACATAATAGAACAATTCATATAAGATAAAGGAATTCATAAAAATAATTCCATAACAACATAATCAAATCAATGTAATAATAGGGATAGAAACAGAACCCTTTGTTATCTTCGATGGAAAATAATTTTGATAAAACACTTGAACTCCATTCTTGAGGAAAATATCCTTTCTACTTCAAAAACACTTTTCCTTTCTTAACATGTCATACAATTCTAAAATAAAAGAAGTTGATTAAAAATAAACTTGAAAACTTGTAAAGGAAGCTTCTTGTAAATAATTTTTTAAAAATCCATTCATGTCGTATAAGTTAAAGACAACATTCTTCTCGTACTTTTGTCAGAAAAGTCAAAAAGTACCTCGTATGAAAAATGACAAAAGATTCCTTTCATATCCTTTACTAAAAACTCACTGAAGGGTAAAATTGGATTTAAACAATTGTAGGTGGATGGAAACAATATTAAATATTGAGGTAACATGGATATGGATGATAAAATACACCCCAGTAAATACCAAAGTATAAACAATCTCGGATAAAATGAGATTGTGATATTTTCCCTTACCTTAGGTCCGATTTGCTTTGTAAGTGTCCGAACCTCCTGTATAATGATTTAAATAATGTTATTTACTTATTCCAAAATCATACTTATTTTTATGATATCATATATGGTCATATTCTTAGCTTCTTATTAGTAATATTTCATTGCTACTTGTTATTCGGGTGTTTATACTTTTTGTTCTTATGCGTGTTTTGTCGAATAAATTCTTATTTTTATTTTTAGGTTATGGATAACTCATTTCCAGAATGGTATTAGTGTAATATATATCATATTCATTCATTCAATTCATTTATATAATCATTATGAAATTAAGATCATGTAGAACGAGTCGCATCACATCGTGGAGACAGTATTCTGCATGTACGCACGAGCGATGATATCATTCCCATGACCGTGGAATTGTATTTAAGTGTATGTATACTATTTCAGAATCAATATCACATTACAATAATAATATATAGTCATTATTTACACCATTATACCCATCCAAGTAAGGTGGTGGTGGAAAATAGATTACACCACGGCGTGGAGACGGTATTCCGTATGTACGCACGCGCGGTGATTTCATTTTCCGTAGGATGGATAGATGGTGAAATAGGGTTGTTTCATACTTATAATAAAATATATGTATATGAGTGATACTGATGTTATTGCTTCATAATTAAACAACTAAAGAAGAAGAAGTGGAAGAAGAAATAAAGTTGAAAGAATCGGTAACAAACATTACCTCTTATTTGAAGCGCCTCTTTGAGACCTCCTCTTAGGGCACTAAAATTGGTCTTTGAAGAAAACCAGGACCTCTAGAATGTTTCTAGGGAAGTGGAGAAGAGAATTTGGTAGGTTTTGGCCGAGCTTAAAGGCCCAAAGTGGTGTGAGGAAAAGAGGGAGGAGGTTCCCTTTTATAAGGGAGGAGAGGGGCACCTTTGGAATAACTAAAAATATTATTTTATTATAAAGTCAAATTCGGTTTTTAATATCTCCAAATTGATATATTTTGAAGCTAATGTGGGTATGGGTCGAAATCCTCTCATACAATATAATTTAGACAAGTTTAGGTCACTATATTAACCTTATCTTTTAGTTTTAACTCTTACTTAATTAGATTGACATTTACCATGTCACTTTGTATTTTTATATTATATAGTTAATAAACTTACCATATACATCCAAGAGACCCCCAAGTGGTCCATTAATGATACAACTATAAGTATCTTGGCCGAAACTTAGATTTTTATGAACATAATAACAATTAATAATATAATATTTGTTTTAAAAACTATTTTATGTCAATTTTGACACTATTTGGTAATTGATTTTTGTGAAAATCATAACAGAATGATTAGTTCGAACAAAATTAATTAAATCAATACTAACATGTCATATTAACATATAAAATTATTGGAATTCATAAAAGTCTCAAATTACATTTATTTAGGTATTTATAACATCAATTATGTCAATATTTCATTAATTAGATAATTACAGCATCATCATTGTGTCATAAATAAATTAAATTATTTTAAGTCTTAAAATTAAAAATAAAATACCATTATGTAGGAAATCGTTTTAGTTTTCTAATGAATATTTATAGTCTAATTTATCTTAATTATAACCCTATATTAAAAATTCTTTAGTTATTAAACTTGGATTTTAACTATTTTAACCCTTCTTTAAATAAATTGATAATAAATGTCCTAATCTTATCCAAGTGGGACTAAATGGTCATATTTTATTCCTAAGATTGTTTTTGGTATAATTACACTTATCCAATAGAATTAGGACATGTGTTAGGGTAATAATAATAACACTTTTACCCTTAATTACCCTATTTACTTTTAACCGTGGTAAAAAAAGTAAAAAGTTACTATTCACCAAAAATTATTTTAATCTCATTGAACCACATTTTAGTCCTTGATATTAACCGTGTCTCTTGGATTTTCTAAATTCCACTCACAGAAGTGGTAAAATTATGTTTTATGAAAAATTCAGTTTTTTTAACTACCACTTAGTGGTTTCACTATTCATCAAAAAATGAAAGTTTCCAGAACAAATAAAAAAAATTAGGCCTAAGCTATATTTGATATTATGAATTCAGAAATGTTGTCTATTTTACCAAATTCAGAATATATCAGTTACATTAAAAAATTAATTCCCGTCGTCAAAACAAATTGCGTGTTTTTAAGAGATAATAACTATCAAAAGATTGACACTTGTTTATGTCTCGTTTAAATGTGAAATTACATACAATGAACAACATTGTATTAAATTGTAAAAATATATTCTAAATATAATTTAAAACCCCTCAAATTAATAATTTATCACTATTAATTATTTCGATTAAAAAACTTGTTTTAAATTAAAATTTAGTAATTTTCACTATTCATCAGAATATGAAAGTTATCCGAAAAGTACCAAAATTTCACCCTAAGCTAATTTCAATATTCCGAATCCAAAAATGAAGTCCATTTTGAAAAAAATAATTCAAAAAGTGGTTATTAATATTCATAACGGGTAGTTTTAATAATATTTTAATAGTATATCATTGTTTAGTGAAACTCGATATTGCGTTCGACGCAAGCTATCGAGGAAGGCCGCGGTTGCGTGTAAAGCAAGCCAAGATAGTGTCATGTGTAGTAAAAGATTCCTTTGATGATTTATATAACATAAAAACAAAATATTTCTCATAAAAGTCTCGGGTGTTACAATAACGCTGATTAAGTTGGGTATCTTTCTTCATATCCGTGAACCCCTCCCATTAACCTCTCCTATAAATGACCATATTCTACTCATGATCTATCCTCTCCCCAGAACCCTTCCCCTGATTCTACCCCTCATGACACTACCACCCAATGAGGCCACCCATCGAGATCTATCCTCTCTACGACCCTCCTCCCCCAACACTGCCACCAAATGTGGATACCTCACCCCCCGCTGATGCTACTCCTAGGCGTCCTTCCCACCTCCTCATCCATAACACCTATAATGGTACCACCCTACCTCCTACTGATCCTCATCCTCCATGATTTTAGGATCTTAATAGCATATCGTGGAATCTTTATATTTTATTTTCATTAGAATCTTTGAAATCAAGAAATCCAATTTCCACACTTTAAAAAGTCTCTCAGATTCTCCTTATTTCTTTGATATTCATCTCTATGCTTAATGAGAAGCTATCATAACTTTATTACTTCTATCACAATCCCTAATGGGTGGTTTTAATGCTAGGTAATTTTGAATTATTACAATGGACTATCTAATCAGATTATTAAATCTAGAAACATCATATTTCACTCTGTAGAAAATTATAATTTCTCTAAGTGTTAATGCTAACATATATTATTTCATTCTTAAACAACACTAAATAATGTTTACATAGAGATATTTTTATGTCTATATATGCAAATATTTTTTCTGCGTTGACAAGGATTTATGATCGCTCATCTATATTTTTTATACAAAGAGGTAAAAGTATGTTTACATAAACATGGATGATGGTTACATAAAACATAACACATATATGTTTTCACTCAACTACACTATATGATGGTTATGAATGGTATAAAATATACGTATGAACATGAAATATAATACTTACATAGAATAGGTAAATAAACCCTACATAGTTCTCCAGACATAGCCATTTTCTGCCTTAGCTTCAAAATTATGGTTTTATTCAAATAGATTCAGAGATACAACAACTAACTTTAGGCCATATCCATTGTACTCATAAATTAATCCAAGTATTATTAAACACGTATGTTTATAATACTTTATGTTTGATATATGTTGGATGGTTTCTCAATAGATATATCACTTTAATATCCTATTCAAACCGGTATTAACAATTGTTAATAACATATCACACATTGTACAAAAAAATTAAAACCTCATCAAATTTTTAAATGTTTTATATAGTAGTTATAAATCCTTGGGAAATTTATTTAACCTAAATAATAGTTCAAAAATCATAACATTTAATCGGTTTCTCACCCGGTAACCAGCTTTATTGCCCATATTTCATGGGTTGTCTCTCTACTTACCTTTTCTATCTTAATCCACTTTCTTTTTTGCAACTTCAATGGAATATTCCAATATAAATTTACAACATAAATTGATGCTAACTAAATGATAAAAAATAAAACACTATCTTTAAACATTCAAGGGAACATCAATCCCCCCTTAAAGTTGTTGTCAATTCCAAATTTTATTAAGATTCAATCAAATACTTCTCCACCTAATTAACATAAAATGAAAAGTATGGAAAGCTGGTCTCCCACTTATTTATAATTTTAGGGAAGCTTTGAATTTTTTTTCATACCCATAATTATGAAAACAACTTATAATGGTTGGAATTCTCATATCAATCTATTATAATGTTAGGAAACTCATCATCTCCCAATGAATTTATCCACTTTCTATGTTTTTAATTATTTCCATGTGAGAAGGGTCGCATCACAATTTTACTTGAAATATAACTTAAACAAGACAAATATCTATCTACTTGGGATAGCCTAGTGTAGATAAAAAAGTGAAACATTTAAACAACAAGTTTTCACATAAACTGACCACAATGTTATATTAATTTTGATTTTCTTTATTATGGGTCTGTCTAATTAGATTTTTCAGAAAGTTTATAAAAACATTTCTTCAATTCCATAAAATATATCTAGAATTATAGTTTCTTGTGAAATAAATATTTTTTGTAAGATTGGATTTCTTTAGTTTCTCCCCCTCAAGTGATACCATACATTCTTCACCATAGTAGTTTCTAGTCATGTATAGTATCATTTGAATGATCCTCTAATTAATCATAAGTTTTATTTCATTTTTATTTCTCCATATTTTATTCATTTTTTTTAGTCATTTGTTTATTTTCAAGTTTGAATCACATTAAATTATGTTTAGTATCTCTATTGTCTCTGTACTTGTTATGATTTTCAGTTTTGTGTCTAACATATGTTGTTTCTTTCCATCTCTAATGAGACCAGTTGTGATATTTTGGTTTTTTATTTTCTTGTATTGTTTTTTATCAGTAGATACAAAATATTAATGTTGACCAGGAAGTTAAAATTCAAAAAACTGAATGTTCTCTTCAAATATATGAGGTTATTGATCCCTCCCATCCTAATACTTTCCTAAAATTATGTCTGTAGGTTCATGGTGTTTATGTTTTTCCCCTTTTATCTTCCAGGAAGATTTGATGAAAGTGAAGTTTGAGAAAATTTATAAAACTAAAGAACTAATGGGGGTTTATTGATGATTTATTTTTCAAGGATCATTGATGAAATATTTATATGTTCTTTTCTTATATTTTTATATTTTGGAGGTTAGTGAATGTGGATCTAGAGGAACAATAGTCATATTAAAATTAGATTTTTAACCTAATGTTAGTCTATATATTATAATACTATTTTTAATTTATATAAAATAGACATATTTTATTTTATATTCATCTTTTTCTTGATTTTATGTAAGATTGATGATTAATTACTTCCATTCATAAGCATAAGAATGATGATATGCTTGTAAGAGTGAAAATTGTTACTAATAGGATGTAATAATTTATTTCATCTATCATTTAATTTTATATTAAAAACTCATTCAAATATAAGTCTTCCACTTTATATTTATATTTAATTATTTATGTTTTAGTGATTCTATTTTAAATAAGTTTATGAAAATAAGAGTTTATATGTTAATTTTATTGAATTATTTGATCTTATATGGTAATATTTTTTTAAAATTCCAAACCATAAAGCCCATATAGTTTATATGTTAATTTTAGTAGACAAATAAACATCCAAATAAACATATAAAAACTCTTTACTTTATTAGAAAAAAATTACTGGAATTGAATTGTTTTCCTCTAATTGTATAAATTCTACATTCAAAAAATATTTTTGAAATTTCATTTAATATTTTGAATATCATTTTATCTATTTATTGGTTTATTCAACTAATATTTTCATGATTTTATAATTTATTACTCATTGTAATTATAATTGTCTTATGTTAATTGGTCACATGATAACCATTTTTAATAATGTAATAAATAAAATAGAATCCTATGAAAATCAGTTTTTCTTTATTCTGTTAGACCATTGATTTCTATTATCCAACTGTGCATATAATAAAGTACCATATTTTTTTACCATAAAGTTATTCAAGAAATTTTATTATATTTTGTACTTATGTCATGTATTTTAAGAAAACATTGGGGCATACCCACCTATTAATTTGAATAAATAAAATATTTCTCTATTAAAATTGACAATATAAGGATTCAAAGAAGATAATATAAAAGTTTTGGATGAGGTAGAGTATCCATGAGTTGACATTATTAATTTTCTATATTTTCATATATTACTTTATCTAGTTTTTTAAAGGATTCATGTGTTTAAATTGTTTTAGTATCTATCAGAATTATAGGTGTAAAGTTCAGAGAAGGTAATTCACTTTAATCTTGGAATGTCATGCTACCTCAAATTTAAAATTGTACTTGTCAGTGTTGAAATATCATAATTCAATATAGGGAAAAAAATTGACCATGAGAACATAATTATTTAAAATTTATCTTTATAATAGAATTTAGAAAAAATTCTTGATTATAAGAACTAACTCAAAATACGTCCTTGATACCCCTTTCACACAAAATATATAGTTATTTATCAATTTGGATTCTTTATTGTTCATTTCCTTGCTGGATGTTCCTTGTGAGGTATCCTCTTGATGAACTGTATTATGTACTATAGAAATGTCATTTTCACAAAAATATGTAATCAATAATTTATTTCATATATACATTTTTATATTAAAAACACACTTACATAGACTCCCTTCACTATTTGTTTCTATTTTTACATATACTTTCAATTTATTGTACTACTCTTAGTTTAAACTCTTTTTTTAAACAATCTATTATATTATTTAAAAAATATGAAGATTACATTCAAACTGTTCATAATATTTTTAACCTTAACAATTTGAACATGAAAACTAAGGAAAAAAACATAAATAATTTATATAAATAAAGAAGATAGAGCTCTCAGAACCTCTTTTAAAATAAGTGCTTCAATGATCATTGTTCCAGATTAAGTATAATAAGCTGACTATAAAACTACCCCTTCTAAGAAAATACACAATAAAACTTGAAATTATAAGTTCCATACTAATTAGTTTTATGGTATATTTTAATTCTTACCAGCTTCATGTCATTATTATAACACCATTTTTAGAAGGGAAGTTATTGAATTCATGAGTTCAATTTTCTAGTATGGGTGGAACTCCTAATAGTATGTTCTATTTTGTTTTGATTTGTTAATATTTTATTCAAGTTTATGTTTACTCCTTGGTTTATTTTAAAGTATCAATAACTTTAAATTATGTTTGGTGTCTCTGTTATCTCTATATATCTTTGCACAACACTTATATGGTATCCCACCATATAGTCCAACAACACACTGGATGTCTTTCTACAACCTTACACAGTCCAATCTGTCACTAATTATTATTATTTTCTCACCAAAATAATCCCTCCAAATTGGTATCTACTACCTCTCATATTCCTTGTTCTTTAAGGTCTTCTATAACCTCCATATAAATATGTCTTCATCTTTTGTCTCTTCTTATAGTAGAATGTTGGAATTGTTCTCTTCAAGTACTCATGTCCAAATCTCTTGGATCATTCTCCCTTGCTCGAAATAGATATGAAAACAAGTCACAGTGTATTATCTTCTTCTTTTCACTCACCTTATATGATATATGAATATATTAGGTAAAATCTTTCTTTCTTTGACACATTGGAACTCCTGGGTAAGCTAAAAATTCTTCATTTTTATTGAATTTCTTTATTCAACGACTCGAAAATGTTAAAGGGTTCTCTTGACACACTATAAATTCATTATTATATTTTTATATATTTCATATAAAAAATATGGACAAGAATATTTCAATAAATAATTAAAAATTTTCCTTTTTTGTGACAATGGGATACTCTTCATTAAAACTAATGAATCATTTCCCATTTGAATTTTAAATAAAAATACCCATTCAAATAAAGTTAAAGTCCTCCTTAATACTCTAGTGTTTCCATCACAGGATAATTCAAATATCACATCCTTAATTATATCCAAAAAATATACAAATTTCAATTTCTTTCAAATATCCATGTGTGTATGGTAGTATTCTTTGATGATGTGGTAGTGTGGCTAATAGTGATAAATTTTACTATCTCCATTCAGATCTACTTCAGATTGATCCATTCACATTTCATGAATCAAAATCTCCATGTGATATTATTTCAATTAATATTGGGTGAAAAAATCATTTGATATTATTTCCTCAATATTCAGAATATTGGAATTCAGAATATCTCAAATAAGAAGGTTTTTTTTATTGAACATTACAAGTCATATTTAATGACCAAGTTTTAATCCTCATTTTCAAAGTCATATTCTCACTATATAAAAATTAAAAGGCTTGATGAAAAGTGTTACACTTCTTACAAAATTATTACATGTAGAGTATCACTCTAGAAAAATCATACTAGGAATTCTAACGCCTAGCTACTCAAAGCCTAATGTTAGATAAAGGCCCACAGGAATAGATGAAAATTCATATGCTTAAATTCATGTGATGAAAATTCATGCATGGGATTAAAAAATTATTATGATGGTGAAATTCCTTATGATTATTGAATAAAGTCATAGATAGTAACTATCAAAATCATATGCACTATAGAATAAGTATAGGATGTCAAAACATTACTCAGTTCAAATCATAGCTTGTCTGTCTAAATTTGGTTCCACCTTAAATTCTTCAAATTTTCTATAAACGTCATACAAAGGTATTCCTACATATGATACACTAGTTGGAATTAATTGGTTCTCCTTGCATGGTTTATCTAGTTCTTATAACTTTTCTTACCAATACATGTTATCCACCACCTTTTAAACTCTAATCATAAATCTCCCCATTTGGCAGTCTCCTCAATGTTCCTTGAAATATGATGTAGACAATGTTGCTTTATCCATAAAAACCTATCTTTTAAATGAATATCATATCAATAAATCATCACAATTAAGGGTTTATTTAATCTATTCTATAATTAACTCCAATTTATCACATTTTCTTTGATATATACAATAGAAGTACCTCAATATCACTTCCCACATTTCTCCATCACATATTGACAGCTTCTCACACGTTATTTATTGATAATAAATATAATCAATGCATGGTCACTTCAATATAACCCTTTATATTTGTTTTTTGCACCAACAAACACCTAAAAATTCAATATGTGTATTCATTCATTTTATCACCCTTATTGAAAAGAAATATAAAGCTCGTATAGGAGTTGAAGCTTACACACTTCCTATTTATTCTACTAGAGAAAAGGGTTATCTTCATCCACCTTTGATAAAATTATTAACAATATTTAAATTTATATTTCAGCATAATTCACTTGTGAGATAATGATGGTATCACACATAACATTTTCAATATCAATTAGTTGTTCTACTCTAACTCTACATGGGATAAATTGTTGTCGAAAACAAGATAGACTTCACTATGACAACAAAACTATCCATTAATCATTTTAACATGCGATAACACTTTCAAATGTCCCAATTTATTGGTTGTTTAATAGATTTATTAAGAATAGATGTATCATAAACTCATCTTAACAAACATATTAAAATAATTTATGTGTAATAAAATGATACACTCATCATTAAAACTAGTTTATTATTTCCAATTTTAATTTTCATTCAAAATCCTCATTCAAACCAAGTCAATGTCATCATTTAGACTCGAGTGTCTCCTTCATGTGATAGTTGAAATATAAAATCCTTTTTAAAAAATAAAATCAATGAGATTCTGACCATGGAAATTTCATGTCAAAAGAAATTTCCTAAATCTCAGCCCAAATTATTCCCAGGAAAGTCATTATTATTAATCTGTTCTCTAATTTTTTATCATATTTCATCACCATATTCACTCATCAAAAATATGTATACAATATAATCATAGAATACATAAAATAGCATTAAATTTATAATTTGGAATATAATTTAGTAAATTATATCTAATAAAGGATATCTATTAAATTTACACAATGAAATAATTCATTAAGATGTAATCAAGTCAAATTAAATAATTAAATAATTTAAGAAATTTACTTTTCATTTTAAGCAAAGGTATATAGTTTAATAAATCATTTATACATTACAAAAATAAACATGGTATGAAAATATTAACCCCCACCACAATTGAAATTAATGATCCCTCATGGTACAGTAATAAAACAATTACACATGGTATTTTATATAGTATACAGATAGTGTTTTATTTGTCTATTTTTAATTATTCCATTTACTATTGGGAAATCTGTTGGTATAGTTTTTTTTGAGTTGGGTGTAATTACACCTACGTACATACTGAATTTAATCCATCAACTTTGTCTAATATTTTAACTCACATTATATATAGAGACATTTAGAATATGATATTCTAGGATGGACATAAATTTTTGGCCCTACTGGAAAATTATTGTGTTGGGTTAAAAATAATTTTTGAGATGATGTTGAAGCCCAACTACCTTGATTAAAGGATGTCCGTTTTTATGTAGCTAAAGTACTCACGATGGATAGGGTTGTCCACATATGGTCGAGCGGGGGTTTGTGCGTGCTGGTTATTTGTCCAGATTGACTAGTTCGGTGAAGCGCTCTGCTCGAGTTCTTCAGTGATTTCCATGCACAATAGGAGCCTAGATAGGCCGGTGTTCTATGTAAACCATGATATCTATGTATATTTTATCAATCTGGGCATTATTTCTTCTATGTTATCATGAGTACTATGAATTGTGAGATATTAATAGGTTAGTTTCTTGTTTTATATTGATTTTTGATCTCAAGGTGGAGTGGATTGGTTTTCTTTGTGGTGTCTTGGCCTTCCCTATAGGATTTTGGATGTTACTGCCAATCATAAATTACACTATTAGCTCTACTTTTTGTTATTGATGTACTGATTCATATTTTGAGAGTATTGTGTTGTGTATTTTTTTATGTTCACCACTATAAATTGGAGCTTGGACACATGTGTTTTGTAACACCCCAAGATTTCATAGTGTGTTATTTCTTCAAAATAATTCAATAACTTGCACTACACGCAACACCAAGTTCAAGCGCACCATGACTTACCAAACAAGACGTTCAAAAGAGGTTATGAATAGTATTAACTAAATTTTAAACTTTGTATAATCCCTATAATTTTAGAATCCATATTATGAATTTCTTAGACATAATGTAAGAACAAATTCATTTTCAGTATTGCACTTTTACCAACTTTAATAGTGAACCCTTTTTAAATACAATATTTTAAACTTTTTGACTAAATGAGGACATCAAAAATTTAAAATGAAACATCCCAAGCTTCCACGGTACGCTTTCCTTTGAATAATATAGTAGCGTGTGTTGTAAGCAACTTCGAGTTCTAACACACACTTCAACCAATCAAACTAGCAGTTATGAATAGTAATACCTACTTTTTGAAATTATATATATTTTATATTTCAAAATGGACTTCATTTTTGGATTCAGAATATCAAATTTAGCCTAAGGTGAAATTTTGGTACTTTTCAGATTACTTTAATATTTTGATGAATAGTGAAAATTACTAAATTTTAATTAAAAACAACCTTTTTAATCAAAATAATTAATAGTGATAAATTATTAATTTGAGTGGTTTTAAAGTATATTTAGAATATATTTTTACCATTTAATATAATGTTGGTCATTGAACATAATTTTACAATTAAACCGAACATAAACAAGTGTCAATCTTTTGATAGTTATTATCTCTTAAAAACACGCTTTTTGTTTTGACAGCGGGAATTAATTTTAAATTAATTTATTCCACTTCTGTGTTTAGAATTTGGAAAAATGGATTCCATATTTGTAATCATGATGTTAAAATTGTGTAAATAGGTAACTTTTATTCTTAGACATTTTGAATAATTACTGCGGTAAATATTTTATTTACCATGGTTAAGGGTAAATCCGGTAAATAAGGGTTAAAAAATAATATTATAATAATAATAAATTACCCTAAAACGTGTCTTAACATTATTGGTTGATACATGTTCGACCATATGCATCTTTGGGTCGATTTTGGGACCCCATGGAGCCACTTGTAGGTGATAGGGACACTTTATTTTAATTTAGTTAAAATGAATAAAAAAATGACACAAGCATATATCTTTTAGAAAAAATTTTTTTTACATAAAGTTATATATGTTGGATTTTAGACTATAAATATTCATTAGAAAGATAAAATGATTTCCTACATAATGATGTTTTATTTATAATTTTTAAACATTAAATAATTTAATTTAGTTATGACACAATGATGATGCAGTAATTCCCATAATAGTGAAAATTTAAAATAATTGATATTATAAATACCAAAATAAATATAATTTGAGACTTTTTATGAATTAAACTAATTTTCTAAGTTAATATGACATGTTAGGAATAATTTAATTAAAAGTTTTTGAAGTAATCATTCTGTTATGAGTTTCAAAAAAATCAACTGTTGAATAGTGTCAAAATTGACATAAAAGAGTTTTTAAAACAAATATTATATTATAAATTGATATTAAATTCCTAAAAATCTAATGTTCGGCCAAGATACTTATATCATGATAGGTTCATCATTAATGGACAACTTGAGGGTAGCTTGGATGTATATGGTACGTTTATTAACCATATAATATAAAAATACAAAGAGACATTGTAAAAGTGAAACTAATTAACTTAGAGTTAATACTTAAAGATAAGGTTAATATAAGTACCCAAACCTCTATAAATTCTATTGGTTGAGTTTTTTTCGACCCATCACCACCTTAACCTTTGAATAATAAACTTTGGAGCCATTATAAAACTAATTTGAATTTATTATAAATTAATATTTCTAGCTTTTCCAAAGGTGCCCCTCACCCCTCTTATAAAAAGGCACTCCTCCTTCTCATTTCCTCACACCTTCAAAGCCTTTTAGTTCGGCAAAACTCTGCCCAAATACTCTACCAACTTCCCTAACTACAACCTAGAGTCCCTAGTTTGATCATAAAGCCAACCTAAGGATCCCTTTTGATCAAATCAAAAGGAAGAACCCGAAGAAGAGGTAATGATTTCACCACCCTTTTCCAAGTTCCTTTCTTCTTCCACTTCTTCTTCCGTTGTTTTTACCATTCTAAAATAATAACTCCAGTATCATATATATACTGTGATGTTATTACAAATATGGTACAACCATATTCAGTATTCTATCCACCCTTTTGAATAACATGTCACCATACGTGCGTACGTACGGCTTACCGTCTCCACGTCGTGGTGTAATTGTTATTCAATATATTATTATTTGGATGGGTATAATAATGATGTGTAACTCATGTAAATAATAAATATAACATGTTAATTATTCTTTATATATGATATACCATCCATTTATATATTATTTTAATATTAAAAGAATGATATTGTCGCTCGTGTGTACGTACGGACTACCGTCTCCACGAACGCGATGAGATTCATTCTCCATCGTATCCATTCAAGTATAATTATCATTTGATGATTTAAAAATGAGGTTTAAGGACTTGATATCATTATGGATATGAATAATATACAACCTATCCATTACAAACATGGCTTACGTAACAAAACATATAAAAGAAAACAAGTAAGTTAACACCAGAAACAAAGATAATACTAAGATATTATTATCAAATCAATATTAAAAGATCATATATGATATCATATTAATGTATATGATTCTTGTATAATTTAATAACAATTATTTCACCATTATATAGGAGGTTAACCTACCCCAACCAAGGAAAAGTACAAGGTAAGGGTTATTTCGCAATCTCTTCATTATCCGAGGTTGTTTATACGTAATAATCTACTGGGATCTCTTTATCATCCACATCCATGTTTCTTAATAATGTATTTCAAAACATTTTTAATATTTACAAGAATATGGGTTAAAGTCATTTATACCCTTACGTGTTTCGAAAGGAATCTTTCGGTCGTTTTCCAAACAAGTCACTTTTAACCTTTTCGACAAATTTAAGGTAAGAATGTTTTTTTAACTTATACGGCGGGTGCGGCTATTTACCGCCGTTATAAAATAATCAAAGCTTCCCTTACAAGCTTATAAGAATATTTTCAAATTGAATGTATTATTTTATAATTATGTTACTTTTAAAATGATTTAAAAAAAAAGAGATATTTCTCAAAAATAGTTTTGATTTCATCTATATCAACATCCTTTGATGGCTTTTAAGATTATTTGAAGTTGATTTATTATGATACAAAACATCCATATTTTATTGAAGGTTTTGTGATATTTTTGACTGTGGATAAGCTATTCTTATGTCACTCATGTTTTTTTAAAGTATTTACATTTCATAAGTTATTTTTAATCTGAATGTTTATGTTATATTTCAACCTTTCATTCAGATGAATGTGTTAGACAAGTATGTTCCGGGTTGGGGACCGGTAAAAGTAATCCCTCCGGTTTGGTCTCCGGTTATTAGAGGAACTCCGGTTTGGTCTCCAGTTATTATAGGAACTCCGGGTTGGTGTCCAGTTATTAGAGGCACTCTGGGTTGGTGTCCGGTTATTAGAGGCACTCTAGGTTGGGTTCCGGTTACAGTTAGCCCCTAGGTCTTGGGATGAGGCCTTGACAAAGAAATTAAAGTCCAGCATTATGAATTCCATCATTATGAAAGTGGTTACTGATATTACATGTGATTATTCGATTAGTAGAATATCCATGTGAATAAGTAAATGGAATTATTTTGTTTTACTTTTTCCATACTATGTTGAAGTTCAAGTTTTGAAAGGCTTTTGTTTTAGTTATACATTGCCTTAAATTTTTATTCTTATTTATGAAAGTTTCTGCTATATTGTTATCCTTACTGGGCATTTGAGCTCACCCCTTTTCTATGTTTTATTTTTCCCAGGAAGTGAAGAAGTAAATTATAAATGACCTGCAGGGATATTATGTGGGGATATGAGTGTGGAATATGCAGACAATATGTTGTTGTAGTAGTTTTTCACTTTATGATGTAATGTAAGACTTATGAATATATCTAGTGTTTCCAAGGCTACTAAACCAATCGGTCTTTCGAGATTTGATCTTTCTTGTGATCATGCCAATGTTATGTAATAATGCACCGACTCTAGGTAACTGGGGTCGGGGCGTTACAGTTGGTATCAGAGGAAGTTTAGTACAAACCTTGGAAGCTAGATTTAGATAAACTCTGATTAGAGCATGTAGACCTAAGATGAACTTTGAGGATTAGTATAGAAGAACTTCCTAGAATTTTGGTATTGTAGAGATTTTGTGAGTTTTCCGAGCAATACATCCCTGTCTGGATACGAGCAGGTAGAGGCAGCTCTGGCACAGATGTACCTAGGGGTAAAACCCGAAAACACCGCTTTGAGCTAGACTCGAACGGGAACTGGTGCACGACAACGGGCCTTGCTGCACTCTTGGTTACGACACTCCCGGGGGATATGCTTAGTATAACTCTCATTTTCTTTACAAATCATTATGAATTGTTTATGAGTATATACTTCCTCAAAGAAAACATTCTTATGATTATGGATTATATCCATAAATAGTTCAATTTATGTTAAGTGTTTTATAAGTATGGGATTATGTATTTTTATTCATAAACTGATCTAGTTTATGCCATTGTTTAGAAATGGCGCCCAGTAGAAGGAATGAGAACTCCAGCATTTCACATGATCCAAAGAGAAAGAAGGATCATATCTTTCATGGTCTTAAGTCAGAATTTATAAGAGAAATAGTCTCCCATGTATTATCCTCATATGAAGAAATAAGATCATGTGTTGATAAGATAAGTAAAGATTTTACTGATTCCTATGGCTTCGAAGGGAAGCAAGAGAAGAAAAGGATGGAAGAGAGAAAGATGGATAAAGGGAAGAGGGAAAAGAAGAATTTTCCCATATGTGATAACTGTGGAAAGAAACACCCTGGAACTTGCCTGAAAGGAATGAGAGTTTGTTATAAGTGTGGAGGAAAAGGGCACAAAGTACGTGACTGCAAGGGTAAGAAAATGGTTTCAAATGTACAATGCTTCATTTGCAAGGAGTTTGGACACTACGCGAACCTATGTCCCAGTCATCAAACCATGCCACAAATGATGCTATTGGATAATAATCAAGTTATGATACTACCACAGATGAAGAGGAATGATTTGAGTTCTTATGTTTATTATGTCAATTAAGTGTTGTATCAACAATGTACTTATTATAATAATTATGGAGTATATAAGGATTGTACTGTAGTACTATTTCATTAAGGACTTGAGATTGTGTGGAACAAAGAAAAGTGACTCAATAGCAGGATAATTTTTTTGAAAATATATGGTTGAGAGAATGATAAACGATAATATAGTTCTGATACCGAGGTAGTGATTTTGGAATAATACATGATTGATTTGGATAAATTATATTGGATATTCTTGACTACCTTGAAACTGATTAATGATTTGTATATTCCATCATTTTTGGGGTTTAAAACATTTTTGGATTGAAGGAGTATATCTATTGTTCTTTAAGGAATGGGGGATCATGAATGTAATGAATATGGTTTTATGGTAATTCAGGATGTTGCAGTGTTTTAAAAGAATACATGATGAATGTGTTCACATGTTATTACGCGGAAAAAAGGATCTTTATTGTGTTTACCTTCCTTATAAATTTTGGACTGAAGTATTTTGGATAGTTCTAGTTTGGATTATTTTGGATTACCATAAAAGGACAACCTAGAGGTTGGGCGGCAACCCGTCACGTCTGGCAAGGCCGCAAGACTTGAACCCACAACCGAAGGGCGACAAGGGTGTATCACCTACCACTGACCCACGTGATGTCCGAGATTAAATAATGTAGTTTTTTTTTGAAAAAAGATCTGGTAGATGAATTATAAATTCGTTTTTTTTGAACCCTATACGAATAGGATAAATAGAATATATATTTTTTACGTTCTATTATCTTTTATAGTGAAAGATAAGTTTGTGGTAGAAATTTATTAATGGATAAAACTCTAATTATAAAGTAATTATATCTCCTTATTATCTTAGCCAATCTCATAAATAAATTCCTCAACATTAAGAAAAGGAACTTAGAACAAAAATGTTGTCCTAGATGGTACCTTAAATCATCACTAATTTATGGCTTTGGGATTGTTGGCCTTTACATAGCAATGTCCTCTACCACTCTCTATCAAATAATTGATGGTTAGATTTCTCTTCCATATCCATATTTTCCTACATGGAACCCTAGTATGTGTTATTTTCGGTAATCTTCATACTTTCCACTCTTTATTTTAAATAGAGGCCTCATTAATTCATTTTTCGATGTGGGATTTCAACTAAGATATTTTGAAACGTCAAAAATGTGTTATCCCAATACCCTATGTTTTGTTGAACCGATGGTATTTCAAATCATCATAGATTTACGAGTTTAAGGACCTCAATTTTATACTTGTTTGTGATTGATGACCTCAATCACTACCTATAAATATTTACATTTTTCCTCCAACGATATGTCTCTAATTGCCACCAATGTTATACTAATCAAGATCATAATTTGGTCGTGACCCTTTCATTTCTCTTTTCCGCATATTAAGACTAAATTTTAGTAACCCAATTTCCGATGTGGGTTTTCCCACAAATATATTTTCTATTTTCAACCATTTATTTTCGAAGAACAATTTCAAATTGCGAGGACGCAATTTATTGAAGGAGGGGAGAATGTAACACCCGAAGATTTCATAGTGTGTTATTTCTTCAAAATAATTCAATAACTTGCACTACACGCAACACCGAGTTTAAGCGCACCATGACATACCAAACAAGACGTTCAAAAGAGGTTATGAATAATATTAACTAAAATTTAAACTTTATATAATCCCTATAATTTTAGAATCCATATTATGAATTTCTTAGACATAATGTAAGAACAAATTCATTTTCAGTATTGAAATTTTACCAACTTTAATAGTGAACCCTTTTTAAATACAATATTTTAAACTTTTTGACTAAATGAGGACATAAAAAATTTAAAATGAAACATCCCAAGCTTCTACGGTACGCTTTCCTTTGAATAATACAGTAGCGTGTGTTGTACGCAACTTCGAGTTCTAACACACACTACAACCAATCAAACTAGCCGTTATGAATAGTAATACCTACTTTTTGAAATTATATATATTTTATATTTCAAAATGGACTTCATTTTTTGATTTGGAATATCAAATTTAGCCTAAGGTGAAATTTTGGTACTTTTCGGATAACTTTAATATTTTGATGAATAGTGAAAATTACTAAATTTTAATTAAAAACAACTTTTTAAATCAAAATAATTAATAGTGATAAATTATGAATTTGAGTGGTTTTAAAGTATATTTAGAATATATTTTTACCATTTATTATAATGTTGGTCACTGGACATAATTTTACAATTAAACCGAACATAAACAAGTGTCAATCTTTTGATAGTTATTATCTTTTAAAAACACGTTTTTTGTTTTGACAGCGGGAATTAATTTTAAATTAATTTCTGCCACTTCTGTGTTTAGAATTTGGAAAAATGGATTCCATATTTGGAATCAGGATATTCAAATTGTGTAAATAGGTAACTTTTATTCTTAGACATCTTGAATAATTACTGCGGTAAATATTTTATTTACCATGGTTAAGGGTAAATCCGGTAAATAAGGGTTAAAATATAATATTATAATAATACTAAATTACCCTAAAACGTGTCCTAACCTTATTGGTTGATACACGGTCGACCATAGGCATCTTTGGGTCGATTTGGGGACCCCATGGAGCCACTTGTAGGTGATAGGGACACTTTATTTTAATTTAGTTAAAATGAATACAAAAATGACACAAGCATATATCTTTTAGAACAATACTTTTTACATAGGGTTATATATGTTGGATTTTCGACTATAAATATTCATTAGAAATATAAAAATATTTCCTACATAATTATATTTTATTTATAATTTTTAAACATTAAATAATTTAATTTAGTTATGACACAATGATGATGCAGTAATTTCCATAATAGTGAAAATTTAAAATAATTGATATTATAAATACCCAAATAAATATAATTTGAGACTTTTTATGAATTACACAAATTTTCTAAGTTAATATGACATGTTAGGAATCATTTAATTAATTTTTTTCGAAGTAATAATTCTGTTATGAGTTTCACAAAAATCAACTATTGAATAGTATCAAAATTGACATAAAAGAGTTTTTAAAACAAATATTATATTATTAATTGATATTAAATTCCTAAAAATATAATCTTAGGCCAAGAGACTTATATCATGATAGTTTCATCATTAATGGACCACTTGGGGGGTTGCTTTGATGTATATGGTAAGTTTATTAACCATATAATATAAAAATACAAAGAGACATTGTAAAAGTGAAACTAATTAACTTAGAGTTAATACTTAAAGATAAGGTTAATATAAGTACCCAAACCTGTCTAAATTATATTGGTTGAGTTGTTTTAGACCCATCCCCACATTAACCTTTGAAGAATCAACTTTTGAGCCATTATAAACCAAATATGAATTTATTATAAATTAATTTTTCTAGCTTTTCCAAAGGTGCCCCTTACCCCTCTTATAAAAAGGCACTCCTCCTCATTTCCTCACACCATCAAAGCATTTTGGTTCTGCCAAACTCTGCCCAAATACTCTCCCAACTTCCCTCACTACAACCTAGAGGACTTAGTTTGATCAGAAAGACAACCTAAGGATCCCTTTTGATCAAATCAAAAGGAAGAACCCGAAGAAGAGGTAATGATTTCACCATCCTTTTCCAAGTTCCTTTCTTCTTCCACTTCTTCTTCCATTGTTTTTACCATTCTAAAATAGTAACTCCAGTATCATATATATACTGTGATATTATTATAAATATTGTACAACCATATTCAGTATTCTATCCACCATTTTGAATAACATGTCACCATACGTGCGTACGTACGGCTTACCGTCTCCACGTCGTGGTGTAATTGTTATTCAGTATATTATTATTTGTATGGGTATAATAATGATGTGTAACTCATGTAAATAATAAATATAACATGTTAATTATTCTGTATATATGATATACCATCCATTTATATATTATTTTAATATTAAAAGAACGATATTGTCGCTCGTGCGTACGTACGGACTACCGTCTCCACGAACGCGATGAGATTCATTCTCCATCGTATCCATTCAAGTATAATTATAATTTGATGATTTAAAAATGATGTTTAAGGACTTGATATCATTCTGTATATGAATAATATACAACCTATCCATTACAAACATGGCTTATGTAACAAAACATATAAAAGAAAACAAGTAAGTTAACACCTGAAACAACGATAATACTAAGATATTATTATCAAATCAATATTAAAAGATCATATATGATATCATATTAATGTATTTGATTATTGTATAATTTAATAACAATTATTTCACCATTATACAGGAGGTTAACCTACCCCAACCAAGTAAAAGTACAAGTTAAGGGTTATTTCTCAATCTCTTCATTATCCGAGGTTGTTTATACGTAATAATCTACTGAGATCTCTTTATCATCCACATCCATGTTTCTTAATAATTTATTTCAAAACATTTTTACTATTTAAAATAATATGGGTTAAATTCATTTATACCCTTATGTGTTTCGAAAGGAATCTTTCCGTCATTTTCCAAACAAGGCACTTTTAACCTTTTCGACAAATTTAAGGTAAGAATGTTTTTTAACTTATACGGCGGGTGCGGCTATTTACCGCCATTATAAAATCGTCAAAGCTTCCCTTACAAGCTTAAAAGAATATTTTCAAATTGAATGTATTATTTTATAATTATGTTACTTTTAAAATGATTTAAAAAAAAGAGATATTTCTCTAAAATAGTTTTGATTTCATCTATGTCAACATCCTTTGATGGCTTTTAAGATTATTTGAATTTGATTTATTATGATACAAAACATCCATATTTTATTGAAGGTTTTGTGATATTTTTGACTGTGGATAAGCTATTCTTATTTCACTCATGTTTTTTTTAAAGTATTGACATTTCATAAGTTATTTTTAATCCGAATGTTTATGTTATATTTCAACCTTTCATTCAGATGAATGTGTTAGACAAGTATGTTCCGGGTTGGGGACCGGTAAAAGTAAGCCCTCCGGTTTGGTCTCATGTTATTATAGGAACTTCGGTTTGGTCTCCGGTTATTAGAGGAACTCCGGGTTGGTGTCCGGTTCTTAGAGGAACTCCGGGTTGGTGTCCGGATATTAGAGGCACTCCGGGTTGGGTTCCGGTTACAGTTAGCCCCTAGGTCTTGGGACGAGGCCTTGACAAAGAAATTAAAGTCCAGCATTATGCATTCCATCATTATGAAAGTGGTTACTGATATTACATGTGATTATTCGATTAGTAGAATATCCATGTGAATAAGTAAATGGCATTATTTCGTTTTACTTTTGTCATACTATGTTGAAGTTCACGTTTTGAAAGGCTTTTGTTTTAGTTATACATTGAATTAAATTTTTATTCTTATTTATAAAAGTTTCTGCTATATTGTTATCCTTACTGGGAATTTGAGCTCACCCCTTTTCTATGTTTTATTTTTCCCAGGAAGTGAAGAAGTAAATTATGAATGACCTGCAGGGATATTATGTGGGGACATGAGTGTGGAATATACAGACAATATGTTGTTGTAGTAGTTTTTCACTTTATGATGTAATGTAAGACTTATGAATATATCTAGTGTTTCCAAGGCTACTAAACCAATCGGTCTTTCGAGATTTGATCTTTCTTGTGATCATGACAATGTTATGTAATAATGCACCGACTCTGGGTAACTGTGGTCGGGGCGTTACATGTTTGGTGTTCTATATGAGTTTTAATAGGGTGCAAACTAGTTACCTTTTTTTCTGAAAATTGAAGGATGTTGCCATGCTAGTGAACCATGGAAGTAGACCAGGTGTTTTTTTCTAGAAACTAGAAGTTGTAGACATGGTTGTAAACCGTGGAAGTAGACCCATAGCAACAATTTATATGCATGGCTATATGTGGGTGTGGTGTAATCTATATCCACTATTGTGAACCATTGATATAGGTGTACTACCACAGTGGAAACCATGTCTATAGGGTAATATTCAAACTTTCAAACTGTAACTATAGTTGTGACCCTATTTCCACACCAATAGAAGACACAATTTACCAAACAGTGGCTATAGATGGAATTTATATTAGTTTTTTCTGAAGTTTTTCCTCAGGAATATTTTCTACCTAATGTTAAAAAATAGACTTTTGAAAACCTAATTAGTCTGTTTTTTTAGGAATCATCCTAGTCAAAGTATCATTGGTGATGTTGATCAACCAGTTAGAACTAGAAGTTCCGGAAGGAAAGAAATTGAACCTCAAGCTTTCTTATCCAAATTTGAACTTAATAATCCTAATGAGGTTTTAGGTGATTAGTATTGGCTTAAGTAAATTCAATATGAACTCAATTAGTTTGACGGGAACAACAATTTTACTTTAGTTGAACGTCCAAAAGAAACTTCCATAAATGGAATAAAATAGGTTTTTCAAAACAAATGTGATGAAAATGGAATAATTGTAAGAAATAAAGATATAATTGTTGATAAGGGTTATAATCAACAATAAGGAATATATTATGAAGAAACTTATGATCTGGTAGTAATACTTGGATACATTTGAATATTTATATCATTTGCAGCATTCTTTAATTTATAACTTTTTCAAATGGATTGGAAGTGTGATCTTCTTAATAGATGTGTTCAAGAGGAAGTTTATGTTGAAAACCACCTAGTTTTGAAAATAAAAAAAATCCATAACATGTTTATAAACATACCATAGCTTTATATGGGCTTAAATAATCCCTTATAACTTGGTATGATAGGAAAATTGATTTTTGTTACAAAAACAATTGTAAGGAAGATACAGATGCAAATATTTTTATAAAATAATTTAATAGAAAATATTATGGTTGTAAATTTTTTTGTATATTACATTATTTTATTATTAACTCAACAATATTTAATAGATTACTTTGATGATCTTATGAAATTTGAGTTTGAAATGAGTATGATGGGGGAGTTAACATATTTACTTGGTTTTCAAATTTTTAAAAAACCAGTTTTTTTATCTCAACATAAGTATATAAAAGATATTCTTAAACAAATCGATACAAAAAACTAAAATCATTATTTCTCCCATATATTCCTCTAATACTTTATTTCATGATGAGTCTTTCCAACCTGTTTATCAAAATATTTTGATAGGTATGATATGTAGTTTACTTTACTTAACTGCTAGTCATCTAGATTTGATTTTTCAGTATTCTCATGTGCAAGATATCTAGAAAATATAAATAATCCCATTTAAAATTTGTAAAATGATTTTTTATCTTAAGGAAACTATGGATTTTTGTTTTTTGTATTCTTATGGAAATTTTTTTGAATTAATTTTTTTTGGAAACTAATTCTGGTGGATGTAGAATGGATAGAAAAAGTACATATAAAACTTGTCATCTATTTAGAGATTTATCAATTTCTTGGTCATGTAAGAAAGAAAACTCACTAGAAATTTACACTACTGAAGCTGAATATATGGAAGCTGGAAGTTGTTGTGCCCAAGTGTTGTAGATACAACACACACTCACTATCTATGACTTGGGTTTTTATAAAACTCATATACTTTTTGATAAAAAAATCTTCCATTTCTTTAAGTAAAAACCAATAACATCACTCATATTCTAAGAACATAGATATAAGACACCATTACCTTCGAGATCAAACACTTAAAGGTGATATCATTTTAGAATTCATCGGAACACAAGATCAACTTGCCGATATTTTTACAAAACCCCTTAGTTTCGATAGATTTGAATACATTAAAGAGAATCTAGGAATGATCAATGTAAAGTAATTATTCATATATACATTTTGTTTTTCCATATCTTTAACAAGAATAAAGTTGAAGAATTGTTGTTTTCAGAGTATGAAAAACTCAGAAAGGTTTCCAACGTGACTCCATAAAATAGAGTAGTTTCTCTATAGATATAGGTATATTTGATTCTAATAAAAATAGATATAGATACTATGTAAGTATCATATATTTTTGTGCTATATTTTCTTTTCAACGTGAGGAATAAATACTTGGTTAAGTTCATCTCTCTCACTATAAAGAACAACAAAAAAACCTCAATAAAATCCAAGATCATAATGTTCCGGAATTTTATTAGTAAAATGGAGGTAAAGTGTATGGATATATTTAAAGTAGAAAACAAATCATATCCAAGGAGGGAGAATATTTATTTCATTAGTGAGGATATGATGCACATGATGTGATTGTTTTTATAGTAAGTAAAATAATTTAGTTGAGAATGTTGATGGTACTATTTTTGAAGAAAATCCATCAAAGAAATCATAAAAGTTTGAGAATAAAAAGAAAAGAAAAATAGATACTTATCCTCCGAAGAATATAAAAAATGAAAATATAATTCCTAATAATGTTTTTGAAGAGATGGTGAAACATAAGGCCAAAAATAAAACAAGGGATACAGATATCATAATTGAACTCACAGAAGCTGAGGACTTTAAAATTTAAGCATCTAAAACTTTGGAAGAAGAATACAAAAACAAAACAAAATAATAGGTTATAAAAATCTTGAATTTGTGGGAATTTTTTGAAAGGAGTTGTGAGAAATTCTGAAATGTTAGTACTTACCACTTCTCATAATGACCAGATTAATATGGGATCTAGATTAACTTTTCAAGAAGCATATGTGGTTCATTCCAATATTCCATCCATGGATGATAAAGGAAGAGGAAAAATTATTGATGAAAAATCAATTCTAGATGTTCCCCAGAAAGAAGAAGTACCATAACCAGCAGGTAAGGGATATCTCTGAATGAAAAGGAAATTACAAGAAGATCTAGATAAGGAAATTAATAAATAGGTTTAAGGGAAATAAAAATAAGTAAAATAAGAAGAATTAGGAGAAGGAGAATAAGAATAATAAAATGAAGAAATATAATAAGTTGTTCAGGTACATGAAGAATAAGAATAGGGAGAGGAAAATAAGTAAGGGGATGATAATGAAGAAACCTAGTCCAAAAAATAATCATCAGTTTCATCCTCATCTTCATCAATGTTTTCCTCCAAAATAGATAAAGAAGAAAAAAATCAAAGTAACTAGGAGGAATAATATACTTTAGAATAAGAAACTCAATCATTGTTAAAGAAATAAGAAGGATATAAAAATTGACTTTTTTTTGAAAAATATGAGACTGATAAATATATAGACATTATGGAAATTTCATATGATAAGAAAGTTATAGAGAAAGTTAAGAATAAAGGGAAAGAAGTAAAAGCTGATACTAGAAAAACAAAACCTCCCCAGAATGATCCTAAACAATCCAATTCTATAGGAACCATAGCACAAAAAGGTTTTGATTAAATTGTTAATGTGTTAAGAAGGTTTGAAGGAACTATTACTTATTTTAAAAACCTTGAATCTCGATAGTATATTATCTTAAACAAACATAATGAAAAATTGAAATCGATAAAATTCTTAATAGAGTCATTGATTCGGATTGAAAAAGGGTTAATGACTCTTCAATAATGTTCTTAGACTCATAAAAGATAGTGAAATTAGATGGTTAAGTGTTCAAACCAGGTTGATTTTGATATCAGAATGCATGAAGTACAAATTGATGAAATAAATATGCTTACAGTAGATTCATCCACATCCTTCAACACTTTATCTTTACACATGGTAGTTCAAGTTATGTTTTTGGAATAGTTCAGAGATTCCAATGATGAACATATTGAAGATGTTAATGCTTTGAAAAAATATATTCAATATTTGGAGTTGGAATTGAGTAGGCTAAGATCTCATAAAAATGAAGTGGTCGTTTTTGAGAGATCATAATAAAGTTCTTGCTGAGGATGTTAAAAAAGGTGAAGTCCCAAGAATAAAGGATTTCCAAGTTGGAGAAAGATCACTAGAAGTTCAAAAATATGAAGGCATTTGTAAAAACCTTTATGAAGAAAGAATGATTTTCTTTTGATCATTGGATGCATTTATTTTTCAAAATTTTAAATCATTTGAATGTTTGTAATGAATTATCTATTCATATGAACATAATTTTCTTGAATGTTTATCCATTTATTATTGGTTACATATTCATTAATTTTATTCATGGATGATTAGTTATTTCAACATTGTTTCTTATGTTTTCTTTATCTAACATTTTTAGGAAACATCGGACTATTCCATATTCCTTTTTAGAAATCACTAATTTAAAAATAATTTATAAAGGGGGAGTTATAATATAAATGGGGAGATGTTTCAT
The DNA here is from genome assembly GCA_963277665.1 of Viscum album. Classification (NCBI taxonomy): domain Eukaryota; kingdom Viridiplantae; phylum Streptophyta; class Magnoliopsida; order Santalales; family Viscaceae; genus Viscum; species Viscum album. Next base: position 88,761,888 of record OY728135.1, on the reverse strand, counting down.
TAAGAGGGACTATTTCTTTCCAAAGGGAGAAAGTTATATTAAGGGTGAGAATATGATCATTGGGGGGAGAATAATTCCTAAGTGGGAGAATATTTATTATGGAAGAATTATTCTCAATACTCTCTATCATATTTAGAAGAGTTACAAATATAGGAGGACTTAAATTTAAATATGTAACTCTAAATAAAAATTTCTTAAATGAACAATGGGTTATTAGTTTTTCAAAGTTATTTTTTTCATTTACTTTTTTAGGTTTGTGCTTCCCAAAAAGGGAGATATTGTTGAATCATAAGTTATAATTCTTAATTTTCCATTGCTTTAGTTTTGAAAATCACAAAAAAAAATCTTAAAACATGTTTACTAACTTTTTATATTCCAAGTGTTTTAAATTTTTTTGTAGAAAACATTATCTTTTAATATACTTTGAAAAAGTTAAAATGAATTATGAAAATAAACTTACTATTCTTCATTATTATTATCATATTGAGTATTAATATGATTATTGGATTCAAAATTAATCAGACCGGAATTCAGACTTTAGTAATTATTATCATAATAACAAAGTCATGAATATTGGACTAATACTGGTACCGAAACAATCAGACCGACACCCGTTAATATTATAATTTTTAAATTGATAAGGAAGTCCATCAAAATAAACAATGCATACAATCAGAATACATAGAATTGTTTCTATTATAATAAATATCTTTAACACTATAATGGTGTTAATAAATATGATTTCAGACGTTTAGTTACAGATGATATTTCAAGCACTAGCTTTCCAAGTCCATTGTAAATAACATGAAAATATGACCATTATAAGATTGACTTTAAATAACAAGTCATTTGAAGATTTTGGGGTTAGTTGATTACATTATCTCTCAATTATTATGAAGAATACTTAGATTGAACTGGTATTTATTACTCTTTCTATTTCATTAGAGAGAGTTTTCTTTCTATGGAATACTTGTGAGGGTTGTTTCCTTAAGAAATTTTGAAATTATAATCCACGTATGATCATTTTTTATATCAAGTGCTTCTAAGGATAAGAAATTGGTAAATCTGATCCATCATATTGAGGGATTCTAGGGATAGGAATATAGATGTCGATATTATTATTGAGTGATTCCAGGGATTGGAAGCTAGAGTAATTCCGATCTTCATATCGAGGGATTTCCCGGTAAGGAAAGACAAAATTTACTATAAGTATAAAAAATTTTATATTTAGTCTGAGTTATTGAATAATATAATAATAAATTTAAAAGTGGTTAGTATTTTTAAAATATCTTGTAATTCATTATTAATTTTAAATATCTATTATTTTACTTATTTTTATAGGTTTTCTATTCTGCTGTATATAATAGAAAGTGAGTCATCATATTCATATTTCTATTCTATTTTTTATCTGTATTACTCTGGTTACAATAAAAAAACTCTTTTAATCAGATCAATTAGGATTATGATTTTCAATATGATATAATAATACTATTTCTAGTTTTTATTTTGTTACTATGATAATCAAACTGAGTCCGGGTCTGATAAAGTTACTTTAAGAGTCTTTGTGTTTCTTAAGCATAAATATTTTAAAATACGTTTTTTAAACTAGGATTCACACCCTCTTGTAAGTTTATCCATCTAAGCTAATTATTACAATCCTATAATGTTATTACACATGTAACTTTATTTTCTAGAGTTATAGAGGATATATTTTGTGAAGTAGAAAAAACATTATATGTTGTAATATATTATCTAAGTAAAGATTCAAAGAAAAACATAATAAAAATATTTGAGAGAAAATATAAATATATATTTCAGGAATCAAATCATAAGAAATATTTCATACGATGTGATAAATATGGGGATGATTATATATTATTATTGAGGGAGATTCCCGGTATTTCATTTGAAGGTTAGAGAACTTCTAAGATTGGGGAAGCTCATACTTGCATTTAGCCAAACCTGACAGAGGATCATACTTCATTGGATACTGAATTTTTGTAATATATTATCATTAAGATTATTAGGATCTGAAAATATGTTCCTATATCCCTTGTAAAGGAGAGGATACTATAAAATTTTGGTTATAAGATTTTATATAATAAGGCATGGATGGTGAAATAGAAGGAAATTTTCTAGGTCTATGGTGACTGGAATGACTCATATCAGTTGTTTCCACAATTTATAGCCATAAAGAGACACAATTACCAAGTGGTCATCCATCACAATATGAACAAACATTTTTTTCATGATATCTAACTTGATCCATATCATGTAAAATTTCATCAGTTCTTCTACTCATTCCTTCCATGTATTTCTACATTTCATTTCTGAAAATAGTTCCGAAAAATTGATGGGATGTTTCTATAAAAAAAAATACATAGTTGTATTATCGATTGTGAAAACCAAAGATGGTATCCGTTCACCTCTTCTACTTCCATTTTACATTAGGGAGAAGGGAAATTACAAATCATGGGGTTTGTTTTTGGAATGTATTGACAACCATTTCACTAGTATTCTGGGCCTTTTTTTGATATCTGATCATCATCAGGAAATCAACATAGAAATCTATATAGATCCTATTATATAGAGGCCCCCTAATACATATCATCAATAGTGAATCTAACTCATTTCTAGAAATTTATGAAAAATTTCCCCTGATGAACATATGAAGAAGGTTATCCTCAGGCTTGGTATACAATATATTTCTTAATTTTTACTATTTTAATATAATGATAAAATTAATTTATATGAAATATGATCAATTTAATGTATCATATAAGTTGGATGAATTAATATTGTAACAAATAATAGAAGAAATATTCCAGGATAATTAGGGATTGTATGGTTATATAATTTATTTTTCAAAAGAAAATGGATATTGGAATATAATGGGGGTAAGAGGTAAAATCAAATGACCAAGAATACTATGGAGTGAATCAATGATGTTTTTAATAGGCATTTCAACTTACCTATAACTAGCCTAGTACAAGTGAAATTTTATCATTGTTTCATGTACTTCATTGATTGATAAAAAAACTGAAGACCTGATTCAATAGTGGCTAAGGTACAGACGAAACTTTCAATAAGAAATTGACAATAACATTGATGATTAGTATGATTATAGAGTTCACCTTTTTCATCGACAAGAAAGATGATTTGAATTGAAAGAGTTTCGAGACCCCATCAAAAGTACCAGTGGTCGAGTCCTAGTAGCGAATTGACCCTAGTAAGATCGGAGTCAGTTTCCACTACCATTACATTAACAGGATTACAATGAATCAAATCCTGAAGTGTAGGATTGAAATAGTGTATGTAGATGCTCAATTACAATATGGGGGTGAATTTTAAGTTTAGAAACATTCATTTTTAACCTTACAGAAAACTATGTTTAAGAAAGTTAAATAAGGTAAATTCAAAAAGACTATTTAAGTCTTAATTATGAAATAAATTTTCTTAGGATTCAGAAATATTGATCCAGAAATAAAACTTAAGAAAAGTTTAATTGAATAAATATTATACCTTAAAGCATGAAGAATCTCATTTATCATAGTATACAAGTATAAGAAAGTATAATTAAACAATAATTTCATTCCTTAATAAAATTACATTGGAAATAAAAATTGAAACAATAACAAGTAGGAAATCTTTTAACCCAAAGAGTACGGTATCCAACAAACATGGATAAAGGTCCCTTGATTTATAATTTTGAGAAAGTATATCTTACCCACAACTGGGTAAGACCTCGATAGGAATATATGAGTCAGTCTTACTATCCATGAAATCCCTCGATCATTTAGGTAGTCAGAACCTCTATCTTCCTATCCCCGGAATACATCGATTGTACTCGGCAATAATCGGAGTCGCACGAAGCAAGATGAACAAGATGTTCATGAAACACACAAATCATGAGAGTCTTTCTCCCTATAGAAATAAATTCATAACATCACAAAATGTAATCTCTATGGTGATCAATAGATAGATAATGATCTCATTCAAATGAGCTCCTATTTATAGGAAAAACTTAGACCGATAGCTTCCTCCTCCAACAGTCATATTTTTCCTTGAATTTTGGAGGGACCTATACACGTGTGACTCACCCAATGGTTAGTTAGAAAAAAATTGTAAGACATCGTTTCAAACTTAAAAAATCATGTGTAAGGAAAAATGAATTCGATTAACAAATTCTGAATATCCAGAATCTAAGTAAAAAATAGAATTCAAAATCTAAACAAATAATGAATCATATTATGGAAAACATGGATATTCAGTTTCTATTTTTCAAAGAATTCAGAATCTGAATTCTATAGATTCTAGAGTCTAAATTCTAATAAATCCAGAGTCTGAATTATGAGGAATTAGGAGTCTGAATGCTGAGGAATTCATAGTCTGAATTATGAGGAATTCAGGGTTTGAATTTTCAGGGAATTCAGAGTCTAAATTCGGAGAAATTCAGAGTCTGAATTTCAGATAATTCGAAGTCTGAATTTCATATAATTAGGAGTGTGAATTTTAGAGAATTCAGATTCTAAATTTCAGATAATTTGGAGTCTGGATTTCAGAGAATTTGGAGTCTAAATTTCAGAGAATTTGGAGTCTGAATTTTAGAGAATTTAGAGTCTCAATTTTATAGAATTCGGAGTCTGAATTTCAGTGAATCCAGAGTATGAATTTTAGAGAATTCTGGGTCTGAATTTCAGATAATACAGAGTCTTAATTTCAGGGAATTCTATATCCAAGATACTATAAGATACTGAGGTTTTAGATAATAATCCAAACCTTTGAATTAGTAGTGAAATTAGTTTAGTTTTTAGAGGTTATAAAATGATGTAATTAAAAGAAAATTAAGGATGAATATTTCCATAGATAAGGGAATTTTTCCTTAAGAAAATAATCCTTAGGGAAAGGTAATCTTCCTTCAGATAAAGTGTCTGTGATTTTAAAAACATAGAGGAATTAAAAATTCATAAGGAAATCTTATTGACTCAACAATATAACCCTTTTTAGAAATCAAAAACTACCTTTCGAAAAATAATACAAGGGATAAGAATTTTCTTTATGAACTCTTAAAAGAGAAATTTATCTCCATTTACTTAAGAACCATGATGAATAAGACTAACACCACCTTAGGTTTTGAAATCCCTAAGGATCTTATTCATGACTTAGAGATATTTTACTTTTTCTTGCATAATAAAGTATTCATTAAGTAAACTCTCCCATAGGACATTATCTTATTTTATAAATTATATTATTTTTATCATTATTTTATCCCCCTTTGTGATTTTCAAAAAGGAAAAGAGAGAATGAAAAAATGGTGCATGAAAAATTAGAACTATATAAAACAAAACAAATGAAGGACAACAAAATTTTCATGATGATTGGAAAAATTGATACAGGGTAATACAAAAAAAAGATCAGAATTAAAAGAAAACGTAAATTATTCATCCTTATTTTCCTTCGGCATGATATTCCTCAAAGTAGAATTCAACTTCTTGAGATTCTTATGATCTTCCTCAAACCTTTTTGAGAAACTATTCATGATCCTCATTTTTATTTTCCAAAGCCTTGTTTTTTTCATCATGATACTTAAGAATTTCTTCCTGAGACTTTAGTATCTCTTATTTTTTATTAAAATTTTCTCCAAACTCTATCCTAAGTTCCCTTTCACTCTTTAAATTTAAGGCCACTGAATTCAACTTCCCAATCATATCTTTATCTTCTTTCTTCCGAGATACTTGTTCATGGTTTAGCTTCTCTGTAAAACTCGTTGTGATATTTTTCATTCTATCATCTGACTTTTCAAATTCATCTTTCAATGAATCTTGTATTTCATAAAACATTCTCAATTATTTAGTTTTTCTTTTGGACCACACTGTAATTTCCTTACATGATCTCCTTTGAGCATCATAACCGATAAAAATGTTTTGAAATATTCATCAAGCTTGATGAATTTTTCCACGAACATGCTTACAAAATCTAACTTTTTATTAAAGGAGTGTTGAAGCATATGGTATCTAGAATCAATAATAGGAAATAGAGGAATTGTGTTTAATAAAATCTTTAGAGACTGTACCACGGAATCCCGACCCATGGAAGATGATTTAGAATCTGATTCCCTTACCGGAAAATATTATTTATCTAGATCTTTAGCTTTCCTATTAGATGAACCAGCAATATCCTTCTTAACCACCGAAACCTTATTAGGTGTATCATCAATCACTTGTTTTCCTTTGTCTACTTTGGAAACAGTCTTCACAACCTTTGGAGACTCATGTTCACTATCATAAAGTTGTACTATCTTATCTTAATCAACCTTTTTTTATCAACATCTTCTTTATCATCAGTAGTTTGAACAAAATCATTGTGGATACCCTCATTATCATAATTTTTTTCAACCTCTTCCCATCCATCATATTTTCCTTGAGAAATAATTTTGGTTGACTCAACTAGTGAAGTTTGGATAGAGAGATTTTCAGAAAGACTTTCCTTCTCATGATATTCTTCTACTTTCTTTATAACATCATCACTCTCATCATATTAGTATTCTTATTCTATTTCTTTTTCTTGAAATAGTTCTTCCCCTACTTCATGTTCTGGAATTGAAATCTTTTTTCCTGGATTCTCTAATGGAAATAATTCTTAGAGAAAATATTTTGGTACCTGAATCTATTCAGAGGGGTTTTCAGTATCCTTGAGAAGTGCTTGAATAATCTCAGCTTCATATATTTTATTCTTAAACTTCTTTTATTTTTCTTTCCTTTAATTCTCTTTAGTATCTTGAATATTCAATGCCTTTGCCTCAGCAGGATCTAGTCCAAAACTAGGATCTCTTTCTTTCGTATCCTTCTTTTGTTCCCTCCACTTCACTACCACTTCATTAGGGAAAGTCTTTTTTTCGGCTTTAGTGGAGCTCACTGACTTTTTGGAACATTAGGATTATCTTTGGTTTCCAGTTATTTTTTCTTTCTCTTCTTCTAAGATTTATTGAAAGTATCTCTTTCTTTCACTTTATTAACTAGATCATCAACCTCAATTTCCGAAAGATCATAAAATTCTCCAGACATGGTATTGAAACCAACTTTCATTCTTTTTAAGGTATCATCACTTAGTATAAAGATCATGAAATTTCTTGGTTTAGAGCTATAGGGAATTTAGAACGATTCTAATCATAGAACTATGATCTTAGAAAAAATAGCTGGATACATAATGATCTAGGATTTGAGATTTCCATTCTTGATGTTGGTGATTTTTAGAAGGATATACATAAAAAGATTTATCTACCTCAGGTTGACCAGAAAATCCAAAATAAATATGTCAATTTTCTTTTAGGAGTCCTTGTCTCATTTTATAATAATGAGAAACCCTTGTACCCATAATTCTAACAATCGAAAGTTTATTGAAAGGTGGTTGATCTTTAGTGATTTTACTCCTTTGAGTCCAAGTAAATCAATTTTCTTTTCCTTCTCAAAACATCCTGACTGATTTGGTATCTTGTGAGTATATACAATTACTTCACGTTCAAACACAACTCCAAGAATATTTACTGCCATGTTGAAGGATAAGGAATAGGTTTTCCCATAGCTCTTGAACAAATTTTTTTCTCTTCCAGCTTCATTATAAAAACTTTCTATATCATAGAATTATATAAGCAATTCTGGGTAAACTAGATCCTAAATTTTGAGCTTGGGTATGTAAAAACACTCCCATCCATTTTACTTAACATTTTTCATAATCAAGGAATTATACTTAGAGAGGAAAATTGGGTCCACCAACCTTTCCCTATAGATTTTACAATCCTTGATATCCTTATATGAAGACATCTATTTTTGTGGGGAGGCTTCTACAAACATTCAGAGTCTAAGAAAATGGGAAAAATGGAATGATCTTTTTGCAGATAGAAAGAACTTCGTTACAAAAGTCCATGAAAATCGATGTGGTACATGTAATAGGGGGCCTTTTTATAGGAATTAAAGCAATAGTTCAAATTCTCGATTTGACCCAACGGTTGAAATAAGCACAATCTAATCTGACAGTTGAGATGAAATCCGAAGAAGGATTTGGTCACTTCAGATCTTTTGATGTTTTAAGAAAAATTTAGATTTAAGGAAAGTGAATTTGATTTTTTTAAATACCAACAATTAAACAATTCAATTATGAATATTTGAGTAGGAAAACATACCTTTCAGATTTCTAGAGAAAATTTTCAGTAATGAATATTTTTAGCTTCCGAAAAAATTTATTAGGTAAAAGCAAATTTGGGTTCATGATTTTTGAGTTCTGAAAAAAAATTATTAAGGAAAAAAAATTGGTTAAAAAAATTTGATTAAGGGAAAAAAATTTATGAAAAATATAAGTAATGGGAAAAAAATTTTGTTACGAAAAAATTGATTATGGAAAAAAATTGGTAGAAAATGTACTCCCCCTATGAGAAGGAGTTACTTAATGTAAGGAGATAGATTTCAACAAGAAGTTAATATAGAAGATTAACTTACATTTATTATTCCTAACTTTTTTTTAATGTATTGAAATCTATTGGTGGGTAAATATTTTGTAAAAATATCATAAATTTAATATTGCATTCCGATAAATTGAAGAATGATATCTGTTTTAAGGGTGTGATCTCTAAGAAAGTGATGCCTAATATCTATGTGTTTTTCACAAGAGTGATGTGCATGGTTTTTTCTTACGTAAATTGCACTAGTTTTATCACATAATATCCGTGTTTTGGTAAAACACAGGCCATATTCTGTGAGCGTGTGTTGCATCCACAACACTTGGGCACAAAAACTTCCAGCTTCTACATATTCTACTTCAATAGTGGAATGTGCGACTGAGTGTTTCTTCTCACATTACCAAGAAACTAACGAATCTCCTAAGAAATAACAATTTCCATATGTACTTTTTCTATCCATTCTAAATCCACCAAAATCAGCATCTGAAAATACTTTCAAAACAAAATCATTTCTAGAAGTACAGAAAATTCCTAAATCCAAGGTTCCCAATAAATAATGAAAAATTCTTTTTCACTACTTTTAAATGAGATTCCTTTGGATTCGATTGATATCTTGCACATAAGCATTAAGAAAACATTAATTCTAGATGACTAACTATCATGTATAATAAACTTCCTATCTTACATCTAAATGATGTTTGATCTCCTGGTTTCCCAGCTTCATCAAGTACCAAGAGAATTTGAGGTACTGATTGGAGTGATTATACTTTTAGTTCTGTCATATCCATAATTTTTAAGAAGATCTTTAATATACTTATGTTGTGATATATAAATTCCTTCTGGTTTTTGAGAATTTTGAAAACCGAGGAAAAATGTTTACTCACCCATCATAATCATTACAAACTCAGATTTCATTAGATTCGCGAAAAAATCAGTTATATATTGTTGAGTTGATCCGAATATAATATCATCAACATATATTTAAATAATGAAAACATTTTTCTTATATTTATTTATTAAAAGAGTTGGATCTGAAGTTCCCTTAACACAATTTTTTTTGTAACAAAAGTCAGGTAAGTCAATCATACCGGGCTCTAGGGGCTTGTTTAAGTCCATATAAATCTTTGGTATGTTTAAAAACATGTTCAGGATGTTTTTTTCTTCAAAACTAGGAGGTTTTTCAACATAAAATTCTTTTTGAACATATATATTATGGAAATAATACTTCAGATCCATTTAAAAAAGTTTGAAATTAAAGAATGCTTTAAAGGAAAGTAAAATGTGAATAGATTCTAGTCTAGATACTGGAGAATTGGTTTATTAATAGTCCATACCTTCTTGTTGATTATATCATTTAGTAACTAATTTGGATTTATTTCATACTATGATTCCATTTTTGTCACACTTATTTCTGAAGACCCATTTTACTCAAATTACAGAAGTTTCATTAGATATTTCAACCAAGGTCCAGACTTTGTTCCTTTAAAATTCATTTAGCTCATCTTGAATAGATGTAATCCAATCATTATCACCTAAAGCTTCACAAGTTCTTTTTGGTTCGAATTGGAAACGGAATGATAGATGTTCTACTTCATTTCTTAAGGAACTTCTAGTCCCTACAGGTTGATTTACATCACCAATGATACTATCACTAGGATGATTCTTAAGAAACAACTGATTTGGGTTTTGTAAAACATGTTCATCAACATATGGTAGAAAATATTCTGGAGTAAATTCATTAGAAATTTTTTCTTGAAAATTTACCTTATTAGAATAATCTTCTATAAAAGGTTGATAATCTGTTTTGAAAATACATTTTAGGATGTAGGTTTGGGCTTTTTTAAAACAAAAGGATCGATTTCATCAAATTTAACATGCACTATTTCTTCAACAGGACAAGTATTTTTGTTAAAAAATATATAAGACTTAGAATTAGTGGAGTAGACTAGGGAAATACCTTCATTAGATTTGGGTGAAATTTTATATAAGTTATCTTTATTATTCTGGATGAATACTTTTCAACCAAATACTTTGAAGTAATAAAGTCTAGGTTTTCGTCCAGTCCACAATTCATAAGGTGTTTTATTCAAAAAATGTTTGATTAAAACTCGACTTATAGTATAAAAAGTAGTACTAATAGATTTATCCCAAAAGTGTTTAGTAATATAATATTCAATCAACATGGTTCTAGTTATCTCTTAAATAATTCTATTTATTCTTTAAACAACACCATTCTGTTGAGGAGTTCATGTGGATAAGAAGTTATGAGTAATGATTTTATTACTATAAAAAGTTTCAAAATCTAAAATTTGAAATTCTCCTCCATGATCACTATGAGTAGTTATCAATGGAATGTTTTTATCATTTTTAATTTTGGATCTAAGAGTTTTCAAATAATAAAAATATTCAGATTTCATTTCTATAAAATAGACCCACTTAAATCTAGTGTAATAATCAACTAAAACAAATACATAACATTTTCCACTAATACTTCCAGTTTGTCTTGGTACAAAAAGATCCATATTAACTAACTATAATGAATCATAAGTATATACTTCACCGATTGATTTAAAACCTGATTTATGTTTCTTTCTTTATTGACAAGGATCACAAACTTTTTAAGAATAAAATATAAGCTCCGTTAGATCCTTAACGAGTCTTTTCTTCAAGAGTTTACATAGGTTCCTAAGGTTACAATTTCCTAAACTTATATTCCATATCCAAGATTGATCTTCCATTTCACTAAGGAAAGGTAGATCTTGGATCCTAAGGTCTTCTATGTTTAGTGTATATACATTCTCATGCCTATGAGCAAAAAGAATAAATTCTTACTTGGAATTGTGTACTAAGAATTTATCATTCCTAAAATTTACAAGGTATCATTTATCACATAATTGGATTATGATAATGAAGTTGTTCTTAAGAACCTTAACAAATAAAAAATTTGAAATTAAAGTTTTTTCAAGAAGAACAAAGTTACCTATACAGAAAATTTTTCCCTGGGCATTATCTCTGAAAGTTACTTTTCCTCATTTTGTCTTGATAATATTTTAAAAGAAATTTTTGTTACCATTAATATTTTCGGAACATCAATAATCCGTGTACCTTATATTTTTTTTGATAATTTTTTTTATTTTCCTGAAAATAAAAGTGTTATAATTTCAGAATCCAAACAATGTTGGATCCAGAAATGTTGTAAAGTAAACATTTAGGCACCCACATTTTCTTGGAAAAATAATATTTATGAAAATATAAATATGGGGTTTTATTGAGAGAACAATATTTCTCCCAATGTCCACCACATTGACATTTAGTAAAAAATGGAGCACTATAGGGAACAAAATAATTGTTACTAAAAATAGGTTTCGAATCAGTATGACCAAATCCAGAACTATTTTTTAGAAGAAGAATTTGGGAATACATATTTTCAAAGTTTTCCTTACCATAAGTAATTTTTTATAGGAATTTCCTTAAAGAAAATATTTACGACTTTAGTTTAATGACCAATTTTTTATCCTCAAAGTTATTAGTTTTACAACTTGAGTTAGCGTCTAAAATATTTTTCTTATAAATGACATCTTTAAGATCCTTATAACATTTATACTTCTCAAAATTACCTTCATTAAGGTTTTTAGAAACACTTTTAAAATCAAATATTTTATGATCAAGATCTTTAGAAAGATATGAGACTTATTTAGTTAAAATAGAAATTCTAGAATTCTCCTTCTCTATCTTATTTTTTATCTTAAATTTCCATTTTCTTGTAGTTTAGAAATCCTAGACACTTATTTATAATAAAGTAAAGATTTATCTTTATCAGAAGAATATTCTTCATCTGAAGACTTATAAAATTTATCATCAGTATAATTTTCATTCAAATATACATTAGTAATAGATTTGGTATTGTGTACCTTGTCCATTAGACAATAATTTTCAATGGGTAGTTTGGCTAGTAGACCAATATTTTCTAACTAGAAGATTTATACTCTGAGGATTCCTCAGATGAGTCACTCCCACTATCACTCCATGTATCATTATCCTTCAAGACTTTATTGTCTTTAGATTTGTAATAATTCTTTCTATTCCTCTCATAATTATTTTCTTTTCTATATTTTCTTTTAAGCATGAGACAATCTGGCATGATGTGTCAGGATATTTTGCATTCATAGCATGTTACTTCCGAGTCTTTCTTGTCTTTTATTTCTTTCTTCTTATATTTGTACTTAATGTATTTCTTTCCCAATATCTTTTTCAACCTTTTATCCATATTAGCTAACACATTATATGAATGATCACTTTCACTAGACTCAGATAGAACTTTGAATTTCTTAGACTTAGATCTTGTAACCATTTCCAGAGTCTTGACTTTAGTAGTAGTAAAGGATACACATCCATTTCCATTATTCTTCTTATTCATATCAATATCTCTTTTCATTATTGTCTTATGTTAAAGAAGGGTTCCAAAAAGTGCATCAATATTAATATTGGAAACTTTCCAGTTTTCATCAATGGATGTTCTTTTAGATTCCCACGCGTTGGGAATAATATCTATAATCTTTTTCACAAAAATTTCATCATATAAACCATTTTATCCCATAGATTGAAGACTGTTTACAATAGTCATAAATATTTGTTTCACTCTGGAAATTGTTTTTTCATAGGGAAAAACAAACCCATGATATTTTTCTCTTAACATTTTTATTTTGGTCTCTATCCCTTCTGATGTTCCAAAGTGAGTAACTTCAAGTTTCTTCCTTATATAGTTGGAAGCTTCACAACAATCTATTTAGCTATATATATTCCTGGTCATAGAACATAACAAAGAATTGTGTACCTTGTAACATAGTTGATATTATGATTTTTCTTGATTGGTGAAGGTTCTGACTTCCTTTCCTGGAATTTTGTATTCACCAGTGAGCATTACAAAATTATCTGCTCCAGTGTTAATGAAAAAGGTATTCATTCTATCTCTCTATTACTCATAATCGTTACCATTAAAAATTGGTGTTATGGTAGAACTAATTTTGTTAATGGAACTATCATTTATACCTACCATTCTATAAGAAAATATCTTTTCCACAAAATCTTGTTAATAGGAAAAAAAATTAAAAACAAAGATAAAAAATATTTAAGCAAAAATTGAACAAGATAATCTGAGCAAGAAGATTTAGAATAAGAAAAATAATTTGAGCAAGAAAACTTATATGTAAGTTTAAGTATTTCATAGACTTTATCTGATACCAATTTTAAGATTGAAATAGTGTATGTAAATTCAAAATTACAAAGGGGGAGAATAGTAAATTTAAAAACATTCATTTTTAACCTTAAGGAAAACTATGTTTAAAAAAGTTAAACAAGGTAAATTCATAAAGCCTCTTTTATTCTTAACTACGAAAGAAAATATCTTAGGATCCGAAAATATAGATATGGAAAAGAAACTTAAGAAAAAGTTTAGTTGAAGAAATATTCTACCTAAAAGAATATAGAATCTTATATTATTAGAGTATAAAAGTATAAGAAAGTATAAGAAAACAATACTTTCTTTCTTTAAAAAAAAGCAGTAGAAATAAAAATTGAAACAATAACAAGTAACAAGTAGTAAATATTTTAACCCAAAGAATAGCGTATCCAACAACATTGGGTAAATGTCCCTTGATTAATAATTTCAAGAAAGTCTGTCTTACCCACACCAGGGTAAGACCTTGTTAGTAATATCAGAGTCTTTCTTGCTCTCCTCATTATCCCTAGATTTTTAAGGTAGTTAGTACCTCTATCTTCCTATACACAGAAGCCCTTGATTTTACATTGCAACAATCGGATTCACATGAAGCAAGATGAACAATATGTTCATGACTGAACAAGATGTTCATGAAACTCACAAAGCATGAGAGTCTTTCTCACTCTAGAAATCACTTCACAGCATCACAACATGTAATCTCTAGGGTGATCAATAGATATATAATTATATCATTCAAATGAGATCCTATTTATATGAAAAACTTCAACGGTTAGCTTCCTCATCCAATGATCATATTTTTCCTTGAATTATGGAGGGACCTGTACACGTATCACTCACCCAACAGTTAGTTAATAACAAATTCTACAACATCATTTCAGACTTAAAAAAGTATGTGTAAGGACAAATGAATTAGCATAACCAATTATGAACATACCGAATCTAAGTAAAAATGGAATTATTAATCTAAAAAAATAAATAATTGGATTCTGGAAAACATTGATATTTGCATTTTGTTTTTCAAAGAATTCATAATATGAATTCTAGAGATTCCAGAGTCTGAATTATAATGAATTTAGAGTCAGAATTATGATAAATTTGGAGTCTGAATTCTAAGGAATTCATAGTCTAAATTATGAGGAATTCAGTCTCTAAATTCTGAGGAATTCTGAGTCTGAATAATGAGGAATTCGGAGTCTGAATTCTAGGGAATTTAGAGACTCAATAATGAGGAATTCAGAGTCTGAATTATAAGGAATTCAGAGTCTAAATTCAGAGGAATTTGGAATCTTAATTATAAGGAATTCGGACTCTGAATTCTGAGGAATTCAAAGTTTAAATTTTAAGGAATTTGGATTCAAAATTCTAGGGAATTTGGAGTCTGAATTTCATTAAATTTGGAATATGGATTTCAAAGAATTGGGAGTCTGAATTTTAGATAATTTGGAGTTTGAATTTTAGAGAATTTTGAGTCTGAATTTTAGATAATTTAGAGTCTAAATTTCAGAGAATTCGGAGTATGTATTTCATTAAATCAGGAGTCTGAATTTTATAGAATTTAGAGACTGAATTTTATAGAATTCAAAGTCTGAATTTCAAAGAATTTAGAGTCTGAATATCAAAGAATTCAGAGTCTAAATTTCATAGAATTCTATATCCAAGGAACTATAATATTATGATATTTTAGATAAGAATATGAATATTTGACTTAGTAATAAAATGAGTTTAGTTTTGAGAGGTTAAAAAATGAGGCAATGAAAACAAAAGAAAGGATAAATATTTCCTTAGAGAAGGGAAATTTTCCTTAAAAAAATAATCCTTAGGGAAAGGTAATTTTCATTAAGATAAAGTGTTTGTGATTTTAAAGACATAGAGGAATGGAAAAGACATAAGGAAAACTTTTTAACTAAACATGAAGGACCGAAGAGTTTAGTAGTCTTAGTAAACTAGATATATACATGATTCTTGTATTACAAATGAATACACTAATTACAACAACAAAAAATTTCCTTTAAAGGATAACTTTATTCCATATAAAATATCCTTTGAATATATTTCTTAGTACAGTTCATGGAATTATGGAGAATGAAACAAAATAAGGGTGATCTCAAATTCTCAATAAGGGACATGTATAGAAAAATAAATAATGAATCAATGAGAATAGTCAACATGTCAAGGTAATAATTGAAGAAACATTCCATGTAATCAATAAATTCATAAGGAAGTTAATAAATAAAAGTATAAGGTAAATAACTGAAAAAAATACCATTTAAATAACCACATAAGAAGAAATAAAAATAGAATGTTATGAAACTAAAAACACATTCCATTTAATCAATAAAATGAGAATGAAATTCATCCATAGACTTTCTAATAGTTAAAATATCATTGATAATAAATACTGAATTTGGAAGTCATGATTGAGTTACATGAAAACATATACTGTCAAGAAATTTCATACGAACATTTAAAACTATAGGTAGAAACCTATTTAATTTTTATAAATAATTTACCTTATGAGAACCTATAGATGAATCAAGGGTCTATATAAAGTCGGGGCCCCACCCTTCACTATCTGTCCAAAGCATTCCTTATATCAAGTAATCCATTTAATTAATGAACAATATTCCTTATCAAATATCTAAACTGAATAAAGAATACATATTTAGGAATATTTCCTCAAATAATTAAATAAATATTAAATTAAACAACATATATAAAAATTATATATAGTTTTGACAATAAACATATCCATTATAAATGATATGGATAATTAGGGGAAATTCAATGTTCAATGATCATTGGGAATTGACTATTTCAATGGGACTAAAAAAGGATTCAAGGAAATGAATGCCAATACTATCCTTTTTAAATCAATCATAAACCATCCAGAGGAACAATAAGGATAGTATGAACACAACATATCCCAAGCGGAGTAAAAATAAAGTGTTATTGTCATTGATGAATATAAATACTATAAAAATATATTTTAAAACCACTCTTTAGGAAAATATCCATTTATTTTGAAAAAAATTGAAAATAATTTTATTATAAAAAAAATTATGAAAAAATTATCATTAAAAAATTACCTTTAAAACATTTAAAGGAATATTTATAGAAATTATGGTATGTAAATATGTACATACAATACAAGGAAAAAAGAACATACCTCTTGAATGGTAGAATGGTTAAAAAAATTCCTTACTGGTAAAGACACAAAGATGTTCCTTTAAATACATTTTAAAACTAAAAAAGTGTAAAAACTTATTAAATATTTAATTTTTTATTTTTTAAAAATTTTAAAACCCTTTTGATAAAATAGGGGTTTTAGAAGAAAACAGGTTCTCCGACTAAAGAGAGAAATGAAGCCAGGTTTTCTAATAAAAATTGAGCACCAAAGAGTTGAAAAATAGTACTATTACTTTGAAAAGGTCATTAATAAAAAAAGGATAAGAAAATTAAATGGTTTATTTAAAAATAATAAAATAACATCCTCTAATGTAAATTCAAGTGTAAACAATCCTGAAAAAAACGAGATTACTAAGAAAACCCTTGAAATGACCATAATTATGATGTGGGAATAAACCGATAAATAAATTATTTGTTTCAAAAGTATATACACATAAAACAAGTAGAAATTAACCAATATATAGTAAAAATTTAGTACACACATAATCATATAAAATTAACGATAATATGAAATTAATATAACCCAGTGAAAAGAAATTGTTTTATGAAATTCTTTTCCAGTTGGTAATGTTTAGTTAGAATCCCATTTGATGAAATAATTGAATTTAAAACTCAAAATATCATTAATAATTAATTACTCATGATATTATATTTCCAATTTGTATTATATTCACCATATATAATAAAATAGGTTCACAAAAATAAAACATGTCTCAAAGAATGAAAATTTAGATGAAGTCCCTTACTACTTGGTAACTTTTGAATTATACTCCCCATGAAATTAATACTTTCAAATGAAACTATAAATTCCATGAATATAAAATTACACATGATATAAAATACAATAGGGGTAGTATATACACCATAAAAAACTAAATAATTGGTGAAAATGGTGTATGCCTCACGAAAAGAAAAGTGAGACAAGAATCTCTTACCTTGCATTTACATTTGGGTGAACATTCTTTAACTACAAGTGTAAGGGTTTTAAACATGTCACTATATTATACCATAACCATAACCATATATATAATATCATATATTAACTTATTATAATTTCTAATTTCTTGTTTGTTAATAAACTTTCATTATTTTTTCCTATTTTGTGTGTTAATTGGCTAGTGTGTCAAGCATGTTTTAACTTGTTACTTGTTGTTCTTATTTATTAGATCCTAATTACAACATAAAAATAATTTAAACAAGGATTTAAATAATATATATATTCAGTATATATTTTTTTATAAAAATCCTTACGATTTGAAGATAGGAAATGAAATGCACCCTTTATGGAGACGGTAGGTCATACATATGCATGAATGCTACATTCATTTATTTTCCATATTTAAAAGAATAGAAATTAAATGATATATATGTATATTATAATTAAATAATCATATTTATGTCATATATGTCACATATTTATATTTAAACCATCCTTTATACATCCCATGTATAGTGTGGACGAATCACATCTCTTTGAGGAGGAAATAGTCCACACTTCCACAAACGATATTATTGTATTCCCAAAAAATGAAAAGAATAAAGTTATGTTTTATATAATTATTATAGAAACATAATGAAATAATAAATATCATAAATATCATATATAAATAAATTTTCCATCAACAATCAGTGGTGGTAAAGGAAAAATGAACAACATCATTTTGCGAGGCGGTAGTTCTCATAGATAGAAGTGTGTGTAATTGTTTGTAGGAAGCATATAATAAAATAATATAAGTATATTTAGTATAATTATGTTATTTTATATTAATTTAATATGAATAGGTGAGGAGTGTAGAATTAAATAAAATGAAAGTGATTGTTGAATAATGTTATCTCGTTTTCCGATAACTCCTTTTAGTTTATACCAAAAGACTTCCTTGCTTATATTTATGCCTAAGGTGAGGATTGTAAATTGAGGGGATGTATTTTTGGTTATTATTTTAGCATATTTTATGTGATAAAAATGTCTTTATAGGTTTTACTAAGTGGTAGGGGTGAGTTCCTTTTTATAGTGGAGGAGGAGTGACATTCTTGAAGTTTTTTGAAAAGGGAATTACCCAATGTATTTCCAATGAAAAGTGGCTCTAATAATGGTATTAATTCTAGGAAATGGATTATAGGGTAGAAATATGTATATAAAATGTATTTTTTAGAAGTTTATAGGCCATTTTTTCCATTATGTTTAAGTTTTATTCCCTTGCTAAGAAAATTTTTCTCTTAATTGTTCAAATTAATTTTAATCACTTCCAATAATTTTTTTGTAAATAAATAAGTTGACCTTATTAGACATTATAAATTTCTATTATTCAAAATATGGAATCCATATTTCCAAATTTCAATAAATTTATATATATTAATTTAATTTTAATTTTGTAGACAGAAAGATAAAGTGGGTTTTTAAAGTAAGATGTTCAAAAGATTGATTTATTTTTATATTCAATTTCAGAGTGAAATTTATTCCGATGGATTAAATTTTATTAATTGATTTAAAATTTATCTAATTATACATAAAAACCAATAAATAATATAATTTAACCTTATAAATAAATCAGTTGAAAAAATAGTTTTGAATTACAATGCAGTATTTTTCAGTATTAATCAGAAAAAGAAACTTCATAGAAAAATACCAAAAAATAATGCTAACCTAATTTTGATTTTTATATTTAGAAATATAATTCTAATATTGCATATAAAATTTATTTTATTTCTAAAACTTTTATTTAAATAGGTTCACCATTAAATTTTTTTAAAACCATCCTTAAAAAATATCTGTGTTTTATGCATAAAATCTGGTTTGTTTTTATCTTATGGATATCAAATATATTGGATGAATATCAAAAATATTTGATTGAATATATATAATATATATATATATATTAAATTAATAACACTCTCTAATCATAATTAATTTAATTTATTAAGAAATAATTTTTTTAGAAGAATAAAAAAATATCCTTCATATACAATTGCTTTATATTTTCATTTCTAATTAATTGAAAACCAATGAATTTATCTTATTTTTTATAAAAAAATATATTTTCACAAATTTTTTAATAATATTCTTAAACTATAATTTAGAGTCTAGGTTACATAATATTATATTAACTAATAAATTTTTAATAACATATTATTGTTCAGTAAAACTCGGTCTTGCGTGTAATGCAAGTCATCGAAGAAAGTTGTTATTTTGTGCGAAACACGCTAACTTAGTATCATGTTCATTTCAAGATATATCATAGATTAATTTTATTTAAAATAGTAAATATATTATAATGTATCAGGATATTATATTCCCATAAATTTTTGGTTTTTTGTGTGATACATTTTATCAAATACAAGGTTTATACATTAGAATTTCAGGGCGTTACATTCTCCCCAATATAATTAAATTGTTTCCCCGCTTTTTAACATTTAACTTGTTAGTAAATTGGTTGATATTTCTTATGTTGTAATCCCAAATCATGAGAAGTTTTTGTAAAAAATCCTCTATAAAAGATAGAATGTGAAGTACAAAAGGTCACATGGACTAATATATAACTATGTATCTATGTAGGAGAACATTAGTTTAAAATGAAAAGATGGACTTTTATGAAAAATGTAAATATTTATAGGGAGTGATTGAGGTCATCAACCACAAAAAAATTGAATTATTAATGGAAATTTTATGATATTTTATTGATAAATCATTGATGAATTAAAATACTATTCATTCAAAAAATAAGGGATTAGGATAAAAAAAATTAAGATACTTTTCCTAATGTTGAGGAATTAATTTACACAATTTCATCATTTGGTTATGCTTTCATAAATTTAAAATTCGTTACTTTACATCGATAAATGAATATCAAAAAATTAATTTCTATTCCTAAATGACTAAAATACACTTTTGATGGATCTTAAGGCCCATAAAAGGGTGATAAGTCTAAATATATGTCTCTAACTATTCTCGAAATCCAATATAGTTAATACATTAATACATTAAAAGTAACACTACTGATTCATCATTAATATATTTTCATCGAATTGATTAACTTAAAATATTTACACATTAATCTAGACATTACGTAGTCAAGCTCTAGGCCTGAAACCCCTATCATCCTTTGTTCATGGGTTCAAGTCCCATGGCCTTTTCAGAATTGATGGGTTTTCACCTGACATACAAGTTTTCATTTTTTTCTAAAACCATAATATTTTCAAAACAACTGTGATGGAAATCATCAAAATAAGGTTAATCAATGAATATACTTTTAAATAATGTTTTAGATACATCCTCAATGCATAAATAGTTCATTCATTTATTTTCACATAGGTCTTTTCTTGGTCTAAGGTTTATCCATTATAAACAAAAATTTCTTCAAACACAAAACTATTGTGTGAGAATAAATTATAATATTATAAAAACCATATAATCATTTTAGGATGTATAAATCATAACCTAATATTTTCAATTTAATATAACTTAGGTTTAAACTAGGCCATTCATTTTAATTATCTGTTAAAATCCATCATAATATATTTTAATGAGAATGTAAATTATCCTAAGAATATCCCCTAGAAGTGTCAAATAAGGTGCATAGTAAGGCTTGTTTTCATGTAATAGGATACACATGAGTCAGACCAGACACACATTTTTAGAGTTTTTACCCCTAGGTACATCAGTGTTAGAACCGCATCCACTTGTAAAATCTATATAGAGATTTATTTTTGGGAATTCCCACATAATCTCTACATTACAAAAATTCTAGGATGATATTCTATACTTATCCTAAAAGTCTATATTAGGGTTTTGTTCCCTAATCTTGGTTTTCTAAATCTAGTTTCTAAATTTGCTACTAAACTTACTCTAATACCTAATGTAGTGACCCAACCCCAGTAATCCTGGAACAGGTGTCCACTACCATTACGTTGGAATGATACAACAAATTAAATCTTGAAGTACTGATGAGTTTAGTAGTCTTAGTAAACAATATACATAAAGAGGTCTTGTTTTACAAATTAATACACTAATTACAACATAATTTTTCTTTTGAGGATAAATTTTTTCCATCTACAATATTGTTTCCAATGCTTTCGTCGGGGCGCTCATCCATCACTTAGTGGAACGTACTGTTTTTTCCCCGCATTTTCGCTTTCCAAAGGCAGGAAGCATCCATTACTTATTCAGGGATGTTTACTCCTTGATCGAAATGGGATGATGGGATGTCGGTTCCTCCTTCCATGGATTCCACCTCAAAATCTATCACCTAGTCCTAGTATCCCTCATATATTTGAGCCATTGTTTGTGAATCTCATTCTCGGTGCCATATCTTTGTGGATTTCAGTTAATTACGTTGCTTCCTTCTGGACATTCCAAGGGTTCTTGATAGAGAAGCAACCTTCAGTCGTAGTAGATGAAAACATAGGTCATGTTGGGGCATCTTTGAATGCACAGACATTGGGGAACCTGTATTCTTCATCATAAGAGGGAATGCCAAGGGTGCAGAACTCGAGGCATCCCATGTCGGTTGTGTGGTATCTTATGTCAGAGGCATGTCTATGAGGTTTTCCACAGCTTCCCATGTTTAACACGGGTTATTCCACAAGTTTAACTTCTTAAAGAGATGGTTATGACAAAGACGTGTATTTTTAGGTTTTCCTCAGGCATCTCATGTTTAACACAAGGTAGGTTGCAAGTTTAATGACTTTTTAGAGACACAATGAGAGTGATCAGAATGCCCATGGAGGCAGATCATATTGGCACATCCCTAGGATGGAGCACGTGTAGTGTTTACCGGGTGGATGGATCAGGATGCTCAATAAGAGTGGACCCGGGATGGTGTGTCCTAAAAAGGGATGATATCACACTATGACTGCTGATCTAGACACCTCAAAGGGTTGATCAGAGAAACTGTACCCCAGAATGGAGAACACTAAGGTTTACTATTGGAAAGATTGAACCTAAGGGAGGTTTCCTACGTACCCTCTCTAGGAGACAGGGATCAAAACCCACATAGTTTGAAGGGGTGATTAATCGAGGTGTACACAAAGGACAATGTCCTGGAGACATGATAGTGCTTACATGTGGTTAGTATCCCTAGTACTACTAGGAAGTGTGAGAAGGTGGATGACATGATCTCTCTGGGATGTGGCGACCCAGGAAGAAATCTGAAGAGATATGAATGGTTGAGATAAGTGCATGGATATTGATATGGAACCGAAATGAGGACGACAGTGATGTTGGGCTTGAGCCTCGAATAGACTTCCTACATATCCCCATGGTAGGGAATCAATGTCCACATATTTTTATGGGGCGATGTGACACCTCAGCAGGCATCCCATGAGAATTGATGCATAGATGGGATACGGAGGAAGTGGAACCTCGGGGTTGGGGGGCATGACCTTCCCAAAACACAGAGGCTCAAGGGAGAGACCCTAATGTGATGTGGGTAATATTATTGAACCTTAGGGAGGCTTCCTACATATCCCATAGGTTGGTAATAAAAGTCCATGTAGTTTGTTATGGGGGCATATAATCAGGGTGTATGTAGAGAACAGCAACCTGAAGACATGCTAGGGATTACGTGTGGTTAGTAGCTTGGGTTGGTCTGATGTTCGAGGGACAGACCAAAGATATAGGTCCCACCAAAGGGGACTAAAATGTCTTACCACTGGATGGGGATCGCAACGACTTACATATAGATGGGGATCCCAATGGATTACCACTGAATGGTGTTGAACCTCGTGGAGGCTTCCAACTTACCCTGCCTTGGAGATAAAGATAAAATCCCACGTATTTCAGAAGCATACAGTTTAATTTCATGTGAGAGGAAAGGGGGAGTATAGTTTAATGTCATGCAGGATGATGGTGGAACCACATGGAGTTTTCGGGACTGATGGGTGTTGGGCTTGAACCTCAGGGAAGCTTCCTATGTACCTTTCCTAGGATATAAGGTTCAAATTCCACGTATTTTGGAAGCATACAGTTTAACGACATGCAGGATGAGGGTGGAACGATGTAGAGTGGTCAGGACCGATGGGTTTTGGGCTTGAACCTTGGGGAGCCTTCCTACATACCTAGTCCATGAGATAAGGATAAATGTCCACGTAGTTTGAAATGGTTTGGATCTTACATGATAAGGCAGCCCAAGAAGGATTCCATGGTCAAGGCTTACTCGAATACCATGTGAGCCATGCTCGGTGTGAGAAACAAGATGCACCAATGACCTGACGATCACGCTGTGAAAGGTGTGTTCGTGGAAAGTGGAGTGGGGTTTACACTTGGAAGCTTCCCAGGGTGCCTCTATGGAGTGTTAATAGTTAATGGGTCTTATGCAATGGAAGCTACCTGGGTGTCTCTAAGGAGTAGTGATGGTGAATGGGGATTAGGATGAAAGCTACCCTGTTGCCGCTAAGGAGTGGCAATAAATGGGTATTATGCATGGAAGCTTCTCAGGTGCTGCTAAGGAGCGGAAATTGATGGGGATTACCCATGGAAGCTTCCCAGGTGCCACCAAGGAGAGGAAATGGATGGGGTTATGCAAGGAAGCTACTCAGGTGCATCCGAGGAGTGGTAATGGATGTAGATTACACCTGGAAACTGCCCGGGTGCTGCCAAAGAGCACCAATGGATGGGCCTTATGCATGGATGCTTCCCAGGTTCCGCTAAGGAGTGGAAATGGATGGGGCTTATGGATGTAAGATACCTTGGTGCCACCAAGGAGCGGTAATGGATGAGGATTACATATTGAAGCTGCACGGGTGCTACCAATGAGCAGAAATGGACGGGGCTTACTCATGGAAGCTGGCTGGGTGCCGCTAAGGAGTAGAAATGGATAGACGGGGCTTACGCATGGAAGTTTCCTGGGAACTTCTGAGGAGAAACAATGGATGGGGCTTACGCATGGAAGCTGCCCGAGTGCCGCCAAAAAGAGGAAATGGTTGGGGGTAATGCATGGAAGTTTCCCAAGTGCCTCTACTGAGCAGTAATGGATGGGGATTACGTATGGAAGCTGCAGGGGTGCCTCCAAGGAGCGAAAATGGATGGGGATTCTGGTTGGAATCTTTCCAGGTGTCTCCAAGGAGAGGAAATGGATGGGGCTTATGCATGGAAGCTTCCCGGGTGCAGCAAAGGAGAGAAAATGGGTGGGTATTTGGCATGAAAGCTGCCCGGGAGCCACTAAGGAGCGGCAATGGTGGATGAGGCTTATGCATTAAAGATGCCCGAGAACCACTGAGGAGAGGCAATAGTGGATAGCTCTTACACATGGAAGCTACCCAAAGAGGAAACAAGGGCTTATGCATAGTTAACAGCCCATGGATATGAATATTGGGACTTAATCTAGAATGAAGGCATGATGGAGATAAATCCCAGAGGGAGAGGGATGTGGTAATGAAGGTCCCTATTCCCATCTCTCCTATGGTCTTTGACATGGAAGAAGATAGGAGGAGCGTGGATGCTACCTCTCGCAAGAAAGGCTAGGGCCTTACACCATGATGGTTGCCCTTCCCCATGGATAGACATCGCTCCAACAAAGAGCATCTCATTCCATGTGAGGATGATATCACTCCTGTGGATACGAGCAGGTGTAGAGAATTTCCAAGGTAGGGCACCCCGTGTTTATTGAACAGGGTGAGGCCACATTTTAACGACATGTTTTGAGAATGATGGTTCTTGGTAGTTCAACGTCATGCAGCTCGGACGAGGCGAGTTCACTCCACACCCATAGGACTTACATGACCGATACCTACCAACCCTTGGGGAAGCTAAGGCATCATAAATTCCATGGAAAGGCAGTGTTATGGAGTGATCCACTGAGGGTCCCACATTATCATGGCTATGTGAAGAAACAATAGCTGTTATTGTTCCGTCACATAGGGAGTACAACAGTTTATAGTCATATAGATAGGACTGTTGGAATCTTCTGCTCGGTGCATATGGCATATATTTTTTGGAGAAAAAGGCATCCTATTATTAAATGATAGGGAATGATACAGTTTATAGTCATGCAGAGAGGACTATTGGCATCTTATGCTTGGATCATTAGGAATCTATTGTTTGGAGCAGGAGACATCCTATATTTTTCATATAGGTGGTACTACAGTTTATAGTCATATAGATAGGACTATTAGGCATAAGGCGACTAACAATGGCTGGTGTTAGGGCTTACACAAGAGAGTACCTTTCTGGTTCAACCTGGTATAGAAGTTAGGTGATTGGGTTTGGAGGAGTTGCTTGAGGAATGGTTCGACTCAATATGCTTAAGGAATTGGAGATGAGAATCTCAACTCATGACATGTGAAAGGGACCAAGAAGAACATGTTAACTCAAGATATTTCATGGATTTTGGAGGTGTATCACGAATCATGGTATTCCATAGGTGGAATATGGCTGTGCATATGGGAAAAATGGAAAATGTCAATGTCGTAGCTCGAAAAGTTCACAGTGCGACTATACATTTTTCATTGGAGTTAGTGATGGAAGCGAAGGGACCGGCCCGAAGGTCCAGACTGTAGCATGGCAGTGATCCCGAGTGGAGTTGAGGGGGTGAATCCCCCAGGTTATAGACTAGTGGGAATGAAGGTATGAGCTTTACGAAGGAAATGTGCTCACAGAGCATGGGGGATCATGAAGCAGATTCACGAAGGAATGGTGCTCACGGAGCATGGGGTCTCGAAAATCATGGGGCTCTATAGAGCTCTATGTCTTGCGGATCATGAGACCTCATAGAGCACAGGGTCTCATGGAGAAAAGGGGCCTCACTGAGCTTAGTGCCTATTGGAGAAATTTTTTTGAAGAGCCTATGGTCTCGTGGAGCAAAGGAGATTTGCGGAGCCTCGAGCAACCCAAAGGATCTCCCTCCTTCGCAATGGGTGGATCCCTTTGTGAAGGGCATCACTTCACGGTGCTCGGGATCACCGTGAAATGGGGGACCAGCTTCCGAAAGGGCGGTGTAATAGTGATTATGAAGGTGGGTGAGCTGGCTATTTATCGGGGATGGAATTCGGTGGAGTACGCTATGGAGAACTAATGTGCGTTGAGAAGGACATCACACTCTAAAACAGTAGGGATTTCCCTTAAGTTTCTCATAGTTGCGGAGGATACCGTGACAGCCTTCGAGATGCTCACGAAGGATCCGATCAAGTTCCCTTAAGTTTCTAGTAGTCACAGAGGCTACCTTAATGACCTTCATGGCGCTCACGGAGGCTTCGGTCAAGTTCCTCTACTCCGCGATCACAGAGGGAGCATCACAAATGGGCTCCATCCCGAATGGCTCAAAGAGATTCATTTTTATTGATTTTTTGATAACCCCCCTTTCAAGGGATGAGGGGGAAGCCTTAAAATGCCCGTATGATTAGTGATTACATGGCCCATAACCTTAAGAGACATTACATGACCCGATGGTCTTAGGGAATTCAACTATATTATAACAAGTTTTCTATCCTAACTTTGAATGTCCATAAATTCTAATCTGTATCTCTGTTTGGGATCTATGACCAGTAAAATTAAAGCTTGTGAAAAAGGATACCATCCTGTTTCATGTATGTATGAATTTGAAATATCTCATGGACACTTTTTCTAGTGTCAAAAAACATCCTTTCATATCGTTCTTAGTACACTTCATGGAATTCTAGGGAAAGAAATAAAATAAGGGTGAGATTAAATTCTCAGTAAGGGTCAAGTATAGAAGAAAATATAATGAATCAATTAGAATAGACAACATGAATGGGTAATAACTGAATAAACATTCCATGTAATCAATAAACTAATAAGGAAGTTCATAAACAATATGAAAAGGTAAATAATTAAAAACACCTTCTATTTAAATAATTGGATAAGGAAAAATCAATATGGAAAGGTAATAAAAAGAAACAACAATCCATTTAATCAATAAAATGATAATTAAATACATCCATATACTATTTCATAGTGAAAATATCATGGATAATAAATACTGGATCAAAATGAAGGAAATTATTAATTGTTGTAAATCATGTATAAGGAACATTAAAACATATATCATCAATAAATTTCACTAGATGGTTTAAAACTACATATAGAAACCTATTTACTTTGTGTAACTAATTTTTCTCATGAGAACCTTTCAATGCATAAAAAGGCTATATAGAGTTTGGGGCCCACCATTCACTAGTTGTTCAAATCATTTCTTATATAAATAATCAATTTCATTAATAAAAAATATTCCTTATAAAATATCTATGTTGAATAAAGAAGACAAGTTTATCAACATTTACCCAGATAATCATATAAATATAAAATTAAACATTTTATTTAAAAATGATATATGGTTTAGGAAATAAGCATATCCATGATAAATGATATGGATAATTAGGGAAAATTCAAAGTTCAATGATCATAGGAATTGAATATTTCAATGGGACTATCAAAGGAATCAAGGATGTGAATTTCAAAACTATCCTTGCCCAAATAAATCATACACCATCTAGAGAATGAATAGGGATGATATTAATACAACATATCCCAAGTGGTGTAAAAATAAAGGGTTATTATGGCTTATAAATAGAATTATATTTTAAAAACATTATTGAGTAAAATATATTTTTACTTTGAAAATAATTTTAAAAATAATTTTCTTTTAAAATAAATTATGAAAAAAGATTCTTTAAAAATTATCCTTTAAACTTGAAAATTAATCTTCAATGTAATGACTATAGGTAAATCTATACGTATCATACAAGGTAAAAACAATTATGGGCCAAAGAGTTGAAAAATGATACTATTAATTTTAACATGTCATGAATAACCAGATGAGAATAAAATAAAATGGTTTATTGAAAAATGATCTAATAATTTATTCTAATTGAAATTCATGTGTAAACAATCCTAAAAAATGGGATTGTGTAGTAAAACCTTGAAAAGAACATAATCTTGATGTGAGAATAAATTGATTAATAGATTGGGTGTTTAAAATGTAAATCCAAATAAAAAAAGTTTAAATAATTAATTTATAGTAAAAAGTGATTACACAGATAATATTATAATATTAACAACAATGAGTAATTCATATAACCCAAAGAAAAGAAATTGGATTTTGAAATTATTTTCCACATGGTAACAATTAATTCAAATACCATTTGATGAAATAATTCAATTTGAAACTAAAAATATCATGAATAATTAATTAATCATGATTTTATGTTTCAAATTGGTAGTGGGGACAAAATATATAAGAAATTAGGTGTACCAAAATAAAATATGTCTCAAAGAAGGGAAATTGAGATGATGTCCCTTACTAGTTAGTAATGTTTGAATTATAATCCCCCAGAAAAAAATAAATTTAAATGAAACTCTAAATACCTTGAAGATAAAATCATTAATGATATAAAATAAAACATGGATAGTATATACTTCACAAAAAAGAAATAAGTGGTGAAATCGGTGTATGCCACACAAAATGAAAATTGAGAAAATGATCCCTTACCATGCATTTACTTTTTGGTGAACGTCATTTAAACTCTTTCATAATGGTTTTAAAATTTTAAATAATTTATAAAAAATCATAATAATATATCTAATATCATATATTAACTTCTTATAATATTTTATTACACATTTGTTAATAATATTTCATTATTTTCACTATTTTGGTTATTAATTTCCTAGTTTGTCGAGTATGTTTTAACTTGTTACTTGTTTTCTTTATTAACTATATCATTATTTAATAATATTAAGTATGTAAAACATTATTTAAATATCATATATAGAAAATATATATGTATTCATGAAAATATATAAAATTTGGATATAATAAATTAAACGAACCTTTTTATGGAGACGGTAGGTCATACATACGCATGAACACTACTTTCATTTCATTTCCATATTTAAAAAAATTAAAATTAAATGTTATATATGTTATTATAAATATATTATCATATTTACATCATATTGTTTAGATAGATTGATTAAAACTGTCCTTTATGTGTCACATGTATAGTGTGGATGAATCACATCACTTTGAGGCGTCGGTAGTCCACACTTCCAAAAACGATATTATCATATTCCCACAAAATGGAAAGCATAAATGTATATTTTATATAAATTTTAAAGAAGCATAAAAATATAAAAAATATGATATATATCATATAAAAATAAATTTTCCATCATAATTTATAACCATTATAGGTGGTAAAGGAAACCCTAATGACATCGTTTTCCGAGGCGGTAATTCTCTGTACACATAAATAGTAAGTTCATTACCCATTAGATGGAAGTGTGTAAAAGTTTAGGTAAAATACTTATAATAAAAAAATATAAGTATATTTAGGAGAGTTCAGTTTTTATATAAGAATATAATAATAAGAGATTTTTGGGGTGGAAAAGGAAAAAAATGAAAGTGATAGTTGATGAATGTTACCTCATTTTCAAGTAACTCCTGTTGGTTTATAACAAAATACTTACTTGGTTGTATTTATTATCAATTTTTAGATTATAGGTTGAGGGTAGGAATATTTATAGATTATTTTATCATATTTTTGTGGATACAATGTGATTTATATGTGTGAATAATTATAAGGGGTGAGTTCATTTTTATAGTGGATGAGGGGTGGCATTCTTGTAATTTTTTGAAAAAGTAATTCCACCCACATCTCTTCTATGAACATTGCATCCAATAATATTATGATTTAAATAAAAATTAATATAAGGTCTAAATATTAATAGTAAATTTAATTTGCAAATGTTTCTAGATCATTTTGGCCCTTAATTTTAACGTTTAGTGCCTTGTTTAGCTAAGTTTTCTCTTAATCACTATAATTAATTTTAATCACTTTCACGAATATTTTAAAAAAAAACTAATTATAACATATTAGAAATTATAAATTATTATAATTCCAAATATTTAATTCATTTTTTCCAAATTCAAATCAATGAAGTGGTAGAAATTAATTTAAATTTTATCCCGTAAATGGGACAACAAAGCAGGTTTCTAAAGTAAGATGTTCAAAAGTTTTCAATGTTTTTATATTCAATTTCAATGTAAAATTGATTCCAGTTAACCAAATTGGATTAATTGATATAAAATATATATAATTAAAATTTAAATTCAATCAATAATATAATTTAACCTTATAAATAAATCAGAAAAAAACAGTTTTGAATTAAAATTTAGTATTTTTCACTATTGATCAAAAAATGAAACTTCACAGAAAAATAACAAATATTCACCATATACTAATTTTTATGTTTATATTTAAAAAATTAAGTTTATTTTGATTTATAAAATTTATAAAAGTTCCAAAAAATGGATTTAAAATATTTTCTTCATTAAAAGGCGGTAAAACTATATTTAGAAAAATATAGGTTTTTTATGTAAAATTAGGTTTGGTCGTATCTTATTCCAATCAAATCTATTTAATGAATATAAAAAATATTTTACAGAATATATAATATATAAATTTCATTAATATCACTCACTAATAGTAATTAATTTAACTTATTATGAAAAAATTACTTTGGGAGCATAAAAATAAAAATATATCCTTTATATTCAATTGGTTTATTTTTGTTTCTAATTAATTGGTAAGCAATGAATTTATCTTATATTTTTATAAAAAAATATATTTTAATAAGTTTCTTAATATTATTTATAACCAATAATTTAACATTTGGTTATATCAAATTATATTAAATAATAATATATAAATAATAGATTCTTGTTCAGTAAAACTCAGCCTTGCCTATAATGAAAGTCATCAAAGAAATGTGTTGTTTCCTGGGAAACATGATAACTCAATATCATGTCCATTTCACGATATATTATGGATTAATTTTATATAAAATATTAAATATATTATAAAGTCTCATGATATTATATTACTTTACACGTTTGGTGATGCATGTCATCCATGCTATTGAATAAAAGTTTTTGAATTTCAAATTTTGGGTCCTTATAGTCATGGTGGTATTACTGGAAGTGAGGAAATATTAATGTGGAAACTTCCAGGAATTTTGGTTTCCTTGTGCACATGACATTGCAGCATATTCCTTTATGAAGATATCAAGGGAAGCATATTTTGATCTAGTTCACCGAATGTACACCATTGATTACTGTTATGCTGCACCATGGACACCTATTGGAGAGTTTTGACATTTTACAATGCCTGAAGACCAGTCAATGTTGATACCAGACATCAACAGGTTGCATGATAAAGGATTAATGAAGCCTAGTAGGATGAATAATGATATTGGCTATCCTCGAGAACAAGGGAAATTTTTTAATAGCATCATATGTCATCAGGAAGGTTATAATAAGAAATGAAACCCCATAATTTTTGGATCGAGTTCACACTCTTGGCCACAATGATATATTTTCACTAATGTGAACTTTTCATATAATCAATTACATGGTATTAATATAAAATCATATATTTTTTAAAATTTTCTGAAATTTAAAAAGACTTTTACTATCAAATAAAAAATAGTTGATAAATTAAACAACCAATTACATAAATCACACACAAGATAAACATTCCTAAATATTATATAATTTGAATAAATAAAATTTTCTTCTACATAATGTACTTCCCTTTACAAATATATTTAATATGATAAAAACATTTTGTAAACAATCCTTTGGTTTCCAAAATTAGCCTTTCATATTCAAATTTCCTAAAATATAAAATTTACATGTGAGATTACATGGAAGCATAATAAAACTATCTATAGATAAACCATAAAGAAATCATTATAGAAAAAAACCTAGAAATATACCATCATGTGAGAAATCATACACAAATGAAAAAGAACATGATTTGGGATCTAACCTATTGGTATATGTGATAGACATGAAATAAATCATCAATCCATAAGGTGGATCCAACTGATATAACATATTTGTGCACAAATCTGTTCTTAGAGTAAACAACCCTTTAAAAACATGTCTATATTCCAAGAAGAACATAGGAAAAACCAATCACCTTAAAAAAAATTCAAAACTAAACCACTTGAAAAAAATAACTTCAAGTAAACCTTTAAAAATCCTTTTATTTTCTTTTATAAAACAAATATGGTTTTATAAAATAATTCATACACATATATTATGTAAAAAACGAATCTATAAGAAAAACATGATCAAAACATGCTCATATATAACCAAATGGCATAATAAAGGGGATCCTAAAATCAACATCATATAGCCATATAAATTTAAATTAATAAATGGAAATAATAACTATCATCACATAAAATGCAACTACTTAAATTCATAAAGCATATAAACCAATATAGAATTAGTAATGTGAACCTAGGGGCTCTAACCATTAGGACATTCATGAGTGAGTAAACAAGTATTCCACATACTCAATTCCAACACATCAAAAGAAAGTTCCCATACCAATCAAGACATAACATAATATATTTCATAAATAAAATAATTGAAATTAAAAAAAACCACCTTTTCAAGGTAAAATAATATCTAAACCACTTTAGAAATATGATTTAAGAAACATGAAGACACACCCTTTTCTTTTGTTTAGAAAAACATCATAAAATAGTGGGACTAGACGCATTTTGTGTTACATTTTACCTATCATAACATTATGTTGTCCAAAATGTTATATTTATATTTTAAACTTAATTAAGATAATTTTATGTTTTATATGTAGAGATAGAGGATACTATGATATCACTAAGCATTGTTGGCATGTTTTATGTGACGTTCTAATGGTTCATGAGGTTTGACAGAACAAGTTTCATAGATCAGACCATTATCATCACATTACTCCACTAAAAACCATTATTCCATACCTACACAATGTTGGATTCTATGGTGTTGTTGTATCTGATTTTAAATTCTTTGACAATCACCTCCTTGCTTTCCACACTAAGATATGGAGTCATGAGACACACACATTCCACTTTACTGAGGGAGATATTACTATCATCATTGAGGATGTGGCAGTTATTCTTGGTCTTCTAATCTAGGGGGATACATTTATAGGACCCATCCATGGAGAGTGGACTGGTCTTGCATAGTGATTTATGGGCCTCGAGATGTGTAGTAACCCACTTACACTCACGAGTAAATGGATGGTTGATATCTATGAGATGTATTGAGAAGAACTTCTCAAAGTTACCTGCTGACATTGATCGGAAAACTATAACGTGTTAAGCTTGTTCATATATCTCTCAACTCATTGGAGGGACATTGTACACTGATCACTTTGGTATGTATGTTCACATGATATATTTGGCTATATTGGAGGATTTTGATTAGGCTGGGAGATATAGGAGGGGATCTTTGTTCTTATTATACACTTACAGATCATTATAACCAACATGCCTATCAGATCACACTGATCACGGGGTATGTGTCATCCTTATTCAGATGTGGGAATAAGAGTGAATCCCTCACATCTCCAATATTGTTGATGGTCAACAACTTCATATTAGTGCACTGCATGAACTTCCATTTGGATGCCAGTATGATCAATCATATTTATTGTTTTCTGATACTACTATGAGTTGTTGAATTTAATTCCTTTTTATTTATTACTTTCCTTGTTTTATGTTATAGGTGTATTCAAGCACACCACTTTTTCAGGATGATGAGGTATAACTTAGGTGCATATCGTGTTATGTTGGATAGTCGATTACCCATAAATGTTAGTTTATAAAGTCTTTACATGACTAATAAATTTTATAATATAATATTTTTTTTATAAGTAATAAGTTTTTTTTAATGTCACAAGTCATTTTAGATTACATGGATGCCATACTGGGATCTATTTCTCCAGCTTCCTATATACTACATTGAAGAGATTCACAATGTCATGTCTATAATGACTCTCATTCACTTTAATATTGTTGAGTGGAACAATCATGATAGATTGATGCACTAATTATTATATTTTTAACATATTCCCATTCCACCTAGACAATTAGCAGCTCTTGATTATGTGAAGCTGGTAGGTAGGAAAGTTGTTGACTGATTATGACAACATAAAGAGTATCTGGATCTCTAGGATTGAATAGTATAATTTCATATCAAGGGTATGAATATGATGAAATTACCTATATCAAAAAATCTTGATTATTATTCATGGTATAGAACACTCGATTACAACATATTATCCACATGTATAATCTAGAGGAGGAGGAAGTTTTTAGCTAAGAAGGTACCATACAACATCACAGGGGATGATGCTATCATATCATGTTCTACATGATATTATCTTTTATCATCCACCCCAAGGAGATGACATTCCTACTCAAGGAGTGGAGTCTCATATACAAGAACCTCCCCCAGTAGCTACTAATTTTTAGGAGCCATGATGATGATGATGCACACTATGTAATGATGTTTGTGAGGACTCAAATATTCCACAGGTAGAGGTCACACCTCTAGAAATCCATCCTCATCCAATTGAATATGTGAATTAGGAGGCCTGATATCTATTTTTATTTTCAGGATTTCCATATTTTTCTCTAGTTACAACTGATATCATCTTCGATCAAGGGTCATCTCTCATTCCTCCACCTTTCATGCATGATCCTTCATATGAATTTTGGTTCCCAAAAGAGACGGTGGAAGTTAATTCTAGTTATGTAGTGGTGGATGGATCAGGTTCACATGAAGACATCCAGATGAAACATCCTCTAGATGGATCATAGCTAGAGAATTTGATATTCAATGTTCTAGTGTCCGAGGAATATCCCTCTGAAGGTCATCATACTTCACACCAATATAGTGGTTAGTGATCTCGATACAGGAATCCCATTTTCACACTAGATTATTGGAAGTGACCACATCATAGATAGTGATTGTACCCATTATTTTATATGTTTTATGTTGACTTATGGTATTTGAAATAAAAATTCATTCTATAATATATATTATTATTTTTTCTTTTAAATTTTTGAAATTCATTTTACTATCAACCATTTTGCACAATTTTTTGTTAGTGTTTTAATTTTAATTTATATGTTTCTTGTAGTTTAGTTTTTATAATATTTCTAAGTGGACTACATGAAACATAGGAAAAATTATTAAATATCAAGTGGGTAACTTTAAAATAATATAAAATATAAACTATAAAAAAATCAACTTAAAACTAAAAATATAGCACAGAAATGTAAAAATTTGTTAAAAATAACAATAATTTCATCAATGTATTCAACCGCAATAAATTTTTATGAAAAATAAATTATTTATTTAAAACGTAATATTTACACCTTCAAAAATAAATGCATAAAAATAATAGTTTAACTAAAATCCAAATGAAATTTAAAACACTAAATAAATATTTCAAAATAATTAAAAATAAAAAGAATGTCAAAAAAATTATAAATACAAATGTAATGTTTTTAAAAAACAATATATAATGACACTAAAAATATTTTTCATTAATTGTTTTTATAAAATAATTATTATTTTCAATTATGTTTTATAGGTTTAGTAAGTTTGTTAAATTATATTTAGATTTTCTATCTACAATATTTTTTTTGACTTTCAAAGTCTCAGACTCAAAAATTTATTATGTTTCATGTTTATGACTTTGAACGTGTATAAATTATAAAATTTATATAAAATCTAAATGAAATTTGAAAAATAGGCTCAACATATAAATAATAATTGAAAATATATAAAATCAAAAATATAAAAAACAAAACATAATTTACAATTCATAAAATTTATTTCTTAAAAACATAACATTGTCACTTTCAAATATCAATGATCATCATTATTATTAAGTATTATATTATTATTTACATTACTATGAAGTATTATTAAATATGTTATTATAATTAAATGATTTTAATTAAATTATTAATATATATTAATTATAAAATTAAATATTTACAATGATTAAAATAATAAATATTAATAATGATGTAAATAATATAAGTGTTAATGCAACTAATAATGTGACTAATGGTATATTTTTAAAATAAATATTAATTATATTAGTAATAAAAAAATTTAATTACTCATTATAATGATATCATTAAAAAATTGTTTTTATATATCTAAATCTAAGAAAAATTCAAATAAAATAAGATGTATATTAAATATACAGACACATATATATAATTTAAAATTTTGATTTGTACAAAGGTGTCTTCAGCCTTGCTGCATTTGGACTAAAACCTAAAGACGGAAAGGTCGATTCTACTTTGGTGAATTAGTTTTATGAATATTTTTAACCATGAATTGTTTTATTAAATATTTAAAAAACTATAAAAAATCACTAGAACTAATTTCCAACAAGCAAGGTGATACCGCTAGTCATTCTACCTATGCTAAGACACTATAATATAGCTAATGAACTCCCCAATTGGATGTCACACCAATAATAAAAATTCACATAAAACTGATTGGGAAACCCTCCAGCCACTCACAACCTCAAATCCATGGCATGATGTCGCAAACATGGAAGGGTAACACCATGATAACCTCTCTAGAAAAAACCCTGGAAAACAACCCATACCATACCCCAAACTAATCAGGGAAAACCACGGGACATGGGATGAAAAGTGGGGAAGAACCGATCAGAGCCCACACCCCTAAATACCACATGAGTAACATTCATTTTAAGATTACATTAGAGATGATAGAAGGCTTGGACCCAATTGAATAGAATGAAACATGGAAAAGGAAACCACTAAAGGACATAAGCTAGTGAACCACAACAGCCTCCACCACCTTACGCCCAACGACTCAACAGAGAGAGTATAGGGGAGACTGATCCTATCAGCTAGCCAAAACCTATATATTATATTACTATATATATTTATATATTCAATCAATTATTTATTTATATATGATTTTTTATTATATTAAATGTTCTCTACACAATACCTTTTATGATTTTTGTATAATTGTTTATTTATTCATATAACTATCACAATAAATAATTCAGTTCAAATATAATTCAAACTTCATATACCTTGATTAAATAAATAAATTCAAAAACTATTTTAAATAATTTTTTGATTTTTTTGGTAAATTAAATTTATTTTTTCGATCATTTTGAAAAATATAATTATTAAGAATTAATGTATGAAATTTTTAGAAATTTCATTTTTTTAGGCTCACAAATTGTAGTTTATTTACATTGACCTAAGAGTAAATATTATCACTTTTATATTTATCGTTTAATGTCACTATTGATTTGAAAATTAAAAGTGGGAATAATTTAGTATATTAGTCACAATATTAGAGATAAAATAAAATAGAATTTAATAATTGAGGAATGAGGTAGAAAAGAACTGTACAATGCTTAATTATATCCCTCTTTTGTTTTTATTTTTTTATATTTTGGGGGAAAGTCAGGTGCCTTACCATTTATTAGTGATTTTAGGCTTGGATGGAGGGAATCACATTGATTTTTGGTAACACTTGTCTAAGAAAAGTATAAATAAGTAAAAAAATCTTTTGTAATAATATCTAAAACATTTTCATTTTAATTAAATTAAACATTAATATTAGCATACACTACCACATATTTTACTTTATCTAATTCAACCCTATATTAGTGGTAAAAAAGTAATGATAAAGGGGGTAATTTTGTCATCACAAAAAAATGATATCCATTTTTTTGAAAAAAATGTATGAATATTTATATACCTATACAATTTATAATATATATATATAAATATATTTTTATTTATTTCAATATTTACAAACTAATATATACTATCCATATATTCTAATATATGTCCATAAATATTATAACATAATATATGTAGATAAATATAAATAAGTGTAATTATATTTATAGATACACATATATATAATATATATAAATGTATGTATGTTTTATATATATATATATATATGTATGTATGTATGTATGTATTTATTTATATACATACATACACACAAGAAATATTTATTAATGTATTTAAACATAATAATATAATTATATATTATTCTATGAATAAATATATGGATAAAAATATAACTATATATATATATATCATAAAATAAAGAACAAGGAAAAATAGAGTTGTGATAATGGTGCAGGCGCACAGGGGTGACTTGTCATGTTTGAATCCAAGGGGAGGAATTTCCCACCCTGACCTCAAATACTTTTTATTTTTTCCTTTTATTGGTCTCAGGTCTTTTGTTGAATTTTTGTTTTAGATCCCGGTTTAACATTTTTCAATTTTGGAAGTTTTTTGTTAGTTTTAGGCATGTTCATGGGCACTGCATGGTTAGAAGAAACCATACAGTCAGCCCAGGTACATGTGTGATCACTTTTAGAATGGACAGAAGCCACCATATGGTTCTTGCAT
Organism: Viscum album; assembly: GCA_963277665.1. Classification (NCBI taxonomy): domain Eukaryota; kingdom Viridiplantae; phylum Streptophyta; class Magnoliopsida; order Santalales; family Viscaceae; genus Viscum; species Viscum album. The sequence goes on along the minus strand of OY728135.1, from coordinate 88,722,753 downwards.
GATCGCTTGAGCCTTGCGGGGTAACCATGTGGTTTCCCATCCGATGGTCATACCACATCGCGGCATGAATGGCCTCCCCTCTCCCCTTTCTCATACACAACCTACTCCAGACGAGTTCCTCCATGAGTTGCTCTTACCCTCTAGCGACCTTCTTCCATTGGTTTACTATGCGGACCCCCCTTCGTTGAGTATCATCTCCCTTTACCCTCTCTATTTCAAGGATTTTAATGGTGGATTATTGTTTTTTCAAACCCTAATGAATAGGGTTTGTGTGTGGTTTGTGTTTCTTTGGATTTTGGGTATTTGGTTGGTCCTAGAGGCCTTGTTCTTCCTCCCATAGAAGCACCATTGCATCTACACCCCTTTGAGGTAGGTGAATTCTTGTTTTTCCTTTCTAAAATATTTTTTTGATACTTTTATTCTTTTAATTAGTATTTAAAATTGATTTGTGTGCTCTTGGTTCATATGGTTAGCTTATTGTTGTGTTTTTATACTGGTAGAATTTATTTTAAATATATTTTTAGATGATTCTTGGTTTATGCTTATATGTGTCAATGTTAAATGTTTTTTATTAATCTCCAATTTTGTTTCAATAAATTTTTATATATGATTCGAAATTTTATAATTCTTATGAATACCCTATTGTGGTGTTTGTATGGTAATAGAATTTGTTAAAAATATCTTTTAAGCTAAATCTTTCATTATTCCTAATTATGCACACACCCAAAAGGGTTTGAGTAAATGTCATTTTAGTTTTAATAGTTAAATTGGTTTATTTTTGTGGTTTTGTCCTTTAGAATTATTGTGTTAAAATGGTTGTATTGTGAATTGGGATTTTATGTGGAACATAATGTTTTTTGTCATGGTTTGTAAGTTGTTTTGGAAAGTTCTAATGGTTTCTAAAATGCTCATCGGCACTTTTGGAAATTATGTGGAATTGATGGGTTTGGTTTGAAAAGAAAGTGTTAGTTTTAAAAAATGGTTTTTGGTCTTTCATGGAATTTAGAGGGTGTTATTAGATGATGTAACATCCATGTGTTCACTAGGTACACACATGGATGTGAATTCAAGTGAAGACAACACTCTTAAACTCTTTTCCATTAAAAGAGTCCCATCTATCCTTCCTTTCCTTTTTCTTGAAATAGTCCCATGTCTTTCCAAATGGTAATGTTTTTCGTAATATGATTTGATATTATGAGTTTAAATATATTCCATAAATCTTTCCTGTTTGGATCAAAACAATTCTTGATAAATGTTTGGGAAATTAAAGGAACATTTGGCATTGCAAAAATAGAAGTGCTATATGGTGTTGTTTTGGAAATAGTATGAAAATGATTTTAATAAATGAATTTGGTTCTGTAAAGATTAAGGCTCCGTTTTCAACAATTATATTTTCAAAGAAATGATTTAAATGTATAAATGAAGTGACGACTCAGTTGGAACCATGTATGATGTGATAAAAAAATAAATAAATATATATATATATTGGGAAATCCTATAGTAGGGATATCCCTTATGGGTAATCGTATAAGGTGTCTGTGTTTGGGGTAGGCAAGTGTGGTGATGGAAAATAACATGAGTCACGCATGTAAGGGCCTCCTACTAACATAGTACTACCACCACCATATGTTTCTGCATGTCTTTTTTAGGATTGAGTGAAAATTACTAATCAACCATGATTAGACTGTTTGGTACCCCCTATATTTTTTGTTATGCTAAGTGGATTGTGCCACTAGTAAGGATAGTTTTGGGAAGTCAGTTTTTTATTGACTTAGGAGATTCACCATACACCGACATGTGGTTTGGAATTGAGTACCTCATGGGGTAATTTATGGATGTTTAGGAAATCCCATGGTTACTATTTTTATCTTCCTATTTACTTTCTATTTCATTTAGTTTTTAGCATACAATGTTTATTTATTTATTTTCAAAATAGCCCTATATTGTTTTGATTAGGTATTTGGTTTAGTTTTTTGTATCAAAGGGATAATATGTTTTGAAAATGAAATGTGGAGTATGCTAGTTTTTAAAATTGGAAAGAATGTTCTTGCTAAGTTAAATGTGAAAACCCTATTTTTTAATTTTACTTTCGAACTAGAGTTAATGGAATGTTTTTGGGGAAGTAAAATACATGAATCCTGTAGTTATTGCCTACTGAACTGTTATCTCACACCCAAATTGTACCATTCGGTGTCGGTAGACCTGAACTGTTTTGTAAGTTTAGTTTCTTGTTTAGTTTATCTAGTTCAAGATGGATCTTATAGAGGTTTATTCATGGTATGGTGGTGAACTTGAGGTCACATGGATATTTTTGGGAGCAGTTTAGTTTGGTTTCATTCTGTTTTAGTTTTGTATTTATTTTTTCAACCACGTTTATTGGTTGTAATCGAATCTATTTATTTAGATTCATTGAGGTTCAGTTGATGGTTATATTTTTGTCAGGTTTATTTATCTGATATTGGTATTTTGGGATTAAATCATTCCCATTGGTTTTATTTTTTGATGCTTAACACTAGTTTACAGCCTTTGGGGATCGAGAACATCCTCTAGGCCTTGTCGCTGGCCAGGTCAGAAGATATCCTAGTCTAGTTTGTGAAAAAATGGTATCAGAGGAGGCCCTTATTATTTGGGGTGTTTGGTAGTTATAGATTACGATTTTCGGGAATGAGGAGGTAGGAACGGGAAGGACATCATGTACCCTTGTCGTACCGATCCTTGAGTTACCAAGGGTAGTCTGAGAATTGAGTCTTTTGTCTTTATTATGGATTGAGGGATAACAACAGAGGTGAACTAGTGTTACATTGTGATCCAACATTTAGTAGTGACCCATGTAGAGTCCAAGTGAACGGTTAGTGTCCATCTTAGTGTTATAAATTACTTGGGGAATGCATCACTAATATTTCACTGAGTTAGGCATATTCAATAGTTCTTCATTTTGGTGGTTCAGTGCAAGTTGTGCTTCATCTTGGATTTGGGGGGTGTAAGGGTGTTTTGAGAATAAAAATGGGTTTTAAAATGAGAGTGTTTTCCCTTAAATGGTTTAAATTTGTATAGTGGGTTTTAAAATTAGTTTTTTTTAGATTTGAGAATATGTAAAATGTTTGGATTTTCTAAATAAATGGTTTGAGCGCAATCTTAGGTACTCCTTATGAGCATTTTAATATGTGAGGGTGTGTATGGAATGTATGTGTTGGTGCATATGGATGGAAGCAGATGAACACATGTGAAACATTTCATGGGATTAATTAGGTGTTTATTTGAAATTAAAGTCGTTGATTTGTTTTTCCTAAGATAATTTGGAATAAAAATGATTTTAGAAACAAATTGGGTTTAAAGAGAGGGTTTTGGTATTTGTAAAATAGCCTTGTAAGAAGGTATTTTTGAAATTTAAATGAAAATGGTGGCTTTGGAAAAGGGATGTCTTGGTTATGCCTCTGTGTGAATTACTTTAGAGCTGGTTGTTTTGGCTCAAGTTTTTCCTTTTATTTTTTTTGTTTGATGATGGTTTAAATTCATATTTTCCATGTTGTTCATAAAATGTCACCTAGAAAGGTCCTGAAAGTTTCTGATGAGTCATACCTAGTTTTTGGTTATTCTCAAATGTTTCATGTTCTTTAGAGTGATTGAGGTTATTTAGAGGTAATGGAGTGACTTGAGGAAGTGGAGCGCGTCTTCATAGTGTTGGGAACTCTTTAGGCTATTAGAGTTTGACCTTCCCTGGTGTTGTTTAAAGGTCCATCTTTGGGAAGATGAGAGTTGTTCATGCCTCAATCATGGAATTTGTTTGGTTTATCTATATATGTTTTATAGGAATCATTTCTAAAATAAGGATATGTGACTAGGGGATGTTAGTTCCTAACTATGAGGAAGGAGATGATTCAGCCATTAGATCCCTAGCCATAGGTCTCGGGATGAAGCTCGTGTATAGTCCGGAGTTGTGGGGGGTGAGTGAAACCTTGGTCTGGTTTTGTTCTAATCATTGGGATGGAAGTATCTAAAGTATCCTTGTTTTAGTTTTTTTTGTTGTTTTGGGTTCATCTTATCCTATTAAAAGTGTTATGAACTTTTCCATTCACAATATAAATGGTTGAGTTTATATAAATTTGTCTTTTTTAACCATTATTTCTCTTTAAAGTGTGATAGACCCTTGTGAGGGTTGGTTTTGGTTTTTGTGGTGCTCGTCTGGCGATGTGTGTTCTTGGGTTGTTTGGGAAGTGGTAAATGGTGTATCCGGTTTTAGATTGTGTTCTTATCATGGGTTTACCATTGTGTTGGGGGATCATTTTGTGCAGGAAACCTCTAGTTTTTGTAGTGGTGTTGTTTCACTTGTGCTAAAGAAACTGAATTAGTTTGTGTTGGTAATTCCCTAGTTCTTGGTTGCGGTGACGGTGTTGTTTGGATGGTATAGAGATGATGTCCCTGTATTTTGGGTTGCTTATAGTGGGGTTTTCTGTTTAAGTCTCAGTGGTGTTGTTCATCTTATGTAGAGAACTCTGGTAAGTTTGGGTTGGCAGTTCCTGCATTTTCCCCCTCTCCAGGGTGGTGTGTTTGGGATTTAATTTCTATACTTGTTGAGTCCTTGTGGTGGGGAGAAACCTATCGTGTTCTCTCGTTATCTTGTGTTTTGGTTTCTTCTGGGTCGTTCGGGTGTGACTTGTGGAGTTAAAGGTCACCCTGAAGTTCTTGGTTTCTCTCAGTTTTGACTAGGCATGCATTCGAGTTTTGGCTATCTTTGAGCTTGGTGACTTTATGGGGGCATAAGTGTTTGTGGTGGAGATAATTGTCACACACAAACCTCAAATCCATTTTAATTTATCCTTTTATTAGTATAGTATCTTTTGGTATAATTTTTAGCTTTGTTGATGCTTTTAAAATTTTGAAGGTTGGAATTTTGTGGTGGGTTTTGGGCCTGTGAATGGGAACCACATGATTAGTGGAAATTGTGCTATCAGCCCATACACATGTATGACCACTTTTGGAATGGACCGAAGCAACCACACAGTTCACTCATGATCTCTTGATCCATGGTGTGTAACTGTGCGGTTTCCCAATATTCAAATAAATAAAATAAAATAAAATAAAATAAAATAAAATAAAATAAAAAATTAAAATAAAACAAATAGAATGTTTTAACCATCAAAATAATAATATTATTGTTTTGGATAATAATAATAATAATATTAAAGTTATTATTATTATTATTATTATGTTTTTATTATTAATTTATATTTATTGTTAGGTTTTAAATTAAACCATAAAGTGGGTTTCTCCCCTTCTCTCTCACCCCCTTATGTGTCGCCCCCTTTCCCCTTCTCTCTCCCTACGTGCACCACCACCTGCACACCTCCTCTCCTCTGGTGGCCTCCCCACCTCCTTTGGCGGCAATACCTCCTAAGGGAATGGTTGGAATCCCCTTTTCCCACTTCTCACATGCGACTAGCTCCGGCTGAGGTCCTCCAGCGAGCTGCTCCAACCCTACATCGACCGTGTTCCTCCATATTGGTGTGTGTACTTGCCTCTAGTGAGTATCCTCTCACCTTATCCTCTCTCTTTCTTGGGTTTTAATAAGGGTTTCTTTTCTGGAAAAACTATAATGATTAAGGTTTTCATGTGGTTTGTGTTTCTTCGAATTTAGGGTATGTGGTTGGTCCGGGAGGCCTTGTTCTACCTTCCATTGAATCAACATTGCATCTTCACCCATTTGAGGTAGGTGAATTCACATTTCTTCTTTCAAAATCATTCTGTTGATACTTTCATTCTTTAAGTTAATTTTTAAACTTAATTATCATGCTTTTGATGCATTTGGTTAGCTTATTGAATTGTTTCCATGATGCTATAATTTATTAAAAATTGGGTTTGAGGTGATTCTTTGTTTATACTTATATGTTTTGATGATAAATGTGTTTTAATAATCCCCAGTTTGGTTTAAATAATTTTTTATATATGATTCACACTTTTATAATTCTTATTCATACACTATTGTGGTCTTTTTAGAGTAATAGAATTTGTTAAAAATATCTTTTGAGGTGAATATTTAATTATGCCTAAGTAAGAACACACAAAAAAGGGTTAGATTAAATTTAAATTTAGTTTGAATTGCTAAATTGATTGATTTGTGTAGTGTTTTTGGTAAAGACCCTAATTTTTTCAGGTAATTTTTTTTAATTATATGGAAATATTATGAGTCCGTGAAAATTGACGGCATGTGATTCTGAGGCCCGAAGTGCCCGGAATGAATTTCTAAACTTTATTTTATGTACGTTCAGTAAACGCGTGAGTGGGTTTTTGTAACTTTTAAACCAGTTCTTGGAATTGAAATCAGAGGACATCGTTGAACTCGCAGCGCCGATATTCACTTAAGGAGATCTTTACCTTGACGGTAGTAGGATGAGGGTGGAAGATAGTATTTCAGTTTTTCATGGAAGAAGAAAAATAAAATAATTAATTTTTTTTTGAAACCTCTCTTTTTGAGTTATGGAGGTGGGGACCACCCGAGCTAGAAAACCTCCCAATTTTAATTTTGTGGTGGGGACAAACTGAACCCCTATTAATGTGGGAAAACCTTTCAACCCTTAAATTAATTAATTTTGCCACCTTCAATTAATTAATTATTCCAACATCAACTTAATTAATGGCCAACTCTAATTAAATTAATAAAACTTAATTTAATAAGTTGGCACATCATTTTCCTGGGGGGAAATCATAGAAAAAGGTGAGAGTTGGGAGAAATTTGGAGAAACATTTCCTCCAAATGAATAATTCCATATCAAATGGAGAACAAATTTCAGAATCAAGAACGGGGATGACGCATGATCCCAACCTCAGAAACTTGTTACGGAAGCGACAATCGTTGGCACCCTCATCACTTTCATCGACATCATCTCACGACACTTCCAACGAGAAATCGATGTAGGGATTGTTGTTTGTATACACCTTATCCTGTTCTTGACATTCATCTACATTCAATAAAAATTATGCTGCTTGATACCGTTCTAACACGGAGGGTGCGGGCCAAATGAACACAGCCCGACCTCTCCACAATCTTTGTGGGATTTTGATTGTCTTGAATCGATGGCGACATTCCAAGGTGAGTGCAGAAGTCTATGGAATGAAGGATGGGACATTAGGGCATGCCTGGTGACTCGAGGTACATCGCTGTAAAGGCTCGGGAGTGGCGGCCAACACTCCGGCCAGCCGCGAAGACGATGGCGGCGCAACCACGCCGCCGAAGGAGGACCGCGGCTGGTCGGCCGCGGCAGATCAGAGGTGGAGACCGGTGCTCAGACAGCCGCATGAAGGTGGTGGCGGTGCGCGACCATGCCGCTGGTGTGCAGGTACCACGACACAAGGCCGTGACGACGAAGGAGGGAGGCCGACTCGCTGTCGGCCGTCAGTGGTGGGACGGCGTGCCACCGCAATGCGGATGAGGCCGCATGCCACCGAGCATGGGCTGCGCACCACGGGCTGCCCAGCGACCCTCCCATCGCGGGCCGAGCTGTACCCTGTGGGTTGGGTCAGATCCCATAGGTCGGGCCGGACCCAGGGCTAGACCCGGTTTAGGTTGGCCCAGGTCGGGGTGGGCTGGGTCGTTCTGACCGGGTCGGACCGGACCCAGACCAGCTGTGACCCTTTTTCTCTGTTTTGTCCATAACATGAGCTACATGTGACCATTTGATAAACACTCTATGGAGCTGAAAACCGTGGATCGAGATGCTTCTTTTGGGATACCCCAATTGAGATTTGGATAAAGTTGGGGTACAACCAGGTTGGATCGAATATGAATCCAACCGGGCCATCGGGACTAAAAGGCCAATAAATTATAGACTGGGAATCTGATTGATGCACCGTCTATTGCATTGAGACCCCTTTTATGTGACGGTCCTTCCGGATACTTCTTTATGGGGCATCGTGGCAGTTGGAGTATCGACATGTGGCTTTAGGAGTAGACCCTCCCGGGATCAAGCGCGCTTAGTGTGGGAATCCTGTGGCTTGCTGTAACATGAGAAAAGGATCATATGTGGGTCTATGCTTTGTGATCCTATGTGAGTCAGTGTTTGAGAGTCCCACATGGATCCGATCTAGGAAATCCACATGGTACTACTCTATGATCCTACATGGGTCTGCTGTACTAGGATCCTACGTGGGTCTGATGAATTAGGATCCTACGTGGGTATGATGATTTAGGATCCTACATGGGTCTGCCTCTTAACAGAGTAATATGATTCGGTAGTTACATATAATCATATTTACTACCGTACCTAAGTTATACCTAGTGTGAGTTGAGTCTTTACCTTTGTGGTAATCATCTGTGTGGTGTAACTTTGTGGTGCATACCTTTGTGGTGTTACCTTTGTGGTATTCTTCTGTATGGCGTTACCTTTGTGGTACTTACCTTTGTGGTGTGACCTTTGTGGTAATATTTCCTCTATTGAATAGTTTATCTCTTGGCTAAATGAGTTGGGACTTGTGTTTTCCTCATGAATGATATGGGTGTACTTGATAAGTTAAGTATATGTATGGGCATATACCTAAGTAGAGTTGTCAGTTGTTTTCATGCTTTGTGGTTTATCCTTTGTGGATTTTCTGAGACCTTTGAGGGTCTTGGGGTTCCTACTGAGTATCATTATACTCACCCCGGCACAGGCTACGCCTGCACCTTATTGTGTTTGGTGCAGACGACGGACAGCACTGACGGAGGACGAGGGTACCAGGACTGGAGGTAGTTCGGAGGTGGACATTAGACAAGGCATACCACAGGGACAACCATTTGAGATTTATACCTACCCTTCTGGTAGGATCCTTGGAGGGTGTTCACTGGACCTATTTACAGTTTTGCTTATACTTTCAGTTTACTCGTACTTTACATTTGGGCTTTTATTCTGGCCCCCTTTTTCTTTTCGTACACACCCTGTTTACTATACAGTTTCACTTTGTGTTTGTATCCTTCTTTGTGCTTAGTTGTGTGAGTTTCAGGCTATAAAGGCGATGCCTTCCTAGTTTTTGGATATACGCCTTTCGGTGCTAGTCGCCATCCCATGGCCTATGGAAGGCAGGCCTGGGGTAGTCACGACACGGACCCCGGGGGATGGATCGTGACATTTTTCTTTAGAAGTATTATGTTAAAATGGTTAGATTTTGATTTTGAATTTTATATGGAACATAGTGTTTTTGGTCATGATATGTAAGTTGTTTTGGAATGTTCTATTGGTTTATAAAATTCTCATTGTCACTTTTGTAAATTAAGTAGAATTCATGGGTTTGGTTTTAAAATCAATTGTTAGTTTTAAACATGGTTTTTGGACTTTCATAGAATTTAGAGGGTTTCATTGGATGATGTCACATCCATGGGAGAACTTTGTGCACACATGGATGTGCATTCAAGTAAATATGGAACTCTTAAATCCTTTTTCATTAAAATATTCTCATCTCTCCTTACTATCCTTTTTCTTGAAATGGTTCCATGTCTTTTCAAAAAGGTAAAATTTCGCTTCAAGTGGTTTGAGATCACGATTTTAACTGTACTCCGTAACGCTTTTCCCGTTTGGATTAAAATTTGTTTTGGTAAATGTTTGGGAACTTAAAGGCCCATTTTTCACCAAAAAATTAGAAGTGGTATTTGGTGTTGTTTTTGAAATAGTATTCAAATGATTTTAATAAATGCATTGGGTTATGTAAAGCTAAAGGCCCAGTTGGAAACACTCATGTTTTCAAAAAATTATTTAAATGTCTAAATAAAGTGATGACGCAGTTTCCACCTTGTATGATGTGCTGCAAATATATATATATATATATGGAGCCTCTATAGAAGGGATATACCTTATGGGTTATCATATAGGGTGTCCGTGTTTGGGGTAGGCAAGTGTGGTGATGGCAGGTAAGGTGAGTCACGTTTGTAAGGACCTCATACTTACATAATACTACTACGATCATGAGTCCCTGGGTGTCTTTTAATGTATTTAGTGATGGATGTTAATAAACCCCGATTAGACGGGTTGGTACCCCTAGATTTGTTATTAGCCTAGGTGGGTCGTTCTAGTGGTGAGGCTAGTTTAGGATAGAAAGTTGGCTATTGACTTAGGGGCTTCACTATATGTCGACAGGTTGTTCCGAACTGAGTACATCCAAGGGTTTTATAGGGATGTTTTGGAAATCCCATGGTTACTATTTTTATCTTCTTATTTACTTTCCTTTCTTTTAGTTTTCATCATGCAAAATTTATTTATTTAATTTCAGCACATCCCTGTATTGTGTGGATTAGGTATTTGGTTTAGTTTTTGGTATCCAATGGATAATATGTTTTGAAAATGAAATTTGGTATGTGTTTGTTTTTAAGATTGGAAGGACTATGTTTTCTAAGTAAAATGTGAAAACCCTATATTTGTAACTGTATTTTCAAACTAGTGTTAATAAAACGTTTTTGGGAGAGAAAAATACATGGATCCTTCGGTGATTTCCTAATGATCTATTGGATCAAAACCTACTTGTACCATTTGTTTTTGGTATACTCGAACTGTTTTATAGGTTTAGTTTCTTGTTCATGTTATCGGGTTTGAGCTGGATCTTATAGTAGTGCAGTATTGGGATTGTGATGACCTTGAGGACACTCGGATATTGTTGGTAGCAGTTTAGTTTTTTTTCTTTCAGTTTTTGTTTTGTATTATTTTTCCTTCCATGTTTATCAGTTGTAGTTGAATCTATTTATTTATATTCATTAAGGTTCAGTTGTTGGTTATCTACTTGTCTGGTTTTTTATCTGATCCTATTATTTTGGGCTTAAATTGTTCCCATTGGTTTTATGTTTTGATACCCGACACTAGTTTCTAGTATGTGGGGATTAGTAATTTCATTCGGGACATGTCGTGGACCGATTCAGGTGTCGGTTCAGATGATATCCTGGGCTAGTTCATGATAAGGCACACATGAGTGCAGGTATGAGATAGTAGTTCTCTAACACTGATAAAGGGAAAAAGGAGGGCTATACAAGTGGTGATAAAAAAGTGGGGTTGGTGTCTCATGATGATAAAATTATGGTGGCCACCCTTCCAAATATCACCCCTATTTATAGAGTATATACATATATTTGACTTTTAACTGGTCTTTTTAGCACTGATAATGGCCACTTTTATCATAACTACAAAAATGAAGTATTAAATGCGGCCTTTTATTAGCACTGATAAAAGACCCCCTTTAAAAGTCTTTTTTAGCACTGATAAAAGTGGCCTTTACCAAGAATTTTTTTAGAAGTGATAAAAATGAATTCATTTTAATGTTTATTAGATTAAAAATGATTTTTAGTGATGATAAATACTTTTTATAGCACTCTTAAAAGTCAGTTTTGTAGGAGTGATACCACACCACTCATTAAGAAACCAATACTTATCTTCAAAGGTGGTTAAAGAAGTTTCCATATTATAAGTGTATAAAATAACTTTTCTTTTAATGGTATTTTTGGGATTTATGATTTACCTAACATGTTATGTATGATTTGTCTCACAATGTTGAGTTAAATGAACTATTGAGTTAAAGAGTAGAGAAATAAAAGCTATAACTAAAGGTGATTTTCTATGATAAAATCACATTCATGTAACATTTCAGAAGTATTGAACCACTTTATATATATCTCTATTGATGGTCCTTATATTCCTAAAGACAATTTTCATCCATAACCCAAACATTTCAAAAAAATTGCATAATGTTACAACTAATTGTAATGTTTCATTAAACATTAAATAAAAAATATAACTCTTAAGGTATTTCCTAAACTATCACAAAACTTCTTTAAACATCATTAAATGATTCTATAATAACTATATAATAAATTATAGTGGAGGATTATTGAGACATGTGTTATCTTCTAACACATTCACTTCAATTTACCTAAACACGATGTTTTGATATTTACTAAAACATTATTTTCTTCAACAAAAAACCTAGACATGTTTAATATATTCATGTTATGATTTATCTTTAGTGTATATTTATATAAATATATCCATTTTTTTAAAGTATCATAGAATTTATAAACTCTTACCTTATATCACATGATATGTAATAACTCGTAAAATCATATCCAAAACCCCCTTTTTCATTTTCTCAATAAAACCATTTGGAGACGATATCATTATGCTATTAAAGTTTTTGTATAAATAATTTCAAAAAACTTATCCTTATTGATACACCCACATAGGCCTAAAATAAAGTTCATATCCCCCCAAGGTATAACCCACCCAAATAACTACTTTATTTAATTATATATATTTGGCTTCAAGTCCCATTGTGATTGAATCCCATTACATGGCACGTAGGTTAAAAATTTATCCCAACGACCATTATGTGAATAATAATACTGCTACAGTACCTATGCTTCTATAATTCTTACTACAATACCACCACTGCTATAGTACCACTGGTACTACAGTCATGTCTTCCACTTCTATAATACCTTCCACTGCTACCATGTGACTTTATAGTGTTGAAAATAATTACTCATTCTCTAATCCATAATTATAATATAGGATAAAATTCTAGAAAATTTTCAATTACACTCAAGATATAAAAGGATCTGGGATGATCTCCTTCAGAAACATGTCTCTCCATACCTATGTCTTACAGATATATTCTATACATCATATATAACTATGAAATCCCTTTTTCAAATAAATTGAGTGAACATTAGACACAAAATATGTCAATATTATATTTTATTGTTTATACATTGTTTATTCTTTGAGTAAAGAAAAAATAATATGATTAGACATATTTAATTTCATTTATCTAAGTAGATGAATAAATTACATGTTATTCACCAAAGTATATAAGTATATATAATGTCCTGTGTTTTGGACCAGGTCATAATTTTCAAGAGAATTTAAACTTTATTTGTTTAGTGGACGATCCAAATATTAAAATGAGCCTAGGAACATAATTAAAATAATTTTATCACTTGTAAGTGATTTTTTGGGATAGGTTTAAGTCTTTGGAGGTGTCCCAATCATTTGGATCAGTTTTAAATGTGTCTAGATATGAAAACTCGGTTTTAGAAGAAGAAACTATTTGAACATAGTTGTCACAAGATTAGTTTAACTGTGCGGGTCAACCGTGCGACCAATTTTATTAAGGGGAATAGTTTTTTTAAGCCATGTAACCTCCCATGGGTAATTTTGAACCTTTTTTTCAGGTGTGTAGAGGTGACTCAAATGGGTTGTGCATGGTTTTCCAAAATTGTGCACCTAGCCAACACCCTTAGTTAAACTTAACTAGTAACTATACAAGGTTGGTACATGGTTTTCCAAACTATGTGGTCACACCATGTAGATCTTTAATGAGTTGGAAATGAATTTTTTTTACCTCAAACCTATTTCTCCCCCCTATTCCTTCTTCACTCATGCTTGATAGGGGGATCTGTGTGGGAGCTCCTTCCTCTCATCTCCTAGGATTTGAGTTAGGATCTTCATCTGGCCTCTAAATCAAGTTCCACAAGGTGAATTGGAACCATATCAGTAATTTCTCTATTCCTCGTGATTATCTTGTTCATTTACCTTTCCATATGGAATACTAAATATGTTTGATCTATTTGTCCCTATTTTCAGGGAATTTGAGGGTTTTTATGATTTCTACCATTCAGGATCAAACCGAAGCCTGATAATGGATGATTAGACCTTACTAAGAATTAGGTATGAGGTCTATATGATTTTACATTAAAGTTTCATCATTTATATGATATATATTTTGTTCCTTGTGCCAGAACTTTTGGGTTCCTCTTTTATATTTTTAAATTATTATAAAAAAATTAGAAGACCATCTTTTTTCTGTTTTATACCACTTTGATATGGTTGCAGGTTATTACCTCAACTCGAACAAACCCATAGGCTGGGTTTTCTAAATCAAAAAATAATAATGGTTCACCTTATAAATAAACCACCCATGTGATGTGTTAATTAGAATGGTTGTGCTTATATTAATTTCCATGTTTGGATTTCATTATAACATCCCCTATTTTGGTGTATTAAATTAATCCTCTTTAATAGGATACTTAATTTTAACTAAATGAACTGTTTGATGAAAATTTCATGTTTTCTAATAAAACCAAATTTTGAGGTTTTTTGTCATATAAATAAAAATTGAAATTATAAATGATGTTCATGGTTTTTTGTCTCATGGCATGGATGATTCCCAAGGCCATTGTAGTTATTGTTAAATTAAATGTACCTCTTATGATTTATAAACAGGATAGAATAGTGATATAAATTGAATTGATTATGGCATGGATGGTCTTATGAAAAATTATTTAAAATTTTAAACCAGTTTATACTAAAAAATATCCACATTAACTTGACCGATAACGATTTCTTATATACAAAATGCGGGGATAAGGGATCATAGGGTAAGTTGTATTACCTTACTTTTTTTAATATGAATGGAGGAAACTTTGGTTGGTTCAATGAGCATGATGTCTCCCACACACAGCTTGATGATGATAGTAATGGAGTCTCACATCACTTGGGTTGTTGGGTATAACACATATTTCCCCGTTGATTAGAATGTTGATCATGGAAATCACATCCATGAAGAAAATAATCGACATTAATTCCATATACCATTTTAGATATTGGGATTATGACCTGTTTATTCTAAAAACATGCTCTATCATTATTAATTTTTCCCTTGAGACTATTAGATGATATGTCCTTATTTTTTTCTTTGATAAATTATGGGAATGACATCCCTTATATAGTATAACACTCTTATGATTATATAAGGATTCCTAAGTTATGCCTCAAGTCCTGACTATTATGAAACATTTATATGTATGGCTATATATGATGGTATGGGTAGAGTACACATATATAAATAATCACAAACAAAAACACACACACACACACACACACATATATATATAGGGTGACATTTTTAGAGATATCCTAGATTAGGTTGAAGCAGGTATAATCAGCTAGGTGTCCTTGAGAAACCTTATCCCGACTTGTTCACATTTATTATGCAACATTTCTTTACATATGATATACTTGAAAACTACTTTATTTTATATTCATGGACTATATAGTGCATTATAAACCATTAGTTGGGGCCTAATGATTATATATCACACCCATTTTGGGACTCCATTTCATTTGGGTACTTGAATAGATGTCATGTTTGCGGGATCAGGTTCAGGGATTGTACTTTCTCATTTTTATCCTTCTTGGTTAGGATGGAGTATTGAAGAAGAAAACCAATCATGTACTCATCAAGCTATTGGAGATATTTTTTGTGTATTTTATTTACTTATTTCCTTTTTCAGTATTTCTATGTACTGTTTATGCATGCTATATTATGTTAGAGCATGCTCATGCATGAAAATTATTCATTCACTGTTGATTTTCATTTATTATTATATTTCATTTCCTTTATGTTTATCGCTTATTATTTATTTATTACTAATTTATAGTGTATAGTCCTCCCATTTTACAATCATCAGACCTTCACTGCTACTTATCAAACTATGGCATAAAGTGATGTGTGCTTAAGGCATAGCAACCAACTAGCTCAGGGCACTATTTTATTAGCTCTTGGGTCAGGACGATACACATGGTATTGGTGGTTTATTTTCTGATTTCATTTTATAATTTTTGGAATGGTAGAAAGAATATTAGGAATGTTTCATTAATTAGTAAATATATTTTTTCTCGGTCCGGCCATCCCACATACAAGGGAAAGATAAAGTTTCCATGGATGAGTTTATGTTTCATGACGCTATTATTATAGTTGATTATTATTTCACCTTCAGTGACTATCACACTTTCTCTAATTATTGATTTATATATTTGATGTACTTTACCTCTTGTCCCAGTATGTAAAGAGGCAAGGTGTGTTAAATGAATCATTATAATCAGGTAGATATTCACATGCCATGAATATTCCATACTGTGCAGGTTACATTGTAGATTTATTTATTGTTGTTATAAAACATGCCTGTTTTAATGATAAAAATATATGAATAAATGCATTTTGCATATCTAAAACATGTTTTTTCTGAATTATACCATGATTTTATATAATTATTTCACTATGATAGAATTCATAATGATAATTGTAAATTAAGGTTGATTAAATAAAGTGTCTGAATCAACCTAAATTATGTTTTCCCTCATATATTAATGGTGGAATTCTATTTAGTCAAGCAATTATTTAATGTTTGAGACATGAAAAATTGGTTGTATGGGATGAATCATTAATGGTTTTGATTAAATGGATTCTATATTTCAATTTAAAAAGTGTATGGGTGCTTCATAAATTGGGAAGTGGTGACTCATATGATCGAACCATCCTGTATAGACTTGTTATAGTTTGAAATTAGCTGTGGAAATATGGTTTCCATTAAATAAGAACCAATGGAACAAATTTTAAAGTGTATAGGGCTTTATAAATTAGATTACGATAACCTATATAATTAGAAAATTACATATATAGACTTTTTTATTCTGAAAACTAGGTTGTAATTACGTGAATGACAATTGTAAATTATAAAGGCACATACCTCCATAATTTAGGAATGGAGATTCATATTACCCAACTAGTTTATGGAAAAAAATTAATCTTCAATTATAAATTAATTGTTAATGAGTTAACCTATTGTGACCTTAAATTGTAATCAAGTTAATTTGTCTTGATAAATTTAAACAATTACATATTAATTATAGTGAAATGTGTGATAAATTGAAAATTATAAAATCTTACACTACTATTTTTTTGGGAATGATGTACCATATGAATAAATTTACAAATGAATAACTGGAACCATGTCGGTCATTTGAGGCATTTTTTCTTATGAGATAACTTGTAGTCAACCCAAGTAGGTTTTTCTTGTCATGATTCATATGAGACAAAACCATTAAGGGTGTTCTAAAACATTAATTATATAAACATTGATGGGTTTTATATGATTGAACCAATATTGTCATGATAAGACCCTCTTAGGTCACCTTAATCATTATATGCTTTGGTACATAACCCCATGGGGTTATTCTTATGTTAATGTTATGGTTATTTACTATTTTTTCAACCATTTATACTGTGATTTGTATAAAAGTGTGGTGTCATCTTACTTGACCAGTCCCATTAATTAATAAAATCCCTATATTTTACGGTTATATTTATTATTATTAGGAATAAATTAATTGAAACACCAATTAAAAACTATATATTGTTTTCTAATTTATATTGGAAATTGAAATTTTATTTAACCATGATAATTTTGGAAACTCATGAATCAAATAAATTATTAAAAATGAAATTATAAGATAATTGGTCTAAAATTTTGTGTGATGTTAACTAAATAAATTGAATGGTATGATTTATCTAACAACTAGTACTTGATATCCTTGATTTATAAACTAGTTAATTTTTTTAATAATTGATCCTTGTTTAAATTCCATAAAAGTGAAGCCCAGTGTATGTGTTTCTACTGGGGCCCTCATGTAATGGTTAGTTTTTTGTGTTCCTTAGAGTGTAAATGTATATTCCTCCCATAGACCCCAACTGACTTATTCCTAGGATTGTTGGACCTAAAGGTTATGTGGTAAGGGATAGTGATATTTTTAGGTTTGGCCTTGTTTTAGGATTAACACCTTATGATTTAGTAAGTTTCTATCCCTATAGTAGTATCTCTCTCATAACCTTTAAGAATTTTTAAATTATTCTTTCCTATTTTTAGATGAGTGGTTTCATTCAGGTGATTGTTTTTTATATAGGACTTCTAAATAACGAAATGACACCCCCAGGTAGGCATGTGGTTGTCTTGTGAGGTTAAACTTTTAGGTGTATTCTCTTATATGGGTATCACTAATTACCATATTTGTATCCCTTGTGTTAGTGTTTTGAACTTTATATGATAAATCACCTATTTGGATTCTCTATGATGATCAAGGATTGGTATCCAATGTTTGTAGGTGATGATATTTCACCTAAAGAGATATATTTTAATCCACATAGGTCAATACTTCCATAACTTATATAGTTTAACCTCCTCAGGAAGAGGGTTTCTGAGAACATTAGACGTTGTATAATAGAATCCCATGAAGGGGGTATGGTTATCATATGATAGAACTTAGGTATAGGTGGATGTAACTAGATTCCCTCACTTTGAATGATACCCTAGTATGTCAAATACATTTTTTTTATGTACAACCTGTATAATAGGTTGTTTCATTTCTACATTTTCTTCTTTTTGGTAATCTTCATTTCATGATATTTTATAGACTGAGGAATGGTAGGTGCTTGAGTATTTGGATTCAGGAATGGTGATTCAATTACCTATAAAAATAACACTGAGTGATTGTATGTCAAAACTAGATGTGCTGGTAAGACTATTTGGGTACCTCACACAGTTGACAATAGTTTTTAATTTAGGAATTCTTGTTAGAGACGAAACCATGATGTGGGTGATCATTCAAAGAATCATGTAATATAAGGGATTCCTAGTTTTGAAGAGGTGTTACAAGGTAACTCTTGGCGTATTCAAATAATGATGTTCCATGTAACACTGTTAGTTTGACTCTGTTGATGGATGAATCTTAGTTTGTGAGTTGAGTCATGAATCAAGTGGTACAAGATATACACCTACTAAGTATGGTAATCCTAGTTTTCACCATTTTCATATAGAGATGTTATATATGAAACATTGATGATTGGATATATGTGGGCTGAGGATTTATTGTTTTCCAAATGCGATTTATGCAGGTAGAGTGACCCAAAGATTTTGATAAGGTTGTTATACGCTAATATTGATACAACTGTGGATCAAGAGAGTTGTAAATGCATATTGTTAAAATTTCAATGTACTCCTAGTTAGATGTGAGCATGCCCCTTATCTCAACATTTCACTGTTTATACCAAGAGAGCATCATATATACCCCAATATACATGTTTAAATAGTTGTTATGGTTTGATGAAAGGGCACTTTGGGAGTTGTGATAAAGAAATAGTTTGAATGTATGAAAAATGTTGTGAAGAATAACATTGGACATTTAAGGGTGGTGACCCTAATTATGCTTCATGTTTGGATTCCACCTTATGACAAATTCTCTGAAAGTGATAATGGGAAATGTCTAGCATTTATGTTAATTCTTGGGATGACAGGGTTCTTGGTCTTGCCAGTTTTTACATCCAGTGCGGACAAGCCATGACCTTTTTTTACCATCTTATATTTTTGTTGATGCGATGACTAGTATGCCCCTAAGGTGGGGACCAGAGTGTCAGTCATTGGAAAATGACCCGTAGTTTGGAAGGTTTGTGTTAGTTTGAGACCGGTTGTGTGATAGTCGTTCAGGATCTCTTATGTTGTTTGATAAAAAGAACCAAGAATGGTTCGATGAGGAGACATCATTGAAAGTTGGTTATGGTCTTCGGTGGACGTACTCAATGTGATATCGATATTCCTTTGATTAAGGGCATTGAGATCTATCACTTGAAATGAGATGACTATATAAGATGATCATTTTTGAGAATATTCATCCACAGGTGGTTCGACAAGAGATCCTTATAAGGTAGTTATATGGTAATTATGGAATTATTTCATGCATTCCATGAGTTTAGGCGTGTGTCGGGAAAGTTTCATCTGATCTTTTCAACAGAAGCCAAAGTGAGCAGTTTTGAACTGCGATAAACAGAGTTGACCATTGATGTATTAATGAGGGCAAGGAATAGTTTCTTTTCCTATAATTAAGAGTATCATTTTGATAAACATGTTTAGAACATTGTTAGAATGAAATGGATGTGATTTGGTAGGTAATTCCAACGGTTTAGGTGTTGTAACTCAGAATTTTCCATTCAAAGGTTAATACCTAAGGTGGGAACCACAACATGACACTTGTTAAGAGAGATGATAATGAGATCATGACTTGGGTTAGATGGGATTAGGTACTCTCTTTATAGGCATTTTATCCTTAGTTACAGGACATTTCTTGAGTTTTGGTGGTTTAATATCCATATGTTTAAAATTACTTTGGGAGGCATTGGGATTTTTGAGACACAACGTGACAATTTCAGCGGGAATTCCCTTCCCTAGTAGGCCAGGTGTTTTTTTTTCCCCCAAGTATTTTCAGGGATGATATGTTTTATTTTTGGGAGATTATAATGTCTCATTTCTTGGACTAGGTTGTAATTTTAAGGATAATGTGAAATTTTTTTGTTTAGTGGATGATTAGGATCTTAAACTAAGATTTAAAACATAATTACAAGCATTATATCACTTGGAAGTGATTTTTTGGGATCGTTTTAAGTCCCAAGAGGTGTCCCAATCATTATGATGAGTTTTATATATATTTGGCTCCAAAACTTTAGTTTTGAGAGGAAGTACCTATAGGCGCACGATTGATGCATGGTTAATTTAACTATGTGGGTCAACTGTGCGGCCGATTTTCTTAAGGTTCATGGTTTGTTTAAACAATAGAACCTCCCAAGGGTAACCATAAACCTTTTTATAGGTATGTATAGGTGACCCACATGGAATTTTCATAGTGTTACCAAACTATGTGCATATCCTGCTCCCTTAGCATCACTTAACTAATAGCCATTCAGGGTTGGTACACTGTTAGATCAAACCATTTGACCTAATCATATGGGTTGTTACACTTAGGAAGAGGAGACTTCACTATTGGAAAATGGTTTTAAGAACTTTTTAGACAATTCATGTGGTTATTTAATGAGATGGAAATAAAAATGTCCCCTCCAAACTATTTCTTTCCTACCCCTTCTTGTTTCTTCACTCGTTCATAGCAGGGGGAGATGTGTGGGAGATCTTTTTTATCCTCTCCTTGGCTTTGAGATAGGATCATCATATGACCTTCTAATCAAGAACCATCAAGTGTGTTGGAACCATATCTATAAGATATTGACTCCTCATGATTCTATTCTTCATTTACCTCACTATATGAACTCTAAATTCATGAGATATCTTTTTCCCTATTTTAAGGGAATTTAGAGAATCTTCTAATTTCTTCTATTCCAACACAAACCAATGTATGATAATTGATGATTTGACCATCCTAATCATGTGATAGGTGGTATATATTATTTTACATTAAATTCAAGTCATTTATTTGATTTATCCATTTCTTTGTGAACTATAATTTCTAGGTGTCACTTTTAAATTACAAAATTTCTTTAATGAAATGCCTAAACCACCTTGTTTTGTGCTTTAGACCTATTTGATATGGTTGGAGGTTATTACCTCCACTTGAACTACACCTTTGTTTGGGTTCACTAAATATAATAATATTCACAATTCAATTTATTACTAAACCACCATTAGTGTGCATTAATTAGAATGTTTGTGCTTATAATAATTTCCATGTTTGGCTTGCATTACAACTTCCCCAATTATTGTGTAGTAAATTCATCCTCTTGAATGAGATGATTAATTTAAACTAAATGTGATATTTGATTTCAATTTAATGTTTTTTAATAAAACAAACTTTTTAGGTGTGCTGCCTTATAATAAAATGTGAATTGATTGAAGATGTGCATGGTGTTTTTTCTCATGGCATGTGTGCTTCCCGTGGCCATTATAGTTATTGTTAATTGTAATGGACCACTTGTGGTTTATAAATATAATGTACTAGTGATATAAATTTAATTGATTATTTTATGTTTTGTATTATGACTAGTTATTTAATATGTTAAATGGTTTATACTAAAAAGGATCCACTGTGTCTTGTGTGATGTGAGTTGACTCTTTATGAAAGATCATACTAAGGGATCATAGATTATGTGGGATTACCTTAATTTTTTTATTAATATCAGAGGGAACATTGTTAGAGTATTTGAGAATGAGATATTATAACCCCAGGTTAGTATGATGTTATTGTAGTCTCACTTCGCATGGGTTGTTGGTCCAGGCATCTCATGCCCCCTCGATTCAGATTTTGAGCATAGTAGTCACATACATGAGCATGATGAAAGACATGACCTCCATATCTATTTTCTATTATTGGTATTATGAACCATTTATTATAAGAACCTAATTTATAATTATTAATTTTTATCTTAATACTATTAGGTGGGATGTCCTTATTTGTTCATTGAGGCATTATGGGCATGACATCCCTTATAGAGTATGATACTCTTACGATTATATAAGGAAACCTGAGTTACGTCTCGGGTTCAGACTAGTATGAAATATTTATATATATGTATATATATGCTCTTACAAATAGATTAAATATATATAAATACACATTTATATATGTATATATATAGGGAAAAATGTTCAAAGATATACTATCTTAGGCCGAAGAAGGTATAGTCGGCTAGGTGTCCTTGAGGAACCTGAGTCTAACTTATTTACATTTATTTCACAACACTAATTTACTTTTGATATAAATGCACACTTTTTATTTTACATTAAAATACTAGATTATGCATGAGAAACTATTGTTGTTGGACTAATGAGTATATCTCATGCCCTGTTTGGGCCACCATTGCACTGGGGTACCAAAAAAGATCTCATGTTTGCAGGACTAGGTTCTTGGATTATAATTTATTATTATTTTTTTTCTTGGATAAGATGTAGTAGAATAATAGAGGACCAATCTTGTGATCATGATTCTACTGGATATATCAATTTTTTCTTTTATTTATTTATTTTTCCATTCTTGTTATGTACTATGTTTTTCTGCTTGTATTATGTCAGAGCATGTTCATGCGTGATAATTATTTATTCATTATTCAGTGTCAATTATTATTACATTATTCTACCTTAATTTGTATCACTAATATTATATTTATTACTGATCTAGAGTGAATAGTGTCCCCACTGCACCACCATTAGACCCATGCTACTAGTCGGCAACATTGAACTTATGGGGCGGCGCGATTGAGGCCTAGTGGACAACCGGATCAGGGAACTTTTTTGTGTCTCTTCGGACAAGATGCTATAGTACATAACATGTGACGCCCCAGAATTATAATGTAAGAACACTTTATTCGATGGTATGTATGACACATAACCCCAAACATAGAAAGGATTATAACATATCAAGAATTTATGGTATATTTACTATTTTAAATAAATTTCATATATTCTATAGATTTTAATTCTTTTAATACTAATTTATCTTACTTCACATAAAACAATGAGTTTCTTCTATAGATTTTTTTACATGAAAGACCGAGTTTTACTGAAAAACCATATATTATTAAAATATTATTATTTAATATAATTAAACTATCCGTTAAATTAGAAGTTATAAATAGTATTAACTTCATTATGAGAATTTACATAAATATATATATAATATATATTCAATATTTTTTTTTGAAAGTCATCGAATATATTTTATAGTTATAGTATAAGAGAAAACCCCATATTACACATAAAAACCTATATTTTCTAAAGGAATATTTTCTACCTTTTAATGGTGCAACTATTTTAAAACTAAATTTTGGAAATTTTAAAAATTTATTATGTGAAAAGAAACTTTTATTTTTGAAATAGTAATTTCAAAATTATCCTAAGGTGAATTTATGGAATTGTTTTTATAAATTTTATTTTTTGATTAATAGTTAAAAATATTAGATTATAATTGAAAATTGTAGTTTCATGTAATTTATTTATATAGTTAAATTTTATTTGGTTTTAAAGAATAATTAGATAAATTTTACATAAAATAATAACATTTATTTCATTAAAATAAATTTTACATTGAAATTGAATATAAAAACAAAGCATACTTTTGAAAAGTAATTTTAAAAACCCGATTTTTCACCCCATTTGTGGAATTAATTTTAAATTAATTTCTACCACTTATGTGATTATAATTTGTTAAAATGGATTCTATATTTTGAATAATCATAATTTATAATTTATAATAATTTCAACTTATTTTTTCACCAAAAATATTAGTGAAATTGTCTAAAATTAATTATAGTGATTAAGTGAAAATACAACTTAATAAAGGACTAAACCTTAAACTTAAGGCCCAAAATGACCTATAAAATTGTCCAAAATCTATTTAATGTTAATATTTAGACCCAATACTAACTTGGATAGAATTTTTAAAATTATGGGAGTCACCAAACAAGGTAAAAACATGGGCGAAATTCCCTTTTCCAAAATTTACAAGAACACCACTCATCCTCCACTATAAAAGGCACTCACCCTCCCACTTATTCACACCTATAAAGAACTATGTATTGTAAAAAAAATGACCAAATAATATCCAAAATTCCATAACCCCTTCATATAATCCTCACTTTGGTCAGAAATAAAACCAAAGAATTCATTTTGTATAAACAAAAAATAAGTGACCCAAATAAGAAGTAACGTTCTTCAACAATCACTTTAGTTTTATTTCTTTCTCAACTCCTTGAATTATTTTTATATCATGCTTATATTATAACATCAGTATATTAAATATAATTATATGTTGTTATTATAATAATTTTACCTAAAATTTTACACGGATCCATCAAATGGGATACACAAACATCATTCGTGTGTACGACACACTACCGCCTCCCGAACCGATGTCATTCGTTCTTCCATTTACCACATTTAAAGTTTGGAGTGATGATGGATTTATAATTTATATATGATATATATATATATATTATTTATACTATCTTTATTATTCTAAAATTTTAATATAATGCATACCTCCATGCTTTCCATATAGTGAGAATGCAATAACATCATTTGTGAAAGTGTGGACTACTACCTCCTCAAAGCGATGTGATTCATTCACATTACACATGGAATGTATTAAGGATGGATTTAATAAAACTATGTGACATATTTGACATAAATATGAGACTATAATTATAATATAGATATATTTATATAATTTAATTTTCAATCTTTTAAAAAATGATAAGGAATTGACGTAGCGTTCATGCACACGTATGACCTACCATCTCCATGAATGGTGCATTTCATTTATTATCTCCAAATATTATGGATATCTATAAATACATATATAAAAAATATATATAATATTTAAATCATTTTTTAAATTATAGGGATGAATAAGTCATGATCTAATTAATAGGAACAACAAGTAACAGGTCAAAACATACTCGAAAATTAGACAATTAACACCTGAAATAGTGAAAATAATGAATGATTTTTTAGAAATGGGTAATAAGATATTATAATAAGATAATATATGATATTATAAATATGATTTTTTTTATAATTTATTAAAAAAATTAAAACCCTTATACATGTGTATAAATTGATTCCACCGAAAAGTAAATGCAAGGTAAGAGATTATTGTCTCACTTTTTCTTCTGTGATGCACACATCATTTTCAACACATATTTATTATTTGTAGTGTATATAGTTCCCTTATTTTATTTACTATAATTAATAAATTTATATTCATGGTATTTAAAGTTTCATTTTATGTTATTTATTTCATGGGGACTATGATTTAAAAGTTACCAAGTGTTGAGGGATTTCATCTGAATTTTCATTCTCTAAGGAATAATTTATTATTATGAACCTAATTTATTATATATGGTGTAAATCATTCCAATTTGACTTGTAATATCATGATTAATTAATTATTCATTTTATATTTTTATTTTGTATTTGAATTATTCTCTCTATGTGTATTTACACTTAAATTTACCAAGTGGTAAATAAATTTCATAACTCAATTCCTTTTCATTGGGTAATATTACTTACTCATTATCATTAATATTGTATGATTATGCATATAATTTCATTGAATATCTATTGATGTATTTTCACTTATTTTCTATGGGTTTCATAACCCAATTACTTTTGTGACATGTACGTAATTACTTATTATCGTTTATTTGAATGTTCTTTGCAATTTTAAAAGGATACTTTTTAACGAAAATATTTTTGAAATTATTTTCATAGAATAGGATTTCAAAATATTTTTCAAAATAAAAAGGTTATTTCCCTAAAAAAACTTAAAAAACCTATTTATAATATTTCTATTCATCAATGATAAAAACCTTTATCCTTACACCTCTTGGATATGACATATTGATACTATATTTATTATTCCCCTGGATGATTTCCAATTTATTTAACCAAGGATAGTATTGACATTAACTACCTTGATTTCTTTGTTAGTCCCCTTGAATTATTTAATTTCCTATGATCATTATACATTCAATTTCCCATAATTATCCATATAATTTATCATGGATATGTTTATTCCATAAACCATATATCATTTTTATAGACATTGTTTACTTTGATAGTGATTTTATTTTCTGGGGAAATATTAAAAAATATATATCCTTTATTTAATACATATATTTGATAAGTCTTGTTTTTAAAAGGATACCTTGAATTATTCTAAGAAATATATGAAAGGATACGCTAGATGGAATAAAGATATTATCCTTAAATTTTTTTTGCAATTTTTGTATTAATTTTTAATAAAATACTCATGTATGTAACTATTTTTCCAAGACTAATAAACTATTAAAACCTTTGGGACATGATTTACTTGAATCTTATGCCAATGTAATTGTAGTAGGCACTAGCTCTGGGCTGTAAGGGTCAAGGTCACTACATAACAAGATACTTTTCTAGGTATATCCATATTATTCCTTAGTCCTTCAAAATTAAAGTCCAAGATGGTGTACATGTAATAATTGATGTAAAATCCTATCACAATTAATAAACAATTTTACATATGATTAGAAACAAACCTAACCATCACTTGATTATCCCAACCTTAAAGATGTCATAAGATATCAATGTATTGAGGTTCACATGCAAGATTACTTATTAACCTTGATTAATGGAGAGTGATATTAAACATGAACCCCCAATATAATAATGATATAATGAATGACATTTTATTTAGTATATATAGTATGTTATCTATAAAATAAAATTAATCTTTAATTTTCCTAGGTGTGATAATAGAGTAAAATGAGAGGGGGTGGGGTGGGTGAATCAGTGTTGATAAAAACACTCCCAAAAAACATATGAAAAAACTATTTTGATTAGTTTATAGAGTCTTAAAATGATCAGATAAAAGTATTGATGATAAATAATAAGTGATAAAAACAAAAGACAAACAAACAAGATTTCTTTAAGGTTAACTGAATCTTTATGAGTGGATAATACTTGGTGATCAATATTTTTTACCCTATATCACACATTCTTGTATTATTATCAACAAATAATAAATCATATTGGTGGAAGATAGTCTTAGAAACCATAAATTTATTAAATATACAATACAAGGGAATAAATATCAATAATGATCATGGAAAATCATGAAATTTATTCTTCTATCCACTCTAAGTGCCTTCAATCCAAGGATAATGTGTCCTCCTTATTCTTCTCTAAATGTTAAAATTTTACTCCCTGTAATTATCTCTTGAAAATTTTAATAGTTATATCTCTCTTATCTCTAAGGAGAAGTCTATTTTTATATAAATTCTATCAGACTATGGGCTAGTTCCCTAAACCATGACACTTGTTTTCCTAGTTAACCTAAGTTCTAAAAATCATGGAGAAAAATATTAGGATTACTATAAATTAAAATTTTATTTCCCTTTTAAATTTTTATCTATAACTAGAATCATGATGTGGGTTGTTCCTCACTATGATATGGTTTCCCATCAATATTCCTTTAACTTCCTTTAAAAACAATGAGTAACAGATCACATTCATTTATTTCCTTCAAACCATGATGTTTTCTATGAAAACATGGAATGATTATGTGGAACATGGTGGAAAGTAACCCCAATAAACTTTTCACGATTTATCATTAAACAAGATCAATTTACTATGAGAATATTTTATCCACACCATAAAATATCTAGAGAAATCGTGTTATTTTTTTATTCATCACAGTGGATAATGACTTAAATAATTTTTTCCAAAAAACCCCTATTGGATCATGATAAATAAACAAGATTATTTTTTTTAAAACCATGATGTGAGTTTCTAAACCATGGAGATTTTTCATTATTTCTTCATAGATAATTTTCTTCAATCGTAAATGATGATTTATTTTGAACCACACTATGACATAATTTTGATGTGAGTGAGAATTATTCATGGTGACCATTAACACCTTGTTGTTGTCAGTCTCCCACTATGATTTGGATTCCTCGTTCCCTTAATTTACATATTCCTTTATACCCAATTTAACTATAATAAATCTAAAACGAATTCATGATCATGTTGAAACTAAATACAACACCAAATTAATTTTATAGTTCATGAATCGATAACTGAATAAACTAGTCTTAGTATGCCCCTAATGCGAGAGTTATATGAAAACCCCATTACCAGATTGAGTGATAATTAAGAGATAACTCAAAATATTAGTGTAAATAATATTATTATATTGATTAAGTCTCATTAATATCTATCCAATCTCCCCCTTTATAATTTTTTGGAAACAAACATTGAGAAAAAATAAATTTTATTAAACTAACATATATTTATTCCACTCCGTCAAGGAAATTCCCATCAAACTATTTCTATAATTATTTATTCTCATTAATTAACTATAAATTATAACGATTCTCAGAGAAACCCTCTAAGTAATTCTCTTCCTTTACCAATAAATTAATATGAATAAATGAGGGAAAATATACAAAATGTACTCAATAAATTAATAGTAACAAATGATGGAAAATATACTATATGTACTCACATAGAATATGAGAGACACTAAACTTCATATAACACTCTAAAATAATATAACACATCATTTTTGAAGGGATTTTTAGAGATATACATGGATTAGTATTTTAATTAAATCAGATCCAATTTGATCTAAACATATTCTTCCTTCTCGTTAATGAATTGGTAATTGATGTTAATGAATTTCGACATTGAATGTTTCCATATATTCTTTGAAATGAATTCCCATTATTTTATTGTATTATCATGATTATTTTTTCAGCCTTAAATCTCCAAAACATATAAAAATTCTTTAAAAAATAACCTCATTTCTAATTTGATCTCACCACATTCTTCCTTATCCTTAATGAATTAGTGTTTAATGTTAATGAGTTTCAACATCGAATGTTTTCCAATATTATTTGAAATGAATTCACATTATTTTATTATCCTAGCATGATTTTTGCATCATCCTTCAATCTCTCAATGATATAATTTTTTTTTAAAACTTACCACATTTCTATTATTGTACAATTGATATTGAAATAAACAATTATGATTTAGTCTATAAGTTAAGGAAAAATCATTTAATGTTTTTTTTCCTCATCAAATTGGGTGATTCCATATCCATTATTATTTATTGAACCATATACCCTAAATTTAATAACACCACCATCATTATTTTTAAGTAATTTGAATATAATTTAATTTCTAGTCATACATGATGATAAACCACTATCTAAGATCCAAGGACTTTCATTCTTTAACTCCTTATAATAAACCTTAGCCACCATCACATGCACTTGATCACTCTATGTATTATGATATTTTAGGTTATCATTTTCCTTCAACTACTCTAGTAGAATATTCATACATTTATTGGCATGGTATCCTTATTTTTTACTCCAACCACAAGTTACCATTACCATGCCAAATCTATTTTCACCTTTACTTCAATTTTAGGCTTTTATGTTGGTTTCCAACTAGAAATTTTATATTTTATCCCACTAAAATCATACCCTTTCCATGATTGTGTGAAAAAATATTTATACAAAAAAATATATTTCATGTGTGTATAGACTATATAACACCAATATCTAAATTTGAACCTAAATCACCATACATGATATGAATTTTTCTATTCAAAATATGTTTATTTCATATTCACCAATTTTGAACAATTTAATTTTTTTCAAATTTATCATCCTTGGTTGAGCATTTATTTTCAGTAATTTTGATCTCTTAGCATCTAAAACCTTCTTATTCGATAAAATATTATAGTTGATATTTTTTAGTATATCCATTTTATGTATCAATGTGTGTATCACATTTTATTAGAGAGTATACTCTTTTATTTAATTTTTTTATCTTCTCTGAATTTAATTTCTTGACATATTTTTGTGTATAATGTTATTATTCTTTAACTATTAAGATATTCATCAATCTTATTAGTATAATTGATTGTTTTTTTCAAATGAAATTTATAATTCATCAATTTTATTTACATAATTATTGAAATAAATATGAATCTTATTCAAAGTCCTTTTAAAATTATAAAACAATAATTCATGTATATATTTATATTATTTCTTTATAATTAATGAATCTAACATATGATCAAGTATATTATCCCTTTGAATAAGAATAACATTTATACCACTAATATTACTCAAAATTTTAATTTAATTTTCAACATATACCATGGAATTAAATACATCAATGGTTTTCTTCAATGATTCATTATTATAAAAAAGTTTTTTCCTAGAGAAAATCCCTAAGATTTATTCTTATTTTATTCTTTTCTTTATCATCCTCCTATATATATTTTTTACCAGTGAATTCATTAGTGTGATTATATTAGGAAAAGATACTTTGATCACCTTTATCCTTGAGGTATTAATTTTCCATTTCACCTCCATTATCATCAAATAAAGCTTCACGAACAAAAATAAAATACCTATCCCGTATTGAATTTACCTACTGTTTTTTAGAAAATCTTATTCAAGTTTGACCACTTATCACCTTATTATCCTTATTAAATTATCATTTGGGTTGATCATCCTCATCATCATCATCATTAGTATTCTCATGAATATTAATTCAAAAATGATTAATATTTCTATAAGTAAACAAATTTAAAATAAATTTTACCTTTTCTACTACCTTTTAATATTTTAAATCCTTTTATGAAACATAAAATAAACAAATTAAAATTTATTCCATCATCATCAACCATATCCCAATCATCATTAAAATTAATTTAGTTATTGAAACCCAAGACTTTGATGGCTTTAAAGGTGGTATTATTCTTGTACCTCCCTTTATTAGTCAAGGTATTGAATCTTATAATCTTAGAAGATATCAACATATTGATGAGTTTTTTAGTTATAAATCATCTAATTCTCAATCCTCATGAGTATACTATTTTATATAAAAGTTTTTTTATAGTATTATCATAAATTAGGTTAGAATGATTGAATGCTTAATTATTTTCTCACCTTCCATGACTGTTAAATAGTGATGTATGGTTTTTAGAATATTTTTTTATGTGAAATAAGGTGGTTTTCATAATTTTTTTGAATATATTGTGTGGATTTTTTGACTTGTGCATGCCAAGTGTTTGTTAAATTTCCTGGTTGGATTTTGGAAGTGGTTTGCGATTCATAAAATCACAGTTTGGTTTTTTAAATGTATTTGTTTCATCCAAAATGGTATTTTGTGTTTCCCAAATGAATTTTCTAAATGGGTTTGGGATGGAAAGGGGCTTGTGTATAGTTTTTCAACAAAAGGTTTGATATGTGAATGCATTGTGAGGTTGAGTTAGAACTTTAGAAACACTTTTCTTGTAAAACCCTTCTTATAATTAGTCACTTTCCTTTTTGGTTGAAAAATTGGTAGGATCCTCCTCAGTTTAGGACCCCACTTGTGAAATAATTGTTTTAAGGCATGAGACTACTCCTTGAGGAGGCCATGGTGGTGCCGGTTTGTATAACTTATATGATATCATGCATGTATGGTTATTTGTTGGTTTTGTTGGCACAACCCTTTATGAACATGACATGGGAACCTATAATAGCTATGAGGATTTCTGAGAATGATTACTATAGTAGTTTAGTTTACGCACTAGCTAGTGGCCCATTGCAGAGTGATATTTTGTTATTATTGTTATGGGATTGGGCCCCTCAGCCAGGCCAGTTTGGAAAATGATCGGGCGTTTGGGAATTATGATATCATCTGGTTGGTAATGAATTCGGGATGAGTCACATGTATAAATATGTTCTGGTTCTCCTCTGAGGTCCTATTCACTCATGTGTTTCTCCAGCTCTAGTATCATTAGTCCCATTTCCCCCATTATGTGGAATCATATTCTTTTTTTCAAGTTTTTGGTGTTTCATTGATAAATATAGAATGTGTGGTTTTTTTAAAGAGTTTTTCAACAAATATTTTTTCAAGGAACAAGTGTTCTTCCCATTTTCATTTTATGAAAAAGTAATGTTTCCTATTTGGTTCCCTTTCCACCTCTTCCCTATAGACCTAACTCACCCCCATGAATAGAATCTTATTTTAAAATTTTGAGGGAAATGGATTTTGATTTGTATTATTTAAAATGAAAAATGTGGAAAAACTATATTTATATATTGTATTTCAAACCTAAAAAATCAATGTTTCTTTATTTAATGGAATTGAATTTGGAATAGATTTATTCGGGCTTACCTACTAAGTTTTAATACTCATGCATATAGTTCTTTCTTGTTTTTAGTTTTTGTTTTAGGTTCCAACACATGTTTGATCAACTTGGGTGATTATTAGTTATGGGTTTGAGACTGACCCTCAAGGTCACATGAAGATGGTGTAGACGTCAGGTTCATTTTTCTATTTTTTCTGTATTGTTTTTTTATCTAGCTTTTTGTATTGTAAGTTTAAGTATAAATGATGTTAAATTAGGTAATCATATTTATTTTTGGTTTCTCTTTGATAATTATAATAATTTATGTGTATATTGGGTGAAATCATTACCATTTATAATTTATTAATTCCCTTGGAGATTGTCTTCAGTCTAGGAGGATCGGGAACGCCTCTTGGGCCTTGCCACTGATCAGATCAGGTGACCGGTTCAGGGTCTACTCAGGTTGGTTGATGAAAAAAATGGTATCAGAGCATGTTTTCTCTTTATAAGACCTTACTATTCAGAGTTTCTTCTATTACTTGGGTATTTAAAGGTAAAAGGAGTGGGATTTTTTGGGATCGAGATGTTGTAATGAGAAGGATGAAATGAGTACTTTCTCATTCCGATCCCCGGGTTTCAATGGCAAGTCTGATTTTGTTGTTTTCCCTTGATTTTTATGGGCTGTTTGGTGTTGGGAAATAAAAATAGTGTTGGGAAACTGGCCTCCATGAGATTTTAGGACCTAGAAATCCATGTGGAGCCGGGAAATGGTCCTAAAGGACTCCCCTTGGTGGTTTCCTGATTGGGATATAGCTGACAACCATATATCCATGTCACTCAACGACACTAGTATCCCCTAGTGAACTATTTTGGTACTTCCTTGATTCTATGAATTGTTTTGAAAAATCCTATTTTGGAGTTATGAAAATATGAATTTAAAATTTTAATGACTTTGTTTTGGAAAGTGGAAAATGAATTTTTATAACTTACATTAAGGAAGGATTAGAAAAGTGAGTTTTTGTATAATAATTTTTGGGGTTATATGAAAATGGTTTAACGGGATTGGATTTTTTATAACCTAAATATTGAGTTTATTGAAATAGTTTATTTGAAAAAATATAAATTTGTTTTGAAGATAGTTTTGTAATTCATTCAAAATAAAAAGGAATGGGTTTTTAGTCAAGAAATTATTTTTGAAATGAGGTTTCTGAAATTAGTGGAATTTTTTTGAATGAGATAGATTAGTTTTATTGTGATTCATTATTTTTTTCTCATTTTATACATTTATTTTAGTGTGATTCAGATTTAAATTTTTAGTTTATTGGTGTTTTCCCTTAGCACACAGTTATCACACTATTTAGGAAAACCATGTGGCATGTTCTAGGTAACCGTGTGATCCTTGGTTTGCTTTTGGTTGAGGGCACATGACCTACACATAGTTATTCAAACCATGTTAAAAGCATGTGGGAAGACACTGCCTTAGGATAAAACCATATCAAATAGTTGGTGCACGGTTAGTACATGGTTTGGTAAACCATTCAGCTTAACCATGAATAGATCCCATGTGTCTTAAAAATGTGAAATCGTAGGTTGAATGATATATTTAAATATTTAAAAAAGAATTTGTGTTTGTCCTTTGGAATTCTTGTGTTTTGGAAATGAATTATCTTATGCAGTGTTTTGAGATTGATAAATTCACACTGATGAATTGGTCTTGACTGAGTTCTTTGTTTTCATGCATCTTAGTATATTCCCCATAAAGATTTTACAAATTACCAAGGTATAGCTTCGGGTGGTGTACCATTAGAAAAATTTCGAGTTGATCAACCTATAGACTATGTTCATGAATTTGGGAAATTGAACCCTCCTTTCTTTTATGGAAAAGTGTATCCTATCGAAGAATATGAGTAGATGTGGAAGATTGAGGGAAACTTTAGTTTACTTGATTTTCTTGAGTCATTAAAGGTTCATTTTTCTACCTATATTCTTGATGGTCCAACCTAGAAATAGTGGAAGTCAGTGTCTCAAAACAAGCCTTGAGAATATGTTACATGGTAGTTCTTCAAGTCTTCATTCAACCAATAGTACTTTTCTAAGATAACAAAGGTGGGGAAGAATATAAAGATGTGTGGTCTTCGATAGGTTTTTAGATCTGTGTTGGATTATATCATCTCTTCACATACATAGTTTCATATGATCAAACTTATGTAGAAAATGACCCCTTGAAGGCTTAAAACTTTTATTATGGGCTCCATCCTCATTGAGAGGCATGAAAATCCTCTAGTCTTTATAAATGGTGAAGGGAATTCAATTTAGAGTAATGGGAAGCAGCCTGAAGCTGGTGGTGCTGGTAAGGGAATTAAGAGGCCGTTATAACTGTCATCAACCTATTCAGGGAATAATATCCTAATGTGTAATCAGTGTGGTAAGTGTGGTCATAAAAATTCATCATGTCAATGTGCACCTAATACCTTCCATGCTTTTGGGTTCATAGGTCACTTATAATGCTTCTATTGGGGTGTTTCCAGGAAGTGTTGTAGAGCCATATCCAACTCTTCGTAAGAAACCCTATCCCATTTGCAGGAGTAGGGGACTGTTTTAGATTAGATTTAAAGTTTCTATCATTGTAATGTTTCTTTATTATAATGGTTTTATTCAGTAGTGTTTTGTGGTGTTTCCTTATCTTTGAATTATATGAATGGATGTCGTGACTTTTACAAGAACTTCTATTTCAATGGAACTGTGT
This sequence comes from Viscum album, assembly GCA_963277665.1. Taxonomy (NCBI): domain Eukaryota; kingdom Viridiplantae; phylum Streptophyta; class Magnoliopsida; order Santalales; family Viscaceae; genus Viscum; species Viscum album. The sequence continues at coordinate 88,687,710 of OY728135.1, read as the reverse complement.
TTCTTTCAGAAACTCCAATTTCTTATATTCTAAATGGAGGTGTCTTCTATGTGTATCTCTTAAATTATTGTCTTAGTAATCCAGTATTTTTATCTCTTAACTGTGGGGTAGAATATGATTTAAACATCGGGGCTCTAGCCATAGGTCTCAAAGGTAAGGTTTTCACACAGTTAGGAAAACGACATGGGTGTGGGGATCTTTGGAATAGTTATTATCCCCCCATTGGTGAGTGGATGGTATAAATGTTCTTGTTTTAGTTTTCTATATGGTAAAACGTTCCTCCTTGTGAATCGGTTGGGTTTTGGTTGTTTTTTGGATCAGTGTTCCTTTTGTTTCCCTTTACCTTCTCCCCTTATGATGGGGGGTTTTGGCCCATGTGGGATAGTTATTATGTTGTATCATGTTGGAACTTCCATATTGTATCATGTTATCAGTCCAAGATAGTTGGTTATTAATGGTAAGGATACCCACTTCGGGTCTCAATGAAGTTTCTTTCGATCAGATAAGTGTTAGTTCCTTTCTAATGGTGGGGAGTATGTTCTGACATACCATGTTGAGGATGCCGTTTTATTTTAGATGTTGTTCTAACATGAAATGGTTTTGGTTTTTGCGTTGTTTCAAGAAAGAGGTGTGAGTTCCATTAGGTTGTGGTTGAGGTGTTCTTGGTTTGATAAATTGGATAATGTGGTTGTGGAAATCCTTAGTCATTGATTGATCAACTGGAATGTGTTGTGTCTTTCTGGGGGTAAAACGTGTAATGGTGGGGAGAAGTGTCACTCCCGGGTTTACATTTCCATAATTTTTTAAAATTTTATTTTGGTTCTTGGTTTTTCTCTTGGGTTTCAAGTTTTCTAGGTTTAAATGTGGTGTTTAGGGTGTTCTAGATTTAAATTTTTAGAATTGGATGTTCTGGGTGGTATTTGGCCTTATCCATTGTTAGGGGAAGGTATGAGGATGAGGTTTCTTGGAAAATGAGTTTTTAACACTCATAGTGGCACCTTTTTATGGGGTATGTGTATTGGATGGTTTATCCCCTTGACTTAAATGATTTTTGGGGTGAAAATGGTGTTTTTTGGGGACTTTTTCAAGGTCAAATAGTTAAGGTGAATGGTTAGTTTAACCATGAAGCAAGTGTGCAGGGGATCACACAGTTTTTAAATGGGTTAACTAACCATGCAACCAAAGTTTGCATCCCATCCATAACTAGATACTGGTGAATTGCACAGTTTGCACATGGTTTGTTAAACTGTGTGAGCTAACTGTGAAACCCACTCAGGAAAGGGAATTTTGGGGTTTTTTCCCTTATTTTTTAACTGCGGTCTCTCCCCTTAGACCCCCCATTCAAACTCTCCCAACCTAAAAACCTTCCACGGGGGTTTTTGGAACCTCGAAGACCCTCCAAGTGGGATTCAAGGTGATTTATTAGTGATTCTTCCCCCATATCAAAATTTTAGGGCTTCATTATCCTTATCCTTTTCTTTTATTCCTTTTTCCCCTTCTCCTCTAACCCTAATGGCTGTTTTTGGATGATTTTAATTCCTAGGGTAGTGAAAGTTGGGTGGGTTTCTTTCTTAGGGTTACTTGGGGATTTTCTTGCTTCCCGCAGCCTTTCTGGAGTCATTTTGGTTGGGAATTATTGAAACAGAATTGATTTTAGGTAGGATATCTTTCCATCTATTCTTTAAATTCAATATTTCATTGATTGGTTGATTTTACTACCTTCCTTGATAGTTAAATAGTGATTTATGGTTTCTAGAATAAATTTTGTTTGTGAAAATAGGTGTTTTTCTTAATTTTTTGAATATATTGGGTGGATTTTCTAACTTGTTCATGCAAAGTGTTTGTTAAATTTTCTAGGTGACTTTTCAAGTGGTTTTTGATTCTTAGAAGCATAATTTTATTTAGGAAATATATTTGTGTCATAAAAGATGGTGGGTGGTGTTTCCCCAATGGATTTTCTAAATTATTTTGGTCTTGAAAGTGGATTTTTTGTAGTTTTTGAAGAAAAGGTTTGATATGTGAAAGTATTGTGAGTCCTAGTTGGAAATTTTGAAATTTTTTTGTTGGAAAACCCTTATTGGAATAAGTTAGTTGCATTATTGGTTCAAAAATAAGTGGCAGTGTATTCGGTTTGGGACCCCAGCTGTGCGAAAATTGTTTTAGGGTAAGAGACTACTCCTTGAATAGGTCGAGGTTGTGCCAGTTTTTGTGACTTATATAATAGCATGTATGTATGGTTTCTTCTTGGTGTTATTTGAACACCCATTTGTGAACATGACATGATAACATATCATATATACAAGTATTTATATGGGATATTGTGGAACTAGTTTAGTTTCAACACTAGCTAGTGGCCCATAGCAGGGGGATATTTTGTTATTATTGCTATGGTATTGGGACCCTTAGTCAAGCCAGGTAGGGGGAAATCGTGAATTTGAGAATTATGATTTCATTAGGTAGGGAATACCTTTAGGTTGAGTCACATATGAAAGTATGTTCTAGTTCTCCTATGAGTTCCAAGGTATTATAATGTTTCTCCAGCTCTGGTGTCATAAGTCTCATTACCCACATTGTGTGGAATCATATTTCTTTCTCGTGGTTTTGGTTTTTTATTAGTAAATAGAGAATGTTTGGTTTTTTTAAAGAGATTTTCAGGATATATTTTTTTAAGGAGAAAGTATTCTCCCCCTTTTAACTTTTTTGAAAAATGAACATTTCTTATTTGGTTTCCTTTCCCTCACTTCTTTATGAACCTAACTCTCCCCCACGAATAGAAGCTAGTTTTAAAATTGTGAGGGAAGTGGATCATGATTTGTATTCATTAAAATAAAAATTGTGGAAAACCTATATTTATATATTATATTTCAAATATGAAAATAAATGTTAGTTTATTTAAAGGAAATACAATGGGAATAGATTTATTCGGTCTTACCTACTGAGTTTTAATACTCACACCTATAATTATTTCTTGTTTTTAGTTTCTACTTCAGGTTCCAACTTGAGTTTGATCACTTTGGGTGAAGATTGTTTATTAGTTGGAGAGTGACCCTCAGGGTCACATGGAGATGTTGTAGATGTAAGGTTCATTTTTTAGTTTTTTTTCTATATTGTTTTTTATCTAGCTTGTTGTATTCTCAGATTCTGTATAAATGATGTTCAGATTGGAAATCATATTTTTTTGTTGCTATTTAATTATTTTACTGATTCCCTTTAGTTGTTCCCATTGAAACTATGTTCATTCCCTTGGTGATTTTTCCTAGCCCAGGAGGATTGGGAATACCTCTCGGGCCTTACCACAGATCGGATCGAGTGACCGATTCAGGGTCGACCCGAGTTGGTTTGTGATAGTTTTTGTGTTAAAATGTATTTTATTGAATCCTAAAATTTGTTTTGATATTTTTTCTTCCATTTCATTCTGATTAATATATAAAAAACTAAATATGATAAATATGGATATTATATAAGAATGTTAGTTAAATAATATCTTTTATATACTTTTATTGAGATGTTTTTTTTTCAACTCTTGATAGTGAAATTTTTATGTGCATTAAATATAAGAATTACCTTATTTTTTCTTTGAGTGTCAAACCATTTATCATATGAAAGAACAATTTCAATAAAATTTTATTTGTTCACATTTCTATAGGAAGGGTCATGAATTGAAGGAATACTGAATGGAACATAAAAAATAAGGAGATAAATGTACAAGTGGAAGCAATTGGATCATTAGATCCTAACACCTCATAGGTGAGAGTGGAGTTTTCCCATAAAGTGGGGCAGGAGAAGTTTCCATCCACAGGTGAAGGTTGTGCTGATGGAGGAATAAAGAAGGCTTAGATACATGAATCTATAAGAGCAGAAAAGAAATATGAAAATTCCATTTAGATTAATACCATTGGAACTAAGGGGGATAAGTCTAGAGTATCTCATGATTTATATTCCTAGAAATTGTGGAGGAATCAATCTAATTACTTGAACTAGGAAAAAACAAAAATTTATGGAAGTGTAATAGATTTATGAGTAATGGGATTATGTTGAAGTATGAAAAACTAGGCAATACAAGAAATAAATAAATATTATTATATATATGTATTTATTTTATAGATTCATATACATAATATTTTTATAAATGAAATTATATAATTTTTAATAAAAAAGTAATAATTTTATTAAACTAAATTCGTTTCCCAGGTATTACAAGAGTTTATTAAAAAGTTAAGTTTCTTAATTTTTAAATTTTAAATTGATAAAATTTATTTAAATTTTAGATTCATCATATCCAATATATAATAGGGTTATTTTTTTGGAATTTTTCAGAGAATATTGATTTTTGGTTGAATAGTAAAAAATAACAAATTTTAATAAATTTTTTATTTATTTTAATGTATTTAATAAGTAAAACTATATATTGGATTTTTTTTAAAGTTAACTTATTACCCTCTATCAAATAATAATACAACAACTTCTATATTAATTAGTATTATACTTTATTTTTGTATAAAATACGTTTGTACTTAAAAATCATTTTTTCTATAAAAAAATTCATTGTGTTTTTTATATTTATATTAAAATTAATTTTTAAATATTCTAAAATTTTAGTCATAAATAATTTATTAAATATTTATAATTAGGAGGTTATAATTTTGTAATAATTATATTTTTATTATTTCATTATGAATAGTTACCATGGTAAAGGATAAAATATGTTAATTAAGGTACAAACTAAGAGATAAGAGCACAAAATCTTATCATAACTCGTTTCGAATTATGTAATTTAGAGCCTTATCACATTATATTATAAATTTTAATGTTTTAGAGCCAATTTCACATGATTAAGATATTAAATTATTTTAAAACATGGAAAAATTACAAGTGTGTCACTCCCCTCACTTATAATAGGGAACCTACTTTCCTCACTTCTTCACACACTTCGTGCCCTTTAGCAAGACCAGTACATGAAACGATAACATAAAAACTTTCCTAAACATTTCCTATAGGTCCATTTCTCACCAAAAAAATCAACCTAAGAAGGCTGAAGGTATAATCCAAGGAAGGAGTTCCAAAGAAGATGTATAATTTTCAATAGAGTGTCTCATTTTTATTTCCTCTTCTACCACCTCCAAATATTATTTATTCAAGATGAAATTAAGAAAAATATATATTCCATATATTTAAATGTTATTATGGTTATTTTACAACCATTTTTTATATCTTTTTCTATCCTGTGGGTTTTTAAAAGATCGCTCATGCATACGTGTGGACTACCACCTCCACGAAGTGACGTGTTTCGTTTTTCATCACTAGATCATACAGATGGTAAAAATGATGGATAAAATACTTATATATCACATTTACAAACTATTTATGATTCTATAAAATTAAAATATTATCTATTTTCTTTCTTTTTCACTCATTATATAAATGAAAACATCATTAATCCATACATATTGACAATCATCTCCATGAAATAACGTTATTCATTTTTTATGAACACCTTACATGGTTTGTTTTAAAAGTTTATTTAATTTATAAAATTGAAAATTATAAAATTTTTATGATTATGTAGTTAATTTAACCATAATTACTTTGACCATGGTCAACATACTGATGTTGTTTTGAGGTTATAAATAGAACGACCCCAAAACGACCAACATAAACTTGACCATTTTACTAACTAAATAAAACAAGGGAAAAAATGAAATAAAAGAATAATAATAATAAAATGAACATAAATAAGATAATTAATAAAGTATAAAACTAATAAAATGTTATTATTCATGATTTAGATAATGAAAAAATCGAAATAAAACTCAAGGCAAGAGATTCTATTTTAAAATTTAGTGTTAAATACTTTAAACACTTTATCCTCCATATCCATTTTCAACAAAAAGTTAAAATAATTTTATTATTTATACATATTTTTTAAAAATTAATCTTCAACTACATCTTATTTTTTATATTTTTTAAAAATTATATAATAATCATTCACAATTTGGGTTATTTTGACTATTTTTAATTAAAGTACAAAATAATATTTTTTACCATATAATGATTAACATACTTTTCTAACCATTATATATATTATTATTATTATCAAGATTAATCTAAAAGTTAACATGGGTTTTAAAATAATATACTATTAAAAATATTCTTGTAATTTTTCATTTTCAATAGTTTTTAAAGAAAAGGGATATGTCTTTTTATGATTATGTGAAAATGGAAAGTGTTTTACTTTTGGGTTCAAATTATTTTTTTAATGGATTTATAATAAAAAAGTGAAATATTTCAAAAAATTTATTCATGATATGATACAAAATAAATATAGATGATGTTGGGTAACCCCAATATTTCCCTCCAATTAATTGGGTAATGATGTAATCTTCGAATGAGAAAAGAGGGTAGATAACTAGGTAGATTAATCCTATGGAATTAACTTGTATTTAGATATTTTAAAATCAGATAAACATGAGTAATTATAAGTTATGAGTATGATGCTCCAAGATAACTATATTATCTTTTAAAAAAATAATTTTATGGAAATATTTTAATTTCATGAGTTAAGAAAATATTAAAGGTGAAGTGATTTTTTTAAAGGAATGATTTCATGAGTTTTGTAATTATTAAAGACGATTTATTAGGTTTTACTTGATTTCAAATGGGTTTATATTTTTTTCCTGGAGATAATATTGATTTTCACTTGTGGAAATTTTTTATGTATATTCTCAATGATTTATTTTGAAAAGTTAAATTTCTTTATGGGTTTTCATATTTTTACTGGAGTAACAAATTTCATTTATTTTTATATCCTCTATCAAGATTTGTTTTTTCTCATCCCATGTTTTCAAATGTTTCTTAAAATATCTAAGGATGAGTTGAAATTTTATCAATGTTAATATTTCTACTATGGATATTCATACTAAATGAAGTGAAAGTGCCTTGAATGAAATAGGGGTGTAAACTTAATGCTCTATTATTTTGTAAAAATTGTACACTCTATAAAAATTTAAACTTTTTATATAATTGTTTACCTAATTATTTAAAATTATAAAATAAAAAGACCATAAAAATGGAATAAATTGGAACCCTTGTCATAACTAATGAAATTATAGGTTGATTGTGTTATGGTTCTTTCTAGATAGTATCAAAGGAAAGTTTTAGATACCTTTACGGGTTTAAATAATGTTAAAATGCAATTTAAAGAGATTCTAATTTATTGTTATATTATAATGAGATAGATTTTGAAGATTTCTATGTTAATTCTTCTAATCCATGTATTTTCTGAATGTTTTTCCCTATAGAAAACAAGGTAGTTGATGTTAAAAGTAATTAGGATAATAATAAAATTTTGATTAGCAACATGGAATGCGTCAGACAAATAAGTATACAGGAGTGTTAACTCACATGACATAGGATATTAACGATGTCACCCATTAGTGTGAGTGATTGAATTATTCACAAAAGAACATGTCTATAGTGTATTATTTCAGATAACAACACCCTCTAAATTTTTGTGGATCTTAAAATCTGATGAAATATGAAGGATTTATAAATTCATTAGAGAATATATTTGAATATTTGGTATGTATGGATCATAAAAATGTAACTCTTTAAATTTATTATTTTGATGGTGAATTTGATCGATGGTGGTATTTGTTAAGAATACCAAGGAAAAGGATGAGATTGATGGTATGGAGTGGATGGTATTTAATGGTTGTTTTCTTGAAAATTATTTTTCCTAAATATATTTGACATAGAATGGAAATTAAATTTATAGATTAGAATAAAAATTAAGATGATCTAGAGTCCACTTATGAATAATATTTTACAATATTGGCTGGGTATGCCCCAAATTTCATTATGGACCATGAAAGTGAAATTTATATATTTTATATAACTCTAAAATCAAGTTTATGAAGATAAATGACCTCTCATTAAATTAAAAAACATGAATAGGTTTTTAATTGTGTTTATTAATTTGAAATAAAGTTTTTTAACACTTATTTACTTTATGACATTAAGGTTAAGAAATGGTCATGGTGGAATGAAATAGAGAAGATGTCCACTGAGAAATATGGAGGTAATCCCCCAAAATGATTCAAATATGGTAAAATAAATTTTATAGAATGTTTTATGTGATTAGTGATGTTTTAATGATGTGGTAAGTACATTAATTTGTCTCATTACTGTAAGGAAAAGAGTTATGATCAGTAAAGTAATGTAAAATATATAATCAAACAACAATAAGTTGTTTTAATTATAGTAAGTTGGGGAATTATTCTACTGTATTCCCAAAGTTATTTACTCAAGGTGGGAATCATAAAGATATAAAACAAAAAGGTGAACCAAAGTATTCTACTACTATTATGGAATATATCAGACCCTAAAATGAGGCAGTGAAACGTATATTAGTTATTTATTCAGATTATGCCAATGTCTTATTTGATTCAGGATACACACACTCTTTTATATCTTGGAAATTTTTATGTAAAATGGAAATACCACATTCATAATTTAATTTATTGGTAAAAATCATGGGGGTAGTATAAAGTTAACAAAAATTTATAGAAATCCTCATATTATCATATTGGAATTATTTTTATTGAAAACCATATTTTTATAAACATTATAGAGTTTTATATTATTCTAGGTATGGGTTGGGTTTCAGTTTATGATATTAAAATAGTTTGCAGAGATAAATAAGTTATTTTCATAATGAATTTTAGTTTTTATATAAGAATTAATTAACACCTTTTATAACATATCAATAATCTATGAAAATAATACAAGATTTAAGTGGTATCTTGCATGTATTTTTAAAAGAAAGTAACTATACAAATTTATGATGTGCCAGTGGAAAATGAATATCTGGTTATATTTTCTAATTATTTTCTTAGTGTTATTCATAATTAAGAGGTTAAATGTAATATTGACTTATTGCCTAAATCTAAGAAAATTTCTAAACCCCCTTATCAAATGGACATAGTAGAACTTCTAGAATTGAAAAATCTATTACAAGAGTTACTTGATAATGGTTTCGTCTGCCCTAGTACTTCACCTTCATATTATCTTGTATTGTTTGTTAAAAAATAAGGATAGTTTCATTATAATTTTAATTGATTATATATTAATCTATAACATCACTATTAATAATAAATATTAGTTACATTATATTGATAACTTGTATGATCATCTCAAGTGAGCTAATTATTTTGTCAATGATTGTTCACATGTCCATGTATCATCCACATAAGGTGGTGGAGGAAGAAATTAAAAGGGTGAAATTCCATACTAGGTATAGTAATTATGAGTTTTTGGTTATTCCTTTTTGGTTGATTAATGCACCTGCTGTATTTATGGATCTTATGATAGAGTTTTCCATGTCTATTTGGATATATTTTTGGTTATTTACTTGATGATTTTCTTTTTTACTCTAAAATTTATGAGCAACATGAGAAAAATATTAGATTTTTTCTTAAGACATTAAAAGAAAATGAGTTTTATGAGAAATTCAATAAATTTGAATTTTGGTTAAAAAATATTTCATTTTTTAGGTATATTGATTCTAAATATGGTATAATTATTGATCCTATTAAAACTAATGTGGTGGAAGAGTGTCTAAGGCCTATAAATTTCAATAGGATTCGAAGTTTTCTTAGATGAATGGATTAGTACTTACAGTATTTTTTAAAAATCTCTTGGTTGTTTAGCCCACTTACTAAGTTAAATTTAAAAGGTGTTAAATTCATATAGATAAAGGAATGTGATGAATATTTTTAGGAATTTAAAATAATACCAATTAATGTTACAATGTTGTATTTTCCAATAATAATTATTGATTTTCTTTATTCATTATGATTTTTATATGAAGGAAATTGGATGTGTCTTGATGAAAGATGATCAGATAATTTCATATACTTTACTTTAATTAAAACTCCCAGAGTGGAATTACCCTACACATGATCTTGAGAAAACATCGATGGTTTTTTATTTAAAAACTTAGAGGTGTCTTTTATATGGGGTAAAATGTGAAATATATAATAACCATGAAATTTTAAAGTATATATTCCCTCAAAAAGAGTTGAAAATGAGGCTGAGAGGAAAGTTCAAACTGATAAAATATTATTATTGCACAATTCAATATCATCCAAGTAAATTAAACAAGATATCCAATTCCTTAAGTAAAAATATAATGTATTATTAACCATGTTACATTTGAAACATGATCCTTGGTTAATGATTTGATTAATGATGGAATAGAAATCATGCAATAAAGAACTCCCAATATTTTGGTTCAGGTATTAGTGTAGTAATCTTTGTCAGATAGAATTAAGAATGCTCATATGGAAGAATTTGATTTGTAAGTAACAGTGGTATTGGTCAAGAAGGGTAAGTTTCTTTAATTTAACATTAAAGAAGGCGTTGTTTTGAGATTTAGAAGGTAATTGTGTATACCAAGTGATTCTAAGTTGAAGTAGGAATTTTTATGTGAATCTAATAATTGTGACATCCTATGATTTTAAAATTAAAAACTATGTTCAATGTCATACAAGATATTCCACATCAGGCTTAAAGAAATGACCAAATGGTATAATTTAAATGTAACTATTATAACATAGCCATTAAATTGGAGAAAATAAACACCATAAAAAAATTATGAAATATATAGTGGACTTACTCATTAATAAAGTACTTATTAATTTTTTTTAAATAATCACACAATTTTTTAGTAAAGCCATTTTTTTCTCAAAAATTCATTTTCTTCAAAAAATGGGTTTTCATTTATTTTATGAGTGAAAATTATAATTAATTTTTGTAATATTTAGAAAATTAATTTCATAGAATTAAATAAAATTTGAAAAAAAATATCATGTTTTACTTTCGGTGAAATATTGGGATTTTTCAAAAAATATTGGGTATAATGTTAATAGTGAAAATACGAATTTTTGTAAAAATAACATTTATTTTAAATAAATTAAAAAAATTAAAATAACAATTACGTTTTAAATATGTATTCAAGTAAAATAAAAATTATTTAATTATATTTCATAAACATAAATTCATTTTAATCAAATTTATATTTTATTTTTGAATAATTTTTTTTTCTTCAAAAATTAGATTTTTTTAAAAAAATGATTTTAATGTATATAATGTTTCTTATTTTTAATTAATTAAAATAATTAAAAAAGTGGAATGTTTTAAATAAGATATATATATTATCATTAAATATTAATTTAGTTTCATACAATTATTATTAAAAATCAAATAGTTATTATAAAATCATCTTTTTCTTGAAAAATATACTTCTTGAAAACTGAATTTTTCATCGCACTTGGGGGTTTTATTTCAAATATAATTTTTCAAATTATATGAATTAAATTTGGTAAAATGTATTACATATTTTTAATCAATATATAAAAATTAGGTTGTAATTCCATTTTCATTTTTAGTCATAAAAAAGTGATCGTGGTAGAAAAACGATTTACCAAGTATTGGTAAAATAATGAAACACGTTAATGTTAAAAGCTAAAAGCATAAAGTACCTTAAAAACAAATTTAAATGGGTGTTTAATGTGTTACTAGATAATTTTCATGACCTTTCCCCTAGGGCCCGCATCGTGACTACTCCAAGCCCGCCTTCCATAGGTCAGGGGCTGGCGACTAGCACCAAAGGCGTAATTCCTTAGAACTGGGAAGGTATTGCCTTATAAAATGTAAACACACACAACCAGAGAACAAGCGGAAGAAAACACTGAGTAAAGCTGTATAACTGGTGTGATGGAAGTTTAAATGGGCCGGAAATACAAGCCCAACAGAAAGGTACAACTACAAATGAAAGAAAGTACAACTGAAAAGACAAACAGCTGAATGGTGAAGCAGCACCTGGATCGTTCTCCGGGTTCCTACCTGAAGGGTATGTACATATGTCCTACTCAGCACTCTGCGTCTATCAGTCCGCTCTGTGTGTCGTCATGCCAAGTGTCCACCTCTGGGTACCTTCCAGTCCTCGTACACTCTGCCTCAGTCAGCGTTGTCCGTCGTCTGCATCCAACACAACGAGGTGCGGGCATAACCCATGTAGGGGTGAGTATAACGATACTTAGTAGGGACCTCGAGACCCTAAGGTCTCACTAAATCCAACAATGATAAACCACAAAGAAATATATCAACAGATAACCTTTACTTAGGTGTATTCCCATACATATACTTAAGTTATCAAGTAACCCATCTCAATCATGAGGAAAACACAAAGGTCATTAACTCAACTCAAACCAGGATTTTATTCATGATGTCGAAACCATGTTTTCTAGAGAACTCCTCCTCTGTTGAGTACAATGGGTATGCCGTTACAACCAAGCGCTTTCCACTAACCTTGGACTGCTGAAGTACTCCACCTGTCGAGTACTGTGGGCCTGCTGCTACAACCAAGCACTTCCCACCATGGGTCTGCCGCTACAACCAAGCGCACCCCCTCATAGCCTACAGAGGAACTCCTTCTGTCGAGTACCATGGGTTTGTAGCTACAACCAAGTGCTCCTCCACTGTGGGTCTGCTGCTACAACCAATCGCACCCCACTGGGCCATCCGAATCACTCCGAGTCGATTGATCAGCAGTCGTCAAGTCTCAGCCAGCAACTAGGTCTCTGCACTCCGTACGCTCGTCTCCAGGAGGGTCCACTCCACGAGATACTAGTCGATACTTCCATGTGTCACATAACCTCACATGGAAGTATATCATGGTACCGCCTCGTCATAGGGGTCTCAACGCAATAGACGGCGTGTCAATCGGACGCCCGGTCTGTGAGTTATTTGCATTTCCGTTCCAGGGGCCCGGTTGGATTTCAGGTACAATCCAACCCGGCCATGCTCAAACCACATCCGAATCCTATGTAGAGTATTCCAAAAAAACCATCTCATCAAAAGAAAACCAACATAGTTCACAACATGTCAATCGGGCGTCCGGTCCTTAAGTTATAATTGTTTCCGCTCCGAGGTCCCGGTTGGTTTCGGTTTCGAACCAACCTGGCCGTTTTTCCAACTTTGTCCAAAACTCACTTAGAGTATCACAAAAGTACCGCCTCATTGTAAGGGTCGCAGTGCCGCAGACGGCGCATCAATCGGACACACGGTCGTGAAGTTATTCACATTTAAGTGAAACGGGTCCGGCCCGTTAGGCCCAGTGGGCTGGCTGGTCGGTCCGACCTAGTACAGCGGGTCCAACTTGGCATGGGGTGTTGGACCAGCCTAAAGAGATGTGACCCGGCTCGGTGGCATGCGTGGCCTGGTCCGAAGGGGCGTGGACCATCCTGAGAGGGCATGACCAGGCCCGGCCCGGCCCGGCGCGGCGCGGTCTGGCCCAGCGCAGTGCGTCCCAGCAGGCCGCGGCTCGGCCGGCTGACCGAGCAGTCCGTGGTGGGGGGCGCGGCCCCCCCGCTGCCCGAACCGGCGATGGCACCCTCCCTAACCGGCCGTCCGAAGCTGGCTGGCCTTCTTAGCACAAGCAGCCCGCACAGGCAGGTTGCGGTTCATCTGGTGTGGCGCCCTCCTGGCCCTACGGCTCTCCTCCGCTCGGCCAGTCGACAGGCCGGTCGGTTCTCCTGCCGAAGCGTCCCACAAAGCGGGCCACTGTTCCTTCAGCACAACCGTCGCGATGGCACCCACTTCCTCCGCCGCGGCCTGCCCTAGCCCCAGCTCCGCATCCCCAGCACGACACAATGGTATCGTGCTTCTTCCGTCACGGCCCGCTTGGCCATAACTTTTCTTTGCATGTGCAATGGCGGACCTTGCGCCGCCGGTCTCTTCCGCATTCCGCCTCCGGTCGCCGATTCCAAAAATAAACAAGATCTAGCGGAGGGTCGTCGGGCCGTGTTCGCTCGGCCCGTGCCCACCGCGTTAGGCGGTAACACATAGCCAATGACAAACAATGATATTCAACAACGAACGGGGCACAATTTTTATTCAAATAAAAATTGTTCAAAACCCCCTACCTCGATTCAAACATTGTACTTCGTCGAGCCGTGGAAAGTGGACAAGCGTCGAGGTAGAATGGCGTCGCGGGGAGACGACGTCAATTCATTGACGTCGAGGAAGAAAGGCCGAAGATGGCACGTCGTCAGCGTTCCTTGCAAGTGGCTTCTTCTCCTTTAGGTTGGATGAAGATTGACAACGATGAGTGACTTTCCTCGGCGGTTCTTCATTGGAAGTTTGGTGTTCTTCATTGAGAGAAGAACACCCTTCACTATTCCTCCAAAGCTCTCTCACCCAAACCTCTGAACACAACGAAAGCCCCATAAATAAAATAATAGTAAATCCATTATTTTTATTCACACATGCAATTCAAAATTCAAACAATTTAATTAATTTAAGAGGTTGAGCTCATTAATTAAAATGTGTTGGCATATATTTATGAGGGGATAGGGAGGTGAAGAGTTCTCATTAATTAGGGGGAGTTGTCACATTAAATGGAAGCTCAAAGATTCACGGGGGTTAAAGGGGGTTTGAAGAGAGTTATGAGAGGTGAAAGGATGGGGCTTGTGTGGGCCCCACCTATCAAATATACACACATGGGGAGTTGGGTAGATGTGGGACCCACCAACAACTTCCCATGGGAGGAAATAACTTCCACATATATATAAAATTGTTCAAACAATTTTATTTTATTATTTCCAATTTGCCCAAAAAATTAACTCTCAACCCGCATAAAATGAAACTGCGGTAAATGTTCCTTTAAGTGAATATCAGCGCTACGAGTTCATTGGTGTCCTCGAATTTCAATTCCGATCACCGGTTCAAAAGATAGAAAATTCAGCATGTACGTTTACTAAACCTACATGAAAAAACTTCAAAAACTGATTCCGGGCACACCGGGCCTCGGAATCAGGCGCCATCAGAAACTACGGACTCATAAAATTCCAAAGAATTAAGAAAAAAAATTAATTGAAATTTTTGGGTCATTAAATAACCCCCACCTCAGATATTTACATCCTCGTAAAGCTACAACACATACCAATAAAACAAAATGGGGTACCGAGCATGCATCTAAGCCTCCCGCTCCCATGTGCTCTACTGGTGGTTCCTGTGCTGTCAGCAAAAGTGCACCAGAGGAATCGACTGTCCTCATAGGACCCGCTACTGTCGATCCTCAAACTCTACTGGAACCTTCATGAAAGTTTACCTGTCATCGATATCTAGCTTTCCGTGTTCGATGTTGTGGAACAGGTTGTGCACGTATCTCCTTAGCTGAGATACGTGGAAGACATCATGCGCCCAGTGCAACTGAGGTGGAAGGGTCAGGCGATAAGCCACCTTGCCTACTCTGCTGAGGACCTTGAATGGTCTGATGAAACACGGAGATAACTTGACACCCCGGACAAATCTCCATTGACCTCATCGAGGTGAGACCCATATGAAGACGTGGTCTCCATCCTCGAACTCCAGTGATCTTCGTCTCCTATCAGCATAGGAATTATGTCTGCTCTGTGCAGTCTTAATCTTCTCATGGATGATCTGAACCTTCTCCTTCGTAGCCTGAACCATCTCTGGTTCTACACGTGCTCACTCAATCACTATCCATAAAGGATATCTGAAACGCGGCCAGCTGCTATATCGCCTCTCCTAACAGTTGAATTCCTGATCTCCTACTAAGAGCATCTGCTACAACGTTCCCCTTCCTAGGAGTATAAACTATCTCGAAGTCATAGTCCTGGAGGAATTCAATCCATCACCATTGTCTCAGGTTCAGGTCGTTCTGAGAGAAGATACACCTGAGACTATTGAGATTTAGATTAAACTGTAAATAGTTCGCTCAACAAACAATGGTGAGACTAGCCAATTGTAAGAACTAATCTCCACCCTTCTTCGTCTACATTCTATAAGAGCTACTGAGATTTCCCCTCTTCCGAAAAGAGAAATCTAGTCTCATCCCCTGGATGAACGACATTATTTGCCTAATACAGTCAATCCTGACATGAATGGTACTATTTCATTCCATAGACGAGGTCGTAAGGCCTCGATGCTACTACCAAAAAATCCAACGGTTACACTCATCTCCAAGGGTTGAGTCACACTAGCGGCATCAGTGTGTGGTTACTGGGTCTCCTCCAGTAGGAATCTCGCAAGTGAGGGT
This sequence comes from Viscum album, assembly GCA_963277665.1. Taxonomy (NCBI): domain Eukaryota; kingdom Viridiplantae; phylum Streptophyta; class Magnoliopsida; order Santalales; family Viscaceae; genus Viscum; species Viscum album. The sequence continues at coordinate 88,671,587 of OY728135.1, read as the reverse complement.
CAAGTAAACAGTTTTAACCGGAACCTCTTAGTATCAACCATACAAAAAGGACAGGAAAGTAAACATCACAAGGATAAGTGTATTTTATTACTGCATCTCGAAGTACAATGACACAAAGCAACCATAACAATGATATTAACAAGGCAAGAAGCATCATGAACAAATGCCTCTATGCCTAGAACTATTCCCACTCCTTTCCACCTACTTTCGGAGCTCCATGGTCGTATGCTTTAGTTGCCGGAAGTTGTGCTCTCCCATTTCCACATGTTCCCTGTGGTCGGGGTGGACCTCCTGGTGGTGGTGGTGGAAACATCTCGAAGCGTCATCCACCACCAGCTGCATGACCAGCTCCTCTGCCTCGGTCTCCTTCTCCTTGCAATCCGCCTCGATCGAACCTATGCCTCTGCCTGGGAGGTCCTTCATCTATCTGCTGATCGTCAGTATGGCGGGTCGAATAGTCACGTGCCACGTAACCAAGCCCACTGCAGAAGTAACACTGTCAGCTCCTGGTAAGTCGTTCTCTGCCCCGGGTGCCTCGCACACATGATCCTGAGTCATACGGTTGACCAGCTGTGGGTCTGGTCCTCTTGGACCCCTGCGTCATCAGTCTACTGCCAGCTACAGAAGACTCCGCTGCATGTCGACTAGTGGTGGGTTCTGCTACTAGAGATTGATCAGCAAAGAAACTCTCCACTAGGAGGGCTCGCTCCAACACCCATGTTTTCATCAGGATGCTGTGAGAAACAACTAAAGCTCTAACCTCTCGCCTGATCCCCTTCTCGAAGGTCTGGACCCTGAAGAACGGGTCTCGTACCATATCTGAAGAGTAGAGCGAGAGGTCTGTGAACCTTGCTGAGTACTGTGCTACTGTAATGCTGCCCTACTGCAGATGGAGTAGCTCCTGTATACGCACCGCTCGAAGGGTGGATGGTACAAACTCCGCCTGGAACAGGCCCTCAAAGTCTGCCCATAGAATTTTCACCTTGTAATGCATCTGGAGCATCAGGCTCCACCATCTGCCTGCTGTTGCCAGAATGAGGCCGGTAGCAAGGATCACCATGAAGTCGGCTGGTGTACCTACCAGTCTGAGGACTCTCACCACAGCCTCCAGCCAATCCTAAGCCACCTGTGGGTCTGTCTCTCCCCTGAACCTCGATGGCCTCTAGTGCTGGAACTTGTGTAGCGTGCTCAAGCGGCGTGCACTCTCTACTGTTGGGGCTGGTGGCATCGGTGGCCCAACGGGTGGTAGTACAGCTGGTGCCTCCGCTGGTGCCTCAACTGGAAGAGGGACCTGTACTAAGGCCTCGTCGCTCGGCGGGCTGTCAGTATGTACAACTCTCGGGGCCCTAGCTAGTCGTCCGCGGGGAGGCATCCTGAAAGAAACAGATGTGAAACGGTCAAAAACTATACCTGGTGAGATGACTTTGTTTGAGATGACTTAAAAGAAACTTTTGAAAACCCACACACAATCAGTGTTTTCGTGCACTGAGTCGGAAATTAGATGTCAGGGTCTTGGTGTATGGATAGGTTGGACACTCGCACCAACATTGGACTCCCTAAACTGAAGACCACACTTAGTACCCTTAAAACTATTTCTTCACAGAAAGAAAAGATCAGAGTCCTAAGTTCTGCGGTAGAATCGACTCCTCTGATACAAATTTGTCACGACCCGTTCCCCGGGGCCCGCATCGTGACTATCCCAAATCCGTCTTCCATAGGCCAAGGGCTGGCGACTAGCACCAAAGGCGTAATTCCCTATAATTGGGAAGGCATTGCCTTTATAAAACGTACACACACCCTACCAGAGAACAAGAGGAAGTAAACACTTTGTAAAGTAGTATAACAAGTGTGCTGGAAGTACAAATTGGTCAGAAATACAAGCCCAACAGAATGGTATAGCTACAACTAAAAGAAAGTACAACTGAAAAGAAAAACAGATGAATGGTGAAGCAGCTCCTGGATCATCCTTAGGGTTCCTACATGAAGGGTAGGTACATATTTCCTCAACACTCCACGTCTATCGGTCCACTCCGTGTTCCATCACGCCGAGTGTCCACCTCTGAGTACCGTCCAGTCCTCGTACACTCTGCTTCGGTCGGTGCTGTCTGCCGTCTATGTCCAACACAACGAGGTGCAGGCATAGCTCGTGCATGGATGAGTATAACAATACTCAGTAGGGACCCCAAGTCCCTCAAAGTCTCACTAAATCCAACAAGGATAAACCAAAAAGAACGATCTCAATAGATAACCTTTAATTAGGTATATTCCCATACACACACCAAAGTTATCAAGTAACCCATCTCAATCATGAGGAAAACACAAAGGTCATTGACTCAGCTCAAACCTGGATTTTATTAATGATGTTGAAACCACGGCTGCTAGATAACTCCTCCTTTGTCGAGTACAGTGGGCCTGCCGCTACAACTAAGTGCATCCCACTAACCTTGGACTGCTGAAGTACTCCACCTGTCGAGTACTATGGGCCTACTATTACAACCAAGCGCTTCCCACCATGGGTCTGCCGCTACAACCAAGCGCACCCCCTCATAGCCAACAGAGGTAATCCTTCTGTTAAGTATCATGGGTCTGCCGCTACAACCAAGCGCTCCACCACCGTGGGTCTACTTCTACAACCAAGCACACCCCACTGTGCCATCTGAATCTCTCCGAGTCGATCGATCAGCAGTTATAAAGTCGCATCCAGCTACTAGGTCTCTCCACTCTGTATGCTCTTCTCCAGGAGGGTCCGCTCCATGAGCTACTGGTTGATACTTCCAAGTGTCATGTAACCTCCCATGGAAGTATCTCAAGGGACGACCTTGTCATATGGGTCTCAACACAACAGACGACACGTCAATCGGACGCCCTATCTGTGAGTTATTAGCATTTCCGTTCCAGGGGTCCGGTTGGATTTCGGGTACAATCCAACCCGGCCATGTTCAAAGCACATATTAATACTGTGTAGATTATGCCAAAAGAACCGTCTCATCAAAATGAAACCAATTTCATTGACGGCATGTCAATCGGACGTCTGATCCTTAAGTTATTAGTGTTTCCGCTCTGAGGTCCCGGTTGGTTTCAGTTTCAAACCAACCCGGACGTTTTTTCAAAGTCATCCAAAACTCACTTAGATTATCTCAAAAGGACTGCCACTTCATAGGGGTCCTTGTGCTGCAGATGGCACATCGATCAGACACACGGTCGTGAAGTTATTCGCATTTAAGTGAAATGGGCCCGGCCCATTAGGTCCAGTGGGCTGGCGGGTCGGTCCGACCTATTACGATGGGTCCAACCTGGCATGGGGTGTTGGACCAGCCTAAAGAAATGCGATCCGGCTCGGTGGCAGGCATGGCCTGGCCCGAAGGTAGGCGCGGTCTGGCCCGAAGGCAGGAGCGGCCTGGCCCGAAGGCAGGCGCGGCGTGGCCCAACCTGAATGGGCACGACCCGGACCGAGAGGGCGCGGCCCATCCCAGCACGGCGCAGCGTGGCCCGGCACGGCGCGGCGCGACCGACCACGGCTTGTCCATCTGGCCGAGCGGCTCGGCCCGAAGGGGGCTGAGCGGTCCGTGGCGGGGGGCGCGGCCCCCCGACTTCCCTAACCGGTGGCGCCAAGCGGCGCCGACCTCCCTAACCGGCTGGCTAAAGCCGGGTGGCCTTCTTGGCACAAGTGGCCCGCACGGGCGGGCCGCGGTTCATTCGGTGTGGATCCCTCTTGGCGTCACAGCTCTCTTCGTCTGGGCCGGTTCTCCGGCCGAAGCGGGCCGCAAAGCGGGCCACGGTTCCTTCCGCACAGCAGGCGCTGGCTTCTTCCACTGCGGCTTGCCCTGATCGTGGCTCCACATCCCCAGTAGGGCGCGACGGTGCCGTGCTTCCTCCGTCGCGGCCCGCTTGGCCACGACTTTTCTTTGCGTGTTCCACGACGGCCCTTACACTGCCGACCTCTTCCGCGTTCCACCTCTGGTCGCCGATTCCAAAAATAAACAAGATCCAGCGGAGGGTCGTCGGGCCGTGTTCGCTCGGCCCACACCCACCGCGTTAGGCGGTAACACATGGCCAATGACAAACAAAGATATTCAACAATTAATTAGGCACAATTTTTATTCAAATAAAAATTGTTCAGAACCCCCTACCTCGATTATGACGTTGCACGTCGTCGAGCCGCGGAAAGTGGACAAGCATCGAGGAAGAACGGAATCGCGGGGAGATGGCGTCAAGTCGTTGACGTCGAGGAAGAAAGGTCAAAGATGGTGCATCAGTGGCATTCCTCACGAGTGGCTCCTTCTCCTTTGGTTTGGCCAATGATCGACGACGATGAGTGACGTTCTTGGTGGTTCTTCATTAGAAGGTTGGTGTTCTTCGTTGAGAGAAGAAAACCCTTCACTATTTCTCCAAACCTCTCTCACCCAAACCTTTCAACACAACTAAATCCCTATAAATAAAATAATAGAAAATCCATTATTTTTATTCACACATGCCATTCAAAATTCAAACAACATAATTAATTTAGGAGGTTGAACTCATTAATTAAAATGTGTTGGCATACATTTAAGAGGGGGAGAGGGAGGTGAAGAGTTCCCATTAATAAGGGCGAGTTGTCACATTAAATAGAAGCTCAAAGATTCAAGGGGGTTAAAGGGGGTTTGAAGAGAGTTATGGAAGGTGAACGGTTGGGGCTCATGTGGGCCCCACCTCTCAAATATCCACACATGGGTAGTTCGGTGGATGTGGGCCCCACCAAGAACTTCCCATGGGAGGAACTAACTTCCATTGATATATAAAATTGTTCCAAAAATTTTATTTAACTATTTCCAATTTCCCCAAAAATTAACTCTCAACCCGCATAAAACACAATTGCGGTAAAGGTCCCTTTAAGCGAATATCAGCACAGCAAGTTTATCGGTGTCCTCGGATTTCAATTCCGAGCACTGGTTTAAAAGATAGAAAATCCCGCACTTACATTTACTGAACCTACCCGAACAAAACTTTAGAAATTGATTCTAGGCACACCGGGCCTCAGAATCAGGCACCGTCAGAAACTGAAGACTCATAAAATTCCAAATAATTAAGAAAAAAAAATTCTTGAATTTTTCGGGTCCTTACAATAATAAAAATACATTAAACCATTAATTATCAATCTAATTCTTTGTAATGAATGCCACCCATCCCCAACCCCTTTCTCATCCCAAGACTTAAAACACATAAATTAAATTAAAAAAATATCCTACTCACCATCACCACATCGAAGTTCTTCTAGTCTCCCTAATTGATCAATTCCAGTCAATTTAAGTTGTCATTCAAGGAGGTGATATTAATGAGGTGACTTTCTCAAATCACCTCTCTTAATTTCTTTTCTTCTTATAACATTCCTTAACCCTGTAATCCATCAAGGAATAATGACTCCAATATAATTTATATAATTTAATTTTATGTTTATAATGGAATATCTAATATATATTCTTTTTTTCTGATCAACACTTATTCAAAGAAATGAAACCATTGTCCAAATTATAGCATATAACCATCTTTGTAAATAATGATTTTGTTATTTTTCCATTACCACCTTCAATGATGGTCATAAAAGTATTATTATGGTTAAATAATATTTCAAAAGGATTATTATAACATATTTCATGTTCTGGAAGTAATATGTAGACATAATTTGAAATAAAATTATACTAGTTCATGATGCTCAGAAAAACCGTAAAAATAAAACTAATCATTTATCATTAACATTTTATCAAATTAATCATCCTCATGTAAGAAATGAAAATTATATATGGGACCATTTATAATTTTTATGTTTAATAATAAAATTTAATCTCACTTCTAGATTTTTATTTCCATTTTAAAAGATCAACCATAATTATATACAAGTGAACCAACCATGAAACCATGAAACAAATGATCCCAAAATAATCAAAACAATGAAATGTTATTAATGAATGGGTCATAAGATGTTATAAATTAATCATATAAGGTATTATAAATATTAATATTTTTTGTTAATTAGGTAATAAAATTCCTTAAACCATTATAAAATAGTTTAAATTACACCAAAACTAAAGGTAAGAGTGAGGTATGGGTTTCTCATCTCACTCTTACTTTTGTGATATATATTCATTATTCACCAATTATTTATTTTTTGTGGTGTATATACTTACCCTTGATATACCATATCCTGAATTACATTTTATTCAGGGTATTCAATGTATCACTTGATAATTATTACATTTATGGTGTATATTATTAGACTAATTACAAAGTGTAAGGGAATTCTCAACCCAATGTCCATTCTTTGGGTTAAACTTTAACTTCTTTGATAATGTATTGATAAAATTACATGTGAAATGAATTGATATTTTTATTATGAGTTATTTAAAAAAATTACATGTATTTATAGTTTATACACATAATTTATTCATTTTATTAATGCTCACTTCAACGATAATATATTTGTAAGGGACTTTTAAAAAATCCTCTATTAAAGTTCCTCTTTAAAAAATATGTTTTTATTACATATACGACATGAATGGAATTTCTTGATTTCATATCAATTTAATATTTTTAAGATTATCTCAAATTTTATATTCTTACTTTAAAATAAAAAAATTTATGTTGTTTATGATACATTTTTGTAAAGAGATTGATTTCGAAATGAAAGGTTTATTTTCATAAAATAGTGTTTTTATGATGTAATATTTCATGATTTATGTTTATGTTATAGTTATTTGGTCATTGTTTATGATTAAGGGTGGTTATGTGATAAACAAATGATTTTTGGTTATGTTATAAAATAATTATGTGTGGATATGTGATAAACCAATGATGGGAGGTTCTATGATAAATAAAAGACGAGTGGTTACATTATAACCGCTAATGCTTGGGTACTTTAGAGTTGGAGGTTAGCCATATCAGTTACTCCATTTGTAAAAGTGACATGAAAAATGATTTCCCAAGTTTACTAATTATATATTATATTATTTATTATGGGTTTTCATTAAAATATATTTATTTTAAAAAGGTAATATACTGATCTTTTTAGAAAGATTATTCCATTTTCATGGTAAAAAGGTATGTTTTTTAGAAAATGTTTTTATTGGTTTTAACTGGAATAACTACTTACCTTATTTTATTATCCTTATATGTGTTCAACTGCTATGTATGGGTTTACCATGTATGATTTATTCCTAAGTCCCTAAAAATATAAACCTAAAAGATCCTTAGTATTTTAATAATGTGAATTCTAGTTTAAAATGACTAGAATATGTAATGTTCAAGGTTAGGTCCTTAAATTTTGTATTTGATGACGGTTTAGATAAATTCAAAGGAAAGAATTTTATTTTATCATAAGTAAAAAAATCATATATAACCATAATGTTTATAATAGTAGGGATATTAAAAGTTATTTTGTAAAATTGAATGAGTTTTATATTACATGAATAAGGAAATTTTAGTGTTTATCCTCCTCATAAGATTTCATATTATGATATAATTGATATGCTCACACAAACTTTTTGGTTTTAGAAAATGGATGGATCCCATAGACACCAAAGTAATAATTTATGTGAAATAAAATGTGGGGGTTTTCTGAATGAGACACCAAATGAAATGGTGGCTGTAATGAGAACTCTTGTGGTTATTTTAAACCATTTATTTGGAGTAATTATTTTCCACTTGAGTCATGGTGAGTTTCCTAATGCATCAAATATGAGATAAATGAACCCATGTGGATGTTCAAGTGAAAAATATCATAAAGGTAAATATATTCAATGAAATATCTGTTAAGATTATGGAAATAATCACATAGGAAAAAGTATTAAAAGTATATGAAGATGTTTTACATGCGGTAAAAGAGGTCGTAAATCAATAAGATATGAAGAAAAAATGAAAGCTATCAGTTAACTCCATAAAGGGGAAATATGTTCTTCTAGAATTACCAATTTAATGTTTTAAATGTGGGAAGAATGGTCATTATAAAAAATTTATGTCCAAGGAAGAAGGCTCACAAATGAGCTTTAGAGGACCATACAGATATTTGTTTATCAATATATAATTCCATTAAACATAATGATGAGGATTCTATAAATGAAATTTCAAAGGTATAGATTATTTATTGTCTCATGTTTTTAAGTTATTTAATATTAAGAAATGATTAATATTGTCTTTTATAGGAATGATGTATTGAGGAATAATATGGAAAATAATGGTTAAGGGGTTATGAAGAATCATAAATAATTAAGATGACTACATATAAGGTATTTGAGAGTTATGGTAGATTTAAGGATGATAAAATATTTAAATGTATTATTACTCTTTTGATGATGTGAGTAATTTGGAATATTTTTATTAAGATTAATTTATATTTAACCCTTAATTTTATCATGTGAAATTTTAATTTTAGGAATTATTTTATTTTCATTTTTTGAACATAATTTTAAAGGTGTGGATAAAATTTAGTGTTTATAATATCTCTAATTTTGAGTTAATTATGGGTTCTTATTTTTTGGGATAAAAAATAGAAGGTATGATATAACCTTTAAGGAGAATACATTTATTTAATGTTGAATTTAATATGGTCATTTTTATGATGATTCAATCGATTTTGTAATTTTAAAATGATAATATTATTATATTTTTATAAAAAGTACAACATACCGAATGAGTAAAATCCGATCACATCTATCAAGGCCATAAGAATTAAAACAAAAACTAACGATTGAAAAGGTTGTATCGCCTACCAGTAACCTACCTGATGTCCTTGTTAGTATGATATTTTCTTATTTTGGTAAAACATTTAATCAATTAAATATATGTTTATTTTGGGAACATATTTTTTATCTTATAGATAACTAGGATATTGAAAAAAAAAACGATTTTGTGATTGAGTGACTAATGTTATTTCAGAATACTTTAAACTTTTTGGGATCCTTATATTATTAAAGTAAAAATAATACTAATGGATTTTATTTTATAATTAAAAGATGAATTATATTTCTGAAATTTATATGATTTGTAGTGATTCAAGTTATTTATGGAAATGATTATGTGACTATGGGAATTACATTTTTTTATGATACTTTAAGAGTGATCGATATCATTTGAAGGTAAATGTTAAATTTATTTTGGAAGATTACTTGATAAAACGCTTCTGATTTTTTGGGTTTTAGTTTTAGTCTATAATATTTTTAGGAATTTTATGGATATTCATTTTTGAATTATCTATGTTGAAATTTGGTTATTAGTATTAAATTTAAGATATTAAAGTAGTTTTTATTTATTTAAAAGTTTATTATTTTGGTAAAATTAACTTATCTTGTACTAACCATTTTGGTTTTCATTAATTTATAAATATATGAAGAATAGATAGTTATAATATTATGGATTTTTTATCCTTATAAGTTTATTCTAATGCTTCAAGTATTAAAATTCTACATCAGTACTCATTATTTTGAAAAAATATGAGATTGTGGTGGAAATTGATTAAAAGATGAAATTATACGTTTCAAGTAAGTATGTTTTCATTTGTTCTTAGTATAGGTAGTAAAATAATCCTTAAATTTTATGAAATTTTTTTTGAAACAAAAATGTTATCAATTTACTCTTCTCACTGAGTAACTAGTGGCCTTTTAATACACCACAGATTTATGGTTTTACGGTGGTTAACATTTTCATGAACATGTTTCCTATCACTCTCTATCATTCCTTGAAAATTATAATTTCTCTTCCATGTCTATGTTTTTTTATATGGAAACTTTTTATGTGTTATCTCAGGTGACATTCAACCCTTCCTTTATCTCTTCTCAAAATGAGGTTTTATTGATCCTTTTTATGATGTGGTATTTTAAAAAAGGTATTTTGAAAATTCAAACCCCAATTTATCTATTGTAATTTCAAATTGTGATGACATGATTAATTTTCGGGGTAGGGCAATGCAATGTCCAAATATTTTAAAAGAAAACACTTTCCTCAATATCAAACAAGATACGCCATAACAAGATTAAACAAAAGACTAAACATATTATCTAAATATGATCATTATAAACTAAACATTAAATTGGTGGTAATATAAAGTACTGGTGATATTATTAAATATATAATGTTCATACACATTGAAAAGTTATTAATTATTTGTTTTAACCAATACCCAAATTTTTAGTAGTCATTATATTTTATAAAAATACAATTTATTCAAAAAATGGTGTTTCTTTCATTTTATGAGTGAATATTGAAAATAATTTTTGGAAATTTTAGAAAATTAATTTTAAAAAATAAAATTATCTTTTGAATTTAATATATCATTTTTTTACTTTGGGTGAAATTTTGATATTTTTTGGAAAATATTGGGTTTTCAGTTAATAGTGAAAAATAATGATTTTTGTCAAAATATCATTTCATTTCATAAAACTATAAAATTTCAAAAGTAAAATTATTTATTAAATATTTTTTAATGTAACATAAGTATTATTTAATTTTATCTTATCCAATTAAATTCTTTTGAATCAACTTTATATTGTATTATAGAATATGTTTATTTTTCGGTTTAAAAATGTGATTTTTCTGAAAACAATTTTAAAGTATATAATATTTATCCTTTTAAATTAATTAAAATAATCCCTAAGGGGGGATATTTTAAATTAAATTTATAGATTATATATTATTAAATAATTAGTGAGTTTAATACAATGATTATTATTGATCATATAATTTTTATTAATTCATCTTTTTCTTTTAAAATACACTTCTTGAAAACCCTCTTTTTCATTCATTATGTTGGTTTTGATCTAAATATAATCTGACCAATTATATAAATTGAAATTGGTAAAATGGATTTTATAATTGGAATCATGAGTTGAATTTTTTAAGGTTATTTTAAGTTTTAGGCAAAAAAATATTACCCTGGTAAAAAATGATTTACCTTAGTAAAGGAAAAATTGTGAAACATGTTTAAGTTACAATGTAAAATCTTAAAATAACTAAAAAATGGGTGTTTGATGTGTTTGTAAAACATAACCATAATTAGAAACATTAATTATCAATCTAATTTTTGGAATTAATTCCACCCAAGGTGCTTTGATTTAAATATAAAAAAATAATTATTTAATCGCTTAAAACCACCCCTCTTAAATTATAAATACCACTCTCCACCACCCCATTTTTCATAAAAAGGATTTAATATCCTAAAATATATAAAAACAATATCATACACACCCTCAAAACATCCGATTTTTTATTTTTTTCACCAAAATACTAGTTCCATGGGCTTTAAGAGGTCTTTCAAGGATGTTATATTCAAGAGGTAACTTTCCCAAAGCATCTCTCTTAAATTATTTTATTATTCTACCATCTCCTCAACTCATCAATACATCATGTAATAATAAATCCAATATTAGGTATATAATTTAAGTTTATGTTTCTAATGGAATATATCATATCCATTCCTTTCATTATTTCCTCTTATACAAATAAATGAAACCAACAAATATTATGGCGTTTAACTATCTTTGTGAACAATGATTTTGTTTTTTTCAATTACTTCCTTAAATGATTGTCATAAAATTATTATTCTGTTTAAATAAGATTTTAATAGTTATATTATAATATATTTCATGTTTTGGAACTAATATATAGACATAATTTTATATAAAGTAAAACTAGATCATGATGTTCAAAAAAATGGCCAAAAAATAAACAAAACAATTGTCATTAATAATTTGTAAAATTAATCTTCCTCATGTAAGAAATAAAAATTATATATGGGAGAATTTAAATTTTTTGATCTTCATTAATACCATTTAATCTCACTTATGAAGTTTTATTTGCATTTGAAAAGAACATCTATAATTATATAAAAGTGAACCGACCATGAAACCATGAAAAGAAGGCTCCCAAAACAATAAAAAATAATGAAATATTATTAATGAATTGGTCATAATATATTATAAAAGAATAATATAAGGTATTATAAATATGAATATAGTTCTATAATGATTTAGTAACATTCTTTAAACCATTATAAATGAGGTTAAAGTATTAAAAACTAAAGGGAATCATGAGGTAAGGGTTTCTCATCTCACTCTTCTATGAGATATATTCCTTAATAACCACATAGTTATTTTTTGTGGTGTATATACTTTCCTTTGATATACCATATCATTAATACCATTGTATTAATGGTATTCATTGTTTTAGTTTATAATTATTACTTTTATGGTGAATACTATTTGACTAATTACAATGTGTAAGGGAATTCTCAACCTAATTTCCATTCCTTGGGTAAAACATCAACTTCATTGAAAATGTCCTCCTATGATTATGTATAAAATGAATTTTTATATTTATTATGATGTATTTAAAATTTATTTATGTGTATTTACAATGTATACACTTAATACATTCATTTTATTAATTCTCACATCAATGATTTGATATTTATATGGGACATTATTTTAAAATCATATTTTAAGGTTTCTTTTTTAAAAAGAATGCTCTTATTACATATACAAAATAAATTAAATTTACCACTTTTCGGTCAATTTAATATTTTGAAGTATACCTTTCAAGATTATATGGTTACATTGAAATAAAATTGTGTACTTTGTATGTGTGAAAATTTTCAAAATGGGTGATTTCAAAATGAATGGTTTATTTTCTTCAAATAGTGTTTTTATAATGCAATTTTCATGATTTATGTTTATGTTATATTTATTGGAAATTATTTATGATGAAATTTGTTTACGTGATAAAATAATGATGTTTGTTTATTTCATAAACCATTTATGGGTTGTTCTATGATAAATCAAGGATGGTTGGTTAAGTTATAACCTCTAATGCATTGGGTACTCTAGAGTTTGAGGTTTGTCATATCGGTTACTCCCTTTGTAATAGTGATATGGAAAATGATGTCCCAAGTAACCTACTTATATATTATATTATTTCTTAAGATTTTTCATGAATATATCTTGACTTTCAAAAGTTAATATGATGATATTCTTGAAAATGTGATTCTTTTTTTGAGCTAAAATGTATGTTTTTAAGAAAATGTTTTTATGGGTTTTCAATGGAATAACTGTTTACCTTATTTTATGAACCTTATTGAGATTTTGTTCTCATATGAATATTTAAAATGTTTTACATGGTATTTAAGGGTGAATAAAGGCAATTATGAGATCAAAGTGAAAACTATGAATATTTTTCATGTAGAGAAATCTTGTTTTATTTTAATGAATTTTGATTTATTAAAAAATGAAAAATGTTTATGTGTTTCCACTTGTAATGTATCAGTTTACTATGTATGAGTTAGTATTAATTATATAAAACTCCAATAATAAAAGATCTTTGGTATGGTAATAATTTGAATTATAGTTTAATATCACTGGAATATTTAATATTTAATTTAAGGTCCTTACAATAACTATCCATTTCATGTTTATTCTGACAACACTATGATGTAAATACACCTTTGGGAATATTATTGGTGGGGTAGAATGAAGGATAATATTACTAATTTTACTATGAATTTTTTATTTTTAAATAGGTTAAAGATGAGAGACAACTATTGAAGGGTATGTTTCATTATTTTCTTGTGCCTGAATGGAATTGAGAGAATATATCCATGCATTTAAAGGGAGTTTATCGAATACATCTTAAGGTAATAATGTGATTTGAGTTATTGTTGATCATTTGAATAAATCTTCATAATTTATTTCTATTTGATATAATATATCTTAATATAAACAATCTATATTTTATATTAAATATATATTTAGATTAAAGGGTGTCTATATCTCTATTTTACTTGATCTTTATCCCAAAATTACCTCAAATATTTTAGAAAGGACTCTAATAGTCATTTGGAGATGAATTAAATTTCAGTAGAACTATTCATACTCAATCCAATGGGTAGTTAGAATAAAAAAATTATAATTTGGAATATATGAATCATTCTTTCTCTTATGATTATTAGTGATGTTGGTATCAACATCTTTCCATGGATTAATTTTTGTATAATGAAATCTTCATTCCAATATTCAGATGGAAACTTTCGAGTAATTATACGGAAAACCATGGCAAACACCATCATGTAGGCATGCATATTTTAAAATGATATTTCTAGGACTATACTTGGAAGAATATATGTATGAGAAGGTATATATAATTGAACACAATATGGGGTCATCTTAGAGAAGAAAAAATAGTTATACAAATTACCAGAGGATATACATTTCAGTTGACATAGGATATCTTGTTTTTTAATGTATCTATTTGAAGTGTTAATAATTTTGATAAAATAAAAATATTACGTATATGGTTCATTAGATCTAATGAAATTACAAAAAAATTGTGTCTGTTTTTTACCAAGTAGCCTAACCTCTGAGTTTACCTCAAGTGTGTGATTTTTTTCATGTTTTATTGTGATGGAAATATATACATGATGCATATTTTTATCCCTAAGGTGGTAAAGTTTGAAGAGAATATTTGTTATGAAGAAAATCTAGTTCATATTTTGGTTCAATTAGAGAAGGTACTAGGAAATAATTTGATTCAGCAAGTAAATATTTTATAGAATAGTCACATAGTTGAGGAAGCTATATGGAAATCAGAATATGTTATGTGGGAAAAATATCTTCAATTTTTTAATTAATGAATAAAATCATGAGGATAAAATTTCTTAAATGGGGATGGACAGAAACACTGGTCAATCAAAGTAATTAATCAATATTATGATTTATATGTATTTATTTTTTGGATTCATATTCATTATAGTTTTTTAAATGAATTTATATAAATTTTCAATTGAAAAAGGAATAGTTTTATTTAACTGAATTATCTCTCCATTAATTACATGTTTTCATTTAAAAGTTAAACATTCGGAATATAGAGTTTGAAATTAATAAATATAAATTCTTTTTTGGATCCAAAATATAAAATCAATGGGTTATTTTTTTGAATTATTATAAAAATATTTATTTTTGGGTGAATAGTTAAAATATATTTTGAATAAAATTTTAATTTATGTTCAATAATTTAAAACCCCCATTATTTCTTGGATTGGTTTTAAACTAAAATTAGTCCAATTCTACCAAACATGTAATGTCTTTGATTTTCTGTGTATTAAATTTGGATATTATATGAATTATTTTTGAGACCAGGCATTAAGAGGCATGAAATTCTGAGGCCTAATGTGCTTGAAATAAATGTTTCAAATATATAAAATATATTAAATAGAATGTGCACACATATTTCTTAAAAAATAATAAATCTCGAATGGAGGCCCGGATAAGAAATCCTAGGGCACCATTGATTTAATAACATAGGTTTTACCCTAAGAGTAATATTATCTTAATCGACATGGGGCATTTTTGAAAAAATCATTATAGAAAAAATTAAAATAAATATATTAAATAAATATATTTTTTATTTAGATTTTGATACATTGAGTGTTTCTTATTTAAATTAATGATTATAGAATTTATTCATGTTTGGTCGCTCAAACCCTAGAGATTTAGAGAAATCATTAGAGAGATTTTCATAGCATATGATGAAAGATCAGGATCAAATCATGGATTTTCATTCCAATAGAGTCTATGGATCTCATTAATAATGGAAACAAAATTGTTTTTTTTGTCAAATATTGATCAAAACTATAGGTACGATGTTTTTATTTTTTATTTTCCATGCCTTTATTTAATCCCAGGATAACGCAGATCAATTCCACAAACCGAATTTATTCACACATCACCCATTGATTTAATTTTATGCAATTATATATTTTGTTTTTTGATTTACCCATCTTTATTCATATTTTCTATGATAAAAAATCAAGTCCAAATGAATAATGACTATGTTTCATTCCTTACTTTTAAGTCTAACGTATTTCTTCTTCCGTTATTTGCATGTTCATTGTGGTTGTTTCCTTTTGGGCCACAGTTCAAAAAATACCATGTATTAGATCATTTCATGATTGTTATTAGGTACCATGGATTTATAACATGGGTGCGTTTCATGATCAATCGTGAAATTGAGGTGTGATGACAAGGGTGGATGATTGAGAGTGTAATAGATGAATTTTTTGTTCCTGTTTTTTCCAGATGTTGACAAATTGTGATTTTTTTCTCAAAAAAACAATTTACGAGCGGATTCAAACCCCAAAATCACGAGATATGGAAACTATAGGTCTGGTCAAACCCCAATATACATTTTATATCAAGGGTTTTTGATCTGGTGAAGTACATCATGACATGGTAGTGGATATGGAAATTGTGAGCAACACCGTGTGTGATCCAGGTTGACACGTTGTGTGGGCCATATGGCCTCAGTTCTAGGGTTTCAGCTTGAGTTAATGATCACATGAATTCAAACCCCTATCACATGACATGTGACCCATTTTGTGTGGCACGACATGTAATTTGGAGAGTAAATAGAAATGGGATATGTACACGACCATATGGCATATCGTGTACTTGTACATTGACATGACTTGGTGTACACAGGCTGGTACATGGGCATAGCCACTATACATGAATACGACTAGCTGACACGGGCAAGATTCCTTGTGTCTTTAAATTCCATGTAATCCTTCTATATGTTGTGTATATAGAAACTACATGTCATGTGAGGCTATTCTACATGGGTATTCATGGAGAGTAAATAGACATGGGATAATTTTTCATGATAAATTTTTATTTATATTTCCATCCTTTTTTCATTTAGAAAATGAAAACAACGTTCATGCGTATGTACAGACAACCATCTCCATGAACGGTGTAATTAGTTTTTTTGTCACTATATTTTATGAAATTCTATAAATATGTATATAATTAATATATATGATATTTATATAATAATTAAAATTATAGATATGATGTAACTATGATCAATTTACCAGGATTGGAACCTCCAAACCAAGACTTTCATAAAAAATGAAATAGTTAACAGCATAGAACGAAAATTTTAATAATGAATTATTAATAAATGGGATTAAAAATGTTATAAGTGGAAAATATTTGGTATTTTAAACATTAATATGTTTCTATTATAGATTTATAATAAAATTAAAAATATTTTACAGGATTTTAGAGTGCTTATGAAGAAAGACATACTTGAGGTAAGAGTTTTACGTTATAATATAATTTTTATTGGGATTGTTGGTGCTTAAATTTATGATGATGATGTTAGATTATATATATTAATTCAATGTTTTATATATTTTCATATCATAGGGTTTTTTCTATGTATTTCATGTTTTCCATTCATTTTCATCTCCCTAAGTATTCAAAAGTTCAATAGAATGTTTTTAAGAAAAATTGACTTTGTTTTCCACTTCGGTCGAGTACATTTTTCTTTCATGGAAAAAATTTATTTAAAATAAGTTCAAGAATTTATTTATTATTGCCTAATTATTTACTAAATAAATTTTTATCCATGTTTTAATTTTGAATTATTTTTAATGTAATTATCTTATCATTTTGTGAAAAATATATTTTTTACCAAATGTGTGAACATAATCTTTGTTTTAACATATAATACATGAAAAATTTTCCCCAATGTCAAGAATAATATTTATATTAAATATTCATCTACAATAATCTATTTTTATTTTCAAATAATATGATTTCATTAATGTTTGGGAAATTTTTATATTTTAAATATGTGATTGCAAAATGAAAAGTGTATATTCCTCTAGAGATTTCCAATGATCTTAAAGTAATTTTTCATCTATGATAAAATACCTTTATATTACACAATATTCATTCGAAATATGATTCTATGATACCATCATTATTCTATATTTGAATTTTTTAAAGTTATGATGAAGAAATATTGAAAAAACTTATTTTATTTTCCATGGGTTATGTTATGATGAATGAAAAAAAAATTCAAGATATTATGACATACCTATGAATGTATTGTGATTTTGTGATGGATGATTATATTATAGAACTACAGTATATTGGGTAAAATTTTAATTTTTATAAGCTAAAGGGGTACATGAGAGGTTATCCCGAGCCTAAAATATGGTACATGAAATGTTATCCTAAGCCTAAAACAGGGGCATAAGAGGTTATCCCAATCCCAAAGAAGGAACACATGTAGTTATCCCAAGTATAACCTGTGATGAATGTCTTGGTGGGTAGCATTGAAATAATATTTCATTATTTTTATTATGCCACACTTTATTACACTCTTTTATGACATGATCTTGGGCCAATATTATGCTCTCATGAATCATGTTATTTGATTCCTTTATGATTTGTGTCTTACGAACTTCCAAGATTTATTCCATGACTCATGATTTTGATCTATGAATTATTGGGTATGGTTTTAAAAATGTTAAGATGATGTTCTCATAACCTTATTCTCATGTTATTCTTAAATTATCCTTGATATATCTCTTTTTTTCTTTATTTAGCATATGATATCACCATTTATTATGAGTAATTTCTATAGGATATGAAGTATGGTTTCAGGAATGATATGTCCAAGAAATTTTCAAGCTATAAACAAATTATTAAGAGATGATATATATATATTTTTTATTCACCAATTGGTTATTTATCAATTTTTTTAAATACACCAAACCTTTATGGTTCTGATAAATAATTAATATTCCTATAATAATATATAATATTTATGTATGTAATGTTTTGTTCTCCTTAGTTGGAATTAGATAATGGTTTTGTTATTTTTTGAATCTAGGATGAGAAAACTATGGTGATAACACTTAGGATCATACTAATAATAGTATAACACCCTAAGTTATGATAAGTAAAGTAGTGTGGTTTTCCTAAAAAATGCATCCTTGTCTAGAAACCAGAAAGTGGATGCAACTATGACACTGATGAAACTATGGGTAATAACTCTAAAAGGGTTATAATTGGGTATGATCTAAATCTTCATCGATGCAAGATGAGTGGGACAAGGACTGTACACATTGTCTAGACACTCCCAAGGGATATTATTGAGTTAATTCACATTTTATTTATGAAAAATTATGAATTATTTGAATTGATAATGACCATGGGTGAATTAGGTCAATCATACCATGTCATGTATTTAAAATAAGGTGTCTTGATTTAGACATTCTAAAAATAATTTTCTTTATTATGTGGTTTATCACTATGATCATTGTTTCCAACACTCTTATTTTTGGTTTTAGTCAATGGCTAGAACTCAAAGTAACCATGTTAACATTGAATGTGACAGACAATGTAATGATTTTAATCATGAGAAACTAAATTTTATGGGAGTTGGAATGAAAAATACCATTGTTATACATAAAAAAATTCTAAATTCATTAATCAAGTTGAACATTAAAATGACCAAAGGTGGGGAAAATATTCTATTGAGTCCTTTTTTAGGCAACATCCAACTTATTTTAGTGGCTTTGTTGATACACTAATTACTGAGCAATGGATCAGTACCACTGAAATGATATTTTCTATTCTGTAGTTTTTAAAGAATGAAAATGTTTTTTTGACTATTTATCATTCCGAATGAGAATAATATCAATGGTGGGTTCTTATCAGGAACATGAGGCAATAGTAATAAATTGAGTCTATTAAGTGGGATGAGTTTATAGGTTTATTTCTCAACAAGTACGTTCCTCAATTATTTTTATGGAAATATAGATATAATTCCTTGATCTAAAGTAAACGGATGATGAATCTATTAGTACCTATGAGGTTAATTTTAAAATACTTATGAGGTACACTTATGGTATTATCATCAAAATTTTAAGTATTATTGATTAATTCTCCAATGGATTACAACAAAGTCTCTAAAGGGAAATAATAATAAAATACATTAGTAGCTATAAAGAAATAATTCAATGTAATATCAAGATAGAAATAGATATTGAATGACTATTCCTAAAAAGTAATCCTTGGTAGTTTTTTGGCCGTTATTATTATTACAATAATTATAGTTGGATTTTATTTTTCTTTTATTTCCATATATGTGATATTATTTTCTCATCTTACTGAACTTTAAATTACCCATATTTTGGTGATGTAGATGTGTATTACCTTTTAAGAACTCATATTTTCTAAATCCTTCCACTATGAGGACATTGATTTATTATTCAAAGACTTTGTAGCCTATTTTTTGATTTTTAATCCTCTTAAAATTAAAGATAGTTAATAAATTCAATGATGAAAATATCTTCTTCCTTGTGATTTAGATAACATTTTGAATTTCTCCGTGATGTAGGGATTTTATCTAGTATGTATATAACTATAATAGCATCATCTATATTCATGTTATTTTTATTTTAATGTCATAAATTGAATTTAATTTCATTAAACTTTGATACTATGTATATATTTTCTACCATATCGTATAAAATAAATCCCACTAGAAATGTTGTTCTTACACAAACTTGGGGATGTATGTTTACTCCACAGAATCACATATTTCTTATATTATTGAAAGGTGTTTATGTAAATAAAATTGATCATCTAAAAATGATTTAACTATGTATACCCAATAAGTAAGCTAATAATTATCCCATTTATACCATGTTTTAAAAACATATAATTTATCATCATCAGATTTTGGTGGACTGGGAGTTAAAAATTTAAAAACCACCTTTATCAAATTTTTACAATCAAATCGATCCACCTTCATCATGTTGTTGAGTGTATCAATGTTAATTTTCAATTTCATTATATATTCTAAATATTTTTAGATAGAGGTTGATAAATATGGAATGGATATTTCATATGTCTGTTGATGGAGGTCATCTAGGCGTGTAATGATGTCACTCTTCTTAAGAGTGTATTCATTCCCACAACATTTATGTTTTAAATGACCATTACCATTAAGATTCAATAGTGTCTCATTACACAAAACCATTAATTAGTAGAGAGTGTGTCTTGATAAATTTTGTGAACATGGGAGTTAAGTAAATATTTTTTGTTATTATGTGATAACAATTTATCTTTGAACCTTTCTAAATAAAAGGAAAGTAATTTCAATTAAATTAGATTTATGTTCCATCCCATATATCCTGTATTTTATAGACATGAATATATTCATTTAGAAAATGTATCATTACTTTCATGAATTTACTAGTACCTATCCTGGATGGGTAAATCTATTTAGATTTTATCTTGTCCATCAAACCATAAATGATGAAATCATTGGTCCAAGTCATACTCACCTAGTAAACATGTGATCATGGTTAGTTCATGCTATATCATATCTATGGTCTAAATCAAACATGCTCAATAAACTAAGTTAACAACAAAATATAAGCCACCAAAAATAACGTGTGCACTCATGAAAATTGCACCATCCTTGAAAACATTTCATGATTGTTTCGGTGCACACATATGTGTGTTAAGGGTGAGGTAAACTATACCACCGCATGATTTTTTTCCCAATACTTATCATTTTAAAATAATATTAAATTTATTCCACTTATAAAGTGACCACATTTCCATACATTTTTCAATGTGGGACTATATTAGAACCCCTTATATTCCCCTTTTAAAATAATACAAAATTAAATTTCCTGATAAAATTCAAAGTAATAATCGGTATATATTTATTCCAAGATCCATTCAAATACACTAAAAATGAACCAAAAATTGAGAAATTTACATCTCCATTGAAGAATATTCAAAAAAAACCACAGTATAAGAACTTCTTTTTTAGAGCATCTACATGCTGAGAAAATTTTCATTTTCACATTTATCAATAGAAAACCAAATTCACATCCCTTCTCATTTGTGGAGCCTGACAATGACCACTACAACATCAATATCTTCTTCATCAGAAATATTACACTTGAACCCATGAAACCTCCACATATATCACTTGAATAATCCCTCCATCGAAACATAATGTAAACCAATATAGTCAAAAACAGGAACTAAGATAACCATATTCTAAGGGACACACAAGAATGATTCAACTAAATTTAGTTAGACATCTACAATTTTAGTTAGAATCTCTATGTTTTAGTAATAATGAAGCTCAACTTTAATACATGACCTATTAAACTCTCTCATCTTTGACCTTGCTGACAACTGTTTTCATTTTTTCATGTGAAGATGGGTAGGGTATACACACTTTATGCTTCTTTATAAATTCAGCTATGCTACCCTATTTTCCAACCCCAATAATACATTCCAATTAGAAATTCATATAAATTATCAAAAAATTAATAAAATTAAAATAAAATACATATAATAGTAATAATTAGATATTAACAATATCTAACCAAATAAAAATCTTATGTCAATATACATACATCAGTTATTATAATATATTATATTAACTTATAATTAATATATACTAATTAAAATAATATAATATCATGATTACTTTAAATATATATAAATAAATTGTAATCATAAATAATTTAAAAATTAAACAAAAAAATAATATTCATATTATATTATAATATCATGTTAAATTAAAAAATAATGATAATAATTTCATAATCATGATAATCCTTAATATTAATATACTAATGATAATGAAAAATTAGAATAAATAAAAAAACTAATATATCTCTATTAATTATTATTCATATTTTAATAATAATAATTCACTATTTGGAATATATATAAATAGAAACACACACACAAATATATATAATTGTCTGAATTATATAAAACTCTAAATTAATAATACTAATAATATTTATTAATATATACAATTATTATAAATATATATATATATATATAATTAAAATCCAATAGATTAAAGTAAATATATTATTTAAAAATATAAAATTCCCCCACAAATAACTTCTTGTTTATCCATAAACATATATCCCAACATCATTTTAAACAAAATACATAATAATGTAGTTTAAAAATCACTTACAAATAAAATAAAACAAATATAAATATTGTGTTTATTTTCAATATTCACATAAAACCATATTTTAAACTCATCACTTTCCAAGAAAAAAAATCACAATGTAATCTAATTTTCCTCAAAAATTTAACTTAAAAATATTTTTGTATGGAACTAAAAATTTATAATCTAGAAAAGGGTTTTTTAATTTATATATTTAATTAATATTGAGCATAAAACACACACCAATACATTTAATTTTCTATTCCATTACTTTTCATATAATATTTATTTTTCTTATTTTTCTTTTATTTTTTTAAAATAGATATGAAATAATCAAGTTCCATATTCAACACATCTATCATTCTCAATCACCTTCTAAAACTAATTATAATTGTTATGAAATTAAATAAATAAAAGTATGAATGGTTAAAAAGTATCCAAACTATAAATAGAAGTTAAACTAGGCATAGAACCTCAATCGCCACCAGCAATCTCTCTCTAAAACTATTTATAGGAATTATGATAATAATAGAGATGGTTTTATAACTAATAGTTAATGTGATGTATAATTTATGATGTCATGTTCTTATCATGCACTCAAATTAATTTATAACATTATATATTGTCACATTATTAAATAAATCTAGTTTTTTTAATATAAAAAATTATTTTAAATCAATATTTTGAAAATTTTCATTTTAACAAATGTGTCACTTCACCTAAATAACAATTTACCAATCCAAAATTCTCAAGTTATGATAACTTACACATCCATTATCTCAATCAATCAACATCATCAAAAATAATACGTAAAACAAGGTATGATGATATATCAATAAAACTCTTTGTATAAAATATTAAAAGAATAATAATAAATCTAACTATAGACATCAGGTTTCCTTTATTCTAATTTTCTATCATGATAAATGAATAAAGTAATTAATTAAGGTAAATTAGGATATATATATATATATATATATATATATATTATATGTATATATATATGTATAATATGATAATTAGAATATTACACACTTAAAAAAAATAAACCAAACCAATTATAGCATACGATCCATTCCAATTAAGGTTAAAGAGATATGGGTGGATTATTTTTTAAATCCAAAAAAATGATTCAAAAATAAGTTCTAAGAAAATATTATAAATAAAAAATATATACTAAAATATTTGACTTTTATTCTATAAGTGCGTTCTTTTAATACTTTAATTAAGACTATACCTTGATAATTCTCATGTAATCAAGGATTTGAAGGAATTTAACTGATTTTAATTATTTAATGGTCTTAAGATATTATCATTCATATAGAATTATTCCATTCATTTTCCTAAAATTTTCTTTTTCCTACATTGAGTTAGTACTTCCTTCACATTCATTGGACCAATCCACTTTGTTTTAGAAGTTCATTAAAAAAATAAAAAAAATAAATCATGAACTAAAAAATCTTTTTACCTCAATTTTACCTCCTCAAAAAAAGATTTAGAAGAATCATATTCAATCCTTCCTAACACATTTTCATTAATTTTATTCATTTTAGTATCATTATCAATCTTTTTATCTATCTCACCATTCTTATAAGACTGAATCCATGAATGTTGGAGTTGGTTCCCTAGAACCATCTTCATTATACATTATGATAAACATATATTCAATTGATGGATACTAATAAACTCTTTATCACATCATGATTATTATTTTGCATGACATTGTATGTGATATCTACTAAGAGTATCTATCACACTAAAAGGTTAGAGTGGATCCCTACTATGATGAGAACCTGGAAGTTCAATGACATTATTCTTGAACAAATGTTCTATAACCAAATGATATCATTTAAAGGGACACAAATGATATAGGCTACCAGGGGTGGATACTCATAGGATTTTGAGGCACCTTTTCATGGTGTACACCCTTGGTAATGTCTAGGAGGATATTATGAGAACGAGACCCACCAGTAGGAAATCCACATTTATAATTTTCATTGGATGTTCCTATCTACAGACGTGTGTATTAGTCCTTATAATTTGAGATTATTATTAATGGTTATTATGACTCTCTCACTTAGATATATTGGAGAAAATTGTTATGATGTATGTTCGTGGTGAGGTAGGATATATTGGGTGTGTCACAAGTTATACTGCATTAATGAATAATGCGAGAAAGGATTTGTCCCTTCGATTCCATAATAGAAGGTGATATCTTGGCCCCTTTGATGGAAACAATATAACCAAAATAATTCCATGGCCATGGTGTTCTATAGGCAGGTTCAATTTTCAAGATGTTAAATAATGAGAAATCAAGCACATGGGTTGATGGCACTTTCATGAAACCCACTTTATTAGAGATATAAAGACAAAGGGATTATATTACATGATAAGAATTTTTATGAGGTGACATGTCGTTGTGGCGTTAACTCCATTCTTTATGGCTGACTTGGAATGTTGTTAGATGATAACCTTGGACTTTAGGTAGGTTCTCCTAATTCCACTGAGAAAGAGTCCCAGAGGGTCACACACTAATTTTATTCCTAATATCAGTTAAATAATTTATTATTTAATAGGTTGAATAAATAATATTCTCGATTGTGGTTTAATAATTATTCATGTATTCCTAATCACATTTATTTCATCACTAGTTATTTGAGAGAATATATTTGAGACAGAATATTTTATAATTTTCTTCTATTTTAGTAAATATATTATTTATTTATTTATTGGTGAATAATATAGTTATGTTTATTTAATAAATAAATAGTCATTTTTCAATTCCAGATAAATATTGAGGAGGATTGGTGGACCAAGTTTCAGGTCCGGTGAGAAATAATAATATTATAAATTATTTAATTAAAATAATATTTAACTGTAAATTCCAAGTTAAGAACATGTCAATAAATAATAACATTACTCTTATTATTTGACATGGTGGTTTCTCTTGGTCAATAAAATAATTAAGGAAACTATGAAAATTATTTTATGATTACTTATTAAATTAAATTCCCAATTACATTATTCTCTAATAAGCCAAGGGGGAACCCACAGTCTAGCCAATAGTGTTTTGCACAACAATTTAGAGAATTTATCTCGAGCCTATACAGTTCCTTATTCTCAAAGAATGTTCTCAATAACTAGAGAGGTCCTCCTCTAGTGGATCAAGGAGAACACTTTGGAAGTGGTTCTCAAGGAGATCAAAGGTGGATGCTGCAGGCACAAGGATCTTCCGTGCTAGCACTCGAAAACTCATTCGACGAAGTCCAAAGATTCAAAGAGAACATTTGGATCACCTCTAGATGA
This sequence comes from Viscum album, assembly GCA_963277665.1. Classification (NCBI taxonomy): domain Eukaryota; kingdom Viridiplantae; phylum Streptophyta; class Magnoliopsida; order Santalales; family Viscaceae; genus Viscum; species Viscum album. The sequence goes on along the minus strand of OY728135.1, from coordinate 88,645,469 downwards.
GATCTACCCTTGATCTCTAAAATAAAAAGAAGGCACATTGTAGATCTATGGTTGAATTCATCAACGAAGAAAGAATCACCTTCGAGGTAATTATTTAATTTAAATAAATTAATTATAAATAAAATATGTTGATCCTATATCTTGGTTTTGGATTTCTATTCCTTTGTCTTAATCCTTGATTAAATTTTATGGATATTGGTGTTCATCGTTGTATTGATCCGACATTATTCATTGAATATTGATAAAAATAAAGTTGGGAATCATCCCTCCCACACTTTCATTGCACCCAGAACCTACAAGTGGTAATAGAGTGGGCACATTATTGTTTATAATTATTTAAATAAATATTTTATTATATAAGATTTAATAATTTATTTTTTTAATTCATGTTTAATCGTTCTTGTAATCTGAATTTCAAGATTTGTTCTTCCTCTTTCTTTTCTCATAGATCTAAAAAAACGAATAATTTTTATTGATTAAACGTAAATCAAATATCTCATCAGGAGGTGCCGAAGATTTTGTTCATGTAACACGGTAGTACACACCGTGTATTTAGAGTTACACGTCGTGTAATAGGCCACTCAATCCGAGTAATCTGGATCACACAACGTGTAGTTGTGTTTAATGCATTTGGAGTAGTTCAAAAATTACTCAATATGTCTGCATTAATGACATGTGGTGTAGTTAATTGTTATTACTCGTGTTGACCAGGATAGATAGGCACATAGTCAGATGGACTACAAATTGTGTGGCCCACTGGACATAGTATGTAGTTCCTTTTGGGTCAGGGTCGGTCCGTGTATCCCATACATGGATTTTCCAACTGGTGACCGTGTAACGTGGAGTCAACATGGCGTGTGGCCCATTGGACATGTCGTGTACTCCAATATTTGAAAATTATGCCTAACACATTGAGTCCCTAGGTGTGTACTTCATATACATGGTGAAGAGGGTTCATGACATGTAATCAGATCTACACACCGTGTACTTTTTCTAGATTGTGTAGATTTAAAATGTATTATTATACTATGTAACCCTTGAGACATGTACCTTTGTGTGGGTGTAAAGCTGATACACAACATGTGACAGCTATTTGATATATGTATGTATATATATATATAATTTTTTAATTAACATATTTATATGTTCAAAGATATGTACATCATATATCAGTTTTATTATAATTATAATTATGTGTGCATGCTACATGTCACAATGAATAAAGTGTATACAAGTATAATACATGTTGGTTAATTTTGGATGGTTATTCATCGGATTGCCTCAAAGGTAAAATTTTTTGTACATATTTAATTTTAAATTAATTTATTAATTTGTTTAAAATTATAATGGATGATAATATCAAGGAAATTTAGAAATGGTTTAAGATAAAAGGATTTATTAATTAAAGATAATAATTAAACGATTTCGGTGCGATTTATATTAAATAAGAACGATTAAATAATTCAATACTAGTTTTATTAAATGAGTAATTTGTTGCATGCATGTGGATGATCATGAGCTAGACCAGACCATTCTATGCGATTGGTTTCCCTTTTAATTTATTAAATTAAATCGTTGTCATGCATGGCTTCTCTCATCATTAATATGTAGGGCATGCATGTCGATGGTTTCTTTTATGTAAACCCCCTTTTACCCCATACCAGAGTGTGAATAAAGGAATATGTAATGGATGGAGATCCTAATCTATTAGAGGTGGTTCAATTTAGGAGCCGAGGTGAAACCAATCCAAGGAGATATAAAGGTGGACAAGTGGAAAGCTATAAACACGAACCTAATTGGTTCTAGATGTTTCTCTCCCAGGTTTGTGGTTAGTTTATAAACCACTAGATAAAATAACCATTTGAACAAGCTCATGATCATACCCTTTACTTTATTTATGTCAGTTTTGTAGTTATTCATTATGGATGTTTTTTCACGATCACATAATTAATGAATTAACAAGCATGAAAGATGGAAGAAAAATAAACTAGATTATGCGTAAATATTATATAATACATGGTAAATAACTTAATCTTATCCCACTTAATATTAAAAAGCATGTGAAAAGATAATAAATTGAAATTTACACATAAAGGACAAAATCCCTCAATAAAATATTAAGTCGGTATATCCTTCTGTTACTTCGTTTAGAATCAAACCATAGTTTAAAGTGCTTGAACAACCAAAGTTAGGGTGCTTTCAATCGTGAGGGAATTATAATTTGAGTTTTTGGGTTGACTAGATTTAGTTTACATCAAGGTTCAACTACCAAATCAGTACTTGGTGGAACTGAGGGGAAAAGGTTGAGAAAATCTAAAATTAAGGAATTTAATATTATGGAATCCACTCAATGGATCAAGGAGATGCGAGTTAATGCAGTTGGAATTTGGAATGCCTATATAAAACCTTTCAAATTGATTTACTTGAAAAATTTGGGGTAATGTGAAGGTCAATATGGATCCTTTCCACTAGAATTTATAAGTAACAGGATATTTCGAATCCAATGGCGAGGGCTATTGGGTTTTGATAAAATAGTGGGAGACTAATAAATAAATATTTATTTATTTGTCTAATTTTACCAAGATAAATTAATAAAATTATACTCATATTATTTGTAGAAACAACATTAAAAATGAAATCAAACATATCATTGTGATCTATACTTGAGAAGGAAAACCTTCTCCCCAGTACTAATTTCCAAGAGTGTAAAAGGAACCTTCAGGTCATCCTTAACCATGAAATGAAACTATATGTGTTGGAAGAACCTTTACCAGTTACACCTGAAAATGAGGTGAGTGATGAGGAGATATTTGTGTACAAGAAACATCTGAATGATGCTACATATGTTCAGTGCCTCATGATATCATCCATAAAAATGATATCATGAATATAGATAATGGAATGGATGTTTATAGCATGATATTTAACCTTCAGGATCCCTATCAAGAGAAGGAAAGACAAGAGAGGGATGAGATCTCCAATGCTTTGTTCACCTCAAATCTTGGATATTTTGCACCAGATGGGCCACATATAGTCAAGATTATTGTCAAGATAGAGCATCTTGACATCTTAGGGATTAAATTCTTGGATGAGTTACATACAGATCTCATACTATCATCACTTCCCAAGGAATTCTCGTTTTATTTTGAATTATATTATGAGTAATAATGAGAAGAGCCTATCAGAAATTCTAACCCTGATTCTCCATGTGGATAAGGACATGGGGTGTGACAAACCCACAGTTCTTATAGTGAATAGGAAGAGGAAGGACAAGCAAAAGTGGTGTACGATTTATAAATAGTGCAAATCCCCTAGAATCATCAAACCAAGAAGAAGAAGATACAATGTCAAGGCAATGAAAATGAGGAAGTATGCCTTGCATGTGAAAAGTTAGGCCACTAAAAGTCAAACTGCACCCATAGGCAAGGGGAAGCCAAATGTGCATTATATATCAAGTGCAATGTTTCCATTTCTACAAATTTGGTATTAGATACAGCTTTTGGTGATCACATATATATTCAAATGCAGGAACCAAGTAGATTTTGGAAAATTTCCAGAGGAGAGGTGGATCTATGAGCTGCTAATAGATTGAGGCTGACTGCTCTTACCATTAGTAACTACCACCTTCCGCTGCTAACCAAGATGATTTTGTTTTTACATGACTTTTATTATGTACCAAGTGTTTCCAAGAACATAATTTATGTATCAAGTTCAAATATAGATGGGTTTATTTTTAAATTAATAAATAAAAGTGGCTTCTTTTATAAGGACAATATAAGTTATGGTATAGAACATTAAAATAATAGTATGTATGTATGAAATTACAAAATGAAAGTGTTATAAGTTTATAAATAATCAAGTTCACATGACTCATATAATGCCCAGTTGTGGCATCACCATCTCAGCCATGTAAACGAGAAGAGTATGACAAAGCTCTATCAAGATAGTTATTTAGACTCTTTTTAGCTAAAACCACTTGATAGATGTCATGCTTATTTATAAGGTAAAATGACCAAACCACCATTTGGTGGACATGGTGAAAGGGCCATAGAGCTTCTAGGATTGGTACACACTGATATGTGTGGACCATTTCTAGTTGAATCTAGAGGTGGATATTCTTACTTCATAACATTTATTGATGACTTGAGTAGATATGGACATATTTACTTGATGAGGTATAAGTATTATTCCTTTGATAAATTCAAGGAATTCAAGAATAAAGTAGAGAATCAGCTTGGTAATGAGATAAAGAAGCTTAGATCAGATCGAGGTGATGAATATCATAACCAAGATTTCAATGAATTTTTATGGGAGTTTGGTATTATATCTCAACTCACTCCACCTTATACACCAGAGTGGAATGGTGTTAGTGAAAGGAAGAATCATACCTTGTTGGATATGGCATGGTCTATGACAAGTCATGCAGATCTTCCATTATACTTTTGGGGATATTCATTACAAACTGTTGAATACACATTAAACTGAGTACCAACTAAAGCGTAAAATAGAATTTCCTTCATGATATGGAGTGGATAGAAACCAATTTTATCACATACACATGTATGGTGATGTGATGCATTAGTTAAGGATTTATCAGGAAACAAAATAGAACCCTAGGGCCCAAAGTGTATCTTTATAGGGTATCCCAAGGAAACAATGGGATACTGCCTATACAAACCCTTAGACAAGAAAGTGATTGTTTCCAAACAGGCCATATTTATTGAGAGGGATAACATCCTCTAAAGGAATAGCTGGATAAAGTTTGACTTTGATGAAGTTGATGATCAAGATACACAATAGTCGGTACAGGAACAAGTTCCATAGGTCCACACGGAAGAAGTGGTTCCTGAAACAAAAGTATTTTGTAGGAGTGTAAGAGAAGTAAGGGAACTTGAGGGATATGGTTTTCTTTTCACTTAGGATGGTGACTCATTATTGTTGGAAAATGATGAGCCTATCCCTACAAGGAGGTAGTATAAAGATCATAAGTTGCAAGATGGTTAGAATATATGAATTCTATGATGGATTCCTTGTATTAGAACTATGTTTGGGTTCTGGTCGACATGTCTATTGATGTAAATCCTATTGGATGTAAATGGATATTCAAGGGGAAACTATAAATAGAAGGTAAAGTAAGTATCTAAAAAGAAAAGCTAGTGGATAAAGGATTTAAACAGAGTCAAGTAATTGACTATGATGAAATATTTTCACCAGTTTATATGTTTATATCCATCATAATCATATTTTCCATAAAAGATTAACATGACTATGATATTTGGCAGATGGATTTAAAAACTATATTCCTTAATGGGAACCTTCAGGAAGATGTCTATATGAAACAATCAGAAGGGTTTGTGACACCAGGTGGTGCCAAAATGGTTTTCATGTTGTAGAGGTCCATTTATGGATTGAAAAAAGCATCCAATTCATAGAATATTAAATTCTATGAAGTCATAAGTGAATTTGGTTTCAATAATAATGAATGTGAGCCATGTATTTAGATAATAATTAATGGTAATTCGGTCATTATCCTAGTAGTATATATTTATGACATATTACTTATTGGAAAGGACATAATAGTCTTTCAATATGTTAAAAATTGGTTGAACAAGTGCTTTTCCATGAAGATTAGGAGAATAAGCCTATATTATAGGGATCAAGATCATTCGTGATAGATCCAAGAGGCTTCTTGGACTAATTCAAAGTATATATATTAACGAGATACTAAATAGATTTACTATGGAACAATCCAAGATAGTATTGGTTCCAGTGTCACATGGTTTACATCTTGCTAAGAAAACGCTCCCCTATATAGAAAAAGAGAAAGATTGAATAAGTAAGATCCCATACACTTCAGTGGTAGGATAAATAACTTATGCCATCTTATATACTAGACTTGATGTTTCCTATTCACTGAGCATGGTAGGAATATATCAGTAATTTTCAGGAGAAAAACATTGGACTGCTATTAGGATTATCCATAAGTATCTGAGAATAACTTAGAATATGTTCCTATTATAAGGAGGAGATAAGGAACTTGTCTTCAGAGGTTATGATAATTCTGGTTTTCAAACAAATCATAATTATCTAAAGTCGCAATTAGGATATTTTTTCTATCTTAATGGAGGAGTTGTGAGCTGGAAGAGTTCAATTCTGCCAGTTATCACCGATTCTACAGTATAGCTCGTGTATATAGCATCTTATAATGTAGCCAAGGAATCTGTATGGATTTAGAACTCAATCCAAGAGATTTATGTGCTACCCAGTATTAAATACCCTATTACATTGAATTGTGATAATACTACAGTGGTGGCTCTTTCCAAAGAGCCAAGGTTCCATCAACAGACAAATCACATACTCTGAAAGTATCACCCCTTGAGGGATTTTTATCAAATGGGTGAATTTTCATTGATTAGAGTATCCATGTAATAGAACATGGTGGGCCCCTTGACTAAAGGTCTATCTCAAGAGAAGAATGGGTATCTTATGAGAGCTAGAAGACTGAAGGATGTTAGTAGTTGGCTCTAGTGCAAGTGGGAGTTGTTTGGAGTTGGTTCCCTAGAACCAAATTTTTTTTACTTTATGATAAACATATATTCATTGGAATGATATTAATAAACTCCTTATCACATCATGATTTCCATTATACATGACATTGTATGTGATAATGTACTAACATTAATTGTCAGACTAAAAGCTCAGAGCAGATCCCTACTATGATGAGAACCCAGAAGTGCAATGACACTATTCCTGAAAAAATGTTCTATAGGTAGATGATATCATTTAATGTGAAAAAATGATACAGGCTATCAGTGGTGGAGACACATAGGAATTTGAGTCACCTTGTAATGGTGTACACCCTTGGTAATGTCCACGAGGATATTATGAGAATGAAACCCGCCAGAAGGAAATCCCATTTATAAGTGCTATTGAATGTTCCTATCTGTGGACGTGTGTATTGGTCCTTAGAATTTAAGATTATTATTAATGGGTATTATGTCTCACACACTTATATTTATTTTTGAAAATTGTCATGACATATGTTCATGACAAGGTAGGATATGTTGGGTGCGTCACGAGTAATACTACATTATTGGATAATGCGAGAAATGATTTTTCCTTCTATTACATAGTGGAAGTTGATATCATAGGCCCTTTGATGGAAATGATATATCAAAAATACATACATGGATATGGTTTTATAGAGGCAAGTTCAATTTTAAGGAAGTCAAAGAACAAGCAATTGAGAACATGGGTTGATGAAACTTTCATGCAACATGCTTGGTTGGATATATCGAGATAGAGGGATTATATTACATGGTAAGCATTCATATGGGGTGACATGTTATTGAGTAATTAACATCTTAATCTATTGTTTCTTTGACATGTTTCTAGATGCTAACCTTGGAATTTAGGAAGGTTCACCTAATGCCATTAATAAAAAGGCCTATAGGGTCATAGACTAAGTGTATCTAAAATATCTGTTAAATAATTTATTAATTAATAAGTTGAATAAATATTATTCCCAGTTCTGATTTAATAATTATTCATATATGCCTAATCATTGTCACGACCCGACCCAATGGGGCTCGAGCCGCGACTCCCCAAGCCCGCCTCCAATAGGCCAGGGGCTGGCGACTAGCGCCGAGTAGGCTATCACACACATGGGAGGCATTAGCCTATGGTACCTGTACACACGCACCCACAAACACCTCCATGAAACAGTGCAGAGATATAGAAACTGAAAAGTAAATGCATGCATACGATCTATCCCAAACCAGAGTGCAACAGCAAAAGTACAAGGGCAAAAAAGGGCCCACCAAAAGAAAACTACAAAGCGCGTCCAACCTGCTCTGAAGAAGGGGAACGCTGCCACAAACACCCGCCGGAAAGCTCCCTCGGCACAACTCCGGTAAACACCCCGGTCAACTCGCTCACTAAGCTCCGCCTGCTCCGGGTCCTCCTGGGACTCCGTCAAAAGGCCTGTGGTCTGCACAAGACACAAACATGTGCGGGCAAAGCCCGTGCAGGGGTGAGTATAAACATACTCAGTAGGCACCCCAAAAACCCAAAACCCAAGGGAGCAACTGAAAGGCAACAGTCTGCTCAACCCAACCAGAGGGAACCCGGACGAGAGAGAAACTCCATCTCGTGACCATCCTCGGCTAACACAACTAGTCAGCTCATCTCAGCTCAGGTGTATGCCCATACATAAACCTTGAACAATCCAGATATACAAGCTCACGCCACAAAGCCACAAGAGGTACCGACCTCGTCACCAGCAACTGTCCACAACAAGGAGAGTACACCATGAACACTGTCATACCAGATGACACTCATCCGAGAGATACACTCCATCGGGTCCCAAACAAACATCTCAGACGCTCACCCGAGAGACCACGCTCGTCGGATAACATCACTGAGGAAACATCGCAGAAACACCATAACCAGCAAACTCCTCGGATAGGGGATCACCGCTAGGGTCTGCTAGGGGATACCAAGACCCACTCCGGTATACGTAGCTCACAGATAGGGGATCACTCCCAGGGTCCGCTGGGGGATACCACGACCCGATCTGGCATACGTAGTACTCACAGATAGGGGATCACACCCAGGATCCGCTGGGGGATACCACAAACCGATCTGCACTCGACAGAAGCTTCACACTCAGATAGAGGATAATCGTCCATAGAAAGATGGTCACGACGATACCGGAACCCTATCTGGTATAACTCGCGATGTAGGGGATCGAACCGACGATGCCACAACCCTACCGAAACCACGCGCTGAGTAAGGGATCGCATAACCAACGATACCGCAACCCTACCGACACCAAGCGCTGAGTAGGGGATCGTATAACCAACGATACCGCAACCCTACTATAAACATCATGCTGAGTAGGGGATCGTAAACCCGACGATGCCACAACCCTACTGTGTAGGACCCACCGCGTAGGGGATCATATTCCCGATGATGACACAAACCCTACGGGGTTAACCTGCTAGATAGGGGATCGCCGCCCGTGAATAAGCGGTCATAGCGATACTAAGAACCCGATCTAGGGTAAAGATGCTAGAGGATCCACTCCGGGCCCACCGGAGGGATACCACAACTCTAATAGTTTAAACATCTCATCGAGAAGATCACAAACCCATACGAAGGTTGTGATACCACACGAACCCTCGTAGGAATGAACCAAGGGAGAACCCTCAACCACTGCTGGTCCAAACGTCGCTAACCCGAGCGACTCTCCCCAAAGCCACACTGCGCACCTCCGAAGCCAAAACCGAGGACACCATCACTTTCCACGCGGAAAAACACGCAGGATAGGCTGTTTACTCGCCCGAAACGGAGCACCGGTGAAAAAGGCACTATTCACCGTAGCTAGCTCGTGCGGGGCCCACACAACGATCCTGAAACCCATCGAGAGGATCACACCACAGCGATCCCCTCGGAAAAACAAGCGGAATCGACTACTCGCTCGCCCAAAACGGACACCCGGTGAAAAAGGTACTATTCACCGAAGGCCAGCTCGGGTGGGGCTCGTGCCTGGTTTCCGAAACTCATCGAACGGAACGCACCATTGCGATTCTCTCGGAAAAACACACATGATCGACTATTCATCTGCCAAAATCGGACTCCTGGTGCAAAAGCTGCGTTTCTCCGCAAACGCCAAAACCCGACCTCGTGGGGCCCGCACCCCGTTCTCAGTCCCAACACCCGGAAACCATCTCAAAGAGTCCTTCGTACCATCAAAGTCTCAACGCCACTGACGGCACGTCAATCGGACGCTTCGGGTAGAAGTTACAACGGCCCGAAGTCGTAAAATAATAAAATAATATTATTTTATACGACGTTTCTAACTCCCAGGCCACGATCCTGAACCATAAAATTCTCAAAGTTAGTTCAAAAGGTCCGTCTCGACGCAAGGAGCGCGTCGCCGCAAACGGCTCGTAAATCGGAGTTACGGTTTGCGAGTTACGGGGGTTTAAAGAACCCCCGGAACATTCTGGCCGGACCACCGCAGGGTCGCCGGAAACCACCGCGCCGCCGCCGGACTCCGCCGTGCCAGAGCCGGAAACCACCTGTCGCCGCCGCGCCGCCGCGGAACCTACCGGAATCCGCCATGGCCGCCGCGGGTCTCGCCGGAAAACCGGGTTTTTCGCCGGAAAACTTCCGGGAGCCACCGGGAGCACCCCGGTGCTCCAAATTCAGATCCGAAACATGTTTCGGAAAGCTCGGGACCCGAACTATACAAATCTTATGAAAATTTGAAGAAAAACAACACAAAAACGGGATCCGGGATTGTAAAACTCAAACCGCCTACCTCGCGGGCGAAACGCCGACGATCCACGCTCCAAAGCTTCCGTTGCACGATCCTGGAACGCCCGCCGTCGAAATCCGAGCTCGACGGCACCTTGATCGCGCGATTCGGCCGCCGATTCGCCGTCGAAAGGGGAGGAGAAGGAGGAGGAACTCGTCCTCTGCGTTACACACGTCCAACAAGGGGGGGGGGGGGGTAGATATTTGTTTCCAACAAATATCTGCTTAACTCCCCGGCCCGACACGCCCCCGACCCCGCACCAGATGCGAACCAGGATAAGGTCACCCCTAGGGTAAACACGCCGTTCTGAACGCAACGACGGACTCAGATTTTCCATCCGAGACTCCGTTCAGAAGTTATTCAAGCCGACGCTCGCACACTAACTTGATACTTATTTACAGAAACGCCCCTGGTGGCGTTTCTCACCGCAGGCCCGCGCCCGGAAAGTTTACACCTCGCCTAGGGTAAACGACACGTTCCGGACGCAACCGTGCCTTCAGATTCCCGTTCTGAGCTACCGTTTAGGAGATATCACACCCCCTCCACGTGCATAGTATAAAAAAAACTTAATATTTTTATAAAATTAATTTCGGGCACATCGGGCCTCGGAATCGCACGCCGTCTTCGCGCCTAGCTCTGGAATTATTCGTATAAATATTCCAAAGTCTGACAGGGCCAAAAACCCGAGTCGCTACATCCTCCCCCCCTTAGAACTTTTCGTCCCCGAAAATCCCTAAGCACAAGGAAAGCGACTGGACTCTCAACTGGGTCTCACACACCAGCGAGCTCACCAACAAACAACTACTCAGGGTCTTACCAACGCCCTGAACAAAACTCGAGCAAGAAAAAAAAGGAAAGAGTACCGCTAAACAGTGTCTGACAAACTACTGCAGTAAGTAGAAAGACACAAGGCGTACCTCTATCCATCTGCGGTGCCTCTGGGTCAACAACCTCCAGGGCATGCAGCTGTCCTCACCCTCGACCACCAGCTCCATGAGCTTGGCGTGGACAACCTGGGGGTAGGGGTGGTGGAAACTGGTACTGCCTACCACCGCCTCCCGCTGCACCAGCTCCGCCGCCACGTCCGCCGCCCCGCAGACCTCCTTGCTCGAGACGCTGCCTCTGCCAAGGCGACCCATTGACCGGCTCCCTCTCAGCAGCACGTCGGGTTGGACAATCTCTAGCAAGATGTCCCCGACCATCGCAAGCGTAACACCGCCTCTCCTGCGGCTGACCAAAACTGGCCTGAGAGCCCTGTGAGCCCTGAGGCTCAGATCCTCCATCCTGGGGTCGCCTCCTGTATCGTCGGCCACGTCCAGACCCCTGAGTCTGACGTCGGCTACCAAATGCCGATTCGACCGACGAAGTCTCAGCTCTCGAGTGCCCAGCACTAACAGGGGGAAACTGCTCAGCCAGAAGGCTCTCCACCACCAGCGCTCGCTCCATCACTCCAGCATAGGTGGGAAGGCAAAAAGAAACCACACCTGCTCGGATGTCCCTGCGTAAGCCCTGCTGGAAGGTCCGAGCCCTAAATAATGGGTCTCGAACCATATCTAGGGAGTAGCGCGACAAGTCTATAAACCTCGCTGAGTACTCCGACACAGTCATGCTCTCCTGTCGAAGCTGCAGAAGCTCCTGGATCCGCACTGACCTCAGCGTCACCGGATAGAACTCCTCCCTGAAGAGCTGCTCAAACTCTGCCCACATGAGCGTCTCCTCGTCATGGGACTGCGTCACCAAACTCCACCATCGCCCGGCCGAACCATGCAGAAGGCTCGCCGCTAGGACCACCATCTGATCAGGAGGTGTCCTCACTAGGCGGAAAACTCGAGTAACTGCCTCGAGCCAGTCATCAGCTGCCTGGGGGTCTGGATCACCCCGAAACCTCAGAGGTCGCTGCCTCTAGAACTCGTGCAGCGCACTCAGCCTGCGCGTAACCTCGTCCTGCACCGCCAGCACAACCAGCTGCTCGACAGGTGGTGGCTCAACTGGCAGACCACCTGGAGGTGCAACCTCAGAACCTGCGCCCTGCTCCACAGCCACTACACGGGGCGGGTCATCAGCACAATCCTGCTGCGGAACCCTCACTGGCTGTCGTCGTGGAGGCATCCTGAAATACATTCAAGACGCACCATAGTCAAAGAGTATATCTGGAGAGCTGACTCAAGAAGGACAAGGAAAAAAACCAAAAACCTAGTCCTATATGATGCATGTACCATTATGTCCCCGCGACCAGTGTACGAATGTCCCGAGTCGAAAGGCAGGTTATCAGAGTCCTGGTGTATGGATACGTCGGCCGCCGCACCAACACTGGAGTCCTTGGCCTGAAAGCCGAACTCGAAACACCCTAACACTGCCGCTATGCAACCCAAACCAAACTCACAGCTAGACCAGCTACGCTCTGAGATCCCAAAGGTGGAACCTCCTCTGATACCACTCTGTCACGACCCGACCCAATGGGGCTCGAGTCGCGACTCCCCAAGCCCTCCTCTAATAGGCCAGGGGCTGGCGACTAGCGCCGAGTAGGCTATCACACACATGGGATGCATTAGCCTATGGTACCTGTACACACGCACCCACAAACACCTCCATGAAACACTGCAGAGATATAAAAACTGAAAAGTAAATGCATGCATACGATCTATCCCAAACCAGAGTGCAACAACAAAAGTACAAGGGCAAAACAGGGCCCACCAAAAGAAAACTACAAAGCGCGTCCAACCCACTCTGAAGAAGGGGAACGCTGCCACAAACACCCGCCAGAAAGCTCCCTCGGCACAGCTCCGATAAACACCCCGGGCAACTCGCTCACTAAGCTCCGCCTGCTCCGGGTCCTCCTAGGAGTCCGTCAAAAGGCCTGTGGTCTGCACAAGACACAAACATGTGCGGGCAAAGCCCGTGCAGGGGTGAGTATAAACATACTCAGTAGGCACCCCAAAAACCCAAAACCCAAGGGAGCAACTGAAAGGCAACAGTCTGCTCAACCCAACGAGAGGGAACCTGGACGAGAGAGAAACTCCATCTCGTGACCATCCTCGGCTAACAAAACTAGTCAGCTCATCTCAGCTTAGGTGTATGCCCATACATACACCTTGAACAATCCAGATATACAAGCTCACGCCACAAAGCCACAAGAGGTACCGACCTCGTCACCAGCAACTGTACACAACAAGGAGAGTACACCATGAACACTGTCATACCAGATGACACTCATCCGAGAGATACACTCCATCGGGTCCCAAACAAACATCTCAGACGCTCACCCGAGAGACCACGCTCGTCGGATAACATCACTGAGGAAACATCACCGAAACACCATAACCACCAAACTCCTCGGATAGGGGATCACCGCTAGGGTCTGCTAGGGGATACCAAGACCCACTCCGGTATACGTAGCTCACAGATAGGGGATCACTCCCAGGGTCCGCTGGGGGATACCACGACCCGATCTGGCATACGTAGTACTCACAGATAGGGGATCACACCCAGGATCCGCTGGGGGATACCACAACCCGATCTGCACTCGACAGAAGCTTCACACTCAGATAGAGGATCATCGTCCATAGAAAGATGGTCACGACGATACCGGAACCCTATCTGGTATAACTCGCAATGTAGGGGATCGAACCGACGATGCAACAACCCTACCGAAACCACGCGCTGAGTAGGGGATCACATAACCAACGATACCGCAACCCTACCGACACCAAGCGCTGAGTAGGGGATCGTATAACCAACGATACCGCAACCCTACTATAAACATCATGCTGAGTAGGGGATCGTAAACCCGACGATGCCACAACCCTACTGCGCAGGACCCACCGCATAGGGGATCATATTCCCGATGATGCCACAAACCCTACGGGGTTAACCTGCTAGATAGGGGATCGCCGCCCGTGAATAAGCGGTCACAGCGATACCAAGAACCCGATCTAGGGTAAAGATGCTAGAGGATCCACTCCAGGCCCACCGGAGGGATACCACAACTCTAATAGTTTAAACATCCCATCGAGAGGATCACAAACCCATACGAAGGTTGTGATACCACACGAACCCTCGTAGGAATGAACCAAGGGAGAACCCTCAACCACTGCTGGTCCAAACGTCGCTAACCCGAGCGACTCACCCCAAATCCACACTGCGCACCTCCGAAGCCAAAACCAAGGCCACCATCGCGTTCCACGCGGAAAAACACGTAGGATAGGCTGTTTACTCGCCCGAAACGGAGCACCGGTGAAAAAGGCACTATTCACCGTAGCTAGCTCGTGCGAGGCCCACACAACGATCCCAAAACCCATCAAGAGGATCACACCACGGCGATCCCCTCGGAAAAACAAGCAGAATCGACTACTCGCTCGCCCAAAACGGACACCCGGTGAAAAAGGTACTATTCACCGAAGGCCAGCTCGGGTGGGGCCCACGCCTGGATTCCGAAACTCATCGAACGGAACGCACCATTGCGATCCTCTCGGAAAAACACACATGATCGACTATTCATCTGCCAAAATCGGACTCCTGGTGCAAAAGCTGCGTTTCTCCGCAAACGCCAAAACCCGGCCTCGTGGGGCCCGCACCCGGTTCTCAGTCCCAACACCCGGAAACCATCTCAAAGAGTCCGTCATACCATCAGGGTCTCAACGCCACTGACGGCACGTCAATCGGACGCTTCGGGTAGAAGTTACAACGGCCCGAAGTCGTAAAATAATAAAATAATATTATTTTATACGACGTTTCTAACTCCCAGGCCACGATCCCGAACCATAAAATCCTCAAAGTTAGTTCAAAAGGTCCGTCTCGACGCAAGGAGCGCGTCGCCGTAAACGGCTCGTAAATCGGAGTTACGGTTTGCGAGTTACGGGGGTTTAAAGAACCCCCGAAACATTTTGGCCGGACCACCGCAGGGTCGTCGGAAACCACCGCGCCGCCGCCGGACTCCGCCGTGCCGGAGCCAGAAACCACCGCGTCGCCGCCGCGCCGCCGCGGAACCCGCCGGAATCCGCCATGGCCGCCGCGGGTCTCGTCGGATAACCGGGTTTTTCGCCGGAAAACTTCCGGGAGCCACCGGGAGCACCCCGGTGCTCCAAATTCAGATCTGAAACATGTTTCGGAAAGCTCGGGACCCGAACTATATAAATCTTATGAAAATTTGAAGAAAAACAACACAAAAACGGGATCCAGGATTGTAAAACTCAAACCGCCTACCTCGCGGGCGAAACGCCGACGATCCGTGCTCCAAAGCTTCCGTTGCACGATCCTGGAACGCCCGCCGTCGAAATCCGAGCTCGACGGCACCTTGATCGCGCGATTCGGCCGCCGATTCGCCGTCGGAAGGGGAGGAGGAGGAGGAGGAACTCGTCCTCTGTGTTACACACGTCCAACAAAGGGG
This sequence comes from Viscum album, assembly GCA_963277665.1. NCBI lineage: Eukaryota > Viridiplantae > Streptophyta > Magnoliopsida > Santalales > Viscaceae > Viscum > Viscum album. The sequence goes on along the minus strand of OY728135.1, from coordinate 88,629,759 downwards.
GGGTAGATATTTGTTTCCAACAAATATCTGCTTAACTTCCCGGCCCGACACGCCCCCGACCCCGCACCAGATGCGAACCAGGATAAGGTCACCCCTAGGGTAAACGCGCCGTTCGGAACGCAACGGCGGACTCAGATTTTCCATCCGAGACTCCGTTCAGAAGTTATTCAAGCCGACGCTCGCACACTAACTTGATACTTATTTACAGAAACGCCCCTGGTGGCGTTTCTCACCACAGGCCCGCACCCGCAAAGTTTACACCTCGCCTAGGGTAAACGACACGTTCCGGACTCAACCGTGCCCTCAGATTCCCGTTCTGAGCTACCGTTTAGGAGATATCACACCCCCACCACGTGCATAGTATAAAAAAAACTTAATATTTTTATAAAATTAATTCCGGGCACATCGGGCCTCGGAATCGCACGCCGTCTTCGCGCCTAGCTCTGGAATTATTCGTAGAAATATTCCAAAGTCTGATAGGGCCAAAAACTCGAGTCGCTACAATCATATTTATATTGTCACTAGTTATTTGAGAGAATATATTATGAATTGAATATTTAAAAAATATTTATTTTCTATTTTCGTAAATATAATTTTTATTTATTTATTTGAAAATAATACAGCTATATTTATTAAATAAATGAATAGTTTTTATTCAAGGCCCGATAATTATTGAGTAGGATTAGTGGATGAAGTTTCAGGTCCGGTGAGTAATAATAATATTAAATATTATTTAATTAAAATAATATTTAATTGTAACTTGAAAGTTAAGAACATGTAAAAAAATAATAACATTGTTGTTATTATTTGAAATGGGGGGTTTCACTTGGTTAATAAAATAATTACGGATCCTATAAAAATTATTTTATGATTACCTTGTGAATTAAATTCCCAGTTACATGATTCTCTAATTAGCGAAGGGGAAAACCCATAGGCTAGCTAATCGTGTTGTGCACACCAATTTGGAGAATTTCTCTCAAGCCAAGATATTTCCTTCTTTTCCAAGAAATTTCTCAAGAACGAGAGCGGTCCTCCTCTACCGGATCAAGGGGAATGCTTTGGTAGCAGTTCTCAATGATATCGAAGTCGGATGACACAAGCGCAATAATCTTCCGTGATAGCACCCAGAAACGCATTCGACGATGTCCATCGATTCATGGAGAACATGTGGATCACCATTATATGATATCTACCCTTGATATATACTATAAAATGAAGCTGGACTATAGATATGTAGTCAAATGCATCAATAAAGAAATAATTACCTTGGAGGTATTTCTTTAATTAAATTAAATTAATTTTAGACAAAATATGTTGATCCTATCTATTACTTCTGGGTTTATATTCCCTTGCATTAATCCATGATTTAATTCTATGGATACTAGTGTTCATTATCATATTGATCCCACATTGTTCACTGAATATGGAAAAAATTAACGATGGGCACCATCCCTACCGTGCTTCCATTGTGCCCGTAACCTACAATGAATATATTAAATAATAATCTTTTTAAATTTCTCATCAGAAAAAGAAATCGGTTCGATTAAAACATTATATTATAATATAAAAAACTATAAATTTAAATTCACTATAATAGCTATAGTTGGTTCTATCAAACAGACAACAACATAGAGTAACACTATAATCATTAACTCTAGGGGATCATACTCAAAAACTATGAGAAATAGAATAGAAACATTATTATTATTATTATTATTATAAATAAAACTATACGTAGTGTAATATGCATGATATAGATGTTGTAATGGTGTAGGCTTACCAAATGGCTGAAGTTGGTCCAATAACTAATGGCTCATACTATACAGCATACCCTAGTGAGAAACTATAACAAAGTTGAATAGCTATAGAAACTATTACCAAATACATAGAGGTGGAACTATATTAGTGTTTACATCAACATGTTATTATAGAATCATATGACAGGAGACACCGACATGTCATGGTGTCTCTGTAGAATTCCAACCATTGGTTACTGCAGCATAGTAAAATTATATTTGCGGATTTTTTTAGAATAGAACCATGTTGCTTTATGAAATCATTCAAGCTATGGATTATGGATACTCTGAAATCACCCATTAATCATGCACAGAAAGATTGTTTAATCAGTCCAACTTTTTCTAGTTGTAGGTATTATTCTCGAACCACATAAATCTTTATGTCTATGGTCATCTTCTTGTTATTTTTTTAATCTCTATTTTACTCTTCTACTGTGAAAAATGAATTATTTTGGGTTCCCCTGATGTTTCCACAACAATATTAACTTGGAGAATGATATTAATTATTTTAAAATTTATAATGTTGTGAATTAATAATGTACAATATGATCATTAGAAGGGTAAGGTGACCATTTGAATAGTAACTTCCCAATATGAAAGTTCTAATATTAATGTAACTATTATACATATAATCTTCCTAAAAATTAAATAAAAAATTTAATAATATAATTAATAATTATTAAAAATTAATATTGATCAATGAAAATTAATATAATTACATTCACATGTATTTGAATGATTTAAAATTTATTTTAAAATATTTTTTGATTTTTTATGTGACAAAATTATCTTTTTAGAATATACCAAGAGTTTTATTTAATAATTAAATTTATAAAATATTATAAATGTTTGGGGATGGGGAATTACAAATCTACATATAAAATAAACTACACACACGTGTAAGAAGCCAAAGTGACTCAAACTCGGGACCCCCTCCCCCAACACCCCATAGGGCTGCTACCACTACGCTGCACCCTAGGGGTATAAATTTATCATATATAAAATTTATTTTCATAAAAAATAATTTCAATGTGAAATAAGGATATATAAATTTTCCAATGAAGAATTTTTCATAATTTTTTGATAATGAATATCTTAGGTAAATATTAAAATATGTTATGAATATAAAATAAGTCGTATGACTTCATTATGTTATAAAAATTCTATAATAATTAATGTAAGTGAATTTTTGACCAAATATTTTGTAAATTTTTAATATAATTTATTTTAAAGTACTAAAATCAACTAAAAAATATACAATGGTCATTAAACTTTATAAAATGGTAAATAATGGATTAAAAACAATTCTATGAAAATAAATGCAATTTTTTAGACAAATTAATGTTAAAGATGGATCTTAGTTATCAAATAAATAAATGTAAGAAACCATGTTTTGAATGTCAAATTCCATTATATAAAACCATAGTAAATCCAGTGGGTTTAAATTTTACACAAACTAAAGTCCAAGTCCCGTGTTTATAAATTAATAAGTAATCCTCTCTAATTTTTTATAAATACCCTCCCATCCTCCCATTACTCTTCACTCAATAATTAAGGATCATGATTCCCCTCTAATTTTACCTTTCATGAATCTCTCCATCATGTTCTTAAGGTTTAAGGTGTCTGGTGCTCCTATCATAGGGTTGTAGAAAAGCTAATTTATTTTTCCTAATGTAGCACAGAGGCTGATCAGAGTTTTCTCACTTGAGAATCATCGCAATTGAGAAATCACTAATTTCTAAATCACATAATTTATTTCTTTTTTTCTTTTTATTATTTTATGCAAGCAATGATTTTTGGGTTTTTGGAAAATATGAGATTTAAATGAAATGAAGAACTAAATTAGATGCATATTAAATGTTTTTCAAGAAGAAAATTTTTGTCCTAGGGTTTGGTAATGTGGGTTCATGTTGGGAGTTTATTGATATATATTATTATTATATTTTTTTAAAAAATAAAAAAAACACTTCATTTTTTATGTGAATATTAGTTTTTAAAATATCTATATATTTTCGTTATATCTTAATTTATTGTGAACATATTTAAATAAATCCAATTTCATATGAAATTTAAAAAGTTTATTGAAATTTTACTAACTTATGACGAAGTCTAATTCAATGTTTATGATCTTCTCATTTTGGTCCAAACTTGATACATGATTTTGGTATGAAATTTTTTTTTCATATTGTGTGGTTATGTTTTCTTTTGTTATTCATTTATAACATTTATGATATAATTTGGTTTCTTTCATTACTTATTCCACTATAAAGACAAAACATTTTTTTAACTTTTCTTATTATAAATGGATGTTTTAAATTTTTGGTTTAGGTGGTATACAAAGTCATCTAAGATCATGAAATAGTTCTGGAATTCTATATTTTATAGAATTAAGAATATTTTTTATTATTAGATATATATGAAGATACACATAAATATTCCATTTATTTTATTGAGTTAAAAAGATAAAAATTTCGCAACATTTCATTTAACTACATGAATGCTTAAAAAATAGATATATCTTCAGAAAATGTCTGAATAGTTATAACATAACTTCATTTTTCTTTAGCTTTCATTTTATGTATTCACTATTTTTTTATCACATATCTTGATAAATATATTGGATTGGAGAGCTTTTTTATTTTCTGGAAATATCTAAAAATTATATTCATTTAAGTCTTCTGAACCTTTCATTAATTTTTTCATTTATATTGGCTAAAAAATATTTAATGGTTTTACATCAAATATATACAGGAAATGATGCACTATTCATCATCTTCTACCTTTGGCTATTTATTCTCCCTCTAACAGCACCTACATGCTATATTTTTATCTTCTCTATTAACAGCAAAAAATTTATAGTATCAATAATAAATCATTTTTTCTTACTACAGTAGTTCATATTTTTCTACAATGGTAGATAATTTATGCAACAGTAGCAGTATAAAATTCTAGAAACCACCAGACAATTTGTTTTATTATCTCCCAAACATTTTTAAAAATCATCAATTTATTATTATTATTTTAACAAAGTTTAATTTTTTAAAACCATATTTAAATTTTTTTTGAACAACATGTTAATTTTTTTTAACATGTTATTCATTTTCACTATTTTTAATGTTATCAGTAACTACATTTATTTTTTTAAAAATTTTAAAGTGATTTATTAATTTCAAAAAAATTTAATTTTATATATAATCCAATAATATTGTTTTAGAAATACTGTAATCGGTTTTATATTGTGATGGAATTTTATTTATTATTCATACATACACTTGAAGCATATTTCTGGAATATTTACATTTTAATATTGTGAGTTAAATTCATTAAATTATCCTTTTAATAATTAATATTTAATGAAATGGAATTGATTAAAATTTATTACTTGATATATAATGACGTAAAATTTATATTTAAATTATATGTTTCATTAAATTATTTTATATTTAATATTTCGATTTAATAGTTAAATTCTTTTACGATATTCATGGAATTTTATTAACATATTATTATGGAGAATATTTTAATTATATAATGGGTAATTCAAATTGGTTTGAATTAGTATTTAAGTTTTAAATTCAAAAAATTATTGTAACAATTATTATGGATGATAACTTTCTTTCTCCAAAATAATTACTTTATTGTTAAATTATCTCTATATGATATTGACTATAATTATTATTTTTTGAATTGTGTTGCCTGTGGAGGGTTTTTATTACTTCTTGTAGTTATCTTATTACAAGGAGGACAAGAAGCCTATAAAATATGAGATATAACATATTTGAAACTCTTATTTTCCTCAAAAATAAATATATGAACTTCTCAAGTGTTGTACAATCAAAAAAGTCTTGTGTGGTCTATGTTTCATCTTTAGGAAGATCTCTCAAGTGTCATATTACATCTGCTATGACATTGACTTCCTTGACAAGTTGAACTTATCCACAATGAAAGAACCAATACATGGGCATCATTATTTTATACTCTACTTAATCTAGTTACTTTTACTTATAACACTTATTCGTATCTTTCCCATATACTCTATTTTTATATTTATGATTTTATATAAAAAATAATTTATTCTTCTCTTATTTTGGATGTGACTCCTAGATTATAAAGTTAGAGTCATTTGGGTTGTTACTCCCATATTCTAAATCCAATTTATTAATTGTTTTATGACTATCCATACAAAATTCAGTATGTCATGCTTATCCCACCACTTTTTAGAAAGTGATTTTGTAATCGTGTTATGATTCCCGCTAAAAAATTATATTAGTAGACAAAGTATATCTCATCGAGTAGAGAGGTATAAGAGTTTAGTTGTCCCACTTTAGACTGAACTACTATATAAAACATTAATATAATATTTATTTTATTCCTCTCCTAATTAATTCTAGAAAGTAATGTCCATAATTAATATAAATAATCAATTTATTTCATTAAATTTTTTAATCTAGTCTATTAAGCCCCTCTAGACCATCTGTCATTACCCATTCTAACCTAACACTTAATATCAAAGGGTGGCCCTATTAAGGAATAGTTTATCCTTATCTTTCTCTTTCCTAATACCAAACAATTGGTATCATAGGTTAACCTTATTAAGCATAATTTAGCTCTGTTATTCTTTTTCCTAATACCAAACAATTAGTATCAAAGCGTGTTCCTTTTGTAATTAATCTAATCCTTCTATAGAGTATAATTTATTTTATTTTGATAACCTATTCCAAGACCTCATAGTCTAAGGAAAAATATCTTTCATATGGATATAGTTAACATAAATGATTCTTGGATTCGTTAGAAACCGCCACACTTTAATGGAAATGATTATGGCTATTGGATATCCTAAATAGAGGCATAACTCAAACAATTAAGCATAGAAAATTGGTTCAATATAAAAAAATAGTACACACAATAAGAAGATGACCCAAATACACTTACTGAAAATGATGTTGTTAAATATGTTTTAAATAAAAATGTTATGAATATATTATATTATGCTATTAACAGAAGTATTTTAGTCATGTATCTCATGATATTTGGAATATTTGGTAAGTCCCTCACCGTAGCTCAGAAAAATTAATTCACACTATAGTTAGAATGATTTTAACTGAGTACTAGGACTTCAATATGGGTAAATATGTGATAGTAAATCAAATTTTTCCCTGATTCACAATTATTTTGAATCGCATGAATTCCCTTGGAGAAGTTTTAGAGAACCTAATACTCATTGAAAGAGTAATACGAGCACTACCGATGAAATAGAATGTAATGAAGTTTTTCATTGATGAAAGTATTAACTTCAATGAGTACACTCTTAATGAATTTATTTGATCACTACATTAGTGTGAACTGTAACTAAAGAACATTTCTAAAGAAGAGGAAAAAAATAAAAGGTGTATCATTTAAATCTTTGATTTTTTTTCTAAAAAATCTTCTAATTTTGATATAAAGGATAGTGAAAAAGAATATGTGGCTCAAATTGTGACATATGTTTACAAATTAATGAAAAATAAAGGATTCAAGAACTAATTTTGAAGAACCCCTTAAAAGGATAAGTGTAAGGGATATAATAAAGGGAGTCATAATTATAATAAATTATGTGTTAATTTTGTTTAGTGTATAAATAATGGGAATATCATTCATGAATATAAAAAAACTAAAGAATAAATAGAAATACAAAAATAAATACAAAAAATCATTTGACAACTAGTTGATGTTTTATATAAGAATTTGATTCCAGTGAAAAATATGGACAAGATAAATAATCTGTTAACTTGTGCTTCATGTATTATTTAGATAAGGTTACCGATGATTTATTTTATTATAGATGTTCTAATTCTAACTATGATTCTTAAAATCCCAAAATATTTGAATTAAATGATGTGATTGGAATATTAAGAAAAAATATTTACAAGCTGATGATTTATATAATAAACCTAAGGATAATAATAAAAAACTAGTTTTTGAAAATAAATTTCGTTTATAATAGAATGAAAAATTAAGAAACACTTCCACTACTTCTCATTCTATAGTTTATGATAATTTCAAATCTACTTATGATTTGAATGAAAAATTGAAAAAGAAAGCCAAATGTCTTTAGAAAATTTTATTTTATTTTATTCAAGGTCATGAAAAATATCATAAAATGATGTCTCTGAATAATATAAATAAAAAAATATGGGGTTTTTTATAATGGTATATTACAAAAAATGTATCAAATTCATTTTTTTAAAATTAAAAATGGGTGTACTTTTACTACTACATGTTTTCAATGTGGCATAAAAGGTCAGCCTATAAATAAATATTTTCTTAGATTCAAACAATATTTGGTATTTAAAGAGACTCATATTCCTAAATATAGGTTATCTAGAGTATCATACAATAATTTTTAAATTTTTTAATGTATACCGAAAAATGAATTACTAATCAGATTGGATCTAATGTAGCATGGGAACCAAAATTTTCAAGTAATTTATTTTTGTAGAAAAAATTCATAGATTTCTCAAGAATAAAATATGGTACATGTATAGTGGATTCCATTATCATATTACCAGATACCCATAATATTTTACCACTTACAACACATTTGATAGATGCACTATTAAATTTTAAGACAATTCTAAAGTCAATGTAAAAGGTTTAGTTAAAGTTGATATTTATAATTCTACTATTATTTCTAAAGTTTTATATGTTGAAGGTTTAAAACATAATATAATAAGTATATCTCAATTGTTTTATGATTAAATAGAAGTTAAATTTCAAAAAAATAAGTGTTTAGTTTCTAAATATGATTATTTAAAATTTTATGTTAATTAAAATAAAAATATTTATATTATTGATTTTACTGAACTAACTATTTAACATATTAAGTGTTTGAATGTTGTGAAAAGTGATATAATCCTTTTGAATCAATGATTATGTAATGTTAATTTCATAATGTTAAATAATATCCTTAAAAATGAGAATATTCTAAAATCACCTACCAAAAAGAAAGAAAAGCTATATGTTTGTGATTCTTTCATGATAGGAAAAAAACATAACATTTCATTTAGGCCTATCAATCCAAAAACGTACTAATGGACCTTTACAGTTAGTATATTTTTATCTATTTGGTCCTTATAAAATTTAAATTCTTATAGGAAATAAATATACTTTAGTTATTGTTGATGATTATAGTATTTTTACATGGGTTTAATTTATTTCACATAAAAATGATACTTTATCTAGATTTTTTTTAATTAGTTCAAAAATAAAATTATTATATGATTGTTTATATTCATAGATATAAAGTGGTTCAATTTTATAATTTTTAATTTAAAAAATTTTGTGAAAAGAAATTTTATTTTAATAATTTTTATGATCCTATAATACCATAACAAAATGGTGTTGTATAACGAAAAATAAAACTCTTATTGAAATGGTCAAAACTATGTTAAGTGAATTTTATTTTCCACGGGATTTTTAGGATGAAGATATTTTTTATTATTTTTATATTTCAAATATATTTATTATTATAATTTACTAAAGTAAACTCCTTGTGAATTTTTTAAAAATAAAACACCTAAATTTGGTTATTTTAGAGTTTTTGGGTGTGAAGTTTTTGTTTTAAATTTAATGGCTAATTTAGATAAATTTGATGATAAAAGTGATGAAGGTATTAGTATTTTTTTATAATAATTGTATATATTATAGAGTTTATAATAAAATATCTATGGTTATTGAAGAATATGTTTATGTTATGTTTTATCAAAATAATGTAAAACTGAATTCTAATTGTAATTTTTTTATGAAGAGTTTACATATTTTAATTTTGGTGAAGAAAAAAGTCAGGATAAGGATTAATAAATTTAAGGGAAGCATACTCCATCATAGACTAAAACTAAATCATGGAATACTCATTGATATCATCCTGATGATAATGTTTTTAGAAATATTTATTCTTGTATTAAAACTAGAAATTATAATTTAATTTTTTTTCCAATTTGTTTTTTCTTCTTATTTGGGATTTAATAATATAGATGATCTATAAATGATTATAACTATATTATAATTGTGTATGGTGAACTTAATTAATTTTCAAGAAATAGTGTCTAGAATTTAGTGGAGACCACTAAAGAAATCACCTCATTCTTGGTATGATAGACATACAATATTTTTATTGAAAAATTAATTTTGTAATGGTAAAGTAGATCCAAATGTTTTTATTAAAAGAATTTATAATGATATTTTAATAATAAAAATTTACATTGATGATATTGTTTTTAGATATTATAATGATTTTATTTTCAAATAGTTTCCAAATTTGATTGAAGATGAATTTGACATGAGTCTTATGGGAGAATTAAAATGTTATTTGGGACTTAAAATTTTTCAAAGGATATAAATTTTTTGAATCAATCCAAATATGATAAATATTTAGTGAAATGATTTGGTATTGATTGTTAAAAATATTCTAAAACACCTATGATTATTTCTTGTTAATTAAATTATGAATTCTAGAAAATCTGTTGAATATAAATTATTTACAAAAATTATTTGAAGTTGGATGTATTTAATTACTTCTATAGAACCGATATTATGTTTACTCTTTGTGTATGTGCTAGATTTCAATATGATAGTAATGAATCTCACATAAAAGTTTTTAAGTGAATTATTAGATATATTAAAGGGACGGTTAATTGCATATTGTTTTATTCGTGAAATAATTTATTTCATTTAATTAGTTACTCTGACTTTGATTTTATTGGATTTGGACTTGTTATAAAGATAACCTTAAGTATGTGTGACTTTATTTTGGAGAATTTTGTTTCTTAAAGTTAAAGGAAACAAAACTCCTTTGATTTATCAACTATTTAATGTGAGTATATCACTACTGCATCTTATTTCTCTTAATATTTATGGATTAAAAAAACTTTTTTTACTATGGTTTTAATTTTGTTAAGATACCTATTTATTATGATAATTCCTCTCCTATTTCTATTTTAAAAAACCCTATACAGAATTTTATAACTAAGAATATAGCCATATGTTTTTATTTTCATTGGGTTTATGTTAATAAATGTTATATTATTCTTAAATATATTCAAACTGAAAATCAACTGGATGATATTTTCACCAAACTGTTGGATTCATCAAAGTTGGAGAAATTAAAATGTGAACTTGGATTGTTGGAAATATAGTTTTAGAAGTTTATTTTAACTTACTTTAATATGAAATTATTAAGGGGTAGTTTCTTTGTTTTTAAACTATATATTTTCATATTAATTAAATATTTTATTTTGGAAAATTTTCAAAAAAGGGGATAATTTTATCAAACTTGGTTTCAATTTATTGATTTTCCAAGAAGGCCATTTTTTGAGATACTTTTTTAAATTATTATCATTTTATTATTTTTAAAATTACAAATCGACTTTTCATTTTATGAAAAAATTATATTTTAAAATATCTCTGTATTTTTTTAAGTCTTCTATTATAGAGATAGTATTTTTAAAAATTAAATTTCATTTGAAAGATAACAAGTTTATCTAACTAACATAAAACTATGATGATGTCTAATTCAATTTATATGATCTTTTCATTCTGGTTTGAACATGATACATGATTTTCTAGGGAATAATATTTTTTCTACTTACTGTATTGTAAAGTTTTATTTGGTAATTATTTTACAACTTTAGTGATATATATCAATTTCTTGTTATACTTATTCTCTTTTAATAAAAAAAGTACATTTTATTTGAACAAATGGAAGTCTGAATCTGTTGTTTAAGTGGTATAAAAATTCATCGAAGATCATGAAATAGTTATATAATTCTTAATTTTCCATAATTAAAATTATTTTTTATTACTTTGATATATCTCATGATACATACCAGAATCACACGCCCATGTTGTATTAGAAATATAAGAAGTTTTTATAAATTATATTAACCCACATTAATGTATAAATTTTTTCGTTTAGATTCTATAAAAAATGGTCTAATATTTGCAACATATTAGCACTTTTTCTAGCTTTTATTTTATGTTTTAACTATTTCTCGATCATATCTCTTTATATACAATCAGATTGAAGGAATTTTTTATATGTTCCCAATAACTAAAAATTATCTTCATTTTTGTATTCTATAAATACAGTTAATTCTCTCCTTAAGATACACTAAAATATATTAAATGTTTTTTTGGAAAGCTTGTACATGAAATGATGAACTATTCATTATATTCTACCTTTGGTTTCTTCTTATCCCTCTAACATTACCTCTATATTTTCTTTACTTATTATCACTTAGCAGAAACATATTTTACATATCAATATTGAATCATTTTTTTTCTATAATGGAAGTTCATATTTTTCTGCAATGATAGATCGTTTCAAAAATGGTAGTGGTAGCAGACTCATGCTACTGCTAGAAAAAATATTTTTATTACTGTCATATTTTTTTAAACTATCAGTTATTTTTTTAAAAAAAACCGATTAATTTTTTTTATTTCCAGGTTAATCTTTTTAATATGAACTTATTATCATTATTTTTTATGTAATCATCAAATGCATGTATTTTTTTAATTTTTCTAAGTATTTTAATAATTTCAAAAATTAATATATATTATTTATAATCCATACAAAATGGTTTAGAAATATTTTAAATAGTTTTAAATTATGACTGAATTTTATTCATTATTCATATGTACACTTGAAGCATAATCCAGGAATATTTATTTTTTAATTTTTTTTATTAATTTCATTAAATAATTATTTTCTAAATAAATATTTAATTTCATGGAATTGATTCGTTTTTATTTTTTGATATTTAATGTAGTATATTTAATATTTAAATTTCACACTGTATTAAATTAATTTCTATTTAATATATGTATTTAATAGTCAGATTTTCTTATGATATTCATGGAATCTTCTTGACCTATTATTATGGTGAATATTTGAATTATTTAATGGTTAATTAAAATTTGTTTGAATTAGAATTTATGTATTAAATTCAAACAATTATTATTACAATTTTTATGGATCTCAACTTTCTCTCTCCAAGATAATTATTGTAATGATAAATTTTCTCTCTCCTCTATTTTTTTTATTATTATTTGAATGGTTTCACTTGTGGAATGTGTTTCTTACTTTTTACCATTCTCTATATAATAGGAGGTTGATCAGACTATCAAATATGATCTATAACATCTTTGACACATATATTTTTCACTAAAATAAATCGTTGAACTTCCCAAGAGTTGTACAATATGAAAAGTCATGTGCGATATTTGTTTCATCTTTGGGAAGATATCTCAAGTGTCAAATTAAATCTTCTTTTAATTACACTACCTTGATGAGATTATTTGATCCTAAACCCAAGAACCAGTACATATTCGTTATTCATTTATATTCTACTCTATATGGTTCATTATTTCTATAACACTTCTTAAAATATTTCACGTACAATATATTTTTCTATTTATGCTTTTACATACAAAATCATTTCATCTTATCTTCTTAGAGTTATAGCTCCCAGATTATGAATTTAGGAATATTCAGGTTGTGACTCATGTATTCTAAATTCAGTTTTATAATTGGGTTATGACTCCCCATACAAATTTTTGTGTGTCGTAGTTATCACTCAGCATTTTATAAAAATATTTTGTAATTGGGTTATGATTCTCCATTATAAATAAGATTAGTTCACAATGCGTGTCTCTATAATTAGAAAGGTATAAGTGTATAGTATTTCCACTATTGACTAAACTATTTTAAAAAAAACATCATTTTTTATTTATTTTATTTTTCTTCTAATTAATTCTTGTAATTATTTTTCATAATTAATTTAAATAATCAATTTATTTCATTAAAATTTTTAATTTGGTCTATCCACTCACATCTATATCATATTCCATTTCCAATTCTGACTTAATAGTTCCTTCCTTATTTATTTTTTGGTTAAATTAAATTTGATAATTAATTTATGAAACCTCATTAACAAATTACTTTTCATTGATTTATTGAGTGTGATATTTTATCATTCTTAGGAAACCACTTTGGAAACCCAAATATCACCTCCTCTAATAGTCTAATATGATAACACTTCAATCGAGAATGCAATTCCAAAAATACCAAACTCCACTACATGCCATTGTATCCATTCAGGTTTCCTCAACTCCATTATATGAAAAGTTTATGTGAGATAAGGGAGAGAAAAGAAATGAATCAAATAAAATGGATGAAACTAAGATCCCTATCATGGTGGATGTCCTATATACCCATGCACTTCTCTCAAATTCACTACAAAGTGGATTCAAACCTTTTGAAATTAAATTACAATAATTGAGAATTCCATGAAACCTACCCCAAAGATAAGACTTGAGTTAATCACTTTCCATTACGAAGTGAAAGAGAACAGGAATGGAATAGAATAGAGAGGGAATGAATGAATGATATTGGAAGAATAATAGAAAGTTTAATTAAAATTAAATATGTGTGTTACATTCTAAAAGAAAATAAAAAAGTAAAAGAAAGTATAAAGTAACCTAATACCAATGTAGAGGACTGGAAAACCCTATAATGGTTAAATTATTTCTTTATCATCTATCTAGGCCATCTATTTATAGGCCTCCATATCACCCTCTAGGGTCATAATGGTTTCATAATGGAAAATAATGGACCTCAATCCACCACATGGTCATAAAAGGGGTATTCTTCCATTATTACATCAAACCTAGTTGTTTTTTGTCACATCAGGTGAATTCATGTAATGAATACTATTCACTAAGTGTAATGTGTGGGGGCACCAACTTTTCATGATAATTTTCTTCCTCTAAAACCCTTTATCGATAATTTTTTGGAGTGTCATGGAATGAAAATATCTATCACACTATCAAAAATGTTGGTATGGCCTAGAACACATATTTTTCTTAATATATTGGATTTACAACTTGTATTCCTTCATGATTCATGTGGTGAATGAAATTCACGATGTGAATTGTTGTTTTCCAGTAGTTTTTTCTTATTTTTATCCTAGTTATTTAGTTTTGATCTCCACGTTCATACCTTAACTTGTTTTTTTCCACTGGATATCATCCATATTATCAATTAATCACTTTTTCAAACATTTCAAGATATTTCTTATATCCTTACATATATTAAAAAATTATTAATTAACAGTAGGAATTATCAATTAAAGTGTAAAAAACTAATATTGTATATTAAAATAAGCATGTAAAATACAACCCTATTAATTCCCCCACACATAGAATTTGTTTGACCTAAAGCATATAATCTCAATAATTTTTCAAATTAATTTAATTATAAAAATATTTAAAATTAAATATAAGAAAAATGAAATGTTTAATAATGTAAAATAAAATTTAAATTTTATGCAAAATAATTCCTCCAACTCGTCACTTTTCAAATAAACAATGTTAATCATGATTTTAACTTTTTAACTTTTGAAATATAAATTCCTCTCCTTCCTTACACTTTTGTTTCTTAATTCATCACTAATGTTCATGTTAATTTCAATTTACCTAACATTGAATTATTTTTAATCATATATCAAGGCCAAAAATAAAAATAAAATTGTACTCATACCTCAATTACATATACTTACCATAGGATTTTAAGGAATCTATCATCTCCATCACATAACAACAGAGACCAAAATTAATCATGAGTACTTTCATTAAGGTTCAAATTTCATTGAGGCATAGGGTAGGTAGACAATGAATAAAAATAAGATCAAATCGGAGGTTTGAATCTTTAGTATAATTTATGCTATCAAAAGCTAAGCCTAATGAAATACTCAAGAAAATGTCATCTCCCAATATAAAAGCTCAAAATATGCACATGATAAAAGTAAGATTAATGATTGAATCTCCCCCTCTTTCATTTTTTAATCTTCTTATTTTTATTTTTAAAAAGTTGTGCTTATGATGAATCACACATATAATACCTAACCACATGCAATCCTAAGATCATCATTCTGGTAATGGTTATTTTTTAACCTTAAAAGACACAACCCTTTTTTTAAATTTTCATTCTTATTGATTTTTTATTGCAAGTGAGGTGAATAATAAAATACAAAGATTACATGGAATATCACCAAATATCATGAGAATACAAAACATAATTAGGTGCATCCCCATCCACCATGGACAATATATACCCCACACTTAGTATTTTAACTATCATTCAATACATT
This sequence comes from Viscum album, assembly GCA_963277665.1. Lineage (NCBI taxonomy): Eukaryota > Viridiplantae > Streptophyta > Magnoliopsida > Santalales > Viscaceae > Viscum > Viscum album. The sequence goes on along the minus strand of OY728135.1, from coordinate 88,613,777 downwards.
GTGAGTAGGTTAGGAATGGATATAATAGGATTATAACATTTATCATTTCCTATAAAGGTCATTCATGGATTCTACGAGAAAATATAATATTGATGTCAAGGTGGGTCCAAGGATAATGGGGTTCAATAGAAGAATTCATCAACAATATTATAATTGATTCTATTTAATCATATATTTTATAAGATCTCAAACAATTTATATAAGAAAACATACCCTGGTCTCTCATGGAATATACTACAAAAATAAATGGGAAATATTTGGTTTAGAATTTTATCTTAGGTATAAGAAAATATAGTTTGGGACCACTATGCATGGTAGTGCACAAAAAAATAAACCAATACATATAAACTTGATAAATTAAAAACATTCCAAATCTAAGAACAATTCCATCTACAAAAATCAACACATCTCCAAAAATCATGATTTTTAAAATTCATCCCCTCATGCATAGCCTTACTAATCCATGTTATCATTTCACCCATGAAATCATTTCAATGGAGATAATTAAAACATATAATAAATATTATCCTAAGACACTTATGTATCCTAGATCGATGCAAGAGTACAAGAGTTCATGTGGGTCATGTAGTTATCTTTTAAATCTCTAAAATAAATTAATATAATGAGAGTATATTTTTAAATAAATAATTAAAACTCATAATCTCCTCATATCAAAGTTTCTATTTGGATGATGTAGGTTTTGTTCTTTTATATTATACATAAATTCATGATTTGAAATACATTCATAAGATGAATTTTCATTTCACAACCTTGTTCTACAACATTTTCATGATGTGAATTTCTTTCACGGTGTGAATTGAATTTATGATTTGAATTTTGTTTTTATAGTGTGAATTCGATACAGATAAACTCCTCAATTTTAATCCTAGGCATGTATCATTAGTGTGATGTACCTATAAAAATAAATCATCAATGTATAAGGACTATTTCAATTTTTTTCAAAATGATATAGAGATATATTGACACATACTAATTAATTCATAAACTAAGAATTTATAATGAAATTTTAATCTAAATTCTTAGTATTAAAATAAAAAAATATAATAAATAAATCATGGTTTAAACCCCAAGTGGTCCTTGGGTTTTGACTACCTCTAGATGGGTAGTACCAACTGTCATCCGAAATTTGATGGTCGGTCATGTTTCTTGGACTTGAACCACAATAAGATATTCCTCCTATCTTTCACTCATTTGTTCTTATTGATGAGGAAACCATGAATAGAGTACATCAGATCTACCCCCTTTGTAATTAGTTATATATTTTCTGAAAGGGGTAGGGTGAAGTATCGATCCTCCTCCCCTTTGGTTGCGACTTATGTAACCTATTCTTCATTATCCATTTCCTTCTCAAATTTTGATGCATCAAAATGATATTGAAAGGGTATGTTCATAGCTAATTTTATTTGAATGAAATTAAAATTTAAATAATTAATAACAAAATATTATCTTTTATGGTGTGAAGTTTCTATCCTTTTCTATTCTGGAAGATCCAACTGGATATCTTCATGGTATTCTTCAAATAAATGTTCAATATATTTAGGTAGATCCTTCTGTTCCTCAATAGGTAAATTTTATTGTTCTTCATCTTCCTAAAAGGAAAAAATACAAGTTAGTCAATTCTATAAATTCAAAATAGTAGGGTTGATAATAAAATAAGTTTCAACAATATCAAATTATATAGAGTTTAAGAAAGGATAAACTACCTATGTTGGTTCAGCTTTAATATCAACTTCAGTGGAAAGTTATTTGTAGAGTTGCGTAGTATAAGATATAGGTAGGAAGTTAGGATCCACTAGTATTTCATTAAATTCCAACACTTTGGTGGTTTCTTCATCTTCCATGGATGACAATAAGTATTCAGTTGTTGATTATTATATCTTATAGATAGGGATATCTAATTGCATTTCATCATCTACCCATTCACTTTAAAATTGATCAGAATCTTTTCCATATTCACATCATCATGTGAGTCTTCATCATTACTCTGTAGATCTTCATGGTATTCTCTAATTTTTATATATAGATGTTTGGATTGTGGGAAGTCTTTAGGTGTGGCCTCAAACAATTTTATGTATTTAGAAAAGTTGGATAGATCTAGTAGTGCTTCCTTATTGGCCTCTGGTTCATGTTTAGGTTCTTACGATGATGCATGGAAATATGGAGTTATTCATTATATTTTTCTCCACAGATATTTTATATATTATTTAAGATCCTCCGCATGAGATCAGTTGTACTATTGAACATCTTCTTCATTTTCTTGTTACACCCATGAGTAGTCTATACATGAATTATAATCATAGTTTTAATACATAATGGGGAAAAATGTATATATTTATTATTAAAAACAAAAAAACAATTTAAAAATAAAAATAATGAAATAAAAACCACTTATCTCCCCAGAAACATCACCAGTTTTGATATGAATTTCATTAGGTGGTACAAAAGTTAATTTATTTTTCCAAATAAATCACAGTAGTTGACCAGAGTCATCTCACTTGAGGAGTGTTGCAGTTGATCAGAAACTAATTTTAAAATCACCTAATTGATTTATTTTATTATTATTTTATTAATGAAAATAATTTTGGGTTTTTGGAAAATATGAAATTTAAAATAAATATAAAACTAAATTAGATCTATGTAGAATGAAGTTAAGGAAGAAGATTTTGGTCCTAGGGTTTGGTAATGTGGGTTACTTCATTATATATTTGTTTTTTAAATTTAATTTGATAATTAATTTATGAAACCTCATTAAAAATTTACTTTTCATTGATTTATTGAGTGTGGGATTTTATAACACCCATAAAACTTTTTTGGACCATGAAATCTAACCTCCTCCAATAGCTAAATAGGATAACACATCAATCGATAATGTTGTTCTTAAAAGGCCTAGATCCACTATATATCATTTCATCCTTTCAAGTATCCTCAACTCCACTGTATGATGAGTTTACCCATGAAAAGGGAGGTAAAAGAAATGAATCATAAAAAATGGATGGATTTGAGATCCATATCGTGGTGGATAACCAAAACACTCACTCACTTATCTCATGTTCAACACAAATGGGATTCAATTTTTTTGAAATTTAAGTGTAATAATTAAGAACATTGTGATACCTCCACCAAGGCGAAGACTCTGGTTAATAAATTTCCATTCCAAAGTGAAATAGATTATGAAATAATAGAATATATAGAGAATTAATGAAATATATTAGAAGAACAATAGAAACTTTAATTCAAATTTAATACACGTGTTTCATTAAAATAGAAATTGAAAATAAAAATAAAATAAAACATAAAGAAACCTAATCCTAGTAAAACACAATGATAGAACCCCCAATTACTGGTTGATTTCTTTCTCATCTACCATATCTATTTATTTATATACCTTTATCACACCCCCAGGGCATCATAATGGCTTCATAATGGGTCATAATGGACCTTGATCTATCATGTGGTCATAAAAGGGTTCTTCCCCAATTATTATTTTGAACCTGTTCATTTTTAGTCCCATCGAGTGATTTCATATCATGAATACTATTTAAGACATGTAATGTGAAGGGGTGGTAATTTTAAATATATTTTTCATTCTCTAAAAACCTATCTGGGTTATTTTTAGGAGTTTTATGAAGTGACCATATGTTTCACACCATGATACATGTAGGTATATCCCAGAACACTTATTTTTCTTTATTTCATGTCTTTACGTCCTCTATTCCATCAAAATTGTAAGTACCCATGTTTTCTAGACTATAATTTTGAGCAAAAATTTGAATTTTTGATTTTGGATGATTTTAAAGGGGTGAAATGGTCTTTCACCATAGAATATGATCTTAGATTATTTTTCTTACCACTCCTCTACTCTCAGAATATGGTTTTTACCCTTTTATAGAAGTTTGGTGGAAATATGAGCCATTCAAATTTTAGCGGAATAATTAATATTTATCATTTAATAAATTAAATATTAATTTATTCGTGTAGGTTCATTCGGATATATCATCTAAATGGAGTGTCAGATTGATATTTCATCTCTACCGTTGAGTCTTGAATGGGGTGTTTTTTCTAGGAGATTCATAAACTCGAGTCGGGCGCAAGGTCCCGCTCAGGCCCCTTTTTCTTCTTTTTCTTTTTATTTTTATTTTTATTTTATTTATTTTATTTTTCTTTTCTCATTTATTCCTCATGTTTCTCACATAATCCCCTATGAGGTATCCTACTACATTCCACTTATAGACAATGGATAGGGAGAAATATAGGGAGAGAGGGAGGGAGGGAGGTGCCATTGTGAATCCCTCAACGCGTTGAATCGTCGTGCGACAGTTGTGCACCAAAGATTTGAACCAAGCATCGGTGATTTCTTCCCAAAGGTAGAACCATTTACATTTTCACTGTATATACCATTTACATTTTTTTTATTCAAGTTTTTATATCCTTATTTTTCTTGTTTGCGACCTCTTGAGGCTCGGTTTGTTGTTTTGGGGGAGAAACAGGGGATTCGGGCAATCCGAGGGTTTCTCATTTGGGGAAGCCAGGTTATATGGTATGTGGTATAAGGTGACTTGTTGTGTGTTTTTCTAATTTTGGTAAGATTATGTTGTAAGGATTACACGTCGTGTATGGGTTATACACGTCGTGTATGTGTTATACACGCCATGTACTTGTACTTGGTCATGTAGCTGAGTACCCAGGCTTGTCTACCAATATAGGGGTACACGTCCATGTATCGTACATAGCCAGAACCTGTGTAGGGTAGAAATACATGTAAGAGTACACAGCCTAGCCAAGTATTCGTCCATGCTGGTTGAGGGACATGATCATGTACCACGTTTCAGGTACACTTTGTGTACCCGTTTCACATATCGTGTACCTGGGTCTTGTACATGACTAGCCCGGTGGAGGTACATTCCCCAGTGCTGATACTGGAGTACACTTCATGTACTCATGGGGACACACCATGTACTTCACCCTTGTAACCCTTTGAGGTTTTTTCATTTTTTATTGCCCCGGTGTCAGTTTTGGACCTGAGAGTAGTCCATTTTGAGTAGTTTCCCACGTAGATAGTGATAGTGGAACCTGTGGAGTGATATGAGGATTTATAATTGGTGTTTTGGGGATTTTATCTAAATTTAGAGGTTCTACCTCTAGTTATTAACTTCATTTGTCTTTTGTTTTATGATTTATTTGTGTTTTATCATTCTATGATTCCATGTAGGATTCCTCCTTTTCCTTTTTTTCTTAAGGATCCCAAGTAGGATGCCTTATCTCATGTTTACTTGGAGGATCCCGAGTATGATGCCTCTCAGTGTTGGACTTCAAGGACCCAATGGGTGCCCTGTTGTTTGACCAACGCTGAGTTGTATGTCAAGTTTGGGTATTGATGGTGTTCGGGTGTCACCTAGAACTTATGTTGAACCATTAAGTCCATGGGTTTGTGGTTGGAGTGTTGGGTTGGGTGATCAGGCCACTCTCACTCAATTTTTTTTATTGATATGGTTTTTATTGATGTAATGATAATTACCAGAGTTGCTTCTTGGTTAGTGGATGTTGAGACTGACCTGAGGTTTTTTTTTCTTCTTTTTGGATGCGTGTATATTCCACCTAGGATTTATTTTTCTTATTGGGATTCCCAAATGTACTTCCCTGGGATCCGGCTTCTAAGCCATGTTATTTCTACTATTTATTGAAATACTGAGAGGTACTACTTGGGACTTGGCTTTTCATCCTAAATTTGTGGGTGTGTGTGTGTGTGTGTGTGTATTGTGATATATACATATGTTTTTATAATGACCATAGGTTCTTCTAGTATCCAACTTTTGATCCTTAATTGATGCTTTTGGTTTTTGACATTTTCACGCCTAATGAAATTTTTAATTAAATCATAAATTACCTAAGAGTAAATATTACTGGTGGAAACATGGCCTTCAGTTAAAAGTCCATAGACGAGATCATATGACTATTGTTCCTTATACCTTGGGTGAACCATGGATTCAGATTATAATTCCATGGACGGACTCAAAGAGGGTACTATATTTAAGTCGTGACCGAACCACAGATGTAGTGTATGGGTTCATGGAGGCTATACATAAATGTCGAGAAAAACATGGATCCATTGAGGGATTCTATGGATGGGATATATTGGAATATTTTATGATATACCTTGAGTGATACCTGTATTCCTACTGTAGGAATTCCTTAGACGGGCTCAGTGGGTTCATGACTTGTATGCCTTGAGTGATACTTGGGTTCCCCTTGTAGTAATGCATTGGATGGAATCATTGGTTAGATGATATATGATAAGGATGATTACACTCTCCTCAGACTATGATAAAAATGATTAAACTCTTCTAGATTACTTATGATACTAAGGGTTGGGATGGTCGGACATTGCGTTCTGAATCTTGGTTGGATTCATGGACTGATGCTCCATGTTTTTCGAACAGTGACCTTTGTGAATTATGGAATCATTCTTTACAAGATTGATCACAGGTATACGGTATACTTATTTAAGTTATTTTAGGTGATTATGGGTGAACCCAAGTGTAGGATGAGTGTCCCCTTATGGTGAAGTAGCTGGCTCATAGATATTTTATAGCACTGGCCGAAGCAGGTATATGTCGATTTGGATTACGGACCCAAAGATCAACATAATAGTACACAGTTTTAGTGGCATTATTTCCAGCTCAATGACCTCACATAGGATGTCTAGTTGAGTGGGATTATGGACCCATGGTTGGACTGCTAATGTGGTTTCATGTTATTGATTCACATACCAATGAATATTCATATCTTTTTATATATGTATAGGTATGGAATTATATATGTATACATATATAGTTATGGAAATCCATGGTGGAACTTTTGCAGTTGATAAGGATTATGTACCTCAGGTATTACTATGGGGTCATGCTGGTTTTACTTTCCTTTTTGGTTATATTTCAGCTAGGCTGAGCACATTGCTTTTGCATACACGTTTAGCAGCAAAGTTACAGGTTTCTTGTCGGGTTGGCCTACTGAGATACTTTCTCACCCCTAAACATGAACCTCAGTGTACGTGTAGACCTTATGTATGCTTTTCAAGGTGAGCACAAGTTTCATGGTAGATAGGTATCAGGCCTAGTGTTTCACGATCAAGTGGATATGCTCGAGTTGTTCTACTGATCAGGATGGTGTTGTTCGACAGTGTCTAGAGATTGGGTATGTGATTTGGATTGGAGATAGTAGTATAGCCCTATACTTTTAATTTTAGTTTCTTTTGTACTATTGTATCTATATGGTTGACCTAGTGGGTGACCAGTGTTGTGATTTATTTCATAGTTGTTTGGTATTTTACAGCATTCCAGTTATTATTATAGTACGTTCTATTTCAATTGATTACTTCTTATACACTCTGTTTACTTTCTATTATGTATGATACTTAGTTTTTTTACGATTCTTTCTTACTCTGGTATGAGTGAATAGTCTTCCCACTATCACAACCTTATCCCATGATTCTAATCGGCACCCTATGGAATATGGGGAGGTGTTATTGAGCCCTATTAACCATCCAACTTGGGGAACCATTTCATTGGCATCTGGGGAGGGTTGTTACAAAGTGGTATCAGTGGGGTTTTTTATGGTATTTACTATTTGGGATATGGTAGAAAATAGTATTAGGAATGTGTTGGAACCTGTGATGGATATTGGACTAGTGCGTCAAGAACACTTTTTCCATTTGGAAGTCCTCGTTTCTAGGGTATGGTATTGTTGTTCTAACTTGTGATGTTACAATTGTATATGATCTTTCCTTGATAAACACACATTTTTTGTGGATGTTATGATTTATTTTGGATCATAGGCTCTTGGATATTGATAAGAGTAGAGGGACGGTTTTTGAATCTTGGATGGCAAGGTCAAGAGGTGTCACATGCATAATAATTTTATTGTTGTATTCACATCATATAGGCAGGCTAGTGTGTGCTTTTATTGATGAATGAGGACTTTGGGCCTGCTTACATAGATATTTCACTTTGATGGTAGGTTATGTGGATCTATGTTGAGGTGTTTTGGTTTGAAGTTGATGACTCAGTTATCATGCATGGGAGGTGCAGTGACCTAGTAGGTAAATATGGAACATAATTCCTTTCAGTTGAATCCCTTATAGGGTGTAATTTCTTAGGTCTATGGTTATCTAGTCGGATCTCTGAGTAAGATGATGATAGATACCACGAATTTTCATGTAACCTGGAAATCTAGGGAGAAGTTAATTCTTCGGATGCTTGGAGGGGATCAGGTACCTCATAGGCTATGTATTCAACTTTGACCTTCATTGGTCATTGTGATCTTTACCTTCTTTTTAGTGGTTTTTATCTTTCGGGTGAGGTGGTTAGACCTTGTGACCCAGTTGTGAGGATTGTTTTGTAGGGATAGGTGGGAGACCTAGAGACCCTTATTTTAGACATTGAACCTTGTATTTTGAAGTCTGTTTTGTTCGAGGGTATCTTATGTGAGAGGTTAATTGTGTTCTTAGATGTCTATTTAGGCATTCTGCTTTGTGATAGGATTGTTTTGAGATCGAAGCATTGTATCTATTAGGGTGTCTCATTATAGGAATGCTGATGCATTTATATTTTATAAAGCACATTGGTTGGTTATTTTTCAAGATTGGATTTGATGGGAAGAACTGTTCGAATTCCTATCCTGGTGGACTAGTGTTTTTGTTGTTGCTAATGTAGTCCGAGTTCTGGTTGAAACTTTTGACTGGAGTGACTCCAGTTGACAGGCAGTCATGGAATAAATCATGGCATTGGTGAGGTTCTCGATTTTGAAGAGGAGTTACCAAGGATCTTCTGGATTATAAAACTGACATTATTTTTTGTATGGTCAACTTAGTCTTTGGTTGGATGACTAGGTAGAGTGTGATTTGGGTGGTAAGGATACATGCTAGATGCAAGTGGAATCGTTTGAATCTAAATTAGTGGGTGGTCAGGTGTGATCCAAGGAATAATTTTTTCATAATTTCTCTGGTCTTGGATCCCAGAAGATGTGTTGTAATCCCCCCTGTAGTAGAGGTGACATCGTGAAGTGTTGAGTTACCATGAGACGGGTGACCGTGGCTAAATCCTAGTCATGTTTTGATAGGATATGAGCATGGATTGGAGGGATATTTATATTCACTTTTTGGGATCTTAGTATACTCCTATTATAGACAATAATTCTCTATCTTGATTCGTCCTGAGTATGCTAAGAGAGAATCGGCCCTACACCGATCTCCTTTTCATTCTAAATTTTCTTCCTGGTTGAGGATGGGAACCTACTAAGGTTGTGCTAGAGGAGCGGTGTGAGGTAAACCATGTGGTGGGGAGTACCCCTTTGTCTATTTAAGGGTGGTGGACCTTATTTTTATTGAAATTCAATGTTTTTTCATGTGTCATCGGGTTTCTAGTTTGGTTTTGAGATGACGACAAGGGTATTCCTATGGTGGGGAGTACCATATCTATTAAAGTTAAATGTCTTCCATGTGGAAGATAGTTGTTGATGCTATGAGGCTATTCATTGGACAGTATATATAGTTGGTTTGTGTAGATTCTTGGGCTGAGAGTATGGTTGTCGGTCCTTTCAGTAGGATTCTGCAGGATAATAAGGTTTATGGTGGAGAGTTTGTAAGGACCCATGTTTTTCTAGATTGCAATTTTCAGTAGAAATTTAAATTTATACTTTTGAATGCTTGTAAAGGGGTAAAATGGTCTTTTCCCCCTAGAATATGATCTTGGATAATTTTTTAGACCACTATTTTGGTCCTAGAATGGGGTTTTTACCATAATACAAGAGTTTGGTGGAAATCCAAGCCATTCGAATTTTAGCAGAATAATTAATAATTAATATTTAATAAAATAATTATTAATTTATTCTTGTAGGTTTATTTGTCTATATAAATTGAACAGGGCATCATATTGATATTATATCTCCTTCATTGAGTTTAGAATATAGAGTTTTTCCTAGTTGAGGCATAAACTTGAGTCAAGCACCAGGGCCGGCCCAGGCCCATTTTTCTTCTTTTTCTTTTTCTTTATTTTCTTTTTCTTTTATTCTTTATTAATTTTTATTCTCACATACACCTATCTGAGTAATACTATGTTGTTTCAACGATTGATAATGGGGAGGGATAAATATATGGAGAAAGGAATGGATGGAGGTGTCATTGTGAATCCCTCGATGTTCCAAATCGCCATGCAACTACTGTGGACTCCAGATTCAAACGAAGCTTCAATGGTTTCCTCCTGAAGGTAGGTCCATTTATGTTTTCACCATATATACCCTTTAAATTGTTTGTTTCAATATTTTATAGCCTTAGGTTTTTTTCTTGTGGTATCTTGGGGCTCGATCTGTTGTTTTGGGGGTGAAAAAGGGGGATTCAGGCTATTTAAGGCTTTCCCATTCAAGGAAACCAGGTTACATGGTGTGTAGTCCAGGGTGACATTCCATGTGTTCTTCCTATTTAGGGGACATGAAGTTTTAAGTATTATGCATCATGTATAGGGTATACACACCATGTACTGGTACTTTTCCATGAGGCCATGTACACGGGCATGTCTACCCGTGTAGGGGTTCATAGCTATGTAGTGTACATGGACAGACCTCGTGTAGGGTATCACACCATGTAAGAGCACATGGCTTGGCCAAGTATCCATCCAGACTGGTTGAGGAACGCATGCATGTACCCCATGTCATCTATACACCATATACCCATTTCCCACACTATGTACCTATAGATTGTATATGCCCAGGCCAGTGGAGGTACATGCCTAAGTGAGGTTGCAGAAGTACATGTCATGTACCCATGGGGACACATTGTGTACTTCCCCCTTGTAACCCTTTGATGGTTTTTTGTTTCTTCTTTCCCCATGATCAGTTTTGGACATGAGAGTAGTCTATTATGATTAGTTTTCCACGTAGATCTCAATGGTGGAATCAGTGGAGCGATATGAGGACTTCTAATGTGTGGTTTGGGGATTTTATAGAAATGGAGAGGTTATTCCTCTAGTTATTAACTTTAGTTTCCTCCTAGGAGTAAGACTTTGTGTGAATGGTAGGTTGGGTGTTTATACCAACCTATTTGAGACCTTTTATATAAGATGAGCTATGATATATCTCCCATGAAGTTTGTATTTCGAGGACGTTCCCCTTATGAGATGTGCCCTTATGGACTGTGAGGTCGAGAGACCTATTGATTCTAAGGATCCCTTGAGGGATGCCTTCTCTTACACGCTGATCTGGGGATTCCCCTATAGGATCTCTCAAATGTGTATCATTTATAGAATCCTTGTGTTAGGATGTCTCTGTTGTTTATCGTTTGATGATACCATGTAGGATTCCTCATTTTCCTTTTTTTTCTAAGGATTCCAAGTAGGATTCCTTCGCTTGTGTTTACCTAGAGGACCCTGAGTAGGATGCCTCTTAGTTTTTGACTTGAGGGACCCATTGGGTTCCCTGTTGCTTGACCAAACTTGAGTTGTACATCGAGTTTGGGTAGATATTGTGTTTGGGTGTCACCTTGAACCCATGCCAAACTTGTAAGCCCATGGGTATATGGCTACAGTGTTGGGTTGGGCGTTCATGCCACTCTCACTCATTTATTTCTTCTTTACATGGTTTTTTTCTGATGCAGTGATGTTTAATATAGGTGATTTGTGTTTGGTGGTTGTTGATACTAACGTGAGGCATCTTTATTCTTTTGTGATGCCTGGACGTTCTTCGTGGGATATGTTTTTCTTATTGGGATTCCTAGATATGCTTCCCAAGGATCCGGATTCTGAGCCATGTTATTTATGTTTTTTATTAGTATACCCAGAGGTACTACCTAGGACTTGGCTTTTTAGGTTGAATGTATTTATTTATTATGATATACATATGTTTTCCGAATAACTAGAGGTGGTTCCTGGTATCCAATTGTTGAGCCTTACTTGATTCTTTTGGGTTTTGACCTTTTCACACCTAATGAAATATTTAATTAAATATTAAATGATTGAATGGTAAATAGTAGTGGTAGAAGTAGGGCCTTAGGTTAAAAGGCCATGGATGGGCTCAAATGACTATTGTACCTTATACCTTGGGTGAACCATGGATTCAGATTAGAATGCAATGGACATACTAAAAGAGTGTATTTTTTAAGTCATTAGTGAACTATGGATATAGTGGATGGTCTCATGGAGTATATACTTAAATACTGAGAAAACCATGGATCCATTAAGGGATTCCATGGATGGGCTATATTGGAATTGTTTATGATATACCTTTGGTGATACTTGGATTCCCGCTATAGGAATTCCTTCAACGGGCTCAGTGGGTTCATGACTTGTACGCCTTTAGTGATACTTAGGTTCCCATTGTAGGAATGTATTGGATGGACTCATAGGCTGGATGATATATGATAAGGATAATTATGCTCTCCTAATCCTATGATCAGAATGATTACACTCTTTTGAATCAGTTACGATACTAAGGGTTGGGATGGTCGGATATTGTGTTCTTAAACCATGTTGGATTCATGGACTGATGTTGTATGTTTTTCAACCAGTGAACTTTGTTAATTATGGAATATTTCTTTATAGGATTTACCATTGGTATATAATATCATTGTTTCAGGGATTGGAGGCATGTATGGGTGAACCTGGGTGTAGGATGAGTGTCACCCTATGGTGACGTAGATTGCTCATAGATATTTCCATCGTTGTCTGAAGAAGTTATATGTCTATTGGGATTACAGACCCATAGATAAACTTAATTTAACACGACATGAGTGGAATGACATGTAGCTTAATGCTCTTGCATAATATTTCCATTTGAGTGGGATTGTGGACTTGAGGTTTGACTGCTTATGTGGTTTCATGTTATTGATTCACATACAAATGAATATTCATAACTATGTATATATGTATAGGTATTGGACTATACATGTATACATATATAGTTATGGAAATCCACGGTGGAAATTGCTCAGTCGATAGGGATTACATACCTTGGGTTTGACTGTGGGATCACGTTGGTTTTACTTTCCTTGTTGGTCATGTTTTAGCTAGTTTGAGCATGTTTCTTTTGCATACACTTTTAGCATCATGGTTATAGGTTTCTTTATGAGGTGGACTACTGAGATTCTTTATCACCCCTTCATGTGGACCTTGTTGTACATGTAGTACTTATATCTACTTTTTAGGTTGAGAATAAGTTTTATGGTAGATAGGGATGAGGCCCAGTGTTTCATGATCGAGTAGAGCTTCTCAATTGGTTCTTCTGAACAGGCTAGTGTAATTCGACATTGTTTGGAGATTGTGTACATGGTTTGGCTCGGAGTTAATAGTAGAGCCTTGTACTTTTAGTTTCATTTTTTTTGTTTTTTTTTGAATATCTATGTTCATTCCAATGGGATAACAGTGTTTTGTTGTATTTCTTTTCTATTCTGGCAATTACAACATTTCAGTTATCATTACAACATGTTCTATTTCAGTTGTTTACTTCTTTTTCACTCTGTTTACATTATGTTGTGTATGTTACTTAGTTTTTTTCTCTATTTTCTAACTCTGCTATGAGGCTATAGTCTCCCCACTATCACACCCTAGTCCCTTGTTGTAGGTCAGCAAACTCTATCATACGAGGAGGTACACTTGAAAGCTAGTGACCCACCATCTCAGAGCACTATTTTAGTGGAATCAGGGTCGGGGTGTTATAAAGATTCACATCATGAATGACATTAATGATGTGAATTGTATTTTTCTAGTAGGTTTCAACTAGTTTCACATTTTATCTTTAGTTTCAATATCTATGATCACTGTTTGACTTGTCATTTTTCATAGGACATAATCCACATCATCAATTCATTAATTTTTAGCTCATTTCTTGGAATTTCTCATAATATTCCATCAATTATGAAAATTATTAAATACCAGTAGTAATAGTCAATTAAAAGGTAAATAAATTAGTATTTTATATTAAAATAAGAATGAAAAATATGAATATGTCGGTGTCCTATATTTGGATTTAAGAAGCTATTTGGAAAGGAAGGGGTTCTTAATATATTTTATTCTTTATTTTATTTAATACTTTTTAGTTATTTTTTCTTTCAATATTAAATTTGTTTATACATCATTCCTTATTGTGATATCAATGAAATATCACTATTTTATCTCACTATACCATATTAAAAATCTTTTATAATACTTAATCATTTCAATAACCATAAAATCCATTATTCGCATCCCTATATATGCCATGTATTTGGTATTGTGGATGTATGTTTTTTTATAGGAAGACATTTTCTAAGGATGGATATAGATGGTTTAGTTGGTGGAGCCATTATTGGGTATCTAGTGGATTATCCTCAATTTTGGCATAAGTTAACATTTCAATAAATTCATTCTGACATGGATGTCTTTCCTTAAGGAAATTTTGTACCCCTAATACGTATCAAATATTTGTGAAACATACTCTTAATTTTTAAAGGGGATTTTTCAATAATTTTTAGTCTCCTATAATTGAAAACTATTAGATGAAATGACTCATTCGTATTTATGTAATTATACCGTGATATTAACCAACACTATTAAATAATTTTCATTCCTTTGATAAGGGTATTTTCCATTACATTGTGAATACTATATAGTTTCATTGTTAAATGTGGGATATTAACAGTGATAGACATATTATTCCACCAAATTGGGAAATATTAATATTATATATATACAATATTTCTATATGGATAACTATTCATTATATATCATTGATTATATATGAGGTTCCTTAGGTAACATTACGAAATGTTTTGTTTATAAATTCTCTTTATATGATTGATGCATTGGAAATTTTATGTGATGTAAAGGGCTTATAATTATATAACTCATTGATGAATTTTTGGGTCATAAGAGATAAACCATATTTGGTATTTTTTGTATGCTTTCCCAGTTCTATATCATGTCTTAATTGAGGCATCATTGGTATGGTTATGATGTCTAACATTATACATTCAATCGATTTGATTCGGTTATTATTATCTATGTGATTATTTATATCCCTAGATATAATTTTAATAAATTATTTATTCTCATGTTATCATTTATAATAACATAATATGATCAATCATTATCAAGCCTTGTATTCAGGTCACTTGCCCTTGGGCCTTCAGGTTATGTAATGGGTCACCCTTTACCCAGTCTAAATAGGTCTTTGCTTTAAATAATAAATTGAGGCTTCGACCCCAACCTTTTAAAAAAATGGAAAGGACCAGTTTGGGATATTCCTATCACTAAGATGGGGGTGAATTAGTGTTTCTGAATTTTAATCCTTTTGAAATTTTTTACCCTTTACCTCTTAGAGCTCTTAGGATATTGATTCTCCTTTTCTCTTTTTATTATCGCATGCAATTATATAAAATAAATAAAGATGGAACAAGATATTTTTACAAGGTTTACCGCTCAATGTGAGTAGCTAGTCCTTGGAATGGTATAGAAATAATCCAACTATAGATCCACTAGAAAATAATTCATTAAATGTGGTTCTAGAAAGTATTGAATATTATTTCACTTGTCTTACACTATATTCAATTGGCATAGCATGTTTTACAACTCCTAGATATATATTTATACTACCTCTAAAGATAGTATTCTTCCTTGCTAAAGGTTATTTTTAACACCCATAAAGTCTTCCACAATATGACATTTATGTTGGATGTTACAGTGATTCTTTTTTCCTTCCACTTCTTCAATTTCTACATGGTCAATAGTTGTAAAGAAACTCTTCTTATTCTTCTAACTTCAGTCATAATAATATGAATAAGTTGTAGGCTGAATGTAACACCCCGAAATTTTATGAGATATATTATTTTTAATTTCTTTGATGTCTTCTATTATACACTACACCAAGATTATCTTGTACTATACGCAACACCAAACGGAGATTTCAATACATGTAGCCCTGACTGGGCTTGCATTACACGCAATCAAGACCTTCCTCGATAGTGTGTGTAGTACGCAATACCGAGTTTCACTAAACGAGATATTATTATAATATTATTATGAACTAGCTGTTATAAATAGTAATACCCACTTTTTGAAATTTTATAAATTTTATCTTTCAAAATGGACTTCATTTTTGGATTTGGAATATCGAAATTAGCCTAGGTTTAATTTTTGGTATTTTTATGGAAACTTTCAATTTTTGATGAATAGTGAAAACACTAGGTTACTATTTAAAAACCGACTTTTTATTTAAATAATTATTTATTTTATTTTAGGTAAAACTTAATACATAATGCCTATATAAGTTTAACGTAATTCATTGGATTCATTTTATAATAATTTTAGATATATAAAATTTTTATTGAACATTTCACCGTCTTTTACCCACCTCCTAGGAGAATTTGAAAATTTACATAAAACGTAATTTTAACGCTTCTGTGAGTGGAATTTCAATAATCCTAGAGACATGGTTAATATCAAAGAGTAAAATTTGGTTCAATAAGATAAAAATAATTTTGTTGTGAATAGTAACTTTTACTTTTATTTACCACGGTTAAAAGTAAATAGGGTAATTA
Source organism: Viscum album (assembly GCA_963277665.1). Classification (NCBI taxonomy): domain Eukaryota; kingdom Viridiplantae; phylum Streptophyta; class Magnoliopsida; order Santalales; family Viscaceae; genus Viscum; species Viscum album. The sequence continues at coordinate 88,597,201 of OY728135.1, read as the reverse complement.
AGGGTAAAAATGATATTATTATTACCCTAACACATGTCCTAATTCTATTGCATAAGTGTAATTCGAACAAAAACAACCTTAGGAATAAAATATTACCCTTTAGGTTCACTTGGATTCGATTAGGACACTTATTATTATTTTATTTAAAGAAGAGTTAAAAGAGTTAAAATCAAAGTTTAATAACTAAAACATTTTTAATATAGGGTTATACATAAGATAAATTAGACTATAAATATTCATTAGAAATATAAAAATCTTTCCTACATAATTTTATTTTATTTATAATTTTTAGACATTAAATAAGTTAATTTATTTATGACACAACGATGATGCAGTAATTACCTTATTAATGAAATATTAACATATTTGATGTTATAAATACCAAAATAAATGTAATTTCAGACTTTTTATAAATTAAAATAATTTTTTAGGTTAATATGACATGTTATTATTTATTAAATTAACTTTTTTTTAACTAATCATGCTGTTATTATTTTCACAAAAATCAATTACCAACTAGTGACAAAATTGACTTAAAATAGTTTTTAAAACAAATATTATATTATTAATTGTTATTATATTCTTAAAAATCTTAGGTTCTGAAAAATGAGTTATATAAGGTAATATATATTAATAATGAACCACTTTGGGTTCGTTTGACTTGTTATAGTAAGTTTATTAACCATATAGTGTAAGAAAACAAGAAGACACGGTAAAAGTTAAATTATTTAACTTAGAGTTAAATCTAAATGATAAGGTTAAAATAGTAACCTAAACTTGTATAAAACCTATTTTTGGAGTGTATTAAGACCCATACCCACTTTAGCATCTAAATGAATCAATTATGAGCTATTATAAACTGAATATGACTTTATTATAAAATAATATTTTAACTTTTTTCTAAGGTGCCCCTCTCCTTCCTTATAAAAGGGAACCTCCTCCCTCTTCTCTTTACACAATTTTGAGCTTTAAATCTCGGTAAAACCCTGACCATTTACCTTATCATCTTCCCTAGAAACAATATAGATGTTCTGGTCTCCTAAAAAGACCAACTCTAGTGCCTTAAGAGGAAGCTTAAAAGAGGTGTGTCGAAGAAGAGGTAATCTCTTCTACCGATTCTTTCAAGTTTCTTTCTTCTTCAACTTATTTTTCATTAGTTGTTTCATTATAAAGTAACAACATCAGTATCAATAATATACTTATATGTTATTATAAATATGAAACAATCCCATTTCACCTTCTATCCATCCTACGGAAAAAGAAATCACCGTGCGTGCGTACGTACGGAATACCGTCTCCACGCCGTGGTGTAATCTATTTTCCCACCACCACCTTACTTGGATGGGTATAATGGTGTAAAGAATAACTATATATGGTTATTATAACATCATACTGATTCTGAGATATTATATCATCCACTCCAATTCAATTCAATAATTATGGGAACGATATCATCGCTCGTGCATACGTACGGATTACCGTCTCCACGACGCGATGAGATTCATTCTCCATGTTAACCATTCAAGAATGATTATAAATTTTATATAATGAATAATAATGAAATATATGACATGATAAAGCTACTGGATTTATATATATATATATATATATATATTTCATCTACTTACTTCCATTCAAGTCAATAAGGAAAGGAAAACAACGTTCATGTGTACGTACGGCCTACCGTCTCCATGAACGGTGTATTTCATTTAATTTATCTATCTATTATATATATATACTGAATATATATGATATATAAATCAGGATTTAAATTCTATAAGTAATTAAATCATGATATAATTAATAATAATATCAATAACAACAAGTCCAAACACGTATGATAAATAAAACGATTTTACCCAAAACGCTGCTTTAACATGAAATTTACAAAAGAATGGGTAATATAAAGTCATAATTGAACAATATATGATATAATAACAATGAATATGATTCTTTAATAAGTCAATTACATTACTTAATTCATTATATAGGAGGTTTGGATATGTACGAATCATATCGGACCTAAGGTAATGGATAACTTTTCCAATCTTGTTTTTATCCGAGATTGTTTATTCGTAAGTATTTACTGGGGTTATAATTATCATCCATGTACCTGTTTTCTAAAAATGGTTTCATGTATGTTTAAAGTCATTTTTACCCATTTTTGACTTTTACTACATGGTATGTAAGGAATCTTTCTTTTTTTCTATACGAGTTACTTTTTGACTTTTCCTGCAAAAGTACGAGGAGAATGTTGTTGTTTAACTTATACGGCGTAAACAGATTTTTACAGTTTCATAACACCTTATTTTCTTGAATATTACTCTACAATATTTCATGACTATTTTCATCAAAATCATTTTCTTGTAAAATTTCATGGCCTTTTCTGAAAAAAAAAATGATTTTCAATAAGAAAGGATATTTTCCTCAAGAATTTATTTCAAGTGTTTTATCAAAACCATTTTCCATTTAAGATGAAATTATTTTATATGTGTATGTTTCAAGTTTAATGTCCCTGTTATTTAAATGGTTTCACTTCTCTTATGATGAAATGATATCCATTTGTTTTATACAGGTTATGTTATGATGGGATGATGTTTATGAAACCCATTTTATTCTTTGGGTTATGAAGAATGACTTATGTTTATGTTGCGGCACACGTAAGAATGATTTAATTATGAGATGGGTGGGATCTATATCTCCCTCCAATGCATTGGGTAAAGATTTATATCTCATGAGATAGACATGGCTGGAACGGAAAGTTAATCCGGTTTAGTGATACAGGACTGGAACAAGGAGTGAACTCGATTCAGTAAGGGACTTTGTCCACTAAGATGGTCTTGGCAGCAATGTCTTGGCTACTATGGAAATCATATCATGTGATTAATGGTTTTCCACAATTACATGTTTTATTACCATGCTATTTTATCATGATTGATGTTCCATTATGATCTATGCCTTATGTACTGCCATGTTTTATGTCATTTCTCAAGATTTTGATGTTTAAACATTATAGTCATGTGCTTAATGGTTTGCCACAATTACATGTATTACTGAGCATTTTGATGTTTAAACATTATAGTGGTATTCTTAATTCATAAAATAAGAGGAAGATGGACTTGTATGCATGTTCGCATGGTGAGGAGCATAGAGAAAGGAAGATTGATATTTCTATAGAAGGGAAGAAGAACCTTGATGAATACATCAAATGGAGGGAAAGATGTTATCTATGTGGAGAGATGGGTCATAGAGTGACAGACTGTTATGGAGTTTAATGTCTTATCTTTGGAGAACATGGGTATTACCCAACTCAATACCCTGACCTAAGAGGTTAATTCTAAATCAAGGAAGGAATTATTCCATGACAATCATTGAATAGGATGTATTGAAGTGTTTATGTATTGGTATTCATTAAAAATGTTGTTGAGGTGCTTTTATGGTATATTGGAATATCTATGTATTGGTCTATTGTGGTTTTCCATAAGAATATGGCATCGGTAACTATGAAAAGTGATTGAAATATTTTTGGAAAGCAGATTATATGCGCATAATGAAGGGATAAAGAGAAAATAATATGTCTGATAGTATTCATGAGCTCATGACTAATATAAGGACAAAGTGATATCATGGTTTGAGTTAAATAATTTTTGGGATTTTGGTATGTGGAAAGAGTTAACTTTTGATAGCATTCATGTTTTAACTAAGGTTCAATGGGTATTAATTTTTCAAGAGAATACATGATTAAGGTATTCAAATGTTTGGAATGTGACCAACAAGATATATCGTATGATATATGGGGGATAAATGATGGTATTCACATGCTCGGTAGATGAAATTTCTAGTAATTGTTTTCTTTATACTATGAGCTTGGATAGATTTCTTTTGGATAAGCCTAAAGATTGGAATGAATTAAGTTATACATAAGATAGTGTTTTTTAAGTCTAGAACTTTTTTCGATATTATTGCTGGAATGTTATAATAATGTAGTTTTAGAAAAAGGGATAACCTGCAGGACGAGTGACAACCTGTCTCATCAGACAAGGCTATGGGAATCAAACCCACAACCATAGTGTGAAAAGCCTTTATCGCCTACCACTGACCTATAGGAAGTCTCTGGTTATAGAAACTAGTTCTATTTTGTTTAGCGGTACGATAGATGAATTATAAGTCCATTTTTAGAATCATATACGATTAACCTCACCATAGATGGACTTGTGTATATTTGATAACTTTTGCTAACCTTTTGTTTGAGACAGATGGAATGACCCATCATTCTATCGCATGATCTGCTAACACTTCACGGAAGACAAATTCAACTTCATTTCATTAAGAGATGATGTGGAAATTTTTCAAGGCGCAAACAACAGTGAGATTGTACCAAAATAAAGTAAGTATTTCTTTTAATTATTCTTCATCTTTAGGGAAATGATCTTGAAAACCAAAAATGTTGTCCTAATGTACTCATATCCGATGAATCAGATGGTACCTTAAATCATCACAAATTTATGGCTTTGTGATTATTGTCTTTTTCATAGCCATGTCCTCTACCACTCTCCATCAGAACTTGATGGTTATATTTTTCTTCAATATCCATATTTCCACCTATGTTCTCCTATGTGGAAACCCAGTGATGAGTTAATCTGGGTAACCGTTACATTTCTTACTTTACTTTTTAAAATTAAGTTTTAGTATTCCTTTTACGATGTGGGTTTATATGAATTAAACTTTCAAGTAGTAAACTATTTAGAACCCCGACGAATTTCGAGGGTGAAATTCATTTTAAGGGGGGTAGAACGTAACACCCCGAGATTTTATGAGATATATATTTTTTAATTTCTTTGATGTCTTCTATTATACACTACACCAAGATTAGCTTGTACTATACGCAACACAAAATGGGGCTTTCACTACACGTATCCTTGACTTGGCTTGCATTACACGCAATCAAGACCTTCCTCGATAGCGTGTGTAGTACGCAATACCGAGTTTCACTAAACGAGATATTATTATAATATTATTATGAACTAGCCGTTATGAATAGTAATACCCACTTTTTGAAATTTTATAAATTTTATCTTTCAAAATAGACTTCATTTTTGGATTCGGAATATCAAAATTAGCCTACGGTGAATTTTTGGTATTTTTCTGAAAACTTTCAATTTTTGATGAATAGTGAAAACACTAGGTTACTATTTAAAAACCGACTTTTTATTTAAATAATTATTTATTTTATTTAAATTTATTTTAGGTAAAAATTGATACATAATACCTATATAAGTTCAATGTAATTCATTGGAGTCATTTTATAATAATTTTAGATATATAAAAATTTTACTGAACTTTTCACCGTCTTTTACCCACCTCCTTGGAGAATTTGAAAATTTACATAAAACTTAATTTTACCGCTTCTGTGAGTGGAATTTTGAAAATCCGAGACACACGGTTAATATCAAGGAGTAAAATTTGGTTCACTAAGATAAAAATAATTTTTGGTGAATAGTAACTTTTAACTTTTATTTACCACGGTTAAAAGTAAATAGGGTAATTAAGGGTAAAAATGATGATATTATTACCCTAACACATGTCCTAATTATATTGGATAAGGGTAATTAGACTAAAAACAACATTGGGAATAAAATATTACCCTTTAGGTCCACTTGGATTAGATTAGAACACTTATTATTATTTTATTTAAAGAAGAGTTAAAATAGTTAAAATCAAATTTTAATAACTAAAACATTTTTAATATAGGGTTATACATAAGATAAATTCGACTATAAATATTCATTAGAAATATAAAAATATTTCCTACATAATGGTATTTTATTTATAATTCTTAGTCATTAAATAATTTAATTTATTTATGACACAACGATGATGCAGTAATTACCTTATTAATGAAATATTAACATAATTGATGTTATAAATACCAAAATAAATGTAATTTCAGACTTTTTATAAATTAAACTAATTTTTAGGTTAATATGACATGTTAGTATTGATTCAATTAACTTTTTTCGAACTGATCATGATGTTATGATTTTCACAAAAAATCAATTACCAACTAGTGTCAAAATTGACATAAAATAGTTTTTAAAACAAATATTATATTAGTACTTGTTATTATATTCATAAAAATATTAGGTTCGTCCAAATGACTTAGAAAAGGTTATATATATTAATAATTAACCACTTGGGGTTCGTTTGGCTTGTTATAGTAAGTTTATTAACCATATAGTGTAAGAAAACAAGAAGACACGGTAAAAGTTAAATTATTTAACTTGGAGTTAAATATAAATGATAAGGTTAACATAGTAACCTAAACTTGTCTAAAAACTATTTGTGGAGATTATTGAGACCCATACCCACTTTATAGTCGAAATAAATCAATTTGGAGCTATTATAAACCGAATATGACTTTATTATAAAATAATATTTTAAGTGTTTCCTAAGGTTCCCCTCTCCTCCCTTATAAAAGGGCACCTCCTCCCTCTTCTCCTTACACAATTTTGAGCTTTCATGCTCGAAAAAACCCTGAACATTTTCCTTATCAACTTAACTATAAACAATTTAGAGGTTCTGGTCTCCTCAAAAGACCAACTCTAGTGCCTTAAGAGGAAGCTTAAAAGAGGTGTGTCGAAGAAGAGGTAATCTCTTCTACCGATTCTTTCAAGTTTCTTTCTTCTTCAACTTATTTTTCTTTAGTTGTTTCATTATAAAGTAATAACATAAGTATCAATAATATAATTATATTTTATTATAAATATTAAACAACCTCATTTCACCTTCTATCCATCCTACAAAAAACAAAATCATCGCACGTGCGTACATACAGAATACCGTCTCCACGCCATGGTGTAATCTGTTTTCCCACCACCACCTTACTTGGATGGGTATAATGGTGTAAATAATAACTATATATGGTTATTATAACATCATACTGATTCTGAGATATTATATCATCCACTCCAATTCAATTCAATAATTATAGGAACGATATCATCGCTCGTGCGTACGTACGGATTACCGTCTCCACAATGCGATGAGATTCATTTTCCATGTTAACCATTCAAGAATGATTATATAGTATGTATAATGAATAATAATGAAATATATGACATGATAAAGCTACTGGATTTATTTATTTATATATATATATATATATATTTCATCTACTTACTTCCATTCAAGTCAATAAGGAAAGGAAAACAATGTTCATACGTACGTACGGCCTAACGTCTCCATAAACGGTGTATTTCATTTCATTTATCTATCTATTATATATATATATACTGAATATATATGATATATAAATCATGATTTACATTTTTTAAGTAAGTAAATCATGATATAAGTAATAATAATATCAAGAACAACAAGTCCATACACATACGATAAATAAAAAGATTTTACCCAAAACGCTGCTTTAACATGGAATTTACAAAATAATGGGTAATATAAAGTCATAAGTGAACAATATATGATATAATAACAATTAATATTATTATTTAATAAGTCAATGACATTATTTAAATCATTATATAGGAGTTTCGGATACGTATGAAGCATATCGGACCTAAGGTGAGGGATAACTTTTCCAATATCGTTTTTATCTGATATTGTATATTCATAAGTATTTACTGGGGTTATATTTATCATCCATGTCCATGTTTTATAAAAATGGTTTCATGTATTCTTAAATTCATTTCTACCCATTTTTTATTTTTACTACATGGTATGTAAGGAATCATTCTTTTGTTTTCCATACGAGTTACTTTTTTACTTTTCTGGAAAAAGTACGAGGAGAATGTTGTAGTTTAACTTATACGACATGAACAGATTTTTACGGTTTCATAACACCTTATTTTCATGAACCTTACTCTACAATATTTCATGAATATTTTCAACAAAATCCTTTTCTTTTAAAATTTCATGGCCTTTGTGAAAATAAAAATATTTTTAATAAGAAAGGATATTTTCCTCAAGAATTTCTTTCAAGTGTTTTATCAAAACCATTTTCCATATAAGATGAAATTATTTAATATGTGTATGTTTCAAGTATAATGTCTCTATGATTTACATGGTTTCACTTCTCTTATGATGAAATGATATCCATTTGTTTTATATGGATTATTTTATGATGGGATGATGTTTATGAAACCCATTTTATTCTTTGGGTTATGAAGAATGATTTATGTTTATGTTGTGGCACACATAAGAATGATTTCATTATGAGATGGGTGGGAACTATATCTACCTACAATGAAGTGGGTAACGATTTATATCTCATGAGATAGACATGGTTGTAAAGGAAAGTTAATCTGGTTCAGTGATACAGGACTAGAACGAGGAGTGAACTCGATTCAGTAAGGGACTTTGTCCACTAAGATGGTCTTGGCAGCAATGCCTTGGCTACTATGGAAATAATATCATGTTCTTAATGGTTTTCCACAATTACATGTTTTATTCCCATTCTATTTTATCATGATTGATGTTCCTTTATGATCTATTCCTTATGTAATGCCATGTTTTATGTCATTTCTCAAGATCTTGATGTTTAAACATTATAGTCATGTTTTTAAGTTCAAGCGTTTATGGTTTGTTTTATTTTCTCCATGCTTACCCTTACTGATCATTTGAGCTCACCCTTTATATGTTTTCTTTTCCCCAGGATATAAATAAAGGTTTTAGGTAAGAAAACAAAAAGGGGAAGATCTTTATGGGAGATGTTGAAGATCTTTCACCATGATTATAAGATTATGTTCCGAGTTTCCAAAGACACTAAACTATTAGGATCCTTGAGTGTTGGTTTTTGTTATGTATTAAGTATTCTGCAAAAGTAATGTAATGTCTATGTATGTAAATCTATGGGTATCTACACTGAAAATATCATAATTCTTATTTGACCTAAATGATAACCGATCAGATATTAATTTGATCACCACATATTATTCTTCTTCAATGAAAAACAGACTGCACTAGTTATTCTTCTCTTCTTCTTTATTGAAATGAAAACTTCTTTTGTTATTAATGAATTAATGAAATATCATATCAGCTGTAGACACCATGAAATTTTTTCCATGCACTTCTTCGTAAAATGTACTCAACTGGGCTTGAAAAGTTCACGGTATGACTCTACATTTTTCATGGGGGTCAGTAACGGTAGCGAAGACACCTTCCCAAAGGGCCGGGACCGCACCCTGGAATTGATCCCAAGAAGGGGTGTGGGGGCAAAACCCTTGCAGTATGGAGCAATAAATTTGGATAAGTCCCTAAAGTGGCGCCCAAGGTACCTATGTCCAAACACCTACGCGCCGCCATGATAGAGCTGAATGAAGCTACTATTTTGGCTAAGTCCTCAAAGCGGAGCCCCAGTTAGGCTAAATCACCAGCGGCATGAAATCCTACATGGGAACCACCCATCTGATGCACATCCACTTGTGCGCCACAAAGTAGGCGCACAACCCACTTGCGTGACCAAACTCCTTTTTCCCAAGGTCACTTATTTTCCTATAAATAGACCCTTGGGGCCTTAATTTGGATGGATGAATTTCCCTAAAGCCTAATTTATTCTTTGGTCACCCTAGTGCTTCTCCCAAGTCTTATGAAACTTTTAAGAAAGTTATTTTACACCTAAAGAGGATAAATTGATGGAGGGTCATAAGATTTAAGTCCTTTTAGTGTTTAAAACCCATAACACTTGCTCACATAAAGCACCCAACATCCCTAAATTAGAAACACTTGTGTGCCACCTATTCCTCTCACAGGAACTTGAGCGCCACACTTCTGGGAATACCTATGAATACTCTTGAATACTTGAGTCGGTTCTCTCCCAAGTATTAACATACATGTTGTTTTTCACTCAAGTGAACATCAGGTCGCCGAAGCCTACTTGCACGCCCATACTTGCGCGCCGGTACCTACATGGGTTCCCATCTTTGATTCACCTACTCTCTTTAGTATACAATCCATTAATCCGTCTTAAAATACATTCATGGAAAGGCTTCTTCTTCATTATCTCCCTTTATTAAAATGGATTTTGTTGAGACCTCCACCAAAACCTCCTTATTTATCAAACCATTGGGAAAGGAACATCAGTGTGTCTTATATTTGGGTTGTATGTCCACATTAATAGGTTTCCCACATTTTTTTCACAATGGGGTTAGGATTCATGGAGTTTCTGTGGGTTTGTATATCTTCAGTCACATGGACCTTTCTCCCAGGAACAGTGTTGGGATGTTCCTTGTTTGGAGGATTGGGGTTCGGGTTCTGACCTCCCCTTCCAGTCTATAAGACTCAGAACCTCAGGTCTCTAGTAGGGAAGGTACAATTCACACTTTCTTTTCCATGAAAGCAAAATAAAAGTCTCCCTCCCCAACCAGGATCAATTTTAGGGATTCCATACTGGTGTAATCCACTAACCTTTCAAGTAGGAGGTTGCAGTATTACTCCTCTATACTTCCTTCACCTTCACTACTTCCTTTCATTGGAGCCTTGACCAATGTAAATTGAAGATAGGGAAGGTTTTTCGCCTCTCCCTCTTCCCGAGTCACCTCACCCTCATTTGTTGTTTCCATCGTAGGCGCACCCTCTTTCACCAGCAAAGGAGGAAAAGTGTGAGTGTATTTTTTAAATCTTTGACATCCTCTTGTTTTTTTACACCGAGCATGACTCACGTGGGCTTATATTTTTTTTATGATCACAACATTTTCGCATGACCACTTGAACTATCAGAAATCTGATTCATATTCGAACCAGGATACGTAGGAATCCGGGGAACGAGCTCATTGGATATCCTCTTCAAGAATCCAACCCTAATTCCCTTAATCTAGGAATCTTCCTTAGGATTAATTCCTAAATTAAACCACCCAATCACCAAGGCATTATTTTTAGGAAGTAAGCCCAAACACATTTCTCTCAAAGGATTATACTCTCCTATGAGACTTATCAAACTTCTTGGGATTTGATTCCCATCCATATGGTATACCTAGGAATCCTCCTTGAGATTCAATTTAAACACTTCAAATTAAACTTGTTCTCCTTGGGCCATATTCCCAACAGGGTCTAATATTACTTGGAAACCCATATCCTTTCCAAGCTACTTGGGCTGCTTCAGCATAAGTCCCACACCAAACTTTTACTAAGAACCTTTCACTTAGATGTCCTTGCCATGTGACATTAAACTATACGGTTAGGTCCTTATCACGTGGCCTTAAAAGGTATGATGTGTCCCATTAAGTGGAACTGAACTATGAGGGTTCTGATTCCTTTCACAATGATATGTAGGTAGCCCATTTTATGGTTACAATCCCAATATCAAAACAAAAATTCATCTCCCTGGACAATAATAAATTCCAGAGTTCCCCACTGAGTGGATTAAAAACCATTATCATCATAATTATGATTAAAAGAATCTATAAATAGTATATGAGAGGATACCATTGATGGAGAACCTAAAATACAAATAGATATCTCAATTAATGAAGAACCTGAAATATATACGGATGATTATAAATTTCACACTTGTCAATAAGTGATTGAAAATTCCATGGGAAACTTATGTTATACTTGGTGAATTAATAAAGATTCATGAAAATATATTAAATTTATAAATAGAGTCCCGGATTAGACAATAATTCCTCCCAAAAGGGTGTGATGAGTCTGACCTCCCATCCACTCAACCAATGCACATTCTTAAGTATCTTAAAGTTCAAACTTAATGAATGTCTTGCTTTGGAAAGAAGATACCTTTTGGATAAAGAAATGTTGGGTGTTTCTGGTTCCACGAATAAATCCAATGGAAACTTCCTGGAAGCATTGATTCTTAAAACTAGAACACACGTATCAAGGAACTACAAAACAAAAATAATGAACCCAACGTGAATCCTTAACCAAGTTAATAATGTTACCCACCTATCAGGACCCTATCAATTGATAAAGGAAGTCCATAAAAAGGAATCAATCATGAATGTATCCATATAAATATGTTTCTTTAATGGAGTTTATTTTTATTATCAGTTTTTCTCAGAACTCTCTTCACTCCAAAATGGATTCCTTTAGGTTTTCACCCTTGAATGACCCAACTGTTGCTCAAGTTGGATCATCATCCACTGGAAGAACTTCATCACCCACTCAGTGTCTTAAACTCTAGGTCTCTAATGTGATGGTAAGGGAGTACCATCCGCATGGTACTAGCCAAACCTTTTAGGCTTCCCGGCAGGCTCTCTAGATTAATTACAACCCCCGATCGTCTGGTCAACGACAACTGGTGGTCAAGAAGCGGATAGTGTCAACCACTGTTTTTAACCGTTTCGGGTCTTTATCCCAAGAACACAACAACCAGTTCCTCCCATACTATAAGTAGGTGGATCAAGAGGTCACTTAGGGCCTCAATTCAATGATGCAAGGGTCCTTCTTGAGGACTCCCACCAACAATCACCGCTAGCATAATCATGTGGTAGTTAACCCCCAACAAGATGGGGGTGTTGCCTCTGGACATTCGACCCAGGTCTCTCAAATCTGGGCATGCTAGATGAACCATCGAGGACAACTTCCCATCAACAAGGAGTAGGTTCTTACCTTTTCCCCATATGGATAATTCCATCAATCTAACTTTATGGTAAACAATGAGCGGTCACATACACATGTTCGTCCTAATTCCTCTTCCTAGTAGACTCGTCTAGCAGTGACTCACCAATCCCGCCAAGAAAATCAAGTGGACTACCATGAACAAGAACATACACCTGTTTATAAATTATCATTTAATAAATAGGATCATCTGACTACATTTAAGAAATCATGCCAATCAAATGTGGTGGTAACTGGTAAACAGGAACATACACCTACTTACACTCACTAATTCTACCAGCAGTCTTGTCTACCAGTATTGAAAGAATTTTTTCAACTATACTTGACAGAAAACATATTGAAGGCACATACATCTTCCAGAGTTCATAAATCCAACCAACAGTCTCATTTTGCAGCACCTAGAGAAGTCAGTCAGAAAGCTCCGATGACAAATCCGGGGTAGAAAAACTCTCAGTCCCTATACAGGAGTATTGTCAGTACCCATTGATAGGAACATGAGTACAGAAGTAGGCACATACACCTACTCTCGATAAATAATGGACATATATTCTAGTTCCATCTGCTGAAGGCACCAAACATATCTTAGAAATAGTGAAAGGTAAAACACAAATTCCTTCCCATATTCTGGAATCATTCCAGAATATCATAACAAAAACTTCAACAGTACCAGGGGAATATACACATAAATCTATTCCCACACCTAGGATGACACATCTTCATGCCATCCCGAAGCAGATACACACCTTTTCTCTAGTCCAGGAGGGTTATGGATCATACTCCCCTATATCATACAGACAATAGTATCGGGAACATGCACCCTTTACCATTGAAGGTAATCAGCCAGTTCTAATAAACAATCCAATTCAGTCACATACACCTACCCATGATAACCACTTCCCCCATAAAGGTTCCCTAACTAAGTATAATAGAGTATCTAAAAATAATTCTCACCAAACACAATTGTAAAATCAAGAGACAAGGTGTCCTATGGCTCCTTTTAATGCTTGAGTTCTTGAATAGCTTAGAAATTTATCTATTGTAGCTCAAGATCCTACCCTATCATTAAAAAATTACGGGATTAGTAGTAGTAATTATGAAGATCCCTATCAAACACTTCAACATCAAGGCTTTCTTCATGAAAATTTGGTCAATCTAGAGAGCCTATCTCCGAATGAGAGACACGAACACCCTCCTTGTGGCCATAAGACTGAGGAGCAAGAGGATTTATCCCTTGCTGTAATCCACCATGGTGGTCCTCCTCATGATGGAATTCTCTATGAAAGTTCTCTCCGTATTAGTATTTCGCATTGTCAAGATAATTTTATAAATGACAATGTTGTAATGATAAAGCCCTCTTATCTCGAGGCACTTACTAACACAAGCACAGTCATGTATGATGCATTTTCATTAACAGGTGAAATAATTTCTCAACCATAAGACATATTAAGGGAATGGTCATTCTAGGAACCTCCATTGGGTCATTTTTCTTCCAGTATAGTAGAAAAAAAATGATTGATTCCATTGTTTTTAACAAAATAATCAAGAAGCATCCACTTTGGTTAGACCAAGTGGAGAAAACTATAGTGAAAGATGATGAAGATATGTTAAACATGAGAAAACAATTGGCTAAAAGAGAAGTACCAGTCATGTTATGGGCTTTGGAAAATTCTCAATACAACATTCTAGAATTTATGGAATAATATTGAATTTATTATGTCCACCTCAACTTATGGAAGAATCTTCATCAGTTGAAAACTAAATTATTAGCATATGATGAATATCAAAATCATACAAAGGTAATAAAAGGGTTGAAACACAAAATTTACTTGGCATCTCTCTCAGTTTCCCAACATCCAAAGGTTGAAAAGCAACAGAGAACACTTCAACGTGCATGCCTCAATGCTTTAAAGAGGCTACACCAGTTAATTTCTGATACCCATCTGGTGTTTATATAATAGGATGGGGTGTACATGGAGCATTTCATTTTACTACACTCCAGAATTAGAAAAGACCGCCAAAAGTGGTCTCATTCAATGTTATTTCCCACAGTTGGCTACAATCAAATGCACGCTCAAGAACATGCCACAACTAGCTCTCATCAGAGTCAGGCCCAGAGAAAATAAGTTGTTGGGTTACTTTTGCATCAAGAATCTAAGAATATTCAAAAGGCCTCTTTCTTAGAGTATGTCAAGCATTAGAAAACACAAAGGTCTGAAATATCACACCAATCTTCTAAAATAGGTGATTTGAGTGGTTTCTGAATAATACACCCAGCTAATGTCTGAACCAAATTTCACAAAATCAGAAGAGGAGCTGCATGAATCTCAATTATAGAAGTTCAAGAGCCACCCCTGCCTATAGGTATAGAGGATTGTTTAATTCAACCCTTGAATTAAATAAAAAAATTGAAAGTTTTAAGAAAATAATAGAAATATCCTCAGCCTGCAGGGTTGGGGGATTTTTCACATCTACAATACCTTCCTCAACAGAAGTCAGGTTTCTTCCTATTATGGAAGAATTCAAAAAGAGAGCGCATAACTGAACTATCCAAGGATTCCATTTGGGTAACTTTCTATCAAATATCTCCTAAGAATCCACCATATAGGAGAGCAGAATCTCATAGAAGATACAGAAGGAGAAGATCTTACAAAGATACTGCCAGAATTCCATCAATGCATTATGCGCCAGTAAATGTTATTAACACCATTGCAGAAGATCCTCCAGAAAATGAGTCTATCTCAAGAGAATCATAAGATGAAGTTATTGTCCATAATGTGGTACACACTGAAGAAAATGAAGGAGGTGTGCATACTCAAAATCGGAGGCTTACCCAAAATTTAGGTATACCATCAAATAATCAACTCCCACCCCTTCTAAAGGCATCTAACAAGGGGAAAGGGAAAATTCGGATCACGTCTCACTTTTCCACTAGAGAAGGTCAATATCTTTCACTTGAAGAAATATTTTCACAGTAATAAGGGGAGATGAAAGAGTTGAAAATACTCAATATAGAGTTACTTCATAGCAGTATTTCTGCTAGACATACTCCCCAGACAGATCCTCAACTTTCACAACCTGTAGAATCTCATCATCAAAGAGGATTTTTGGTAACTACAGATGCGGATAATGAATTCCTTATAATGGTTACATAGCTAGGGTAGGATCAAACACATCCTTATAGGCCTCTCCCCATGGGTAATCCAAGGGAAATAACAGCACCACCACCAGTGGTTTTGCTAGTTGTTTCACTAGTTCAAGATCTATCTAATGTACTTGTATAGGTCCCAACTCATCCAGATATTCCTAAAATTCTTATGAACACAATTGATGCATTAAAAACTCGATTAGAGGCTATGGAAGAATAGTTTGCACCAGTTTAGCTGGAAAAGAGATTTTACACTAAGTGGGTGGATCTGATTCCTCCCCCACCAAATTTTGTGAATATCGTATTTCGAATATTTAATGGTTTGGGAGATCCAGAGAAAAACTTAATGAATTTGGTTTCTCATTGTGATCCCATGATGGGGACTCCTCAAAAACAAGAAGCAGTAAAGCTTAGGTGTTTTTTGCAATCATTATAAGGACCATCTTTTGTCTGGTATACAAGTTTACAATCTCGATTAATTACTGGATGGGAAGATCTCCATCAGAAATTTCTTCTTTAATTTAGCTCAATGATTCTAATGATGACAGTTTTTAATCTCAAAAATTGTAAAAAAAAAGAAAAATGAAAGGGTCTCAGATTTAATTTCTTGATGGGAAGGATTAACATATTCCTTAAATCTAGAACTCCCTCAAGAATAGGTTTTGCCAATTTGTGTGGAAAATCTACGTGATGAGTTACATACACCATTGATCCCTGTGAAATACACATAAGGGTTTAGAGACCTGGCTTCAATTTCCTAATAGGTGGAGGATTATATTGTGGAAACTAAATCTAAAACTTATGTAATTCCATCAGCTCTGGGAAAGAGAATAGGTAAAGCATAGGATACTATAGTCACACTCAAGCAAGAACCCGTACCTTCTTCCACTTCAAAACCTTCATCATATCAAAGGGATATGTCTCCTAAGCATTAACAACAATGACCACAGATGATCAAAGAGATCAAAGGAGGAAATAGTTTGAGGAGTCAAAGAACAATGTTTATTATTTTTGGAATGAACATATTCCCTGTTACTTCATCTCAGCTTTGGAAAATAATTTGGTTCAGTTACCAAGGCCAAAGAAACCAAACAAAGAAGAGGATGAAAATATTCTGAATTATTGTACCTTTCATCAGATGTTGGGTCATCCCATCCAAGAGTGTTTTTTTTTCAAATACTTCATGCAAAAAAATGTTAGACTCTGAATAATTAAAACTGAAATGTACACCAGCCCATGTAGCATGTGTTGCTGCTACTGATCCAGAGGAAGAATTAGAATAGTAAGAAGTCAAAGGTAAAAGTTTTCAGAAATATTATGATTGGATGATCAGTAAAATGATCAACTGAACTCATGTCATTCTACAAAAACAATTGAAACAACTGATTGTGTCTTCTTCCACTTCCGTCATAGTAAAACCACCTTTGTCAAAAGTTCAATCCTCAATGAAACGACGTGATAATAAGGGTTAAGAGAGTTATAAGAATATGACATCATGTCAAGATCAAATTTTTCCTTGACCCTAGAAGATTTCATGCCATCTATCTAAAAAGGACAGGCATCACCCCACCAAACAGCACAATCAGAACTGGAATATCAAGAAGAATCCTCATTAGATGAAGAATTGATCTTTGGTTCTGTTAACGTTACCCACTTAACGGATCCCTATGCTGATCGTGATTTTGGTTATAATGAAACTTAGTTCCTTATTCCTAACTGGAGAACTATAGGAATAAAACCAAGGTAGATGATATAGGGTAAGATATGGATATTCTAGAAACCACTTTTTTAACACTACTCCTGATCGAACAGTATATACGCCAGAAACTCATGGAAGATCCCTTCTACAGGCTCAACAAGAACAAGGAAGTTCTTCCATGCATGACAGGTTCGATCCTGACATGATTATTTTGGAGAACTAATTAGAGGTTACACCATCTATCTCTCAGCAAGTAGATAGACCTAGTCAGTCTAATCTACCAAATCCATGAGTATTTCTAGCTTCTGCTCCGATGTAGGGTATACCCACATCAAGAGCATCAACTTCGAAGGTACCTGCAAAACCACATCTTCATTCTAGGAAATGTAGACCTCTAGACCAAAAGTATGATGTTTTGAAATATTTACCCCATGTACTATCCAAGTTATTGATTTTGGATGCCTTGAATTTGTCAAAAGATCTTTAAAAATCACTTATTGAGGCTTTGTAAAGTCCTCAAGAGTTTGAAACCTAATTTGATGCTACTGAGGTTTACCGTATAGAGAATGATCCCGTAAAATGTCATGAAGTTATATATTTTATAGATAAAGATGAAGATGTTGTTGTACATGGACATATCAGACCCTTGTATCTATATGGAATGGTCAATTACATAGACATCCGACAATCCTTCAATGAAAATGGCTCAGGAGTCAACCTCATTCATATTCGTACACTTCATCAATTGGGCCTCAATGAATCTGATTTATCTTCTTCCACATTAATATTTCAATGTTTTGACAAGAACAAGCAAGAACCTTTGTGTGATATTACACTCAGAACTTAGTTTGGAGATCTTGTGTCAAATTTAGATTTTACAGTTTTCCTTCTGGATACAACCTTTAACATTTTGCTTGGTAGGCCTTGGTTACATCAACATGAATCCATTCCTTTGTCATAACACCAATTTCTCAAGTAATATTTCAATTTTAAAATTGGAACATTTTATTTTGACAAATCTCTATTAAAAATGTGTGGATCTCAATACATTGTGGAAAAATTTTATCACATGAATGGAACGAGGTCTGTGACAAAGGAGGTAACCAGAATCAATGCTTCAAATGGTCTGGAAAAGATCCTATAAAACCCATTCAAATATTTGAGAGTAGATTATGTGTTTCCTATCAATCATATTTAAAGGATAAACCCAAATTTGAACACTCATCTTATGACTTCCATAATGTCAATTATGGAAATCGATCCTGACAGCATGGGAGAAATTGTTGATTCACCAATCAGTAATGAATGTTTTAATAGAGATGTCTTCATTTCCTCCACTAGACTTCAGCAAGTCTCTACATAATTAATCAATCTAGAAGAAGTTTTAGAAATAATAGAGGAAGACAAGGGTGTTGATTCCCAACTCATTATATCCTCTTTAATTCTCCATAAAGACCCTTCAGCATTAGTAGGGTTAGAAATGGTAGCCTCTTCTTCAGGATGTTCAAATACCAACTCTTATCCTAGATTTGAAAATTTTTCTTCATAATCCACTATTTAAGTATAAATAGAATAAGTGAAATTCAATGAAGAGGAATAAGAAGAAAGGAATATCAGGGAAACTCCTACAGCATTTGAGGAAGGTGTCTCTACAACTGTGGATGAGCTCAGAGAAATAAATCTGGGTACAGAAGAAGATCCACGCCCCAATCTAATTATTGCAGCCATGAATCCTAAAGAGAAAGAAGTTTATACTTCATTTCGAAAGCAACGTCAAGATATTTTTTTTGGAATTATACATAAATGCAGGTCTTAACCCTAATGTAGCCACCCATCATTTAGGTTTTCCAGAAGAACATCGAGGATTCAAGCAGGCAGCAAGAAGAACACACCCAACTCATGCCTCAAAAATTAAAGGTGAAGTTGATAATCTTATCAAGTATAACTTTTTCAGAAAGATTCAATATCCAAAATGGATGGCCAACATTTTACCAATGAAAATAAGAATGGTAAAATCCGAGTTTTCATTGATTTCAGAGATCTTAACTAGCATTTTCTTAAAGATGGCTTTCCAGTTCCAATCATAGAACTTTTACTTGATGCAACAGCTGGCTATGAAGTTATTTCCTTCATGGATGGTTACTCTGGGTACAATCAAATCCACATGGCCCTAGAATATGAAGATTATATAGCCTTCAGAGCTCCTAAAGGTGTGTTTTGATATTGGGTAATGCCCTTTGGCATAAAGGATGCAGGTGCAACATATCAATGTGCCATGCACCATATCTTCAAACCCTTATTAGGAAAATTTGTTGAATGTTATGTGGATGATCTGGTGGTTAAATCTAGACAATGTTTTTATCACTTGGTTGATCTGGATATCATATTCAATTAACGTCAGCAACACAATTTGAAGATAAACCCCTTGAAATGTGATTTCGGGGTAACCTCAGGAAAATTCCTTGGCTTCATTGTATTCCATCATGGAATTGAAGTTGATCCTAAGAAAAAAAATCAATTGTTGGCATGTCACCTCCTCATAATTTGAAATAATTAAGATGACTTCAAGGAAACTTGGCCTATATTCAACACTTCATCATGAATTTGACAGGAAAGTGTTTTCCCTTCACTAGATTAATAAAGAAGGGAGTCACCTATCAATGAACTGAAGACTACTAAGAGGCATTTGATACCCTCAAGAAATATATATTGAGTACACTGGTATTAATGTCATGTATTGAAGGAAGACCACTTATTCTTTATGAGACAACTTTAGAGCGATCACCGGGTTCCTTCCTTGCCCAAAATAATGATGTTGTGAATGAGAATATCCTTTACTATCTCAGTCGAACTATGCTTGATGCAGAAACTCAATATTCGAATATTGAGAAGTGTTGTTTGGCATTAATATTTTCAGTTCATAAATTCATGCACTACCTGCAATATCATGAGGTCCAATTGGTGTCTCACAATAACCCGCTCAAATTTATCCTCATTTGTTTTATGATTACAGGGCATCTGGAACTATGGGAAGTTATTTTGCAATAGTTTGATATCTATTTTGTGCCTCAGAAGGAAATAAAGGTCCAAGACTTGGCTGAATTCCTTGCTAAACATCTATATTTGGAAGATACATCCTTAAATACTAAACTTGTTGATCAATAGTTATTCTATATTCAATATAGTTCTCAAACATTGGAAATGTACTTTGATGGTGCCTCCAGAAGTCCAACAAGGAAGAAAATGGAAAACCCTAAATTCAATAAAGTTGGTTAGGAATTTTACTTGTCTCCCTAGAAAAGGTAGTGTTTCCTTATTCTTTCTTATTGTCAGAAGTTGGTACCAAAAATGAAGCATAATATTAAGATATCATCGCATTCTTGTAATTGGCACTTCAAGTACAAGTGAATCAACTGAAAGTAAAATGTGATTGAGAGTTGGTAATCAAACAAATCAATGGGGATTATGCTATCATAAAAGAAGAGTTAATACCTTTGTGTGATTACATCATAGGGTTAATGGATGAATTTCCTTAAGAGCTGACATTGTCTTATATCCTATGATCAAAAAATGCCAAAGTTGATGCACTGATGCAGCTACAGCCCTGGCAGATCCAAATTGGGATAAGACAATAATTAGTATATCCCATCATCATGTGGTATCACCTTTCCTTAAAACTATAATGGAGAAAATTAATGAAATTAGACCTATTTCTGAGCCATATGGTCATACCACGGTATGGAGAACACCCATTATGGAATACCTTAAAAATGGAGTACTTCTACTAGGTAGAGATGAAAAAGAAGAAATATGATGACGAGTGACCAATTTTACTCTATATGATAGTCCAGATCACTAGAAGATCCTCTAAAAACGACGAATTTATGGAATCCTATTCAGTTGTATTGATGGATAAGAAAATGAATCTATCATGAAAGAAGTACATTCAGGAGCTTACAGTTATCACCAGTCTGGGCATAGGATTTCTAATAAAATCTAAATTCTTGGAGACTTCTGGCCTTCAATGACGCAATATTGCATAGATTTTACCAAAAAATATCATCCCTTCCAAGTGCATGCCAACTTCATTCATCAACCCTTGGAGTTTATACATACATCTAAATACTCCTGGCCATTTTTTCCATGGGTAAAGGATGTAGTAGGGCCTTATAATCCATCTATGGATATGCAATTCAAGTATATCCTTATTGCTACTGACTTCTTCTCCAAATGGGCTAAGGAAATACCTATCAAATAAGTCAGAGAAAAAATCATTTTTAGTTTTTTCAAAACTAATATCATTGTAAGATTTGGTGTACCTCATACTATATTGATAGACAATGGAACCAATTTTTGTTATGTTGAGGTAAAGAAGTTATATCAGGATCACAATATCAAATCCAACCATTCATATCACTATCATGTAGCGGCCAATGGATAGATAGAGGATTTCAATAAAACCTTATCAAATATACTCTATAAGATGGTGGATAAATATAAGAAACGTTGGACTGATAAACTTTTGCATGCTTTATGGGCTTACTAGAATACTACCTGTGCTACAACACAAGAAACCCCTTATTAATTGGTGTATGGAACATAAGTAGTTTTTTCAATTGAAATTCAATTTACTTCACTCGGAGTTTCAATATTTAATCATTTTTCTATAGATGAGAAGTCTCAGAAATGGTTTTATGAGATGGAATGATTATATGGGGAAAGCTTTCATACTTTTCATTATTTAGATGTCTATTAGAAAGAATAGTGTGAGACTTTAACAAGAAATTTTTCCTCCATTCATTTCATCAAGTTGAATTGGTATTGGTCCTCAGGACCCCGATGATACCAGGAAATAAACCTCCAAAGCTTGAGGCAAAGTGGGAAGGACCTTATTCCACATATATGGTCTACTGAAATGGAGCTTATTCCTTAATATCAATGGATATAGAGCTTATCACAACTCTAACCAATGCAAGATTCTTGAATAAAGACTTTGTATAATTGCACACCTTGTCCTAGATGCGTGACTCTAAACTACACAACACAAGGTCCTAGTCGTGAGACGTTAAACTACATAACAACCATAAGTGTCCATGCTGCACGATGATAAAATGTGAAACATATTTGTACTTATAGCATGATGTTAAACTGCATGACATCATTTGTCTTTGTTATAGGAAATTAAATTTTATGGCTAACGTCTTCTCTACATGATGTTAGGAGATTCCATATGCAAGCATCATTGACATCATTGCTACTCTTTAATGGCACTTGAGTCCCTTTCTTCCCAAGGTTTGAGTCAGATCTTCATAGGGACCTCATTTCAAGAACTATATGTGGCTTGATTCTCATTTATATAAGATATGTAGAGATGTCGATATCTCCAATCTTGGGCCCAACTACACACAAAAATAAAAAAAAAATTATTTTTATTTTCCACTCCTGTATATGAATCAGATCTATAGAGAGTGTTCCCTTAAGATACATGGTTTGATATTTTTCCTTTTTGTGTCTTAAGTTTAATCGTTCTTCCAAAATGTGTTTAAATCTCCCGTATTCCATATCAAACTAGATTGGTGTGAGAAATGATTGTTCAAGAACTATGTTTGACTTGATTCTCATCTATATGAGATATGTAGAGACACCTAGATCCCCGATCTTGGGCCCATCCATGATAAAAAAACACCTTTATTTCTTATGTAAAAAAAATAAAAACTTGCATATGGGATGTTTAAAGAACTACATATGGATTGATTCATTCCCCTAGCAAGACACATAGTGACACTTAGGTTTTATCCCTTAACTCTAGCTACAATATGTCTTTATTGTCATGCAGTTCATCTTTATCCTTACCGCATGAAGTTAAACTACTGTTTCCGATGCTTTCGACGAGGCGCGCGCATCCTTCCGTGGAGGAGGAGGAAGTGCTGCACTGTTGCCCCGCATTCCCGCTTTCCAAAGGCGGGCGACATTCGCTCCTTATTCAGGGACGTCTGCTCCTTAATCGAAACGGGATGATGGGATGTCGGTTCTTCCTTCCGTGGATTCCTCCTTAGAACTCGTCACCTAGTCCGGGTCTCCCTCATAGATTTAATACGTTGTTCGTGAAACTCTTCCCAGTTCCATGTTTCCATGGACGTCGGTTAATTACACTACTTCTGTCGGGACATTCCAAATGTTCCGGTCAGGACAGCAACCTTCAGTCGGGGGAGTAGTCACGTTGAGGCATCAGTAGCGTGTTTGGATGCTGCGGACCTGGCATTTCTGTCTATTATCCATGGTTACAGGGCTTCTCGAGGGCGTGGAAGCCCGAGGCATCCCACATCTAGCGCGGGGAATTATATGCCATAGACACATATCTGAGGTTTTCCTCAGCTTCCTGTGTTTAACACAGGGTATGTCGCGAGTATAACATCCAGCGGAGATGGATCAGCCAGATCAGAGCATTAGCTAGAATGGATCGGATTGAGGGATTTACCTTGAAGGAGTGCCGATATTGGGACCAGCCCATGGGCGGCTGTGAAGAGGAGCAGACCGACATGGTCTCGGACCGACATGGTCTCACCGGGATATGACGGTCCGGGAAAGAATCAGGGTGGATGATGGATGGACGAATGAATTGGAGGGGGAAATGAAATGGGACCATCACAGGGGGCGATAGTGAAGTTGGTCTTGAGCCTTGAATAGGTTTCCTACGTATCCTTGTGGCAGGGAATCAAAGTCTGCGTAGTTCGGGATGGTGCCGGTGAACCAGCATGAGGGTGGACCTTGGTCCGATTGGAATCATCAGCGAACTGACATGAATGGGGAGGACCAGGAGGGTCCTAGTGGTGGTGGGATTGGACCTTCTGGAGACTTCCTACGTACCATGTCGTGACATGGATCAAAGACCATGTAGTTAAGGGGGGGATTCATCGGCGAACCGACATAAAGGTGGACCTTGGTCCGACGGGTGGTTGGCTTGACCCTCTGGAAGGCTTCCTACGTACCATGACTTGGCATGGATCAAAGTCCTCGTAGTTCAGATGATGGAATTCGTCAGCGAACCGACGTGAAGGTGGAACTTGGTCCAATGAGAGATGGGCTTGAACCTCGGGGAGGCTTCCTACGTACCATACCTTGACATGGATCAAAGACCTCATAGTTCAAAGGGTTTCATCGGTGAACTGATGTGAAAGTAGACCTGGGGGTCCACTAGTGGTGGGATTGAACCTTGGGAAGGTTTCCTACGTACCATGCCTTGACATGGATCAAAGTCCTCGTAGTTCAAAGGATTGATGGAATATAGTTTAACGTCATGCGGGACGGGAGTGAACCCTGATGTGAATAAACGACGGGCGGTGGGCTTGAACCTCATGGAGGTTTCCTACGCACCATGCCTTGAAATGGATCAAAGTCCCCATAGTTCGGAATAGCGGTGGGTGTCGGTGAACCGACGTAAACGAGGGACCTTGGTCCGATGGGAGATGGGATTGAACCTCTGGGAGGATTCCTACGTACCATGCCTTGACATGGATCAAAGTCCTCGTAGTTCGGGTTGGTCACAACGGCTTGCCGTCGGACTGGAATGTAGTTTAACGTCATGCTGGACGAAGGTAGAACTCGACGTGAATTGGATGACTGGTGGGCTTGAACCTCGTGGTGGCTTCCTACGTACCATGCCTTAACATGGATCAAAGACCTCGTAGTTCAAATGGGTTTGCAGTTTAATGTCATGCGGGACAAGGGCGTATAGTTTAACGTCATACTGGATGAGGGCATGCAATTTAACGTCATGCTGGACGAGGTATTGTCATGGCCAATGACAACTCTAAGCCCACGTGAGTCATGCTTGGTGTGAGAAACAAGAGACAACAAGGACCTGACGACCACGCCGTAAAGGGTGCATCCGTGAGAAGCGAAGAGGGGTTTACACATTAGGCGGCCCATGTTGCTGGGACTTACTCCATGATGGAGGCCTGGAGTGTGACAAAGCACATCGAAAGAGGGATTTGGGACCAATGATGGGAGGTGCCTCATACCCTATCACGCCCTCCACTGACCTTGGTAGTGGGGAAGTACGGAGATGCAGGGGTGCAACCATCCGTTGTGGAACTAGGGTCACCCTTCTCCTAAGAACATACGCCACTCCAATAAGGAGGATATCATCCCTTGTGGAGGGGTGATTCCACTCCTGTGGAGAAGAGTGGCGTAAAAAATGTTCGAGCTGGGGGGGGGCCCTTCGTGAGAGGCACGAGGTCGGGTCACAGTTTAACGTCATGTGTTAAGGACGTGATGCTTGAAAGTTTAACGTCCTGCAGCTCAGACGAGGCAGGTTCACTCCGCACCCCTAGGACTTACATAACCGGTACCCCCTGGTCCTTGGTGGAGGGAAGGTACTGGCTAGGCCATGGTCAAGGGAGGTTGTGGGGAAAACCATCGAGGGGTCCACGTTAGCATTGCTATGCAAAGAAGAAATAGCCGTTAGCGTGCCTATGCGAAGAAGCATTAGGCGAAGCAACGCTATGAGTGGTATTGTCTGTGGGACTTTGAAATCACATCGTGCATACCTGGAGGGTCACACGGGAAGGGGAATTGCCAAGAAAATGAGTGTGCTTTGAGAAGCGGAGTGCCTTGGCCTTAGTATGGGGCATAGGTGTGAGTGGAGGGTGCTTCGCGAAGTGGAACAGTATTCACGGAGCACTGCCTCGCGAAGAAGAGGTGCCTCACAAAGCAGGGTGCTCTGAAGCAGTGTGCTTCGCGATGTGTAGTGATCCTGCCTTAACATAGGGATCACTAGTACAGGTTGGGTGTTTCGAGAAGCATAAACACTCTGCGGCTTCCCGGGTTCCCTTGGGAATCCCCTTCCTTCTCAAATTCCCTTGAGCGTCGCGAAGGGCATCCCTCTCGGAAGAAGGGCTCAAAACTAGACAAAGCAAAGGCGTCACACGAAGTAGAAGTACCTCGCAGAGCTCATGATTCCCGGGGGCAAAGGGTGCTTCGCGATTCAGGAGAGGAGAAGCTGAAAGGTTGGATCATCCATCCCTAGGACTCATGGGGAGTCTAGTATTTATAGGCAAGGGGCGTCGCGAAGCATAACTCACGCGCCGCCTCAGGCGCTTCGCGGCGCGCTCGCGAACGTCAAAGTTTCTCGTGGAGAAGTACCACCTCCGGAGCTTCGCGGCGAGGTCACGAACGTCAAACTCGGTCGCGGAGAGTTACCGCCTCCTGAGCTTTGCAGCAGGCTCGCGAACGTCAAATGCGTTCGCGGAGAGTTACCGTCTCTGGAGCTTCGCGAGACCGCGATGCTCGGGGTGCTTCGTGTCGGTGCTTCGCGAGGCAGCGGGCCTACCTTCTTTTCTGTCCCTTCATTTCATGCAATATTTTGGTGCCAACAAATTCCCCCACTCAGACTTGGAGCCGCGGAGGGTGAAGGGTCGAAGTCTGAGGGAAAATCGCCAAAATTTTTGGCGGTTCGCGATGCGACTTCGCGAGAAGGGCCCGCGGTGCTGACTGGGGCCCCGGATCCAGACGCGCCGCGATGCTTCGCGCGGGTGGGGCACACCGCGATGTTCCGGGGTCGCCGCCTATAAATAGGGGGCCGACCTCTTTTGTCTTCATGCAACTTTCTTGCCTTTTTGTGCTCTCTATTTCGAGAAGCTCGGCGTACTCCGCGCCCGCTTTCCATGAATCGAGCTTCGCGGCGAACCGTGGGTCTCCGACTCCGAGTCCGCGCCAAGCGAACTTCTATTTGTCGGTCTAGGCCAGACTTCATGGCTTGGTCTCACGACCGAACTTCGTGAGTCTTCTTCACGATCCAGCTTCACGATCCATTCTGAAAAAATTTCTTTCTGAGTGCCGGAACTGGAATGGCCCATCGAGAGGCTGTATTGGGGGTGCTTGAAGATGCCGCCCATCGGGATGAGATGGCCAACTTTCTAGGCCTTGGGGAGATGGTCCGAAGCCATTCAGACCACGCTTCCTTGAAAGATCTGCTATCGGAGGGTCAGAAGAATTATCCGCAGTGTAAGAAGCTGCCATTGTACAGCTTCGGGTTGAGGGATGACGTCTTCATCCCTGAGGCGAGTAGGGACAAACCAGCTTGCTGGTTCAGGAGCACACCATGTCAGCACCAATGGTTCAAGGCGGTCGATGGTCATGCGTAGGAGGACTTCACACCCGCCGTCACCTCTGATTGTCTCTACAACCATGTGAACGATATTGACTGGAAGCCACTGCAACCGGAGACGTCCCCTCCTCTCTACCGTACCATGCTGAAGGCGGCTTTGCAGGATTCGAAGAAGGGATGGTCCGATGAGTGGGACCTGCGCTAGGGCGGCAAATTTACTGATGACTGGGCCTGGGCCTACTGGGTAGGTTCCTCATGCGAGGAGTTTGGGGTCGAGCTGAGGAGAGTGTGGTTATATGAGGCAGCATGGGCCTCCCAATTCCACATTTACCAACCGAAACAACTGATGCCGGAATTACTGAGAAGATGGTCGTCTAGGACCAATACCTTTCACCTGCATCACGGGGAGGTGGGAATCAGCTTGTGGGATGTCCACCAGATTTCTGGGGTTCCGATCTTGGGGGCCATGTATGATGAGTTCCTCCCCGTCATGAGAACGTGGGAGGATACTGAGCAAATGTCGTGACTGGCATCAGTGCTGATGGCACTCGTCCCTGGAGAGGACAAGGAGGCAGTGAGGGATGTCCACTTTAGGAGATGGTTCAAGTGCTTCCTGAATTTCCCAGAGAATTGAGAGTTCCCTCTGAGGCCTCGAACTTGTCCGAGGGCGGCCCAATGGGGTAAGGGGAACTTGTATTGGCGGGTCCTGGAGGATATCCAATGGAAGACTTGGGGTTTCAGTGTCAGCACTGAACAACAGCCGATAGTCAGGATAGCGGCGTTCATCGCGACTCTCATCTGCAGTTGGATCCTACCAGTGAGGGATACAAGCATGGGGGTGCGGCCCAGCTCGTTTATTATGGCGTCCATGTTGGCCATGGGGCAGCGGATCAATATGGGGATTCCAATTCTCGCCAAACTGTACAGAATGTTGCGGCACATTAGCGAGGGCAAGAAGCCGCCAAGGATATGTGGGCCCTTCCACCTCCTACATGGGTGGATCGCAGTGCACATCAGGGGGATTTATGAGTATCCAAACCCTATTTCTCCACCGGGATCAAACTTACGCCCCTCCATCCTGAATGCAGTCGGAAGCTTCCCGTTCAAACTAACTATGCTGATGGTGCTGTATCGGGTGTGGAGGGCAGATGAGTTTAATTTCCACCCCTTCCCATTGTCGATGGGTATACTTACTGACGACGGAAGGGGAACGGAAGAACATCGGGCTTACCTCCTGGCCTTTCAAGGTGGAGTTTTGGTGGTACGAGTAGATCGTGAGCCACTCTGCGAACCATACACCCCGCATCGGTTTGCAAGGCAGTTCTGGTGCCTCCAGCGGCTGACCCCGTAGGTCTACTGGGAGGTGCGTCACGAGGAGCACCCGTGTGTGATGAGGCAGTTGTGGCTCATGTTCACATGGGAAGATGGGAAGATGCGAATTGCATTTCCTCCCTCCACCGCCGCTTTCGGATTGGTGAGGGAGTATGCCATTAGTTGGGAAGCTGCTTACCCAGGGGAGATGCTGAAGCAACCAACTATTCGGGTCGGTGACGGTGAGCCTCCTCTATCTCGAGGTCAGGGTCGGAGGTCAGCTAGGGCCTTCTCGCAGTGGCGAGGCTGCCATGGCAGCGAGACCCACACCGACCGAGGGTGAGGCAGCAGCGGCGGATCCGGTGATTCCAGAAGAGCAAGGCCATCCATAGGGGTAGCCACCGAGGGGATTTCGTAGGATATCCACTCAGGCTCCAGGGAAGCGCCTGCGTCATATCGACATGGCAGAGGATGTCGTCTTCCCGGAAGCCTGGGACATTTGGGATGTCAACCGGAAATTCCTCAGCTCACCCGAGATATGGGCCCACCTGAATCGCCTCGGGATGGAATTATCGGGCATAGGCCCAGTCCGGGCTGGATTCATGGCGTCTCCGGCGGAGGCAGAGCAATACTTGGACGATCTGGAGGATTGCGTCCACTCCAGTGGTGTCCCTCACCCAATGACAGGCCGGGTGAGGGTACTTCTGAATCAAACGGTCCCCCCATAGTTATCGGCTGCCGATCTGAGGGAGCGCTTCCCCCTGCTGGAAGAATTAGAGGACTCCTCTCGGGAGGATGAGGCTGGAGGTGGGAGCCCGTTAGAGGAGGGCGAGGTTGGAGATCAAGGCTCAGATTCCGATGATTTTGCAGAGGCTCTCGAGGTAGCATTCCAAACTTCTTTCCTTACGGTCCGTTCTCGGGCCACTATGGACTTCTCACCGATGTTTGAGCCATGCAGGAAGAACTTGTTCACAGTCCTCGTTCTCGCCCCTCGGCGGGTGATGATGCGGGACCTTCAGAACCCGCGCCTATGGCTGCGTCCAGTTCTGTGTCTGGTGGGACCAGAGTGCCCGAGGTGGCTCCTCCGGAATCTCCAGACCTTCCAATAGTATACGGAGGGCCTCGCCTCGGGGTTCCGTCAGTACCGGCTCAAGATCAGCGCCAGGAGGTCGATCTCCGTAAGTTTCCTCTACCGGTTTCCTTGTCGTCATATGTAGACTATGCCAACTAACGTTTATGTCCCTCTCCGTCGTACAGTTCTTCGACTGGCGTGGGCTACTGCGGAGAGACTAGTCGGGATGTCTGGTGGCGTCCCTCCTAGGGGCATGCTGGTGATGGTGGCGATAGTCCCCCCATATCCTCATGCTGCAAAACACATCATCACTGGCGGGACCACCATCAGGGTCGTGCCCGAAGTCATTGAGGTGGACTCCGAGGAAGAGGATCAACCGGTCGGTCCCAGTCCTGTCACGCCTGCTTTGGCGCCAGATGTCGTACTGGATTCAACACCAGATGTAGATCCTTCCGAGGATTTCTTGCGGGCGTATCCCGCGTACGAGCCTGCCAATCGCGCAGACTGGGACGAAACGACCTCCAACGAGGAAGACAGCAGCATAGTCTGCCGCCGGTCATGGAAGATAATCACGCGCTTCATCAAGGACACCCCCAAGCGCAATGGCTGGCCGAAATGGACAGACTCCGCTTGCGGTTGCATGAACTGTGCGCTGGGGGAGTGGATGCCCAACTTCCTCGCGCACTCATCTGAGATCTTATGGCTGAGAAGATCCGGGAGCATGATCGTGGGCTCAGCGTGGGCTGGCAGCGGAGGAAGGCGACCAACATCAAGAAGCTCCATGAGGCTGAAAGCGAGGTCTGACAGATGCAGACCCGAGAAGATGAGATTTCAGCCTCTCTTAATGCACAATCTGAGCTGATCTCACGGTTGAAGGCCCAGCTGGCAGAGGCAGAAGAGAATATGAGGCAGGCCTCTGGAAAGATGGCTGCCTTTCAAGCTGGCGTAGAGAGGTCCAAAGCCAAGGCTGACAAACTGCGCCCCGCCGCTGCTAAGGAGGAGCAGGAGCTAAGTCAGCGGCAGCAAGCCTTGGATGCCACAAGCCAACGGGTTGCGGAGCTGCAACGCTCTTTTGACGGGGTCAACCCGTCCATGGTGGGAGTTGACCCCCGGGTATTGTAACCAACCAAAAACCTTTTATTGGTACTTTCGTGCTTCAATTTTTTATTTCTTTGTTTTGAATGTCGTAGCGTGCAAGATTTCCACTGTTTGAATCGCCTCGTTACATCCTTACAATGTTTGCGGGACGTTCGGCGATAATTCCCCAAGCCCACGTGGGTCAAGCCCGATGTGAGAAACAGGAGATAGGTGCCTTCTCGTCCCACCTAACATAGGAGTGGAGACCATGCTCTGGGCATTTGGGATTCGGATTACCAGTCCGGATTTCCGAAATATGGGAGAGGCTTGACCAGAGAAAGAACTTTTCAGGACAGCCGAATTACCGTTTCTTCAGCGTGCTCTTATGCACAAACGGTGCAACACCAGGGGCGCTGAAATCGGTCCAAACAGATGGAAATGGGAAGTGTGAATCACAATAACCAAGATTCGGAACACTGTGGGGATGGCATGACAATAAGGGACAACCGTTAACCATGGAGGAGAAGCGATATCCTTACTGCGTTAGCCTGTAATAGGGACAAAAATGAGGGTCAAATGTTGACCATGTTCGAAACACGGGACCATGTCACAAATATTGTCGGTCAATCTTTCGGGACATTGACCCAGGACAGTTGGTGGACCATAGGTCAAACATCCATACTGTTAGGGGGTCCTTCCAAACATGACCAGTCTTCCGGAACGTTGCCCTAGGACGGTAGGTGAGCTGATGCGGCATGAGACCAGGCCGTTAGGGGGGTCCCGTGAGACATGAAAGGGGACGAGGGTCCAAATAAGGGGCATGAAAAGCGTGGAATATGGAGTGATGGTTTGTCCGAACAGAATTCAACACTTAGGTAGTTACACCACCTTGGTGGGAGTACACCATATGAGCGCATTGGTTTGATCATGGATCATTCCTTCATTCAGACAGGGCCTCTCTGGCGAGGGGATTTACCATTTCCCAATGTAATCTTGGGGCATTCTAAACTTGTTCAGGGTAGAGTCATAGTTACACGGTCCCCTATGAGGGGTCCGACCAAGGGGAGGAATATGATTTTACTATTCCTGGGGCTAGACCCTAGGTGAAATGCCTGGGTGTCCCTACGTATCCCATAAGGATGGGAATCAAGTCATACGTAGTTCTGGAAGCACAATTTTACGTCATGCAGGATGAGGAGCAGCCCGACTGTGTTGGTACACATCCTGCCAAAACTACTAAGCCCACGTGAGTCGTGCTCGGTGTGGGAAACATGAAGTAGTGGTGGGAATTTCCCGACACAGAAAGGGGCAAGTTAGGGCAAAGGGACGCTTGGTAAATACCAGCCCAATGATACTAACATGATCATTTAGCACACCTAGATGCGTGAAGAGAAAGATTTGAGTATGATGGAATTCCACTTGAACATGAGGAAGTGGAAATGTGTGAATCATGGCGCTCGAGATTCAGATCACGATGATGGCAGCATGACGATGGAGGATAACTGTTGACTATGGCGGAAAACTGGCATCCATATCGCGTTAGCCTAGAATGGGGACAAACAAATGAGGGTCGACCATTTACCATGTTCGAAACACGGGACCATGTCACAAATGTTGCCAGAGATCCGTGGGGACATTGGCCAGAAACAATTGGAGGGCCCATAGGTCCAGCATTCATGGAGAGCCCTTAAGCCTAGTATCCATGTCGTCTGAGGGTCCTTTTGGCTGTGGAAGAGGATGAGGATCCAAATAGCGAGCTCACGAATTATGGTCATGGGATGAGGAGGATGTCCCTATGAAAATCCCACACTTCGGGCTCTTTGTCAAAACACATCTGAATACGACAACGAGACGTATTAGATAGAGGGAGAAGATTCCTTTTCCATAGGGAGATCTTAGTTTAGGGTCGTAGAATTCGGACCATGGATGGGAGGAGACATAAGAGGCACATGGTTGAGTAACTCAAACACCTGGAGTGAATGGGAATAGGGGGTGTGTGCGGTGCGATGAACAACCCAACGTGAATAAGGACACAATCCCTTATCACACTGCACGACCTCCTTAGGAGAGGTTTTTGGTCAAGGGACCGAAAGAAAAAGTTAGGCTGGGCCTGGGGGGAAGTGCTCGGGCGCTCCTACGTATCTCATGAGGATGAGAATCAAGACGTATGTAGTTCTTAAAAATGTCTTAGTTTAAGGTCTTAGAGCTTGTACCATGAGTGGGTAAGGAGAGAAAGGGACACATGGCAGGGTGGTTACAAAACCTAACGTGAATGAGGACCTAAGCCCTACTTACCATGTGTTCTTTGGGGAAATGCTCGAATCGAGGGACCGAACACAAAGGTTAGGTTGGGCCCGCGGGGAAGTGCCTGGGCGCTCCTACGTATCTCATGAGGATGAGAATCAAGCCACACGTAGTTCTTAAAGGTGACATGGTAAGATACCAGTGCCAGGGGAAAAGGGGAGTGGGGCCGTGGCCCTTTCACTAAAAGAAGCAGAATTTGATAAATCTTGTTTGTCCTTTAAGGTGAGTGGTTTTTTTTTGTGAAGCGATAGGCCTACAGTAGTAGGTCGTGGTGTCTCCACAAGGATCAAGCCATGATAGGCATTAACAAATGGCATGGCACGTGACCAATACCCAACGTGATGTCCTCTACAATGAGGTCACCACAATGCAGTGTCGTTTTTCGTCGTGCGGCCAGGACGATAATGTTACAGTTTAGGGTCATATGATAGGACCAAGCATGCATTTTATCGTCATGCAGCGCAGATGTAGCAGAGACGATGCTAGGCGGGGAACGTGCGTAGTGTTATAAAACACAATTGATGGAGACATGATCCCACATCACATTGTACACCACTCGGAGAGGGATACCTTAGGCTGAGGGGCCTATATAGAGGTAAGAGGTGAAACAGGGGGGAGAGACTGGCTCCCTAAATGGGTTGTACCCGAAGACAGGGCGTCTGGGTGGCCCTAAGTATCCCATGAGGATGGGAATCAAGATGAACGTAGTTCTAGATGGATCTTAGTTTATGGTCTTAGAGCTCAGAACATGAATGGTAACAACATCCCAAGTTAGCGCAGACGTCAACCCGATCCCTAAGCCAACATGAGTTAAACTCGGTGTGGGAAACAAGGGGTGGAATCCTCATCGCTATACTTGGGGCGTCCATCAGAGGGGAGTTGGTAGAGAGCCCCGAAGGACGCTTTTGACACGGCTTGTTTCCGCAATATGCAGACGTGCACGGAGGAAAAGTACCAAGAGTTCTGAGACTCTACTTTGGCACGATGAAGTGATGAAGGGTGTGAATTGTGTACCTAACATTTTGGGCTTAATGGATTGGCATGGAGATAGAGGAAAACTGTTAACCATGGTGTAAACGCAGCGTCCATATCACGTTAGCCTGAGGTGGGAACAACAAACGAGCATCGACCGCTGAACACATTCGCAACGTGGGATTTTATCGATTTGTTGTCTGAAACCCTCAGGGGCGTTGGCCCATAATGGTAGGAGAGCCCTTGGGCGTAGCATCCAGGCCGTTCTTGGGGGTCCCTACGGGTGTGAAAGATGATGGAAGACCTGATGCAGGGATACACAAAGCCTGGAAAGCGGGTGCGGACGTGTCCGAGTAAAGATTGACATTCCCGGTAATAAACCAGAGTACTCTTAGGCACATTGGTGAACCGCCGAAAAGGGATCGACGAAACAGCTCAGTAGGGAGAGGTACATGGCATGGTCATTACAAGACCGACGTGAATGAGGACATAATCCCACACCACACCATATAATCCTCTCATGGAGGAAGGGTAGGCCAAGGGGCTAAGATGGGATGAATATTCTTGAGAGATGGGGCTGGACCCGAATCCTAGACATTCGGGTGGTCCTACGTATCCCATGAGGATGGGAATCAAGCCGAACTTAGTTATCTAGATGTAATTTAACGGAATACGAGATGAGGAGGGGATTAATATACCCCCAAACAAGGGAGGTGTACTGTACGGCGAATAAACCGACGTGAATGAGAAAATAACCTCACGCCACACCATACACTCCTATAAGAGAGGACCTGGGCCGGGGCCCGAAATGGCCAAGGGGGCCTGATGGTTAGGCATTGGTCCGGGAGGCCTGACCCGCTTGCATTTTATCGTCTTACAGTGATGATGAGGGCCGGGGACCAGAGGAGGCCAAGGGGCCTGAGGCTGGGCCTCGTAAGGGAAGGCGTACGACACGGTACATGATCTCTACATAAATGAAGACATAGTCCCACACCACACCATACACCCTGGGTAAGAGGTTGGGCGGAGGGTCCCGAGAAGGCCAAGGGGCCTTAGGTCAGGCATCAGTCAGGAAGGCCTGATGGGTCTACAGTTTAACGTCTTACATGAGGACGGGGGTCGGGGACCCGAGGAGGCCAAGGGGCCTGAGGCTGGGCCTCGTAAGGGAAGGCGTACGGAATGATACATGATCCTGACGTAAATGAGGACATAGTCCCACACCACACCGTACACCCCTTATAGGGGAATCGGGGTCATGGGCCCGACCGCTAGCACCACCCGGGGGGAAGTTTGTCACTTTGGGATGGGGTAGAACTAATCACTGCACTCGATGTTTGGGACATCTCGGGGTGGACCCGAAGATCCAGGGCACTGTTGACCATGTTCAAAACACGGCATTCCTATGGTGACCTGATATGGGAGCAACAAATGAGTGTCAACCGTTGACTAAATTCGCAATGTGGGACTTGTATCGGCTTGTTGCTTGAAAACCCTCGGGGGCATTGGCCCGTATCGGTAGGAGAGCCCTTGGGCATAGTATCTAGGCCGTTCTTGGGGGTCCATCTAGTTGTGCAAAAATGATGGAATCCCAGTCAAGGAGTGGGTGAAGCATAGCTGTATCCATCCACGAAAGAGGCAAACATCTCCAGGGGGATGTGCAGCCGGGTCGAGGCTTGCTCGACGTGAGTTGGGGAAAAAGTGTGCACCCTGCCATATGTCTTGACCTGAGGGGAAGATTTTGGCTTTCAGGATGGGCCAATGGACGAAATGCCCAGGCATTCCTACGTATCCCATTAGGATGGGAATCAAGCCATACGTAGTTCTTGAAGGCCATGCAGTTTAGCGTCATGTGGTGAGGACGTGGCAGGATAGAAGAACGTGAGTGGGTACATGGTGTGACCCTTAAAATCTTTGTGTGAGCGGGGTTGTATGAGCGGGGCTAAAAAAGACTACCCCCCGCTACACAAAGATCCTCCATGGAAACTATTCCCAGGGAGGATAGTGGAAGAGAAAAGTTTGGGGCTGGGCTCAAGATGAGGCGTCCGAGCATTCCTACGTATCTCATGAGGATGAGAATCAAGCCACACGTAGTTCTTGAGATGCAGTTTAACGTCATGCGGGACGAGGATGAATCTCATTTGGGGATATGTAAGGTACGACAAGTAATATGACATGAATGAGGACGTAGTCCCACACCATACCGTACAATCCCGCAAGAGGGTAAGTCGGGGAAAACCAAGAGGCCTGAGGCCGGACCGCGGTCAGGGAGACCTGACCAGCTTGCGGTTTAACGTCTCGCGGTGAAGACGGGGGTCGTGGGCTCGAGGAGGCCAAGGGGCCTGAGGCTGAGCCTCGGTCAAGAAGGCCTGACTGGCTTGCAGTTTAACGTCTTGCAGTAAGACGGGGGTCGTGGGCCCGAGGAGGCCAAGGGGCCTGAGGCTGAGCCTCGGTCAGGAAGGCCTAAATGGCTTGCAGTTTAACGTCTTGTGGTAAGGACGGGGGGAGATCTTAGTTTAAGGTCATAGATCTCGGACCATTTTGCAGTTTATCGTCTTACAGGATGAAGATGCTGTTTAAGGTCGTGCAGGACCTTACAGTTTAAGGTCTTGTTGGACCATAACATGCAGTTTAAGGTCATGCGGGACCATATAAGATCAGGCGAAGTAATGCTTGAGGAACCTGGCGTTGGTGGGAGGGGTTATGCGCTCTCCATCCGTGGTCACCAAGGAGTATAGCCCGTTGGGGTAAACCTTATGGATGATATAAGGCCCTTCCCATTTGGGTTCTAACTTGGGTGGTTTCCTACCGGGAATCATTGGCGCTCGAAGGGCCAGTACTAGGTCGCACTCTAGAAAAGAACGGAGACGAACCTTCTTGTTGAAGGCCCTCGCTATCTTATCCTGATTCCTTTCCAGATTGTGCAGGGCATGAAGCGGGTTCTCTTCCAGTGCTTCTAATTCAGCTAGACGGATTTCGGCTACCTCATCTGATATCTGGTGATCATAGACTGTAGTGCGTAATGATGGCAGCTGGATCTCAATGGGTAGGACGACCTCAGCTCCATATACCAGGGAATATGGGGTCACCTGGGTAGAGTTGCGAGTCGTCGTCCGATAAGACCAGAGGGCATTGGGGAGCTTGTCTGGCCAACTTTTCTTGTTCTGACCAACTGTCTTCTGCAGAATGTTAGAGAGGGTTTTGTTTAATTCCTCGATCTGTCTGTTTGCCTGCGCGTGGTAGCGAGAGGTATGGTTCGAATGGATGTCGTACTTGGCGTACAATTTCTTTAGTTCAGCCGCTCGGAAGTTGGTTCCGTTATTGGTGAGGACGGCGTGAGGGACCCCAAATCGGTGGATAATATTGGAGCTCACAAAGTCGACGATGGAACGGGCCTTGACCTCTTTGAGCGGAACTGCCTATGCCCACTTGGAGAAGAAATCTGTAGTAGTCGGGATGAACCTACACTGCCGGGCTGTTTCCGGTGGATACGGTCCCACTACATCAAGTCCCCATACCAAAAATGACCAAGAGTACTTGGTGGGGTGGAGAGGCTCCGGCGGCCGATGCAGGAAGTTGGCGTGAACTTGGAACACGTGGCATCTCTTGGCATACCCAATACAATCGTGGATCATAGGGGGCCAGAAGTACCCCAACCTCCGGA
Organism: Viscum album; assembly: GCA_963277665.1. NCBI lineage: Eukaryota > Viridiplantae > Streptophyta > Magnoliopsida > Santalales > Viscaceae > Viscum > Viscum album. The sequence continues at coordinate 88,559,264 of OY728135.1, read as the reverse complement.
TTTGATGGGACAGCTTCATCCCAGCTTGATGGGCACTACAGGAACATGCGTGAACCACTTGCATAACTTGAGGAATCTCTACTCCTTGAATGAAACGGAGGAGGACACCATCGAAGCTCCGCTTATAAAGGATCTGTTCAATACTGGGGCCTCTCTGGAGGGTAAATTGTAGCGCGCGGTGTCGGATTCTCTTGCGCTCGGCCCGGTCGTCCGGGAGGCGACCATTTTGGAGATACTCGACAAAAGGTTCCCTCTAGTCGGGAGTGGCTTCGCCCATTGTGTCTGACGAACCCGGGACCCCTGATGTAGAGGGTCCGGCAGTGAGATGACTTACCCGTAGGCCATCATTGTCCTCTTGGGTGACGAGGGAAATGACTCTCCGGTGTGCCACATGTATGATCAAATCATCTTGCTCGGGTTCTGTGAGCGACGTGGCTAAGCCAGACAAGGCGTTTGCTTGACCGTTCTGTGATCGTGGGACATGTGTAATCTCTGGTCGAGAAGAGAACTGGGCCATTAGGCGGAGGGTGTACTCCAGCAACGGTACAAGCTCCGGCTTCCTAACGACGTAGTCGCCATTAACCTGTTTGATTACCAGCTCGGAATATCCTTTCACATGTAGATGGGGCACATGGATCTCAAGGGCCAACTCGTGGCCGGTGATGAGAGCCTGGTACTCTGCCTCGTTGTTCGTACATCTTTCTGACAATAGGAACAAGTATGGTAGGACGGCTTGTTCTGGGGTAATGAAGACAATACCCAGGCCCACTATGTTGATCTTGGGATCGTTGATCCACCTACCGGTGGGGCTCCGGGAGGCACCGTCGAAATGCATTTGCCAACACCGGACGACATGATCGACTGAGAGGATCGTCACATCAGGAAAATCCAGGTCCAGGGATTGATCCGCGGAGGTTGGATGGGCAGCTAAAAAGTCTACCAACGCCTGTCCCTTAATGGCCTTCTGAGGTACGAACCTGATATCAAACTGCTGGAGAATCACCGCCCACCGTGCTAGTCGGCCAGTCAGCATGGGGCGGTTTAGGATATACTTCAGTGGGACTACCTGGGAGACCAATTGCACCTCATGGTGCTGCAGGTAATGTCGCAACTTCTGCACGGAGAAGACGAGCGCAAGGCATCTCTTTTTGATAGGGGAGTATCTGACCTCCGTATCGAGAAGCATGCGGCTGAGATAGTAGAGACTGTTCTCAGTACCCTCGTTATTCTTCTAGGTGAGCAGCGCACCAAGGGATCTTTCCAGGGTGGTCATGTAAAGGACCAGCGGCTTTCCAGAGACGGGTGGCATCAAAACCGGAGGTTGGAGTAGATACTTCTTGATTTCCTCGAAGGTGGTCCGACACTCCTCATCCCATTCGTAGGCGGCGCCCTTATTCATGAGCCGGGAAAAGGGCTTACACTTGCCGGACAGATTCACAATGAATCAGCATATATAGGCTAAGTGTCCTTGGAGGCCTCGAAGTTCCTGAATGTTGCTCAGGGGAGGAATTTGGCTGATGGCCTTGATCTTCTCTGGGTCGATCTCAATACCTCGGTATCTAACAACAATGCCTAGAAACTTCCCAGAGGTGACCCCGAAGGCACACTTCAACGGGTTCATCTTTAGGTGACAGGAACGGAGGAAACCAAACACCTTCTCAAGGTCTTTGAGATGGTCCTGGAACTGACATGATTTGACCACTAGGTCATCTACGTATCATTCCACCAATGTTCCAAGAATCGGCTTGAATATGCGGTGCATGGCCCTCTGATAAGTGGCACCTGCATTTTTCAAGCCGAAGGGCATAAGCTGGTAGCAAAAGGTACCTTGGGGAGCCCTGAGGGTAGTGGACTCCTCGTCCATGGGGGCCATCCGGATCTGGTTGTACCCGGAATACCCATCCATGAAAGAGAGAGCTTGGAACCCCACCATGATGTCAATCAATAACTCCATCACCGAGAGTGGGAAGTCATCTTTTGGGCAGTGGCGATTAAGATCGCGGAAGTCGATGCAGACTTTGATATACCCATTCTTCTTCCTGACTGGCACAATGTTGGAAAGCCACTTGGTGTACTGGACTTACTTAACGAAGTTGGCTTTGATGAGCTTGTCAAATTTGGCCTCAACCATAGCACCATGAGAAGGGTGCATTTTCCTAGGAGGCTGCTTAAACCCACGATGGTTTACCGGGAGGCCCAGACGGTGAACGGCTACCTGGGGATCTAGTCCTGGCATCTCGTTGTAACTCCAGGCAAACATGTCATGGTGTTGTTTGAGGAAGTCTACATACTGCTTCCGCTCCTCGGGGGACATGGTTGCGATGATCAATGTGGGTTTCAGATCTGCCTCACTACCAAGGTTCACCTGTACCAGTTCATCAACCATGGTAGAGACGCCTTCCTCAAAGGTGGGGGGAGCATCCTCCAGGTCTTCCTCTCCAGCCGTGGGGGGATTTCCCGCGATGGGAGATACTTTTGGGCTATCAAAGCCTTAGGGGAAGCTGGTGCCGGTGTGGGCAGCAGTGGTCATCATGTCAGGAGACTCACTCGCCATTGAGACCATAGCAATGAAGGCAGTCGACCCTATCCCATCTGGCCTTCGGTCTAAGGGGCCACGTTTGATGATATCAAAGCAGTGGTGATGTGTCGGCCTGAGTCGGTGGATTCCATCCTGGATGAAGAGACACGTATGGCGTACCGCCGTTGTTATAAGCTTGACATTATGGTACCGTACAGGGGTAGGATGTTCCAGGATCACCTGAGGCTGGTTGATGTAGGAGTACGAGGTGATTTTCCGTCGTCTCTTGGACACGGGAACATTCCTTCCTTGTGTACCCGAGACAACAAAACATTGCCCCATGTCGGGGGTCGTGGCTTCCAATCGGTGGATCGGGAGGATGTAGGCGTCATCCATGCTTTCCCAAGGATCACTTGTGACCGGGGCGGGTTCATCCTCACTCACTAGGATTTTCTTATCCTTACTCTTGTAATAATCATCATCCAGATAGCAGGCCTCACAAGAGGCGAAAGGAGAAGCATCTCCTTGGAGCATGCCTACTCGACCGTTGAGTGAGTATTTGAGGCACTGGTGATACGACGAAGGGACCTTTGCATGCAGATGGAGCCATGGTCTACCCATCAATGCGTTGTAGGTGGTGTACTGAGAGACGACCATGAACTTGGTGCTGGCAACTAAGCCACCAAACTGAGTCTTCAGGCGGATCTTACCGACTGGGGTTTGATCGGTCCTGTCGTACCCCTGGATTCGGAGGTTAGAGGGAGTTAAATCACCTTCATATAGACCCATCTTTCGCAATATCCGAGTTGAAATTAGGATGATTCTCGAACCCGTGTCAATGAGGAAGCGGCGGACTTCCACACCATTGAAGTGGCCAGTGATGTACAGCGGGCGAATATTCCCCTGTAGAGGAGGGTCCTCATCTTCACCGGAAAACGAGATAACCGCCTGACATTCGACATTCTCAATTTTCTCGGCATAGAAGGTTTCTGCAGTTTCTACCTCTGTCTCAAACTGGAGGGGGCTCCTTAAGGCCTCAGCAAGTGCCTCGTTCATTTCAGATGATAGGCGAAGGGCCTCGAGGATAAAAAGCCTTGCCGGAATGCCGGCCAGGTGCTTCAGGACATCATAATTTCATTCCAAACGCGAACCTCTGCCTACAGGAGGTCGTTCGGAAGTTGGAGGCATAGCGGGTCCTACCGGTTGAACCGGCGGTCGGCTAGTACTGGGTACATCAAACTGCCTACTAGTTGAAGCCTGGAGAGTAGACGCCGGACTAGGATCGAACAGCGGAGGCTGGCCTATAGCCGGGCAAGACTGACTAAGATACGAACAAGGCATCTCTCCCTGATCTAGTAGCACAAACGACGGTGGAGGTAGAGCTGAGGGCGTTAGATGGGGTTGCGTGTGCTGAGCTCTGCGCTGAGCCTGGTGTCTGGTCTCAGTAGTGTGCACGGCTTAGCTAAAAGTGTCCGCTGACATACCTCGATGACCGGCGCGGTTGCGATTCCACTGACGTTGACGTCGGATGGAAACGTTGGGGAGGTTCTCCTGAAGCTCCCCCTCCTCGGGAGTCATATAGGGCTTTACCAGCTCCACGGTGTTAACCGAAGCGTACCCCTGGCTATCGCTCGAGGAGTCATCCACCACCAGGAGGATTATGGGAGGAATCCCCATTTCAGGGGGCATAAAGTCTCCGAGAGTGCGGGATGACGACGACACCGGCGGAGCACGTTGCTTCTTCTTACGTCGTCGCTGCTTGCCCTTTTGGGAAGAGGTCGGCTATGAAGATGATGTAGAGGTACCGGCTACTTCTTCTGAAGGTTCCGGCTGCCTCTGGCGTGACCGAATGATACCATGGGCATGGACGACAGTTTTTCGAGCCATCCAGTCATCGTATTTCCGGGATCCGCGGCTGGGAACCTGCTGCCACTCGTCTTCGCTGTCGCTACCAATCTCTGACCCTGCAAAGACACCCGCCACTTGTGTTGGTGTCGGGCCCAACCTGACTATGTTGTTGTTGACCTGGTCTTGAATCCAGTCTTTAAACACATAGCATTTCTTGAGGGTGTGCCCCAGAATCCAATGATAAGGATAGTAGTTGGGGTGATCGGTGAGATTCGCCTCTGCCGGCCTTCTGTACTCGGGCAGGCGCACAATCCCTTGCTCTAGAGCACTTCGGAAGTAGCCAGGGACCTAATTTTCGTTGAACGAATAAGTATGGTGCCTTCTTTCTGGATAGGGGGCCCTGGGGGCCTGGCCCTGACGAGAGGCTGGAGGGGCCTACCGAGGCGGCGGCGCCTGATTATCTCACCTAGGTGGAGGTGGCGCATTGCGCGGGGGAACCTGTCGATTCTGAGGCGGTCGCTGCTGGGCAGGAGCCTGCACTTGAGGTGGAGGACCTCTGCGGGGTTGCGGGGATGGTGCTGCTGGCAGTAATTCCAACGTCCTAGAGGCTTCTATTTGGGCCACAACGGCGGGTTCGTCTCTGGCAGTCCTCCTGGCTGGGATCATAGGGGGCAACGAACGTGCCTGACTAGCCTGTTGCAGAGCTTCCTCAAGGCGCTGAGCCTTATATGAGAAATCTCTGAACCCTCCAGGGTAGTTCTGGGTAATCAGGGAGGGTACCAGCTCCGTTTTTACGTTCCCCACACACATCTTCGGTAATTTCTCCTGAGTCAGTGGAATATCGAGGGAATACGTAAGTCCCTTCCACCGGGCGATGAAATCTGCGACTCGCTCATCAGGCCTTTGCTTGCACTTGAAGAGGTCTGCAATTCTAGTCTTCTGCGTGGTGGAGTTGAACTAGTATAGGAACTGCCGGTGGAGATCCTCCCAACCAGTCACCGATCTGATAGGGAGCTGGCTGTACCAGACGAATGAGGGACCTTCTAATGTCTGTACGAAACATCGGAGCTTGGCGGATTCTTGCTGAGCCGGGGTCCCCAGCATGGGGCCACACCTGGAAGAAAAATGAACCAAGTGCTGCGGCGGGTCCCCTGTTCCATTGAAGGGCGATAAAGTGGGGTTCCCAAAACCCGGGGGTGCAGGCATATCATCCACCCATGCGGGATACGGCTTGCCATCCGGTGGGACCGCCATCTGCCGCGTTTCCAACGCTTCGAGGCGGGCTGTGAGTGCCGCTATAAGATCATCCGGGTGGGGGTCCCTGTCTTGACGGGGATCCCTAATCACAAGTGCGTTTCCAGGTTCTTCTACATGGTAGATGTCTTCGGAAGCTCGTGGATCGACCGGCGGAACGACCTACGGGGCGACTGGGGGAACCTGGACTGGATTCTTCAGATTGCCCCGTCGTTCGGGGGGTTTGGCGAGACGTATCGCGCCCTCTTGCTGTAAGTTCCGGCTTCTGCCCTGTCTGTGGAAGTAGCATGATCAGGGTTTCCCGGAGGCATCTCACCAGGGGGAAATTGTTCCTGCCCCTGCTGCCCCGGCCTGGGATTACCATAGTCGGGTCGCCGCTCTACAGCGCGCTCAGCCAAAAGTTCGTCAACCAGCCTCTTCTGCTCAGCAATTTGTTGGCGTAACGTGGCCTTCTCGGGATCTTCGTCCGTTTTATGCACAGAGGCAGACATGTCGGAGTGCTTGATAGTTCCGATGTGCTTCTTACCCTTGTCGGTATTTTGACCGAGTACCAGCGACTCGGTGGGTACGGGGAGGCCTAGCAGGTTCCTCTGCTGACGGGTAACCCTCCCTGATGGGTCCAGCAGTGGCGGTATGCCCTCGGAGGGTAAGTATCCATGAAGAAATTCAAGCTTGTCTTCCTTTTCCACTACGTCAGCCATGTGGACCGCGACCCCTCTCGAGGGCACGTCCTCAATGTCACATAACGAATCAGGCTGCCGTCAGATAGGGTCGAAGAGGAGAGCGGCATAGTGTCCCCAACCACGGACTTGCACATGGGGGGTAGCTTCCCTGACGACTCTGCGGAGTACTTTGAAACTCTAAACACATTTCTGTTGAAGGGCGCTCTGGCGGCCTAGTGAATCAGGGTGCTGGGCCACAAGGAGTGCAGCCAAATCGATCAGGCAGCATTGCTCGCCGATTTCTTCAAAGTGCTCTCAGCTTCTAGGGTACACCACCCGCTCGTAACAAAGGCGAAAGTGTGTTGCCCATAGGGTTCGACAAAAGCACCCCACTTCTTCAAGGGTAAGGGACTCTGGTGCACGAAAGTTCAGTGCCACCTTCGGCCAGAACTTCTCCAGGAAGTAATCCGTTTCAAGAATACTCCAGAAGCTCCTGGGTTCGGACTCAGGGTCTGGCCCTGTATTTCCCCACTCGTCAACCGGAGACGGCTGAGGGACCGGTAGCGGTACCGAGACAGACCTCTGGGATAGTAAACTCTGCGGTGGAGAATACGGCGAACGAGCTGACTGGACGCTGAATTCTGGGCCATCCTCTAAAGAGTGAGGCGACCTGGCCACGATGTCACGATATGATGGACTGATAGCCACAGCTTTCGGCACAGGAGTCGCGGCTGCCAACGATAGTTCACGTCATCGCTCTACCACCGTTGGCCCCCAAAATAGCTCTCTGTGATCTCTGGTAGAGGTAGAGGGCGCTTCTGGTGACAATGGTGGTGATTTCACGGTCGAGACCTGCGGAATTTACACAATTTTCTTCCTCCTGGATGTACCTACGGAGGGAGGTGGGAATCTGGTGGACCTCATATTCTGGGAGAATGAGGCTAACGCGCCTGGTTCCCGTCCTAGTCCTTGATAAGGAGGAGTGGGGAGAAGGTTCCATCGCTGAGTCTCATTCTGATTCAGAATCCGAGAAGCGGGCAGGTTTGATCTCCACCCGGGCCTTCCCAGGACTCTTCTTGTGGTGGCGACGACCCGCTCTCCTACCCCGGGGTGGCTCTTCGGGACAGGGTTGATCCCTAAGAGGTAGCCTTGGGGCGGCGATGGCGCCATGGCGGAGAGGGCCCCTGCTCGAGATAGCCGAGGTGCAAGGGGTACCAGGGAAAATGTCGAAGGCTACATGGGGAGGACCTCCATGGACAACACCCATGTGGGCGAAGCCTCTGTTGGAATTGGTAGGATCATGGAGAGGACCTCCATGGTCTATGGGGGTGGAGCAAGGCTGACATTCACTCCTCTAGTTGTTGGGGCAAGGAGGACCTTCGCCGTTTGCAGAGAGGACGTAGGGAGGGCCCCCACATTGGAGAAGGACCAGATGGACAGTGCCTTCAGATCGGCAGTCGAGGGCTGGAGGATGGACTCCATACCCTGTATAGTGGGTGCGGGAAAGGTTTCCGTGCCGAGCATCACTACCGCGGGGCAGGTCTTCCTTCGGGATGGGGGTAGCATGAGGCATACCTCCATGAAGAGCTTCAGAGTGGGGAAGGCCCACACTCTGTGGAGTAGTGGTACGAGGAGGCCCTCCGTACAGGGGGGACATCACCGCGGGTTAGTTCGCGGTGATCACCACTCGGGCCTGCAACTTGGAGAGTCAACCCAGCCTGCTCGTGGGGCGGTTGGGGTCTCGATCCTGGTTGGGTGAAGGAGTGCCCCTGCTTAGTGTATACAGGGGCTCCATGATGCACGTCGGCGGTGGCTCGGGCCACTATAGCTGTTAATGTCGACGCATCTGGGTGAGCGTCCTCAGCCCGGGACCGACGCTGACGTCGGGTCAGACGAGTTGGTGCAGGTGGTGCAGGGGCATGGCCTGCCTGCTCATCCTGCGGAGTCGGACGGCTGTGCTGACGTGGCCGAACGGGAGCCCTTTCCTGGAGCCCTTGGGTCGGGACCCTGAGCAGGCCGAGCCGGACGGTGCCCGCCTAATCAGCGTAAGGCGAGGAGTCATCAAGGCGTTCCAGGGACAGGCTCCCGAAACGGTTGAATGTTGGGGTGGGGAGCAGGGGCTCCCTATACGGCCTGTTAGGGCGGCATTGACAGCAGGGCCTGGAGGCCTCCAAGTCCAAGTGGGCCATATCCCGAGTTGGGATGACCCCTTCCTCCTCATACCTGCGTATGAGGTTGTTGATCACCCTTCGCTGGATGACCTCTGATGGGGAAAGGGGACATGGGCACCCCGTATTCCGCGATGTGGCGGCCGTCATAGCGGTAGCGGCGCCATGCGGGGTGGCTGTGGCGATGTTTCCCCTACCCCTGCGTAGGTGAGCGGGCGGTGATCGTGTCTCTATAACAGCAACCTGGTTCCTGAGAAACGAAGGGATCAACTCATCAGTACTACGAGGAAAAGGATTGACAACCAGTGCCCCAGCGTCCTTCCATTCTACACGCCTGTAAGAAGGATCCACGCCAACACGTTGCAGAACGGAGTGCCCCAGATTCTACTGCCCCGACTTCCGATGAGTTTCACGACAGGCCCGAAATTTGCTTGGCAGGACCAGGCGCCAGATATCTGGATCCGGTGACACGTCAATCTATTGGTGTCTCGAACGCTACTAATATCCATATTGAGGAGAAGAATTTCACGTCGGGTTCACCATTTCTGTTTCTGACTCTTTCATAGGGGTGCGCGCATCCGTCCGTGGAGGAGGAGGACATGCTGCACTGTTTCCCCACATTCCCCCTTTCCAAAGGCGAACGACATTCGCTCCTTATTCAGGGACGTCTGCTCCTTGATCGAAATGGGATGATGGTATGTCGGTTCTTCCTTCTGTGGATTCCTCCTCATAACTCGTCATCTAGTCTGGGTCTCCCTCATAGATTTAATACGTTGTTCGTGAAACTCTTCCCAGTTCCATGTTTCCATGGACGCCGATTAATTACACTGCTTCTGTCGGGACATTCCAAAGGGTCCGGTCAGGGCAGCAACCTTCAGTCGGCAGAGTAGTCACGTTGAGGCATCAGTAGCGTGTCTGGATGCTGGAGACCTGGCATGTCTATCTATTATCCATGGTCACATGGCTTCTCGAGGGCGTGGAAGCCCGAGGCATCCCACATCGAGTGTGGGTAATTATATTCCATAGACACATATCTGAGGTTTTCCTCAGCTTCCTATGTTTAACAAAGGGTATGTCGCGAGTTTAACGTCCAGCGGAGACGGATCATCTCGATCAGAGAATTAGCTAGAATGGATCGGATTGATGGATTTCCCTTGAAGGGGTGCCGATACCAGGACCAGCCCATGAGCGGATGTGAAGAGGAGCAGACCGACATGGTCTCGGACCAACATGGTCTCACCGGGATATGACTGTCTGGGCGAGAATCAGGGTGGATGATGGATGGAAGAATGAAGTGGAGGGGGAAATGAAATGGGACCATCGCAGGGGGCGACAGTGAAGTTGGGCTTGAGCCTTGAAGAGGATTCCTACGTATCCCCGTGGCAGGGAATCAAAGTCCGCGTAGTTCGGGATGGTGTCAGTGAACCGGCATGAGGGTGGACCTTGGTCCGATGGTCATCATCAGCGAACTGACGTGAATGGGGAGGACCAGGAGGGTCCTAGTGGTGGTGGGCTTGGACCTTGTGGAGGCTTCCTACATACCATGTCGTGACATGGATCAAAGACCACGTAGTACAGGGGGGGCTTCGTCGGTGAACCGATGTGAAGGTGGACCTTGGTCCGACGGGTGGTGGGATTGAACCTCTGGAAGGCTTCCTACATACCATGCCTTGGAATGGATCAAAGTCCTCATAGTTCGGATGATGGAATTCGTCAACGAACTGACGTGAAGGTGGACCATAGTCCAATGATAGATGAGCTTGAAACTTAGGGAGGCTTCCTACGTACCATACCTTGATGTGGATCAAAGACCTCGTAGTTCAAAGGGTTTCATCGGTGAACCGACGTGAAAGTAGACCCGGGGTCCACTAGTGGTGGGCTTGAAACTTGGGAAGGTTTCCTACGTACCATGCCTTGACATGGATCAAAGTCCTCGTAGTTCAAAGGATTGATGGAATACAGTTTAACTTCGTGCGGGACAGGAGTGAACCCTGATGTGAATTAACGATGGGTGGTGGACTTGAACCTCGTGGAGGCTTCCTACGTACCATGCCTTGACATGGATCAAAGTCCCCGTAGTTCGGAATGGAGGTGGGTGTCGGCGAACTGATGTAAACGAGGGACCTTGGTCTAATGGGAGATGGGCTTGAACCTCTGGGAGGATTCCTACGTACCATGCCTTGACATGGATCAAAGTCCTCGTAGTTTGGGTTGGTCACAACGGCTTGCCGTCGGACTGGAATGCAGTTTAACGTCATGCTGGATGAAGGTAAAACTCAACGTGAATTGGATGACTGGTGGGCTTGAACCTCGTGGAGGCTTCCTACGTACCATTCCTTAACATGGATCAAAGACCTCGTAGTTCAAATGGGTGTGCATTTTAATGTCATGCGGGACAAGGGCATACAGTTTAACGTCATGATGGACGAGGGCATGCAGTTTAACGTCATGATGGATGAGGTATTGTCATGGCCAATGCCAACTCTAAGCCCACGTGAGTCATGCTCGGTGTGAGAAACAAGAGACAGCAAGGACCTGACGACCACGCCGTGAAGGGTGCATCCGTGAGAAGCGAAGAAGGGCTTACGCATTAGGCAGCCCATGTTGCTGGGACTTACTCCAGGATGGAGGCCCGGAGTGCGACAAAGCGCAGCGAAAGAGGGATTTGGGACCAATGATGGGAGGTGCCTCGTTCCCTATCACGCCCTCCACTGACCTTGGTAGTGGGGAAGTACGGAGATGCAGGGGTGCAACCATCTGTTGGGGAACTAGGGTCTCCATTCTCCTGAAAACATATGCTACTCCAATAAGGAGGATATCATCCCTTGTAGAGGGGTGATTCCACTCCTGTGGAGACGAGTGGCGTAAAAAATGTTCGAGATGGGGGGAACCTTCGTGAGAGGCACGAGGTCGGGTCACAGTTTAACGTCATGTGTTAAGGACGTGATGCTTGGTAGTTTAACGTCCTGCAGCTCGGAAGAGGCAGGTTCACTCCGCACCCCTAGGACTTACATAATAGGTACCCTCTGGTCCTTGGGGGAGGGAATGTACTGGCTAGGCCATAGTCAAGGGAGGTTGTGGAGAGAACCATCGAGGGGTCCACGTTAGCATGGCTATGCGAAGAAGCAATAGCTATTAGCATGCCTATGTGAAGAAGCATTAGCAGAAGCAACACTATGAGTGGCATTGTCCGTGGGACTTTGAAATCACATCGTGCATACCTGGAGGGTCGTACGGGAAGAGGAATTTCCAAGCAAAGGAGTGTTCTTCGCCAAGCAGAGTTCCTTGGACTTAGCATGGGGGCATAGGTGTGAGTGGAGGGTGCTTCGCGAAGTGGAACAGTATTCGCGGAGCACTGCCTCACGAAGAAGAGGTGCCTCGCGAAGCAGGGTGCTGCGAAGCAGTGTGCTTCGCGATGTGTAGCGATCCTGCCTTAGCATAGGGATCACTAGTACAGTTTGGGTGTTTCGCGAAGCATAAACGCTCCATGGCTGCCCGGGTTCCCTTGGGAATCCCCTTCCTTCACGAATTCCCTTGAGCTTCGCAAAGGGCATCCCTCTCGGAAGAGGGGCTCAAAACGAGACAAAGCAAAGGAGTCACGCGAAGTAGAAGTACCTCGCAGAGATCATGATTCCCGGGGGAAAAGGGTGCTTCGCGATTCGGGAGAGGAGAAGCCGAAAGGTCGGATCGTCCGTCCCTAGGACTCAGGGGGAGTCCAATATTTATAGGCAAGGGGCGCCGTGAAGCAGAACTCGCGCGCCGCCTCAGGCGCTTCGCGGTGCGCTTACGAACGTCAAAGTCGCTCACGGAGAAGTACCGCCTCCGGAGCTTCACGGCGGGGTCGCGATCGTCAAACTCGGTCGCGAAGAGTTACCGCCTCCCGAGCTTCGCGGCGTGCTCGCGAATGTCAAATGCGTTTGCGGAGAGTTACCGCCTCTGGAGCTTCATGAGACCGCGATGCCCGGGGTGCTTCGCGTCGGTGTTTCGCGAGGCAGCGGTCCGGCCTTCTTTTCTGTCCCTTCCTTTCGTGCAATATTTTGGTGCCAACAACTACACAGAAATCCAAGAACTATGTTTGGCTTGATTCTTTCTCTAATGAGATATATATTGAGCCTAGGCCCTATGCCCTGGCTCATCCATCACTTAATCATAATACTCATATTCTTTACTTGTTTCAACTTTTTGTTACAGAAGAATCCTTTACTTCTCCTTGTTTCTCACACATAGCGTAGCTCAGGCGAGATTAGGAATATGGTAAAAAAAGCAAAGATTATCTATATAATTAAGGTGTCTCAATTTATTATGGGGTTATCAATGGTCTTCACTGCATGACTTAAAACTGAACAGTACAATGTCCTCATTGCATGACTCTAAACTGCACAACATAATATTGATTCAAAGGAAACAAATAAAGTCTCCATTTTTACATATGAATCATATCTATGTAAAGGACTTAAAACTCATGGCCAATATTGATTAAAATATTTCTCATGTTCCCTGAGAATAATCCCCATCCATATTTCATACTGTTAAACTTGAATATTTTCAGATCTTCATAATCTTTCTTACGGTTTTTTGGTGATAGAGTCTCTGATATCTGAGAGCTCTTTTTCATGATTGTGAAGTGCATGCCCTTAGGTGGCCTTGAATAATTTTCTTACATAATGGGATGTCATTCAAAGGATACCATTATTTGTCTATATAGCATATGCACCAGTTTCCACTGCATAATACAACCCCCCATAATAGTTTTTCAAAATAATAGTAATTTTGTTCTTGGTTAAAGTGTCTTTTTTCCCCTTCAAACTTTGATAACAATATACAAGAATATTTATTTTAAAGCAGTCATTCATGTATATTTTTCCCGTTACCTTTACCTCAATATGAATGTCTTTAAGGCCTTGGTTTACACATTTCCTTCTCTATGTGTTCAAATCAATATGAAATAAAATTGGATCACTTGGACACATATTATATACTGTTTCCATTTTTGGTTCTAGTCGTATGACCTTAAAACTAAAAACACCATATTTCCTATGTTTGGTTTAGAACTTCCTAGAAATCATATTCCTCCGATTCTTTGGAAATCATGATTGGAAATACCCTCTTCATATTCAAGTACTTTTCCCCATAAACCAAACTCTGTGCTTTGGAAAATCTGAATCTCCATAAACTTTCTTCGGCTTTTAGCAATATAATTTCAAAATTTTGAGAGCTCTTTTTGACTATGCAATATGTTCTCCTAGGTGGCCTTGCATAAAATCTTCTTACATAACAAGATTTTATGTCAAAATATTCCATTATTTGTCTATGTAGAATATTCCCCAGTTTTCCCTGCATAATATAGCCCCCATAACGGGTTTTTAAAATAATGGTCACTTCGTTCTTGGAAAATACATCCTATAATGCTTTTATCCCTTTTCCCATATAATTCTTCAAATCCAGAAATTCAAAAATCATAGTTTACAATTTTCCCTTCCATACCAGAATATGGTAGTATGTTTTCAAACAAATTATCAAGAAATTGGAAGAGTCCCGTACCTTTGGTCAAAGATAAAGACCTTAAATTAAAGCCACCCAATTTCCTCACTACATGACTTAAAACTACATAATACAATGTCCTCACTGTATGACTTAAAACTGCATATCCTAATATCATAAATTCCTCTTTATGGAAAATTTTAACCATTACTCATACACCAAATTTGTATAGAATTGGTTTTCCTATTCATGACATATGTCGACATAGATAACCCTTTATTCTTAAAATTTCTTTCCTTGGAAAAACCACACACTATGGTCTTGAGTCACCCAAATCTTATTTTCCCTTGTCTATCAATAGTAAAATGTTAAATTCCTAAGAGTTATTTTTTTGACTATGTAGTATGTTCCCTTAGGTGGCCTTTCAAAAGTTGTCTATATAACAGGCATGTCGGTCAAAAGATTCCACTATTTGGCTATGCAGTATATGCCCCAATTGGCCTTGCATAATACAGCCCCCATAACGGGTTTGTCAAATAATGGTAACTTCATTCTTGGAAGATACTTCCTTTATTTTTATACAAGTTTTAGATTGGGTGACCATAAAAATCATGAATCAAGATTACCATGGGAAATATTTAAAGAATATTAGAGAAATTATTAGCCACTGAGTCTTTTTTGGGATTTTATTTCAAAATTTATGGTCAAAGTTGTTTGACCTTAAACATTATCCCTTTATAGTCTAACATGCATGACTTTAAACTACCAACAAAAAGAGACATGGTACTCACCAGATTGGAAACCCGCAAAGGGAACTCTAGACAAAAGTTGAAGTCTTAGCTCACCATAATTACATTTTTTAGGTTCTAGGAAATATTGAGTAATAAAAAATCAAAAGATACAAAGTTTTATGGGGTTGTCTATATAATCCTATTAAAAATCAAACTATGCTCGCTAGGTCCCATGGATTAGGAAAAAATGAGATCATCCTTTTAAACTTGACATAGCTCCAAATTTATCCAAATGATGTTTGAATGCATCAAAGTGTCCTAATTTTACCTTATAACAATATTCTTTTCATTCTGAACGAATCAAATTCTAAGGGGGTCTTTTATAGACACCAAGAATGTGTTCCACGAACTTCTCTACAAAATGTCATCAACCAGGATCGAAAAGTTTGTGGTGTGATTCTGTATTTTTCTTTAGTGTCGGTGACGGTAGTGAAGGCACCGGCCTGAAGGGCCAAGATCGTAGCCTAGCACTGATCCCAAGCAGGGTTATGGGGGCACATCCCCCGTAGTATGCAGTAATAAATTTGGATAATTCCCTAAAGTGGTGCCCAAGGTACCTGCATCCAAACACCTATGTGCCACCATGATAGAGTTGAATGAAAATATTATTTTGGCTAAGTCCTTAAATTGACGCCCCAATTAGGCCAAGTCACTAGCGGCGCACAAGCCTACATGGGTGCCACCCATCCGGTGTGCATCCACTTGTGTGCCACAAAGTTGGCACACAACCCACTTATGCGACCAAACTTCTTTAACCAATGGTCGCTTATTTTCTTATAAATAGACCCTTGGGGACTTTATTTTGATGGAAAGATTTTCCTAAAGCCTAATTTCTACTTTATTCACCCCAGTGCTTCTCCCAAGTTTTATGAAAATTTCAAGGTAGTTCTTTAACACCTAAAGTGGAGGAATTAAATGAGGATCATAGGACATAATTTATTTTAGTGTCTCAAACCCATAACACTTGCGCACCTAAAGTTCCCAACATCCCTAAATCATAAAGACTAGCACGCCACCTATTCCTATCATAGGAACTTGGGTAACCCACTTCTAGGAATTCCTATGAATATACTTGAAGTCCTGAGTCAGTTCTCACCCAAGTATTAACATACTAGTTGTTCGTCACTCAAGTGAACATCAGGTCGCCCAATCTTACTTGTGCACCCTTAATTGCATACTGGTACCTACTTGGGCGCGCTTATTTGATTCACCTACTCTATTCAGTATACAATCCATTAAGCCCACTTAAAATCCATTCGTGGCAAGGATTATTCTTCATTGGATCCCTTGTTTAAAAGAGATTCTATTGAGACCTCCACCAAAGCCTCATGACTTATCAAAACTTTTAGAAATGCACATCAACATGTCTCCTATTTGGGTTTTTATATCCATAGTTAGAGGTTTCCCACATTTGTTTCACAATGGGGTTAGGGTTCATGGAGTGTTTGTGGGTTTTTATATTCGCGGTCACATGGACCTTTCTCCCAGTAACGGTGTTGAGATGTTCCTGGTTTGGAGGATTGGGGTTTGGATTCTGAACCCCCCTTCTCATCTCTAAGACCTGGAGCCTCAGGTCTCTGGTAGGGAAGGTAGAATTCACACTTCTTTTTTCATGCAAGCAAAAGAAAAGTCTCCCTACCCTACCAAGATCAATTTTAGGGCATCCATACTAGTGAATCCCCTAACCTTTCAAGTAGGAGGTTGCATTCTTAATCATCTATACTTTCATCACCTTCACTCCTTCCTTTCATTAGACCCTTTTCCAATGTAAATTGAAGAGATGGGAGTCTCTCCAACTCTCCCTCTTCTTGGGTCGCCTCTCCCTCATCCATCATCGCCACCGTAGGCACGCCCTCTTCCACCAACAGAGGAGGAAAAGTGTGAGTACGTTTGTTGAATATTTGGAATCCTTTTGTTTCTCGCACCGATCATGACTCACATGGGCTTAACGATTTTTCATGATCACAAAATTTGTGCAAGACCACTTAAACTACGAGAACTCTGATTCCTATTCAAACTAGGATACGTAGGAATCCTTCTCATGGCCCGAGCTCATTGGATGTTCTCTTCAGGAACCCAACCCTAATTCCCTTAATCTGGGAATCTTCCTTAGGAGTAATCCCCAAATTAAACCCCCAAATCACCAAGTCATCCTTTTCAAGAAGTAAGACCAAACTCATTTCTCTCAAAAGACTATACTCTCCTATGAGATTTATCGAACTATGTGGTCTTTTATTCCCATAAACATGGGATATATAGAAATCCTACTTGTAATTCAAATAAAACACTTCAAATCAACCATGTTATCCTTGGGCCATTTTCCTAATAGGGTCAAATATTAATTGGAAACCCATATCCTTTCCAAGTTCCTTGGGCTACTTCGGCATAAGTCCCACACTAAACTTTGACTGTGCACCTTTCGCTTAGATGTCCTTACCACATGACATTAAACTATAATGTTAGGCCCTTATCACATGACCTTAAAAGGTATGATGTGTCCGATTAAGAGGCACATAACTATGAGGGTTCTGATTCCTTTCACAAGGATCTGTAGGTAACCCATTTTATGGGTAAAATCCTATTATCAAAACAAACCTTCGTCTCCCTAGATGAAAATAAATTTCAAAGTGCCCCATTGATTGTCTTAAAAACCAGTATCATTATAACGAAGATTAAAAGAATCTATAAATAGTATCCAAGAGGATACCATTAATGGATAACCTCAAATACATACGGATATCTCCATTAATGAAGAACCTTGAATACATACAAATGATTCTAAATTTCACACATGTCAATAAGTGATTGAAAATTATAGGGGAATCTTATGTTATTTTTTTTAAGGTTGGGGCCAAAGCCTCAATTTATTATTAATGAAAAGACCTCTTTAGAGGGTAGAGGGAGACCCAATACATAGCCCAAAGGCCCAAGGCCAAGTGTCCTGAATACAAGGCTTGAAAGCCCATTTTTTGGCCCAAAGGACCCTCTGTGAACAGTACTGCTACAGTACCCATGCAGTTACAGTCCCTACTACAGTAACCGCCGCTACAGTATCCTACAATAGTTCCTCCGCCCCTACAGTGCTGTCGCCGCTACAGTGGTGTCGCCGCTACATTGTTGTCGCCGCTACAGTGTTGTCGCCGCTACAGTGCTGTCGCCGCTATAGTTTCACCACTCCTACAGTGCTCGCTACAGTTCCCCTACTACAGTAACCCGGAAATCCATCCCTGCCCAGATTTGAACCCAGGTCTTTTGGATGCCAAGAAGGAGCCTGTACCACTTGGGTATAGGCTCGTTGGTGGGGGAATCTTATGTTATACTTGGTTAATTAATAAGAATTCATGAAAATATTTTAAATTCATAAAGAGAGTCCCGTAGTAGACAATAATTCCCCACAAAAGGGTATGATGAGTTCGACCTCCCATACTATTAATCAATGCACATTCTTAAGTATCGTAAAGTTAAAACTTAATGAACACCTACCTTTGCAAAGAAGGTGCCTTTTGGATAAATAGTTTTTGGGTGTTTTTGGTTCCATGAATAATTCCAATGGAACCCACCAGGAAGTAGTGATTCTTAAAACTAGAAAACACATTTCAATGAACTACAAAACATCAGCTTATAATCATTAAAATTAATTTCTCCTTCAGTATGAATGATATGAATGTGCAGTAGACTGATTATCCTATAATTATTCTTAAAAACAAATAATAATAACTAAATATATATTGGGAACTCACTTCTTCTTGGAAAAATAATAATATGGAATAGTGAATTAGTTCTGTATACTCTTTCTTAGATACTCAATATCAATAATTGAGCATATAATTTATTTCCACATAGTGCAACTGAATATTATTCAACCACTAATTACACTACAATGAACATCTTAGAATTATCAACCTGATTTGATCATCTGTACGACATGCATGTAATTGAAAGTTCATTACATGTGGAACCCAAGAACATTCATCAATTCATTTTTAATTGATGTGTTATTGTAGATTTTTTTAGGTATCTCAAGTTCTCATGTGTTTTTACATATGCATGAAAGCATGCTTGAACTATTCACCTTCTTTTTTATTACTTCACACACAAAAATTTTTCATATAAAATTCTTCAATAAATTTTGGGATATATGGCTTTCTTTAAATTGTTTAGGTAGTCTGATTCATGAATCTATTATGCATGTATATCCACGTATATCATGCATTCATTTTATCCCTCATGCAGGTGTATAACACACAACTGCTTCTCCCTTCACGCGAACCATATGGCTATATGGGACCTTATCTTAATGGAATATCTTGAGAGTAAGAACTTAATGGTCAAGGAATTATTTATTCACAAAAGAAGATATATTTTTTGAATCAATTATTCACAAATATCTTCATGTTTTATGAACATAGGTTGAATTCTCTCGGTTCTTGTTCACTATTTTTTCATGTAACTATGTGAGAGTGAATCACTTATACACTATTTGGTGGACCTAATATTATTCATGAGGGATGATGAGAGTGTTTTAACGCTATTCTTATGTCTGTATATCTTCTTCTCATAAGATATTTGTGATAATTATTCACAAAACCAAGATAGTTTGAGGAACTCCCCTCTTCACGATGCCAAGGAGGATCACAATACTCCTTTTCCTTCTTCATGTAATGGGAACTGCGAAGATGGTATATATTTTTTTAAACATAAGATCTAAAAATAATACATGAGTTGAATAAAATTTCTTGGAATTGAGGCTTTGGTATTTATAGGAAGGTGGTCATCGCCTCTTCCTCCTTCAATCACTAATTGTAATCCCATATTTTATGATGTGTAAATCAGATCTTTGAATTCCTAAAGATCTCATGTTTCTATTCTTAAAATATCAGGTTAAGTGGAACCAAAAGTAATTTCACCAATTCTTTACACAATGAGGCCTTCTTACTTCTTGGATATGATAACATGTATGAATTCTTTATCTCCTTTTTAATATCGACATTATCCTTGCATATCAGATGCATGAATTGGACTCTTAAACTATGTTTGAATTCATCCAAAGCATAATCATTTTTGAAAATACCTATGTTCATAAAGATTCTTGGAATAGTCTCCTTAGAGTCTCATATATTTGAGATTAGCTTAGTGATGGAAGTCACGACATGACAAAATTATGGCATAGAGAAACCCAATGGTGTTGGAAGGTTTATGAAGATCGAAGGATTCTATTGTGCATCCAAGATCAATCAAATAAAATAGCTTGATTTATGACTGTATATTTTAAGATGGAGGAACAATAATAATACACTATGCATCCCATATTGATCTCCAACATGGTTTATCCATGATATATCAAAGATCTCATTTCCACTTTTTGTTCGAACCGGAACCAGGGTAAGCACCTAGATACACAGTAAATCATGCCCAAAAGGGCCACACCACACCATTTTGTGGTCCATGAACTTCCTTACAGGCCCAATGTGGCCTACCCACACACAACTTGTACACGATCATGGTCCTATAGGGCCTATACATGACTCACCCACTCCTTAACTTCTATATAGTCCTCCTTTGGTCAGACCTCCCCCATGGTTTCCCTTAGAGTCCCATATGTGGTTGATGGCTAGCCAATGGGGCTTGTGGTGGTTGCCCCATTTTTTGGTATAAGGCTCCAAAAAAATTAATTAATAAAAACTATGTATATACGAGAATTATTACTTTAAAATCATAGATATCTCTTATTCAAAGTATCTTCATTCAAATAATAATTTTCAGGATCATCTTGAATTTTCATTCTTCTTCTCCTTTTAGAATATGCATTCTAATGAACTCTTTATCAACCAAATGTATCCACAGACACTGAACTGCATGTCAACCCTAAGTATTTTCTTCCCCATAGTAAAATGTAGATTTCCTTCTAAAAAATTGAGGTAAATCTTCTTGCTATAGATCTTCATTTTGTTCTTATTGGTAAATTTTTCAATCACACACCCTCACTGAAATTTCTAAGCTCATCCCTTGAATTCATTGATTTTTTGGGGTTGTGGATCGGCCTCCTAAGCTCCTCTTTTGTAATATTTCAACTTTATTCTGAGGAGGACTACTACCATCTTTGGGTGAAGCCCACATGGTATTTTGGGAGTTCTTACATGAAAGTCATCAAATGTACCTTATATTTCTACCCCTTTTACGAATCTTCTATAGTTCCAATTTGGGTTGATTTCCCTAGACTTATGTTGCATCTGTTCAAACAAAATGTTTTGTTTCCAATTTCTAAGCTCTTGAAACTGTACTTGACGACAAGGACTCTTACAAGGACTTATGTTGCAAAAATTTGTTTGAAAATCGATGTATCTAAGGATCTCCCATCTCACATTTGGATCCTAAATGGTGAACATAGTTTCTCTCAAGAGGTGGTTTAAAAAAAACTTCTAGATTAATGTAGTACTTGTTTAAAACATGGATGTGCCTCTAACGTTTGTGGAAATATAAAGGTTGGTACTAAGATCAAGATACCTACTTGGATTGAAAAAGGAAAGCAACATTCTCAAAATGCAGGCCCATCTGAATCTGCTCATAAAGGACTAAATAATGATGTGAATAAGGAGATTTTTGTCAATATTGCATATCCTACTGAAATTAAAGAAATTCCAGGCATCGTGGAGGATTTTCTGGATGTCACCAGTCACACCACTATCCATGTCCTCATGGAGATGAATCATGATAAGATTGATCCACAACACACAAGGGACACAAAACAAGGATACATCTCTGATAACTCTCTTCGAGAGGAAGATGACCCATCAGATCGAATTGAGGAGGACCACCTTAAATAAAGTGCTAAGAAAGGGAAAAACCCAATGGTGGACGTGGATGGATACATCACCCTAAATCCTAGAAAAATATAAATGTAGAGACTACTCTAAAATGGAAAGAACAATAATCAAAAGATCCCTCAAATCCTCTATGAAGGATGTTGAGCCTCCCAAACATCTGGTTGAACCTATTGCAATCTCTGATGAAGATGAGGAATATGATAGGGACCAGGATCCTATATACAAATATGTCTATTTTATTGAGGATGAAGTTTCTATGAGTGTTGAAATTCGTGCAGGGATAGATGAACAAGATGAAATAACGCATCATAAATATGTTCATCGTGAGATCTCTACTGAAACATACTTGTAAATCAGAAAATGCATGCTCATAAGGATGGTTGTAGAATTCAAGAAGAATCGTAATTTCAACTTCAGAGACATACCTTGGACTTGAGTTCTCCTACTTAATTTTTTTTTCATGAGCTCTGGTTGTGTCACTTTAAGTCTTTAAGTTTGGATATTTAGGACTTGTGACCCCTATTTCCATCTATTTTTACATCCACTTTTGGATTCTTATACCTCCCCCTTTTGAGTGATGCAACTCCTTTACTACTTGTTTAGTGTCTTACTAAATACTGATATGTTGCCTCTTTGAGGTTATTTGCTGAGATTTTTTGTTGAAGGGATGTTTTTTCCTCCATAAACTATTGTGATAATGAGTTTACATGGGTCGTTCATGATTTTTAAATCTAGTTTTGGTTTTCTCCACTCACTTGGTCATGAGGAACTTACTGTATGTGGTTTTGACATACCTTTGGATCCATCATTCTAATTGTGTAACACATCAGATGACTTTGATGTCATGATCTCTGACTTTATGAATAACATATGGCTTTTGGAAATTTGGTGTTTGTCTTTTGTTTCACTCTGAAGTGTTGGATCTCATATGAAACATATCTGCACAGAAATTTTGGATTGTTTGCATCCTCTTGACGGTGCTTGCTGAAAGTGGCTCTTTGTCTTGTCTTTCTATGTTATCATAGTTTGTATCCCCCTGAATCCCTTCTGGTGTAATCTTGTTATACCTCAGTTTTTTATTATATTTTTTATTTAATAAATTCCTTGGGACATGAATTGGGTGTCCAATACATGTCACTACTTTTCTAAAAAAAATCTTCAATATTATTATAAAAAAATGTGTCACTATTAACACATGTATTTACCATAAAGACCAGATCACCAATTTTTATAGTTACTAGTAGAATTATTCTAGAATTAAATCCAATGTCATCTAATATACCCATAAAAATTCTCAAATAATCGCCTTCGAAACTAAATGTCTTTAAACCATTTATATGATTCCTCATACTATGATACATGGGCACTTCATCTAATCTCCATTAACTTTTTAAATTCTTCATCATATTGAAATTAATGAAATATTACTATTTCATTGATGATAATATAGAACAATTTATAATAAATACAACTCTTATATAAAGTAGGATCTTCAATCTCCCCCTTTTTTTGTTGTAAACACCTTCATAGTTCTTTCAAAATGAATGTGTCAATGTTTTTATATCCATTTTACTTTTCCAAACATTAATTTCACTTTATCTCCCCCTTATTGCAAGAAATAAAATGTTCATGGTAAAAGTATATAAGTCTATACTTAAGAAATGTGTCATACATCATTTCTCTCTAAGTCTACTTGATCTATGCTCAGTGTAGAAAAAAAGGATTTGTTTTAGATAAAAATTATTTCCATTACAAATTGATATTGGTACCTCATGAAATGTGAACTAATATATTTGACTTCAAAGATTTCAAACTTTTATTCTAGGTTTAAGATACTCAAATGATATATTAAAAATTTATAAGAAAAATAAACCTAAAACATTTTCACCCACTTCAACAAATAAATCAAAAACATTCAAGTGAAACAAGAAAGATAATTAGGCTTAGGGAACATCCATTACTTCCACTTTTCATAATAAATTGATTAATTCAATTACTCCCCACTTGTATTATGTTAATACTTTTTGACAAAAAATGATGATATATTAGGAGATACATACTTTGTCCAATGGAATGATCTTTATACACATTCTAGAATAAATAGTTTTGATACCAAATGAAATAATGGTTCTAGAAGAAACTTTTTATTTCACCATTTGTCCCCATATCAATGGAAACACTCGTTGAATTCTTCATAATGGTGGATATCTTCAAGACTGGATTTCAAGATGCTTGAAAATAGAGAATACAAAAAAAATATATCTTTAAATTGTGACTGTCTACATATGAAAAATTTCACAAATTCACTCAATACATGTTCTTATGGATACCAAATATAAGATTAAACTAAGATGATATGTTATTTATCCATGTTTTCAATGATATGGTATCACAATATTCAACTCCATCATTGAAAATCCACTATCTCATTTTCATTTGAATACCAATTAAGGAATAATTCAATTATGGTGACTTATTTATCTTTTGTATGAAGAATTAACAGAGCTCACTGCTTCCTAGGTTATGCCTATGAGAAATTAATTCAATTTAAATACCCTAAATTATAATAAAACATAAAATACATATATATATTTAAAGGTAAAATGTAGATCATACTTTATTTATCAATATGAATAGAAATATTTAGATTGTTTTATCAACCATGTTTCGACATTTCCTTCATTCTTCCCACTATCACATCTGATCATCAATTCCGATTGAGGTAGTGTGGATATTATCACTTTTTCTTCATCATGTGGGATCTTTTATTTTCCTTTTTCACTGGACATAACTTGTTCATCTTTAATTTCCCATATTATTTACAAATCATCTGGATAGATAAATAGCAGTTCATTAGGAACTGTGGCAGAAAGTTCAGATCTTTCACATGATTTCATCTCAGTGAAATCATTATTATCAATTATTTTGAATGTACTTATTTTCCACTTATTATAGTTGAAATCCAAGTACTTATTATCATTCATACTTGAAATATTCTCAGGATATTTTTTATATAATATTATTTGATTTGTTCCCAAGGTTGGTTCTTTTTTACTATCCAAATCACATGGTATTATTTTCTCATCACCTTTGGATACATGTCAATATGAGAATTTTTTAACCTTGTTACCACTTCCTTCACATATATCACATATACTTTCAAGTTTTTCAAATCGGTTGACCATATATGGATTTTTTTCTTAACCTATTGATGCTTATTCTTCTTCTCTTTTTTTCTCCCCTAGAGATTTCTTCCTTTGTGATTTTTCATTTAGAGGATTGTACCATCACTCTAATGAACAATGCCTAGATCTATTGTAGCACCAATATTGACTCAAAAATCTTGATTTCTAGGAATAATTTTATAAGGTTTTGGGGTATTATTCATGACATGTTGTGATATTTGTGGGGAACTAGCTTCCACATTATTTTTCTTACACACCCAAGACATGGTTGTAGGTTTCTTTTCACTTTTATTTATTCATAATTTTTTATCATTTTTTTTCAAACCTACATTATTCCTAATAACATATTCAGAAGAATTTTTACAAGATGGTATGGATGGTACCTTTCTCTTCTCAGCTACTTATAATAGATCATCAAATGAATTCATCATCTTCTTATCAAATTTTTGTGGGTCTTTTAACATTAGAATCCTAACATGAGCATTGAGTGGCATAAAAAATAGATTCCTTGTTTTATAATGTCTCTATATGTGTCTTCTCAAGATTGGCCAAATGAAATTACAATTATAGAAATTTCATACAGATAATGATTTTCTGATCTTCAATCATAATATTCTTCTCATCACAAGATTTATTCATTATTTAAACCTTATATTCATGCATATTTTCATTATTATGAATCAAAGATTTCAATTCCTTTATCTTCCTAGATGTTACTTCGAATTTTGAATCCTTTCCATCAAGGATTTTTCAATTTTGCTTCAAGTGAATGGATATAATATTTAAGATTATTCTTGAATCCCTCTTTCTCTTCAACTTAATTATTCTATTTTGAGGAACTTAATTCAAGTTACCTATTTGTTTCTTCAATGGATCCAAATTATATAGAGAGCTGTAAATATTAAAGAATTTTTTCTTATAATACCTTCTCCATAATATAATCTCTTTCTTCCAGTTGTGTAATTTATTTTTGTATTCATTGAAATACTATAAAAACAAGAGAGATAGTTTTTGTGGGAACACAATGTTGGATATCTATTAATCAGTCTACTGATATATCTTGAGAGGTTTTAGATTGATCATCATCACCACTTATTCTATAATCTTATTCAAGATAGTTTGGAATGGATCAAACACAGACTGATTGATCACTTTATGTAGAGAATGTCCATATTATTTGTGGTAACATGAGGCACCTACTTTGTAATTTACATTCCTGATATGTATTCATTCTTTCCAATATATAGAGATATTGATACTTAATCTTCATTAGATAGGAGCGGTATCTTATTCAGATTTATTTTCTCTTTATTTATCTTTTTCATTGTAGCCTTGGTAAAAATTTAATTCTTCCCATATATAAGTGATTATTCACCAAAACTGAACTTAATTGTATACATATGAAAAAATAATCAAATTTTTAAAAGATAATAACTGCACTATAGAGAATTAAATAGAGTTTAACCTTCCTCTGATACCACTTGAAATGACCAATTTTGGGATGTTCCTAAAACTGAGAGGGGGTTGAATCATTATTGGGGACTTTGAAACCTTTTACAACTTCTTTCCCTTTACCTCTTAGACCTATTATGATCTCGATTCTCTTATTCTATTTTCATTATCTCATGCAATTATATGGAATCAACTAAAGATAGAAGATTGTATTTTTAAAATATTCACTACTCAAGGAGATTAGTTAGTCCTTAGAATGGTATGGAAATAATAAAATAACAAAACCATTAGGAAATAATCCTTTGAACATGGTTACAATAGAAAGAGAACATCCATTTAATTATGTTTCACTATTGTAAATTGATTGAGAAAATTTTGCATCTCGTGTCTGGGTATTTATACAACTTATGAAGGTAGTCCTCTTCCTTATTAAGGGTTAATTATAACATTAATATATCATTCTCCCATATGATACTTCTATTAGATATCACTATGCCTATTTGTTTCCTTACAATTCTCCACATGTTACTTTATTTGTGGTAGGAAAACATATCTTCTTCTTCTTCTTACTTCAGTCACAATAATATGAATGTGTTGTAGGATTATAATCTCAAAACTCTTATTTTAACAAAATGATAATCAACCAGATATTAATTTTGTAACCACATATCCTTCTTCTTTAGTGAAAAATAGACTACACTAGTTCTTCTTCTCTTCTCCTTTCTTGAATCGCAAACTTCCTTTGGATTTTGGAATCAATGAATGATCAACTCAACTTAGAATCAACATAAGTAATTTCTCCTTTATTAAGAATAATATGAATTTTTAGTAGAATTATTATTCTAGAATTATTTTTTCAACCCAAATAGTTATAACTAAATATATATTGGGAACTCACTTCTTCTTAGACACATAATAATATATAGTAGTGTAATAGTGCCTTATTCTCATTATTTGATACTCAATATTAATAAGTGAGTGCAGTATTGATTTCCTCTTAGTGGAATGGAATATTTTTCAACCAATAATAACACTTCACTAAACATCATAGAGTTATCAACCTGATTAGATCATCAATACTACATTCATTTAATGCATAGTGTATGAAAAGTGTAACCCATGCACATTCATCAATGCATTTTTATTTTATGTGTTATCTTCAAATTTTTATGGTATCTCAAGTGAACATGTGTTTTCATGTATTCTTGCAATAATTTATGAAATATTCATCTTATTTATTGTTACTTCACACACACATATAAATGCACACATGCTCTATTTTTATGTACACTTATTCACTTCTTGTTAGGAGATCTAGTTTTCTTTAAATGGTTTGGGTAGTAAATTTAATGAACATATTATTCATGTATAACCATGTATATCATGAATTAGTTTTCTCCCTCACACAGGGGTATTGCACACAACTACTTATTACTTTCCTAAAACCAGATGGATATGTGGGACCTCATCTTCATGAAACATAGTGAGATTAAGAATTCACTATCTTTTGAAATCATTTAATTATACAGAAAGAGATAGATTCTAGGAACCAGTTATTCATGATGATCTTCAAGTGTTATGAACACAATTTTACTTATCAAGGTTCTACTTCACTGTGCCTTTTCATAAATCGGGAAGAGTGCAATAATTATTCACCAGTTTATAGAACCAATCTTCTTCACGAAGAATGATGACAGTGTGTTAACACTAGTTATGTTTTCACAGCTCTTCTCTATGTAGGATATGCACGGTACTTATTCATGGAACCAAGAAGGTTCGCATAAATCCTCTCTTTGTGATTGCAAGGATGCTCATAGAACTTTTTTCCTTCTTCACATAATAGGAACTAGGGAGATTATTCTTTACTAAAAATAGAATATCTAAAACTATTACATTAGTGGAAACAAACTTCTTAGTGTCAAGGTATTAGTATTAATTGGAAGATGATCACCGCATCTTCCTCATTCAATCACTAACTTGAATCTTCATTTTATGATGTGTAAATTTGATCATTGTGTGCCCAAATATCTCATATTTGGATACATTAAAACACATGTTAAGTGAGTCCACAAATCACATCACTTATTATTTATTTGATAAGGTCTTCTTTCTTTATGAATAAGTGCACGTGGAAGGATGCTTCGTCTCTTTTTTAAGCTCAATCATTATCCATTCATATCAGATGCATGGATCAGCCTTTGAAACTATGTTTTCATTCATTTGAACAATATTTTATTATGAATGTACATGAATGTACATCATACCTTCTATTCAGAGTGATTTTTGTACTTGTATCCTTGGATTATTATACATTCTAGCATAGATCGGTGATGGTAGTCACAATAAGAAAAAAATCAAGCATATAGAAAACCACCGACATTGGGACGTTGATGAAGATTGACAGATTTGATTGTGTAGCTAAAATAAATTGAATCATATGGTCAATGTTATGTATGTATATTTTATTATGAAGAAAAATTAATTCATACACCGTGTGTCCCAAATGGATCTCCAGTTTAGTTTTTCCATGCTATATCAAAGATATCGTTCTAGATTTTGGTTCAATCTGTCACCAGGTTAGGCACTCGGATGCCAAATACTTCACACCCCCAAATGCCACACTACACCATTTCATAGTCTACAGGATTCCCATTAGCCCAATGTTTCCCACCCATATTTTCCTTATACATGAGTGTGCTCCTGCAGACCTATAATTACCCGCTCTCTCTTTAGATTCCATGTAGTCCTCCTTTGCTTATAGATCCCACATTTGTTGACCTTAGAGTCCCATAGATGGTTTATGGCTAGCCAATGGATCTTTTTAGGGTTTTCCCATTATTTTTATATAATACTCGACAAAAATTAATTACTAAGAACAATGTATATACTAGAATTATAGCTTCAAATGCATTTAGAAATCTTCTTAAAATTATCTTCATGGAAATAATCATTTTCATGATCATATTTAATTCATCTTTTTCTTCCATTTTTGAAATATACATTCCAAATAACTCTTCATCATCCAAGACACTTTCATATCATCTTCCAAAATAAATATTTATTATCCAAACTGATTTTATCTCATCTTCTACATTATTGTGAACAATGTGTCACCATTGACACATGTATTTGACATGAAGCCCAGTTCACCAATCATCAGAGTTACTGAGATAACTATTCAAGAATGAGATCCAATTTCATTTCATGACTTAATAAAAAATCTATAGAATTACCATTAAAAATAAAAATTTTCAAACTATTTATAAGTTTCTTTAGATTATAATACTTTAGCACTTCATCCAATCTCTATTAACTTTGTAACATATTCATTATATTGACATTAATGAAATCATCCTATTTAAAAGAATACCATTGAAAACAATTAAAGAATAAATAAAAATCATATATGAAGTGAGATATTCAAATGTTTCTAGTGTTAGTGTTGATAATATTATCACTATATTAGGGAATTAGAATCAGTTTTTGAACAATAACATTTCCCATATATAACAAACTATTTCCCCTCATCAAGTTTTAACAACCTTAATTGGATCATTTTATGATTTAATAAACTCTAAATTTAATATAACTACTAATATATTAGTGGAGAGATGATATTCCTCTATTTTGGATATAATTAAAGGGAGAAGGTTGTCATGGTTTTAAATTATCAATACGGATATGTTGATCAGTGGTGTTCTCTAATTAAAAAATAAATGAAAGTTGAAGAGATTGAAAGAATATATTTTAATGATTTGAAAGAGATATTCCTAGAGGAATATTTTACATGGTATTAATGAGAAAACATGAAAATTGAATTCAAATATTTAATAAAAATTATGAGGAAGTCATGGTAGATCATGAAGATAATTTTAAAGGTTTAGAAAGATATGATTTTGATTATGTATAGAATCCATAAATAAATATTGATCAATTATTTGATGTATCAATGTCAAGTCTTGCATGGGAATTAGTCTCTCAAATAGTTTAATATTATGAGAAGATGGTGATAGGAATCATCAAGAGAGGGAATTTATTTTTAATTTCTTATCTTTTCAAAGGAACATTGGAGAAGAAAACAGTATTTGATTTTAAGGTAGATAGAAATTTAAAGAAGGAGAATAAGGTAAGGGTGTAAATTCAAACCATATAATAATTGTAGAAATAAAAAACCTAGGTCTTTATTTAATAGCATAATATTTTACTTTAGATATAGAGATAAAGGTTATCTAGATCATGATTTTAAGGGAAAGAGAGAATAAACTAATGTTTAATGCTTTAACTTTAAGTTCATAAGACACAATTCAATTATATTCCTCAAATGTTAAGGAAATATACCATAGAAAAGGAAAAGGAATAAAGGACATGATTATACAATCAAAATGATGGAAGTTGACTACCCCAATGAAGTCATAGAAAGTTATTTGATCATAAAATCAATTTTATGTAATAAATAATTTTATTCTACATATTTTCACTAATTTACATCTTGTTAGTCTGGTAAGAACATTGAATCTTCACCTAATGCATTAAGGAAGAATTTTTTAGTTAAACTTCTATTGGAAACCTTATAGTAATGAATGTATATTAGGATATTTCTATTAATATTCATGGTGGTTCTTTTAATGGAAACAGGTTGTTATACCAATGGTTTACTTTGGAATAATTATTGGGATAGATTCTATCCCAAAGTATAACATAAGAATTTATTTTAGAGAGAAAGATACTATAGGCTTTGAAGCTGGAATAGAGTCACTTATTTTTAATAGAGAGAATTAATTTCTTGATTCGTGTCTAGAACCACATCCTGTGTCTTATCTTAATGAAATTATTAGATAAAATGAATCATGTAATGAAAATTATTTCATAAGAATAAAGGATGTTTCTATTTTTTTGAGATTATATTAATGTATTTATTGAGAAATTACCTAGATAACAACCTGATTATAATGTTTAATTCCATATTGATCGCATCCCATGTATAAAATCCATATCTAAGGATTCTTGTAGAATGGTTCAAGTGGAATTTATGGAATTAAAGAATCAACTCCTAGAGTTGTTATATAAGGGATTTATATTCCATAGTGTCTCACGTTTGGGGGTACCCATATTATTTGTAATGAAGAAATATAGACTTATAAGGTTCTTCATTAACAGTACATAAATCAATGCCATTATAATTAATAACATGTACCATTTACTACACATTCATAATATATTTGATCAACTTCATGGGGATAAATACATCTCAAAGATTTACCTTTATTTTAGTTATCATCAATTAAAATTTTAGAAGAATAATATACCAAATATTACATTTTTTATATGGTATGATGGAATAGATCAAAGAGTGTCCTTAGTTCCAATGGGGTATAAAATTTAAAAATTTATACAAGTCTCAAATAGAGATATCATAATAGAAATGATATATTGAATGTGTATAGTTGAACCCATGTTATGGTGTAAGTAAAATTTAGAATATTTAAGGGAATGAGAATTGATGGTAGAATATATTAGAGAAACCTATTGTAGACAATGGTGGGAAAAGAGATCAAAGGCTGGTTGTAGGCCTGTTATATGACATGAATGGGAGTTATAATCCATGTATTTCTAGGTACACGCTATATATTTAGGGTTACATGCTATATAATCTCAGTACATGGACATGTAATGATATGGCCTAAATTTGTACAGATAGGGAATTTAGTTTCTAGTACATGATGTGAATTTTTTTATTAAATCGGGCACTAGCATCATTTTTTTCAGACGGATAGAAACGAGCCCCGTCAATGAGAAGTGCGCCCATGAAAATACGAATAGGAATTTTCCTCCCATTTCTTCATTCAACGCCTAATTCAAACATTGTCAAATATTATAAAATCCCATCGGTGAGTGCTCGATTCTTCATGAGCCTTTCTTCCTGATTTCTCCTCTCGACCTAGTTATCAAGGGTTTATATTTAATTCTTTTTTTGTAGATCTACTCAGTTCTATGTTGAATCAAAGACCGATGCTGGATGAGGAGAGTCATACAAGTACGTGGTAGGTGGTATCGTTCCTTTCACTTAATGTCAAGTTGATTATATGTGTCGAAGTACCAAATGGAAACTTTTAGGGAATCACTTTGTTGATAATTTTCCTATGTTGTTTCCTAATGTTTATTAGGTAATTTATTAAATGTTCTCAGGTATTTTTGATATCATTTTCCTTGATTAAGGGCCATCCCATGGGTGTGTTTCCCTTGGAATGACCTTGTATGGAAGTTTTTCCTATGATACCTATGGGAATGACTTTGATTCCCTTTAATGGGTTTTTTAAAATGGAATTTGTTAATTTAATTATTTCTCGTGTGAGATAGTTAATAGATAATACTTGTGATAATTTAATTCACATGTTAGGATTGTTATATAAATTGAAAATGTTAGTATATTTATTTAGGCCATGTAACTGTTTGGATTACTTGATAGTATTGGGATATAAATTATTCCCATGTGATTATTTTAAAGGCCAAGCCTTATGAGGTTGGTACTTGATTGTTTATATTGGATGCATGTGGGTGAAGTTTTGCTCTTCCTGCAAGAAAGGTTTTGCAATGCCTTTGGGTGAGGTTTTTCTATTCTTGAGGGCAGCGTTTTGTTATGCCTGAGAGAGAGGTTTTTCTATGATTGTGACACGTCTACCAAGAAAAATCACAATCTTGGATTCAGTTTTATCTTAAGCTTGATTATTTTTTATTCTGAGACATCAACTGTGCTAATTTATAGGAATGTTTACTTTTGAGTAATTCCTAGTTTAATACTTTAACCTTTTTACACTATCTGTTATATATATTCACCAACCGATCAGCATAGATCTTGGATGGTTTCCTACTAGGATTTAGTCTCACACCCTGTTTGGGTCATTATTTTGTCCCCTAATAGATTATATGGTTGTAGGTGTTTATTAGGGCAATCCCCCTTCTACTGGTTCTTGATATGTTGTTTATGAGTAGGAGATCATGGGAACAAGCTAAGGCTTATGATGCTTCTTAGATTACTTTGTTTATTTTCTGATTTTGTAACATATATTTTGGGTTTCAATAGTGTATATATTTGGTTATTTTCTTAGAAATAACATATTGCGCCATCCTTTGTATGGAACGATGCTTGGTCATTTATCTTATCATTCTTCTGTTGTTTATTTTATATTTATGTTGTTTACTATTTCCATTATTGTATTATTATTGATTCCATTGTGTTACACTCTGTCAATGAGGGAATATCTTCCCCACTATTACACCCTTGGCCCTCACTTCTAGTTAGCAGCCTCTAGCATTTGGGTAACTGTGCTTGAGTCGATGTGGCCAACCGGGTAAGGGGAACTAGTTGAGTGGCATCCAGATCCGGGACGTTACAAAGTCATATCAGAGGAGGTTTCTTTTTTGGTTGGATTTATTGTTTGACAACAATATGGGTAAATAGAAATGAAAATGGATTTTCATAATAAACTATGTATGGGAGTAGCTACCCCATGTATCAGGAAAATCCAAATTGCCTCGAATTGAATTGTGATTTTTGGAATTTGAGTTGTTACATTTGATTAGATTCGACCATTGGGTGACACACTTGTATTGTGCAGTTATTATTGATATCATTGTGGTTCTATTTTTTCAACCCTATGAGATGAGGGTATTCCATCTCATGTATCATGTAGTCACTTGTAGAAATCACATGTCATGCATCATTTTCATTCCATTTAGAAAACATTACTGATTTCATGCTATTGTGATAGATGTTGTGCTAGATATGTATGCTCTTTTGATATGTACTCTGATAGATATGTCTGATATTGTGATAGGTGTATTGGTATGTGTCATGGACGAACTGGATAGACTCCATGCTTTGGTCCCTAAAGAGTATGGGCCCTCTTGGATCGGAATTCAGTGGATCAATTTTCATCCATGTGCTGAAATTGTGTTATTATGTGCTATATGTGATAGAAAATTTTGATTCATAGGGATTATGGTCCCCCATGGGTTGGAATTTGTCTCATTGTTGCTTTATTTTTCAAGAACAGGGGTTCTGGGGATGTTTCAAAGGCTTACTATTGGGAAACCCAGACAACATGGTGTGTGGTTCTAAGAACACACACCATTTATTATTCTATTCAGTAAGAAAAACTTTTCTTAAGTACACACTGTGTGGTAAGTTATTTAGTGTCTAGCCATGTGAGAGAGAACATAGAATAGTGATCTTGGATAAGTACATGACTTTGTACTTTTGGTGCACACTGAGTGGTTTTACACAGGCAAAACCCATGTGAATCTGGCCATGTAAAGGTATATGTACAGGAGGGAAGACTTGTATACATGTTGTGCACCCGACTGACATGTTATGTACCTGGGGTTTTTACATACCCAGTCTGAAAGAGGTAAATTTCCATGTGAGAGCATAAGGGTACACGATGAGTATGGTTTCTTCACGTTGTGTACACCTCTTTTGGTACCCGTTGATGGAATTTTCCTATTTTATTCCCCTTTGACAATTTTGGACTTGTGAGTAGTACTTTATGAGTATTTTTCATGTAGATCATGATGGTGAAACCCGTGTAGTGTTTTGAGGACTCCTAATGGGTGTTTTGGGGATTTTATCTAAATAGAGAGGTTCTTCCTACAGCTATCATTTTCAGTTGTCCCCTGAGAGTGAGACCAAAGCGTGAATGATCATTTGGGTGTTTGGACCAACTTAGTTCAGACCTATGATCTGAGATGATTTGTGAGTTATCTCTCATGACCTATGATTTTGAGAGTTTTTCTCGTGTCATATGTACCCTTCTAGCTTATGGGGCCATAATAACAATTGATTTTAAGGATCCCTTGAGGGATGCCTTTTCTAACATGCTGATATAGGGATTCCCTTGTAGGATCCCTCACTTGTGTATTGTTTAGAGGATCCCTATTAGAGAATGGCTCTACTTTTTATCATTCAAGGATCCTTTGTAGAATTCTTATGCTTATATTCTTTGAAAGTTTTTTTAAGAAATGAATTGTTTATGCGTTCATTCTTCCTGTGGTTAAGCAACTGTTATTAGGTTTCCCTTTTGAGGACTCAGGTTAGTTTAATGAGACCCTTGTAGGTTGACTTGGTTGTTAAAAAGGAACTTACATGCTAACTTTCCATTGGGAAGGAATGTCAAATTTGTAAAAAAAATTAAAAGGAATTTGATGAGACTTGCATGTTTTACTTTGAGCTATTGAGATAAAGTAGTTACCAGGTCTTTTGAGCCCATTGAATCTGATTTTTGTAGCCTAATGATGGGGGTTGACACTTATGATTCCTAAGGGACTAGCTCATGGTAGTTATCACACTTAGATTGTGTTTTCTTTTTTTCTGCTGCAAGCTTTATGACATTGGTTCTGTGCAGGTGTTGTTATCCCTAGTATGACGTTCGGGTTTTTTAAAAGAGAACACCCTTGTTCGGATGGATAATCATTGTATCATGACACTTGATATGGGAATTATCATTGATTAATTCTTGGTTTAGTAGGTTAGACATGCCTTGGGTATGGACAACTGCTTAGGAGGTTGTGTGAACCTACTATTCCTTTAATGATGGGTGACATAGTATATCATCATTCATGTAAATGGTTATGTAGATGATGTGATTTTTTCTAGTTCCTATGTGTGCCATATGATACTAGGATGCATAGGTTGGAAAGCCTATGAATAGTACCCAGAATGTTTCATTCACTCTTGTAAAATCAGGATAGTACATGTTGATATACTCGGTACTTGTCGAGTGTTAAATGTTAAAACGAGCCATTGAGTTCGGTTAAATCGTTGAGCTTTGAGTTGTTGTGTACATTCTCGGGTTATCTCCTGAGTAAGTGACCTAATTGTTATAGAGACAAGTTCATCTCACTTATTGGGAATAATTTCTAGTACACATGTGTTTTGACATGCTGTTCGGTTTAATTTCGGCTTTTATGCCAAGTGATAAGACATAGTGATTGTGGTTCGTGGAATGGAACTCGTGCATTTATGTTGGTTCTGAACTAGCATGTTGAGAGTGTATAGTTCTTTTCCTCGATGTCTAATAAACTCGTATGTGGGGAGTATCACATCAGTTCTATTTAAATGTGTCCTTCCATGTATAAGGATCACAATTAGGGACCATTCAGAAATTGTTGATTATACTTAAATGCATTTGAAACTTGCAAGTCTTGATTCATGTTGATGCTTTCTTGTCAAC
Source organism: Viscum album (assembly GCA_963277665.1). Lineage (NCBI taxonomy): Eukaryota > Viridiplantae > Streptophyta > Magnoliopsida > Santalales > Viscaceae > Viscum > Viscum album. Next base: position 88,522,852 of record OY728135.1, on the reverse strand, counting down.
ATTACATTATTGAGGTTGGTTTTCTGAGAAACCCTTGTGAGAAAATGATGATAATTAATGGGACTCAGTGGTTAATCATTAGATATCACATAAATTCCTTGGTATAAAGGCGTTGTGATCGGTTAAATGACGAGTGACGCCGAGTTTCTTTCATGAGTTCGGCCAGTAGTGGTTTGGATATCCTTTTCTAGAAATCCTTGAAATCTTGTTAGTGTTATATTCTCTAAGAGATGAGAATATCCCCTATCTTTACATCACCCTAGATTCACTAAGAGAGTGTCGGTTATACACCACACTACAGTTGAAAGTCGTTCGGCTAGTTCGTGATATTTTCTATGTTGTGAACTGATGTGTGGTTTTCAATGATTCTTGGTTAATCCTGAGTAATATTTAGGTTCCTATGTAGGAACACCTTTAATGGACTTTGGATGACTGATATTTTTATTGGCATGACCTCTAGGCGGATTTTTCCCTGGGTTTAGTCAATGTTATTATCTGGACTTTTGACCTTGTACCAATGCCTTGCTTGTAACAGAGAGTATGGACCACCATGGTGAGTTCGATGGACTTTGAGTTGATGAATCTGAGGATATCCCAAAATTTTATATGGTATAGAATGTGATTCTTTTATAGGATAAATAATTCTAGTGTTATGGATCTAGTTTTCGACTTTACTTGTGTTATAGAATGACCCTTTTTAATGATTAGTAGATGGTTTGACAAAAAAGTGTCACTAAGAGATAGGTATGGGCTTCAGTGAACAAGTTTTTCTATGGATGTGTGGTGACTTGGGAGAAGGTGTTAAGTTTATATTTTAACACGCAAACCACTTAAGTTGGGCATTTCTAAGATAAGTCATCCATTGATGGTTTGACTCATTATATTTCTTGTTCTTCATGTATGGTTTGAGTAATCCAATTTGAACACACTTCCAGGTTAAGTCGGGTGTGGTGTGAAAGTTAGCATTGTATTTGTAGGTAAGATTGTGTGAATGGATTTAATGAGGTCGATCAAGGTTCGACTATTCTTTTCGATGAGGCTGCTATTATAACCTCAGTTGTGATCGATTCGCCCAGTTAAACAAAAATCACGCTTGTAGCATCGTTGAATGCTTAGGGGAATGCTTTGTGGGGTTTTTTTCAATGGTGAAGGTGTTGTGGTAATGATTTCGTACATTTGTGAGATTTTATAACTACACGTAGTCTCACGTTATATCATTTCATATAGGGATTCCTGGTTTACTTATCATTATTCAAAAGGGCTACAGAGGGCACTCGGTACATAGGTGATTCTGAGCACAGGTTACCACCCATAGAAAATTTCCAGTCAGAACGCACGATTCTGGTGATGGAGGACATGCTATGGGAATGAATCCTGGATTTTGGGGGTTCTTGGAAGAAACACACATACCCCTTGTTGAATTATCCTAAAAAAATAGATTCCAAGATACTATTTAGATGGCGCTATATGAGGATTTGTACAGTAGTCCATGTCGATCACCCTTGTGTTGGATGAAGATAGGAGAGGTAGCTATGTTGGGACCTTATCTTGTCCAGGAGACCACTAAATAGGTTTAGGTGATTCAGAGGTGGATGACTACTGTGCAGTCTCGTCTGAAATAATTCACCAATCACCATAGACGACCTTTGGAGTTCGAGGTTGGGGATCGAGTTTTCCTATACGTCGCACTGAGGTTGGGACACAAGAGGATCCGGAGACTAGGTAAACTTTCACCAAGATATGACGGTCCATTCAAGATTCTGGAGTGAGTCATGCTAATTACTTATTGATTGTAGTTTCCTCATAGGTACATGGTTATGCAAGACATCTTCCATGTCTCTCAATTGTGACTTTTCTTTTCGGACCCATATCACACTTTTCAGCCCGAGGAAGTGGAGTTACAGGAAGATGTGTTCTTTGAGGAGAAACCTATACATGTTGTGGATTATAGTATGAAGGTTCTCTGGGGCTAATCTATTCCTTCAATATGGGTACTATAGAAGCATAGTCGAGTACAGGGAGAGACCAGGGAGAGGGAGACCGATGTATGATCACGATGGCCAAAGTTATTCTCATATGCTCCTTCACCATCCTTGGAAGGCAAATTCACGGACAAATTGATTTAATGTGGGATGTTTGTAAGAACATGGTTCTTACCTTAAGGATATATCTTTCCTTTTCAGTTTTTACTTAAGAAAATGGTGGGAAAAGAGATTAAAGTCTAGATACAGGCCTGTTAAATTATGTGATTGGGAGTTACATGTTGTGTATTTCTAGGTACATGCCATGTAATTAGGCTTACACACCGTATATTCACAGTACACGGGCGTGTAATGACCGGGCTATTATTTGTATAGACACGGCGTGTAGTTTCTATTACACTCCATATACTTTTCTTTTTTTTATTAAATTGGGAAGGAGCATCGTTTTTTGTTTCAAACTGACATAAATGTGCCTCGTCAACAAGCAGCACACCTAGGAAAATATGAATAGGAATTTGCCTCTCGTTTCATCGTCTGATGCCTAATTTGAACACCGTTAGATCTGTTGAAATCCCCTCAGTGAATCCTCGATTCCTCTTGAGTATTTCTTCATGATTTCTCCTATCTACCGAGTTATCAAGTGTTGAGAATGTATTCTATTTGAGTATATCAATTTAGTTATAGGTCAAATCAATGCTTAATGCTAGATGAGGAGAGTCCTATGAGTACAAGGTAGGTGGAATCATTCCATTTACTTAATTTCAAGTTGATTATATGTTCTCGAGTGCTAAAAACCCACTTTTATGGTGTCTCTTTGTTGATAGTTGGACTATGTTGCTACCTAATGTTGATTAGGTAATTGATTAAATGTTTTAAGGTATGTTTGATATTGTTAACCTTGGTTAAGGGTCACCCCATTATTGTGTTTCCCTTGGAATGACCTTGTATGGTCGTTTGGACTAGGATACCTATGGGAATGCCTTTGATTCAATTTAAAGTATTTTTCAAAATGGAACCATTTAATTGAATTATTTCCCACATGAGATAGTTAATATCTAATCCTTGTGGTAGTTTAATTCATATGTTATTCTTGTTATATAAATTTCCCATGTCAGTATACTTGTTTATGTGTTGTAAATATTTGGATTACTTGATCATCCTGTGATATAAATTTTTCCCATGTGAGTATTTGAATAGTTAATCCTTGTGATGTTGGTCCTTGATTGTTTATATTGTATTCTTGTGGGCAAGGTTTTTCTATGCCTACAGGCGGGATTTTTCAATGCTTGCAGGCAAGGTTTTTCTATGCATGAGGGTGGGGTTTTTCCATTCCTGAGGGTGAGGTTTCTATATGTATGTGACATGAATACCAATAAAAATAACAATCATAGATTCTATCTTCTCTTATACTTGCTTATAGTTTCTCCTGAGACATCATCTATGCTTATTTATAGGACTGTTTACTTTTGAGTACTTCCTAGTTTACTACTTTCACCTTTTTACAGAGATAGTTATATATATTCACTGATAGATCAAAACAAATCTTGGGTGGTTTCCTACTGTTATTTAGTCTCACACACTTTTTGGTTCATTCTTTGGGCCCAAACATATTATATGGTTGTAGATGTTGATCATGTAAAGTGTCCTTCTACTAGTTCTTGATATACTATTTAGGAGAAGGAGAGCATGGGACCGAGCCGAGGCTTGCGATGCTTATTAAATTTCTTTGTTTATTTGGTTATTTTGGAAAATATAATTTTATTCATAGTTTCATGACTTATTATATACTCTCTTTACTTATTTTATATGAGATGTGCATAATTTGTGTGAAATATTAATGTTTTAATACTAAGTATAATTTTTGATCATTTTTTTAAGTAGTCCAATTGAGTCGGTTTACTATTTTATTTATAAATCTCACCCTAATAATCCAAATTGTATGGTTCATGTTTTTTAGGATTCCTTATTTAATTTTTCACATATCATTAGAAGGAATAATTGTCCCATTCTTCTATTTTAATGTTCATATGGACCACAAAATAAGACCCACAGAATCTGTGAAGAAACTGTCCCATCCATGAAGATTTAATTGTTGGGCTCCATCACGAAGTCCAAATTCCTTTATTCTCATGATGTAATCATAAAATCAAACTGATATATTTTCATGTGAAAGAGGAGATATAGACGGCTTACTTTGTTAAAGAAAGTTTGTGGATTTGAAGGCATATTCCTATTGATAAGTCATTCACATTTCATCCGTCTAAAAAGCATGGATTGAAATGGACAGTTTAACTTTTTTTAATCAAACCACCATAACTTTGGACCCATAAGTTCAAATGCCTCCAAATTTTTCGAGTAGTCGGAAAATATTATTATATGAAACTTTTAAGAAGGATATATCTCGATATTCTTCTGTCTCAATGTTCACATCATCGATCCAAGTGGAGGGACAGATTGGGAATGCAAACAGTCCACTTCCTTGGGCTATAAATACATCCCCATCCTCTCCTTCAAAGGAGTTGGAATTTAAGAAGAGAGTAGAATCAATTGGCACTAAAAAAGTCTTGAAAAGGCTATATAGGACCTTACATACTCAAGTTTTTACTTGAGAGACCTTTCCTCCTCTCTTTGTTTTCATTTACTTTTCTTTTCTTCTTTGTTGTAGTCTTGTAAGTGTTTGTTTTTTTAATTCTGTTTTAATGGAATATTGTTCTTCAATATATATTATTCTCATCTACATTTTGTAGTTTAATATTATTTTTCTTAAAATAGTTTAAATTTAGTTGGATCCATTTCACTTATTTTGCTTTCTCAATAAATCTAAAGTTTGTTTTTAATTATCATCATTGTTTGTGTGTGTGTTTGTCGCACCAATCTTTTCTTTTCCCTTTCTTTTTATTCTCTTATTAATTTATCATCATAATAATTATAAACATATTATTAATCATCTCAATGGATGAGTAAATATCTCATTGGTGTGAGTTATAATTTAGGGATGTTAAGCGATTGAGATTTTATACTCGATGAGTATTCTTTAATTTAACATCGTGTATGTTGGACTTAACATGTCACAGATTAATGACTTGTTTTGTTTAAAGTGTGGTTTCCATGGATTATTGGAACCATAAATACTCTACCACCAACAAGATCTAATTGATATTAGAACCCTAAGTTAATTTACAGATTGTATTAAAGCCTTAACACTTAGGAATTCTAATCAAGTTTATCTTGTGAAATGGGTGTTAATTTAAATGAAATATAATGCAAAGCTCAAGGATATCACAAGCTTAACTACCTAATGATAAACTCACCCCAATTTTTATCAATTTTTTAAATCAATCTTAATCAATCAATCATTTCATAAGATCTACAAACAACCCCCCCCCCCAGAATTAAAATACAATCTACTAAAAACTAACGACTATTAAAAAGTATCATCACTGAGGATTTGACCCGAGTGTTGCTATACACATTAGTAGAGCATCGGAACTTTGACTGGTTGATAGGTGACAATCGCTCATGCTTATCAAATGGCATAGTTTCCGGGGATGGTGCTTTAAGTATTCATTAGTTTCTGGTTATTGTAAAAAAACAAAAAAAACAAAATTTAAAAAAAACTAAAAAAAACACAAAGAAAAACTCGTCTTCCTTATAAAAATCATAAATAGAAAACACAAAGAAAAAACTATCTTCCTCTTTCTTCCAAATCTCTCTGAATGCCCCGTAGCCTCCCAAACCATCCCTCGGATTTGTTTGACCCTGAAATTGAGCGAACTCTTTGCCAACTTAGGAGGAACTTAAGAGATAATCAACTAATTGAAGAACCAGTCCTTGTCTGACCAGTTAAATTAGATATAGACAATCCTAGGGAACAAACACTTAAAGAACTTGCTACCCCGGATATGAATTACCAACCTATTGGTATTAAATATCCAAACATAGAGGGTAACATTGATCTCAAATAGGGTTTTATTCATCTTCTTCCTCATTTCCACGGGCTAGCCGGTGAGGATCCACATCTCCACCTTAAAGAGTTACAAGTAGTGTGCTCTACCATGAAGCCTTCAGGGGTTTCTGAGGAACAAATCAAACTCCGAGCATTTCCTTTCTCCTTAGCTGACACTGATAAGTCATGTATCTACTACCTTCCTCCTGTTTCCATAACCACATGGAATGAAATGAATTGACTCTTCTTAGATAAATTCTTTCCTGCTTCTCTTACTTCTTCTATCCGAAAGGAAATATGTGGTATCCGTCAGTTCCCAAGTTAATCACTCCAAAAATACTAGGATATGTTCAAAAAGATTGTGGAAACCTACCCACACCACCAAATACCTGACAAACTCTTGATCCAATACTTCTATGAGGGTTTATTGGAAATGGAGAGAACTATCATTGATGTCATAAGTGGCGGTGCTCTTGTTGATAAAACTCCTACAGCTGCAAGAGATATTATAAGAAACATGGATGCGAACACACAACAATTCCATACTCAAGAACATACTCAATTCAAACAAGCCCAAGATAATCAATAAATAGAGCTGAACAAGATGACCGAGTGCATTAGTGAACTTACAGGTCTTTTGTGTCAACTAGTTGTGGCTACCAAATCCCCAACCTCATCTTCTCCACAATCAATGTTTCCTAGACCTGTCAAAAACTGTGGAATATTCAACTCTTCATCTCATCCAACTAACACATTTCCACAACTTCAAGACTATCAATCTGATTCATCTAGACCAATGGAGCTCAATGCATCATATGCTCAGCGGAACACCAACCCTCAACTATGAGGTCATTTTGTTAGAAACTCCAACCAACCTCACTCTGAGCCCTTCTCTTCTTCCTATAACCAAGGCCTGAGGTAAGGTAATCCCATCTCTCATCGCCCTCAATTCCCTCCTCAAAACCCAAACTAGTTTCAATATTGTCAAGGTGTTGGTAACTTCCAACAACCTTATCCTTTTATTCCTCAAACTCAAAGAAAAAATCCTCCTCCTGGATTCCAATATCCTAGTGAGCCTTATCAATTCCAAAACCAATACAATCACTTTCCCAAGAAAAAAAATCTAGGTAATACCAATCCATGAAAAGCCTCTTCTTCCAAGAAACCATGGGAAAGTGAAATGGAAGATATTTCCTCCTTCACCTGTTCTAGCCTCAAGAACATTGAAACCCAAATTGGTCAAATTTCATCCCACCTTAGTCAGCAGCTACCATCCAATTCTTCCCAACTTCCAGCTCAACCATTACCCAAACCCCAGGGTAATGTAAGTGGAATTGCACAAATATCGGGGAAGAAAATTTCTATGTCTCAAGATAATTCATCCAAACCCACCCCACTTGAATGTTTACCTAGAAAATAAAAAGAAAAAGAAACTTTAAAAGGAATCTGAAGTCATTCCCTCACCTCCTTATATTCCACATAGAAACCCAATTCCTTTTCCTCAAGATGCTTATAATCCAAAGAAGTCCTTTGAACCTGATCCTAAAATTCTTGATATATTTAGACGTGTTGAATTAAACATTACCCTCTTAGATGCCATAAAAAAATTCCTAAGTATGCTAAGTTTCTTAAGGAATTGTGCACCCATAAGAGGCAACTTATGACCTTTGAAAATGTTTCCACCCAATAGTCAATTCCCAAAAAGTGAAAAGATCTAGGGACCTTTACGGTTCCATGCCATATTGGAAGTTCCAACTTCGATGATGCACTCATAGACCTAGGAGCCTCAATTAATTTCATGCCCACATCCATCTTCTCCATCCTTGGTCTAGGTCTATTACATCCAATGGGTGTTGTCATCCAGTTATCCAATCGAAGCACAACTAGTCCTGAGGGAATAATTGAGGATGTCCTTGTCTGAGTAAATGATCTTATCTTCCTAGATGATTTCTATGTCCTTAACATAGATGGTGAGACAAAATCTTCTCGATCTCCCCTAATTCTAGGAAGAACTTTCCTTATGACAACTAAAACCAAGATTGATGTCCATTCAGGCATATTATCCAAGGAATTTGGTGACCAACTGGTCAAGTTCATTATTTTTGAATCCATAAAATATCCATCAGAGAATGAATCTACGTTCTCTATCCATTCTTATGAAACTCTCTATAAGAGTGTGTTGCATCCCAATTCATCATGTTCTTCATGTTCTACCGATAGAGGATTTTGTGAATATTTCATCCTCATTAACCAAGTCATAAATGGAGAAGTTGATGTTGACATTACAAATGAAAACTCCATTGACCTAAAGGATCTTGAAAACTCTTTGGAATCCCATCTCACCTCTAGCCTCCACTGCTCCAACTAGGATGGTAATGGGGGAAATGAACAAGCATGTTCATTTTTTGATTCAAATCTGATTATCCAACATTCATCATTTCATATCCAAGATTCTGGAAATTATGTTATATGTGAGGTGAACCCTGAACCAATGTGTTTATATTGTCCCTATGGTAGTGATTTTTTTGATATTTGTTCTATAATTAATAAAGTGATCATTGGTGATTTTGAAATTGACTATTCTTTGGCGAACAACATTGATATAAAGGATATTGAAAATTTTATTCATTCCTATAACAACACTGATCTTTATTACTATACATCGGTAAGTGAATAAATAAATGAGTCAAAAAAAATTGGGATCTCATACTATGGTTTTGTGTTATCTAATCCTTACATAAATTCACCATCAAAATTGAAACAAATTCCTAAATTTCCAAGCATTGAAAACCAGAACTTTGTGGATAACATCATTCCTCAAGTTGGAGACCAAAGGGATGGCAGTCATATTCTCTTTCCACCCCAATTGAATTGCAAGATAAACAAAAAGGAAGGGATGAAATTATCCAATGAATCATTAGGCCTACCAAAGGAAAAGTTTTTCTGGAATCACACTAGAGTTGAGAAAATATGATGGCTCCTTCAGACAATGGGTAGTCCACTGCAACTATATAGATGTAGAAAAATAAATGCAGTGCTTCTTGGGAGGCAACCCATGTTTTATTTTACTTCTATGAAATTTTAATTTCTTTCTAGTTTTTAATTATATGAATAATTATTTTTCTTTTTCAGGTGGAATCCCATATGAGGCACCCCAACTTCTACAGTTGACCGACCACTAGATGGAGATGAAAACCCACCAAATCCAAACCAGGGGAACCTCTTTATCTTTAAATCCTCCTCTCTCTCTCTCTCTATCTCACTTTCTTTTTCTTCTTATCTCTTTAATTTTTTTATCACTTTCTTAATCAGACCCTTTTCTTTTCTATTTCTCTTTTCTGTGGGTGTGTATTATAAAAAAACTAAAAAAAATAAAAAAAATAAATAAAAATCATAACAAAAAAAATTAGAAAAATCAAGAGTCATGCTTACTCACCATCGAGTTTTGAAATTTTGTCTAACCATTTTGGGGAGTCCAAAGGCATTTTATCATCTCAAAAATTTTGTATTTTTATCATGACTTTGGATAAATAATGTTGTGTCAAAACCAACACATTTTGAATGCTCAATTTTTTTATTTGGAAAATGATTTTTCCCACCTGTGAGGAACAACATTTGATTTCATGCCAAGGATACCTATGGCCATCTTTTCAAAATGAGTGTTTTTTTCACCCCCATTTGTGAATCTTGAGTTTTTGGACCTTCGAGCTGAATTCCCTACTTTAGTGTGCATTAATATGATAGAGGAATTTTCTGAACCACATGAGAATCACAATAGCCAAATATCATCCCATTTCCCTTACATTAATCCTCCTTTTGAAATCCCCTTAGAGCATATGAAAACCTTTTCTTTGATAACCACATTACAAGCCCAATACATTTTCCCACCCAATATCAATATGGATTTTCATTGCATATTTATTCTGAAATTTAAGTGTGGGGGGGATGGATTTCATTTTGGGTACCCTTTGTTGATTTCACCATATTATCATATGCTTTAGGGAAAACATCAATTTTAAAGTGGGGGAGAGGTTTTCATATAGTGTGTTTTGGGAATGTATATATGATTATGACATATTGCTCAAATTTTATTGAAAAGTGTTCAAGAAAAAAAATGAAACAAAAAAGAAAATGGGTTTTGTCTTGGGATGGTCAAAAAACACTATTTCTCAGCTTTTGATCTTGTTATAACTATTACAATTAGTGTCGTGAGGAGATCAATCATGGGTTAGGATATGAGTGTGAGATCTGTTTCAAGTTCAACTATTGAAAAAAAGAAAAAAAAGAACACTTGCATTGTATTCTTATGTCATTGGGAGAGGTTTTGTGTTTTGTAAATATTGCATCTTCTCATTCCCTTCATATTAACTTCCACTTTTGTGTCTTATTTTAAATTTTCATTACCTCATAAATATGTGTTTCCATTTCCTTTCATGTCTCATTTCAAAAAAAATGGGCATTTATTTTTCTATGTTGGAGTTTTAACCCTATTCTTCTCTCTCTTAGACATTATATTCCTTCCGTCCCATAGCTACATAAAACCCCTTTCAAAATACCTTTTGATTTCTGTGAACATTGTATAGGTATTAGAAGCTGAGAGCTCTTTCAAACTCTAATATTTTCACTTTTAGTTGGTGAAACCACAAATGAATTTTATCATCTTGAGAGGTGTGAGTTTTGAGTGTCCACCTTCTCCATTTCTAAATTTGGGCATGAAAAAATGAATTTTTTTAAACATTGTTTATGTAAAAAGTTTTGGTGAAATTCAATATGGATGAGGGAAATTTTCTAAACCTCCCCTGATTGGAGAAAACAAAATTTTAAAATTTTTCGGTGAGTGAAAATGATTTTTGTCATGTTTTTATATTTGTTGAACATGAGGACATGAACAAGAATAATTGTGGGGGAGTTGATGTTATTAATAGTTTCATGAATTATTATACGCTCCCTTTACTTATTTTATATGAAATGTGCATAATTTATTTGAAATATTAATGTTTTAATACTAAGTATAATTTTTTATCATTTTTAGAAGTAGTCCAATTGATTCAATTTACTATTTTATTTATAACTCTCACCCTGATGATCCAATTTCTATGGTTCTTCTTTTTTAGGATTCCTTATTTAATTTACCACATATCATTAGAAGTAATAATTGGCCCATTATGCCATTTGAATGGTCATATAAACCACACAAGAAGACCCACAAAATCTTTGAAGAAACTGGTGCATCCATGAAGATTTAATTTTTGGGCTCCATAAAAAAGACCAAATTCCTTTATTCTCCTCAAAAGTCATGGGGGACTATGTAAGGAGTCTTGGATAAACATTTCAAGTCCCAACATGAAAGACAAGGGGCCCAAATTATTCATTTAAACTCAACCCACCATTCTGGACGGGAAATAAAATCAGTACACTATTCATGACATATATCATGATGTAATTCCCCAATAAAGATGATATTTTTTAGTGTGAAATAGGAGATATATGCAATTGACTTTATTGAAGAAAGTGTGTGGATTGGAAGGCATATTATTATTTATAAACCCATTCACATTTTGTCCTTCTAAAAAGTATGGATTGAAATGGACAGTTTAAGTTTGTTTAATCAGACTGCCAAAACTTTGGCCACATAAGTCCAAATGCCTCAAAATTTTAGAGTATTCAGAAACAATTATTATATATAACTTTTAAGAAGGATATATCTCGAGATTCTGCTGTTTGGATGTCCAAATATTCGAGCCAAGTGGAGGTACATATTGGGAATGAAAATAGTCAACTTCCTTGGGCTATAAATACATATCCCTCCTCTCCTTCAAAGGAGTTGGAATTTATGAAGAGATGAGCATAAATTGGCACTAAAAAGCCTTTAAAAAGTCTTGGGAGGACATTTAATACTAAAGTTTTCACATGAGAGGCCTTTCCTCCTCTCTTTGTTTTCATTTACTTTTGTGTTCTTCTTTGTTGTAGTCTTGTAAGTGTTTGTTTTTGTAATTCTGTTTTAATGAAAGTTTGTTCTTCAATATCTTTTATTCTCATCCACCTTATGTAGTTTAATATTAATGTTCTTAAAATATTTTAAATCTAGTTGAATCCCCTTTACTTCTTTTCCTTTCTCAATCAATCTAAAGTTCATTTTTAATTATCATCATTGTTTGTGTGTGTGTCCGTTGCACCAATATTTTCTTTTCCCTTTCTTTTTCTTCTCTTATTAATTTATCATCATAATCATTATAAACAGATTATTAATAAATTCAATGGATGAATAAATCTCTCATTAGGGGGAGTTATAATTTAGGTATGTTAATCTATTGAGAGTTTTTTCTCGATGAGTATTCTTTAATTTAACATTGTGTATGTTGGAATTAACATTTCATGGATTAATGACTTGTTTTGTTTAACGTGTGGTTTCCATGGATTATTGGAACCATAAATACACTACCATAAACAATCTCTAATTGACATTAGAACCCTATGTTAAGTTAAGGCTTGTATTAAATCCTTAACACTTAGCAATTCCAATCAAGGTTATCTTATTAAGTGGGTGTTAATTTAAATGAAATATAATGCAAAGCTCAAGGATATCACAAGATTAACTACCTAATGATGAACTCACCCCAATATTTATGAATTTTTTAAATCAATATTAATAAATCAATCATTTCATAAGCTCTGAAAACAAACCCCCCTAATCAAAATACAATCAACTAAAAACAAATGACTATTAAAAAGTATCATCACCGAGGATTCAACACGAGTGCTGCTATACACATTAGCAGAGAATCAGAACTTTGACCGATCGATAGGCAACAATCGGCTGTGCTTATCAAATGGCGTTGTTGCCATTGATGGTTCTTTAAGTAGTCATTAGTTTCTGGTTATTGTAAAAAAAAGAAAAAAATAAAATTTTAAAAAAATTGAAAAGAAAACACAAAGAAAAACCTACCTTCCTCATAAAAATCATACACAGAAAACAAAAAGAAAAAAAATGTCTTCATCTTTCTTCCAAATCTCTCTGAATGCCCCGTAGCCTCCCAAACAATCCCACAAATTTTTTTGACCCTGAAATTGAGAGAACTCTTTGCCAACTTAGGAGGAACTTAATAGATAATCAACTCATTCAAGAACCAGTCCTTGTCCAACCAGTTAAATTAGATATGGATAATCCTAGGGAATAAAAACTTAAAGAACTTGATGCCCCTGATATGAATTACCAACCTATTGGTATTCAATATCCAAAAATAGAGGCTAACTTTGAACTCAAATATAGTTTTATTCATCTTCTTCCTCATTTCCATAGGCTAGCCGGTGAGGATACACATCTCCACCTTAATGAGTTCCATGTAGTGTGCTCTACCATGAAGCCTCAAGGGGTTTCTGAGGAAAAAATCAAACTCTGAGAATTTCATTTCTCCTTAGCTGACACTGCTAAGTAATGGATCTACTACCTTCCTCCTGGTTCCATAACCACATGGAATTACATGAAGTGATTCTTCTTAGATAAATTCTTATATGCTTCTCACACTGCTTCTATCCGAAGGGAAATAAGTGGCATCTGTCAGTTCCCAAGTGAATCACTCCATGAATACTAGGAGAGGTTCAAAAATCTTGTGACAACCTGCCCACACCACCAAATCTGTGACCAATTGACCCAATACTTCTATGAGGGGTTATTGGAAATGGATAGAACTCCCATTGATGCCACCAGTGGCAGTGCTCTTGTTGATAAAACTCCTATAGCTATAAGAGATCTTATAAGGAACATGGCTGCGAACACACAACAATTACATACTCGAGAACATGCTCAAGTAAAACAAGCCCAAGATAATCAATAAATAGAGCTGAACAAGATGACCAAGTGGATGAATGAACTTACAGGTCTTGTGAGACAACTAGCTATGGCTACCAAATCCCCAACCTCATCTTCTCCATAATCAATGTTTCCTAGACCTGCCAAAAACTGTGGAATCTGCAACTCTTCATCTCATCCAACTAACACATTTCCATAACTTCAAGAGGATCAATCCAATTCATCTGGACCAATGGAGATCAATGCAGCATATGCTCAGCAGAACATCAACCCTCAACTATCAGGTCAATTTGTTAAAAACTTCAACCAACCTCACTCTGAACCCTTCTCTTCTTCCTATAACCAAGGCCTGATGTATGGTAATCCTATCTCTCATCCCCCTCAATTCCCTCCTCAAAACCCAAAACAGTTTCAATATGGTCAAGGTGTTGGTAACTTCCAACAACCTTATCCTTTTATTCATCAACCTCAAAGGAACAATCCTCATCCTAGATTATAATATCCTAGTGAGCCTTCCCAATTCCAAAACCAATACAATCATTTTCCTAAGAACTAAAATCAAGGTAATCCCAATCTGGGACAAGTCTCTTCTTCCAAGAAACCAATGGAAAGTGCAGTGGAAGATCTTTCCTCCTTCACTCATTCTGTCCTCAAGAACATTGAAACCCAAATTGGTCAACTTACATCCCACCTTAGTCAGCAGAAACCATCCAATTCTTCCCAACATCCAGTTTAACCATTACCCAACCCCAAGGGTAATGTAAGTGAAATTGCACTTAGATCGGGGAATCAAATTTCTATGCCTCAAGATAAGTCCTACAACCCCCCCTGAATGTTGAACTAGAAAATGAAAAAAAAAACTTGAAAAGTAATTTGAAGTCATTACCTCACCTCCTTCTATTCCACATAGGAACCCAATTCCTTTTTCTCAAGCTGTTTCTAATCCAAATAAGTCCTTTGAACCTGATTCTAAAATGCTTGACATGTTTAAACGTTTTGAATTCAACATTCCCCTCTTAGATGCCATAAAACAAATTTCTTAAGTATGCCATGTTTCATAAGGAATTGTGCACCCATAAGAGGCAACTTAGGACCTTTGAAAATGTTTCCACCCAAAAGTCTATTCCTATAAAGTGCAAAGATCCAGGGACTTTTATGGTTCCATTCCAAATTGGAAGTTCCAACTTCGATGATTCACTCATAGACCTAAGAGCCCCAATTAATGTCATGCCCAAATCCATATTCTCCAACCTTGGTCTAGGTCCCTTACATCCACCAGGTGTTGTCATCCAATTAGCTAATCAAAGAACAACTAGTCCTTGAGGGAATAATTGAGGATGTTTGTCCGAGTTAATGATCTTATCTTCCCAACCAATTTCTATGTCCTTGACATGGAAGGTGAGACGACCTCTTCTCAATCTCCCCTAATTCTAGGATGACCTTTCCTTATGACATCTAAAACCAAGATTTATGTCCATTCAGGCATATTATCCATGGAATTTGGTGACCAACTGGTCAAGTTCAATATTTTTAAATCCATGCAATACCCATCATATAATGAATTTGTATTCTCTATCCATTGTTATGAAACTCTCTATGAGATTATGTTGAATCCCAATTCATCATGTTCTTCCTGTTCTACTAATAGAGGAGTTTGTGAATATTTCATCCTCATTAACCAAGTCATAAATAGAGAAGTTGATGTTGACATTACAAATGAAAAACTCCATTGATCTAAAGGATCTTGAAAACTCTTTGGAATTCCATCTCACCTCTGGCCTCCACTGCTCCAACTTGGATGGTAATGGGGGAAATAAACAGGCATGTTCATTTTTTGATTCAAATCTGATTATCCAACATTCATCATTTCCTATCCATGATTCTGGAAATTATGTTATATGTGAGGTGAAACCTGAACCAATGTGTTTATATTGTCCCGATGGTAGTGATGTTTGTGATATTTGTTCCCTAATTAATAAAGTGATCATTAGTGATGTTGAAATTAACTATTCTTTGGCAAACAACATTGATATAAAGGATATTGAAAAAATTATTCAGTCTTATGACTCCAATGATCCTCATTATTGTACATCAGTAAGTGATGAAATAAATGAGTAAAAAAATTGGTATCTTATACTCTAGTTTTTTTTATCTAATCCTTACATAAATGCACCATTAGATTTGAAACAAATTCCTGAATTTCTGAGCATTGAAAACTAGAACTTTGTGGATAACATGATTCCTCCAGTTGAATACGAAAGGAATGATAGTCATATTCTCTTTCCACCCCCATTTAATTGCAATCGAAACAAAAGGTAAGTGATGAAATTATCAAATAAATCATCAGGCCTCCCAAAGGAAAAGTTTTTCTGGAAGCACACTAGAGTTGAGAAAATAAAAAGGCCCCCATCAGACTGTGGGTAGTCCACTGAAACTATCTAGCTGTAGACAAATAGAAGCAGCACTTCTTAGGAGGAAACCCATGTTTTCTTTTACTTTTATGAAATTTTAATTTCTTTCTATTTTTTCATTAGATGAATAATGATTTTTCTTTTTTAGGTAATATCCCACATGAGGCACCCCAACTTCTACAGTTTACCCACCACTGGATGGAGATGACAACCCACCAAATCAAAACCAGGGGCACCTCTTTCCCTTTAACTCCTCTTCTCTCTCTCTATCTCTTTTCTTCTTCTTCCTCTCTCTTTAATTTTTTTACCACATTCTTCATCAGACCCTTTTCTTTTCTCTTTCTCTTTTTTGTGGGTGTGTATTATAAAAGAACTAAAGAAACCTAAAAAACAAAAAAAAATTATTACAAAAAAATACAAAAAATCAAGAGTCATGCTTACTCACCATCGAGTTTTGAAATTTTTTCCAACCATTTTGGGGAGTCAAAAGACATGTTTTCATCTAAAAAATTTTGTATTTTCATCATGACTTTGTATAAATAATCTTGTGTCAAAACCAACACATTTTGAATGTTCAATTTTTTTATTTGGAAAATGATTCTCCCCACCTGTGAGAAACAACATTTGATTTCATGCCAAGGCTACCTTAGGCCATCTTTTTAAAATGAGTGTTTTTTTTCACCCCCATTTGTGAATCTTGAGTTTGTGGACCTTCAAGCTATATTTCCTACTTTAGTGTTCATTAATATGATAGAGACATTTTTTGAACCACATGAGAATCACAATAGCCAAATAGCCTCCCATTTCCCTTACATTAATCCTCCTTTTGAAACCCCTTCGAGCCTATGAAAACCTTTTCTATGATATCCACATTACAAGACCAATACCTTTTACCACCCAATATCAACATGGATTTTCTTTGCATATTTATTTTGAAATTTAAGTGTGTGGGGGGGTGGATTTCATTTTGGGTTCCCTTTGTTGATTTCACCATATTATCATATGCTTAAGGGAAATCATCCATTTTAGTGTTGGGTATAGGTTGTCATCCATTGTGGTTTGGGAATGTATATATGATTATGACATATTGTTCAAATTTTATTGACAAGTGTTCAAGAAAAAAAATCAAAAAAAATCAAAAAGAAAAAGAAAATGGGTTGTGTCTTGGGTAGGTAAAAAATCACTATTTCTCAGCCTTTGATCTTGTTATAAATATTACAATTAGTTTCATGAGGAGATCAGTCATGATTTGGGATATGACTGTGAGATCTGTTTCAAGTTCAACTTTTGAAAAAAAAAGAAAAAAAAGAACACTTGCATTATATTCTTATGTCATTGGTAGAAGTTTTTTGTTTTGTAAATATTCCACCTTATCATTCCCTTCATATTTCCTTCCAATTTTGTGTCTTATTTCACATTTTAATTCCCTCGTAAATATGTATTTCCATTTCCTTTCATGTCTCATTTCAAAAAAAATGTGCATTTCTTTTTCCATGTTGGTGTTTTACCCCTCTTCTTCTCTCTCTTGGACATTATATTCCTACCATCTCATAGACACATAAAAAACCCTTAAAAATACCTCTTGATTCTTGTGAACTTTGGATAGGGATTGGAAGATGAGATCTCTTTCAAACTCTTAGATTTTCACTTTTGGTTGGTGAAAGAGTGAACCTCCACAAATGAATTTTATCATCTTAAGAGGTGTGAGTTTTGAGTGTCCACATTTTCCATTTCTAAATTTGGCATGAAAAAATGAATTGTTTTTGAAACATTGTTTCTGAAACAAATTGTGGTGTAATTCAATATGGATGAGTGAAATTGTCTAAACCTCCCCTAATTGGGGAAAAGAAAATTTAAATATTTGTTGGTGAGTGAAAATGATTTTTGTCATGTTTTTATATTTGTAGCACATGAGGACATGCACAAGACTAAGTGTGTGGGATTTGATGTTATTCATAGTTTCATGACTTATTATATACTCTCTAAACTTATTTTATATGAAATGTGCATAATTTGTGTGAAATATTAATGTTTTAATACTAAGTATAATTTTTGAGCATTTTTAGAAGTAGTCCAATCGAGTCAGATTACTATTTTATTTATAACTCTCACCCTACTAATCCAAATTGTGTGTTTCTTCTTTTTTAGGATTCATTATTCAATTTCCCACATATCATTATAAGGAATAATTGGCCCATTCTTCCATTTTAATGCTCATATAGACTACATAAGAAGACCCATAGAATCTGTGAAGAAACTGGCCCATCCATGAAGATTTAATTTCTGGGCTCCATCAGGAAGTCCAAATTCCTTTATTCTCCTCAAAATCTCGGGGAAAATGTAAAGAGTCTTGGATAAAACTTTTAATTCCCAACACGAAATACAAGGGGCCCAAATTATTCTTTTAAACTCAGCCCACCATTCTGGCTGGGAAATAAAATCAGTACACTATTCAGGACATATCTCATGATGTAATCATCCAATTAAGCTGATATTTTTTTGTGTGAAAGAGGAGATATGGGAATATGACTTTGATGAAGAAAGTGTGAGTATTTGAAGTCATATTCCTATTTATAAACCCATTCAAATTTCATCCTTCTAAAATGTATGGATTGAAATGGATAGTTTAACTTTGTTTAATCAAACCGCCATAACTTTGGCCCCATAGGTCCAAATGCCTAAAAATATTTAAATTAGTCGGAAAACATTATTATATAAAACTTTTAAGAAGGAGATATCTTGATATTCTTCTCTCTATATTTCCAAAACATCGAGCCAAGTGGAGGGACATATTGGGAATGCAAAAAGTCCACTTCCTTGGGATATAAATACATCCCCCTCCTCTCCTTCAAAGGATTTGGAATTTCAGAATATAGGAGCATCAATTGGCACGAAAAAAGTCTTTCCAAAGGCTTGGGAGGACCTTCCATACTCAAGTTTTCACTTGAGAGACCTTTCCTTCTCTCTTTGTTTTCATTTACTTTTGGGTTCTTCTTTGTTTTAGTCTTTTAAGTGTTTGTTTTTGTAATACTGTTTTAATGAAAGTTTGTTATTCAATGTCTCTTATTCTCATCCACCTTATGTAGTTTAATATTAATTTTCTTAAAATAGTTTAAATCCAGTTGAATCTTCTTCACTTATTTTGCTTTATCAATCAATCTAAAGTTTGTGTTTAATTATCGTCATTGTTTGTGTGTGTGTCTATCGTACCAATATTTTCTTTTCCCTTTATTTTTATTATCTTATTAATTTATCATCATAATCATTATAACCAGATTATTAATAATTTAAATGGATGAGTAAATCTCTCATTTTGGTGAGTTATAATTTAGGGATGTTAAGCGATTGAGAGTTTTTTCTCGATGAGTGTTCTTTAATTTAACATTGTGTATGTTGGACTTAACATGTCATGGATTAATGACTTGTTTTGTTTAGCATCTGGTTTCCATGGATTATTGAAACCATAAATACACTACCATAAACAAGCTATAATTAATATTACAACCCTAAGTTAATTTATGACTTGGATTAAATCCTTAACACTTAGGAATTCTAATCAAGGTTATCTTGTGAAGTGGGTTTTAATTTAAATGCAATATAATGCAAAGCTCAAGGATATCACAAGATTAACTACTTAATAATGACCTCACCACAATATTTATCAATTTATTAAATCAATCTTAATCAATCAATCATTTCATAAGCTCTGAAAACACCCCCCCAATCAAAATACAATCAACTAAAAACAAATGACTATTAAAAAGTATCATCACCGAGGATTCGACCCGAGTGATTCTATACAGATTAGCAGAGCATTGGAACTTTGACCGGTCGATAGGAAAAAATCAGCCTCACTTATCAACATATATTGTGAATTTATGTAGTGTATATATTTTGGTTGTTTTCTTAGAACATAACATGTTGCATCATCTTTTGTATGGAATGAGGCTTGGTCATTTATCTTTCCAATATTCCCTTGTTTATTTCAGTTGTATGTTGTTTACTATTTATACTAATGTATTATTATTGATTATACAATGTTACACTATACCAAAGAGGGAATAGTTTCCCCGCTATCACACCCTTAGACCTCATTGCTAGTCGGAAACCTCTGGCATTTGGGTAAATTTTCTTGAGGTCATGTGGCCAACTGGGTACGGGGCACCAATTGAGTGGAATCCAGATCCGGGACGTTACAAAATGATTCCCAAATAATAGTTTAATTACTTGGGATGATTAATGATTTAGGAAAATTAATATCTTGTTTAAACATAATTATAAAATAATTATGTATTGGTCATGCAGAATTCCTAAATAATTAGTTGATGCATTTTATTTGTACACTTTCATCCATGTAAAAAATGATCGTAAAACGATAATATGAGATAGATGAAGAAATAAATGTGTATTAAATAACCCAACCTTGAAATAAAATGGAAAATGTACCTCACTACACACAAATTACCCGTTTTATTATAGTTCTCATCCAATAGAATATTGGACCATCATGTTATTCATGTGGAAAAAATAAAATAAAATAATCTAATAGAGATAGGAAGACAAATATAGTAGTAGGTCTCTCAAGAAGAAACATGACTTCCTTTTCCATTGGTTTTCTCTATTTGAATCCCCTTAAAAATTTCTATAAGGTCACACATGTGAAATCACTCTTACCCTAAAAGATAAATCTTCAAAATTAATAGGTGGAAAAATTGAAATTGAAATATGGTCATAACCACAGTGAAAAACTTTTCCACTATAGGCATTTTAATTTTATCCTTACTACACCTACTTTAAAATGATGGAATATATTTCCTTATAATATGAATCATAGATACCTTGTGATCTCATAAAAAATATATTTATAATTAACTTCATTCAACATACATGACCATTTTTTGTACATGTTCCTTACTTCATCCTCATCCAATAACCAAATTCACAACAATACTGTAGCCATGGGAAATTCTAGTTCAGATATCACTTGAGAGCTATTATATTTTCACATATAACATAGCCAAAAGTATTTCAAACCATTCACAACTCAGTCATTTATCTCACTATGGAGTTCCTAATTTTCCTCTATCATTTTAGTGATTCTTTCATTCTTCTTCCTTTGTCGTACTATCATTTCCACCCTTACATAGCCAAATACACATTTAGATTACCCATATGTGTGCCTAATGTATCACATTATACATTTAAACATCCATTGGATAACATTAACATGAACATTGTCATAGTGATAATTTAATCTCTCTTTTGGAATCTATTCTCTATATCATGTTCTTATAAGAATATCCTCCTCTAAAGATCTCATTTGTACCACGAACATCACTCATGCATACATGGAATTATTCATCAACACATCGGCCTCACAATGGTTTAGTATATTAGTCAAAGCTTTAGAAGTTTCATCCATGGTAGTTCCTAGCCTCGTAGTGGTGTCGTATCTCAAGCCTAAAATTAATAGTAGAGATCATGGAAAATTTAAGTGGCTCTAGTAATATGGTTGAGTGATGAGGATGGTGGAAGAAAAATGGTCTCAGGTGGAGAATTGTGTGTGATGAAGGAGGCGCATTAGAATTGGATAAATGGTGTAATTTATATAAGTTGATTAGTATTCTATATGACTTCCTCCCATATCAGATTTCAGTAGGTTTGGGTAATCCTCAATAACTCAAGACTCATCCTTAGTTAGACAGTGAATTCCATAAGGGTGTCGATGCTCGCCCACAACCTCTTGTGCCACCTTTCACATGAGAGGCTATGAAAAATCATTATGCGCACATACCTCTACACTCCATTCTTGAACTATTCTCTCTTGTGTGTTCTTCTTATGATGCCCTGAAATTATAAAGTAAGAACATTGTATTCGATATCGTATATGACACACAACATATAGCATGTAAGGGAACATAATATCTCGAGACTTTACAATATATTTTATATTTTTAAAAAATTAAAGCTATAATATAACTTTCAATTCTCATGATTCTGATTCAGCGTGTGTCTCGTGCAATAATGACATTCCTCGATGACTTTCATTACACACAAGATCAAGTTTCACTGAACAAAAATATATTATTATTATATTATTATTTAATATAATAACACTTAACCAAGCCATTAAATTGATGTTTATGAATATGATTAACTAAAATATGAAAATATATGGATTAAAAAAATATAAAATGAATTTATTGGTTAATATTTAATTAAAAATTAATATAAGAACCAATTGAATATAAAGGTAATGTTTTGATAGAAAACTATTTTTTTGCCCACAAAGCAATTTTACCCTAATTAATTAAATTAATTACAATTAATGAGTTATATTAATGTAATATATATTATATATTCAGTCAAATATTTTTTAAATTCATCCAATAGATTTTATAGGCATAAGATAAGGACAAACCCAATTTTATGCATAAAAACCTACATTTTTATAAAGGTAGTTTTACCGCCTTTTAATGGTCAACCTATTTTAAATCCAATTTTTGGAACATTTATTGATTTTATATTTCAAAATAAACTTAATATTTGAAATAGGAACATAAAAATTAGCTTATATTAAATTTTTGGTATTTTTCTATGAAGTTTCATTTTTTGATGAATAGTGAAAATACTAAATTTTAATTCAAAACGGATTTTTCTTCTAAATCATTTATATGGTTAAATTATATTTTTAATTGGTTTTAAGTTTTATTTATATAAATTTTATATCAATTAATCCAATTTAGTTCATTTTAATCAATTTCACTATGATATTTAATATAAAAACATATCAAACTTTTGAATGTTTTACATTAAAACCCAACTTTGTCAGGCCATTTGCAGGATTAAGTTTAAATTAATTTCTACCTATTTAGTGAATTGAATTTGGAAAAATTTATTCCATATATTGAATCGTAATAATTTATAATTTATAATAATTTAAACATGATTTTTGACAAAAAATATGAGTGAAAGTAATTGAGAAACAATTATCTTAACAAAGGACTAAACCTTAAACCTAAGGGACAAAATGACCAAGACACTTGTCCAAAATCCATTTTATGACCGTATTTCTACCCTATAATCCCTTTTCTATAATTTTTTACGTTATTTTATTCACTTTTCATAGGAAAAACGTGGGTGGAATCCCCTTTCCAAAACATTACAAGAATGTCACTCCTCCTCCACTATAAAAAGACACTCACACAACCCACTTCCTCACAACCCTCAAGACACTTTGGATTGACCAATATCTTCCAAAATATCATTTAAATATCCCTAACCTCATCCAAGAATCCTATACTTGGTCATAAATCCATCCAATGAATCCATTTGGTGAAAAACAAAAGGACTTACCCAAATAAGAGGTTACATCCTTCCACAAGATCTTTCATTTTATTTTCATTCTCCACCCCCTCAATTATAATTATTCCATGATTAAATAATAAAATAAGTACAATTGATATACTTATATATTGTTATGTTAAGGTTTATAACTAAACTTACACACACATACATCTAATGGGTAACAAACCTACCATTTATGTGTAAGATGAACTATCGCCTCACAAAATAATGATTGTTTCTTTTTTCCTTTACCACCTCCCATGGATGGGAATTATGACGTACCTGATATTTATATATGATATATATCAAATTTATAATTTCTTTATTATTCTATAATTTTTATAAATAGAATGTACCTTTATGATTTCCATCTTCTGTAAATATGATAACATAATTTGTGGAAGTGTGGACTACCGCCTCCTCAAAATGATGCGATTCAGTTACGCTATACATAGAATATATAAAGGATGGTTTTAATAAACATAAGTAACATATATGAAATATATATGATAATTTATTATAATATACATATACATATATATCATATATGTTTCATTATTTTAAAATATGAAGTATAAATGAATGTAGCATTCATGCGTACGTGAGGCATACTGTCTCCATGAACGGTGAATTACAATTCCTATCTCAAAACTTTATGGATTATTATAAATAAATATGTACTTAATATATATAATAATTAAATAATTTTTTACATTATGGATATGATTAATTCATTGTCTATGTAATAATAACAACAAGTTAAAACATACTCGCAAACTAGGAAATTAACACCCAAAATATTGAAAATAATGAAATAATAATAACAAATGTGAAATAAGATATTATAAGAAGTTAATATATTGATATGGTTATAGTATGCATTACTAACATGTTTAAAACCCTTATAAGGTAGGTCAAATTATTTTCAGACTAAAATTAAATGTAAGGAAAGGTATTTTCTTGTCACCTTTTACATCGGTGAGACAAATGTCATTTTCACCAATTACTTCTTCGTGCGGTGTATCTACTTCCCATTTTGATTTATTATATCATGAATTATTTCATCTTCATGGTATTTAAAACACTAATTTAATTTTATTCATTTATGGTTCTTATGATTCAAATGTTTCAAAGTGGTATGGGACACTTTAGAATGTTTAAAGATTATTTTCCTCAAGAATTGTTTTATTGATCTTTAAAAGGTATTTCCATTCTTTAAGACATGATTTATTAGTATGCACTTAATTTATTATATATGGTGTAAATACTAATAATTTTACATATAATATCATGATTCATTCATTCTCTATAATATTTTTAGATTCAAATTAAATTATTTCATCAAATGGGATTTGAATTAAGTATTATCAAGTTAAAAAGAATTGCATAACCCAATTTCTTTCATTGGGTTATATTACTTCCTTGTTGATGTTAATACTCTAAGGTTGTGTGTGTAATCAACTTTTACTATCATTTTTTGTATCTACACATATTTTATTTGGATTTACATTTGACACACATAATTTATTCATTTCTTGAGTCTAAAATCAACGTTATGGTCTTTTCAAGGGTTTACTTCACAGTCTCATTTTATTTAGGATTATTTACACTTGAATTCACATTTGAGGAAATTATTTGATAATTTCTTAAAAACCCTATTAATTTTCATATCCTATACTTATTCATGACTTTTTTCAAGTAATGGTTCCATTTTTTCATTCTTTGGTACTGAAAAGTTTTTAAGAAACGTTTTTCATAAAACCTGTCTTTATTTCAATATTTAGTAGGAGAGCCTTTTTTCTTCTAAAAAACTTGTTTTATAAAATGTTTTTAACCATTCAAAAATTATTTATTAAATAAATTTTTACCCATTTTTTCTTTTATCAGTTTTTTAAAGGAACCTTCTTATTTATTTCCGATCAAGACATTTTTCTAACCTTTTTACCAAGAAAAAAGGAATATCCCTTTTACCTCATATGACATGTACTAATTAACCCACTATCATTTATTTGAATCTTACTTGGAATGTGTAAAAGGTTACATTTTAAATAATTTTTTTTAAAAACTAATTTTTAAATAAAATTATTTTCAAAAAAAATCAAAATAAAATGGATATTTTCCACAAAAATGTTTTCAAAAGATATTTTTATAGTATTTATATTCATCAGTGAAAATAACACGTTATTTTTAATCCAATTGGTATATGTTGTATTGATATCATACTTATTATTCATCTTAATGATTTATGATTGATTTCGACAAGGATATTACTGATATTCTCTACCTTTATTCCTTTTTGTATTCCACTTAAAATATTCAATTTCCTATGATAATTTAACATTGAATTCTACCTAATTATCCATATCATTTATCATATGATTATTTCCTAAACTTTATAATATTTTACATATGGTTTTCACCTTGAATTTTATTTGATATATGTGGAAATATTGATAAATCTAAATCTCTTAGTCCATACGTATGTTTGATAAGGGGCCTTGTTAAATCGATTATTATATATATGAGGAATGCTTTAAACTAGAACAATATGGTCAGGGTCTGGTTATAGATATCCCCATGATATATCAGTAGTATCATGGGATGATTCATTTAGATACCCTTAGATAGGTTTTTACCTGATATTCTAAACTGACGTGTGAAAGGTCTTAATGGTAATGGTACCATATACCTAGGAAACATGGAATCCAATAATTAAACATTTACCTCATTTCGATTCATTTATTATTTATCAATGATATTTTGCATCGATATATCTATGGATTCATTTCAATTTCAGTTTATTGATTAAATTTCATGTGTTTTGGTTATTACCTTTCCATATTATATATTCACTGAGTTTATTTATTTGATGGTATGTGTGTTTAGTTATTTAGCTTTCTATAATGAATAATGTCATTGATTCATTATTTATTCTTCTTTTCTTATCCCTTACTAAGAATTTGAGCTCACCCTTATTTTATTTCCTTTCCCTGTGAATCAATAAAGTTTACTAAGAATCATATGAATGGTTACACTAGATGAAATAAAATTATTATCCAATAAATAAAAAAATTATGTTGTAATTAGTGTATTTATTTATAATACAAGAATCATGTATATATTTGGTTTACCAAGAATTATAAACTCTTAGGTCCTTCAAGATATGATTCCTTGTAATCATGATAATTTAATGGTAGTAGACACTGGCTCCAGGCTTCTAGGGTCAGGTCGCTACAGTAGGTATTAGAGGAAGTTTAGTAGAAACCTTAGAAACTAGATTTAGGGAAACATAGATTACAGAACATAGCTATATCTTTGACTTTGAGGATAAGTATTGATGAACATCCTAGAATTTTAGTAAGGTAGATATTATGTGGTTCAACCAAGTAATATATCCCTATCTATATACTACAAATGGACATGGTTCTAGAACATATGTACTTAGGGGTGACAACTCCAACAACGTGTGTCGGGCCTGAATCGACGTAACCCGGTACGCAACAACGAGGATTACTGTGCACGTGGTTTGAAAATCCATAAGGATATGCTTAGGATAATTTATATTTTATTTATAGACCATTATAAAGGATTTGAATATATAATGACAATTATTGACCTAGGTTAAACCTTATACTAAGGAAAGAACTATATGGAAATAAAATGGATAAAGTGTTAAAGTATTGAGGTTGTTTTGAAAACCTTATTTAAAATGATATTTAGTGATTAACCTTATTTCAAGGATGTATATCATATTTATTTTGGAAATTATAGTAATATCGTTTTAAAATTAGACAACGAGTATGTCTGGTGACAACCCATCAAATCTAGAAAGGTCACGGGACTTGAACCCATGACCAAATGACGATAAGGGTTTAACACCATCCATTAACCAACATAGTATCCTTGTTAATATTTCATTTTTTATAGTTGAAATTTTTAATGAATAAATATTAATGATGAATGAGTAGTATCACTTTTTTATGTTTAGAGATTAATGTAATAACCATTTTGGATTTAGAGAATAGTTAGAGATAAATAGTTAGGCATGTCACTCATTTATGGGCCTTATGATCCATTAAACGTGTATTTTAGTGCTTTAGGCATCAAAGTTAATTTTTGGATATCCATTTCATGAAGTAATGGATGAATTATAAATTTATAATAGTAAAAAAGGATGAAAATTGTGTTTATATAAATATGTTATGTAAGTATATTTTATTATATTCATATTCAGTACAATAACTACTCAATTTTGGGAAAAGGATCTTAAAAAAATTATACTAATACATTTTTTTTAACTGATGGTGTTTTGAATCATCATATATTTATGGATTTCATAAACTAAACTTTCCATTGATCATTCACTTTTTTGTGATTTATGACCTCAATAACTCCCTATAAATATTTATGATTTTCCTCCATGTACATATCTCTACTTTACAATAATTTTCTCCAACGTAGAGACCTAGTTATATGTTAGTCTATCTAACCTTTTTACTTCCCATTCTATCTTTTTTAGAGGATGTTTTATGATTAATTCTCATGATGTGGGATTTAAAAATAGGAAATATCAAACAATTTATTTCCAAGTTCATGTTTAAATTTCAAGGACACAATTTAATTTATGTGGGGAGAATGTAACGCCCTGAAATTCTTCTGTAAGAACATTGTATGCGATAGTGTGTTTGACACACAACACTTAGCACATAAAGGAATATAATATCCTGAGACTTTACAATATACTTACTATTTTAAATAAAATAAAGCTATAATATAACTTGTAATGTACGTGATATTGTGTTATCATGCATCGCATGCAACAACTAATTTCTTTGAGGATTTTTGTTACACGCAAGACTGAGTTTCACCAAACAACAATAAATTATTATTTAATCTAATAAGACTTAACCTAGTAATTAAATTGATGGGTATAAATAGGATTAACTAAATTATTAAAATATATGTATTATGTATATATAAAATTAATTCATTGGTTAAAAATTAATTATAAATGAATATAAGAACCAATTGAATATAAAGGTAATGTTTTTATGGAAAACTATATTTACGCCCATAAATCTATTTTACCATAATAACTTAAATTAATTAATATTGGATAGTTATATTAATATATATATATATATATATATTATATTCAATAAAATATTTTTTATCTTTATCCAATATATTTTTTAGGCATACGATAAGAACAAACCCAATTTTATGCATAAATACATATATTTTTATAATGGTAGTTGTACCACCTTTTAATGGTGAACCAATTTTAAATCCAATTTTTAGAGATTTTATTGATTTGATATGTAAAAATAAACATAATTTTTTAAATAGGAAAATAAAAATTACTTGGAGAAAATTTTTGGGATTTTTCTGTATTGTTTCATTTTTTGATGAACAGTGAAAAATACTGAATTTTAATTCAAAAATTCTTTTTCATATAATTCATTTATATGATTAAATTATATTTTATTAATTGGTTTTAAAGTTTAATTAGTTAAATTTTACATCAATTAATCCAATTTAGGTCATTATAATCAATTTCACTTTGATATTGAATATAAAAACGTTACAAAAGTTTGAATGTTTTACTTTAAAATCCTACTTTGTCATCCCATCAACGAGATTAAATTTAAATTAATTTCTTCCACTTATGTGATTGATATTTTTAAAAATATATTTAATATATTTAATCATAATAAGTTATAATTTATAATATTTTAAACTTATTTTTTGACCAAAAATATTAGTGAGAGTGATTAAAACTAATTAAGGAAATTAAGATGAAAATTAGCTAAATAGGGGAATAAAAATTAAACCTAAGGGACAAAATGACCTATACATTTGTCCAAAATCCATTTTATGGAAATATTTATACTCTATCCTAAATTTTATATAATTGGGTCTATTTTTGGAGCCACTTTTCATAGTAAAAACGTGACTGGAATTCCCTTACAAAAACATTACATGAATGCCACACCACTCCACTAAAAATGAACTCACCCCTCCCACTTCCTTACACCCATCATGCCACTTTGGATAGAGAAAGATCTTAAAAAATATCTCCTAAACATACATAAACTAATCCTATAATCATATACTTGGGAATAAATCCATCCAACGAATCCCTTTGCTGAAAACCAAAATAAGATACCCGAATAAGAGGTAACATCTTTCCTCAAGCTCTTTCATTTTATTTTCATTCTCCACCCCATAAATTATTCTTATTACATGATTAAATAATAACATAAGTATACTAAATATAATTATATTTTATTATTTTTAGTGTTTTATATGAACTTACACACACATTGATCTAATGGGTAACGAACATACCATTTATGGGTATGACGAACTATCGCCTCACAAAATTATAATTGTTCATTTTTTACTTTACCACCTCTCATGGTTGGGAATTATGATGTCCACTCTATTTATATATGATATTTATGATATTTATAATGTATTTATTCTTATAAAATTTTTATATATAGAACATACCTTTATGATTTACATCTTGTGTAAACATGATAACATCATTTGTGGAAGTGTGGACTACCGCCTCCTCATAGCGATGTGATTCATTCACGTTGTACATGAAATGTATAACAGATGGTTTTAATAAACCTAATAAAATATATAAAATACATATGATAATATAATTATTATATAAATATACTTATATAAAACATACTTTTCATTCTTTTAAAATATAACAAGGTCATGAAAGTAGCATTCATGCGTACGTACGACCTACCGTCTCCAGGAATGGGCATTACATTTCCAATCTCCAAACATTATGAATTATTATAAATACATATATAATGAATATATGTTATATTTAAATCATAATTTAAATTAATTATATGATGAAGTCGTTATCTATTTCAGAAGAACTATAAGTAATATCTTAAAACATACTTGACAAACTAGGTAACTAACACCTGAAATAGTGAAAATAATGAAAGATTAATAAGAAATGGGTAATAAGATATTATAAGAAGTTAAGATATGAGTATGGTTATGGTATAAGTAACTAAAATGTTTAAAACCCTTATAAATGAGGTTAAAATACATTCACTCAAAAATGAAATGAAAAGTAAGGGATTTTCAACTCACTTTTTACATCTATGGGATAAATGTCATTTTCACTACTTACTTCTTTATGTTGTGTATCTAATACCCCTTTTGATATATTATATAATGAATTATTTTATCATAATGGTATTTAAAACTATAATTTAATTTTATTCCTTCATGAGGCTTGTTATTCAAATGTTTAAAAGTGGTATGCGACACTTTGGAGTGTTTAAATATTATTTTCCTTGAGAATAATTTTAATGATCTTTCAATGGTATTTCCATTCTTTGAGACATAATTTATTTTTATGCACCTTATTTCTTATATATGGTGTACATACTAAAACTTTTACATATAATATCATTATTCATTCATTCTCCACAATATTTTGAGTTTCAATTTGAATTATTTCATTTAAGGGGATTTTAATTAAATGTTACCAAGTGGAAAAGAATTTCATTACCCATTTTATTTTTTTGTGTTATATTACTTCCTCATTTTTGTTAATATTATAAGACTATGTGTGTAATCTCATTTAACTATAATTTTTTTTATTTCCACTTATTTTATGTGGATTTACATTTGACTCAATAATATATTCATTGGTTGTGTTTAACATCAACATTATGGTCTTTTCATGGGTTTACTTCACAATCTCATTTTATTCAGGATTTTCTACACTAAAATTTAAATTCAATGAAATTATTTGATAATTGTATACAAAACCCTTTAATTTTATTTTCCTCTGGTTATTCATGAACTTTTTCAGGTAATTGTACCATTTTTTTACTCTTTGCTACTCAAAATGTTTTAAAAAATGTTTTTCATAAAACCCAACTTTATTTCTCTTTTTAGTCAAAGAACATGTTTTCTTCAAAAAATACATGTTTTCTAGAATGGTTTTTAAAAATGTTTTTAACCATTCCAAAATGATTTATTAAAAACATTTTTACCCCTTTTTTCTTTTACTAATGTTTTCAAAGGAATCTTCTTGTCGCTTTCCAAACAAGGCATTTTCTAACCTTTTTACCAGGAAAAAGGAATGTTATTTTTACCTCGTACAATGTACACAGATTTACCCAACATCATTTCTTCAAATCTTCCTTAGCATGTTTAAAAGGATATATTTAAAATAAAAAAAATCAAAAGTGATTTTAAAATAAAAATATTTTAAAAAAATAAAAAGAATATTTTCCTTACGAATATTTTTAAAAGATCTTTTTATCATATTTTTATTCATCAAAGACAAAAAACCTTTATTTTTTCCACTTGGAATATGTTTTATTGATATCAGCATTATTCTTACTCTAGATGTTTTATAATTTATTTTTCCAAGGATAGTACTGATATTCACTACCTTGATTCCTTTTTGTATTCCCCTTGAAATATTAAATTCCCTATGATTGTTGAATATTGAATTTCCTCTAAATATCTATATTATTTATAATATGATTATTTCCTAAAATATATACCATTTTTACATACGGTGTTCACTTTAACAGTTATTTGATATCTGGGGAAATATTGATAAATCTTTATCTCATAATCCATACGAATATTTGATAAGGCACATTGTTAAATCGATTATTCAATATATGAGTAATGCTTTGGATTGGAAAGACACAGGTGGGGCCCTATTATAGATATACCCTTTATGCATTTGTAATCTCATAGAATGATTTAGTTTCATATCCTTAATGGGTTTTTACCTGATATGCTAAATCTTCTTGTGAACGGTATTTAAGGTAATTGTACGATTAACCTAGGAAAATGGGGTCTAATGATTAATAATTTACCTCATTTATATTTAGTTATTATTTATTCATTATATTTTTCATCAACATATCTATGGATTCATTTTATTCTTAATTCAATGATTAAATGGCATGTGTTTCAGTTATTACCTTTCTATATTATTTATCCGTTCAGTTTATTGATTACATGGAATGTTTGTTCAGTTATTTACCTTGAAATAATAAATATTCTCATTAATTCATTATTGATTCATATATGGTTAACCCTTAATGAGCATTTTATCTCACACTTATTTTATTTCCTTTCACTAGGAATCCATGAAGTTAACTAAGAATGATATGCAAGGATACTCTATATGGAATAAAGTTATTATCCAAGAAACAAAAAACTTATTTTGTAATTATTGTATTTATATATAATAAAAACTCATGTATATGTATTCTTTAGAAATAATAATGAACTCTTTGGTCCTTCAAGATTTTATTCCTCATAATCATGACAATTTAATGGTAGTGGACACTGATTTCAGGCTTCTATATTTGGGTTTCTAAACTTCCTTTATTTTAGGGTCCATGTGTGAGATTGTATCCATCTTTCCTTAAATAATGGACGAGAATGCCACATTTTTTTCATAAAAACAAAACAATATCCCTAGTTAAAATTCCATAGCACTCATATAAAAATTTATTTTTCCAAAATTTATTTTAAACTATTTTCCCAAAATTATAATCTAAATTTATTTGTAGTACCAAAATCATATTTAAATTTTTAATTACTATTCAAAATTAAAACAAAAAACAATTGGGAAAAATGAATTATTTAATTTATCAAATTCATCAATTTTAATTTAAAAAGTTCTGTTCTTGGATTACAAATATTAAATCCACCATACTTAAACATAATCTTATCATAAATCCTATATATCTACATGAATCAAAAAGAAACACCATGATACCAATATTTCATGATCAATGTAACAAAATTAAATAATTATAAATGGGTAGAATAAGATCCAAGTATCAGATATAAATATGAATCTAAATCCTCGCTTTTAAAAGAATCCAATCCAACCATTCATTTTACCTTTCCCATGGAAGGAATTTCTCTTAAATGTTATCCATTCATATTAATTTATCATTATCATGCATTCCATATTGTGTTCTACCACACCTATGAATTTTTTATCTCATCACCGAAGGTAAAAAAAATTAATTCTAATTATGCTCATAGTTATAGTACATGTCAATTTACATAGTCTTGAAAAGGATCTCCAATATTCACCTCATAAAGATGAATATGAAAAATAATAATGAGGAATTCGAATTGAGTATCAAGTGTCTCTAAAGCTTAATGTGGGTAGGAATTGAAGTTAAAAATAATTAGGATATAAATGAGTTTAAAAAACTAAATCAAGTTATATGATTATATAAAATCTAGCCCAATGAATATTATCCTAAAAATTTTTATCCCCCATAATTCTATAAACTCAGTGTTAAGGTCATTAGCCATATTAAAGCATAACGAATGATATACAACCTATTGTTTTTCAACTAATTTTTAATTTATTTCATTTTAAAAAAGTATTCACTTGGGAAAAATATCATATCCATCACCCACACCACTCGATCTCTTTGATACACTAATTATAGTAGTTATAACAATACCATTGGTTAGGTAATGATGATTCTTTACCCTCCCAAGAAGGAACCCATTTTTTCCTAAATTTCTCATTTTTTATTTTTTTTTTCACTCTTTTAGGTGGATAATAATGAAATGAAATGAATGATAATACATGAAACCTTCCCATAACCCATGAAACACCCTCACTTATTTTATTCAATGATTCGTACTACCTTCCACCATGGATAACCTTTCCTCCACACATAAACATTGAATATCGTAAAAAATATAAGGTGTATGATATAAATAATATAATAAGATTGTAATGTGGATATTCTTAACAATGTAATTCATGTATTATATGGGATAAAGGGAAGATTAAATGTAAATATAGTTCTCAAGGAAGAGACATAATAAATAAATATTAACCAATTATATTAAATGTGAATTTTTATAATCATATTTTTGACAAGATAACAATACAAGTTCCAAAAGAAAAATTTACCAAGTCTCTTGAGAAATATTCTCAAGAAATAATAGAAAAAATTATATTAGAAACATTTATA
Organism: Viscum album; assembly: GCA_963277665.1. NCBI lineage: Eukaryota > Viridiplantae > Streptophyta > Magnoliopsida > Santalales > Viscaceae > Viscum > Viscum album. Next base: position 88,488,320 of record OY728135.1, on the reverse strand, counting down.
ATATGGTAATATAATATATTAGTTAAATCCCCCATGTAATTTATAATAAAAATAAACTAATCGACATTAACTTATGATACTCAAAAAATAAAAAATGGAAGGTAAATTTCTTCTACTTAAATTTACTAGCCTCCCTAAATTTTGATTCATTAAATTCATACCCATTTACTTATCTAAACTAAATTAATCCCCCATATTACTCATATAATCATATTTTCATTGAAATCCAAAATAAAAAATCATGGTTATCCAGAGTAACTCTTGTATCATTGATTCAAATTATAGTACAAATTTAAGGTGGGCATACAATTTTCGTTTAAAACACACAAAAAATGGAAAATATAAGGGATTAAAATATTAAATCAACAAAAAATACTACATTTTAATAATGAATCTCACTTTGCACTAGATTAATTCCTCTTAATGAACCTAAAAAATGAAAACATAAGATAAAGTGAATCATATTTTCAATTTAATCTCGAAAAGATAAAATGGAAGAGTGTTTACATGATAAATTCCTAAATGATAGTAAAAAATATGGATTATCTCTAATAATGGATTTTTAGGGGTTTTTAGCTCAATGATACCTCTTTTTATATAATGTGATAGTGTATTGGATAGTGATTACATAGTATGGATTTATAAATTCCTACATCTGGGACTTCTATACATAGTTAGTACCATTTCCGTTTTTTGAAATCATCTTTACTCTACCTAGGGGTAACATGATTTCTATTTCTATCGGATGGATCCAACAATGTTTGGTTAGTCCAAAAAACCTAAAATTCACATCATGTACTATCCAAATATATTGTAAATATTCAAACATATCAATTACATCTATTCCTCAAACATCACTAATCTTATCCAATAGAACTCTCTTCTTTGTCTCTTATTTTTCACCTTTTTCTTGATTTTGGATAGATGGTACCTTTTTTCTCCCTTTAATGGAAACCACATATTTATATTTCAACTTTTTACCCTCTTCTGGATCAACCAATTATTCAAGTGTATTATACATTGACTATTTATTGGTAAAAATAACTTTATTTCCACTAAATATGAAGCACAAATAAACACTTTTTACATCAATTATAGATCTTCCAATCACTAAGAATAGTCATGTACATATGATAGGTTTCCTTTAATCATACAATCATGAATCTAGAAAATATACCATAATAATGAACTTGTATACTTTCAACAATAATTCCTCAATCATTCCTTGAGTTTAATTAACTGTAGACTTGGTAAGTTGGAGTGAAACTTACATGGTCTTCCTGTATTCTAATACTAGGATTTTGAAAGTTGTATATGACATAATGTTTACACTTTGACTTGAATCACATATAAATTTTCAAAATTTATTATATTTAAAAATAAATATAATTATGAAACTACCTAGTTTTTGTATCTTCTACGATAACTCCCTTGATATTTAAGATATAAAATCCCTTTTAAGTGGGATGTTTCCAATCTCTTCTAACTTCCTTTTGTTGGACACCACCTCTTTCAAAATTATTCAAAGGTGGGAATATTGGAAAGAGAATCTGTAAAGGGGACATTAATTTTTTAGTTTCATAAAGTGTTCAAGAAACAAATATTTTCATCTTTCAATTTTCCATTACATTATCTTTTAAATTAATGGAAATAATTGATTGTAGGGTAGTGGGAGATCTTCTCTTAATTATTCTTCAAAAAATTCTATTCTCATCTTATTTTCTTATTTATACTTCTCTTTTTTTTTCAAATTATTCAAGGTGTTTTCTTATTTATTTATAGATATACTTCACTATTTTTACATGTATCAAGGTTATGGACTTTAGGTATACTTGTTATATAACCTCTTTATCGCCCATAAGCACCATTATAGCCATTTAATGAGCTGGTTAGCACTTTAGACATCCTGAAATTTCAGTTTTCTTAGTGAAGTTTTTTGATCCCTTTAGTATTATTTATATTATATTATTAAAGCCACATATATCGTAATGAATTAAAATAAATTATCCTCTAAATAAATAATTTCGAATTATGGTTATCTTGTTATAGTTCTTTACATCCTAGTGATCAGAGGCCTTATTGTTGTTGATGATTCCTACCCTGAATATTATTTTGATGATTGAAAACACCATAATTTACTTTTTAGTTTATTTTCCATATTTTTAGTGTTGGGAAGTTATAGTATCCATCTTCATGGTCAAGGATTTAATTTGATAAAGAATCTAACCATTTTTATTTTCCATGTTTACTCCCCTCATTTTTCCTTCCTCATACTACCATAGAAAACTATTTATCCCCACATTATCTAGATAATTGTATCTATTCTCTTGTAACTTCTTCTTGATTGATCCTCTAGCTGCAACATTATAATTCCCTTTTTTCCCTATAAAATACCCTTGTAAATTTTTTGAATTAAAATCCACATTTCAATTCCATGATGGGGAAATCATTTAATAAAATCTTTAAAACTATTCTATGCATTATGAATTTATTTTTCATCAAATTTATTTAAATTAAAAATATCAACATGAATGTTCACTAACATTAAAGTAGTGAATATGTGTGTTATAAATTTTCTTTCCAACTCATCCCATTTTGTAACAGAATGATATGGAAGGCAATGAATCCATTTTTTCGATCTATATCAAAAATAAAATATAAATAAATATATTCTCATCACATCACACAAAACACATTCGAATTAAAATGTATCATAGAGCTCAATAAAACTGCATAGATGGGTGTTTGTATCCTCATGAGGAATCTAATAGAATTGGATCAAATTTGAGATCATTTTCATAATGGATAGTTTGATATTGAATTGATGGTATTCCACTAATGTAACTAATATAATTTATTATAAACCTGAATTCTATAAAAATTCATAGTCCATTGGTGTCTTTAACCTTGAACCTCTTTGTGGTAATCCTCCAGATACCTCTTTTCCCTTTTGATATTTTCCATCCATGGTTTCATCTTTCATGAAAATTATTCTTAAACTCTAATCTAACAAATAGTATCCTTTAATAATTAGTTTACCATTCACTCTAGTAGAACTTTCATATATATAAAAATTATCTAAAAATATTAGAATGAGTATACCTTGTGTAACAAAGAAATAAAATAATAAACTAAAAATAAAAAACCTAAAAACATCAATATATACTATGAAACCATCCACATCAATGACACTATAAATTTTTCATGACCTAAAGTGTATTTTAATTTCCAGAAGGATATGAATTTTATAAATATATAAAAGACACAAACAAAAATAAAAAAAATAGATTTAGTGTATGGAAATTTTGAGGTCAAATCCATGATATGGTCTATGTACTATGTTGAGCCCTCTGGAAGATTGCTGATTTCATGTTTATAACTAATGTTTTAATAATCACAAATCATCACAACTCATTGATGCTTAATCTGGTTTGATGTCTCATAAACATAATTCCAATCTATGAATGAATCAGTTATCATGTTTTTAACTATGCTTATTGACTTGCAAAGTATGTTGGAAGTCTTCTGGATCCATCAGACTCACCGATCCATCAGACGCACCGATCCATCAGACTCACCGATCCATCAGACTCACCGATCCATCAGAGTCACCGATCCATCAGACTCACTGATCCATCAGACTCACCGATCCATCAGAGTCACCGATCCATCAGACTCACCAATCCATCAGAGTCACCGATCCATCAGAGTCACCGATCCATCAGAGTCACCGATCCATCAGACTCACCGATCCATCAGACTCACCGATCCATCAGAGTCACCGATCCATCAGACTCACCGATCCATCAGACGCACCGATCCATCAGACTCACCGATCCATCAGACTCACCGATCCATCAGAGTCACCGATCCATCAGAGTCACCGATCCATCAGACGCACTGATCCATCAGACTCACCGATCCTTCAGACTCACCGATGCAAATGAGTCACCGATCCAAGGACTCACCGATGCAAATGAGTCACCGATACAAGGACTCACCGATGCAAATGACTCACCGATCAGATGACAGACTGATGCTGATCAAAATGACTCACCGATCAGATGACATACCTATGCTGATCTATCTGAGTCACCGATCATTACTCTAATGCTGATGACCTACCGATCTCTTGAACAGTCATAAACAACTGTTTGAATTTCTTTATCTTTATCTTTATTTATTCTAACCAACGGTCATATTAGTTATATTTTAATACCCTAACAATTAATTAATAAAAGTTGTCGGATGTCAGGAAATTGTACCTCGTACCTGCGGAAAGGAAACCTTTTTTGTCCTACGGAGCACGTGATATAAATACAAGAAGACTCTGCTGAAGATAGTAGTGAAAAGGTGTGAAGTGAAGAAGTGAAAAACCAAGAAGAGAGAGACAACACACACAGAGACAAGGAAGCATACGACATACTCAAGAAGAGTGGTGTGCATACAATAGAATATTGAAGAGCTTCATCGACTACTTCTCACCGCCTGTGAACCTAAAGCATACGACACTCTGCTTCTCAAACAAAATCGAGAAGAGGACTCAGAATCATTTCTGATTAATTCCAAAACGAGTCCAGTGCTACACTGAAATCACTAGAGCCATTCCTAAACTCCACATCTCTGATCTGTGATTTATTTATTCTACATTTTGAGCAGTGTGTGTTATCTGCTGTATTAAACACACACACTGACTCCTGTACTTTCACTGGAGGATCTGTAAATCCTCAGCAAACCTTTTACACTTCACTTCCCACTGTGGATAGTGGTAGAGGTCCTGTGACCTGGACAGCTGGCTGCTGTTGTTTGTTTTCCCACGTAGAACTGTGGTAGAGGTCTTGTGACCTGGACAGTGTGTTCACTGTTGTTAACCCCGATCCAGGGTGTGGATCACTTTTATATAAACTTTTGAGAGGACTAAGTCTCGGCTTGAGACTGAACCTCTTGGTTACTTCTCTGTGTTTATAGTTATACTCTATATCCATACTATACCTATTTATTTCATATTCCGCTGCTGTTACTTTGAAATATAATCTATCTTCAAAGCTACTTTGATAATTAAATTCGCAAGTGTTTATATTTATTATAAATCAGTAAATTAGTTTCAAAAGTTAATTTAATCATAAGATTAAGTTAACTGAGAATTAATCAATCTTTGAGAAGCTAATTGAACCTTTATAATCTATATAAATTCACTAGAGTTTAATTTGTTTTTGAAATTGGGGGATGTTATTAGAAATTGTTTTTAACAGAAACTTTTAATTGGAACTCAATTCACCCCCCTCTTGAGTGTCCACTCCGACCAACACTTGGTATCAGAGGAAGTAAATACTTTCTAAAAGTGCTCTGCTTTTGAACTGTGATTTTAGTTGTATTTTAAAGTTCTTAAAATTTCTGTTATTTCTAAATTTTTATCTCTTTAAAATTCCTTTTTGTAATATCATGGATAATAGACTTGATGGTGCTGCTACTAACCGGCCACCTTTCTTCAATGGAACTAATTATGCTCAGTGGAAACTGAAAATGAAAATTCATCTAGAAAGCATAGGTTTTGATATTTGGACTGCTATTGAATCTGAATACAAAATTCCCACTACTGCTAGATCTACTTGGGATGAACCTACAAAGACTGCTTACAATAACAATTGTAAAGCTATGAATGCTCTGTACTGTGCTCTAGGAGATGAAGATTTTAATAGAATTTCTGCATGTAAAACTGCATATGAAATTTGGGATACCTTAGCTGTTTCTCATGAAGGAAAAAACAAATGTTAAGGAGATGAGATTGAATACCTATACTATTAAGTATGATAATTTTAAGATGAAGCCTGCTGAACCCATTTCTGATATGTATCTCAGGTTCAATGAAATTGTCAACACAATGACTTCTCTGGGAAAGGATGTTCCAGCAAAGGAACAAATTATGAGAATTTTGAGATGTCTACCTGAAAGATGGAGAGGAACCTCTGTCTCCATTAGAGAATCCTGTGACATTGCTGCTCTACCTGTCAAGGAATTAATTGGTAAGCTGATGATATATGAAGAAGAGCTTAATGTAAATAAAGAAGAAGATGATGAACCTAAAAGGAAGTCTATTTCCTTCAAGACTACAACCTCAAAGAATAAGGATAAGGAAAAGCTTCAAGCTATCAATGAAAGTTCAAGCAGTGAGGAAAGTGAAAATGATTCTGACAGTGATGATGAGATGGCTCAAATAGCCAGGAGATTCAAAAAGTTCTATAGGAAAAAGAAATTCTTTAGGAAACCAAATTACAAGGGAAAGTATGACCAACAAGGGAAATGGAAAAAGGACTGGAAGAAGAACGACAAATCAGATGATGTTGTCTGCTATGAGTGCAAGAGGAAAGGACACATTAAAGCCGACTGTCCAAAGCTGAAGTATAAAAAGAAATATGAATACAAGGATAACAAGTACAAGAAGGCCATGAAGGATACTTGGAGTGTTTCAGAAGACAGCACAAGTGAAGCTGAATCTTCAGACTCTGAAAAGAATCGGGCCAACATGTGTTTCATGACAAACACTTCTGAGGTAACATCAGAGACTCCTGCTTTTAATTCATACTATTCTGGAGAAGATTCTGACTCAGAAAACATGTCAAAATCTGAATTGTTTGAATACTGTGACATGCTAGAAGAAACATGTAATGAGCTTAAAGATAAATATAAAGGTCTAAAGAAACAGTATGCTTTAAGTGTTAAGCATAAATCTGATCTGGATATAGAAGTAGAAAAGAATGCTCAGCTGCTTAAAGAGAATACTGAACTAAAATTGTCTAATGAGCAACTCAAGAAAGACTTAGAGAAGTTCACCAATGGTAAAAATACTCTAACACAAATGCTAGGAAAGCAAGTTGCACCTAGATACACTACTGGTATAGGATACCAACCTGGACAAAGGAAAGTTGCCAAAACTAGATTCATTCCTAAATCTGGACAGAAGATAGTTAATTCTGGAACTTCTTATGCCTCAACCAGTTATACTCATAGTTATGAATCTAATAAGGTTTATCTTTCAAAGAATGTTATTTCTACAAATTATATGAGACCCATTAGACAAATATGGGTACCTAAAGTGTTATTGGCTAACCTGTCTGGACCCAAGAAGATCTGGGTACCAAAATCATCTTCCATCTAAATCTGTTTTGTAGGAGACCTGCTTGAAGAGCTGTTACAAGAAGATATGGTATTTAGACAGTGGGTGCTCAAGACACATGACTGGAGATTATTCTTGCTTCAAGAGCTTAATAAAAGTTGATGGAGGATTTGTCACCTTTGGTGATAACTCTAAAGGAAAAATCATCGGCCTAGGCCAGATTGGTAACACTGATTCAATTTTGATTTCTAAAGTTTTATTTGTTGATGGACTTAAATATAACCTGTTAAGCATTTCTCAGTTATGTGATGATGGTTTTCATGTTAAATTTGAAAATGATTCTTGCAATGTTTTTAACTCTAAAAATGCTTTAGTATTTTCTGCTTTAAGAAATGAAAATGTTTATGCTGTTGATTTAGATTCTTTAGCTAAACAGAACATTCCTTGTTTAAATGGTTTTCATAAAGAGTCTTGGCTTTGGCACAGAAGATTAGGACACTGCAATGTGCACTCACTTAGAAAACTTTCTAGGAAGAACTTGGTTAGAGACTTACCCAAACTTGAATTTCCAGCAGACAAAGTTTGTAATCCCTGTCAAAAGGGAAAACAACACAAAGTTTCTTTTAAATCAAAGAAAGAAGTTTCAACTTCTCAACCACTTGAATTGGTTCACATGGATTTGTTTGGACCATCAAGAGTTTCTAGTTTAAATGGGAAGCACTATGTCTATGTTCTCGTAGATGAATTTTCTAGATATACTTGGGTATATTTTCTAGCTCACAAAAGTGAAGATTGCTCTTACTTTGTTAAATACTCCAAGTCTGTAGAAAATCTTAGTGGACTCAAGATTAAGACCCTAAGAAGTGATCATGGTCGTGAGTTTGAGAATCAAGATTTTGAATCTTACTGCTCACTCAATGGCTATTCTCATAACTTTTCTGCCCCTAGGACACCCCAACAGAATGGTGTAGTAGAAAGAAGAAACAGAACCCTGCAAGAAATTGCTAGAACCATGCTCAATGAATATGACCTGCCAATTTACTTTTGGGTTGAAGCTGTTAATACAGCTTGTTATGTCATTAATGGAGTCTTGATCAGACCCGTTCTAAAGAAAACCCCTTATGAGTTGTGGAACCATAGGAAACCTAAGGTAAACTACTTCAAAGTTTTTGGCTGCAAAGTCTTTATTCTGAATACTAAAGATAATCTGGATAAATTTGCATCCAAGAGTGATGAAAGAATTTTCCTAGGTTACTCTATCTCTAGTAAAGCCTATAGAGTTTTCAATAAGAGAACCAAATGTGTGGAAGAATCTGTTCACATCAAATTTGATGAAACTGATCCACATGAGTCTAAAACCTCTCTTGGGAATCTTGAAGAAGATTTGTCTATTCTGGACCTTAATGATAAATCTAAAGAACCTGTTATAAAAGCATCCAGTTCTGGACATTCTCCAGAATCTGCTTCTGTTGAACCTCAATCTCTAGATGAACCTGAAATTTCTAGCCCTATCTTTTCAAGACCATCTAGGACTCTAAAGAACCATCCCTTAGATGCTGTTGTAGGAAATCTATATAGAGGGACACAGACTAGAGCTTCTCTAAGAAACCAGGTTGAACATCAATCTTTTCTTTCACAGTCAGAACCTAAAAATATCAATGATGCTATCAACGATGAATTTTGGGTAATGGCTATGCAAGAAGAATTAAATCAGTTTGAAAGGAACAAAGTCTGGGAATTAGTTGACAGACCTAAGGACACTTTGACAATAGGCACAAAATGGGTGTTTAGAAATAAAATAGATGAATCTGGAAATATAGTTAGAAACAAAGCTAGACTAGTTGCACAAGGATATAGTCAAGAAGAAGGTATAGACTATGAGGAAACTTTTGCACCTGTAGCTAGACTAGAAGCCATTAGGATCTTACTTGCATATGCTGCACATCTAGATTTCAAATTATATCAAATGGATGTTAAAAGTGCATTTCTAAATGGTTTTATAATTGAAGATTTTTTTGTAGAACAACCACCTGGATTTACTAATCCCCATTTTCCAAATCAAGTTTTTAAACTTTCTAAAGCTTTATATGGTTTGAAACAAGCTCCAAGAGCTTGGTATGATAGACTTAGCAATTTCCTTATTTCAAAAGGTTTTACTAAAGGGATTGCTGATCCAACTCTTTTCATTAAAAGAATTTCTAAAGATGTTTTAGTTGTACAAATATATGTTGATGATATTATTTTTGGATCTTCTAAAAACTCCTTATGTACTGATTTTTCAAAAGTTATGCAAAATGAATTTGAAATGAGCTTAATGGGAGAGCTTAAGTATTTTCTTGGATTTCAAATCTTTCAAACTAAAAATGGTATTACTTTGAATCAAAGTAAATATACAAAGGATCTTTTAAAACGTTTTGGATTGGATAGTATTAAGGAAAGTAATACACCTATGAGTACTACCTGTAAATTGGATGTTGATGAAACTGGGAAACCAGTTGATCAAACCAATTACAGAGGTATGATTGGAAGCTTACTTTATCTTACTGCTAGTCGACCAGATATTATGTTTAGTGTGTGTATGTGTGCTAGATTTCAAGCTAATCCTAAAGAATCACACTTATTAGTTGTTAAACGGGTTTTTAAGTATCTTAAGTATACTATAAATTTAGGTTTGTTTTACCCAAAAGGACAATCCTTTGAGTTAATGAGTTATTCAGATGCTGACTTTGCTGGTTGTAAGTTAGATAGAAAAAGCACATCAGGAACATGTCATTTGCTTGGAAAATCCCTAGTATCATGGTGTAGTAAGAAACAGAATTCAGTTGCATTGTCTATTGCCAAGGCAGAATACATAGCTGCTGGTAGCTGCTGTGCACAAATTTTGTGGATGAAACACACTCTATTGGATTATGGATTTGATCTTAAACATGTTTCAATTAACTATGACAACACTAGTGCAATCAACTTATCCAAGAACCCTGTGTCTCACTCTAGAACTAAGCACATTGATGTCAGACATCACTTTCTAAGAGATCATTACCAGAAGGGTGATATTTCTCTAGAATTTGTTAGTTCTGAAAATCAATTAGCTGACATCTTCACAAAGACCTTATGCTCTGAAAGAATGAAATTTATTAAACAAGAATTGTATATGATTGATCTGTGAAACTGATCTGTGAAACTGATCTGTGAAACTGATCTGTGAAACTGATCTGTGAAACTGATCTGTGAAGCTGATCTGTGAAACCGATCTGTGGAACCGATCTGTCACACTGTTCTGTCAAACCGATTTTTTTTAAAATTACTTTTTATTAATTAGTAAATTACTTTTGATGGGAACCCTAAATGATAAAATAAATGATACGCGGCTATTTATCTTCCCTAAACCTTTGACCTTTCATTTCCCGCCGAACCTCTCAACCTCTCTTCCCCTCTGTTTCGAACCTTCGAACCTTCGAACTCCTGCCTCTCCAAATCCTCGAATGGCTAAGCAAAAGAGACTGAGCAAAGGACCAGATAGCCCTGTACCTTCAAAGTGTGCTCGAGGCGAGTCGAGCAGTACCTCTCAACGCTCAGTAAATCCGAACCTGGAAACTCGGATTTTTGCTGTAGAAAAAGAAGTAAACTCGGCGTGGCTTCTGTCAAGTAAGTCCCTGTTGCTACAAGTTCTTGAATCGCAAGGATGGATAGACTGGTTTTCAGACAACGCCCGAATAGATTATCCAAAGCTAGTACATGAGTTTTACATGAACCTGAAAATCATGCTTGATGGTGTGGAAGCTGCTAGGATGTCGTCTGTTGTAAAAGGAAAGAAAATATCTTTCTCATCTAAGCAGTGGGCTGAATTTTTAAACGTACCTCATGAAGGTCGATATGAGGACTATGCTGGCAATATACCCCCAGTCACTGACTATTTTTCTTATGAGCTAGCGCTAGAGCTCCTAACTGGAAACAGAGAATCGAGGAGAATCACAGCTTCAGAATTAGATGGTGAAAGCAGACTCCTATTCAAGTTTATTCAGCACCAACTTTGCCCTCGAAGAGGAGATTTTGCTGCTGTTAAGTTTCAAGATGTTTTTCTATTGTTTCTGCTCAAAACCCATGAAAAGATAAATCTGTGTAGATATGTGATGGTCCACATAGCTAGTATGCTGAAACCTTCCAAGAAAGCCACAGCGTTGTTTTATTCAAAAATGATATCTACTATGCTCCAGAATCTGGAATGTGTTGATGAAGATGATAAAGTTGTTGAAACAGAGCGTACCTTCTGTCTCAACAAAGAGATCTGCAAGAGGATGAAAATCAATTGGAATCCATGGAAGAAGTGCTGGGTTGCAGATGAAGATAAGTTGTATGAAGCCTACAATCCCATAGATCATGGCAAGAGGCCAAAGGATTTGAGAGATCCTGGATTAAAACCAGATGAGGAACCAATTTATTCTGATGATGATGAGCAAGCAAAAGCTGCAACTGAAGAAGGAAGTGTGTCTTCTCCTGATGATAGGAGTGATCCAGACACTGCTAGCCCCAAGAAAAGAATAGAATTTGGACCTGCTAGTCCACCCTTAACCCTACCAGAGTCAGAACCTATTCTTGATGATGAAGAAGATTCTGATACTGAGGAATATCACAGTGAAGCCTCTGAGCAGAGTAATAATGAGCAAGGTGATGCTGATGAAAATCTTGGTGGTGATGATGATGATGCTGATGATGTTGAAGCTGCTGCTGATAGTGTTAACAGACCAGTGGATGGTCTTGCTGTAGATCAAGTGGAACAACCTCAGTCAGTACCAGAAATCCATATCAGTGGCAAGGCTGACTCATCAAAAATCAGTGGAACAACAAGTTATGAGAAACCCAACTACACCCTGTGTGCTGCTGTTTGGGATGAGTACCCTGGATATGCTGTTTTGGGCTTAGACTATTCTGAAGAAGAAGACGAATTGCCAGAATCTGCTGCAGCTGTGGAAAGGAACCTTCCAAGAGAAGCAAGGTCTATTCCTACTGTTGAACCTGTAAATGTGAATTTACCTGGTTCTGAAATCTCTCGAGATGATCTTGATAAGTTTAAGACTGAATTGCTAATCACTGTGAGAGATATAGTCAGAGAAGAACTTTCCAATGCCCTTCATCAAGTATCTCTGCAAGTTTCTGAAAATTCCTTGAAAGCTTTTTCAACGGCAGTCTCAGATGTTCTCAAGCCAGACTTGACTGCTACTGGTGAATTTGTTGGTAGGCACATAGCCTCTTTGAATCAAACTTTGAAGGATCTCCAAGTTAGCTTACTTTCTCTATCAAATGAGTTCAGATCAACCATCTCTGGTATGATGGAAGTTTTGAGAAATCTGATTGAACATCTCAACAAGTCTGACCTGAGGAAGTTGAAAGCTGAACTAACTCATATAGTTGGCCAAGCCAGTACAGGCAAGGTAACCAAAATCACTACTCGTGAGATAGAATCTCTCAGAGAAGTTGTGCATGCAGAGCTAGCTGCTGTAAGACAAATTCTTGACTTAGAATCTTTGAGGAGGATAAAAGAGCTCTGTGATAATAGTCATAAGATGGCCTTAGTATATTCAGCAGATGCTAAGAAAGCCCTGCAAGAGATCAAGGAAAAAGTTGATACTTACTTTTCCAAGATTTATACAAAACATGAGATGGCTGCAAACTTCAAAGTCTTGGAAGAGAATCTGAAATTACCTCCAGTCACTCAGGCCTTCAACACTCAAGTTTTCCAATTGCAAGATTTTGTCCCTTCCTTGGGGCAGTTCATGGAAAACAAGGATGATTTTGAAAAAGCTATGAAGTATGGAGCAGAAGTCATTCAGGACTTCATTCATCTGTTGAAGCCTTACTTGGATGCCCAGGCCACTGCAATTGTACTCCCTACTTCTGAACCTCTCAGTGCCTCTGATGTCGCTCCAAATCAGCTGTCTGTTGCCCAAGCTCTATCTCAGTTACAGCCAGTCTCTCAGAAAGCTTCTCATCCAGCTCCTGCTCCTTCTCAACAACCCTCTGTGACACCTTCAACTGCACCTGCCCGAGTTGTCCTGCCACCACTTCAGCTCCGTGAACCACAGCTTGCCTCCAAGCCTTCTACATTACCTACCATTGATCCAAAGGATAAAGGGAAAGCCCCTTTGTATCCCAACAAATAGCCCTGTATTGTTTTTGATGGGGTGATCTATGTATTGCTTATCTCCTTTTCTGTGACTTTATCAAATTTGTTTTTTCCTTTGTGTTATGTTCTATCCTCTCTGCACCCTGCTTCTCTTTTCCCTTATCTATTTTCCCTCCTTTTTGATTATCCCAAAGGGGGAGAAAGGAGATATATATAATTGGAGAAAGATATATATAATGGGAAAAAGATATATAATGGGGGAAATATATATCTAAGGGGGAGTACTCTATATATGAAGAGGGAGATCAATATCTCAGGGGGAGAAATCTAAATACTATATATATGGGAAGGTTATTTTAAGAGGGAGATTTTTTTTTATTTTATATATATATATGAAGATTTGTGATTATCAAAAAGGGGGAGATTGTTGAGCCCTCTGGAAGATTGCTGATTTCATGTTTATAACTGATGTTTTAATAATCACAAATCATCACAACTCATTGATGCTTAATCTGGTTTGATGTCTCATAAACATAATTCCAATCTATGAATGAATCAGTTATCATGTTTTTAACTATGCTTATTGACTTGCAAAGTATGTTGGAAGTCTTCTGGATCCATCAGACTCACCGATCCATCAGACGCACCGATCCATCAGACTCACCGATCCATCAGACTCACCGATCCATCAGAGTCACCGATCCATCAGACTCACCGATCCATCAGACTCACCGATCCATCAGAGTCACCGATCCATCAGACTCACCGATCCATCAGAGTCATTGATCCATCAGAGTCACCGATCCATCAGAGTCACCGATCCATCAGACTCACCGATCCATCAGACTCACCGATCCATCAGAGTCACCGATCCATCAGACTCACCGATCCATCAGACGCACCGATCCATCAGACTCACCAATCCATCAGACTCACCGATCCATCAGAGTCACCAATCCATCAGAGTCACCGATCCATCAGACGCACCGATCCATCAGACTCACCGATCCATCAGACTCACCGATGCAAATGAGTCACCGATCCAAGGACTCACCGATGCAAATGAGTCACCGATCCAAGGACTCACCGATGCAAATGACTCACCGATCAGATGACAGACCGATGCTGATCAAAATGACTCACCGATCAGATGACAGACCGATGCTGATCTATCTGAGTCACTGATCATTACTCTAATGCTGATGACCTACCGATCTCTTGAACAGTCATAAACAACTGTTTGAATTTCTTTATCTTTATCTTTATTTATTCTAACCAACGGTCATATTAGTTATATTTTAATACCCTGACAATTAATTAATAAAAGTTGTCGGATGTCAGGAAACCGTACCTCGTACCTGCGGAAAGGAAACCTTTTTTGTCCTACGGAGCACGTGATATAAATACAAGAAGACTCTGCTGAAGAGAGTAGTGAAAAGGTGTGAAGTGAAGAAGTGAAAAACCAAGAAGAGAGAGACAACACACACAGAGACAAGGAAGCATACGACATACTCAAGAAGAGTGGTGTGCATACAATAGAATATTGAAGAGCTTCATCGACTACTTCTCACCGCCTGTGAACCTGAAGCATACGACACTCTGCTTCTCAAACAAAATCGAGAAGAGGACTCAGAATCATTTCTGATTAATTCCAAAACGAGTCCAGTTCTACACTGAAATCACTAGAGCCATTCCTAAACTCCACATCTCTGCTCTGTGATTTATTTATTCTACATTTTGAGCAGTGTGTGTTATCTGCTGTATTAAACACACACACTGACTCCTGTACTTTCACTGGAGGATCTGTAAATCCTCAGCAAACCTTTTACACTTCACTTCCCACTGTGGATAGTGGTAGAGGTCCTGTGACCTGGACAGCTGGCTGCTGTTGTTTGTTTTCCCACGTAGAACTGTGGTAGAGGTCTTGTGACCTGGACAGTGTGTTCACTGTTGTTAACCCCGATCCAGGGTGTGGATCACTTTTATATAAACTTTTGAGAGCACTAAGTCTCGGCTTGAGACTGAACCTCTTGGTTACTTCTCTGTGTTTATAGTTATACTCTATATCCATACTATACCTATTTATTTCATATTCCGTTACTGTTACTTTGAAATATAATCTATCTTCAAAGCTACTTTGATAATTAAATTCGCAAGTGTTTATATTTATTATAAATCAGTAAATTAGTTTCAAAAGTTAATTTAATCATAAGATTAAGTTAACTGAGAATTAATCAATCTTTTAGAAGCTAATTGAACCTTTATAATCTATATAAATTGACTACAGTTTAATTTGTTTTTGAAATTGGGGGATGTTATTAGAAATTGTTTTTAACAGAAACTTTTAATTGGAACTCAATTCACCCCCCTCTTGAGTGTCCACTCCGACCAACATACTATTTTGAAAATTTTATTGAATGAGAAATGATAGTAAAAGAAGTTATAGAAACCAATTGTATAAAATTCCCTAAGTTATATAATTCTAGGTTTGTGTTTTTATTAAACAAAGGGGTACAATTTTTTTATCTATGATCTTTGTCAAATTTGAGTGTAATATAACCCTTGGTATGTTAGTTACACTATAATTCAATGATTTTCCATTAATATAGTCAAATACATGTAGGTGATTACTGAATTAGGTAACACAATACCCTTTTAAACACAATTATCCAAAAAAAAGTAATGATCATGCATCATTTCTAGTCAATTAGTTGATGCATTTAATTATTAAACTTTCATCCATGTAAACAATAACCATTAAATGATAAGGTGGATGAGATGAAGAAAATAATTTATATGAAATCATAAAATAGAAGATCAAATATACATCACTATATAAATTCCCCCATTAATTATATCTTATGGAATTTAAAATATTATCTCTTCATGGAATTTCCGATGGAATAATAAAACAAAATAACCTAAGATAGAGAAGAAAAAAACATAATAGCAGGTCTCTTGACTAGTAATAGGAATTAATTATCCTTTATGTATATCCTTTTAAATACCTTTTGAAATGTTTTTGATACCATGAAAGTGATGTTATCTTTCCCCCAACAAAATAAATATTTAAACTTTCCAAGATGGTAAAATGAATTTTAATTTTTTTGACAACCATAGAGTATCACTTTCTCAGTATGGTTATTTTAATTTTCTCCTTACTACTCCACAATTCTCCACACTAATGGTATATATCTCCATGAAATAGCAAAACTTTATACTACATGTACTCATTCAAAATTACATGTATAATTCACTATTTATTTGTTATATGTCAGTTTTTCTATATGTATTCCTCACCTCATCTTCATGCTGCAACCACATTTAAAACTATGTCATAGACATGGTATTTATGAGTTAAAATTTCTCTTGCGATCCATAAAATCTCCTTATATAAAATATCCTCAAGAATATTGAACTATGCATAGATCAGTCATGCATCTCACTATGGTGTATCAACAATTCCACTACTATTTAAATGATTATTTATTTCTTTTTCCTTCACAATATTTTCATTGTCACCCTTATATATCCATTCAACATTACCCTAATTTTAGTCTAATGGAGAGATTTTGACCTTTTCACATCCACTTTATGAACTTCACACAACCGTTTTCATAGTGATAGTTCAAGATCCCTCATGGATTCCATCCTCCATATCAAGTTCATTTAAGAATCACCACCCTTTAAATTTCTCAGTGATACAATTAACTATACACATGGATGCATGGAATTCTTCATCTGAATTGTGGATTCATAGTGGTTTAGTGGCTTAGGAAGATTTTTATAAGTTTCATACATGGTGGCTACCAACCTCGTAGTGGTGGTGTACCTCAATACCATGAATTGTAGTGGATATTGTGGAACATTCTGGTGGATCTACTATAGTGGTTGAGTGTTTAGGATGACAAACACATAATAGTCTCAAGCGGTCGAATATGTCTGATGAAAGAGGCATTCAATAAGTGGTGAAACTATTTCATTTATTTATGTAGAATAGTATCACACATGAATTCCTTCCACATCATAGTTCAGAAGGTCTGAGCATTCCTTAATAACCTGGGATTCTTCCTTATCTAGATTGAAAAGTTTGTAAGGGTTTCTGAGCTCTTTCTTGAACTCCCATGCTTCCCTATACATGAAAGGATATGTATGATCCTTCTATGCACCTACCTATGTAATTCATGCTCCACCTATACTCTGCCATAGGTTCTTCTTATATTGGATAGTCCCTTCATGTGATTTATTTCTTGGTACCTTATCTATTGGATAAAAATTTCATATTTTTTTCTATAAAAAAATAAATTTCCTTTGATATAATTCTTTAACACTTACATAAAAAAAGTAAAAATTTCATTTTAAACTTATCTTCCTAAAATTATATTCCAAATTTATTTTTATTCTAAAAATTAATATTAAAATGTTAAATAACCATAAACAAATAAAACTTTGGATAATTGGAAAAAATGAAATAAATAATTAATGAAATTATCTAATTAAAAATTAAAAACTTTTATTCATGAAATTACAACATCATATAAACATTAATATATCAAATTAATTCCTTTTGGGTTAACAAATGATCCCTTTTATTCTTATGAATATGATGAATAGAGTACTCTAGTATTATATTAATATATTTTTTGTCTTATTTATTGATGATATCTTGATATAATCTAAGTTATATGAAGATCTTGAAGACCATTTATGGGATTTTATTAGGACACTCAGAGATGAGTTATATAGAAAATTCAGTAAGTGTTAGTTTTTTTCATCAATAAGATTATTTTCAGGATGATAATATCTACAAATATAAAAAATATATTAATACTTAATGGTCAAGGTAATCAAATAATGGACCCTAGAAATGAATATTATAGAGATAAATTTTTTACTATGATTAAATGGTTATTATCTATGATTTATTGAAAACATTTCCCAATTATCTAACTGTTAACCAACTTGACACCTAAAAGGGTCAAATTTACATAGTTAGAGGAATATGAATAAAATTTTTAGGAACTAAATAATAGAGTAATTGATGCACCAGTATAAAAATAAATGTTGGGAAATGAATGATTTGTGATATATAGTGATGCACTAAAGAAAGGACTAGGGTTCCTTCTTATAAAAAATTGTGGATCTTTTTATTATACATCATTGTTCTTGTAACTTTCTATTGGGGATATGTACCTTCTATCAGTCTTCCAGCAGCGCACTTACCTGTTTCTTGGAATTCTGACTTTCTTAAGGAAACCATCTTTTATCACATTAATTAGAGATTATGGATCCTTGATATAAATGGGATGATGATATGTTGGTTTATCCTTCCATGTATCCCTCCTTGGTGATTATCACATAGTTAGTTTCTCCCTCATAGAATCAATTCATGTTTGTGAAACTCATTCTCATTTCCAACTCGAGGTGGATGTCTATTAATTATGCTACATTTATCTTAATAGGGGAAGAAACTTTGATTAGAAAATATAGTAACATTGGTCATGTCTAGGAATTTTTGGACATTTGGTTTATTGGGAACCTGTAAAGTCTTCCTCTATTGGAGGTCATCTCGTGTGTGAGGCATCTTAGGCATGGATCCTAAGGCATACCATATAGTACATGAGGTATATGAAACTAGGGGAATAAGTTTTCTGAGGTTTTTTACCTTAGGTATCCCATGTTTATTTTATAGGGTATACATTATGGATTAGGTCATAGGTTTAGCATCTTGTGGGGATAGGTTGGTCATAGGTTTAACTTATTATGGGGATAAGTGGATCACATGTTTAACATATTGTAGGGATAAATGGGTCATAATTTTAACATATTATGAGGATTGATGGGTCTTAGTTTTAACATCTTGTGGAGATAGGGGGATCATAGGTTTAACATCTTGTGGAGACAGATGGGTCACATGTTTAATGTTGTATGGGGATAGATGATTCATATGTTTAACACCTTATGGGGATATGTGTATCACAGGTTTAACATCCTATAGAGATGGGTGGATCATAGGTTTAACATATTTTGGGGATAGATGAGGGGTTAAGTATTTCCCTATATGGGGGGAAGACGATCACACTTGAGGATTTTTTAAGTGTGTCCCCATGGGGGAAGATGATCACACTTAAGGATTTTCTGAAGCACTAGGGTATCAAGCTCAAAACTCAGGGAGGTACCCCGGATATTTTTTAATGTAGGGGTTTAAACTAATGGAGGTTTCCTATGTACCCTATTGGGAAATAGGGATAAAAACCCATGTAGTTTGATACTTTGTCTTAAGGTCATGTTATAGGACCAGTCCATGTATTTTAATGTCATGTGGTAAGGACTCTCGTGTCAAAGAAGTATAGTTAATAAGGGATGGTGTGAGGCTTACTCATATGGGATACCTGGAGTATGATTCCATGGGCTGATGGGATTAGGCCTAGAGTATATGTTCATGTGGGTTTTCATCTCATTATGATTATACATGGGGTGTCATGTGTTCATCACACAAGGTAAGGCTACATTTTAACATCATGTGTTGAGGATGTTGTCAATAAGTTTAATGTCGTATGACTTAGAAATGGAGCTAGAAAGTTTTATTTTATGCAGTTTAGATGGTGAGGGACCTATACCTATTGATAAAATTTTCTAGTATTAGAGGAAGATCCATAAAAGTCCTCTCTCCCATGATTGGTTGGAATTTTTCCATGATGATTCCACCATTAGGGATTATGTGTCCACTTCTCATTTTCCTTTGGGTAAGGCATGGCATAAACACTGTCATCGAGGAGTAGAAACCAAGGGTACCAATGTTTGGCTTCCTATGATTAGATAACAAAGCAATTAGGTTACCTATTATTAGGATAAAAAATGTAGGTTAATTGTCTAAGTCATTCTTGAAACACAAAGGGAGGATACGAGGGGTGGTCGTACCAATTGCATGGAGATTTGGGGTATAATTGGACTAATTTTGGATGTGTAAAGGGGACCTGGTCACTCAACATTCATGAAAGGGTATTCAATGAAATGTGGAACCAAGAAGAGGACTAGAGTATGGTTTTCAGGAATGATGGTACTTCGTGAATATTAAGGGATTCACAAAGGGAATGGGTCACACAAAAGAGAATGTTTCACAAAATATGGTGACCCTACCTTGGAGTGAATTCTTGGTTCCTGTGGGTTTAGTTTCATAAAGTATAATTATATTATGAAACCCCAAGATCCACAAATGCATTTCTTCTTATATTAAGGGCATATGAATTTTTGAAATTTATATCCACCCTGGGTTGAGGTTCTCAAGAGCTCATGGTATGTAGTTTCATATAAGGTGTTTATCTTTGGAAATCCATCTCCTCTCTCACTCGTGAAGGTTTTGAGTATCATGAATTCAGATATTTTATTAGAAGATAAAAGGTTGTTTCCCCCCTTAAAATCCATTCAAGGGGAGATATTTATAGGCCTATTGGAGGTAAGGTAATCCATTTTATGAAAGATAGTGGCTTTCATGGAAGATTATGATCTTTGTGAAGAAACGGGTGTTTCATGAACTAACACATGAAACAAAAAGGTTAATGCCTCAAGATCCACATGTTCATAGGATTATGTGAACATGATTTATTATTTGAATATCTTACCACCTAAATATTCATTTTTATAGGAAACTTTTGTGAACCCATATCTCTTCATGGAGGTTTTTACCTTCACTAGTTAGGTCTTAAAGTGGACTTTTGAGCTATTTTGGCTTCAATTTTATTCGAACTGGCCATACCTTCATCAACCTCTTCCATGAAATGTGTATTTCAATATAAAAAAATTCCCCCTCAAAATTGTATCTAAGGAGGGAAAGAAGGTTCAGATTCATAGGAAAAATTTACAAAAAAATTAGGGATTACCAAGCCCTATTCATGAAACTCAATCTAATCTTGTGCCTATAAATAGGGGTGGGTATCCTTGAAATGACCAAAAGATTTTCATTAAAGATAATATAGTTCTATATTTTTTTGAATCTCAAGAATTTTACATGAATTTTTTATTCTTTATCTTCTCCTCTAATGAAACTACCCTCTCTTTCAAACTGTATTTTTGAGAATAAAATTCCATGAAATTTGAAATGTTCATAAACTCGACCTTCATGAAAGGCCTTTGCGAACCAATTCCATAATGTTTTTATGTATTATATAAAATGGTTTTCAAAGGTTCTAAAGATTTAAATGAAAATATATGGGATATGGATGATAATATAAAGATTTGAGAGAGAGTTTGGAGTGAGTTAGATTGTGGTACACTCATGACATTACTGACGGGGTCTTGGTAGGAATACCAATTATGCAAGAGGCTACCACTGTATGGTTTTGGGAAAAGGGACGATGTGTTAATCCCATGTTCCGATTAGGATGATCACACTTACTAATATAGGATCATTCCTAGATAGTACCGGTGGAATAGGGATATTAGAGTCCACGTTATGAAGGACCACATGTCTCTTACCACTCATACCCTATGGAACCACATGAAAAACGTCAATGGGAAGGCATTGGAAGAAGAGGAATCCCCCTAAATATGATATAATCCTTAATGTGAGCTTGAAAAACAATATCAACGGGTGGATAGAATACTGGGACTTTCACTAGGGTGGTAAATTTAATGATATATGGGTCTCATGAAACTATGTATTTCAATACTTCCTTGAATTCGAGGTGGAGCTGAAGTGTGTTAATATCTACGAGGTGGAATGGACATGCTACCAGGGAGTTCATATCAATGACCAAAGGAAATCCAATGATGTAGGGAGAACTTATATTGGAGTATCCTGGAGAAAAGTTAATGGAATTTGTGGGGTTACAGTGTGAATCATGAGGCTCCCATGGTCATTATCATATGATTTATTTCCATGTTTATCAGTGGGTGGATGCTCCTGATTTGGGATGCGCACATGGCGGTGTGGACGAGAAACCTCTTAATGGAGGTGATGCTGATGATGGGGAAACACATTAACCTAGAGATCTCAATCATGGTGAAGTTGTAAAATGTGTTTCACTACATAATCTAGTATAAGAATTACTTTAGTGTGTGGGGTACCTTCCACTTCTTGTATGGTTGTTTCACCACACACATTATGAGATATAAATATTCACACTCAATCTCCCCTCATAGAAAAAACTTATTACCGTTGATCCTCAATATCAATGAGAGTTTCCATCTCGACTTGGGATTATTGGATATTCTAGTGAGGATCAGGATAGAATACAACTTCAGTTTTAATCCATTTTCTATCCCTATGGTAATGGTCCCTGAAGACATAATGGGGACCATCAAGTAGTAGTCATACCTTCTTTACTTTCGAGGAAGGGTACTGGTGGCCAAGGTGGACTACAATATGGTTTTCGATCCATACACCCCACATCATTTTTTATAGAAATTTTGGTGCATCTAAAGGATCACCTCAATGTTTTATATGATGTTACTTAGAGATTTTCATGACTTGGTCTTTCGAAATATATGGTGCATGTCCATGCATGAGGATGGAAAGGGGTTAAATGAGTTTCCTCCAACTACTGTTTCCTATAGGATCATCCAAAAATACATACTGATATGGTAGATTCTATATCCTAGTGACATGTTGAGGAGACTAGTGACATGGAAAAATGAGTAAAGAGACCTAGAACCATGAGTTTGGGAATGAGTAGAGAGTAGGGTACACCATAGTGCCCAATCAGGGCCAGTCATTAGAGTAGCGATAGCATCTCTGGTGATGTTTTGTACTATATAGGAGGAAGATCCGGGGAGGGGATAAGCAAGAAGCATGACTCTCCTAGGTAATATGCTTTGAGATAAAGGAAAAACCTATGGAGTAGTTTTTTCGGAACACATACGTTTATGGAAGTGAATGCATCGCCCGGATGTCCCCAATGATGTTGTTTCCCATAATTCCTAGGGAATTTATGGGATCTAAAAACAAATCACCTATCTTCATGGGATATTCTGAGGGGATACACCTTACTAGGTTATCCCATATGAGGGTAGGTTTACATGTCCCTTAAGGAAATGTGATATAATATATGGTGGAGCTAGAAGAACTGTTCTAATCTCACAACATTATGCATCTCTTGACCAATAGAGTAAACGTTGTTTTATGGGAATACCATCTCCTCTAGGAATTTCTATGGATCATTTGGATTTGAACGCGGGTGATGGAAAAGGATTGTATGACTCCTGGGGAATTGATTACTACAAGGAATACCTTGAGGATGAAAATCCTAACAATGATCATGTAAATATTATGATATTGTTTGTCTTTGATATTACCCAAACACTAATATTTATTCCTAACTCATATTTCACTTGTGTAGGAATAGCTGAGCATAGGGGAGGGGGAGGTCTACAATGAACCCTAGAAAGAGGATGAATGTGAAACCCCAACTCTTGGAGTGGTGGTGGGTATAGGGCCTTCCACTAATTATTTAATCACAAGAAATAATCCGCCTATTGTTTAAGTGGAACATGTGGATGAGACGATGGATAAATAGTATCAAACACTACATGGTAACCCTTATCCCCTGATATAGATTTTATTTGTGCTTGAAACTGTGATAAATCGTTTTTTTCTTCTATACAGGATTAACACATCCAGCTGTGGGACTTCCAATGAGCCTTTCCAAGTTCCTGGTCGGGTTGTACCACTATTGTACCCTTTCCCCTCTTTGCATTTTCCTTTATATTTTTTCCTCCCATAAGTCATGCTTAGTTAATACTATGCTTTAATTTTAAGTTCAAACCATGTTTGGTGATCAGAAAGATGTGGTGATGCTTGAGTATGGGGTGGTGATAGTATAAGAGCCTATGATTTTGAATAAGGTGGTTGAGAAAGATATGGAATCTAAGCCCACCATAGAAGTTCCATAGGGTTAGTTATTGGAGCAGGAACCTCAATATAGGAGTTTGAAATCAGGCCATAAATATAGATGATTTGGGAGGCTATAATGACCATTCTTATCTCAAAAGTTTCTTCGATGACGTCTACTAGAGATGAGACATGAAATATGGGTGTCGAGATCATGCCACCATGGGACGTGGTCATGGAGGTTTTGGTGGATGTTCCTTCCTTATACATACCATAGTAGGTGGTTGGGGATCCAATTTTTAGTGAAGGATCAGGTGAGGATACGCTTTCCCTTGACCTAGGGCTCAGTCCACCCGAGGACATGCCTATAGATGACCCCTCTACTGAATAGTTCATGTTCTTCCATCAGTACGAGTCTGTGCTACATAAAATTTTTGAGTGTTTTAGATAATATTTCATCAATTATAATCAATTTATATGATTCAAGGCATAAAGGATTTTATATAATTTCATCACTCTCACTCCACTAGCGAACCTACCAATCCATGTGGAATCTCACATCCATTGGATAGACAGTTTGGGGACTGGTGGGGTTCACTATAGTGTCCTATATGCACTAACTCAAGGGTTTCTCAATTAACAGGAATGTAATGAGTAAAATGGTAATGATGTCACATGGCTTAAGAAGAAGTCTTAGAGTAACTAGGCACTCTTAGCAGTTGAAGAGGAGATCGTTCACCTATAAGGGAAGGAATGAGAGCATGCAACCACCATCACTACAAAGTTAGAGATCATCATCCAATTGATGTATCATTTGGTTGTGGATGAGGATAATGTAGTAGAGTAAAAATATCTAGTTTTTTAGTTCCAGATTGAAAAAAAATTCGGTGAAAATCAAGGATAATAAATCTTTCCCTACTGCTTAGGAGGAGGTGGATGATCTTTAAAAGTGACATAAAACCTTGGAGGTTAGTCATCTAAACTTGGCTGAGCTTGAATGCTCAATCACTGGGGTTAATCCCTAGTTATTTTTACCTTATCCTGAAATAAGGGAGAGGCTCCAACATGTGGATAACCATCCCAATATTTAGGAATTTTTTATTTAAACTTCCTCTATGTTTTAATGTTTTATTTTTTAATTCATCTCGATCATATTAATAATAAAACCAAAAATGAGTCCCTAATCCTACATGATCCATCCTTGGTGTGGGAAAAATGAAAAATATAAGAACTATTGTTTATATGAGAGGAAAAATGAAGGTAAAAAACTTGGGGTCTGAACATGTTTATTGTCCATTAAGAGTGACCCTACCAGAAAGGCTATTGATGGAGGACGAGACACTTTGTACATCCAACTTTCATTCCCAATATGAAATATTGAAAAAATGGGGTAACATCGAGGGAATTTAATTCAACGAGAATGAAAAGGAGGTGATCAAGTGCATGAATCGGTATAATTGTATTTTGATCATATTGGTGGGGATGTGATGATGGAGGATGAGTGTTGACCATGTTTAAAACATATCCTTGATTGTCATTTTTCTAATTATGGGTACAAACAAATGAGGATCGGCCATTAACCATGTTTGAAATATGAGACCTATCTAAAAAATTCTTCAAAATTCATTTGGAGAGTTAACCCATGATGGTAGGTAAGCCAATGTGACCACGCACCATTCCTATCAAGGGGGTCCATTCAAAGACAAAATTTGATGGGGATATAGATTCATGGAGACGCATGGCATGTGGATGAATTTTGGGAATTTTCGTATAGTGTTCAGCACTCTATTAATTATACCACTAAGGCTTTGAGATCATTTGGTAGGTGTATCGGTCTGAACAAAGGCTAGACTCGTCTTCCAACATGATTTTAATCTTGGATGCCAAGAAACTAAAGAATGTGAATGGTGTGGTAGGAGACTGGAGCCGATAGGAGGAATGGTATTCTCAAGAAAGTTCCTAAGATTATTTGTAGTTTTATGTCATGAAATTAGGATGGATGGAAAATAGGTTAGCATCTTGTGGAAATGAATTTCAATGTGTATTTTAATGTCATATAGTGATAAAAATTTGTCACATGGTTTAATGTTGTGTGATTAGGACATTCATAGATAATTTTATCATATTGTAACTAGGACATGTGAACTGATGTGAACAAATCCAACCTAGGGGTAATGGGATGCATGAACAAGATACACAAGAATTGGAACCTCGTGGAGGATCTCATGGGGAAAATAGAGCTCTTTGTTTTTCCTGAACTAATGGGTTTATCAAACATAAAAATAATTTTTTGGGGTCCATAGAGGATTCCTTATGGATTTTTACCTCTTTATTTTTATACCCACACATTTTCCTAAGTCTCATGAGTGACCTGGTTAGTGGGAGTCTAACTTTTGATGAGGTTCCCCCTATAAGATTTCAACCTGATAGACATATGTACCTATTTCCTTGGGTAGTTTTTAAGGTCATAATAATCAAACTAAGG
Organism: Viscum album; assembly: GCA_963277665.1. Classification (NCBI taxonomy): domain Eukaryota; kingdom Viridiplantae; phylum Streptophyta; class Magnoliopsida; order Santalales; family Viscaceae; genus Viscum; species Viscum album. The sequence continues at coordinate 88,461,772 of OY728135.1, read as the reverse complement.
ATTATAAAATATTTTTTGGTCATAATACATAATAAATGGGATTGTAAATAGATTAAAGTCATAATTATTAGATTAGGGAGTTCTAAATAGTTTAATTTCATAATTCTTGGACCATGTGGATAAAAATATTTTAGGGTCATAATGATTGGACCATGGGTTGCGTGTCTCAAAAGAGCATGTGTGGCATAGGGGAGGGATAATATGATGTGAATCGAGGGCTATGGATACCCAAATCCACATAGAGAACTTTTTTCTCAGAATGCATGCATATTAAGGTACCTATTCTTGGAATATGGATCCTAGTTTAAGGTCTTAGATTTTAGACCATAGGGTCACTTTTGTGTCTCAACCATTCTTAGGAAAAATATTAAGAAACACTGAATCCCACTTGAGACAAGCTTGATTCATGAAACAAGGAGTGGTAAGGAGTTACCATTTTCTGTAGGGGATTCACAAAATATGGGGTATAGGTGAATAGCCTAGGGAACTTATATTAGGGTAGATTTGGACTTCCAAGTAATGGGTAGTAAAATTGGGCCAGTCGATGGGTGGGGAACAAATATTAACCATGTTCGAAACATAGCTTACGCATCCACACCACTCAAGGATGGGGAGAAAAAATACAAGATCATCCATTAAACATGTTTTAAAAATGGGAGATAGAATCTATTACAAAGGATCCTTTTAGGCATGAACCCAAGATGGTTGGTTATCCAAAAATGTATAGGAACCATTTCTGTCAGGGAGCCTATTTAGATCTGGAGGATGGTGATTATTAAAATTAAATAAAGAATGAAACGAATACGTGGAAGTGGGTAATTACCTTGAAATAATGTTGAGTTCACGGGGGGGAGGGATATCCCACCACACACTCAATCACATTGGATGAAGGAATGGGTAGATGAGGATAAATCCTGGTCCAGAGGGAGAGGACCCAAAAATGAGTTGGGGGGTATACCCATGAGATAAGATTCAGGTGACACTACATATCCCATGGGAATGGGTATCAATCCACACATAGTTCTGTAATGGGAATGGAAGAAGAACAATGACTGAGGGGTGGTTCTCTCAAGTAAGGATGTGATTAAAAAGAGATAGTTGATAATTGGCTTGAGGAAGCACAAGGAGTGAAGAAAACTATGTGAATGAGGAACCACAAGGGTGGTGGATGCACAGAGTTTAAGGTTGTTATTCATATAACTGAAGGGGTGTGGGTTTTTTAAGGATGATTTTATAGTATAAAGGTGTTAAACCTGACATGATATAGGATATAGGTAGGATATTTACTACTCAAACCAATCCCAAAACCAATTGCATTTAGTTTAAGGTTATTTGTCTTGGACTATGGGGAGGACCCGAATGAGGTTGGTGATGTGGCTAGCCCCAAGATAATGGATCCATACATCCTTACATATCCCATGATAATGGGAATAAATACATTCATAGTTTAGGAACATGAGATACTAGGATATAGACACTGGTAGGGGATTTTCTATCAAGTGAGGACATAGAATCATCTCTTATTTTTAATATGAGGAATCCTATGTTCGTTATATAGGGTAAGTATATAGTTTAACATCATGTACTGATGATGTCAGTTTTTTTTCATCTCATGTTTTTCATATGAGACATCCCTATTTTATACTGGGTAAGGGTACTGTTTAACATCGTTTACTGAGTAATTTGGTCTTTGTTCTTATCATATTATTAATATGAGCCTTCCTGAATTTATAGAGGTTAAGGATATAGTTTAAAATCGTTTGTTGATGAAACTGGTCATTGTTCATCCAATATTTTTCATAAAAGGAAAACCAAATTTATATGGGGTAAGGATACAGTTTAACATGGTGTGATGAGAATGTTGGTCTTTTTTCATTCCATATTTTTTATATGAGTCATTCCAAATTTATACAGGGTAAGAATATAGTTTAACTTCATGTGAAGCAAACATTGGTCTTTATTCATCCTTTTTTTCGTACATGGCATACCTAATTTAGACGGGGTAAGGCTATAATTTAATATTATGTGATGAGGGAGATAGTATTTTTTCATCCAATATTTTTCATAAGAGGAAACCCAAATTTATATAAGGTAAGGCTATAGTTTAACATCATGTGCTGAGAATGTTAGGCTTTTTATTTTAAAGACTTACAACTCATATTCTAGTTTCTACTTGTTTATGGACTTGGATTTAATACCAAATAGGTTTCAAATAGTTTAAGGTCATAATTCTTGGATCTTTGGGGTGAAAATGGTTTAAGGTCGTAATTATTTGACCATGGGGTCTACTATTAGTTTATGTTCATAGATATCGGACCTTGGTTTCTACTATTTAAGGAAGTGTAGCTTTGACCATAGAGTTCATGTGAAGTGATGATTGAGAAACATACCGTTGGTGGTACGCATAATACACCCTCTATCCATGATGATTAAAGACTATGATCTATTAGAATAGACCTTATGGATAATGTAAAGTCCTTCCCATTTGGGATCCAACTTCAGTGGATTTTTTCCAAGTATCAATAGTGTTATGAGGGTTAGTATGATGTCTCCCTGGGGAACGTGTTACGTCCCAGAATTGGTTCACTCAATAGTAACTTAACTCGGTTGGACATATGGCCTCAAGCACACCTCCTCGTACACCAAAGGCTATCAACAAGTAGTGAGGGTACGTGGTGGAATAGGTGGGAGCCTATAAAACCATGATTAGAGTGTAACATAGTGGAATAATAATATCAATCAATAACAGAAGAATAATAAAAAACTGGAGTAATGAAGAATATACATCCATCATATAAATAACCAAGTAATATTGTACGAGAATGTCATATAAAAATTATGATCATGGAATTCTATGAAAAATATTGGTAATACAAGGTAATAAACATCCATTAAAATACAATTATCAAAAGTAAAAAAGACCAAAAAAACTATCCTCAGATAGAATCAAGAGTCATAACCAGATCTTGTGATCCCTTTCTCATATGAAACAACCAATCAAGCATCAGATAGGGGGTTCTTTCCACTGTCTGAACCAGAATCCATGAAGTCTATCTAGGTACCCAAACATAGCCCAAATAGAGTGTGAGATATCACTTAGTAGGCTACCAAAATTGATGTCTATAACCAGTATAGTCTATGCATATAAGCTAAAGAAGTGTAAAATTACTTAAGGGGTATAGGAGATAATAATGAAATAAACACTTTCCAGTTTAGCAAATCTCACTATGATCAAGAAACCACACCATAAGGTCTATCTATAAATATTGTTAAGTAATATAAGTGGCCTAAGCAATGTAATAATATATCATGCCTACATGGTCTGGGGTCCAAGGGTTATAAATTTCCAAGGCAGTTGAATAACCTAAGTAAAACATGTAAACTGGATACAAGTAGTAGGAATATCCAATGCATCCTGAGGAGTAATATCTAAGGAGTATAAATTTATAAGGCATCCTAGTAAGATGATTAGATATAATCAATGGATTTAAATTTTCCAAGGTATCCTAATAAGTTAATTAAACTGTATCCAAGTAGTATTAATGTCCAAGGCATCCTAAAATTTTAAATTAAATAGTTAAATTGGATCCTTGGAGTAATAATGACCAAGTAATCCATATAAGTGGGATCCTTGGAGTTGAAATGTCCAAGGAATCCTAGTAATATTAGAATATAGGTTTTAAGGAGTATAAATGTACAATGAATCCTAACATATCAAATAAATTAGTTAAAATAGACCCTTGGAGTATAAATGTCCAAGGAATCCATTTAGGAAAAAATCCCTCAAGGTAACATTGCGGAATTTTTGGGTTGGTTGTGTTTTATGAAAAAGGAGGTTTTTATGGTGAGTTGTATAGTTCTAGAGATCTTTTTGACAACTCTTTTTGACAAAGAACCATGAAAAAGTAATGTAAGATCTGTAGGCGGTACAAAAAGAATAGATACAAGGTGGCATAATTTTCCAGTGTTTTCCAAATTTTTGGGGTCCAAAATTTGGAGTTCGGTGAGAATTGAGAAATATGGATTTCCATTAATATCTCATAAAAATATAGAAAAGGCATGAAGTTTTCAAATATGGACTTCATGAAGTGGATTTTACAAAAAACATAAATAATGTTTACAGTGATCTCTGTGATTACGACGAGATTCGTGAATAGAAGAGGTGAAGAGAATTGTAAGGGAGAATTGTGGTGGCACAAAGGTTTTGACAGAAGGCTCTTCAGTTATGAAGAGTATCATGAAAGATGCGCAAATGAATTAATGTCGAAATTACGACGAGCTTTGTGATCCAAAAAATTTCCATGGAGCTTCGTGTTGAAGATAGAATTTCAAATGAAATTTTGGATCTATGAGAAATGAGATTACATGGAGATGGTGTGGCATAGAAGTTTTAAGAGTTGGTGGGGAATTCTTTTAAATAGGCCTCCACCCCCTAGAGAAGAGTAGAGAGACCGAACAAAAAACCTAAGGCTCTAAGATTGTGAAGGAGGTTTTCAAAGTAGTGAGATTCATGAAAGTAATGGAATTCGCAGAGGATAGTTGAGCTCTAAAAAAGGAAGCCACTTCCTGAAGGCTAGTTCTGATTTTCAAAAGAAGTGTACTTCATAAATTATTGTTTGAGATTTTTGAAATCATAAAGGCCAGTGTGAGATCTGCGAACTAGTGAGCTTCTAAAAAACACAGGAACTTTGCAAAGACCATTTTGAGCTTTTTGAAAGTAGCTTCGTGAAAGAAGTATGATTTTTGAAAGGGTTTTAAAAGGAATTTCCTAGTGTTATGAGGTAAAGTGGTATTCATCATTGGATAAAATTTGGACATAAATAGAGCATTTACATACAGTAGATGACTCATTCATTAGTGATATTGATCGGACCTAAAATCCATAAACTGTGAGTGGATCCCTTCCAAGAGGAGTGGCCAAAAGAAGAGGAAGGCAATGATCCTTTCGACCAGTAGTGAGATAGAGGAAGGGAAATAGTGAGTGACTGTCGTGAACTAGCCCAGGTACCCTGGTAACCTGATAACTGATCCGGTCTGGACATAACCCGAAGGGCGTTACCAATCCCCATGGGTCGGTGACTAGAACCTGGCATCGTACATCATACAAGTGGGAACGATTTCGCCACAAGAATGCGGAAGCAAGAGTAAAACAAAACAGTATGCATAACACAAGAAACTCCACTAGGAGCAAAGTACCTGAACACAAAGAGGAACAAGAAGACAAAGTACAACAACCCAAGTACTAAAATGGGAAAAATAGCCTAAGGTTCCCAAGAACACAACTCACCATGTCCAAAGATCAGCAGCTAGAACCACCTCTAAAAGGTCCCTTCCCTTTTCTCGATCCTGAAAGAAGAAAGTCTACAAACACCCGAAGGAAAAAGTAGGGTGTGAGTATAAGCCCAGTAGGATACCACCAAAGATTACATAACAGATTCCAAATACAGAATATGCAAAGAAAATATTTCAATTTTCAAATAAACAGGTTTGGAAATTTAAAAATCATATTTCAACAAATCATGCTATTCATTTTCAAATGATGGATATAAATACTTTAAACAAAGACTTTACAAAATGATGGAATATTTATAAAACAATGGCTTAAATAAAACATTTATATAAAACAGTTTATATAAATTCAGCAGGAATTTAAAACAGTTCAAAATCATTGGCATACATTTATATCACAAATATAAATATTCAGGAGAGCAACATGGTCATCTGCCAAAAGATACAGTAGTATTAACCAGTTATAGGATTCCGCACTCTCTATGTGAACTCAGCAAGATGTGTATACACACTTCCCTATGAAACTGGACAAAGGAGACTCTTCACCAACCCATCGGGTATGTGACCCACCACAATTATGTTTTAGAATGTTGTCGTATCATAGAGTGTATCCAAATAACTCACTAACTATCTAAGGCATTCATGCACTCCTACATGATGGCCGAACTATTTTAAGAATGCTTAAAATACGATCAATACCATTCTTCCATTTAAAAACTGCCAATCTCATTCCATTTAAAACCCAAACAGGTTTTTTTCAAAACATGCCTTTTTTACAAGATAAAACCAATGGGTTTCTATCAAATCATTTTAAACCATTTCACCAGTTTTAAAATCCATTCAAAACCAATTCCAACATCATACAATTTATTTCCAAAATCAAATTCAACAATTTAATTGAAACCATTTCTATAACACACCCAATTCAATGGAATTGGGGTTTTCCAAATTTCCATGTGAAAACCATTTCAAATATCTCAATTCAATGGAATCGAGTTTTTATCAATTTAATTGAAAGAATAATAAATAAATTGAATTAAAATCAACAATTGAAATAAACCAATCAATACAAAGATAAACAATTTGGTAAGTCGGGATGGAACCACCTATCTCGATCTATTATAGGAAGATAACCCAAAGAGAAGCCCCCAAAAACCGAGCGGCACAAAATCGCCGATCATGTTCGGGATTTAAAACCCTAAAACCAAAATTAAGTTTCAAGGGATCAAGATCTTGAAATATTAGATCTAGATTCACTAACCTAGATCTATACCTCAACTCATAGGTATAGATCCATGGAAACAAAGGAAATCTCCAATGAAAAGATCAAGGAAAGATAGAGGAAATAATGATAAACGCAATAGGATGAAAACCACTTACTAGGAGGAGAGAGGATCTTCAATTCAGGCCTTCACTCTCGAAGAACGATGTTTGGACCACCTTGGAATATCTCTAGGAAGTTTTGAAGAGACCTAAAATGAGCCAATCCTGAGCCAAGGAAAAAATAATGGAAGTCCAGGGGGTTCAGTTGGTTTTAAAAGATATTTTTGGAATTAAAAACCTGCATGCACAGTTTCGGGGAAAAGGTGCACGGTTTGTTAAACCGTGCCAACACCGTGCAGACCTCACTGTCCAGAGGTGCACGGTCCGCACGGTTTGGTCGCACGGTTTGTCAAACCGTGCACACACCGTGTGTGCCCCCTATCCAATGCTACTTGGTTGGAACTATTTAGTCACACGGTTTTTCAAACCGTGCGCAAACCGTGCACAAGCCACCGTCCTTTTGTTTTTGCTAAAAGTCCACCCAAACACACCCCCAAGTCATTTTTCCAAAACATAAGTACTTAGAAACATCAAAAGTACCTGAAAACTTAACGGTATGTTACATTGACCCTTGGGAATGTAGTGATAAAACCCTAAACATTTTAAAGTTAGTGAGCCTAGGAATAGAATATCTAGCCGAAACATTTTAATTTGTCAGTGAGCTTTAGTGGATTTGGTACATTAGCACATTGTCATTGTATTCTCCTTGGAAGTAGCCCAGTGAGGGTGAACCAAGTAAAAATATGTTTCTAATTATGATTTCTTTCTTTCATTGCATTCAAATAATAATAATCGGATAAATAAGGGAATAATAAGATCAACAGGAACACATATGTTCAAAACAAATTGACCCTTATAATAAAGAGGTCAAGATCTAGTGGGGAAAGAATTTTTTAGGGAAAATAATATTCATACCCTGATTCAACCCCTCCCCCCAGGGTATATAGGCCCCTTTTGGACCTATAAATCCAAATAATCCAAATCCTTGTAGAAGAGACGTATTTGGAATTCAATCCATTCAACTAAACATGGTCTAAGGAGTAGAAATGACCAAGTAGTCCAAGTTGGTCTTCAGTTCCATATCATGAACCCCATTATCAATATTACTAATTCATAAACCAATTCACTAATAATTTTACGAATCCATTAATAATCATATAAATTATGAGGGCACTTTAGAACCAATTCATACCTTTCACATACAATGAAAACGTGGTAAATAGTTCTTTCAGCCATAGAAAATCACATTATTACCATATTTAATTCACATCAAAGATAAACACACACTAAGGGTGTCATATTCATATTAAAATTGATGACCCCACACCATGGGTGGTTTTTATTGAGTTCATCTACCTACAACCTTAAATTAGAGTGTCACGCCATGTCCTAGATAAGAATTTATCAATTAAAACACGATTAACTTAATTTAGGAATCATCTCCAAGATAGTCAATCATACGACACAATAACAACAAGATATAAACAAAAATAAATTGAGGTAAATGGTATATACCACCTACCTTAATCCCATATATGATTAATTTCCCAATATCATCCTCTAATTCGATCCAGATTAAAAGAAAAGATAAGTACGAACAAACACCTAGAATATAGAGCATAAGATACTTCACAAAAATAGTGTCTCTAGTAGTAAGGAAAATAGAAACTTCAGTACAAGGAATAAATAAATCATTGGTGGATATCCAACAAGATGATAAAAACTCAAATCATATGTTGGATGGTGAAATGGAACCAAATCCAAGCTCAACGATTGAAGGATCACCAATTATATAGGGAGAGGACTGGTCACTAGAGAAAAAAATTAGGATGAGGTTTAACATTTTAAAGAGTTAGGGTTAAAATGATCATTTACCTTTTAAAAATTAGGTCACATAGTTTGGCCACATGGTTATCCAAACCTTGCACCAATCATGTGTCATGCACTATTCAAGAACCCCCCCCCCTCACATGGTTATGGAGAACGGTTAGACAAACTGTTCACTGACCATACGTTTTCCATCTATTACAAAACCTGAAACACATGCATGGGTGTAGATCCTGGGTTGCATGGTTTTCTCAAACTGTGTGGCCCTGATAGTGGGATAAACCACCCCCACATGATTTAAACATATTATACAACCTGGTCAGAATGGTTTCAACTAACCATGTGGCCTAACTTTCCTTTCCAAAAACTCAGGTTCTAGGCTCTGTACATGCCCCAAACACCATCATTTCCACCATAAATCCACTAGGAACTCCCATAAGGATAAAATTAAGAAATAAATGGAATTAAAAATTTTCCATACCTCGTATAAAAGTCTAATTCTAACACTCTTCCCCCATTAAAGTAATTTTTCCTCGAATTTCCCTTCCTGGGTTAGTCAAGAATGATATGAGAATAACTCTAAATATTGGGCATGTATGTCAGACTCCCAATCTCAAGTCTCATCATGTACAAGGTTGTGCTACCATAGCACATGTACTAGAGGAAGTGATCTACCTCAATGAACCTTTATTCCATGATAAAAAAATATTGACAGTATACTCCTCTAAGGACACATCCACCTCCAAATCAGTCTCCTTGGGATGAATAATATGTGATGGATTAGAATGATATTGGAAAAGATGTGATACTTTGAATATGTCATGCATGGCTCAGTACCTCTGAGGTAATGGAAATAGATAGGCTAATTTCCTTACTCTCTCTAGAATCTCTAAGGGTTCAATGCAATGCGATAATAACTTCCATTTTTTTGAATCCATATATTCCCTAGTCTAGGTGAAATTCATAAGAAAACATGACTCCCCGCCTCTAACTCTAGAGGTTGATGATGATGATATTTGTATTAGTTATGTATATATGGAGCTATATAAATTAACTTCCAAAGAATATGAACCTACTATAAAATCTACTGAACAAGACAATGACCTAATAGTACTACATCTCCTACCTCTAACAAGACAGGGGTGAATGGAAGGTTCTGCAATATGGGAAATTATAAGGATCTATCTGTATGAAAACCTAGAAGTTTTTATTATAATAAATCTTGGAGAGAGGTTTTTTTATCCCAATAACCTTTGAAATCAAGGATTCATGCTCATAGAATTTCCTCTAAAACCTATATCATATGCTCAGACTGACTGTTCGTCTATGGGTTATAGGTTGTACTCTGTAGTACATGTGAACCCAATTCCCTCTTTAAAACCTACCAAAAACATGATGTTAAATTAATTCCTCTATCTGATATCATAGAACATGGAACCCCATGGTGGCATATGATCTCCAAAATGTAAAACCTCTTGATCACATCCACTAAATGAGTATCCCAGATATGTTGAAAATGGGTGGCCTTTTTCAACCTATCTATGATCACCCATATGATGTCACTTCCCCAAGGTGATATAGGACATACTATCACAAAATCCATGGTGATGTCATCCCATTTCCACTCAGGAATAGGTAACGGCTATAAAATCCCTACTGGTTCCTATTTCTCTACCTTCACCTGCTAAAAGGTGGAACACCGAGTAAAAACTAGCTATCTACTACTTCATCTCTAGCCACCAATATTGATGGAATAAGTCATGATACATCTTGGTAAGACGAGGATGCACAGACCATATCAAGGCATGGGACTTTCACATCAACTCCCCCCAAATGTCTGTAAGAAACTAGAAATATCCATGTATGTGAAAGTTCTCATCCTCTTCAATAGTCTAACTAGGTGGCAGGTCCTCACCTTCCACACTCACCTGTAGGACCAAGATCTTAGAATCTGATAAATTCCACATCTTCACTCTCTCCATATGTGAAGAGGTCACTGATAATGATACAAGAACAGACTATTTGTGATATTCTTGAACATCCATGTGAATATTTGAAAATAGGGCCATAAGATTCTACTCACTACTGGCCTCATAATTGGATGTTGTTAAGTCCTCCCACTTAGTACATTAGAAACAAAATCCCTTTCAAAGCATATAGGAACTCTTGAAGTTGAAATACAATAGTTATTAAACCCACCTTCACTACATAATATTCAAATCATGTTGATTAAATATGTACATGAGGATTTTTTTGATCTGAGTACACCAAAAAATTCTCTCCCAGTAAGTAATTTCTTTAGTAGTACGATGCATGAATAATAGAGGCTAGCTTGAGATCATGTGTTAGGTAGTTCCTCTCATGTGGGCTCAACTGATGAGACCCATTCACCACGACTCACTCCTCTTACATCATAATTAATATGAAACAGATAATTATGAATCATAATACACTTTATAATTCTTACCCACCTCTGGAAGAATTATTATTGTCACTAAATTCATTCTCCCTTTCATTTCCTAAGAGGATGTCTCATAGGTATCTGACCATAACAACTTCACACCCTTCTTATTAAACCTATAAGAGGTGTTCCTAAGTGTGAGAAGTCCTATATGAAATGTATGTAATAATCAACTAGCCCCAGAAAACTCTGTATATGAAATATATTCTTGGGATAATCCCAGTAAATAACTGCTCTCAGCTTCTCTAGGTCAACTGATACTCCTATCTCTGAGATAATATGACCCAATAAGTGATTCTTATCCATCCAAAAGTGTCACTTTTTGAGATTATAATATAAATAATTCTATCTCAGTGTATCCAATATGATATCAAGATGTTTGGAATGGTTGTTTCATGTGTGAGAATACATTAAGATGTCATCAATGAATACCACCACAAATGATTCCCACCACAAATGATTCCATATATTGATGGAAAACCCAATTCATTAGTGCCATGAAAATTGTTGGACCCTTTGTTTTTAAAAATATTTCACCCATTAAAATTCATGCTTTTCCTCCACTTATATATTCAATCTACCATATCCTTTTGGACCCCCTTAATTATTCATAATCATAGTGAATGGGGTTACTTATTTAGGCATTGGTCCAGTCCATGGGCCCATTTCAAGTTTTAAAAAATAATTTGTTTATTTTATATCTAATTCAATATTTAATATTTGTCGGTGATACCACCTCCCAGAAAAACCCAATATCCCTATCCTCACCCCCATTATCGATTTTCCCTCTTTGGGTCTCATAATAGGCACGAAGTGGGGAAACATTCTCAATGTCTCTCAAATCATTCAGAATTGACAAGTTAAATTGTATCATTCATAAATAAATCAATTAGTACTCTTTTGGCCACCAATATTATTTCCCTGGTTATTCCAGACCTTATGAGTCTCTCCAAGAAGTTTTAATCCATTACCTTTTATCTAAGGGTGTAGATCTAGTAGAATATGAATAGTTTTCTAGTTGAAAAGGTGAGATTCCTTCTTCTTTATCCTCCCTCTTCTTCATTCTTTCATTATTTATTGGTTTTATAATCTCCCCTAGTCATGATCGACCTACGGTTCTGTTATAAATTTTTTTGTATGGGTTTTTTGTTCGTTTAGGTCTGGTCTTCATAGTTTTGGGGTTTATAAACCCATAGCGGGTGATTTCGTGTGTGTGTTTCCATTACGCCAAGTATTTGAGGTAGTATATCCCTTGAACATGCCTTTATCATTAAAGTTTCATCATTTTAATATTTTCATCAACTGATATATATGTTTATTATTGTTTTTAATCCTTTTTATAATTTTCTTGGTGTTCAAAATGGTTGTTTAAGCCTTGTTTTGTGAAAGGTATTGTTGTTTTGTCATGAAAGTGCACACCAAGTGTTTGTTTAAATGTTTTGTTATCTTTCGCACTTGTTTTGTGAGGTTGAGAACCTATTTTATGGTATTTTTAACATATTTCAGAATCTTGAATAAAATATGTCATGCAATTGGTGTTTTATTCCTTTTTAACTTCTTAAAATAAATTATTTTGTTTAAAAGTGCATGTCATGTGTTCTGTAAATATCCTGGTTGGATTTTATGTGTTAAGTGTGATTTAAAAATTATTTGTTTGGATTTATAAATGTATTGGAAGAATGAAAAATGTTATTTTTGGGTCCTTATATGGATTTACAATTTGGATTTGGTTTTACAAACAAATGAGTTTTGGTTTACAACATATTTTGGCCCGAGTTTATGGAAAATGGACCATTTCAGATCTTTATGAAAATGGTTATGTTTTGAATATGTAACCTGAGTATTATAAGAGATTTAGGAATGTGGTTTTATGATTTAAATGGGGTGTATACACATCCTTAATAAAATTGAAATGCATACCTTTGTCAAATGTTAGTTTTGAGAAAGCCTTAAAGGCTCGTTTGGAATTTTTTTTAAAACATGGTTTCCATGTGTATTTTATGTTCTATCTTTTGGGTACATTTTATGGTCCATGAAATTGATTTATTAATTGGTTGGAGGATTACAAATCTGGTTTGATATGTTATTTATGGGTTTTTGGCCTTAAAAGATCATTTTTGAATGGATTTTATGTACAAGGCCTCGTTATACTCCTCGATATTGTTTTGAGAAACTTTTTAGTGGTTTATTGATTCAGGAAAGAAATGTGAAGCATGTTTGCGGGTTTCTTGTGTAATTATGGTTTGGTAATGTAATTTTTATGGTAAAAATTTATTTGATAATATGTTTAACCTGATTGAGTACTAAATGGAATCCCGGGTATCTAGGTGGGTGGACGTGTTCTAGTATGCTAGTGATTCCATGGGGTTTGGCCCCTGTTTCACGTAGAAAGTTTGACGATGACAACACTAACTAAACTATGATGATTTTGATATTGGGGGACCACTATTTTATGGTTATTCTTCCTACTAGTGTCTCATTTTCATGTGAATGGATATTAATTATGGTTACTTTCACCGAGATATGAGGTACCTGGGTCTCACAACTAACTAGTGCCTAGGGGTGTTCCCATGAGTTGTGCTCATTGGCTATTTTATACTCACTGTCGGAATACGGTGTGTTTGGTTGGTAAATTCAGTATTGTGTGTTATTTATTTAAAAGTGTACAATCTTTAAATCATCCCTCATTAAAACTATTTTCATTTTGCAGTTGCACCTCTTTGAAAAATTGTTTACTTTCATTTTTGTTTATAAAACATGCAAGTTTTTCTCTGATAATTATTATAGCATGGAACATCATTTTAAAAACATAATTTTATATCCTGTATTTAAATCATGAAATTTATGTTTCTTTTATTTTAAAGTAAATCCATTGGGAATAGAATATCAGGCTAACCTACTGAGTTTTAATACTCATGCATATAGTGTTCTTCTGTTTTTATCCCTTGTGTAGGTTTCATATCGAGTTCGATCGCCTTAGGCTACATGTGATCATTGTGTTGGAGAGTGACCAGTGGTGCCACATGGAGTTAGTTGGTTATCGGGTTTGGTCAGTTGAGTTGTTGGTTTAGTTCTACTTTTAGTTTCTTGTACAATTAATGTTTAGTTCAATTTTTATATAAATGTATTTTGGGATGTCCATTTATTTCTGTTGTATGTTTTATTGTTTATATATGGTCGAAATCATTCCCTTGTGTACTCTATTGATGCCCTTGGTGCTTGTCACCATCCCAGGAGGATCAGGAACGCCTCTCGGGACTTGTCGCGGGCTGGCTTGGGTGACCGGTTCAGGGTCGACTCGGGCTGGTTCGTGACATAATATATCCCTACCTACCACACCAATGATAGAAAATAGAGCTACAAACACTCATGCTCCGGCTGGTACTCCCCTCATGAGGGACCTCAAAACATTTCTTCCTTCCACCTGACATTAATCCACTAAGTTGTGAATATGATCTACTATACTTTTCACACCCAAATTCCCCTAGGTTATGATCAATAATCAGTTCCTAATTTAATATTTCTAATATGGTGGTAGGCCAAAAAAACATTCACCTATGTTTAAATGTCAGACCTAAGTCCATTGTTGAATCACCTAGATTTTGATAACTCATCACCTAACAGAATAGGTGTGAAATTCTAGAGCTATTTAAAATAGGAAGAATAGTACATAACTGACAAGACTCCTGGGTCTATATTTATAAACTCATAGGCTCTATCATCCCTTAATGTCTCTATGTAAAAATAATCATAGAAGGCTATCTCGAAATCCCTCCAAGAAATATCTCGATAACGATCAATCTGAGTAATAAAGTATCACCATATCTTGGAAGAATCCTAAATAGTAGACATTAAAATCTTCACTCTCCTCTTAGAATTTGTCTCAATATGCTCAAAAATTGATAACATGGACTCTAGGAATAAATCGGTATCCTTTGGTTCACCATCCCTCAAAAATGTGGGTGGATTCTACTATTGAAACTAATGTGTCAGCTCTTCCACGGTAGGGATAGGTCAAAGTGCTCCCTAAATAGTATTCATAAATCATATGAACCCATCTCAAAACTAGGCCTCAACTCCCATATTAGGTGTAATAGTTGGTGCTGTAAGAGGATCTTTTGTAGGTTCTACTGGTGGCCTAGGGCCCACCACCTCTAGGGGGTGTTCATTTCCACCCTCCTAGCACATGACTGGAGGCTTTCATGGTGGAATATCCCAATAAATTTCAAGTGAATGACTCAAAAAATATTTGATAATAGTACGATCACACATATAAAATATGGTCAGGAATAATCCTTTCTAAACCCAAGTCACACCCCCTTCCTGGTCCTAAATTCTATCCAGGGTGACATACAAGTCATAATAATGCACGAGATGCTACCTACTTCCCACTATTAAGGTCGGTTCAGTGCCAAGTTCTCTATTATAAGTCTTTTGTCCCATTATGTAGAGTTTCAATTTCAATTTACAGATAAAAACACTATAACAACCCAATCTTCCACAATACATTTCTCTTTGAATAATACAATAGCTTTCATTGTACGCATCCCCAAGTTCTAGCACACCACGACCAATCAAACTAGCCATTTAAAATGCAGTTATGAATAGTAATACCCACTTTTTGAAATTTCATAAATTTTATTTTTCAAAATGGACTTCATTTTTGGATTTGGAATATAAAAATTATCTTAGGGTGAATTTTTTTGTATTTTTTTGAAATCTTTCAATTTTTAATGAATAGTGAAAAACACTGCGTTATTGTTTGACACCAAATTTTTATTTAAATAATTATTTTTAATTTAAATTTATTTTAAAGTAAAAATATATACATAATACCTATATTAGTTCAATTTTAATCCATTTGAGTCATTTTATAATAATATTAGACATATAAAATTTTATTGAATCTTTTAATGCCTTTTACCCACCTTCTAGTTTGCAAATCTTCATAAAATGTAATTTTGCCGCTTCTATGAATTGAATTTCAAAAATTCAATAGAAAAATTTTTCATCAGTAATTAAAATGTGTTTCAATATGATGAAAATAATTTTGGTGAATAGTAACTTTTGAATTTTATTTACCACGGTTAAAAGTAAACAGGGTAATTAATGGTATAAATAAAAAAATAATAATATAAAATTACCCCAACACATGTATTAATTCTATTGGATAAGTTTTTTTCCACTAAAATAAACCTTAGTACAAAAATAAGATCCTTTTTTATCCATTTGGTTTAGATTAGGACATTTATTATATTTTATTTAAAGAAGAGTTAAAAGTGTTAAATTCAAATTTTAATAACTAAAGCATTTTTAATATAGGTTTATACATAAGATAAATTATAATATAAATATTCATTATAAATATAAAAATATTTAATACATCATATTATTTTATTTATAATTTTTAGACATTAAATAATTAAATTTATTTATGACACAAGGATGATGCAGTAATTACCTTATTAATGAAAGATTAAAATAATTGATATTATAAATATTGCACTAAATGTAAATTGAAACGTTTTTTGACATTAAATAATTTTCTAGGTGAATATGGCATGTTAAGGTTGATTCAATGTATTTATTTCTAAGTAATCAAGTTTTTATGACTTAAAAAACCAAATACTAAATAGTGCCAGAATTGACATAAATGAGTTTTTAAAACAAATACTATATTATTAAATGATATAATATTACTAAAAATATAATATTTGGCCAAAGGAATTAGATAATGTTATATATTTCATTAATTAACCAATTTATGTTCTCATGGAATTTTATAGTAACTATATTAACCATGTAGTATAAAAATACAAGAATACATGGTAAAAGTTAAACAATTTAACTAAGAGTTAAATAAAAAAGATAAGGTTAATATGGTGATCTAAACTTGTCTAAAAACTATTGGATTAGAGTATTTAGACCCATAACCACTTTATCCTCTAAATAAATCCCTTTTGAGCTATTATAAACCAAAATTAATTTTATAATAAATTAATATTTCAAGCTTTTACTAAAGTGCCCTTCACCTATCTTATAAAAGGGTACTTCCCCTTATCTTAACTTCACACCTCAAAATCCATTTTTCTCAGCCCAAATATGCTCAAATATCCTCCCAAATACCCTAAATTCAACATACAGGCCTTACTTTGATCGCAATTCCAACCTAAGGATCCCTTTTGTTCAAATCAAAAGTAAGCACCCGAAGAAGAGGTAATTATTTTGTCTCCTCTTTCAAAGTTCTTTTCCTCTTCTACTTCCCCTTTTTATGTTGTTTCCATACTAAAATAATAAATCCATTACTTTCTACATAATTAGATGTTATTATAAATATGGTACAACCATATTCATTATTCTATCCATCCTATGAATGACAAAGTCACCATACGTGCGTACGTACGACTTACCGTATCCATGTCGTGGTGTAGTTTGTTATTCAACACTTAATTATTTGGATGGGTATAATAATGAGTATAATTGATTTAAATAATAAATATAACATGTTTTTTATTCTATATATATAATATACCATCCAATTACATATGATTTTTCCATTAATGAAATGATATTGTCACTCGTGCATACGTACGACTTACCGTCTCCATGACGCAATGAGATTTCATTCCCTATCGTAACCATTCAAGAATAATTTTCATTTGATGATTAAAAAAATAATTTTTAAGAAATTAATATAATTATTTATATGAATCAAATACATCCTATCCATAACAAACATGACTTACGTAACCAAACATATAAAGGAAAACGAATCATTTAACACCCAAAACAATGATACTACTGAAATATTATCAACAAAGAAATATTAGAGGATCATATATGATATCATATATATATATGAGGTTATTGTATAATTTGATAAAAATTATTTAACCATTATACATAAGTTTAACATACCCTCGACTAAGGAAAAGTACAAGGTAAGAGTTAATTTTACAATCTCTTTATTATCTAAGGTTTTTTATACGTAAGTATCTACTTGGACTTTTTTGTCATCCACATCTGTGTTTCTTAAAAACGCAATTCAAAACATTTTTAATATTTCCTAGACTGTGGGTTAAAGTAATTTATACCCTTTTTTGACTTTTTATAAAAAAATTGAAAGGAATATTTCTATTTTTTTCCAAACAAGGTACTTTATGACCTTTTCAACAAATTAAGGAAAGAATGTTTTTTTAACTTATATTATGGGTGTGGCTATTTTCTGCCATTAAAACACCTTTGAAGATTCCCTTACAAGATTATAAGAATATTTTCAAAATAAATGTTTTCCTTTATAATTATGTGGCTTTTAAATGATTTCAAAGTAGAAAGAGATATTTCTCTCAAATAGTTTTTGGATTGATTTCATCTCTTTCAACATATATTGTTGGATTTTATGTTTAATTGAAGTTGATTTACTATGATACAATACTCCATATCATACTCATAGTTTTATGATATTTTTGACTCTGGATGTTCTATTTTTATACCATTCATGGTTTATGGTTAAAGTATTAACATTTTGTATGTTAGTTTTAAAACTAATCTTTATGTTTTGTTTCAACATTTTCATATGAGGAATGCATTATACATAGTAAGTGATGGGTGGGGCTCGTTATATCCCCTCAATGCATCGGTAGGTCTCATGAGACAAAATAGTGTCTTGGAACAAGGCCATGACAATATTTTTATTTGTAGTCTTGGAACAAGGCCTTGACTATGTGGTTATGATGTTCAGCATTATACATTCCATCATTATGAGATTATCTATTGATATTACATGTAATTATTTTACTAGTAGAATATATATGTGAATAGGTAAATGGAATTATTTGATTTATCTTTTCCATAATATTCTGAAGTTTAAGTTTAAAATCCCTGTGTTTTAGTCTTATACATTTCCTTAAATTTTTATGCATATTTATGATAGTTTCTGATATATTATTATTCTTACTAAGCATTTGAGCTCACCCCTTTCTTATATTTTATTTTTACCAGGATAGAAAGAATTATATTATGACTAACTTGTAGGGATATGATAAGGGATATGGGTGTGTTCAAAGGAGACACAATTTTGCTTTTTCATTTCACAATTTTGTGTCAAAATTATGTATATATCTAGTACTTCCAAGGATACTAAACTGATCAGTATTTCGGGAATTGATCTCTTGTGATCATGCCAATGTTATGTAATAATGTACCGACTCTGGGTAACTAGGGTTGGGGCATTACAGTTGGTATCAGAGGAATTTTAGTACAACCCTTGGAAACTATATTTAGAAAAACTCTGATTAGAGAACATTATCTTAAGATATACTTTGGGGATTATTATAGAAGAACATCCAAAAAAATTGGTATTATATGGGTTTTCCAAGAAATACATCTCTATCTAGCTACTACAAGTGGATGTGGTTCTGGAATAGATATACCTAGGAGTGAAAAATCTAACAAGGAGTTTCGGGTTTGACCCAGGGTATCCTGGTACATGACAACAGGCCTTACTAGGCACTTGGTTTGACACTCCTAAGGGATATGCTTAGGATAATTCACATTTTCTTTACAAAACATTATGATGGATTTATGAGTAAATACTTCCCCAAAGAAAACATTTTTTATTATTATGGATTATAGTCATAAACTGCTCAATTTATGTTAAGTATTTTACAAGTTTGGAATTATGCATTATGATTCATGAACTAATATAGTGTATGAAATTGTTTAGAAATGGTGCCTAGTGGAAGGAATAGAAATCGTATCAACGCACGTAATCTATGTAAATATTTCCCTCATGTTCAAGATAATTATAGTGGATCTGGTGATGCAAATAGTACGGAACAGCTTATAACCATACTGGGACAACTCCCTCAGGTTATGAATAATAACCTTACCCATATAGAGCACCCTGATCCACAACACGAAGGATAAATTTTAGATGGCTTCCTGAGGTAACAACCACCAATATTCAATGGGACTAAAAATCCATTTGTAGCTGAGCAATAGATAAGTTCCTTAGAGAAAATGTTTCTTGCTTTGGTGAGTAGCGAAATGGAAAAAGTCGTCATGGTAGTTTATTGCCTCTTAGGAGTTGCAGATCAATGATGGTCATTAATTCAAAACACAAAGGAGGATGAAGACGTTTCAAATATGGAATGGAGGGAGTTTAAAGAGATTTTCATAGAAAAATACTTTCCTTGTGAACATCTAGTGGATATGGAAAGTCAATTTTTGAGTTTTAGGCAAAAGGAGGATGAGAATGTCACAAAGTATGAGGCTAACTTTACAAGGATATCAAGGCATGATAAAGATTATATAAATAACCAAAGAAGTAATATTGATCAATTATTTTATGGGTTAAAACCATTTCTCTGACTAGCATTAGTCTCATAATCCTTCACATCGTACGAATATATAGTGTCATGTGCTATCAAGACAGAAAATGAATTTTCCAAGTCTTATGACTTTAAAGTATAGAAATAGAAGAAAATATCTACTGAACACTCTGAAAAAGTAAATAAGGGGAAGAAGGGAAAAGTTGAATTTCTATCCTGTAGTAATTTTGGGAAGAAACACTATGTTACATACCTAAAGGGGGTGGAAGTTTGTTACAAGTGTGGAGAAAAAGACCATAAAGAACGTGATTGTAAGGGGAAGAAAGAGGTTGTCAATGTTCAATGCTAAAATTTTAAAGAGATGAAGAATTATTAAAATTAATGTCCTAAGAGTCAAGGAAACTTACCATAGAAAAGGACAAGGGAGAAAGGCCAAGCTTATGAGATCACTATTGCTGAGGATGAGGTTTCTAATGATGCAGTGGCAGGTAGTTTAATCGTTTCCTAAAAATTATCCAATGATTTATTTGATTTTGGATCCTCACATTCTTTCATATCTTCCCAGTTTTCCAAGAAAATTAGATATTTCCAATTTGACTTAACAAGGGAGTTGTCAGTCAAAACTCCTTAGGCAAGTATTATAGCAAAAAAGTTTTGTCAATCAGTTACCATTATGGTATATACACGTTCTTTATTTTCTGATCTTATTGTCATAACAATGATTTAATTTGATATAATCCTCAGTATGTATTGGCTTTTAGACCATGATGCAAAAATTTATTATAAGAATAAGGAGGTTACAATTTTTCTTGATGATAAAGAATCCCTTATCTTTAGAGTTGAAACATCACCATCTGATTCTCATCTAAATCCACCCACAGCAACTCTACTAAATTCAATTATTAGGGAGGAAGGGAGTGAAATAAATATGGTTGAGGAAAGGAATGTTCAAATTGAGGATGTACCTATTGTGAAAGAATATATTTATGTGTTTCCAGAGGATTTACCTAGACATCCTCTAGAACAAGAAATTGAGTTTTCCATTGACTTAATTCCTGGTTCAAGGGCTATTTCAAATAACCCTTATAGAATAACCACTATGTAATTATTGGAACTAAAGAAAAAACTAGAGGAATTGAGTAATAAAATATTTATTCTCTATATTGTTTCTCCATGGGGAGCCCTTATTATTTTTGTTAAGAATAAAGATGGATTTATGAGGTTGTGCATTGACTACATGGAGATAAATGATATAACAATAGATAACAAGTATCTCATACCTCACATTGATGATTTATTTGATCAACATCATGGATCTCAATATTTTTAAAATATTGACCTTCGATCTGGATATCATCAGTTGTGTATGAAAAAGGAAGACATTCCAAAGACAGCATTCCGAACTAGGTATGGGCATTACAAGTTTATAATAATGCCTTTTGTACTAACTAATGAACCATCTATTTTCATGGATCTAATGAATAGAGTTTTCAAGGAATATATTGATGAATTTTTAGTGGTATTTATTGATGATATCTTTGTATACTCCAAAAGCTATGAATATCCTGAAAGTCACTTGCGCACTATTCTAAAAACTCTTAGAAGAAATGAATTATATGGGAAGTTTAGAAAGTGTGAATTTTGGCTTCAGGGGATTTCTTTTCATGGTCATATTATCTCTAAGGATGGAATCACTATTTATCCTTAAAATACAAGGGCAATCCAAGAATGGCTAACACCAATGAGTATAACCGAGGTACGTAGTTTTATTAGTTTATCAGGTTATTATCGGTGTTTCGTCCAAAATTTTATCCGATTGGATAACCCATTAACCAAGACCACACGTAAATGGGTTAAATTTGTTTGGAAAAAAGAGTGTGAATAATGTTTTGAATAATTGAAGGGAAGATTATTCAATGATCCTATCTTGACTCTAACATTGGGGAATGATGGGTTTGTTAATTATAGTGATGCTTTGAAGAAAGGACTTGGTTGTGTACTTATGCAGAATGATAGAGTTATCGAATATGCATCACGGAAGCTAAAAATTCGTGAACAAAACTATCTCACTCATGATCTTGAGTTAGCAGTTATAATCTTTGCTATGAAGATATGGCGACACTATCTCTATGGTAAAAAATTTAAGATATATACTGATCACAAGAGTTTAAAGTATATTTTCTCATAGAAAGAACTCAACATGAGGCAAAGTTGATGGCTCGAACTACTCAAGGATTATGATTTCACAATACACTACCACCTGGGGAAGGGAAATAAGGTGGAAGATTCTTTGAGAAGAAAGGATCATGGAGTTCTGAACAAGATAAGATTTGAAAGGGATGTTATGTTCATGGATCTAGTGAAGATGGATATGGGAATAATCATGGAAGTTGAAACATCAATAATTTTTCAAATGGTTTCCAAACCATATTTACTATAAAGGATAAAAGGTTCTCAGACTGATGATGAGTAGTTTCAAAAGAAAATTAAAGCTATGAATGATGGGATATTGATTGAGTTTGTATATGAAGATGGAATTTCAAAAATTGGGAAGAGGGTTTGTGTTCCCGATAAACCTAATATAAAAAGGGAATTGTTGGATGATGCTCATAGCTCCAATTTCTTTATACACCCTAGTACCACTAAGATGTATAGATATTTGAAGGAACATTTTTAGTGGGAAAAAATGAAGAGGGAGATTGCTAACTATGTGTCAAGATGTATGGTTTTTCAACAGGTGAAGGCTGGAAGACAACATCCTAAAGGAGTCCTGAAACCTCTTTCCATACCTGAGTGGAAATGGGATGATATTATGATGGACTTTTTCATGGGGCTACCAAAGACTCCTAGAAGGAATGATGCAATATGGGTCATTGTTGATCGTCTTACCAAGTCAGCAAATTTTCTTGCTATATGAAAAGATTTACCACTTGAATGTTTTGAAAAATTATATAATAATTAAGTTATAAGATTTCATAGTGTACCCCTATCAATTGTTTTTTATCGTGATACCCATTTTACATTAAGATTCTAGAAAAGTATTCAGAAATACCTAGATACTGAACTTCGGTTCAGCACTACTGACCACCCTAAAACTTATAAACAATCATAATAGACTATTCAAACCTTATAAGACATGTTGATATATTTATCACTTGATTTTCAAGGTACATGGGATCAGTATTTACCTCTGGTATAATTTTCCTATAACAATAGATTCTATTCAAGTATTCATATGGCACCATATAAAGCATTATATGGAAATAGATGTTTCACACCAACTTGTTGGGATGATGTTGGTGAAAAAAACTTGTAGTCCCAGAACTTGTTGAGGAAACAATGGAAAAGGTGAATATTATCTGAACCCACATCAAAGCAGCTCAAATTAGGAAAAAAAGTTATGCCAATAAACGAAGGAAGGATTTGTAATTTCAAGTAGGTGATCATGTTTTCTTGAAGGTATCTATATGGATGGGTGTTATGTGATTCAGTAATAAGGTTAAATTAATTCCTAGGTACATCAGACCTTTCAAAATTCTCGAACGAATTGGAGTTGTAGCTTACCGTTTGGAAATGACTCCAAGTCTCTCCAAAGTTCATGATGTGTTCCATGTATCACTGTTGAGAAAATACATGCCTAACCCAATGCATGTACTCATATATGAAGAAATAGAACTGGAACCCGATATTTATTATTGTGAAGAGCCTATCAGAATTCTTGATACTAGAGAACAAGTGTTGAGAAACTGAACGACTCATCTAGTAAAAGTTATTTGGAGAAATCATAAAATGGAAGAGGAAATGTGGGACCCTGGGGAACTTATGATGAAGAACTACCTGAATATTTTTATGCAGAAATATTCTAGAAATTTTTAGGACTAAATTATTTTAAGGAGGGAAGAATGTAACACCCAAAGCTTCCACATTATTTTTCTCTTTGAATAATACAATAGCTTTCGTTGTACGTAGCCCCGAGTTCTAGCATAACACAACCAATCAAACTAGCCATTTAAAATGTAGTTATGAATACTAATACCCACTTTTTAAAATTTAATAAATTTTATTTTTCAAAATGGACTTCATTTTTGGATTTGGAATATCAAAATTAGATTAGGGTGAATTTTTTGTATTTTTCTGAAATCTTTCAATTTTTGATGAATAGTGAAAAACATTATGTTATTGTTTGAGTCCGATTTTTTATTTATATAATTATTTTTAATTTAAATTTATTTTAAAGTCAAAATATATACATAATACCTATATTATTTCAAATAAAATTCATTGGAGTCATTTTATAATAATATTAGACATATAAAATTTTATTAAACCTTTTAACATCTTTTACCCACCTTCTAGGCACATTTGCAAATCTGCATAAAATGTAATTTTACCACTTCTGTGAATTGAATTTCAAAAATATGATAGACATAGTTTTCATTAGTAAATAAAATTTGTTTCAATAGGATGAAAATAATTTTGGTGAATAGTAACTTTTGAATTTTAATTACCATAGTTAAATGTAAATAGGGTAATTAAAGATATAAATAATACTATAATAATATAAAATTACCCCAACACATGTCCTAATTATATTTTATAAGTTTTTTTATACCAAAATAAACCTTAGGACAAAAATAAGTACCCTTTTTATCCATTTGGGTTAGATTAAGACATTTATTATATTTTATTTAAAGAAGAGTTAAAAGTGTTAAATTAAAATTTTAATAACTAAACCGTTTTTAATATAGGGTTATACATATGATAAATTAGAATAAAAATATTAATTATAAATATAAAAATATTTTATACATCATAGTTTTTTTAACTTTTAGACGTTAAATAATTATATTTATTTATGACACAATGGTGATGGAGTAATTACCTTATTAATGAAGGATTAAAATAATTGATATTATAAATATTAAACTAAATGTAAATTGAAAATTTTGATGTCGTAAATGAATTTTATATGTGAATATGAAAATTTAGGGTTGATTCAATGTATTTTTTCGAATTAATCAAGTTGTTATGAATTTTAAAAAAACCAAATACTAAATAGTGTCAAAATTGACATAAATTAATTTTTAAAACAAATAATATATTATTAAATGATATAATATTCCTAAAAATATAATATTAGTCCAAAGGACTTATATAATTTTATATATATCATTAATTAAAAACTTGAGTTTCTAATATAATTTTATAGTAACTATATTAACCATGTAGTATAAAAATACAAGAAGACATGGTAAAAGTTAAACTATTTAACTAAGAGTTAAATCTAAAAGATAAGGTTAATATGGTGACCTAAACTTTTCTAAAACCAATTGGTTGATAGGATTTAGATCCATACCCACCTTATCCTTGAAATAAATCCATTTGGATCTATTATAAACCAAACATAATTTTATAATAAATTAATATTTCAATCTTTCAGTAAAGTGCCCCTCATCTCTATTATAAAAGGGTACTTCCCCTTATCTTAAATTAACACCTCCAAATCCATTTTTCTTTGTCTAAACCCATCTCAAATATCCTCCCAACTACCCTCACTTCAACCTAGAGTCCTTACTTTGATCATAATTCCAACCTAAGGAGGCCTTTTGTTCAAATCAAAAGGAAGCACCTGAAGAAGAAGTAATTATTTTATCACCTTTTTTGAAGTTCTTTTCTTCTTCTACTTTATATTTCTATGTTGTTTCCATACTAAAATAATAAATACAGTAACTTATAAATATTGATATTTTTTTATAAATATGTTACAACCATATTCATTGTTCTATACATCCTATGAATAACAAAGTCACCATACATGTGTACGTACGGCTTACCGTCTCCACGTCATGGTGTAGTTAGTTATTCAACACTTCATTATTTGTATGGGTATAATAATGATTATAATTGATGTAAATAATAAATATAGAATGTTAATTATTCTTTATATATAATATATCATCCAATTACATACAATTTTATCATCAATAGAATGATATTTTCTCTCTTGTGTACGTACGGTTTACCGTCTCCACAAAGCGATGAGATTTCATTCCCCATCATAACCATTCAAGAATAATTTTAATTTTATGATTAAAATAATAATGTTTAATAACTTAATATCATTATGGATATGAATCAAATACATCATATCCATAACAAACATGACTTACATAACAAAACATATAAATAAAAATGGATCGGTTAACACTTGAAACAATGATACTACTAAAATATTATTAACAAATAAATATTAAAGGATTATATATGATATCTTATTTATGTATGTGGTTCTTTTATAATTTAATAACAATGATTTATCCATTATACAAGAGGTTAACTTACCCTTGACTAATTAAAATTACAAGGTAGGGGTTAATTTTACAATCTCTTTATTATCCGAGGTTGTTTATACGTAAGTATCTACTGGGACTTCTTTATCATACACATATGTGTTTCCTAAAAGTGTATTTCAAAAAATTTCTACTATTTCCTAGAATATGGGTTAAATTAATTTACACCCTTGTTTGAATTTTTATAAAAACATTTTAAATGAATCTTTCCGTTGTTTTCCAAACTAGGTACTTTATGACATTTTTGACAAATTAGGGAAAGAATGTTTTTTACTTATACGAAAGGTGCATGTATTTTTTGCCATTAAAACACCTTTGAAGCTTCCTTGCAAGATTATAAGAATATTTTCAAAAATAAATGTTTTATTTTATAATTATGTGACTTTTAAATTATTTCAAAGTAGAAAGAGATATTTCTATCAAATAGTTTTTGTATTGATTTCATCTGTGTCGACATCTATTGTTGGATTTTATGTTTAACTGAAGTTGATTTATTATGATACAATACTCCATATCATATATATAGTTTTATGATATTTTTTACTGTGGATGTGATATTTTTATACCATTAATGTTTTATGGTTAAATTATTAACATTTCATATGCTATTTTTAATACAAATGTTTATGTTATGTTCCAACCTTTTCATATGAGGAACGCATTGGACATAGTAAGTGACGGGCGGGGCTCGCTATAGCAACTCGATGCATTGATAGATATCATGAGAGAAACTAGTGTCTTGGAATAAGGCCTTGACAGTAATTTTATTTGTAGTCTTGGCAGGAGACCTTGACTATGTGGTTATAATGTCCAGCATTATACATTCCATCGTAATGAGATTAGCTATTGATATTACATGATATTATTAAACTATTTGAATATCTATGTGAATAGGTAAATGGAATTACTTGATTTATCTTTTCCATATTATGTTGAAGTTTAAGTTTAAAAGGCTTGTGTTTTAGTCTTATAAATTTCCTTAAATGTTTATGTTTATTTATGATAGTTTCCATTATATTGTGATCCTTACTGAGCATCTGAGCTCACCCCTTTCTTATGTTTTATTTTTTCCAGGATGCGAAGAAGTATATTTTGACTGATATTCAGGGATAGGATAAGGTATATGAGTGTGTTAAAAGGAGACACAATGTTGCTTTTTCATTTCATAATGTTATATAAAACTTATGTATGTATATAGTACTTCCAAGGCTACTAAACCGATCGGTCTTTCAGGACTTGATCAATTATGATAATACCAATGTTTTTTAATAATGCACAGACTCTAGGTAACTAAGTTTGGGGAGTTACAAACACCATTTAAATTTCAATTGGAAATCATATTTATAGGTTACCATTTCATCTCATAATTCAATTTCATTTACATTCATTCTCATTTTTATTGAAATTATCCTAAAAAAGTTGAACTATATGGATCACCAATACAAATTTACAAGGTCCCACACACTGTATAAATTTAATTTTGGAATCTATTTAGTCCCAACCAGTTATTTATCAAATCCCTACATGAAATGTTAATACAATTTCATGGATAAAAAAATAAGGTACCAAAACATGATTCAATCAATGCACACAGTAAGCAAACATGGCATGACATTATGCTTCACATATAAATACCTACATTCCTATGACGATGAATGATGTAATACTTATTTACAATACTATTCTAAGGGTTATAAGAGACATCAAACATATAGTGTGTTATCCAATGGTGAACTCAAATTAGCTATAATAGGTATAAACCAGAACATCATATCTCATCCCGGGTAATTTGGACTTTCACTATACGTGGGTTATCTAATCCGAGGAATAGAATCATAACCAAATCTGGACACATTCCTAATCTATTGTCTTATATTCCCAAACAATAATATAAAAGAAAAGAAACACCTCTAATAACACTTTATGATGTTCTGAACCAAGTTCACTCAATTGTAACCAGACCTGTTTGGCCACATGACCTCAATAATTCTTCCTCATATGCTAGAGGCTACCAACTAGCAATAAGGGTCCATGGTGGAATAGTTGGAAAACTATAACCACATAATAAATGTGTATCACAATGGTATAATAATATCAATCAATAATAAAAACATATGAAATAACTAAACAACTGAAGAATAAATATCCATCATACAAATGACCATGTAATCTCATCCAAAAATGTCATATACAAATGATGATCAGGGAATTCTATTCAAAATACAGATAATACATGGTAATAGGAATCTAGTACAATACATGTATCAAAAGAAAAAAAAAGACCAAAAAGGAACTATCCTGAGGCAGAATCACAAGCCATAGCCTTGTCCTATTCTTCCCTACTCCTATGAAAAAAACCAATCAATCATCAGAAAATAGAAACATTCCACTATCCCTACCGACATACATGGAGTCTGTCTAGGTACCCAATGGTGTCCTGAATAGGGTGTGAGATATCACTCAGTAGTCCACTACCAACAGTGTCTATAATAAGTCCAATATGTGCATATAATCTGAATAAGTGTGCAGATATGGAAGTAGTACAATAGATAATAATGAAATAAACACGATCTAATCTATCAAATATAACTACGATCAAGTAACCATACCATAAGGGCTATCTATAAATCATGTCAAGCAACATCAACAGAATACACCATGTAATCATATATTAGGACTATATGGCCTAGGTTCTAAGGTGTATAAATTTTAAAGGCAATCGAAGAATCTAATTTAAACAAGTAAATAAGATCCTAGGAGTAGGAATTACCAAGGCATCCTACGGGGTCAGATCCAAGGAGTAAAAACATACAAGGCATCTTAGTAAGTGAATTAGATAGGATCTAAGGATTTTAAATGTATTAGGCATCCAAATAAGTTATGTGAACTAGATCCAAGGAGTATTAATGTCTAAGGAATCCTAACATGTCAAATAAACTAGTTAAACTAGATCCTTGGGGTGTTAATGTCCAAGGAATCCATGTATTCTAGATCCTTGGAGTAGAAATGTCTAAGGAATATGAGTAATATATGAAGATAGGGTCCAAGGAGTATAAATGTCCTAGTAATATTATCGTATCATGTAAATTAGTTAAAATGGATCCTTGAAGTAGAGATTTCCAAGGCATCCAAATAATCTAGATCCTTGGAGTATAAATGTCCAATTAATCCAATGCATTCAACTAAATAGGATCCAAGTATTATAAATGTCCAAGGAAACCAAGTGGGTCATCAGTGCCATAACATAAACACCATTATCAACGCTTCTTATTCATAAACCAATTCATTAATCAATTTACTAATTCCTTCATAATCATATAAAATCCAAGGGGATTATCCATCCAATTCATACCTTTCATATATAATGACAAGGTGGTATAAGGTTCTTACAACCTTAAAAATTCACATTATTACCATATTTAATTCCCATCAATTTAAAGAGAGATCAACACACTACAAGGGTGGAATAATCATTGTCAAAGGGAATAACCCACCACATGGGAGGTTCAATTTGAGTTTGTCTACATGTAACCTTAAATAAGAGTGTCACGATATGTCTTAGTCATGAATTTATCAATTAACTCGAGGTTCAATTAATTTACTAAGAATCATCCAGATATTTTGGTGTGCGGAAAAATAGAAAAAAAGTTATAAACAATGATACATTAAGGGAAAAGGTATAAACTACCCACTTTAATCCCTTAGAGGAGTACTCATCCAGTCTTAGACTTTGATTCATTCTAGATCTAAAGAAAACAGAAGAACGGATGAACACCCTGAAAATAGGTTATAAGATCCTACACCAAAATAGTTTTACTGAGAGAAAGGAAAATAGTTAAAGAATCCTAAGGAATTAATAAATCATCGGTGTCTATCCAATGATATGATCATAACTTGAATCAGATATAAAATAGTGAAACAAGACCAAATCTGAGCTCAACATCTTGAGGAGATCCAATGTGAGAGGTAGAGGGCAAGTTTCTGGAGAAAAAAGAAGAGGAGGAGGTTTAAAATTTAAAAGAGTTAGGGGTAAAATGGTAATTTACACTTTAAAAACTCAATCACATGATTTTTCCCCATAGTTGGCCAAATTTTTTTCCAACTATGCTTCATGAACTATACAAGAATCTCTATCACACATTCATGGCACATAGTTAGAGAAACTATGCGTCGACTATGTGTTTTCCCTCTATTAGAAAACCTAAAAGGCACACATGGGTGTGTAGCCTGGGTTGCACTGTTTCCTCAAACCTTAAGTTCCTTGATAGTTGGATGAACCACCCTAGATGGTTTAATAAATCCCTGTAGCATGGGCCATATGGTTTCTTCTAATCATGCAATTCAGTTTCCTTTTACAAAAACTCATACTCTAGGTTTCGTATAAGCACTACACACCCTCGTTTCCTCCATGACCCCACTATGTACTCTCATAAGGATAAAATAAATTAATTAAGGGAATTAAAATGTTTTTTTACCTCATAAAAAATCTAGGTTCTTACATAAGTATAGTAGGTTAACCATCTTGTTGAATTCTCTCGTTATACTGCTTTTGTGCCTCTCTAAGTTGTACAAGGCATAAAACATATTTTATTTTATGGGTTCCAACTAAAATAGATAGACAAATAAAATTTTAACTAGAATAATATAGTCCAAAATAGTCATTATATGAGATGAAAATTTAACCTCAATGGGTAATATTTCCTTTGTTCTATACACCAAAGAGTATGGGGTCATCTAGGTGGAATTTCAAGTTTTCTTCTTATAGGACCAAAGGTAATTTGGGATTTTATCAAGACAACTATTTTTTTATGGCCCAATATATTCTAAAATATGATTGATAGGGTATTATTGAATTCCTAAATATTACCACTTTTCTATGCATGGTAGCGGGGAGTATAGTTGGACCAGATATTGTACTTGGAATACAATTTATTTAGCTCAGTAGACTGGAATTTGGTGTCATTGTCTTTAAGAATATTGTGAGGAACCCTAAACCAATGGATGATGTGGGAGCTCAAAACCCCAATCACTGACTAGGTTTTGACATATTTAAGGGGAACTGCTTCGACCCTTTGGGTAAATAATTCTATTTTCTTAAACATGAACATCCACTATCGAGTTTTCACTGGTAGGTAGCATCCCATAATATTGAGTCCCTAAACTGTAAATGACCAAGGATATTTGGTAGTGTAGATAATATTCAGTGGTTGGTTCACCAATTTATCATGGATCTCACATGCATAACACCTCTTGGAGAACTCAATATAGTTATGAATGATGGTGATCAAGAAGTAGTGAAACCATTGAATTTGGTGGGAGAGATTTAATCCTGCTTGATAGGTGCCACATGATCTAGCATCGACCTCCTCCATGACCTAAGGTATCTCATATCCTTGGATGAAATAGAGGATAATTCCATTTAACCCACACCAATATAGGGTTTTCTCATGGTTAGGGACGCTCTGGAGGGTAAATTGTGTTTCATGCTGGTGAATTCACTCACACTCGGCTCAGTCTGGAGAGAGAATTCCATACTGGCGATACCTGACAGGGGGAGTCATCCAATTGAAAATTTCCTTGAATGTGGGGGGATTTTAGGGTTATAAGATAGAATTAAAATCATCCAACTGGTATACTTCTTGGTTTCTATCATATGAGGTGGTAGAGGTGATAGCCCTTTGGTGTACCACATGAATGGCCAGGTCATCATTATAGAGATCTACAGGATACACATCCAGGGTTTCCAAAACATTGGCACGACCATTCAGTAATTGAGGAACATGGGTTACCTTTGATTTGGAGGGGTAATTGGTCCATTAACTAATGATCATGTTCTATAATGGGCGTAATCTCTTTATTTATGATGATATATCCACTCTTGATTTTTTTATTGAATAACTTGGAGTCTCCCTTCATGTGTAAATAATGGAAATCAATCTCGAGGGATAAATCAAGACCAGTAATAAGAGACTAATATTTTTCCTCATGGTTAGTGGAACTTTCTCACATCAAGAATGATTATGGAAATATGGCCTATGTTGGAGTGATGAAAATTATCCTCATGCCTACCCTGTTGAGCTTGGGGTCATTGAGCCTTCTACTTATAGGACTTTGGGACGAACCATCATAGTGAATCTTCCAACATGGTACATCCAATTCCACTAATATAATATCTTTATTAGAAAAATCAATATATAGGGGAAGTTTTATAGGGGATGGATATATATATAGGAAGTCTTCATGTGTCTATAATTTGATGTCCTTTTGCTGGAAAAGACTAATGTTAAACTTCTAGTGTAATGACCCAATTTTTTATCAATGGAATTACCATATTATAATTATTTATTATCATATAATCATATAATATTACAAATATAACACAATACAAATCTTATAAATAAATAATTATTGAAGTAAAAGTTATTTCTTGAAGTTAAGAAACATATACCGATGAAATAGTAACTTGACCTTTGGAATAGTAATGTGACCCCTGTGAATAGTAAATCAGCCAATGTAATAATAACCTCACCAATGAAAGTATAAATAAAATTTATCCATATTATATGTGACAATATGGTATAATTATATCTTAGTATAAGTAAATAAATATTTTAAAAAATACTGATTAAGTGTTGGTATTTTTGTAAGTCATGTATATTTAATTAAAGAAATTATTAATTTAATAAATTAAAAGAAATTTTATTTTCATAAAATGAATTTATAAATTATTATTTTGATTTATTATGATCATAAGATAATTTTATGGTACCCTAATTAATTTTTCAATGTGACAGAAAAGCAGTTTTAATTTTAAAATTTGTATTTTTCAAGTAAATTATGATTTTAATTAAAAATTAAATTTATCATATTTATAAATTTATTTTTGAAAAATAGAGTTCATTTTTGGATTCTATATGTCGAAAAAAAATTAAAGTGAATTTTTGGGATTTTTCTGAAATACTTGATTTTTTTATGAATAGTGAAATACGATAATTTACCGTATATATACATTATGAGTTAAATACACTATTACTAGCATCATTGTTGATGAAAGAACCCTTGTTTTGAACTCACATTCTCTCTTTACTATTTTTGGTCAAAATAATCAAGACTATTCATAGTCTTGAGAAAAAAAATATTAAACTAATGGTTAAAATAATGGGAAACCCCTCATCTCCTCCACTATAAATACCACCCCTCTTTACATCTTATCTTTACTCCTATAAAGCCTTTTTCATCATCTAAATTATACTAAAATATCCTCCTAAGATCCTCCCCACATATAGACACCCTTTTTTCTCTTAAAAAGACCAAATCATCTCCCTTAAAAAGGCTCACAAGGAAGATATATTCAAGAGGTAAATTCCTCTTTTCATTTCTTTAATTTTCTTTCAAGTCCCTTTCTTTCTTTATTTTTCCTCGTATCCTTTCATAAAAATGTTATTATAAATCAATTAAATTTAATTTAATATAATTTTTTTATGATAATGGAATAATTCATCATCATCTCTCCTTTCCCCCTCTTTTTATACTAGAAATGAAAACACCACCCGAGATGTGTTGATTTATCACATTCAAGGATGACGGGTTTTCAATTTCTTTTACCATATTCAATTCTGATCATGAAACCATTTTTATGGTTGAAATAGAATATAATATATGTATTATATCTTATTTAATGTTCTGGAATCTTTTTTACACATGATATATATTTATAAAGAAAAATGTGTTTGATGTGATAAAAACCGCCAATTAACCAAAACGGTTATAATTAAAGTTTTATATAATGATTCAACTTCATTACAAATAAATAAATGAATTTTATAACCATTTAATCTTCTGTATGTTCATTAATAACATAAAATATCTTATTCTAGATAACCATTTTCATCTTATGTGTTTTTCCTTACATGTATATAAGTAAACCAATCATGAAAACCAAGGAAACAAACACTCCCAAACAATGAAATTGAGCCTCTTAACCCATAAAAAAGGTCATAAATGAACTTAATATGGTTATAATAAATCAATTACATGAATAATAGGTTCTGTAAATATTAATTAATGAATTTAATTTGATTATTCTGGTCAATAAGATTGATTGAAGAACACCTTCAGACTTAAGGTAAGGGATTCTACTAGATCCTC
Source organism: Viscum album (assembly GCA_963277665.1). Classification (NCBI taxonomy): domain Eukaryota; kingdom Viridiplantae; phylum Streptophyta; class Magnoliopsida; order Santalales; family Viscaceae; genus Viscum; species Viscum album. The sequence goes on along the minus strand of OY728135.1, from coordinate 88,427,042 downwards.
CATTATTCATTCAGGTTCTTCTATCTTTCTTTCTACCTAAATAATTTTATTTTTTATTTTTATTTTCATATTATAAATTCTATTTAAATGGTCCAAACTCATGTATCAAGTTATATTCATCATTCTCTTTCAGTGATATACATGTTTCTATGTGGTTCTCTCCTCTATACTTCCGGATAAGCGAACATGTTTAAGGGAACTTCCCGAATTCTTACCCAATTTCAAGTTAACTTTGTCATATGTTTTAAGCCATCATTATTTTTATAAAATAAGAATTTTTATTATGAAATAATTTATGGTTCACTTATGTTTTTATATAAATGATTATGTCCTTTTCAATTTTAAATTCTCTTTAGTATTTTCCTTAAAACTGAACTAAAATGTTTTAATGCTAAAATTTCATAAATACTCTTTTTAAATGTTATCACTCCTTTTTGACATCACTTACCAAGATATATAAATATTTTACCTTATGAATTTTCGGTATGTTATAATTCATTTCTTTCATGGACACTTGTATGATACACCCATTTATTATGATTTTTGACATGATTATGATACCCATTTGTTTCCATGGATATCCTTATGTTTATGTATGATTAATTATGTATGATTATTTATGTGGAAAACATATTCATGAAAATGTTAATATTGGTTCACCTATATAGTGATTCAATGCATTGGTTAAAGTTTAGTCTCATGAGAGTTTATGTGAAATGGTCTTGGCAGTTAGCCTTGATTCGTGCTACCATGTGCAATGGTCTTGGTGGTTAACCATGACTTGTGCTCCACTATGTGAAATGAGCCTTGAATTGTTCTAAAGTCCTGTTTTATGTTTCTGTAACATTACTATGAATCTATTATTATATGATCTCATGTTTATATGTCATTATTCCATATTTTCCATGCCTTTTTACATCATTATGTCATGCCTACTAACCCATGTGCTAATGCATTATTCTTATGTTTATTTCCTTACTGGTATTTTTAGCTCATCCCTTTATTCATGTTATCCCTAGGTTATCCTATTAATATGTATGAGCACAATGGAATTTATGATATCTTTATGATTGATAAATAAAGAAATGTTTGGGTTGGATTGGGGGAATTCAATAAAATGTTTTTCAATAAATATTGTACCCAAACCCTCTATCCCAAGATGGAAAGAGAGTTCCTCGAACTTAAGTAGAAGAAAGATGGGTCCATCGGGGCATATGAAGAAAACTCCATAGGGGTTACAAGATACCTCTCTGTATTTTTCATGAACACTGAAATCATGGTGGATTGCTTCTTTAGTGGACTAAATTTGATCCTATAAAAAATGTTAGCGATTTTAGACTTTGACAGTTGTGAGGAGACTTTCCATTGTTCCCTAAAGGATGAAATGGAGATTAGAGACTCTCAATGGTCTTGTGGGCCCGGTAAAAAAAAGAGTAAAATGGAGTCTAATATGGGTGGTTTAGAAAATAAATCCCATGATGGAAAGAATATTGAACATCCCACATGTCAAAATTATGGTAAGAAGCATCCTAGGAACTATCTAAAGGGAACCAAGAATTTATTCAAATGTGGAAGAATAGGACATCTGGATAAAAACTGCTTAAGGGATATGAATAATCCCACTAATGTGGAAAAATAAAGGAGTGTTCATATCAACTCTCATACAGTAATGTAGTGTTTCAACTAAAAGTAACATGGTATTATGTGAATAATTTCTCTAAGGCAAGGGTTGTTAGAGGAAATCAATAACAACCTCCAAGGAAACAAGGAAGGGTGTATGCTATCACTACTATTTAGGTGGACCAGAAAATAATGTGGTCATAGGTACACTAGTTATTCATTCAAGAATAGTTAATGTACTATTTTATTCTTGTTCTATTCATTCTTTCATATCTTTCAAGTTTAGTAGAACTATTCCAAACCACCTAAAAATTTGGAGGATGAGTTATATGTGAGAACAAAAAATGGGGAAATTATTGCGTACAATGTTTATAACTCCTACTTAGTAAATATTTGTGGATTGAACCTCCTATAAAATCTTTATATACTTACTTTAGTGGAGTTAAATGATATTTTGGGCATGGATTGGCTATAATTATACCAAACCAACATTAACTTTCAGGAAAGGGAGATCACTCTTCACATCCTAGAGTATCTTCCAATCTTGTACATTTGTATGGATGAAGATGAATATCCTTCAAAATCATCATATCAAGTGGGGATAATTTTTCCTTTTTGGAAAGCATATCTTTCGTAAATTATTGAGACAAAGCAGATGATATGTCTCGAAGATATGTCCATCATGAGGGATTACATTGATGTATTTCCTGAAGAATTACCTGACCTTCCTCTTGATTGAGAGGTTGAGATCTCAATTGAAATTATTACTAGATCTCTTCTGATATCAATTAAACCTTATAGAATGGACACTATAGCGGCAGAATAGTCGAAGAAGCAGTTACAAGAGAATCTGGAGAAGGTTTTTATATGCTCAAGTGCTTCACCATGGGGTATGCCAGGCCTCTTTGTCAAGAAGAAGGATAAATCAATGAAACTCGGCATTGATTATTGTGAGATTAATAAAATCATGAAAAATAACAAGTATCCCCTGCCTTGGATAGATGACTTGTTCGATTAGATACGTGGTGATAGTTATTTCTCTAAGGTGGACCTTCAGTTGGGATATCACTAATTAAAGGTGAGGAAGGGAGATATTCCCAAAAAATCATTTTGAATGGGGTATGGATACTATGAGTTCATAGTTATTCCTTTAATAATCAATAATTCTCAAGAAATATTCATGGATTTAATGAATATAGTCATTAGAGATTACCTCGAAAAAAATTTGGTAGTCTTTATTGATGATATTCTAATTTACTCGAAGATCAAGGAGGAACATGAGAAGTATTTGAATACTATGTTAATGACTTTGTGAAGGGGAAAACTGTTTGAAAAGTACAGTAAATGTGAGTTTTAGATGGAGGAAGATCATTCTTGGGGAATTTTATCACAAGAAAAGGAATATTTGTGGACCCTTCCAAGATAAAAGCAATTGAAGTGTGTCCCAAGCCAACATCTATAATAGAGATCCATAGATGCATTCATCTAGTTGGGTATTATCTATGTTTTTTGGATAACTTTTCCTGATTTTCAAACTTAATGACCAAGATAACATGGAAGGGGGTGATGTTTTCTAGACTCAAGAATGTGAGTAATGCTTTAAGGAGCTCAAAAAGAGGATTATCACTGTGCTAGTACTCAAACTCTCAGTAAGTGTAGAACTATTTATGGTGTTCAGTGATGATTCAAAGAAAGGATTAGGTTGTGTAATGATGAAAAATAATAAAGTTATAGCCTACACCTCAAGGAAGCTAAAATTCCATGAGCAAAACTATCCCACGCATGATCTGGAGTTCGTGGTTGTGATCTTTACGGTGAAAATCTTGCAGCATTATCTCTATGGGGAGAATTGTGAGATATATACTAATCACAAGAGTCTAAAATATATATTCACATAGAAAAAGATTAATATGCACTAGAAAATATGGTTAGATCTGATCAAGGATTATTACTTCTCAATCCACAACCATCCTAGTAAGGAAAATAAGGTGGTGGATTCTCTAAGTAGAAAGGATCCTATATCCTTATCAATTATGATAATTTAAAAGGATCTAATCTTATTTGATTTTTATAGGATATACATGGGAATCATTAAGGTATGAACATAATCAATCCTTTCTCAAATGGTTTCCAAACCATACCTCATGTAGAAAATAAAGGATTCTCAAATAAAAGATATTGAAAGTATGAAATGAGTGGAAGCTATTAGAAATGGGAAATCCTTAGTGTTCAAAATTGATGAGGAGGGGTTTTTAAGATTTGTTTCATGATTATGTGTGTCATCCGGTCCAGAGATAAGGAAGGAGATTTTGAATGACGCACATAGCTCAAACTTCTATATTTTTTCAGTGATCACAAAGACATATTGAGATCTCTAGGAGAATTATTGGTGGGACAATATGAAGAATGAGATTGTTGAGTATACATCAATGTTCCTGGTATTTCAGAAAGTGAAGAATGAAACGAAAAAGTCTAAGGGGATGATGAAACCACTACCCATACCAACATGGAAGTGTGAGAACATCACCATGGACATTGTCACTGGACTTTTAAGGATGTCTAGAGAAAACAATGTTATATGGGTCATTGTGGATCATCTAACAAAGACAACTCACTTTATCGTAATTCGATTTGACTTCTCATTGGATCAACTTGCATGGATATATATCAAATAGGTGGTAAGGCTACATGGATTACCACTATCTATTGTATCTGATAGAGATCTGATATTTACGTCAATGTTTTGGAAAAGTCTCTTGCTTGATCTATGCACTGAGTTGAACTTTAGTAAGGCCTATCATCCTCAAAATGATTTCCAATATAATAAAACTATTCAGACACTAGAAGATACGTTGAGAATGTGTTCTATTTACTCAAAATGATGATGGTACCAACATCTTACACTGGTCGAATTCTCTTACAATAATAGTTTCCACTCCAGCATTTGAATGGAACCATATGAAGCACTTTACAGGAAAAGTGGCAGAACACTGGTGAGCGTAATCTACTAGGACCTAAAATGGTTCAAGATATGTTGGAGAAGGTGAAAACCTTTAAGCAACACATTAGGAATCCCAAATCCAACAAAAGAGTTATGAATACAATTTTCTATGAGACCTTGAGTTTAAAGTTGGAGACATGGTATTCATATTTATATCTCCATGGAAGAAGGTCATGAGATTTGGGAAGAAAGGAAAGCAACATCTCGGGTATATTGTCCCCTTCAAGATTCTTGATCATTTTAGAGTTGTGGCCTATCGACTAGCACTTCCACCTACCATGTCTAAATTACATTATGTCTTTCATGTATCCCTCTTAAATAAGTACATACCAGATCCTTCACATGTACTATCTTCATGGGTAGTACAATTGGAGAATGACATTTTTTATGAGGATAATCCAGTGAAGATCCTGGATAATAGAGATAATGTTCTATGTAACAAGACTACTCACCTAGTCAAAGTAACATGGAAGAACCATAAGTATGAAGAGGAAAAATGGGAACTAAAGGAAGCAAAGAAGGATAAGTAATCACACCTGTTTATGGCTTAGAGTGTAAAACAAAATTTTGAGGGAGAAATTTTTTAAGGGGGGAAGAATTTAATAACCTAATGTTTTATCAGTGGAATTAACTTATTAAAATTATGCCTTATATTATAATAATATAATATTACAAATAGAAAAAAATCCAAACCTTATAAATAAATAATGAGTGAAATAAAATTCATCTCTTGAAGTTAAGGAACACATACTGATGAAATAGTAACTTGACCTTTGGAATAGTAATGCGACCTTTATGAATAGTAAACTGGCCAATGTAATAGTAATCTCACCAATGAAAATATAAATAAAATTTATCCATCTTATAAGTGACAATATGGTATAATTATATCTTATTATAAGTAAATAAATATTTTAAAGATTATTGATTAAGGGTTGGTATTTTTGTATGTTAGGTATATTTAATTTCCATTATGTGATCAATTTAATAAATTAAAAGAAGAAAAATTCATAAAAGGAATTAATAAATTATTATTTTTATGTATTATGATCATAAGATAATTTTATTAGACCTTAATTAATTTTTCAAAGTGTTAGAAAAGCATTTTTAATTTTAAAATTTGCATTTTTCAAGTAAATTATGATTTTAATTAAAAATTAAATTTATCATATTTAGAAAATTATTTTTGAAATATAGAGTTCATTTTTTGAATCTACACATCAAAAAATGGTGAAGGTTATTTTTTGTGATTTTTCTGAAATACATGAATTTTTATGAATAGTGAAATACAGTAATTTATTGTATATATAAATTATGAGTTAAATACACTATTACTAGAATCATTGATAATTTAATATCCCTTATTTATAAATCACTTGATATATTTACTATTTTTATCATAATAATAAAGACTATTCATAGTCTTGAGAAAAAATATTAAAGTAATGATTAAAATAATGGGAAACCCCTCCTCTCCTCCACTATAAATACCACCCCTCTTTACCTCTTCTCTTCACTCCTCTCAAGCCTTTTTCGATGTCTAAATTATTATAAAACCCTCATCCTTTTTAAAAGACCAAAATCTATCCCCTAAAGAGGCTCACAAGGAAGATATATTCAAGAGGTAAATTCCTCTTTTCATTTCTATTATTTTCTTTCAAGTTCCTTTCTTTCTTTTTCTTTCTTCACCTCATTTGATACAAATGTTATGATAACTCCAATAGTTTACATGTAATGGAATTTTTTTATTGATAATGTAATAATTCATCATCATCTCTCCTTCCCCCTCAATTTATACTAGAAATGAAAACACCATCTGAGATGTGTTAATTTATCATATTCAAGGATGACGAGTTTTCAATTTCTTTTACCATCATCAATTCTGGTCATAAAACCATTTTTATAGTTGAACCAGACTATAATATATATATTATATCTTAATTAAAGTTTTTTTAATATTTTTTAAACATTATATTAATTTATAAATAAAAATGTGTTCGATGTGATCAAAACCCACCAATTAACTAAAAGAGTTATCATTAAAGTTTTATATAATGATTCATCTTCACTCAAAATACCCAAATGAATTTTATAACCATGTAATCATATGGATGATCACTAATAGCATAAAACTTAAATTCTAGAAAAAAATTCTCATATTAAATGTTTTTTCTTATATATATATATATATATAAGTAAACCAATCAGGAAAACCAAGGAAACAAACGCTCCCAAAATATGAAATTAAACCTATTAACCCATAAAAAAGGTCATTAATGAACTTAATAAGGTTTTAATAACTCAGTTACATAAATAATAGGTTCTTTAAATATTAATTAATTAATTTAATTTGGTTATCCAGGACATTAAGATTATATGAAGGGGGCCATCGGACTTAAGGTAAGGGATTCTACCTGAACCTCCATTATTCCTTTAGGTTTTTATATCTTTATTTTTACCCAAATGAAGTTATCTTTTATTATTATTCACATATTCTAAATTATTTTTATATTCTCCAAAATCATGTATCAAGATCCATTCATCAATATCTTTTGGGGATATACATGTTTTTAAATGGTTATGTCCTCAATACTTACCGAAAAGAAAATTCATTTTAAGTAAACTGCTTGAATTCTTACCCAATTTCAAGTGCACTATATAATATTTTTTAATCCATAATTATTTTTATAAAACCACTATTTATATTATGATAAAATTCTTGGTTCACTTCTAGTTTTATATAAAATATTATTCCCTTTTCTATTTTAAGTGATCTTTGATATTTTTCTTTAACCGCACTAAAATGTTTTAATTATAAAATTACTTAAATACTATTTTTACATGTTATCACTTATGTTTTACATAAAATACCATTATATATTCCTATTCTACCTTATTAATGTCCATTTATTTTGTAATTACTTTCTTTCATGGACACTTTTATGATACACCCAATATTATGCTTTATATCAGGATTATGATACCCATTTCATTCCATAGGTACCCTTATGTTTATGTATGATTGATTATGTATGATTATTTATGTGGAAAACATATACATGAACATGTAAATATTGGTTCACCTAAATATCACTCCAATTAATTGGGTAATGTTTAGTCTCATGATACATTATGTGCAACGGTCTTGGCAGTTATCCTGACTTGTGATACCATGTACAACGGTCTTGGTGGTTAACATTGACTTGTGATCCTATATGTACAAAGAGCCTTGAATAATCCTAAATTTATGTTTTATGTTTCTTAAACATTACTATGAATCAATTATTATATTATCTCATGTTAATATGTCATGATTCTATATGTTCCATGCCTTTTTATATCATTATGTCATTTCTTCTAACTCATGTGCTAAAGCTTTACTCTTATGCTTATTCCTTTACTGGGATTTTTAGCTCATCCCTTTGTTCATGTTATCCCTAGGTTATCTTATGAAAAATTATGAGAACAATATAAGTTAGGATATATTTATTAATATTAAATAAATAAATGTTTAATTTAGTCCCATGTTTTTAGTTTTATGTACCTAGTCTTCCAAGAGACTAGACTTTACAATCCTTGTATGGTAATATGATGTTTTATTATTCTTAAAATCATGTAACGATATATGTAAAATGATAAGGTATCTATATCTATAGTATTATCACTCATAGTTCCAATTATCACATCAGTATGGAGATATTAAGGATATAATTCAATGGGTCTACTCAGGAAACCAACTATATCTCATGGAACTGTAAATAATGTCACAACTTCTACACTAAAAAGACCAGCATGAGGAAACTCTTCTTAATTGGGGAGTATCTAGATTCCATTTTGAGGACCATGTTGCTGATATAATATATTATTTTTTCTCTACCCTCATTTTTTTCTTAGGATAGAAGGGTACTGAGGTACCACTCTAGAGTAGTCACATAAAGGAAAAAAGACTTTCCTAAGATAGGTGGAATCATAACTATAGGTTGAAGAAGGTACTACTTAATATCCTCAAATAAAGCTAGTCAGTCCTTATCCCACTGAAAAATGATGCCTTTTTTCATGATCCTTAATAAGGACTTACACTTTCTAACCAGAATTGAAATAAATTGGCAAATATAGGCTAAGTGGACATAGAGGCATCATAACTCTTGGATATTACTTGATGTGAATTTGACTGATATCCTTGATTTTTTTAGGGTCAATATCAATGCCTCTATATCTTATGAAAAAGATGATAAATTTTATATTGATAACCTTGAATGTGTACTTCAAGGGGGTTCATCTTAAAGTGTCAGGAGTAGAGGAAGCTGAACACTTTCTCAAGATCCTTAATATGGTCTTGACTCTTGTGGGATTTTACCACCAAATCATCCACTTAACACACCACCAACTTCATGATAATTGTATTAAAGATGTGGTGCATGGATCGCTGGTAAGTGGATCCAAAATTCTTCAAGATTAAAGTAATCACCTAGTGTTAGAAAGTTCTGTTGGGTTCCTTGATGTTAGTGTAATTCTCTTCTTAAGAGGCTATATGGATATGATTATACTTGGAGCATCCTTTTATGATGGAGTGGGTATAGAACCCAGATGTGGAATTTATCAATAGATCTATCACCGAAAGGGGAAAATCAGTCTTTGTATGGTGGTGGTTGAGGTCCCAAAAATTGATACAAAATGTGATATTCTCATTATTCTTCATTTATATGATAATTTTGGACATCCATTTGGGGTATTGGACCTCTCTAACAAAGTTGGATTTAATATACTTTTCAACCTCAGCCTCATCCATAGCACTATTATATGGGGGAATCTTTCTGGAAGGCTCTTTAAACACGTAATGAACCACTGAGATGTCAAGGATGTGAACAATGGCATGAGGTTCATCCCTCGTATCACTTCATAGCTCTTAGAGAACATGTCACATTGTTGTTATAAGAAGGAAACGTATTATTGCTACTTCTTTGGGGACATAGCTACACTAATCAATGTCAGTCTCAAATCTTCCTGAGTACCAATGTTCTCTTAAGTTAGATCACAATCATTGGTGGAGACACCCTCTTCAAATGTAGGAGGAGAATCTTTCAAATCATCTATATTATCATGGATAGGGGGATTAGAAGTAAAAATTTTACTCTTTCAGGATATCTGAACAAGGAGAAGTACAAGTATCTGCTCTATTGGATATGGAATCCTCAACGAGGGGTTCTGGTTCTACAGATCATGTGTCCACAAAAGCTACTAATCTAATTCCATTCAATTCCACTCTTAAAATCAAGGAAATGTTGATGTTCAATCATTCATCGATTCAACCCTTATTTTTGGAACATATTAGAGTTTCATGTACTGGTGTCCATGGGGAAAACATCTTGGTACTTCACAGGTATGGGGATTTCCTGCATCAGCCAGACTTATCTATTGTAGGTGTACGAGGTAATCTATAAGCTCTCATTTTTCTCAGGGACTATGAAAAAACCTCCTAAGTCTTTTGTCATGGGATCCAACCAATTAATTTGGAAGAAAAATCTATCTTTCATGTATACCCATATATATACTATAGTATCCATTAGATCATTATGGGAATTTATGCACTCAAAACCATTGGTATGGACTCAATTTCCTTCCCTTTTGTAGTAACTAGAGTCCAGATAGTGGGCCGCATAGGATTTAAAGGTGAATGAATCACTCTTGAGCACCCCTACTTGACCATCAAGGGAGTATGTAAAGCATTAGTGTTGTGAAGTGGGGGCTGCTACATGAAAATAAAGATAAAGCCTTCCTATTAGTGTGTTTTAATCAGTATCCTATGAGACTATAATAAATTTAGTTCTTGATACTGGGCTATCGAATTGAGTCTTTAGTTAAATATTTCTACTTGGTTTCTGTTCACTCTTATCATACCCCATAACTTTCAGGTTGGATGGAGTCAGATATGATTCTTCAAGTCCAAGATTATGGATCATCAACATCATGATAAGGTTAATCATGAATCCAGTATCTGCTAGGCAGTGATGGATTTCTACATCTCCGAAATGTCTTGATATATACATTGGTAATATGTTCCCATAAATGGTGACTATCTCAAATTATCTATAAAATTAGATGATGGCCCGATATTACTCTAGTTCTGCCTCTTTGGAAATGTAGGCCACAGTGGCTACTAGGTCTGTCTCGAACTAAAGAGCTCTTTTCAAGGATTCAATAAGGGACTCACGTATTTACTTTAACATAAAGAGTAACTTGATAATTGAGATCCTCATGATTATACTAGAAAGGTTCTTCAACATATCATAGATATATTCCAGGGGAATATTTTTATCTGTAGATGGCCATTCTTTAGTAGGGGAACAACAGATGTCATTGAATTAGGCATTGTAGCATGTCTAGTGCTTGAAATAGTATGCCACTAGTAAGCTGGTCTAATATGAATGTCTAATAGCTGGGTGCCAAATAAATTAGGTCAAGCCTTGGATGGGTGTGGTTGATCACATCTTGCTTGTGGTTGAGTCACATGATCAACTAACACTATTGATTGTGGAAGCATTCTCGATGGAGTATCTTGGGAGTGTTATAACTTTTGAGCCCTATGTGAGGCCTTCTTCCTAGTTTTAGTAGCATGAAAATCCTAGTTCAAAGTACTAACATGATCATTCTAATGGATTTCATGTCCCCTACTTATCCTTCATCGACATTGACTAAAGGTGACTGAATATTTTTCATGTAATTCCTCATTATTAAGCATTGTGAAGCAGTCCACTAGTTCAAAAACATTCACTAATGTTTATTTTTTCTCCTCATCAGTGGAATATTCTATTTCTAGATTTACCCTGGGAATATCTTCTAACTCAGGAGGCATGAAGTCACTAATGGTGTGGAATAGTTTTGTCACTAGTGGTGGATATTGATTTCCCTTATTTCTTTGTTGTTTGTTCTTCTGAGACTTGGGAGGATGTGATGCTGATGGGGAGGAATTGGTTGAAGGATGAACAATAATCACAGGAGGTTCAAGCTTTTCCAAGTGGGAACAGATGATACCATGTGTGTGAGTGACTATCTTATTATCCAAACAGTCATTGTACTTCTATGTTCTATGGTTGGGAGCCTTCTTCCACTCTATGATCCTTCGCTGCCACTATCAGGGTCAGTGGAGACATGTGTCACCAATTTCAGGATGTCACCCAATAAAACTATTCCATGATCTATTTCATATTAGATTCAATATTTCAAGGTAAGTCATTCTTTGATCATATTTCCAAGGATCTTGTGATATGGAAGTGATCTGTGTGATTGGTGAGTTTGACCGCCTAGGACATCCTATATTCTAACAACATCAGTATTCCCTTTACCAAGGAACATATGAAATACCCAAGGACTTGTGCATCCTTGAAGGATTATTTATTTTTATTACTCTCTATGAAATGCACTCTATGAGCCTATCCTTGATGTAGTGATAGGTCTATATTCTCCTATCAAGGTGGTTTTGTTTAGTGAGGCAGTTCCTTGAGAGGTTGCACTGAGCAAGGTTTCCCCTAGTGGGGCTTTACTTGGAAAGGCTCATTAGGAAAATGGGTTAGTAGTTGTACTAGATTAGGATCCTTTGCATGTATAAAGGAAACTATTTTTTCTTTTATGGGCCTTATCACAGGATCTGGAAGGGTTAATGGGGAATGGCTATTTTTTTGTCCACTGTAAGGATTCTTCCAAAAATTGATCTTTTTTAGAGAACTCTCAAAATCCCTCTAATTATTTCAGGGAGATAAGGTTAGACACCATATCATATATAATGTTTTCCAATAACATCATTAGTAGACTTTCATGGTACTGCGGCATGTCGAGCGAAAATGTGAGTCCCTTCCATCAGGCGATGATGTTGTTGGATCCCTCATTGGGACTCTTTTTTTATTTGAATAGGTCAATGATGACAGTATTGTGTGAGGTAGAAATGAACTAGTGAGAAACTATCTATATAGGTACTCCCAACTAGCAATAGAACCTATGGGTAGCTGACTATAATAGAAGAATGAAAGTCCTCCCAAAGTCTAGAAAAAACATCAGAGATTGGTGGGTTCCTACTATTCTAAAGTCCCCAACATTAGAACACACATTTAGGAAAAGTTGGAATGATTCTTAAATGGATCACCCTTCAAATTTAATAGGGTGAAACTATGATTACTAATTTATAGGGTTTCCCAAACATGGTTGACCCATACTGATTATAGCTTTCCTTCAGGTAGAATTGACACTTATCATATTTCTAGATCCTTGATATAGGTGATAATAGAAGTTACCATATCATCTTGGTGAGGATTTGTGGTCAGCAATGTGGTGAAAGGCACATTGACTAAGGGAGTGATGTGTAAAATATTTCAAGGTGGATAATCATGTAGCTTGGGCAGGGTGGGTGACTCGTATCTTAGTCATTTTCCATAGCCCCTAATTTTTCCCCAACTGGGTACATGGGGCCACCAAGTTCAAATCAGGGTACCTGTATGAGGATGACTGAGTTCTCCAGTAGTGGAGATATATATCCCCTTCTAAAAATTTTAGGTTCCATGAACTATTTTAAAATAAGTTCAGTAGTGATACTTTTTTATTCCTCACTCTCCTAGAGCAAGGTGGTTATCCTAAGGATTGGATCAACTTTTGGTACAACCTCATATGGACCTTTGATATTGGAGGGACCCTTAAATTTTTCAACAAACTAGTGGAAAGGTGTTAATTTCTCATTAGGGGAACTCCAAAGACCAAAAATCCATCCTTGATGAAGTGTATGATGGCCATCTGAGAGGTATGATTGTTGTTGTGTCATCCCTTGGAGTAGGATCTCCCTATAATTCCCTTCATTTGTGCTCTGATTTCTCAGATCCTATAGATGGTCTATGGTGATGAAATTAAAAGTGGGGATATTCAAATAATAACCTTCATTATTGGTGGGTGATCCGAATTTATAGTACCGTCATTTATGTATGATACGATAGAAATGGAGAGCAATATATTGCCCCCATCCTATGATCTCTATGTGTTGAGATGCCACATTCATGACCTGATAGATCATGTTGAGGCTCCTAAAATAGTTTTATTAGATATTATATAATTATTCATATGATCTGTGATTCTGATATAATGGGAGCGCTATGATATCAACACTCCTGCACTATTGGTGAATGGAATAGAGGAGCTTGTGGCTTATTGGGTTGGTTAGCTGATGGTCCCTAAGGTGGTGGAATGTATCCTAGAAATTCTAGTAGAAAAAAACTACCTGGTCCTTTTTGAGGGACTCTGAGATGAAAACATATAGAGATTTAGGTTACCACCACATGACTGATAGTTGGTCTTCGGTCAAGAGTCTCCACAAGTCCTCTTGTTCATTAATAGAGGGATGGACCTGATCCTGGTTAACTCAAGCCCCAATCAATGTAGGTTCAGAAATTGGTGGCGGCATTGACACAAACCTACTTTTCTACTTATTCACTGGGAGAGGGGGCACTGTATGGTTCAAGCATCCACTACATATTGGAATGTCTCTCATGGGTAATTCTAGCTTCAATATCTTATCTATATAGAATGGTGTGTTTTCCACCTTCTCATGTGTGAGGGAGGAAGCATTCTTTTGAATATTATGGGAGTTTTCACCATTATTTTAGGGTGTCAACCCATGACCTAAAATCTCTCGAACTTCTAGTGTGGTGGTATATAGGAAATAAAAATATGGTGGTGGACATGTTTGCTCTATGAGTCCTTGGATGAAGTCCAGAACGTACTCCACCTATTAGTAATTGTGGATGGATTCAGGGATCTTGTGGAAATTAGCATATAGGATTGTAAGAATCAATCGATGGGATTTTATATCATCTCTAGAATCAGGGCTGAAGGTTCCCTCATCGATTCATTCGTCACTTCGAATTCTATGAGGATGATGGTGACGTGACTCTCCCCATGGTATAGCCTATGTTGGTGTAGTACTTTTCCTAGAAAAAACTATTGAGAGTCTCTTGGGTTTCTCTTATGTGAGTTGAGACATGTGTCATGGTCATGGCCCCCATCATGGGTGTTCATCCTTCTTCTTTATGACGGTTCTTTATATAAGGGGAATTTTTTGGCATGAGGAGGACCTCCTCACTATTTTGTGGTGATGTGGGGAAAAACTCTACATTGGTTGGTGGTATTATGTATAGGAAATATACATGGTTGGTGGTGGTGTATAAAGGACATTTTCATTGGTATTCATCATCATAGGATGGCCTGTAATAGCCTCCAGTGGTTCCAGCGAATGAGGGAGTCATCCCATTATACCTAAAAGGTGTCTAGGGTCTCGATACCAAAAAATCTAAGAAAGATACATGTTAAGATATTGTGGGTATATGATGGGATACGCCATTAGTGGATAGGTCCACTAGAGATGGAAAATATGTCACTTGTTAGGTAATGTTAGGGGCCTTCCTCTAACATCGGTGTCGGGTGTTCTGGATCAGGGTTGGTGGAGTGGGGATAGGATCAACCTACTCATCGATGAGGGGTCATGTGTGTCTCAGGGGGGTGGAGATAATAATAGATTAGGAATTGATAAGTGTGTCCCAATGGGGTAATATGATCACACTTGAGGATTTGGTAAAGCATTGGTTCATTGAGATCCAACCTTAGAGAGGTACCCTAGATTTTTTTGTATGCTTGGATTGAACCACATGGAGGTGTTCTGCGTACCCCTTTGGAAAATAGTGATCAAAACCCATGTAGTTTGATATCATAGTTTAAGGTCATGTTTGTAAAGACCTGTAAAATTCAAGGGAAATTTTTTCTTAATTTTCTTTGGGATTTTACAAGAATGCAGTTTCTGACGGCACCTGATTCCGAGGCCCGGTGAGCCCGGAATAATTTTCTGAAGTTTAGCTCAGGTACGTTCAGTGAACGAACGAGCGGGTTTTTCTAACTTTTGATCTGGTGCTCGGAATTGAAATCTGAGGGCACCGATGAAACCACGATGCCAGTAATTTCTTAGGAACACCTTTTCTGGAGTTGCGTTTTCTCGGGTGAGGTTATTAAATTTTTGGGTTAAGTAAAGAATAAAATAAAATGGTATAACCAATTTTATTTTTGTTCAAAGTAGTTTAACCTACGCTAAGTGGTTGGAGTGGGACCCACTGATGTTCTAAACTTCCCTTGAGAGGATTTAAGGTGAGTTGGGTCCCACACGAACCCCGCCCCTTCAAATTCCCTAACCCCCCATAACTCTTCCCCTTTAAACACCCCTTGTATTAAATGATGTGACTTCCTTTCACATTAAATCATTCCATTTAATTTGAGAGTTATGTATTTGAATTTTAAAAATTTAAATTCATGGCATGTTATAATAAAATAAGAATAACACTTATTTTATTTGGGGGTTGTTTTGTTGGGTTGGGTTTTTGAGAGAGGGAGGAATCATTCCTCTGAAGAAGTTCATCTTCCACGTTGAAGAACGCGAAGAACGCCACTCTCCGATGAAGAACGCCGACACCAAAGAAAGATGGCATGCCTTTCTACTCCTATCCATAGCTGGTGTGAGACGCCTCCCCACTTTGGATGATCTCTGTCAAGCGTGTACAGAACCCTCTCCCGTGACCCCTTCTTCTGCGACGTTCTTTTCCGCAACGAATCAACAACGCTTGAGGTAGGGGATTATTTGTTTTTGTTCATGAATACTTATGTCTCCTTTCTTTGTTTTCAAATTGGTCTGCTTGTTATCGCAATAACGGGAGGAGGTCAGACCGCACGAACATGGCCAACTCTCCCCCCCCCCCCCCCTTGATGCTTGAATTTGTTGCAGCACGATCAAGGCAGCTCGGTGCCGTTGCACCGCTCGGAAATAATAAAGAATGGGCGGAGAAGCGCGACGCCGATACACCGCATCGTTGAAGTCGAAAAAAGCCGCGGCGCCGTCGTGCCGTGATGGAGAACCTCGAAGAGGCTGCGGACGGAGCGGGGCCGCGGCGCTGTCACGCTGCGACGGAGCAGGGAGCGACGGAGCAGGGAGCGACGGCCGGCTTCCGGCCGCCGGAGCAGGAGGGCAGGACCGCGACGGTCCCACGGCAGCAGCAACTGGACGGCCAGATCGGGCCGACCGGTCACCGAGAAGGCCGGGGGTTATAACCCCCGGCTAGCCGAAGGAGCGGCCCCCCACATGGGGGTCGCGGTTACACAAACAGGGGGGCAGTGCCCCCCCCCCCCACCTTCCGCTCGGCCATTTCGGCCGAGCTGCCTGGCCATGCTGGCCAGGCCGAGCGCACCAGGCCGCGCCCAGGCCGGGCCGGGCCAGGCCACGCCCACCGGGCTGTGCCGTGCCCTAATGGGCTGGACCTGGACCGGGGTCAGGTCGACCCGGTTCGGGCCGGCCCAGGGGGTATCGGGTCAGGTCGAACCGGGCCCGAAACCCCTATTCACGGTCTTCTTCCGGTCTTTTTCCCATAACTTGGGCTACGGACCTCCGAACGACCCACCTTCAGTTTATATGAGATCCTTGGATTGAGACGGTCGTTTAGTTATATTACACTCAAGGTTTTAGAGAACTTTGGGTTCAGCCGGGTTGGTTCGAACACGAAACCAATCGGGCCCTCGGAGCGGAAATGCTTATAACTTGAGCTCCGGACGTCCGATTGAAGTACCGTCTACTCTTTTGGATTTCTCTTAGTGAGACAGAACTTTTGGCTTACTCTGATCGAGGTTTGAATGCATTTGGAGTATGGTCAGGTTGGTTTTGACTTAAAAACCAACCTAGCACCTAGGACAAAAAAGTCTATAACTCTCAGACCGGGTGTCTGATTGACGCGCCGTCTGTCTCGTAGAGTTCCTATTGACGATACAGAACTTTGTGATACATCAAATCCAGACTTCGTGGAAGTTGATGTATCACCCCTCGGCTCGTGGAGCGGAACCTCCCCGAACGAGCTTGCTTTGTGCGGGAACCCTAGAGGTGGCTGCGACTGCGATGACGATGACGACTATATAGAAATCCTCCATGGATTTGACAGCGATGACTACAGCACTCAGCGATCCTGTGTGGATCAGTTCTACTGATTCTGTGTGGGTCAGATCTTGTGTGGGTCAGCGCTCAGCGGTCCTATGTGGGCCAGCGCATACCGATCCTGTGTGGGTCAGATCCTGTGTGGGTCATTGCGGGGGTTAGTACCTATGGATCCTTTGTGGGTCATTGTGGGGGTTAGTACCTATCGATCCTTTGTGGGTCATTGCGGGGGTTAGTACCTATAGATCCTTGGTGGGTCATTTCGGGGGTTAGTACCTATCGATCCTATGTGGGTCCGACGGCTTAGATGAATCAGTGGCTATATCTGATCCTCTCTATAGTATTACGAAGAAGTATACCTATGTGAGCTGAGTCTTGACTTTAAATCCTTATCTTCGATAATATTGACTTGATATCCTATGTGGATTACGTTATGCTTTCCTATGTGGATTGGGTAGTGTTTTCCTATGTGGACTGGGTTGTACTTGGGCTCCGATGTTGGAGCCGAACCGGAATTGATGACTTAGGTATATGTATGGGAATATACCTAAGTAGTGTCAGATGTTACTTCGTGATCTTATCTTACCTTTGTGGATTATCCTTTGTGGGTTCTGGGAGACCTTCAGGGGTCTCGGGGTCCCTAATGAGTAGCTTATACTCACCCCTACACAAGTTATGCCCGTACTACGTTGTGTTGGATGCAGACGATGGACAGCACTGATCGTGGTGGAGGCTTGTGGAGCAAGTCAGTACCTGGAGGCGGACCACTGGGTGGGATGTACACGGAGCGGACAGCTGGACCCATGGAGCTGAGGAGGCTATCTGTACCCACCCTTCAGGTGGGACTTCCAGTGGACGGCTCGATGTTGCGGCTTTACTTTCAGTTATTTTAATTTCTTTCCAGTTGTACTTTACTTTCAGTTTGGGTTTGTATTCTGGCCCACTTACTTTTCTGCACTCACAATTGTATCCAGTTTTACTTAGTGTTTACTTATTCTTGCTCACTCGGTGGTGTTTGTTTACTTTACAAAGGCAATGCCTTCCCCTTTTTGTCGGTATTTTATGCCTTGGTGCTAGTCGCCAGCCCCTGGCCTATGGGGGGCGGGCTTGGGGTAGTCACAACATGAGCCCCGAGGACGGGTCGTGACAAATTGGTATCAAAGGAGTTCGATTCTACTTCAGAACTCAAGAATCTAATCTTTTTCTATGTGAAGCAATAGTGTTAAGAGTGTTGAGTGTGGTTATCAGTCCAGGGAGTCCAGTGTTGGTGCGGCGACCGACGTATCCGTACACCAGGACCCTGACTTCTGATTTTAGACTTAGTACATGAAGACACTGATTGCATGTGTGTTTCAACTTTTCTTTCTGATTACTTTGCGTTAGCTCACCAGGTATACTGTATTGACCGTGGTGCACCGGACTCTTTTCAGGATGGCCCCACGACGGAAGCTAGATAGGGTTCCAAGTTTTGTACATGACGACAGCCCACCGAGCGACGAGGCCTCGGTGTAGGTCCCTATTACTGTGGAGTCACTGGCGGTACCACTACCTGCCGAGCCACCGATGCTACCATCCCCAGCCGCTGAGAGTGCACGTCGCCTTAGCACACTGCGCGAGTTTCAGCATCAGAGACCGCCCAGGTTCCGCGGGGAGACGGACCCTCAGGCAGCCGAGGATTGGATGGAGGCGGTTGTGCGAGTTTTCATGTTAGTGGGGACACCATCTGACCTCATGGTGATCCTCGCAGTGAGCCTCCTGCATGCGATAGCAGGCAGATGGTGGAGCTTGATACTCTAGGTGCACGATGAGGCATCACTCCTCTGGATGGACTTGAGAGCCTCTTCCGCTCTGAGTTCATTCCATCCACCCTCTGTGTGGTGCGCATCCAGGAGCTACTACAGTTGCGGCATGGTATCTTGACACTCACCCAGTACTCGGCGATATTTACTGATCTCTCGCATTATTCGACTGACATGGTACGGGACCCATTCTTCCGGGTCGGACCTTCGAGCAGGGACTAGGGCATGAGATCCGGGCATCGCTGATCTCCCTCAGAATTCCGAAATAGGCAGGAGTACTGGAGCGAGCCCTTCTCATAGAGAGCCTTCTAGCTGAGCCTACACCAGCAGCGAGACCTACTATAGGGCAGCACGTAGCAGAGTCTTCTGCAGCTGGCAGTAGACAGATGTCGCAGAGGTCCAAGCGGACTAGGCCATCAGACGGATGACCACAGGATACTGGCTCAGAGGTGTGGGGCACACGTAGTAGATCCAGTCATACGAGTGGAAAACAATGTTATGCATGCGGCGGGCAGGGCCACATGGCTCGTGACTGCCCGACCCGCCGTGCAGAGGAGCAGCAGATGGAAGAGGAACCACCCAGGCAGAGGCAGAGGTTCGACTGTGGCGGTCCGCAGGGAGTAGGCGGACGACGCTGAGGAGATGGTCGAGCGGCAGGTGGTGGATGACGTTTTGAGGCTCTACCACCACCACCACCAGGAGGTCCACCCCGACCACAGGGGAGAGCACAGCTTCAGGCAGCTGAAGCTTACGATCATGGAGCTCTGAAAGTGGGTGGACAAGTGCGGGACTAGCTCCAGGCATAGAGGACTTTTCCCATAATTCCTCTAGCTTCGTTGTTTGTGTTGCCTTGTGTCCTTTTACTTTGAGTTGAAGTAATAAAAGACACTTGCAATAGTGACGTTTTCTTTCTTGTCTTTTGTATGTTAATACTAAGAGGTACTGGTTAAAAACTGTTGACTTGACCCTCACATATGAGATTCTTACTGGAAGAGACCCAGTGACCACACACTGATGCCGACTGTGTGACTCAGCCCTTGGAGGCGAGAGTAACGGTTGGATCTCTTGGTAGCAGCGTCGAGGCCCTACGACGTCATCCATGGCATGAATTAACTGATCGTGACGGGATTGACTATATTAGGCATGGAACATGGTTCATCCAGAGGATGAGACCGAATTTCTCTTTTCATCAAAGGAGAAATATTTGCACCTTTGAGGAACGTTAAGGAAGAAGGGGCAACCCTTCGTGTGGTCAGACAGATGTCAGCAGGTCTTCCAAGAGCTGAGACATAGGTTGACCATTGCACCTATCTTTCAGCTACTTGGGGAGGCGACAGAGAAGTTAGCCGCTTTGCAGATATCCTTCATGGATAGTGATGGAGCAGACTTTCTACAGTCACTCACAGTCACTCCTCCACTTATGTAGTGGGTTAGAGAGGCACAACGTGGGGACGTTGACTGTGAGACACGACATGCACAGATATCCTCAGGATAGGCACCTGATGGATTCTCTGTGGGATGTGAGCACGTCATCCTTTTCAGAGGACGTACAATGGTACCAATTGCAATAACAGGAGGAGGTACTGAGGGAGTTTCACACTTCCCCTTTAGCGGTACATCCAGGAGTGGCGAAGATGTACCAGGACCTCAGATGACAGCACTGGTGGCCGGGTATGAAGAAGGTTGTGGTAGAGTTCGTTTCTCGATGACTCACCTGCAAGTAGGTGAAGGCAGAGCACCAGGTACCAGCAGGCTTGGTACATCCCTTGGAGGTCCCGAAGTGGAAGTGGGACGGGATATCTATGGATTTCGTGACTGGACTTCCACGCACTTCTAGAGGTCACGACTCCATTTGGGTGATTGTCGACCGACTCAACAAGTCGGCCCACTTCGTACCCATCAGAGAGCTGGGATTAGTGGAGAGCATGGGATGCCTCTACGTTCAGGAGATCGTACGACTTCATGGTGTTCCATCATCTAACGTCTCCGATCGATATGATCACTTTACTTCCTGGTTATGGAAGGGATTGCAGGAGGCATTCGGGATGCAGCTACGTCTGAGCACCGCCTTTCACCCTCAGACGGATGGTTACATGGAGAGGACCATTCAGAATCTTGAGTACATGCTCCGCGCATGTGTCCTCGACTTTGTTCATAGCTGGGAGGACCACCTACCCTTGGTAGAGTTCACGTACAACAACAGCTACCACTCCACCATCGGAATGGCACCATACGAGGCGTTGTACGTCTGACCATGCAGATCACCGCTGTGCTGGACAGACCTTGGGGAGTCAGCACTTATGGGACAGGAGATGGTCCAGGCCACGACGGAGAAGGTCCAGGTCATCCAGGAGCGGATGAGGACAGCTCAGAGCTGGCAGAAGTCTTATGATGACAGGAGGCGGAGGCCACTTGAGTTCAAGGATGGCGACCACGTCTTCTTGTGGGTCTCACCTCGACGTGGTTTACAGAGATTTGGTCGAGGCGGCAAGTTATCTCCACGCTTCATTAGACCATTCCAGGTTCTCAGCAGGATTGGTGAGGTGGCTTATCGCCTGTATCTACCACCTCAGTTGCACCGGGTGCACGACGTCTTTCATGTATCTCAGCTGAGGAGATGTGTGCAAGACCCGACGCATATCATTGACCATGGGGAGCTGGATATTGATGATGGGGCGACTTTTGCAGAGATCCTAGTGGAGATCGAGGATCGACAGGAGCGGGTACTACGTGGATGGTTAATTCCTCTATTGTGCATCAGGTGGCAACACGGGAACCTCCAGGAGATCACTTGGGAGCGGGAGGCTCAGATGTGTGCACAGTACCCACATTTGTTCCCTTAGTTTATGATATATCTTTACGGGGACGTAAAGCCCTGAGGTGGGAGTAATTTGAAGACCCGTAAAATTCAAGGGAAATTTTTTCTTAATTTTCTTTGGGATTTTACAAGAACGCAGTTTCTGACGGCACCTGATTTTGAGGCCCGGTGAGCCCGAAATAATTTTCCTAAGTTTAGCTCGGGTACGTTCAGTGAACGAACAAGCGGGTTTTTCTAACTTTTGATCTGGTGATTGGAATTGAAATATGAGGGCACTGATGAAACTGCAGTGCTGAAAATTGATTAGGAACACCTTTTCTGGAGTTTCATTTGCTCGGGTGAGGTTATTAAATTTTTGGGTTAAGTAAAGAATAAAATAAAATGGTACAACCAATTTTATTTTTGTTCAAAGTAGTTTAACCTAAGCTAAGTGGTTGGAGTGGGACCCACTGATGTTCTAAACTTCCCTTGAGAGGATTTAAGGTGAGGTGGGGCCCACACAAACCCCGCCCCTTCAAATTCCCTAACCCCCCATAACTCTTCCCCTTTAAACCCCCCTTGTATTAAATGATGTGACTTCCTTTCACATTAAATCATGCCATTTAATTTGGGAGTTCTGAATTTGAATTTTAAAAATTTAAATGCATGGAATGTTATAATAAAATAAGCATAACACTTATTTTATTTGGGGGTTGTTTCGTTGTGTTGGGTTTTTGAGAGAGGGAGGAATCTTTCCTCTAAATAAGTTCATCTTCCATGTTGAAGAACGCGAAGAACGCCACTCTCCGATGAAGAACGTTGACACCAAAGAAAGACAACGTGTCTTTCAACTCCTCTCCGCAGCCGGTGTGAGATGCCGCCCCACCTTGGATGATCTCCATCAAGTGTGTACGGAACCCTCTCCCGCGACACTTTCTTCTGCGACGTTCTTTTCCGTGATGAATCAACAACGCTTGAGGTAGGGGATTATTTGTTTTTGTTCATGAACACTTATGTCTCCGTTCTTTGTTTTCAAATTGGACTGCCTGTTATCGCAATAACAGGAGGAGGTCGGACCTCATGAACATGGCCAACTCTTCTCCCCCCTTGATTCTTGAATTTGTTGCGGCACGAGCAAGGCAGCGCGGTGTCGTTGCATCGCGCGGAAATAATAAAGAATGGGCGGAGAAGCGCGGTGCCGTCGCGCCACGCCGTTGAAGTCGAACAAAGTCGCAGCGTCGTCGCGCCGCGCTGGAGAACCTCGAAGAGGCCGCGGCCGGAGCGGGGCCACGGTGGAGGGGTGCGGCGCCGTCGTGCCGTGCCGGTCGGACCAAGGCCACGGTGGAGCAGGGAGCAGTGGCCGGCTTCCGGCCGCCGGAGCAGGAGAGCGGGACCGCGGCGGTCCCACGACAGCAGCAACCAGACGGCCGGACCGGGCCGTCCGGTCACCGAGAAGGTCGGGGGTCATAACCCCCGGCTGGCCGAAGGAGCGGCCCCCCACATGGGGGCCACGGTTACACAAACAGGGGGGGCATCCCCCCCCCCCTTTCCGCTCGGTCGTTTCGGCCGAGCCGCCTGGCCACGCTGGCCAGGCCGAGCGCGCCAGGCCGGGCCGCGCCCAGGCCGGGCCGGGTCGGGCCACGCCCTAATGGGCTGGACCCGGACCCGGGTCGGGTAGACCCGGTTCGGGCCGACCCAGGGGGTATCGGGCCGGGTCGGACCGGGCTCGAAACCCCTATTCACGGACTTCTTCCGGTCTTTTTCCCATAACTTGGGCTACGGACCTCCGAACGACGCACCCGTCAGTTGCGATGAGGTACTTGGATCGAGACGGTCTTTTGGTATATTACACTCAAGGTTTCAGAGAACTTTGGGTTCGGCCGGGTTGGTTCGAACACGAAACCAACTGGGCCCTCGAAACGGAAACACTTATAACTTGAGCTCCGGACGTCTGATTGACATACCGTCGACTTTGTTGGATTCCTCTTAGTGATACAGACCTTTTGGCTTACTCCGCTCGAGGTTTGGACGCAATTGGAGTATGGTCGGGTTGGTTTTGACTTAAAACCCAACCGGGCCCCTGGGACGAAAAAGCCAATAACTCTCAGACCGTGCGTCCGATTGACGCACCATCTGTCTTGTAGAGTTCCTATTGACGATACGGAACTTTGTGATACATAAACTTCGGACTTCATGTCAGTTGATGTTTCAGCCCTCGGCTCGTGGAGCGGACCCTCCCCGAACGAGCTTGCTTTGTGCGGGAACCCTAGAGCTGGCTGCGACTGCGACGACGATGACGACTGTACAGAAATCCTCCGTGGATTCGACGGCGATGACTACAGCACTCAGCAATCCTGTGTGGATCAGTGCTACCGATCCTGTGTGGGTCAGATCTTGTGTGGGTCAGCGCTCAGCGGTCCTGTGTGGGTCAGCGCATATCGATCCTATGTGGGTCAGATCCTATGTGGGTCATTGCGGGGGTTAGTACCTATCGATCCTTTGTGAGTCATTGCGGGGGTTAGTACCTATCGATCCTTTTTGGGTCATTGCGGGGGTTAGTACCTATCGATCCTTTGTGGGTCATTGCGGGGGTTAGTACCTATCGATCCTATGTGGGTCCGACGGCTTAGATGAATCAATGGCTATATCTGATCCTCTCTATCGTCTTACGAAGAAGTATACCTGTGTGAGCTGAGTCTTGACTTTCAATCCTTATCTTCGATAATATTGACTTGATATCCTATTTGGATTATGTTATGCTTTCCTGTGTGGATTGGGTAGTATTTTCATGTGTGGACTGGGTTGTACTTTGGCTCGGATGTTGGAGCCGAACTGGAATTGATGACTTAGGTATATGTATGGGCATATACCTAAGTAGTGTCGGATGTTACTTCGTGATATTATCTTACCTTTGTGGATTATCCTTTGTGGGTTCTAGGAGACCTTTGGGGGTCTCAGGGTCCCTACTGAGTAGCTTATACTCACCCCTGCACGGGCTATGCTCACACTACGTTGTGTTGGATGCAGATGACGGACATCACTGATCGTGGTGGAGGCTTGTGGAGTAAGTCAGTACCTGGAGGCGGACCACTGGGCGGGATGTACACGGAGCGGACGATTGGACCCGTGGAGGTGAGGAGGCTATCTGTACCCACCCTTCAGGTGGGACTTCCAGTGGACGGCTCGACGTTGCGGCTTTACTTTCAGTTATTGTACTTTCTTTCCAGTTGTACTTTACTTTCAGTTTGGGTTTGTATTCTGTCCCACTTACTTTTCCGCACTCTCTATTGTATCCATTTTTACATAGTGTTTACTTCTGCTTGCTCACTCTGTGGTATTTGTTTACTTTACAAAGGCAATACCTTCCCCTTTTTGTCAGGATTTTACACCTTGGTGCTAGTCTCCAGCCCCTGGCCTATGGGAGGCGGGCTTGGGGTAGTCACAGCACGAGCCCTGAGGAT
Source organism: Viscum album (assembly GCA_963277665.1). Taxonomy (NCBI): domain Eukaryota; kingdom Viridiplantae; phylum Streptophyta; class Magnoliopsida; order Santalales; family Viscaceae; genus Viscum; species Viscum album. The sequence continues at coordinate 88,401,370 of OY728135.1, read as the reverse complement.
GGGTCATGAAAATGTTATTGGACGGGTACATGCATTTTAACATAATTAGGTAAGGACACTTCTATTTTGTAAGGATCGTCGACAAGGTATAGTGTGGGGCTTACACATAATGGATTCCAAGAGTAAGAGTCCATGGGGTAAGGGGATTAGGCCCGGAGTAGATGTTCACAGGGGTCTCACCTCATCATGATTATACATGGGGGAAAATGTGTTCATAGCACAAGGTAAGGCTACAATTTAACAGCTTGTGCTAAGGAAGTTGTTGTACAGTTTAGAATCATATGACTAGGATGTGGATCTTGGTAGTTTTACATCATGCATCTTGTATATTGAGGTACCTATACCTAGGGAGACAATTTCCATGTAGGATAGGAAGATCCATAAAAAGGCCTCACTACTAGGAATGGTTGGTAGTTTCATATAATGATTCCACCTTTACGGATTGTGTGTCCACTGATCATGAACCTATGGGTAGGGAATTTCATATATACTAACATGGAAGAGTGGAATCAAGGGTCCCAGTGCTAGGGTGCCTATTATTACAAGAAAAAGGAATTAGGGTACCTATGCTTAAGGTAAAAGGTAGGGTAATAGTCCAGGATATTCTTGAAATGCAAAGGTAAGATACTAGGTTTAGTTTTATGGGTCACACAATGATTTTGGTTATGGTTGAACCAGTTGTGGAGGGTTAATGGGGCCCTGGGAACTCAACCCTCGTGAAAGGTTATTGGATAAAAGGATGCACCATGGAGAGACCTGGAGGATTGGTTTCATGAAATTTGTGACTTTGAGAAAGTTAGGGGCATCATGAAGGATCATAGAATCACAAAATATCATGTTTTATGAAATAGGGTGACCTTGTATAGGAGTGTATTATTAGTTCCCATGGGGTTCACTATATGAAGAATAATTATCTCAAAAAACCATAAGAACCTCAAAGTAATTTCTTCTTACATGAAGGCCATAGACCTTCATGAAATGAATCTATACCATGGGTTGAGGTTCTCAAGAACCCATATGAGGTATTTTAGTGAAATATGGTTAACCTCAAAAATCTATCTTCTCTCTTTTTTAAGGAGTTTTTGAGTATTGTGAATTCAGAGATTTTCTCAGAAGCTAATAGGTCATGTCCCCCTTAATATTAAGACAAGGGGATATATTTATAATCCCAGCATAGGTGAGTGAATCAACTTAGAAAAATATGGAGCCTTTCATGGAATATTTTGAACTTCATAATGAAACTAGTGTTTCAAGAATAGACATATTCAATGTAGAGGTTGTCATCTTATGATCTGTGTGGTCAGGTACTTTCTTGAATTGGAGTTACACTATGTAGAGGTTATTGTCTAATGTATACGCATCCTAGAAAAATCTACGAACACATATTTTTTTATGTAGGTTTTTTCCTTCGAGAGTTGGTCCCTTAAGTTTATTTTTAATCCATTCTGGCCTGAATTTGTTTCAACCTTTCCATTCCTTCCTCAAACATTCATGTAACATGTGTATTTAGGTGTTAATAATCATAAAAATAAAAGACTAATCAAAAAAATTATTCAACTCATGATCTTGATATGGAAGATATAATCTTTTCGTTCAATATATTAGGATACTATATTTATTTTGAAAGATGTGATATATATATATATATATATCAAAATAGTTTAAAGTATATATTCACATAGAAAGAGATCAACATGAGGTAAAAGAGATGGATTGAACTACTAAAGTTCTATGATTATGAAATACACTACATCCCTGGAATGGAAAACAAGGTGGAAAACACATTTATTAGGATAGGTCATGGAGTTATATCCATAATGGGGATATATAGGGATCCTATGTTCATATATTTAGTAAAGGTGGGTCTGAAAATTATTAGTGAATAAAAAATATCACTCTTTTTCAAAGTAATTACCCAACTATCTTTACTAAGGAATAAAAATAAGTCTCAGTAAGATGAAAAGTTCTTAAAAAGGGTGATTAAATCCAGGGAAGAATGGAAATTGACAGACTGGATCTATAAAGATAGTGTACTCATGTACAGGAAGTGACTGTTTGAACCATCCATGCCTAAACTAAAGGGGTGATTTATAGATGAATTCCATATCTCAAATTTCTCAATACCTCAAGGTAGTAACAAGATGTATAGGTATTTAAGAGAAAACTTATAATGGGAAGACATTAAGTGTGAAATTGATGATTTTTTTCATAATGATTAGTATTCTAGCATGAAATTTATAAGAGAAAACTTTGTATGGGTGTCATCTAACCTCTTCCTACAGCAATGTGGTAATAAGAAGATACCATAATGAACTGTATTATTAGGATTCCTAATATATTCTAATAGGAATTATGTTATATGTATTATTGTGTATCACTATACCAAGCCTGTATATTTACATTCCATATGGGAGGATATAACCCTTGAGAATATTTTACACTATATATCAATGATGTTGTGGGACTTAATTTTTTACCTTTATGAACTGTGTGTGATAATAAACCTCATTTCACATAAATATTTTGTAAGATTATTTATAATTCTCTAAATATCATGATACAATTTAGTATCGACTATCATCCTAAAAATAATGTGAAATATAAAATAACTAGATAATAATTATATGCAATGTTGAGGTCATTCTCACATGACTTACAAGGAACATGGGACCAATATTTACCTTTTGTGGAATTTTTATACAAAATTTAATTCTATTAAAGTATAAAATAGCACCATATAAATCCTTGTATGGTAAAAGATTTCTTACTCCAACATGGTAGGATAAAGTTAGGGAAAGGAAGGTAGTAAGTCCATAAATTATTGAGGAGAAAAATATGAAAGTGAAAGCTATATAGAATCATATCATATTAGCTCATATGACTCAACTAATGAAAATATTATCCAGATCATTGATACCAAAGAGTTAGTGTTATGGAATCGGATGAATGAACTTGTGAAGTTATATAAGAGGAATCTAAAGAAAGAGGAAGTGATATGGGAACTTGAGGAAATAATTATGAGGATTTCCAAAACAATCATGGATTTTTGTATACCCCATACTTCAAGGAAAAATTATTTTAAGGTGTGAGTGTATAAGAATCGAAATATTATTATATTAAATAAAAATAGTATTATAAAATTCATATAATAACACAATATCTCTCATTAAATCATCATATTACAATGGAAAAAACTAGAAATTTTCATTCACAATAACTGGAAAACCAAGGGCTTTTAAACAAATAACAAAAAATCATTGAAATATTAATGTGACGGTTATACATACAAGTGTCCAATAAATGCAAAAAAATAATCTATTTATAATATAATCTGTAATTATTAATAATGAATAATGATTAATGAATAGTATTATATTTATAGACACATGACTTGGACTGATATAAAAAAAATTAAAAAGTAATTTAGAATTTTTTTCCATCAAAATCATGATTGTGGAATACATCAAGAGTTTTATTTAGCTGTTAAATTTATGATATATTAAATAAATTCATAAAAATAAATTTAAACTTGGAATCATCACATTAAAATCATCCAATAGTGAATTTTTATAATATTTTGAGACATTTAAATTTTCAAGTAACTAGTAAAATACGGTATGAATATATAGTAAGTATTATGACATAATTATGATGTAAAAAGGATTTAATAATTGATATAAGTTTATTACAAAACATAATTATATTAATTTATTATTATAATTCATTTTAAAGTATTAAAATACATTTACCAACATATAATGGCCTTTCAGAAGTCAAAATATTAAAATAGGGTTTTAAAAACAATTTTTTCTGGATAAAACTATTTTCCAAATTTAAATTATTATTTTTTTTAAATGTATTTCATTTCCAAAATTAATAAATTTAAAAATAATTTTTCTAAATATCTAATACCATTTTTTAAAACCATGAAAAATAAAATGGTTTTCAATTTTTTTACAATCAAAACTCTAAGCCCTATGTTTAGAAATTAATATATAATTATTTCTTATTTTATATAAATTCCCACCCATCCTACCATCCCTATTAACTCCAAAATTAGAGATAATAATTATATTATAATTTCCCCTCCCATGAATACATCCAAGTAGTTATTAAAAATCTAAGTTTTTATTTCTCAATCTTTAAGAATCTAGTTTGAAATGTAAGGTTTCTTAATATCTTATATTCCTTTATTTTGTGTAATCCTTTCCAATCCTAAGTCCTTTCCATATGAAAGGTTGTTATAATTAATTATATATTTTAATATCATTGATATATCACTATTATCTCTCACTATACCATATTTATAAGATTTTATAATGCATCGTCATTTCCATATCCACATACATCATTATCCAAATCCCTAAAAATTTCATGTATTAGTGGTTTTATGGATGCATTTTTCTAATAAGTTTGATTTATATAAGTACAGATAGTGATTGTATAGTTAATGGAGCTACTATATTGTCTCAATTAGATTAAACTATATTTTCACACATTTTATCATTTTCAATCAATTCATATTGACCTACAAGTATTTCCTTATGAAAATTTTATATCCTTAATATATATAAAATATATGTAACAAATACTTCTAATTTTTTAGGGGGTCTTCCTATTATTTCATATAATCATACCATTAAAAACTATTTCACTCAATGAATATTTCCTACTTATATCATTTTACCATGGCTTTACCCTATATTATTACTTCATTATCATTCCTTTGATAAGGGTAATTCCCCTTGCATTATGAATTTCCTTTAGTTTCTAAGTTTATTTTTGGATATTCCCCAAGATGAAATATTATTATATTAAAATAATAAATTTTGAAATTATGTTAATCCATTATTTCTATACATATAACTATCAAATAAAAATCCATGATTGTGTGTGAGGTTATATATAGAACAATTTGATGTGTATTGTTTATAAATTATCCTCATATGATAAATGAATTGGACCTATTATGGGATAAGTGGAGTTGATAGTTATATAAACTCTCTATCCATATGTAGGTATCATGAGACAAAATATCATGGGTATTTGGTGTATTTATTCCCATTTATGTATGATTCTTTGTTTGAGACCTTGATGGTATAATTATAAATTCTGACATTATGCATTCTATCACTATGATTCAGTTACTATAATACTTAATATTATTTATTTCCATTGTTACACTATTCATGGATTTATTTTTCTATTGTTATCATTTATTATGAAACTATTAGATTATTTATTTCTTGAGTATTTTATATGGAGTGTTTATTTAATGGTAGCTACTATTGTATGTTATCAGTGACCAGGTTTTTGAACTCCACCCCTTTGTATTTTTCCTCATTTCCTCAAGGGACAATGAAGATTACTATATTGAACCTAAGGATGATAAAGAATAAATAATAATGTTTTCTTGTATTAATATGATGTACTTTATGTTTCCCGTGTAATATAATGATAGTTTATGTATCTAGTCACATGAGACCACTAAACTGGTAGATCTCAAGTATTGTGATCTTATATATTTTTTATCAATTTGATAAAATAACCACTAATTCTGGGTTACTGGAGTTAATTTTGTTGCAGTGGATTATTTTTCATACCTTCATGTCAATTACTTTAATCATTCATATAAATATCTTTAAATTTTTTCATTTTGTATTATTTAAAGTACTCTTCTCTATTATATGTTTGATTCATTTCCTAGTAAATGTTTAATTACAATTTATTTCATCCCACATTCAATAATAACCCTACACTAAACATTGGTAATTGTAACACCTAGATATTTGATGTTATTTTTATCTTTAATTAATTTTTTTCTTTGATATCTTTCGGTACACGTAACACCAATTTTAAACGGACCACGATATACTATTGAAATAATATTATTTAATGTGGAAATTATTGCATAGTAGTTGGATTAGTAGGCATGAATAGGTCCAAATAAATTATGAAAAATTAGTGCTTACATATATATAAAATTAATTCATTGGATATAAATTTGTTATAAATGAAAATAAAATCCTTTGAAGCTAAATAAAATTTTTTTTTAAAGTTTTTATGCACACAATGTATTTTTATTTAAATAAATTAGATTAATCTCTATTAATGAATTATTTTTATGAAATTTATAGATTATATATACAATAAAATGTCTTGACATCTATCTAAGGGATTTTACTAGGCATATAATAAAAAATAAATCCAATTTTATCCATAAAATTTCATTTTTCTAAAAACTAGTTTCATTTCATTTTGCAGGATTGTTTTAAAATTAACTTATTCCAATAATATAAATGAAATTTGAAAAAATGTATTACATATTTATAACTTTTATTTTCAAATTTGGTAAATTGGTCCCTTTTATTTTTGGTTGTTATGAATAGTGATCATGGTAAATATGTATGACCTCATTAAGGGTAAATCATGCAATTAATGTTGAAAATAATGTGATATGGATTTAAACTCTGTGTACCACCTATTATTTCTATTCTATGAGTTTATTTTGACCATCCAAAACCATTATTATATTATATGAAAATTTGGTTCCATTTCTCTTTAATAATGACCTTAATATTATTTAAGAAAAATAATGGATAAAAAATGTTAATCTATTTGTTTAATATATTTAATATTATTTCATAAGGATAAAAGGATTTTATGTTTGTATCTAAATGTTTATTTTAAATAATAATTAATTTTTTATTATGGTAATTTATTTTTAATTTTTATTAATTGAATAGTTACAATAAATTCTTACACAACGCTGACATAGTACTTGTTCAAGTAGTATAAAAATAAAATAAATGATGTCATAAATATTAAATAAAAAAATAATTTAGAATAATTATTGTCTTCCATTAATTTTATAGATACATATAACATATTATTCATATTTTTGAATTTTTTATTCTAATTTAAGATCAATCTTTGGTTTTTTTAAAATTCATGTTTTTGAATAGTCTCGAAAATGAATTCAATTATATCTTATATTAAATAATATTTTATAAAATGAATTAAAATTCATAAAAATGTAATATTTAGCTAATTTAATGGTATATGGTAACACATATCAACAATTTTACACTTATAGGTCACTTCCTTTTATAGTAACATTCTTGGCCCCTAAATTATTAAAAACATTGATATCAATGGAATCATCAAAAGGGTTAATGAGGGGTTAAAACTAGGTGATAAGGATTAAAATTTCACCATAACATGTCTAAATATTATTTAATGATATTATTTCAAAATATCCTTATACTATATTAAAAATATATTAATTTTGAACCATAATAAAATGAAAATTAATTTTTATTAATTTATTAATTTAAGTAATTCCAAGGGTGCACCTCCAATCACTTATAAAAAGGTTCCACCCATCCTTCATTATCCACAATGTTTTAGAACTCTATCTTGGTAGATCCAAAAAATTAATGATTTCCTAGATTCATTAACATCATCCTATAACTTATTTTCTTATCCTAAGACCATTCTTTCAAGGATTAAGGTGTCATCCAAAGCAGACCTCTCAAAGAATATGTAATCATCTTTACCGAATATTTGAAGTTTATTTCCTCCTCTACTTACTCAAAAAAATTTGTACCCATCATATAATAATTAATATATTATAATAAATATAAATATATTCTATTAGGATTATGGGATAAAAAATTTTAACCTCTTTTTCATCCTATGTAAAGTGAAAACATTTCTCATGCATATGTATATCTTACCGTATCCACATAGGGGTGTTATTTGATTTTTATCATCACTTTAAATGGACGGTTATAATTATGGAACTAATAAGTATATATTATATTTGTTATTTAATTATGGTTATGAGAATATAACATATCATTTACCTTTTTAACCCTCCACCCATTAAAAAATGATAATTTCGATCATAAATATGAAATGTATTTATTCATAATTAACATAGTATATCAGCTTTTGGGAAAACAAATCATGAAAACATACCTCATGTATACATTTAAAACTAATCCTCATATAAATTCATAGTTGATGATTTCATTTAGATTATATAGAGAAATTTATTATGTAACATCATCTTCATACATTTGTTCTTCAAAATCAACTATGTGATTATTATCATTTTGTAACTTTGTATCTTTCTGAACCTTCAATGTTAGTAAATGTAGATATTGAATGTGAGAGGTAAAGGTGTTTTCGAAATATCTTTTAGATTAGTTGGTTGATAATTTATATGGTTTTGAGTTAACCATTCATTTCACCATATTCCTTTTGTCTATCTATAATAATATTCATCATTTCATACCTTTTTTCATTAATTGTTAAAGGTTTATAGCATGAAAAATAAATTATAAATGAATACCTCGTTGTTCACATGTCTTTTGACAAGATCTAATGGTCATTATATGAATGTTAAAATTGCATGTTAGACCGTGTGAATATATGTGTCATCAAGTGGAACATGTAGATTAGTTCTCAGATCATGAGATATGGCAATCCCCACTCTCACATTACTTGTTGGAAGTGTTCTGTTGTCTAGACTCTCATATTGGATATTGAATACGGTATCCCTTGTAACAAGGCAATGGGTGGGTATTGATAGATATAAGTCATAGTAATTTTAACCTTACAGAATATCATTATAGTAAAGGTATCAGTTTCTATTTAATTCACATTTCATAGAAATGAATATTAGAATATTTACTACCTAAATAAAGATAGCTCTTTAAGGTGAATGGATCACCTCAAAACTAGTGGTGTGGGGTGATATCATCATGAAATAGTTGTTCTTGACTTGTTTCTTATCTCCCCCCCCATAATAGTTTCTAGAAACTTAGTCTTCCATTTAAAATTTTCTTCAAGGGTAGCTAATATTGCTTTTATCTCTTCCATTTATTTATTTTTATCCTCATGTTGTTTTTTGATCAAAATATGTTCAAGGTGTCACCATAAAACAAAAACCTATGAAATGGATATACTATTCTGGCCACTTTAATTCCACCAATATTACGTTTTCATCTAGTATAGGTACTGATGATTCCATTATCTAATTCAGATAGAAAATATAGGAAAATAATTAATAATTTTTATGTAATTTCAATTTAAATCAAAAAAAAATTATTACACCATACATACACATGTTTCCCACATTTTTGTGTGTTTTCATCTATTAGTATCCAATATTTATCTACATGTGCCTCTTCCATAGAACATGGTGTGAGATAAAAGTGGATTTCTTTTTGGATTCATCAATCTTCATATAAATAGAGAAACATAATTATGTTTTTTTGTCACAAAATGTATTATGGTATATTTAAACTATGTAAAAAAAATTTCAAGTGAATCATACCCATACTTACTTTATGGTAGGGGTATGTTGGCTTTTCTACTCGTTCCTTATTTTCAGTACTCATTTTTTGTCTCATAAATAAAAAATTCTCAATCAAAGTGATGAATACACCTATTTTAAAACAATGTTTTACCAGCCCTAATGTACTTGAAAATACATCTATGTATAACAGATAGTAAATACATCCCACTCTTCTTGTCTTATCAAGTGTATATACATAAGCAATGGGTGTGGGTTTATTTTCCCTTAAGAATCTTTAAGATGAAATCTCATTAGAATTTTGTGCAAGCCTCTATGAATCCTTCCAGCAATAATTAATACAAATCTATTATGGGATTCATCTACTATAAATTCACTCTTCAAGATATTATGAAGAGTAAATCAATATTTCATTATTTTATTTTTTAGTAAAATAAACAAATGATAACACAATGTTACCATAATATCTTCCCAAGTGAGTGAATTAAGCATGGGCACAACATGGTTCCATGAATCTACATCAATCAGCATGCACTATTAAGTGATGAGCCCAATGTGACTACTGGAGATTTCCTTGTTGGGGTTAAGAGAATGTACTTACACATTCCATCTGACCATAAATTTGTTTCCTTTTCTTTTCACCTTAATATTTTTTTCTAACACCATCACACTATGGAGCTATGGTTTCTTCTACATCATCAATTCCTCATCACCTGCCATTTCCTCATATTCAACATCATCAATATGTTGTTCCTCTAGATTGTTAGCATTAACATGTGCATAAGGTATTTGTACCTCTACATTGGAAGAATCGGTAGGTTTAGAAACCTAATGTTCCTTAGGATTGGGAGCACTAGAACATGCATAAGGTTATTGTTCCTCTTAACTGGGAGAAGCAATAGGTTGAGAAGCTTGTTGTTCCCCAGGATTGGGAGCACAAGCACATGCAGAATACATTATCTATATAGTTTTTTTAACATTTAATTTAGATTACATAAATTTAGAAACAAACATATAATAACATTATGTAACATAATTTATATCACAAAAAAATATTACCTGATTATTGAACTCTCTTTTTTAAAAGTATAAAATGATTTGACCCCTATATCAAGTATCAAAATACCTTCATTATAGTCTCATATGACATAAAAATTTATATCTACATTGGGACCACTGTGAAATGATTTCAATCTCCCAATGAAAGGTTTATCCTTAATTGAATTTTTATCTGACCCTTCAGTAGTTTTGTTTGATAACAAAATAATTGACCACTTTTAGTTTGATGTATATAGAACACAAAATACTTTTACTATTTATGATGTCTTTATAAAAGGTTTGTCTTGTACCCTTCCTTACTAAAATTCACTTTAATTAAAATCAATTCATCTATTTTAATATAACTTCTATTATAAACCCACTTGTATTGAAAAATTGACACTTGGAATGTTTTATAATATAACTCTTAGATTTTCTTATTGATTCCAAAGTATGACATATTTCCATAAATTGTTTTTTTTCCTTATTACCAAAAAACTTAATTGATTCATATTCAAGTCTAACTCCACTATTTTTCATGGTACTACTTTCATTGTGTTCATTTTTATATAATTTATAACCATTGTAAGATAATTCATACACACTTGTTCCTTTGTGTAACCATAAAAGTAATTCAGAAATTGAATCCATAATTTCATCTCACTCCTTAAAAATATGGTCTCGAAACCATCTTATAAACTATTGATTGTGTGCATTTGATATCCATATTTCATCCCTTGATGGTTTCAAAAGCCTAGTAATTTTTTTGTGGGTTTCAATTTATAGGGAAACCTATAAAATATTATTCAAAATGTAAAGGTGGTCCTGCTCGTGATCTATAATATTTATTGTGATAACATCTATTCCAGAAATTCATTCACCCACAAGCCACCCAGTGTTATGATATTTCAGTAGACCAATTATTTCCACACTGTACAATTAGTTGGTATAGAATTCAATGGATTCCTCAACAATATATTTCTCAACAATACAATCCTCTGGACGAATTCAATTTTTGACATACCCTTTCAAAATATTAATATACCATTTAATGGGATTTATCCATCTATAATGTGCAGGACCACATAGTCGAATATCTATCACCAATTGAACCATAATATAAAAGAATGTTGGTGGGAAGAACATTTCTAATTCACATAATATGAAAGAAATTTTTTTTTTCATAGTTAGCAATTTCTTAGGGCATATAACATTGTTACATATAGATTTGAAAAAGAAAAAGATCTTGGTTAATGTATGATAGATATTCTTGGGAATAATGTAGCATAAATCTATAATAATTAGATCTTTCATCAAAATGTGACACTCCTATGATTTCAAACCCTTTAACTTTAAATCATTCACTGAAATGATATTCTTGATATTCAATGAATACCCCTCTGGAACCTTTACATAATTCATGAAGGTGAAAAACTGATATCCCTCCTTCCTGGAAAGAGTGTAAGCAGTTAGAGTCTGAAAGTTTCATTTTTTTCACCCTTCATTGCAACCAAATATTCCCATATTCCCATATCAAACATGTAAAACCTGACCATAATTCCATCCTTTGTTTTTTCAGGTTCATTTAGTAATGTTCCAATTACACTATCACATATATTTTTTTCAACATACATGACATAAAAAAAATGTCTGACATACAGAAAATTATAGTATGATAATTCAAAAGACTGATTTCTTTTTCGACCCGATTTTCATAAGAATTTTTTAAAATTGTTTACCAAAAACGGTGTCCAGGTATTTTACTTTCTAAAATATTTGATCACCTATTAGTGGAGATAGTGTTGTGTGTTCTTATAAACTTAAATCGAATGATTTCATCCATGATTGGTACTTATGTAATCAGGGTATAAATCTATTATTTCCTAGAAACACATTCTTTGATGAATATTTCGGCTTAATTGATTGTGTACCTTGTTTGGAAATGGGGGACCCTTGAGTTTCTTTAATTCTATATCTTGAAAAAATTTCTATAAGTAAGAAATTCATCTATCATCCCATACAATATAGATCTCAATGTTAAATCGTGATTTATGTAAACATCATACAACGTAACACTTGAATCCCATAATAATTTTAAATATTCTATAAATGGATCCAAATAAACATCAATATCATTACCCGGTTGTTTTAGTCTGGATATAAGCATATTTAACATAATGTATTTTCATTTCATGCATAACCAAGGTAGAAATTTATAATTTACCAAAATAACCATCCATTTACTATGAGTGATACATTGAAAACCAAAAGGATTTACTTCGTCTATAGATAACACAAGACGAAGGTTTCTCAGCTCATTTCCAAATTTAGGATACTCATGATCAATTCTCTTCTACTGAGCAGATTTTTTTGGTTGAGAAAGTTTTCTATCTCTATTTTTTATATCATCATTCCATGTAAATTGCCTTGTATTCTCCTTACTTATATATAGGATCTTAAACCTTGGAATGGTTAGAAAGTACCATACAAATTTTATAGGACCTGATTTATCTTTCTTGTATCAAGAAGCACAACACTTTGGGTATTCTTTAAGTGATTTTTGGTCCTTGTGAAATAGTATATAGTCATTTGGATAGGCAAGTATTCTTTCAGAGATCATATACATCGAACATAGTATTCTTTTAGAGTCGTATATTCATCTAGGTTTCTCATTATCTTCTAGGATCATATTATTCAAGAGATAAAGTAGTTCAATAAAACTAGCATCACTCTATCTATTTCATATTACCAAATTATATAGGTTTAGTATGGCTGAAAATGATGTATATTTAGTGAAACTAATATACAATGGTGTCTTGGCACAACTATTTAACTTCTCAAACAATTTTTGACAATCATGAAATTCATCCTCAACTATCATTTTCATTGCCTTAATATAATCTTCATCATCATTCACACATGTAATCACATCCTCAATACGGTCTTCTTAATTCTCCATTCTTGTAATCATAACATGTGATCCATAAAACATAGTGTTATCTCAGTCACTAAATACATTCGCTTTTTTCCTATTTCCATTCCAACATTTATAACTTTGATCAATTCTGTGACAGATCAAGTTTTTTCCAACTCCTCTGGACTAATAAGTCTTAAATAACAACATTGTAAACATGGAAAAGGGATTTTAGAAGCATCATATGCATGATCTTTTTCAAAATTGATGAAATATTTCACACCATCTTCATACTCTTTTTTCATATGATTGGAATCCATCCATTATCTATTAATATTCCTCCAATTTGATTTAGTAATATTGATATTTAACAAAATAAATACACAAAATATGTTCAATTTAATATGGATCTTATAAAATGCTTGAAAGAATATAGAAATATTGAAAAATGGTTTATCATCTCACATGATTAAAAAAACATATTAAAGGGAATTTATAAATATAATAGAGGATATTTCACTTTTAGAAACTATTTTTCACTTCATATTTTTATTGATCAAAACCTTTTTTGTATCAGTATAAATGGAGTATAAAATCACATTTACATTATAAAAAATGGATGAAATATGGACATTGAATGTAATAATGGAAATATAAATAATATATATATTATTTTTAAACCCTATTAATAATAAAAAATATATCTATTTAATATAATAATGGTTTCACAAATAAAAAATATTATATTTTTTAAAATATTTTCAGAGCTGACATTGAATTTATGAAATCATAAAAGAATTAAACTATTGATAAATTGAAAAAAGTTTAAAGGTATAAAATTATAAATTAAAAGTGTATATATATTTATATTAGTATATAAAATTATATTCATATATAAAAGTGTAAAATTATATACAATTTATAAAATACTATATATTTTAAATAAATATACATAATTTATAAATGTATATAAAATTTTAACACTATATAAAAGTATATATATATTATAAAAGTACACATAATTTATAGAATTATATAGTTTTTAAAATTTATAAAATTATAAAATTATAATATATGAAAGTAAATTTTATAAAAGTATAAAATAATAAAATTATTCGATTTTAATCCATTGATGAAACGATCGATCTTGATTTTATGATTAACAGAAAAAATCTAGATATACCTTGTGAGTATCATGATATATACTCTTAGGTTTCATGAAACATACTTTTCAAACCATTCTTAAAATCCTATAGAAACCCCAATCTTACTACATAAGTAAATAATCAAATGAATGGAATCATATCATCAATGAAATGAAAATAAAAAATAAAAAATTTGTCAAGGGTCCCATAGACATCAATCAAGTATGGGAACTATAGAAGATAAATAAAACCCCTTATTCCAAACCACCAACCAATGAATTGATATCATGGGATATAACCTTGGATTTAATGTGAGACAGTCCTAGAATTTATCAAATTGGGACCAACTCCAAGCTTATGTTGCCTTCAAATAGAAGTCACTTGACTAGATTTCACCAATCATAGAATAAAGGGCACTCCCCAATAGAACTATATATAATTAGGGGTAACTATAAGTGTTAAATGATCTATTGTGGTATAAATAAATATTTCCCACATAGTTACTTAGGTTCCCATGAAACAATTAATAGTAATGGTGAGAAATAATCAATAATCCAAATAATCATCATTAAGAATAAATAATAACTCACCCACACCTCTAATGCTCCCACAATAAATAGCCCCTTTATTTTCATTTCAAGATCACCACATACATCAAATACCATCCATAAAATGAAAAAATCATAAGATGGAATAAGTGGGTCTCACAATCCCACATATTTGAAAGACCATTTAAAATTTCTAAACGGGCCTTTTAGAAACCCACCAAGAGGAAAATTCTCTATATAATTTTTTAAAATAATTTATAAGAAATTTCTTAAAACAATACACATAAACCATCCTTGATATCAATTTATAAATTATTCCACCTTTATAAAACCACTTTATTGATTAAAATTTGCCTTAAGTTTCTTATCTAATAAACCAAACGGGGTCAAATAGTGTTAAACCTTGCGTTTTATTTTAAATAAATCTTGAAATAGTTTATAAATGATTAGTATTTCAACTATTTAATGATATTAAAAGTAAAAATATTGTTCCTATTTATAATTCACTTTGATGACCAAAACACATTATAAAATTTTAGAAATTATTTATATATATAATTTGTGCAATTTCTCAAACACATGGTGTGCATGGTTTATTAAAAAAAAGTATTTTTAACAAGTTACACAATTTAAAATGGTATGTAAATATAAATATATGATTAAAGGGGATCAAAATATTAATCAAATAACCTATACACAAAGAAATCACAATAAAAAAGGTTCATCCTTTACCCTTGGGTTCATCTAAGAATGGGTGCGGTGATGGGGAGGAAACGTAGGGGTGAATCTAGTCCGAACAACATGCATCAAGGTTGGAGGGTGAAAAGACCTAGATTCAATAAGTGATTAAAGAGGAGAAGTAATAATCTCATACCTTAGATAGGTGATGATTCATTGATGAAGAGTGGTGAGGGTTCGATAGGGGCGATGGTGGCAGGGAGCGATAGTGAGAGCAGGGAGAAATGATGACAATAGGGAGCAATGGTGATGTAGAAGGTGAAGGTGAAGTTAGGGAATGATGGCAGGAAGGTAGAACTACGGTTTCACAAAAACATGAAGGCATAAGGAGATATAGAATCTTTTAGGGTTCTTTTATAAAAACAAGAAAGGATTTTATCAGTGCTTTCTAAAAATTATTGATAAAGGAAAATTGTATCAGCGCTAAAATATAAAGCACTGATAAATCTGACATGTATCATTGCTTTTTTAGCACTGATAAAAATACACCTTTATTAGCGCTAAAAAAGAACTAATAAAATGTTTCTTTATCCATATTTAAATTCCAATGCTGATAAAAACTGGTTTTATCACAACTTTTTCAACGCTGATAAAGTGGAATCTTTATCAGTGCTAAAAAAGCGCTCATAAAGATCTAAATAAATAAATATACTTACATAATTATATATTATTATATTATTATATATATTTATATGATTATAAATATAATAAATTTATTTCTTATTTAAATATATTTATAAATATTTTATAAATATTTGTATATATTTATAAATATATTTATATATTTATAAATATATTTATATATTTATAA
This sequence comes from Viscum album, assembly GCA_963277665.1. NCBI lineage: Eukaryota > Viridiplantae > Streptophyta > Magnoliopsida > Santalales > Viscaceae > Viscum > Viscum album. The sequence continues at coordinate 88,384,851 of OY728135.1, read as the reverse complement.
ATATATTTATATATTTAATGATTATTTATTTATTTATAAATATATAAATATTTATTTATTTGTTAATATATAAATATATATATTTATAACAATATAGTAAATATTTTTATTATTTAAATATTTTTATTTTAATTTTATAATTATTTATATATATAATTATTTATTTATAATTATAATTATAAATAAATTTAATTAAAAATATTTACATATAATTATAAATATATTTATATAATAATATCTCATGGCCCACATTGATTTGGTATATTTATATAATTACATATACTTATATCAATATATAAATATATATAATTAAAAATATAATAACTATACTTATTATCTAAATATATTTATTATAATTTTATACTTATTTAAATATGTATTTATTTATTTATAATCAAATTTATAAATAAATATATTTAAAAAGTATTTATATATAATTATAAATATATTTATATAAATATATATTTATTAATATATAATTATAAATATAGTAAATATATTTATATAATTATATATATATATTAATATATAAATATATTTATTATAATTTTATAATTATTTACTCAGAATGGTGTGAACCATGGATGAGATCCATAGTACTAAAAATTATTATTAAAATGAAAGTACAAGGTCAGGACAGATGAAGTTGAAAAGAAAATAAGTGACACCAAAAGCACCATCAACAAAAAAGGAGCAGTATAAATCACTTTTTATGTTTTCCACCTATTGCTCAAGATCCACCCCGACCCCTCAGATGTCTGCCACTTTTCCATTACTTGGGATCTCGCCAGGTGACATCATGAGCTTACATATCCGAAGATCCATCATCATAATGAGACTCAATATCATTAGAAGATTCATTCTTCCTTTCAAAGACAGTATCTCTGGTTTGTTCTCCAATACTAGGAGCTCCAAATTTGTAGCAACCTGACCCAGGAAGGCTCGGAGCCAGTGTCTTCTAGTATTACATTGGAATGATTACAAGGAATCAAGCCCCAATGGACCGAGAGCTTAGTAGTCCTGGTAAACCAAATACATACATGAGACATTTATTACAAAAGAATACATTAATTACAACATATTATGTTCTTTTCTAAATATATAACTTTGAGGATAACTATAATCCATCAAGTAAATCCATTCATATCTTTCATAGTGCACTTCTTGGATTCCTGGGGAAAGAAACATAATAAGGGTGAGCTCAAATTCTCCGTAAGGGAAAAATATAGCGGAAACGATTAAGAATCAATAGAAAAAAATTAACATGGAAAGGTAAATAACTAATAACACATTCCATTAAAATAACTAGATAAGGAAAAATAAATATGTAAAGGTAATAAACTAAAACACATGCCATTTAATCAATTAATTGTAATGAAATGTATCCATATATATATCGACACAAAATCTCATGGATGAATAATAACTAAAAATAAATGAGCAAAATTCTTCATTAATGGACATCATGTCTAAGGCACATGAAAACCTATACCATCAATAACTTTCAAAATATGGGTTAAACAATTCTAATATGCACATATAATTTGTCTCGTGGAACCTGTCGATGCATCGATGAGTTATATAAATTCTAGGCTCCACTTTTCATTGCATGTCCAAAGCATTATTCATATTGAGTAATCGATTTAATTAATAAAAAATATTCCTTGTCAAATATTCGTATGGAATAAAGAATATAGAATTATAAATATATCCCCAAATAATTAGATAACTATCAAAGTAGACAATGTATGTAAAATGGTATATGGTTTAGGCATTAGCAATATCCATGATAAATCAAAAGGATAATGTAGGGGAAATTCAATGTTCAATGATCATAGGAGATTGAATATGTCAAAGGGGCTGACAAATGAATCAAGGAAGTTAATGTGAATACTATCCTTGTTAAATCAATCTTAAACAATCCATAGAAATATTAAGTATAGTATCAATACAACATATCTCAATTAGATTAAAAATAAGGGTTATTTTCTTCAATGAATAAAAATACTATAAAACAATATTTTAGAAACATTCTCGAGGAAAATATCCTTTTATTTGGTAAAACCACTTGAAAAAAAACTTTTCTTTGAAAATAACTTTTGAAAAAAAAATTAAAAATTAACCTTTTAGAAATGTAAAGTAAGCTTCAAATAAATGATGAGGAGTCAATCCGTAATTGTCGTACGAGGTAAAAGAACATTCATTTTTCATGGTAAAAAGGTTTGAAAAATCCCTTTTCAGGAAAGAGATAGGAAGATTCCTTTGAAAACATTTTTAAAATACAAAAGGGTAAAAAATTATTTAACAAATAATTTTAGAAACATTTTTGAAACATTTTAATAAAACATGGTTTTTAGAAGAAAATATATTCTCCACCTAAAGAGATAAACAAAGTTAGGTTTTCTAAAACATATTTTCTAAAACATTTTGAGTTACAAAGAGTATAAAATGATACCAATACATGAAAATGTTAATGAATAACTAGAGGAGAAAAAAATTAATTCTTTTATTGAACAATTTTTATATAATTTACTCTAATGGAAATACCATTTAAATATCATTAAATTTATTATTGAGGAAAATAATCTTTAAACATTCCAAAGTATCCCATACCTATTTGAGAAACATTAAATCATAATCTTCTGGAAGGATAAACGTTAAATGAATATTTGAGATACCATGAAGATAAAATCATTAATAATATAATATAATAAAATGGGTAATAGATACACCACACAAAATAAGTAAGTGGTGAACATGATATTTATCTCATGGATATAAAAAATGAGATGAGAATCCCTTACCTTGTGTTTCATTTTGGTTGAATGTCCTTTAACATCATGTATAATAAACTTATGTTAGTTTTATACTTTTTTGATAACCTTTTTCATGTTTATTTTTACTTTTATTTCACTTTTTACTATGTTGTATACAACTACTTAAACAATTATGTTTGCGTTGGGTGTTTTAACCAAATTCAGTTTATGTGTCAAAAACAACTTTGGTAAGTCAACTATGGTCAAAGGGGTCATTATATAACATCTAAACAATAATAATAATGGAATAATTATCATATTTATATATTAATTATTATTTTAAAATAAATCATTAAATATGGTTATGAAAAATGAATCAATGTTTTGATCATGGAAACGGTAGGTCGTACGTACGCATGAGTAACATTACCGTTTTTCAATGATCATTATGTAAAGAAGGTAAGTAACACTGTATCTATACATAATTATAATTATATCATAAATACCATTTTATTTAATAATATATAATTATATATATAATTCTTTTGAGGTAAAAGGAATCGCATCGTGTCGAGGAGGCGGTAGTCACACATCCACGAATGACGTTATCACTTTTTAAGTGTGTGAAAGGGTAAAAAATAAAATGATATATACATATATAGTATATTTACATAAAGTTAATTATGTCATAAATATAATATAGAGGTTTTTTATGTCACATATGTTTAATTTAAACCATCCTTTATATGTTACATGTATAGTGTGAATGAATCAAATCGCTTTGAGGGGGCGATAGTCCACACTTCCTCAAACGATGTTATCGTATTAATGTAAAATGGAAAGTATTAAAGGTATGTGTAATAAAATGGTTAAATAAGTATAAATAAATAATAAATATCACATATAAACATATTTTCCATCATAATGGCCTCCCTGATAGGTGGTAAAGAAAAAATTAACAATCATCATTTTGTGAGGCAGTAGTTCACCATACACAGAAACAATTTGTTTGTTACCCATTAGATAGAAGTGTGTGTAAGTGTAGTTATAACCATTATCTTAAAAAAGTATATCTTGGATACTGGTGTTTTTATACAGGAATATAATAAGAATAGATGAGGTTTTTTAGAATGGAAATTAAACTAGAGAGCCTAAGGGAAGACGTTGCCTCTTAATTTTTTTACTTCTTTTGGTTTGCACCAAAAGGATTCCTTGAAAGGATTTCTACCCAAATGTAGGATTAAAGGTTTAGGGGAGGTATTTTTGGAAGCTATATTGGAATATCTTTACTAGACCTAATTGTTTTGAGAGTTTTGAGGAATGAGGAGAGGTGGTGGCCTTTTATAAGGGAGGAAAATGACTCACTTGGTATTTTTGAAAGGAAGTTAGGTGTACCCATGTTTTTACCTAAAAAAGTCTTAAAAATAAAAAAAAATAATGTAAGGCTCATGGCTGAATTATGGCCATTCAATGGGTGTTGTACTATTGTATAGGTCATTTGGGCCCCTATGCTAATGGTTTAGTCTTTCATTAAGCTTAATTTTTCCTTAATAACTGTAATTAATTTTAATCAGATTCACAAATATTTGTGGTCAAAAATATTTTGGTATTATTATAAACTACAAATTATGATGATTCCAAATATTGAATCAATTTTTCCAAGTTAAAATCATATATGTGGTATAAATTAAATTAAAATTCATCCCGTGGGTGGGACGACAATACGGGTTTTTAAAGAAAAGCGTCTGAAAGTTTTTTACATTTTTATAATCAATGTTAGAGTGAAATTGATACCAATGAAATAAATTTTATTAATTGAAAAAAATATTATCTAATTAAACTTTAAAACAAATTAAAAATATAATTTATTCTATTAAATAAATTAGATGAAAAATTAGTTTTGAACTAAAATTCAGTATTTTTAGCTATTCATTAAAAAATGAAATGTTTTAGAAAGATATAAAAATATCACCCTAACCTAGTTATTATATCTTAATTTCAAATATGAAGTTTATTTTTGAAATATTAAATCAATTAATGTGTAAAAATTCATATTTAAAATGGGTTCTCCATTAAAAGATGGTAAATAGCCTTTATAAAAATATAGGTTTTTATGTGTAAAATTAGGTTTGTTCTTATGTTACACCTATAAAATATATTGGATTAATATAAAAAATAATTGATTAAATATATATTATATATATTACATTAATATCACTCATGAATTATAATTAATTTAATCTATTAGTGTAAAACAACATTTTGAGCATAAAAATAAAAATATTCACTTTATATTAAATTGATTCTTATATTCATTTATAATTAATTTGTAACCAATTAATTAATTATATATTTGTATAAACCATAATTTTAATAAGTTACTCATTAATATTCATAACTACTAATTTATCAGCTAGTTTATATCTAATTATATTTTAATAATATATTATTGTTCGATAAAACTCAGTCTTGCATATAACACAAGCCAATGAGGAAGGTTGTTCTTGCGTGTAATGCACACTCACTCCATGTTGCATGCATGAAATATATAGAATCTATTTTAAATAGTAAAAAGATTATAAAGTATCCATATATTATATTACCTTACGTTCTTGGTGTCGCATGTCATAAATGTTATCGAATACAAGTTTCTTACTTAATATTTTTGGGGCATCAAAAAATTCCTCATGTAATATTTTAACTTTTAAAACTCATTTTCTCATTTCAACAACGAGATTAATTTTAAATTAATTAATGAAACTTCTAGGTTTTGAATTTTGAAAAAAATATTCAATATTTTTAATTTGTGGGTAAAAATTATTCAAATAGATTTATTTTATTTTCGGGCAATGTGAATAGTAACTTTGGTAAATTTTATTAACACGGTAAAACGGTAAATTGGGTAATAAAGGGTAAAAATAATATTATAAAATTTTAATAACAATTGTCATAATATAATTGGATGATTATAATTTCCCCTAAAAAACATGGGTCGAAATGGAATCCATTGGAACCCACTTAGATGATATTATGACATTTGTTTTATTTTATTTTAAGAAAAGTGAAATATGTCTCACTCAAACTTTAATAATCAAATTATTTTTAATATAAGGTTATACAGAAGATAAAATTGATTATAAATACTCATTTAAAATCTATAATGTTTTTATTTATCATGTATATTTATTTTTAATTTTAAGGAAATAAATAATTACCTTAAAGACTTATACTTGGATGATGTCAAAATTAATTAATTGATGAGAAATCAATAAAACATTTTTTATTAAAATATTAATAACCATAAAAAAGCCAAAACACTTGACCAAAACTTATTGGTTGAGTATATCTAGACCATAATCATACAAGGGTCTACTTATTGATCATTTTGTGTCTTATATAAGATATTATGACATTTATATTATTTTATTTAATGTGAAGATAAATTTGTCACATTCATGTTTTAAAAGAGTATAGCATTTTTAATGTTGCGTTTTTTCAGAAGATAAATTCTACTAAAACTATTATTACGAAAGCTAATGTATTCAAATTCATCATATTATTTTATTTTAATTTTTTATTTAATAAATAATTATATTAAAATAATTACACAAAATTGAGGTAGTGATTATTTTATTAATGAATAGATCAAATAAATATTATTAAAAATATTTTAATAAATATAATTTGGTCTAATTATTATGTAAAATTAATTTTATATATTATCTTGACACATTAGGGATATAATACAATATTTGGATCTAATTTTACTTCTTATTTTTATATTTTTAAAAATCCATGAAATAAATAGTGTAAAAATTGACACTATTGATATTTTGTCAAAATAAGGTTTTCGTAAATTATTTAAAAAACATAAAACATTTTTAAAAAAATATATAATTATTATGATATGGTATAAAATTTTATTAATTATTCATTTATGGTCTAATTTACTTCAAATAAGTAAATATTTCACCCATTTAATATTGAAATGTTTGTTACACTGGTCAAAAATTAAATAGAATAACTAAGAGTTAATTAAAATGATAATGATTAAATTGACATAAAAAATTGTATAAAATTTATATGTTGATTATATTTCAACCCTATATCATCTCATATTCTAAATTGGCACATTTCTGAGGTTTTTATGTGGGTTTTTGATTTTATTATAAATTAATATTTTGAGGTTTCCAAAAGTTCCCCTCACCTCAATTATAAAAGGGCACTTCCTCCCTCAACTATTCACTTCATTTTGAGCCTTAAAGCTCAACCATAACCTTCTAATTTCCCTTATCGACTTCTATATAAACATTATATAGGTACTTGTATTTTTAAAAGACCAAATGTAGTTCTCTAAGAGGATATTTAGAGGAGTCACATCGAAGAAAAGGTAATATCATTTACCGATTCTTTATAACTTCTTCTTTTACTTCCACCTCATGAGTTGTTTCATTATAAAGTAATAACTTTAGTAACAATTATATAATGAGAGGTTATTATGATTATTAAACAACCATATTCCACTTTCTACCCATCATATAAAAAATGACATCACCACGTGTGCGTACGTACGGTTTATCGTCTCCACACTGTGGTGTAATCCATTTTTCACCACCACTTTACATGGATGGGTATAATGATGGAATTAATAAATATATATATAATTAATATAAAATTATATTGATTATGAAATAATATACAACATCCACTTTAATACCATTCAATAATTATGGTAATGATATCATCGCTTAAGCGTACGTACGGCTTACCATCTCCACGGTGTGATGTGATTTGTTCTACATAATATTCATTAAAGAATGATTATATAAATGAATTTAATGAATAAATATTATATATATTATAATAATACCATTTTTTTAATGATATAACTATAACCTAAAAAGATTAATAAGAACTTATCTGACAAAACATGCATAAGAAAATAAAGTAGTTAATACCCGAATAAGTGGTAACAATGAAATATTATTAACAAATGGATGAAAATATGATCATAAATGTTATCATAAAAATTATTAGGATTCTAGAATAAATCATTAACATTATTTAAATCATTATATAAGAGTTTCGGATATATACAAATCATATCGGACCTAAGGAAAAGGAAAACATTGCAAATATCATTTTTATCCGAGATTGTTTATTCGTAAGTATTTACTGGGGTATATTTATCATCCACGTCCATGTTTTCTAAATATATATTTCAAAATATTATTTATATACTTCTATAATTTTTTAATGACAATTTTACCCATTGGTGAATTTTTACTGAACAGCATGAATGGAATCTTTTTTCATTTTCGGTACGAGATACTTTTTTACTTTTCCAGCAAAAGTACGAGAAGAATGTTTTTTTAACTTGTACAGTTTGAACGGGTTTTTACATTTTCATAATTCATTATTTCCTTGAAGCTTACACTACAATATTACAAGTTTATTTTCACATAAAATTACTTCTTCTAAAATTGTGTGTCATTTTTATAAAGGAAAATGTTTTTGAAGAAGGAAGGATATTTTCCTTAAGAATTAATTTCAAGTGTTTTCTCGAAATTATTTTCCATCTAAGATAACAATATTTAAATAGGGTTATATTTTTATCCCTATTATTAATATGATTTTATTGTGTTTATGATGGAATTTTATTTAGGTAATCCATTTGTTTTATATCAATTATGATGGAATGATGTTTAAGAAACCCATTTTATTTAATGGGTTATGCTATGATGAATGCTTTTAAGTTCTTATGTAACACGTAATAATGGTTTCATTATGAGATTATTGGGACCTATATATCCCTCCAATTAATTGGTTAAAGATTTATATCTCATGGGATAGACATGACTAGAATGGAAAGAAAATCTGGTTCAGTAATACAAGGTTGGAACAAAGAGTGAACTTGGTTCAGTAATGGAATTTGTCCATTATGATGGTATTGGAAATGATCCTTGAATAATATGAAATGATTTTATATTCTTATGTGGGTATGCCAAAAAATTTCATGTATTATGTTATGACTATTGGGATTAAATTTCACTTTTATTATTTATCTCTTGACATGATATTATGATATTTTATATGCAAGATAAGATTTTCAGATGTTATGTTATTATGATTATGATATGATTGATATTTCCCTTGTTTACACTTACTGAGAATTTTAAATCACCCTTTCATATTTTTCTTTTCCCCAGGTAATGAATAAGGGTATTAAGTAAGATATGTCAAAAATGATTCTAGTTATGAAGAAATAAGCGGGAGATAATGTAGATGTTTTATGAACCAGTTGTTTATGTTTCCCAGTTTCTAAATATACTAAACCTATACGGTCTTGGTTTGTTTGTTTTTTATGTTATGTAATAAATATTCTTAAATGTTGAAGTAAAATATATATGTAGATTATGGGTAATTATAGTTGGTATCAGAGCAAAGTTATAGTTAACCTTTGGAAACTAGGATGAGAGAACCTTAATAAGAACCCTAAGGGTATTTATAAGTATAGGTTACAATCATATCCTAGTGTTTTAGATATATTCATGAATAACCTAGGATAAAACCTAAAGTATCCTAAATAGAAATTTTATTCTTGAATTATTTGGTTTTCCCATTATGATTAGTGTTTTTCACATTATGCTTCTTGGTTTTAGTCAATGGATGTAACCTGATGGAACCACGTTAATGCTAAATGTGACAGACAATGTAATGATTATCCGCCTGAGAAACCAGATGTTATGGGAGATGGAATGAAAAATCTTGTAGCCATACTCACATAACTTTCTCAATCTATGAATCATTTTGGACTTCCAAACGATCAAATGAGGGAAAAAAAACCTGTTGAATCCTTCATGAGATAGCGTCCACCATTATTCAACAGGTCGTATGGTCCATTAGTGTTTGAACAATGGATCAGTACCACTAAAAAGATATTTTCAGTTCTAAAATGTTCTGAACATGATAAAGTCATCTTAGTAGTATATCGTTTGGAAGGTGAAGCTGATAAATGGTGGAATATTATCAATAATACAAGGTAAAGAGGTGAAATTGAGTACATGTAATGGGACGAATTCAAGAACTTATTTTTCAATAAGTACTTTCCTCTTATTATTCGAACAAAGATAGAGAAGGAGTTACTTGAACTTAAGAAAAAGGATGGTGAATCTTTTGGTACCTGCAAAGAAAATTTTACAAGACTTTCATGGTATGCTTCTAAAATAATTATCCAACCTAAGAGTAAAATTGATTGATTCTTTAGTGTCTTAAAACCAAGTCTCCGGAGGGAATTAGCCATAAGGTACTTCAATAGCTATGAGGAAATTTTTTTTATGTGCACTCAAGTTTGAGATGGAGATTAGAGCAACCCATCAGTCATATGGGTTTGATAAGAATAGAAAAATGTAATTCAAAGGAAAATCTAAAGACCATACTGAAAAGAAGATGAGTTTTCCCTTATGCTCAAAGTGTGTAAAGAAACATTGAGGGACTTGTATTAAAGGGAATAGTAAATTTTTTAAGTGTGGAAAATAAGTTCATTGGGAAGTTGAATGCCAAAGTTATGGGAAAATATGTCTAATGATGTGAAGAAGGAAAAGGATACAAAAAATGCACCTCATACACTTCAATGCTACAAGTGCAAGGAAATGGGGCATTATACCAATAAATTCCCAAATCCAAGGTTTATCTATGATGATCAACATAAACAAACTCTTAGGGACAAAGACAAAGTAAAGTCACATGCAATCACTATCGGCGATGTGGAGTACGATAATTAAGTGGTGAAAGGTACACTTATCATCCACTCTAAAGTAGAATTTTTTTTATTTGATTCTGGATCCACCGACTCTTTTATTTATAAAGAATTTTCTAAGGGTATCATCATATTAACTCAATAATTATATGTTGAGTTAGCTGTGAAAACTCCTAATGGAACAACAGTCGCATTAAAAGTTTATAATTCTTCTCCAGTTGACATTTCTGAGAAAGTGATTCCTACAAATATTTTTATCCTTCCTATAGTGTAATTTGATTTGATTCTTGGCATGGATTGATTTTCTCTATATGGAGATCATATAAATTTCAAAGGAAGGGAAGTTACATTTCATATTCCAGATCAATATATAATCATCTATCGATGCATGGATGAATATAACCTTCCAGTATAAATTTATTTCATCTTATGGGTCTTGATTTGTATAAATTAAAGTTATTTATCTCAAATGGATGGGGATAAACTCACGATTAAGAATATACCCATTGTACGGAAGTTTGATGATGTTTTTTAGAGTAATTTCCAGGTCCTCCACCAAATCTTGAAGTTGAGTTTTCAATAGAACTCATATCGTGTGTTGTGCCTATTTCAAAAACACTTTATCTATAAGGAACCAACCCCAGTTGCCCAAAGTCGGTGACTTATTTGATTATATTGGAATACAATAAGGAATAATAATCCAGAAGGACCAAGTAGTTTAGTATTATTGGAAACAAGATACACAAATAATTTCAACTTTACATTAAGAAAGAAAATACAATACTAATTTATTCCATTAGAAACATCCATTCCTCCTAGATTATGCTTGCAAGTCATTCATAATTTATTTCTTCATATCCTGGGGAAAAATGAAACATAAGAAAGGGGTGAGCTCAAATGCTCGGTAAGGGTAATAAATACAGCTTAAGATAGAATAATCATAAGACATGGTGAATAAGTGAAAACACATGCCTTTAAAAATAATAAACTTGAACACATTATAGCAGGAATATGAGATGAGTAAATAATGACATAATAAAACATAATCATGGGTATTCTAATAGTCGAATAAACACATGAACTTTCAATTACTAGCTTCATAATGAGATAAGTGCATATTCCAGACATTCTGAAACATTTTTTCAAGGCCTTGGACAAGATGTCTAAAAATGATTAAGGTCTCGGCCAAAACTATATATCACATTGGGAAAGACCTCGGCCAATTCCACATCTATTTGTATCATGAGACGTATCGATGAATCGAGAGGCTATAGAAGGACCCACCTGTCACATAATAATTCCAATGAATTACTCATATGAGTGAAGATAAACATAAACAACATATACATTCATATTGAAACTGTTATATGAAATGTAACTAACTTTCCCCAGTCATTAAACATAAAACACTAACCATTCCGAGTAATATGGTGAATGGTTTTAAGATAGATCGCCCACAATAAAATTAGTCATAAAACATTAAATCAAAAAATTTATATGAAATCATAAATTATTAAACCCAATAATACATCAGAATCAACAAGAGTTTTGATGCAGACAAAAATACTCTTATAAAATCATTAAACAATTCTTGAGATAATTACTCTTTATTTTAAAAAGAAGAGTTCTTTTGGAAAAATATTTGTATAAAACTAGAAATAAAGTAAGATAGTATTTTAATAATAAAATGAGTGATTTTATAAAGATAATGGTTTCCAAAAACAGATTATAGAGTGCCCATGAAAATAGATAAGAATTGGAGAAATTCCCTTGAATCGGGCTTGTATTTTGGAAACAGTTTTGAAAGTTTCTTTTAAAACATGTAATTATCCATAAAATAAAGAATTTTTCTAGTTGGTAAACATATATAGAATACTCAAAAATAATTTATTAGTATTAAATAATAATACATGAGAATTTCATCGTGGTAATTAGACAATCAAAGTAACCTGAATGAAAATGGGAGTTCAGGTGGAAAACCCTTACCTTAAATATGAACGTGTTCCGCTCTTGAACTTAAGCTCCTGGAATATGAAATTATACTTATTAATAACCTATTTAAGAACCTATTATAAATTTATTTATTTTATCATAATTCTTTTTAGTTCATTTATTCCCTTATTGATAAGTTATTATATTGAATTTTTTCATTCTGCAGTGTTCGTTTTCTTTATTTTCATAATCGGTTCACTTACTCTTAAGTAATGGAGTTCATGTGGAATGAATGTAAATCTCCAGAATTGAATTAAAATATTATCTATGATAATCCATAGGTGTTAGTGGTCATTTATATAACTTGGTTTCATGGAATGAGGATGAATTATTATATATAAATTTATTGATAACTGTTTTGGTTAATTTGTGGGTTTTGATTACAACGAACTCATTTTTATTTATAAATTAATACCATTTGTACAAAGGGATTACAGAACCTTGCATAGTGTATATTAAATATATAATAATCTATTTCACCCATAGCAAGATTGGTTTCATGACCATATTTGAGAATGATAATAGAAATTGAAATCTCATCGTCCTTGAATGCGGTAAATTGACACATCTCGGATAGTGTTCTTGCTACTAGTATAAAAGAAGGTCAAAGGAAGAGATGGTGATAACTTATTACACTACCATGAAAACATTACAGTACATTTAAGGTACTTGATTCATCACAATATTTGGATAAGGATAGGTAATAATAGAAAAATAAAACAAATGAACTTGAAAGGAAAGACAAATAATTAAAAAGAGGAATTTACCTCTCGAACCAAACTTCCTTGAGAGCCTCCTTAAGGGAGAGGTTTTGCTCTTTTTATGAGACCAAGGATTTCGAGATGTGGAATAGGAGGTTGGGAGGATATTTGGACAGAATTTGGAGAAGGAACAAGGATTGAGATGAGTGAAGAGAAGAGGGAGTGATGGGGGGTTTTATAGTGGAGGGGAGAGGGGATTTCTCAATTTTATATTCATTAATTTATTATTTCTCCATAAGACAAGGAATAGTGAGTATTTCATGACCAAGAATAGTAATTTTATCATGTGAATCTGAATCAATTGGGATTATATTATAAGAACATCATACATTACTCTATAATTAGTGTATTTAGCTTTTTTTGTAAATTATGGTATTTTACTATTCATCAAAAATTCAAGTATTTTAGAAAAATACCAAAAATTAACCCTAACTATTTTTTGACGTTTAGAATCCTAAAATGAAGTACATTTTTCAAAAATCATTTCCTAAATATGATTAATTTAATATTTAATTAAAATCATAATTTATTTTAAAAACAACAGTTTTAAAACATTTATTTACTTATTCCAAACCATAGGTATATCGTACTTTCACTTGAATATTATTTATATAATATCATAGTTAAGGTTACTATTCATTATGTTATATCACTATTCATAAGGGTATGTTATTATTCATAAGGGTAGGTTACTATTCACCAAAAATTAAGTTTTCCTTATCAGACTCCAAATAACTTACTGATCGCAACTGTGTATGTCAGATTTTAGAAATTCACATCTCAAAAGTGATAAACTTATGTTTAAGGGTCACATAGCACTTAGTATTTAATTATGTTGTGATTTCATGTGATTATGACATGTTTATAAGAAAGTAATTTCCATTGAAAAATATTGGGTCATTACATTCTCCCCTCCTTACAAAATTTCATCCTCAAAATTCAAAAAATGATACCTAAAACAATTCGGGTATGTCTTCAACATAAGCTCCTCAGGCTCCCATGTTGACTCTTCTATATTATGGTTCCTCCAAAGAACCTTTACCAGACGAGTCTTTCGATTTCTCAATACTTGTTCTCTGGTATGAAGAATCTTTCTAGGCTCTTCACAATAAGACAGATCTGGATCAAGTTCTATTCTTCATAGGTGAGTACATGTGTTGGGTCTGGAATGTATTTCCTTAACATTGATATGTGTAACACATTGTGAACTTTGGAGAGACTTGGCGGAATTTCCAAATGATAATCTACAGTTCCAATTCGATTCAGAATTTCAAAAGGTCTGATGTACCTCAGACTTAATTTTCCCTTCTTACCGAATCGTATAATACCCTTCAATGGAGATAACTTTAAGAAAATGTGATCACCTTCTTGAAATTCCAAATCCTTATTTCAGTTATTAGCATAGATCTTTTGCCTACTTTGAGCTGTTTTGATATGGGTTTGGATAATCTTCACCTTTTCCGATGTTTCCTCAACAATTTTTGGGCCTACGAGCTTTGTCTCCCCACTATTATCCTAGAAAGTTGGTGTACGACATCTCTTTCCCTATAACGCTTCATATGGTTTCATTTGAATACTTGAATGGAAGATATTTTTATAGGAAAATTATACGAGAGTTAAATACTAATCCCACATGCCTTGAAAGTCAAGTGAAAAAAGACCTCAACACGTCTTCCAAAGTTTGAATAGTCTGTTCTGATTGTCCATCAGTTTGTGGGTGGTAGGCAGTGCTCAAACTAAGATCAGTATCTAGGTCCTTTTGAAGAATTTTTCGAAATTTTGATGTAAAATGGGGATCACAATTAGAAACAATTGATAAAGGTACACCATGAAGTCCTACAACTTCATTAATATATAGTCTTAATAAACGTTCAAGTGGTAAATCTTCTCTTATAGCAAGAAAATGTGCTAATTTTGTAAGACGGTCAACAATGACCCATATCACATCATTATTTCTTGGAGTATTTGGTAGACCCATGATAAAGTCCATTGTAATGTTATCCCATTTCCACATAGGAATAGGAAGGGGTTGCATGACTCCTCCAGGACGTTGTCTTCCAACCTTCACCTATTGACACACCAAACATCTCGACACATAATCAGTAATCTCCCTCTTCATGTTTTCCCACCAAAAATGTTCCTTTAGATATCTATACATTTTTGTGATACCAGGGTGTATAGAGAAATTAGAGCTATGAGAATCATCCAATAGTTCCCTATTTAGCTCATAAATAGCGGTAACACAATATTCATTAATTTAGAACTACCAATTCCCAATAACTAGATATTTATTTAGGAATTTCTCTGAGAAGAAGGTATATATTCAGCTGTGATTCAATAACCATAGAAGTGGGACACTTAGTGCCCCCATCTTTATATTCATTGACTACACTTGAATAGGAAATAATAATTCCAATAAATGACACTTATTTGGGTGAAACTCTAGAAATGTGCTCCGAATTAGGATCTAGTTTCATTATCCCCAAAATAAGAGTTCAATGTAAAAACTTCTTCAATAGTGAATCATCTTCCTCAGTGCACACCAAAACCTCATCCCGAAATATTTCCTTCACTAGGATAACCAGTTGTAGGGATCAACTGAAATTTTTCTTCAACATTGATCATATAATTAAAACAATAACTATGATAGTCCAAGCTCATAAATGAATAATATTCACATGTTAATTGGACAAATCTCAAAATTAAATTGTCTTACTCAAAACTCAATTGCTGACTTACATCAGATTCTTCATTGAAAATTGTTTTTCTTACTTGGATTCATCAATTAGTCTTAGAATTCTATAATAAATCATTCATAGTGGAACTCATTCATCATCATCAACTCAATCATTATCATATTCCTTAACATTAACAATCATTTCAGTGGTTTATTGGATTCCACTAAACTGTTACTTAGGCTCATCTTCTTCAATAGGACACCAAACCCGGTTGGTATTCATCAAAAATAAACTGTAGATGAACCTGGGGTTCCAAGAATCATCAAACATCTCTTATAATCTATATTTCATTCTCAGACAACAAATGGAATCCACGGTTGTGCTCGGTTCAATGCGACATTGCAGTGGGGAGGAAATCAGGTTATTTGATTCGGAAACATTATCCTTCATCAAACAAAATCCAAAATTACTTCTAAATTGGACCTACATTTGATCTTATATACAATATATATTCAATGAACTTCATTGTTTGATCATGACTTGGTAGAAAACACCCCAGCTCAGCTTGGGTCATATTTCTTTAGGCATCGAAGTCTGTAGAGTTCATTTGAGACTCCTACAGTAATGGATCTTTTGCATGCTTTTATTAACACAATCCTTGAATTCATCAGTTTTGAGCTCGACTGGTTTGGTTTCCCAAACCCCATACATGAAAATTTAGATATGTGAGTTATTGTGAAAGAGGGAGCATCATTCCTCCTTCTTAATTGGGCTATATGGATACTTCCTCCAATCATTTATATGGTTGGTAGATCACATTTTAGAACATGGTAACCACTTTGGAAATCAGCTGCATGAGCTTCACTTTGTAATTGACTATGTGGAAATCCTTTTGAAAATCAGCTATGTGGATGCTATTAAAACTTTACTTAATGTTTCTATTTGCGAAATTATAGAACAAACCTGGTTGCATCAACAATCATATTAAAAACTCTGAATAAATAATTCATAAAAAATAAAATAAAATCAAAATTTATTTGTTCAATAAATAAAAACAAAAAAATATAATAAATTCACACACTTTAATTTTTTATAACAGTAGATGATTAAGATTTAAAAAAATGAAAAAAAAAATTAAAATTTTATTTAATTAACATAATAAAGAAAATTTAAAATATGAAAAAATAATTGAATTATAATTTTATATTACTAATTTTTTAATTAATGAATGAAAATAGATTAAAATTTAAACATTAGTTATTCAATTTATATATTAATATGAAAAATAAAAATACAATATAAATACATAGAACACAAAAACAAAAAAAAATAATCAAAGAATTAATAAAATACAAAAAACTAAACAAAAGTTAAATAAAATAAATATTAATAAATAATTAAAATAATGAGAAAATAAAATTTTAAATTATAAAAAAAATAATTAATAATTTCAATAATTTACTAAATATACTATAAATTAAACTAAATTACATAATTAACCATATTAATGTTAAATCAATCATTAAAAACACAATCATACAAAAAAATGTTATATAGGAAAAAGCTTTAATTTAGGGACACATGAAACTCCTCCACACTTAATAAATTGCATTTATTAAAGAAATATTTAGTCCCACTCTACAATAAGAAATAAATATCAAAATTGAAAAGCTAAAATGCCTCTAAGAATTGATTTTCATAGTGATTTTACCTCATGGACTCTCTCGAGTAGTGAAAATGAATTCCCTCTCAAATTAAAAAATTCCATTGAAAAATAAGTTACTATTTTTCAAAAATGATATATATTGAAAATTTTAAAGATAATTTAACAAACCTCAATTTGTATCAAACTGAATTTCTAGACTTCTCTTTATATCTAGGCGAACAAACTCATAAAATTTAGAATCCATAATATATAGATTGGCCATTTGATGGGGTGTAGTGAATATTAATTGGATGCATATCTTATGTTTTAAATTTAAATTAAAAAGTTCAAAGTAACTAATAATCATATGACATTGTGAAATGATTTTACCAAAATCCTTTTTTCCCAAAAGGTAAAGAGAGAAGGTTTTATAAATTAAATCCAAAATGTATTAAAGATCCTTCTCAATGTTGAATCACAACTCTCAAATTTGAGGAAAGATTTGATCTGGTAAAAATTCCTAAATATCGCTTAAAAACTCACAATTTTGAAAAATTTATGACGTTTTATATTGGTTCTTGGTGAATTATAGTTTATCACATATAAATAACACTCCCCCACAAATAAAACCCATCATTATCCCTATTATTTAATGTTAAAGTGGGAGTAAACAATTATGATGGTTAATGTATAAAAATATTTTCAATTCAGCAGTGAAAAATTCATATATAGGGTCACAATAATGTTTAAAAATTATTTTTTCACACAAAAACAACTATATAATGCAAAAAATATACCCATTATGTCTTCATCACATGTTCAATGTTTACAAAGTATATGCATGTAAAAATTTATAATTCGACCATTATTTTTAAAACACTACTAAAATAAGCATGCACACCAAATTTTCAGCACACATGTGCAATAGAAAGGATAGTAAGAACCATGAAATTTAAAAAAATAAACATAAAAAAGAGCTTAAATATATTTCCATAATTTATTACACCACAAGCAACAAGGAGTATATTTTTTTACCATGATAATGTACAGAATAATGATGTAGAATTTGAACTGTTACTCCCCTTGTTAAAATCTTTATCACTTGAATTTCGTCATGATACACCTCCCTTTTAAGAAAATTAAAATTCCCTTTTGAAATCCACCTATTTATATCCTATAATATTAAAAATATAGTAAATAAATACTATAATTTAAACTTAAAAATAAAAAAAACTAGAGTACATGTTCAGGGATTTTGGTTCAGAGTTTCTCTAAAATAATGCTCTTTTTAATCTCTAAAAATAATTGAATCTTTATGTTAATAGAATGTAAAGTTATTCTAACCACTACACTACTAAAATACATTAAAAATAACATTAAATAATTATTTATGGGAAATTTAAATTATTTTCAATAAAATTCTATAATGTAGAATGTTTGACATTTAACTTTGTAAGCTCTAACACACTTAAATATGAAAAGCAGAACAGTAACAAAATTATAAAGTACCCATCCCCCACACTTTATTTTTATCATATATTAAGAAATTTTAATCTTGAAAAGTTAAGGGTAGAAGGATTCAACCTAGGAGTTACTAGCTGGGAAATAAGTTGCCCAAGATGGATAGTTGTTCATAGTGTCCTGCCGTATTATTCTTCCTACAAAGAAATTTCAAACATTTATTAAAACCAAAAAAATGAAAAACTAAAAAAATAAGGAATAAAAAATTAATATTGGGATAACCCCACAAGAGGTTTTTTATTTTTGATTTCTATAGTTGGAAAACCTTTAGTCCATCCCCAATCAGAAGGTCGATGTGATTTCTTACTTATAAACTGCAACATTTTCTCCTTTCTAGTGTGTTTCTTCACTCATTAGTTCTCTAGACTTGCAAAAAAAAGATCTTTGTTTGAATCCCTCTTTATAAATGTTAAAATATATCACTATATGTTATTTTTATTGAATTAAATTATTGAGTTTTAAGGTTAGTGAAAGAAAATTTTGAGCCACCTGAGATTTTAACAAAAAAAAAACTATCCTTGATTATAAAATGACCTTCACCAATTCCCAAATTAAATTGATCAACAAAATGTTATAGAAAGGGAGAAGAAAGCCCAATTTTATATAGAAATTCTTCATTAATTTCATCCACCTCATTTGTGGATTGAAAACATCATCTTCAAAACTCAAAATGAAATCATGAACATCATCAAACTCATTAAAATATACATAGGAAAATGAATATTCAAAAATATGATCATTAATGTCAAAATGAAATATAAAAACAAAAAATTATTGAAATTAATTATCCCCCTAATAATAAACTAGGATTTATTCTTCAATACATCATGGTAATCCTGGGTAAATATACCTAGCCAAATCAGTAAAATGTGTCTCCTCTAGCTAGTTTTCAAAATAAACCACTTCAGTTGTGGTATCTTCTAGGGTAAATAATATGGTATCTTCAATTGGTTTAAATTTTTCAACTAAGGATGAATCATTAGAAAATTCAGTATATAATTAATCATTCCAAATAAATGTAGAAATAGATTTATCATCCAAATAAAATCTATATTCATCAATTTCAACAGGGTTCTCTTCTTATCAGCCCTTATATTATTTGTAAATAGGGGAATAAATGGCTATGTTTTGAAAAACAGTCTCAAGAAGAGGGTTATCAAGTTCATACTGAAATGATTCTTGAATATTTAAAATTACTATAGATTCCTCTCTCACTTTTATCCCAACATCAAGAAAAATATTGACTTCCCTAGTTTTGAATTGAGTAATCAAAGGAGTGTTTGAAAAATTATCAAAGAAACCAAATTCAACCTCCATAAAAAACACCACAAATATAAAATCACAAAAATTATGTTCAACCACTATTTGTGTGAGTGCTTCTTCACCCTTCTAGAATTTAGTATGAAACTCATGAATTTAAATAGAGTGACCATACTCCCATAATTAAACTTCCATGAATTCAATTTATGCAAGTCTGTCTTGAGAATGTGATATAAAAGTGTGTTGATGAAAATTGGTTATAATGACACTATTTCAAAATTTTATTCTCACATAGCTTCCTAAGATTTAATTCATTATACATTCTCTTGGACTAATTTATGAAACTGTTTTGACATTAAGACTAATTGTTCATAGGGGTATATTATAACAACTATTAAACCATCATCCCCCTTCATAGTAATTTCAAGAAGTTTTAAAAAATTATATTAAATAAAAGGTAAAATATTTTTTAAAATAGAATTTTAAAATTATTTTTTAAGGATTTTTTGGTTTTATTAAGTTTTTTTGTTTTATTTTGATGTTTGTCACACATTCCCTCCCCAAAAACAGTGCCAAAATTTGATTATGTTTTTATTAAGAATGTGAAAATTTTAGTTTTTTTAATACCTAAAGACTATATGTTTATAGGTAATTCAGAGTTTCATATCAAAAAATAAATCTATATAAATTATGAGCAAAACAATATGAAACAAACAAAGCAAACAAAGAAGTGGAAGTGATGGTGTGATGGTGTAAGAGAAACAAGAGATGTGAGAGAGAAGATAGTAGTATAATAATTATGGGTGATCAGGCTATCTTGTACTAATTTAAAATGATTCTATCTACTTGATTTCAATTAATTAAATTGTGTCGATGACTGAAACAAAGGTGTACAGAACCACCTAACTTTCATTCAATTGTTCTATAATGTGCAGTGACCTCTCCAAAAAATTATTGGAAAATCAAATTTTAAGAGAAAAGATATTTAATTATAGAAATGAGATACATCGTCCTCTTTAGATTTTTGGTACTTATTTTGATGCATGAAGGAAATATAAACTATATTATCTTCTATTGTTACCTATAATATCATGAAGATAATGCTCATAATGAATTAAAAAATCACACTATACAATAGTTACACTAACACAGCTATGAACTGAATTAAACAGATAGAAAATTATCAATTCATAATAATCTAAAACACCT
The DNA here is from genome assembly GCA_963277665.1 of Viscum album. Classification (NCBI taxonomy): domain Eukaryota; kingdom Viridiplantae; phylum Streptophyta; class Magnoliopsida; order Santalales; family Viscaceae; genus Viscum; species Viscum album. Next base: position 88,363,270 of record OY728135.1, on the reverse strand, counting down.
AAGTAATTAAGTGCACCTTTTTCAGTGACATAAAAAATATATTCAATAAAGTGAATCTCAAAATAGGAAAATAAGAAGAAGTGAAACAGTAAATAATCTTCCTTTTCGAGGTCACTTTTTTCTCCTTGCACTAGCTTCTGTAACTCCCACATCGAGAGTGTTTCAACTTCTACTCCAACTCTTTATATAGGATATCTTCTCTATTCCCCCATATCCATAAAATTGTGTTATGTCCCTCTTTATATTCAGAGATTCACTTAAATTTATCATCCAGTGTCACAGCCACAAACACCACATTATTTTTATAGTTACAAAAAAGAAACAGTCACATGCCCTTGATTCCCTGGTATTAACAAAACTCTCTCCCTTTGATTATGAGGGTTCTCAAGTTGCAGTAAATTCTCATGCAAGTAATCAAATATTTTGAGAAATTATTATTATTATTATTATTTAATTTTTATTTTTTTCATTACCCTAACTTGAAAATATGCATTTCATTGGTCGAATTCCATTCATCTGGACCAAACCCAAGAAAGAAAGTAGTTTAATTACTTAAAATCATCCACTAGTCATTGGTTTTTGTACAACACAATGAGAATCCACTTCTGATATATTCAACTTTAACACCTATGGTTGTACAATATTCCTTCACTCAAAAGTTCCAGTTCACAACAAGAATCCAATTCTTGATGTTCTTCCTTATCTTCATCAATGAGTCTCTGAAGTCTACAATAAGACATTCATGGTGGTGCTCAATCATCATCATTGACTAAAGATTCATCATCTTCCTTGACATCAGCAATTGATTCTGAAGTGTATCAACTTCAGCTAATATGTGAACTATAAATCCTCAATATTCTCTCATATGCACGATTTTATTCTCTAAAAACAAATGTAATCCTCAGTTATTCTTAGTTTAATGAAGCATCGTAATGGGGAGACAACCAGTCTGTCTAATTTGGAAGCATTATCCTATATCAAATTCAAATCTTTGCTTCCTTCAAAATCAGTCCTATGTTTATTTTCAAAAACAAATGAGATTCGAAAATTTTCATCAATATATCAATATTCGGTAGTGAAACACCCCTGATTATCTTATGTCAAATTTCTTCAGGCTTGATCAAAGATTTTCGAGTTCGTCTGAGACTCTTATTGCAATGAATCTTTTGGTTTATATTGTTAACTTAGACCTAAACTTATTTTGTGTTGAGAGTGATTGGTACAGTTTCCCAACCCCTGTATGTGGAAATTTTTCTATGTGAGTTATAGTTAAGGGAAATTGATGATCCATGATCAAAAATGGTAGCTAATGCAGTTTAGGACCAAAAACAAGAAAATTTCAACAAATAATCAAAATGATTATAAATTTTGGAATGAAATTAGATTTCACTTGAGTCTAAAATAGAGGAGATCCTAAAATCTAATTAAGGTCCTGTTTTGGTCCATATTTTTCATTTCCCATATTGTTTAATCAGTTACATCACTACTCCTTCTCAATTGGGTTGCATGGGTTCTTCCTCCAATCGACGACATGGTTGGAAGATCACATTTGGGTATGTGGTAACTACTTTAGAAATTAGCTACATGAGTTTCACTTTTTAATTGTCTATGTGGAAATCCTTTTTCAAATCAATTATTGTGGAGGGTACTGAAATATTCCCAATTGTATCTTTTTTTAAATTCCATAACAAACTTCATTACATCAAAAATCATAATAGAAACATGTAATTAATAACTCATAAAAAATTAAATAAAATTAAAAATATTTTTCTAAATAATTAAAAACAAAAAAAATAGAATTAAATATAATAAATTCACAAAAATTATTTTTTTATAATAAATGATTAAAATTTAAAAACAAAATGAATAAAAATGATTAACCAGTTATTTAATCAACTCAATAAAGAAAAAAAGTTAAGATAAAAGAATTGAATTATAATTTTCTGTAACTAATTGTTTAATTATTTAAAAAAATTGATTAAAAGTTAAACATTAATTAATTAATTAATATATTAATATGAGAAATAAAAAATAAAATAATTTAAATACACAAAAAAATGAATGAAAAAATAAATAAATAAATAATAAAAGAAAAAATTAAACAAAATATAAATAAAAAACATTAATAAATAATTAAAAGAATGAAAAATTAAAATATTAAACAATAAATCCAACATTTTAATTAATAATTTCATTGATTTACAAAATATGCTATAAACTAAACTTAAAGACATAATTAACCAGATTGATGTTAAATCAAGAATCAAAAACATAATTTGACGACAAAAGTGATGTGAAAAAATCATCAATTTATGGCCACATCACTACCCCACACAATATATTTTCTATATTGTTATTTCTCATTATAATTCATTAACTTTTTCTTAACCTAGCCACTACTTTTATGACTTATGCTTAAAAGTATTTCAATCTTGGTTTCTAACCTTCAAGGGTGGCCAGCTGCATCAGCCCACTATCCCTGGAAGGCACTAATTTTTAACACATAGATGAATTTTTCTTTTTCCAAAAAAACAAACATACTTAAAATCCTTCAATAAGTTATTCATTCATAACAGGTCCATGTAATTCACAATTTCTTAATGAAAAAAAATATCTATTCTGAACTAGCCTTTTTCTCCTTAATAACTACATCCAATCATTCAAATAATCCATTTAATGAATCTCAACCTACATTTTCAACAAATCCAATAATATAAACTTGGTGTTACAATAATATAACCCTTTTTATTTTTTTCACAATAGTTTATAAAATATTTTTTCTTCGTATAACACCAAACCTCCAACAACAAATATGGATTTTACGTGAATTACACTTTCCACACTCCTTTTCAAAAAAATACAAAGGATCCTTTGCATCCAGATTTTACCTTTATGTTATCTCTCCCCTTAGGGTTTCTACCATTCTTCCTTCACTCCCCCTTTGTCAATAATTTCCTTGCATAAGTTTTTTTAATGATCTTTAAATACATGAAGGGGAATATTTTTATCCTCTGTATTCAGAAATTCTTAAAAGAAGATATTATTCTCCCCCTTTGTTGTACAATTATTTCTAACCCATTTTAAACCACTAATTGTTATCCACCATAATTAGCTCTGTTATCAATTTGAGAATTTACCTTTAAAAAATAGACTGATTTTTCTTCTATATACTCCTGAGTTTTTAAATTTTGAACCTATTTATCAATTATTTTCACAAAATAATCCAAAATTTTGTACCTTTCAATCATCGATCTATTTTATTCTTCCTAAATTCATTTTCCTTCAATGATATTCAATGTGTGAATTTACCACATCACATTAAGTCATTAATAAATTTTCTTTCCATACTAAGTTTGAGCTATTGATTCAGATGTTTCTTTATAACTTTTCCATTCCTTTAATTTTTAAAATCAAACACTCTTTCTTAAAATATTTTATTTCTAACTCTTTTATGTCCAGAGTGTTTTTATAATGTTATTGTGGAAACCATAAACTTTTACCATAATTAAAAATAGTACTAGAGTATTTATGATTATAAACTAAACATTCCTCATTATGACTATTATATTGAGTATGAAACCGATAATAATAGGATCCACCTTTATCAAATCTGATTTAAGAATTTCTATCTTGACTTCGTATTGATAATAGTATTCATAATCAGACTTGATTTCAGAACTGATAAAAATCAGATTCACACTCATAGAATTTATCATAATGACACTCTGTAAGAAAATCCTTTCGATTGACTAAAGTTTAAATTCTGAATATGGAAAACTATTTTCTATCATATTGGAATATATTTTACATAGAAAATGTATAAATAAAAATGGTGTCAGACTTTCTACTATGATATAGTCATTAGAGTGCGAGCTATCCAAGGCATTGCAACAAACTCGAAAAAATATGACTATTGAGAAGGAAATATGATTGTTGGAGATTTTCCTATAAATACTTGGTAATTTTAAGAGTTTGGTGTGCGTGTGTTTCAAATCGATTTCATTTACAAATTTATCTTTCATAAGAGATTTGAATATTGCAAGCGTGAACATCTTGTTCGCAGTTATTGTAATCGTTTAGAGTCTTTTTTTTGTAATTGTTGTTTCTAGTTGTGTGAATATGATTGAGGGATTTCAAGGATAGGAAGATAGATATCCAATCTTCTTGATCAGGGGCTTATGGGGATAGCAAGATAGAATCTCATCCATCAGATCAAGGGATGTTGAGGATAGGAAGACAGAGAATCTGATCATTGTATCGTGGAATCATGGAGATAGCTAGAAATACTGGTCTTTATATCGAGGGCTTACCCTGGTAAGGGAAAGACATACTTTCTTATAAGTATAAAACAAGGGACCTTTATCCTAGGTTATTGGATTCCCTATTCTTTGGGTTACAATAATTTTATTCATTTGTATTACTTTTTTTATTACAAGTCATTTATTTCCACTGCCTATAATAGAAAGTGATACTTTTATATTCATATGTCTATTTTGAATTTTGTTTATTGTAATTACTTTTATTATGATACAAATATTTTACTTTTTATTGATCAGTGAATATGATATTAGTCTGATATATCGTTACCATCGTGATTACGATATTATTGTGTATACTCTGATTAAATCATTTTCCTTTGTGAATATGATTAAACATAGATTACATTGCCACTAATTTCTAATTACGATTCTATATGATGTTAAAATATAATAAATTTCCCATTATGACCTGGGGACTTTCATATCAGAATATATTTGATTACGATATTTTTATCAGAACAAAGGGCCAAGTCTAATTATTATTTAAATACTTAATAGGTTTTGTGAGTACTATTTTTTTAACATTGTTTAACTGGGTATATTTTAAGGTAAAAAACAAATGTTTTTAAACTTACAATTCACCCCCCCCCCCATTGTATTTAGCCATATTTATATACATTATGATCCAAAAATTTGTATAAGATAATTGTTCCATGGCTCAAATAATTGCTAAAATTTTTATCTACTCTTTACAATTATAAGTTAGTTAAATTGTGTTATAACCTTTTTATTTACAACTACTTGTTACAATAACGTGTATTGTGGAAAAGAATTTTTGTATATGTCTTAAAAGATAGAATGACTAAATGTCATATCCTAAGAAAATCTCAATCCCACTAGACCACTATTTATTGATTTCTCTGATTATGAATACTATAGGGATAGAATGATGTCTTTTGTGATCAACGCATGAGTAGATAATTTTGTAATGGTCACTGGAGATTATAAAATTCATGACAAGGAATTCAGACCTTTTACCATTCAAGAAAATCCATAATATCATTTGAATTACAAGATAAGGAATACTTTATCATGTTCCATGACTAGAAACATATATTTACATATTTATTCTTGTAAAGAAACAAATATTATTTGTAATAAATTAAAGGTTACTCATTTTGGGACTTCAAAGGTTATTGAAACCAGAAGAGCAATGCTTAGAGATGACTATCAAGCATTTGAATTTCTACCTGGTGAATCTATTGAAAATATGCATCAAATGTTTATGAAAATTTTAAATAGTCTACAATCTATGGGAGAGAAAGTATTAGATGATGAAATTATTGTAGAGAAGATAATTGACATCATGACCAATGAATTAGAATCTAAGAAAATAGTTGTTGATGAATCAAAGAAGATAATAAATCTCACTCTTGATGACTTATTTGGAACTCTATTGAAATATGAGGGTAGGTTAAAAAGAGATTCTAAAAAATCTAGGAAGAATAATGGTGGAGTTGCTTTCAATACTACAATAGTTACTACTAAATATCCAACACTATAAAAGGTTGTTAAACCTTATAGAAATAAAAAGGTTGTTATCCAATCTGATTCGACTAATTCTGAGCAATCTAAAAATGATTTGGATAATATTACTTGGAGGGTGAATAAGATAGTTAGAAATAATGATTTTTAGTGTATTTATAGGAAAAGTAACAAGGACATGAATGAAAAGAAATATTTTGAATTTAATTTCTAAGAATATAAAAGAGCTCGACATATCAGACAGGATTGTCCAAAACTGAAAAGAAAATACAGGAAGGAAAGGAATTTCGATAGGAATTAGAGAAAGTATTTCAATTAAAAAGGAAAGAAATTCCTAAAATATAATTATTCCTATAGTTATAGTGAAGGAGACTCTTTATAAAATTCTTCTGATAATGAAATTTCAATTTAGAACACCATTGGTCTTCTTTCCAAAATACCAAATAAAAATATTTGTCTTATAGCTAAGGTATGCACCACTAATAATCTTACCAATTTATCCTAATTATGATGTTGAGAAGGATTATAAATCTTCAGATAAAGAATTTTATTTAATAGAAGATAATACTCTTTCTTCTTATAAATAGGTTTCTCATTTTGCAAAACTCCTTGAAAATGAAAATTTAAAAGTTTGTAAAAAATGTAAAAAACAAAATTCAAGGATAATTGTTTTAAAAAAAAGTATCATATCTTTCTACAGATCTCGATAAGGTTATTTTTTAAAAGGTTTCTATTTATAATTATTTAAAAAAATTATTTCTGAAAATAATATTTTACAAAGTAGTTTTGAAAATCACAATTCCAAAAATATTATTCAAGAGGAGAAGAATTTAGTTGTTAAAATAATGTATGGAATTTCTTCTTTAAGAATTTTTTTTCAAACTTTACTTTCGGTAAGGAAGGTTTTGATAAAATGTATAAAACAAATTTCCTCATGGTACTAGTTCTATAATAGTCTATACTCCTAAATAATAATTTTTTAGTAACAATTACTTTGTTCTGAAAAGTGAACCCTTTTGTACAAAATGAAAAAGTGGTGGTAACAGGAATAAAAATTGTTCCCTTAATAAAATTCAATCCTTAGGGTTCCATAGAGCCCATTTTTTAAAACAAATATGGATTCCTAAAAAATGATAACATTTATGGACCCAAAAATGTTTGGGTTCTGAAATTATAATTGTTTTTTTTCAGAAAAAAAAATGAAGTTCCATCAACAAGAATAAATGGTACATTGATAGTGGTTATTCCAGACATATTACTGGTAACAAAGAGTTTTTTGAAAATATTATCAATATTAATGGTGGATAAGTTACCTTCAGAGATAATGATCAAGAAGATATTATTGGTATAGGTAATATTGTTCTTCTCAGAAAAGATTTAATTTCAATTTTTTTTTTGTTAAAGGTATTAAGCTCAACCTTATAAGCATAAGTCAGTTATGTGATTAAGGCTACCTTGTGAATTTTAGGAATGATAAATATGTAGTACACAATTACAAGGATGAATTCATTCTCTCTTCCCATTGGCATGAGAATGTATACACACTAAACTTAGAATACCTTAGGAGCCAAGATTTACCTTACCTTAGTAAAATGGAAGATCAATCTTGGTTATGGAATAGAATGTTAAGACATTGTAACCTTAGAAACTTACACAATCTGACTAAGAAAATACATTTTAAGGACTTACCATAGTATAGATTTTATTCTTCAGAAATCTATGACCCTTTTTAATTTTCTAATAAACATAAGTCAATATTTAAATCTATTATTTAAGTATCAACTTATGATGATTTATAGTTAGTGCACATGGATTTATTCAGTCCTACACAACTTGGGAGTATTGGGGGAAAGTACTATGTTTTTTTCTAGTTAATGATTACACTAGATACGCATGGGTCTATTTTCTAGTAAATAAATTTTAATCCTTTTTTATTTTAAAAATTTATTATACAAAGTTAAAAATGATAAAAACCTTCCCTTGATAACTATACATAGTGATCATGGTGGAGAATTTTTAAATTCATATATTGAAACTTTTTTTAGTAAAAAGGGCATTACACGTAACTTTTAAGCTCCTATAACTCCTCATTAATGTGGTTTTTTGAAATAATAAATGGTATTCTTAAAAAAATAATGATAAAAATATTTTTTGAGTACTCAATTGTTACAAATTTTTGGGATGAAGCGGTTAATACTACTTATAATACTATAAATCTAGTTTTTATTCTCCCTTTTATTAATAAAACTCCGTATTATTTTTGGACAGGATGAAAACCAAAAATTTCTTATATTTTAGTATTTGGATGAAAAGTATTTATCATGAATATTAAAGATAACTTACACAAATTTTCAACCAGATATGATGAAGTTATATTTTTAGGTTATTCCACTACTTTTAAGGCATATAGAGTTTTTAATAAAAATTATTGTATTGTTGAGGAAATATTAAATGTTAAATTTGATGAAACCAACCCTTTTATTTTTAAACAAACCCAACAAATATCCTTATATGTGTTTTCCAAAACTGATTTTCAACCTTTGTCGGAAGATTATTTTAATAAGGAAAATACTCAAGAAATATTTTCTGAAATATTTACTCATGAATATTTTCTATCTTATGTTTATGAATAGGTTTTACAAAACCCAAGTTAGTTGTTTCATAGGAATCATCCTAGTGATAGTATCATTGTTGATATGAATAAACCAGTAAGGACTAGAAGCTCCTTATGAAATTAAGTAGAATATATTGTGTTTCTTTCTCAATTTGAACCTAAAAATCCTGATGAGGCTTTTCGTGATAAGGATTGAATTAAGGCTATGAAAGATGAGATAAATTAATTCAAGAGGAACAAATTCTAGACCGTATTTGAAAGACCTACAGAAAACTCCATAATTTGGGTAAAATGGGTCTTCAGAAATAAATGTAATGAAAATGGAATAATCATCATAAGTAAATAAATACTTTTTTCTAAAGGTTATAATCAACAAGAGGGAATAGATTATGAAGAAACCTTTTCACATGTATCTAGACTTGAATCTATCTATATTTTACTAGCCTTTGCAACATTTTTCAATTAAAAACTTTTTCAAATAGATGTTAAGTGTGTCTTCCTTAACAATTATGTACAAGAGGAAGTCTTTGTTGAAAAAAATCATGGTTTTGAAGATAAAAATATTCCTGAATACATTTAAAAACTTACCAAATCTTTATACCGAATTAAACAATCCATTAGATCCTAGTATGATAGGTTGATAGTATTTTTGTTACAAAACAATTGTGTTAAGGTAACCACTGATCCAACTCTTTTTATAAAGAAAATTAAAAAAAACATTATGATTGTAAAAATATATATTGATAACAAAATATTCAGATCAAAACAATAATATTTAATATATTCCTTTACAATTCTTTTGAAATATGAGTTTTAGATGGGTATAATGGGTGAGTTAACATTTTTTCATGGTTTTCAAATTTCTCAAAAACCAGAAGGTACTTATATATCCCAACATAATTATATAAAATATATTTTTAAAAAATTTGGATAAAAAATATTAAAGTATTATTACTCCCATAAGTACCTCAAATACACTTGATCTTAAGGAAATTGGGGAACCAGTTAATCAAACAACTTTTAGAGGTATGGTAGGAAGTTTACTATACTTAATAGCTAGTCGAACAGAATTAATGTTTTTTGTATGATTATGTGAAAGGTATCAAGATAATCCAAATGAACCAAATTTAAAATAAGTTAAATGAATTTTTCATTATCTAAAGGGAACCATGGATTTAGGACTTTTCTGTTCTTCCGGAAAAGATTTTTAATTAAAAAGTTTTTTTGGATGCTGATGTTGGTGGTTGTTGAATGGATAGGAAAAGTACTTTTATAACTTTTCATTTATTATAAGATTCATTATTTTCTTGTTACTATAAGAAACAACACTCTATATCACTTTCCACTACTGAAGTCAAATATGTAGTAGTTGGAAGTTGTTGCACTCAAGTTTTGTGGATGCAACACACACTCACTGATTATTCCATGAGTTTTACAAAAACTAAAATACTATGTGATAAAACTAGTGTCATTTCCTTAAGTAAAAACCCTACACATCACACTCAAACAAAAAAAATAGATATTATTCAAGACATTCTTAGGGATTACACACTAAAAGGAGATATCATTTTATAATTCATGAGAATTTAGGAACAACTTGCTGATATTTTTACAAAACCGTTACATTCTACAAGATTTGAATACATTAAACAGAAACTATGAATGATCAACGTAAATTTATCATTCATATCTAATTCTTGTTTACCAATATCCTTATATTATGTTACTCTTCTTTATAAGGTGGTACATATGATTGTTTTTTTGAAAACGTTTTTTCAAAATTCTCATTTTTCTTATTTTTTTTCATTTTTTGTTTTTTGAACTCTACTCTTCTTTTATAAATTTTAGAGTGAGTTTTCATAAAATAATTTTTGGATTCAAAAAAATTAAAAACTAAAATCAGATTCTTGTTTTAAAAATTTTCATATTTATAAAAATTGTCATAATGAGTTTATTGAATCATATTCTAGTTTTACTTTTAAAAACGGTTTTAAATATTCTTTCAAAACATTTTATTTTAGTTTTAATAGTAAAACTATTATCATAATAATAATAGTTTCAAAATCAAATAAGAACATATTTTTAATATCGATGACACTCCCCAACACCAAAATGTATTCTTATTATCTTTTAAATTCTTCTCTGTTTCATTACATTAATTGTTTTTTTGATGTCTTATTCTCATAAAAAATTGTTTTAATAATATTTACGCCCAATAAGTTAAAAACCACAAGAGTTAAAATTTAATATCTACTCATTGTTTACTAATATCCTTATATTATGTTAACCCTCTTCATAAGGAGAGTTGATGCGCCTACACACGTTGTTGAAATATATGCAGGATGCAGTCATATTAGAATTGTGTTGTTTTACCAAACTTTACAATCTACTAGGGCTTAGTATAGAGAAAGTCCAGGGTTGATCCCATAGGGAATTTAATATGGCATTGGAAACCTATGGATTGGGACCTTTTTATAAAGGATTCCTTTCTAATTGGTTTGTTCTGGGAATTCTAAATCAAGAGAGTTGATGGTTTTCTTCAGGAATAAGAGAGGGATCAGGAATAATTTTAGGTATCTATAGAAAAGGTGATCTTAATTTAACTTGGTAGGATCCTAATGTTTATTCTATAAAGAAAGTGGATTTCACTAGTTGATTTTGGTCAAATAAACTAGTTCTACCTAAGAGGTAACTATTCCTTGATTGGTAAATAGTGACAACCTAGATGCATTAGTCTTATCTTCTAAGGTAGAAATCATTCTAGGATATTGGTCATAACCTAATATACTCCAATCAGGATAGGGTCCATCACTCGAGTACCCCATAGTCAGGGATGTTCTAATGAATTGGATAGATAAAGATTATTTATCTTGATTACTAATCCTTAAGGTTTCCAGATTGAGAATTAAAGATTTATTATGTTTAGATACACCTACTCTTGATCCCTTCCTGAGGTTTTTTATCCACTCATGGTAAGATCAAGTGAAAAAAAATTAAGAAATGACATTTTACTCCACATGATAAGAACTATTGAATTCAAATAGTTCATAATCATGAAATAATTTAAATCATTAATGGTAATGATCATGAAATCGGGGTTAAGAAATGTAAATCATAATGCAATTAACTACTTACTTGAAATGAGAGTGAAAATTAATTCCACACGAGTTCATCGACAATCAAGGATGAATGAAGGTGGTGGTAAAAAAACAATCCATGATGATTATATTAAAATAATGAAAATAGACTAATAAATTTAGATTTTAGGGTCTAGGGAATAAAAAGGAATGAGAGAGGAATTCAAAACATGAAGTTGTCTTCTCTGGAAGCTCTCTAAATCCGCTTCTTAGCTGCTATATTTATATGAGGAAATTTACACATGTAATGGGATTTACATTGTGTAATTACTAATCCATTTAAATGTCCATTAATTTTGAATCTATGCATATCTCACTCGTATCTCATCTTAGATTTGAATATTTGACTACTTTCATGTCGTGTATCCTAGACTCAAGGCATGTACTTTCTTTCGAGCTATATCTCTGGAGCAGAGTTTGCATTTAAATGGTTTACAATGTGTATTGGCCACTCACAACATGTAATGGCTCCTCCACTTTCAATATTCATAACTTGAATAAAAAATTTCTTCATGGATTGTTTCATGCTTTGAAACTCTACTAAATGTTGTGTACTGAGGTTTCACGATGTGTAATAAGAAAATTCTACTCCTTTTCTGCATTTTCTTCTTTCAAACTTTAGAAACCTCTTTTTTGAAAAATTAATCACAAACCAAGATCATTATCAAATAAATCAATTAAAATCCTTAACTAAATGATAGAAAAAAGTATATTTTATTTCATCTTATCAAGAGTACATATGTTTTTTGTTTTCAAAACTTTTATTTTAAAAAAAATTATCAGTTTTCTTATTTTTTTCGTAATTTTTTTTTCAGACTCTACTCTTGTTTTAGATTTTTTGGAGTTAGTTTTTGTAAAAGAATTTTTGGATTAATAAAACTTTAATAATTTTTTTAAATTCTTTTTTAAATTTTTTTTGGATTCATAAAATTCATTATAATGAGTTTATTAAATCAAATTCTTCTTTTACTTCAAAAAATTGTTTTAAATATTCTTTTAAAACCTTTTTGTTTAGTTTAAATATTAAAATTATTATCATAATAGAAATATTTTTCAAAATTTAAGAAGAAAATATAGTTAATACCAATGACACTCCCCAACTCTGAAAGGTATTCTTCTTATCTTTAAAATTTTTAATTATTTCATTAAATTCATTATTTATGTTGTTGTTTGATTTTCATAAAAACATTGTTTTAATCGTAATTACTCCCAATATGATAAAAACCTCAAGAGTTCAAATTTTATCAAAATTTTATTCAAATCAATCTCAACTACTAGATCAGATAAGATCATTTCTATCCATTCAATTAGATCTTGAAGATGAACTATCACACTCATCACCTATGTAAAGGGGGCCCATCTTCCACATTGAAAACATCAAAATCTCTACCTCAAAGTGATACTAAATTCAAAAGCCTTTAGGATGGTTTATTTTACCTCAAATGTCAGAATCCGCTTCTTCCCAGAATATAATGACTATAGAAAAGGATTTCGATGAATGGTTTGTCTTCAGAGAAAGGTTAGTTGACATATCTTTTTATGATAAGTATGATTCCCTTTGGAGGAAAACCATGGAATTTTAAGGTTGGGTATACTTATATGTAACAAAATTTGATGAGGATGAGGATCCAATTATTCTTGATATAGTCATATAATTTTATAAAACAGTGGAGTTTCTAGTATAAGAAGGAAAACAGAAGATTACTTTTAGAATTTATGGAAAAGGATATCATATGTCTTATAGAAAATAGATAATCTATGAGATATTCTATCGAATGGTGAATCCTATTTTCCTTCACATAAGTTACCCGATAGTATGGATTACTTTTGATAAGAAGAAAGCTAAACATTATTTTTTTGGTAATTCTAAAAATTCAGGAAACTAGCTCATATAAATGAAAACAATCATATTATTACATTGTGAATGCAAGGATTACTGATAATGAAGAAAGGGGACCATGATACTCTTAAAGTAACTGATTTTTTTATCTTGCATTTTCTTGTAAATTTGAGAATGATATATTTAATTAGATTCATCTTTATCACTATCAGTAAATTAAAGAAATTTTCCATCAAATCTTAGATAATTATTTTTTTTACTATCATAGAAAAGTTATTTCTTAAGTGCATGAACTCCTTCAATGTTAGAAGTAAGTCAAAGCTGAATAAAATGAAAAAAAATCCCATTAGTGATGAAACAATTTAAAGGATTAAGTATGCCTTTGATTAATAAAAAAGTAATTTATTGATAAGTCAGGTGAATCTTCCCCAGAAGGACAATTTTATAAGAAACTAAAGAAAAGACTTCAAAAAATAAAAAGAAAGTTGAGAAAGGATGTGAGAAAAAAGGAGGAATTTGAGAAATGTAGTTAGGGTCATAAGAGGGAAGTAGAATCTTCTTAACCTTAGAAGGTAAAAAAAATAAGGTCCATGATTAAGGTGTTACAGAATGGAGAAAGTAATGGCTGAAAGAAAAGAAGGAGATCCGCAATTCAGACTCAACCCAGCTGAAGCCTTTGTTCTAAGGTTATATAGTGTCAAAACCCAATAGAAAGAAGAAAAAGAAAATAAACAAAAGAAGAAGTTTTCAGAAGCACAATTGTGTAATAGGTTGATGAAAGTCATGGAAACAGTATCTGCAAACATTGTAATTTCAAATGCTGGTTTAGATTTTCAAGAAACATTTGTTGTTCATGTTGATATTCCCTCTATCATAGAAAATGGAAAGGATGTTGTTGTGCATAGAATCGGTTCCAATTGGTAAGGTCAATTTAAGATCAAAAAAATATCTTTGTGAAGAGTTTTTTAAAGAAATGGAAGGGGCCGCAAATATTGATGACCAAACAAAAACTGCAGAAGGTTAAGAAGAATAATGTACTGATGAAGGAAGAAAATATGAAGAATATTGTCATGACCCGTCCCCCGTGGCCCGTTTTGTGACTACCCCAAGCCCGCCTTCCATAGGTCAGGGTTGGCGGCTAGCACCGGAAAGGCATATCCCTAAAACCGGGAAGGAATATCCTTTTAACCTGCAAACTCACACAATCTAAGAACATATCAAGACACAAACACAAAGTAAAGTATATAGTAAATAGGGTGAGTACAGTAAGTAAAGGGGCCGGAATACAAGACTAACTAGAAAGTACATGTAAAACTGAAACAGCTCCTGTGAACACCCACCAAGGATCCTACCTGAAGGGTAGGTACAGCTCTCAAACTTTCATCTATGCGATACGTCTCATCTAATGGTTCAACTTAGAGTATCCTCCAGTCATGGAACCCTCAGCCTCGATCAATGTTGTCCGTCATCTGCACAAAACACAGCAAGGTGCAAGCGTATCCCGTGCAGGGGTGAGTATAACAATACTTAGTAGGGACCCCGAGACCCCAAAGGTCTCTGAGAATCCACAAAGGATAAACCACAAGCAATACCATGATCACAAAGCATGAAACCAACAGTCAACCCTACTTAGGTATATGCCCATACATATACCTAAGTTATCAGGTAAACCCATCTCGTTCATGAGGAAACACAAGGCCCAACTCTATGGCCAAAAGCACAACTGTTCCACAAAGAAAAGAATACCACGAAGGTAACACCACGAAGGTAAGTACCACAAAGGTAACACCACAGAGAAGAATACCACAAAGTTATCACAACACAAAAGTGTACCACAAAGGTAAAGACTCAACTCACACTAGGTATAACTTAAGTACGGAAGTATAGATGATTAGCTTTATTGAAATATCATCTTACTTTGTCGAGAAGCTCTATTGTTGACCCACACAAGATCGTAGATGACCCACACAGGATCTGAAGATGACCCACACAGGATCTGAAGATGACCCACACAGGATCCGTAGATGCTGACCCACACAGGATTCGAAGATGACCCACATAGGATCTGAAGATGACCCACAAAGGATCTAAAGATGACCCACACGGGATCCATAGATTATTCAAGTTCAACCAACCACAGGGTTTCCGCACTAAGCACACTTGATTTTGGGAGGATCCACTCAAGACATCGGACGATACTTCGACTACCACGAAGTCCCACAAATAAGTATCATGAAGGTCTGTCACATCAATAGGGACCCAACGTGACTGACAGTGTGTCAATCGAACTCTCAGTCTGTAAGTTATTAGTGTTTCCGTTCTGAGGGCCCGGTTGGATTCAGGTTCGATCCAAACCAACCATACTCTAACTTTATTCAAAACTCAAGTGGATTATACTAAAATTACTATTTCGATCCAAGGATACTGGTACCACAGACGGTTCGTCAAATGGACGCTCGGTTCTCAAGATATGGCCAAAAAGCTGTATCTCGGTCTAGATGGGCCCGGGTCCGGTCCGACCCGGTCGGACCCACCCAGCACGACTCGGCCTGGGCTGACCCGACCCAGTCTGGGTTCGACCTGGATTGGCTGGATTGCGGCTGGCCCAGCCCACTGGGCGCGGACCACTCAGTGTTGCCCACTCGGCGCGGCCCGATGGATGCGGCCCACAGGGCTCGGCCCGCTACTGGGTGCAATCCGCCGTGGCGGGGCCCGCCCTAGCTGGAACTCAGGGGGAGGCGCCCCCCGGAATTCCGAACAGTACAGTTGGATCGTTTGGCTTTGGCCAACCCGGTGGTGCCATGTGGCGCCGCCTACTGGCAAGCAGGTCCTGCTCGGTGTGATGCAGCCGGCCAGAAATACATTCGGCTCTCCTTCCAGTGGCGCGACGGCGCCGCTGTTCCTCCCGCGACCGGCTGAGTGTCGGCCTCCCTCCGGGTGTGTCGTCGCGGCTCAAAAGCTATGGCATCCTCCTCTACCGGCGGCGCAGACGCGCGCTGCTTTAGCTCCACACGGTCGGTCGGTGTGTCGGTCGTCGCCTGTACCATGACAGCGTCGGTCGCCGGCAACGTGGTCGGGTTCCACTCAACTTGACGATCCACCCGCGAAGAACACGTCAATAATGAACTAATGGAGGGATCGGGATGTATTCTTTTGGCCCGCACCCTCTGCATTAAATCGATAGCAGGTGGTTTATAGATTGAAAAAAATGATTCATCACGAAGAATAAAATGAACCATTCCCTACCTCAATCGTTCATTGGAGATGGCATGAGGAAGAGATGAAGACGATGTAGACGTCAAGGTTTGTCGCTCCTGCAACACGCTTCCAACCCAAGATTGAGCGTCGGTTTCTCATTCTTGATCTAGAGGTTCGTTCTTCGTTTGAGGAGATTCTTCCACCAAGAGTTCTCCACCAAACCCCTTTTCCAACAATTTCCCACCACTAGAGGTGAGGAACCAATCCCCCCTTAATGAAGTTAAGTTAATTAATTTAATCAAATAATGTTGGCTCATTAATTGGGGGGGTTCCAAGAGTTACGCTACATTAAAAGAGGGGTTTAGGGTCAGGTGGTCCCCACCACCAAGATTCAAATGAGCGATTTTAGATAATTAAAAATAAAAGTTAATTTTTATTTTTGTATTATTTTTTTAACTCTCCCATGAAAAACCGAAAATCCAACTTCCACCCTCGACCTATTGCGGTCGAGATGAAGGTTCCCTTAAGAGAATATTGGCACTACGAGTTCAACGGTGTCTTAGGATTTCAATTCTGAGCACCAGTTTAAAAGTTACAAAATGGAGCTCATGCATTTACTAAATGTACCCGAAAAAAAGTTCAGAAATTCATTATAGGCACACCGGGCCTCGGAATCACGTGCTGTTAATTTTTGAAGACTCGTAATATTTCCATATAATTAAAAAAATACATGGAAATTTCTAGGTCTTTACATTCTCCCCACCACATGGTTTTGCATTTCTATAAGCCACAACACAAACTAAGGAAACAAGTGGGGGTACTATGCATGAAGATGAGTCTCTCGCTCCCATGTGCTCTCCTGGAGGTTCTCGTGCTACCAACGTACGCACACCAAAAGTATCGACCACCCACGAAGGACCCGCTCCTGTCGATCCTCAATCTCCACTGGAACCTCTGAAAACATCGCCCCATCATCGATATCCAACTCACCCCACTCAAAGATGTGCAAAGGATCATGTACGTATCTCCTCAGCTGGGATATGTGGAAAACGTCGTGCACCCGGTGCAACTGAGGGGGAAGAGCTAGACAGTACGCCACCTTGCTTACTCTGCTAAGGACCTGGAAGGGTTCGATGAACCTCAAAGATAACTTGTCGCCTTGGCCAAATCTCTGCAAACCTGGTCGAGGTGAGACCCATAGGAAGACATGGTCACCATACTTGAACTCGAGAGGTCTCTATCTCCTGTCATTATATGAATTTTTCCTACTTTGTGCAGTCTTCATCCACTCCTAGATGATCTGCACTTTCTCTGTGGTAGCTCACACCATCTCTGATCTCATGAGTGCTGACTCCCCTAGGTCAGTCTAGCATAGAGGTGATCTGCATGTTCGACCGTACAATTCCTAGAATGGTTCCATATCGATGGTGGAGTGATAGTTGTTGTTGTACGTGAACTCCACCAAGGGAAAGTGATCCTCCTATCTACGGATGAAATCAAGGAAGCAAGCATACAGCATGTCCTTAAGGGTCTGAATTTTCCGCATTGTCTAACCATCCATCAGAGGATGGAAGGCGGTGTTCAATCGAAGCTAAGTCTCGAATGCCTCTTACAACCCCTTCCATAGCCGGGAAGTAAAACGTGTATCACGATCGGAGACAATCGTCAAAGGCACTCTATGAAGTCGTACAATCTTCTGAACGTAGAGGCATCCCAATCCCTCTACTGATCCCTACTCTCTGATAGGTAGGAATTGGGCAGACTTGGTGAGTCGGTCAACAATCACCTAGATAGAATCATGACCCCTGGATGTGCAAGGAAGTCCTATCATGAAGTCCATGGAAATTCCATCCCACATCCACTCTGGTACCTCTGGTGGATGAACTAAGCCCGCTGGAACCTGATGCTCTTCCTTCACTTGCTAACAAGTGAGGCACTGTGAGACAAACTTTTCCACTGCTTTCTTCATTCCCATCCACCAGTGCTGATGCCAAAGGTCCTGGTACATCTTCGTCACTCCTGGATGTACCACTAGAGGGGACGTATGGAACTCCCTCAACACTTCCTCTCGTAGCGCCAAGGGTACCATAGTACGTCCTCTGAAGAGGATAACGTGCTCCCCACCTTCAGAAAATTTATCAGGTACCTGTCCTGTGGATATCTGAGCACGACGAGTCTCACAGTCAGTGTCCCCAAGTTGTGCCTCCCTGACTCGCTGATGGAGTGGGGGAGTGACTATCAGAGACTAAAGATAAGCTTCTCTATCTCGATCCACGTAGGATATCCGCAAAGCGGCTAGCTTCTTTGTCACCTCACTCAGCAATTGTATACCAGATCTCCTGCTGAGTCTATTTGCTACTACGTTCCCCTTCCCATGAGTATAGACTATCTCTAAGTCATAGTCCTCGAGGAACTCAAGCAAACGTCGTTGTCTCAGGTTCAGGTCATTCTGCGAGAAGATATACCTGAGGCTCTTGTGATCAGAGTAGACTATAAAACGTTTTCCCATCAAGTAATGTCGCCACATCTTTAAGGTGAAGACCACTGCTGCTAACTCCAGGTCATGGGTAGCGTAGTTCTTCTCATGTTGTCTCAGCTGTCAAGAACCATAAGCGATCACGGCTCGCTCCTGCATTAGGATACATCCAATCCTGGTCCCTGATGCGTTGCAGTAGACCACATACCCAATACCCTCCTTCGGTAGCCTCAAGATGGGGGCACTCATCAGTCTATGCCTCAGCTCTTGGAAACTCCACCGGCATCTCTCTGACCACACAAAGGGTTTCCCCTTCTTCGCCAATGCTGATAAGGGTGCCGCAACTCTGGAAAATTCATCCACAAACCTCCTGTAGTAACCGACCATACCTAAGAAACTCCGAACCTCCATCACACTCCTGGGTGGCTCCCAAGCAAGAATATCCTCAATCTTCTTTGGATCCACTTCAACTCCAGCCTCCAAGATAACGTGTCCCAGGAAGTGAACCTCTCGGATCCATAACTGGCACTTTGAGAGCTTACTATAGAGCTGGTTCTCTCAAAGTGTGTCAAGAAATATCTGCAGATGATAGGTATTCTCCCCCTCTATAGCTGAGTATATCAGGATGTCGTCGATGAAGACTACCACAAAGAGATCGTGGTATGGCTGGAAGATTCTGTCCATGAGTCCCATGAACACTGTTGGGGCGTTGGTCACACCGAATGGCATAACCAAGAACTCATAATGGCTATACCGACATATTAAGGTCGTCTTCTGCACATCCATGTCTCATACCCTAAGCTGGTGATAGCCTGATCTGAGGTCTATCTTCGAAAACCACTGTTCTCCCTTCAGCTGATCAAAAAGATCGTCAATCCTCGGCAGTGGTTACTTGTTCTTCACGGTCACCTGGTTCAGGCACCGATAGTCCACACAGAGTCTCAAACTCTCATACGCCTTCTTGGTTAACAAAATTGGGGCTTCCCAAGGAGAAACACTGGGCCTAATGAACCTCTTTCTCTACAAGTCCTCCAGCTGTACTCGTAGCTCTCAAAGCTTCGTGGGAGCCATCTGATATGTTGGTGTAGATATTGGTGTTGTCCTGGGGTACAAGTTTGTAACGCCCCGACCCCAGTTACCCAGATTTGGTGCATTATTACATAATATTAGCATGATCACAAAACATCGAGTCTCGAAATACCGATTAGTTTAGTAGCCTTGGAAACACTAGATATATTCATAAGTCTTACATTACATCATAAAGTGAAAAAAAAACTACAACAACATCTTGTCTTCATATCCCCTCATACTATCCCTGCAGGTCATTCATAAAATACTTCTTCACATCCTATGAAAAATAAAACATTGAAAGAGGTGAGATCAGATGCTCAGTAAGGATAACAATATAGTGGAAACTTTCATAAATAAACATAGACATTTAAGGCAATGCATAACTAAAAAAAGCCTTTTAAACTTGAACTTCAGCATAATATGGAAAAGATAAAATTAAATAATGTCATTTACTTATTCACATGGATATTCTACTAGTCGAATAATCACATGAAATATCAATAACTACTTTCATAATGATGGAATTCATAATGTCAGACTATCATAACCACATAGTCAAGGTCGTGTGCCAAGACTACAAATAAGATTTTGTCAAGGCCTTGTGTCAAGACACTAGTTTGTCTCATGAGACCAAACGATGCATCGAGGATCTATAGTGGGCTCCACCCATCACTTACTAAGTCCAATGCATTACTCATATGAATAGGTTTAAATATAACATAAACATTCGTATTAAAACTAGCATACGAAATGTCAATACTTTCTCCATAAACCATGAATGGTATAAAAATAACACATCCACAATCAAACATATCACAAAACCTTCAATAAAATATGGAAGTTTTGTATCATAACAAATCAACTTCAAATAAGCATAAAATCCATCAAAGGATGTTGACATAGATGAAATCAAAACTATTTGAGAGAAATATTTCTTTTTTTGAAATCATTTAAAAGTTACATAATTATAAAAGAAAAACTTTACTTTGAAAATATTCTTATAAGCTTGTAAGGGAAGATTTGACGATTTTATAATTGCGGAAAATAGTCACACCTGCCGTATAAGTTAAAAAAGACATTCTTACCTTAATTCTGTCAAAAAGGTTAAAAAGGACCTTGTTTGGAAAATGACGAAAAGATTCATTTATAAACATCTTATAAAAAGTCAGACAAGGGTATAAATGAATTTAAACCATAGTCTATAAAATATTAAGAATTTTTTGAAATACATTTTTAAGAAACATGGATGTGGATGATAAAGAGCTCCCAGTAGATAATTACGTAAGAACAACCTCGGATAATGAAGAGATTGTGAAATAAACCCTTACCTTGTACTTTTCCTTGGTCGAGGGTAGGTTAACCTCCAGTATAATAGTTAAATAATTGTTATTAAATTATAAAAGAATCATATACATAAATATGATATCATATATGAACTTTTAATATTTCTTTGTTAATAATATGTTAGTATTATTGTCGTTTCGGGTGTTCACTTACTCATTTTCTTTTATATGTTTTGTTATATAAGTCGTGTTTATTATCCACAGGTTGTATCTTATTCATATCCAGAATGATATAAAGTCCTTAAACATTACTTTTAATCATCAAATGAGAATTAGTCTTGAATGGATACGATCACTACTAGAAATTTAGGCTATAGCCACGGTTCTAAACTGTGGCTATAGGCCCAAAAACCATGGCTATATGTTATAGCCACAGTTTCATGAACCATGGCTGGTATTGGCGTGGCTATAGGTCGGAGCCTATAGACATGGTTTGAAACTGTGGCTATATCCCTATAGCCACGGTTCGAACAGTGGCTATATCCCTAAAGCCACGGCTCCAACCGTAGCTATAGACCTATAGCCACGGTTTTCAAACTGTGGCTATAGGGTCAGCCCTATAGCCATGCCAATAAAGGCCACAGTTCATAGAACCGTGGCTATAGGTTTATAGCCACAGTTCAAACCATGGCTTTATTGATTTATCCCCAGTTTAAAACCGTGGCTATAGGCATTTCCACTGCATAAAAAAACCAGCATGGTTCACCGTGCTGGCTGTTGGGAGGACACTACCAACTCCCCCCTCCCCCCACCTACAACTCCCCCACCCTGCACCAACACCCCCCACCCCCTGCTCCTGCACACCTCCCCTGCCCCACCCCCCTGCACCTTTCACCCAACCCCCTGCCCCCTCCTCACTGCACACCCCCCTCCCCCTAGACACCCCCCCCACCCTGCACCAGTACCCCCCACCCCCTGCTCCTACACACCTTCACTGCCCCACCCCCTACACCTTACACCCCACCCCCTGACCCCTCCTCATTGCACACCCCCCTCCCCCTCCCCCCCCCTCCCCACCCTACACCAGCACCCCCACCCCCTGCTCCTGCACACCTCCCACAACATTCAATTTGAAAACCGGTAACTTGAAGCAACATGTAAACAGAACATGTAACCTAAAATTAATAAAAAAAATCTGTAAACCAATCATGCATACCTTAAAAACAAACATGGAAGCCTTTGAAAACTTTAAAAACAATCTGTAAAACATACAAACCTGTAATCTTATAACCTAAAAACAAACTATAAACATGGAAACCTATAAAACAATCATGCATACCTTAAAAACAATAATACCTGTAAAACAATCTATAAAACATGAAAAACATTGAAAAAAAATAATACCTTCATCCTAAAAACAATAATACCTTCATGGAAAACCTGTAATCTTATAACCTGTAAACTTACAACCTGTAAAACAATCTGTAAACCTATAAAACAATCCAAACCTAGAAACTAAAACCCACAAACCTAAAAACATTGAAAATTAGTAAACATGTAAAACAATCTATAAACCTGTAAACCAGTAAAAAAATATGTAAACCTGTAAACCAATCACTACTGAAAATTTTACATAACCCAAACTGGTGGGATAAGTTATCCCAATGGTTTGAGAAACCGTTGCCATGTGCGGCGTTGCAGTAGCCTTTTACCAATGGTTTTATAGGAACCGTTGGCATATGTCTGTCTACACATACCCTATTCCAACGGTTCCAATAAAACCGTTGGAATATGTTTTAAGCAACGGTTTAGTAAAACCATTGCAGTAGAGTCACTTTTACATGCCTTTACCAACAGTTTTTCAAACCATTGGTACATCACAGCCTACCCTCTACCGATCACAGCTGCATTCTAGAACCAGTATACTGATCACAGCTTCCCTCACTAATTCCAGAACCAGTACTGCTTGATTCCATCACCAGTACTTCCCTGTAAAATAAAAAATCACCCAATAAAAAAAGCAACAAACATGTATACTGGTATCTTATTCCTAACACATGGAGAATATGGATTAAAAGATCTTACCTTTTCCCATTTTAGTAGAAGTATTCGGAATTATAAGAGACACATTTTCAATGTCAAGAATTCAATACATTACCTCAACCTTATAAAAATAGGAGTCATTCCTGCTCCTTGAACTGTACTGATCACAGTTTCAATCAAAAACTACATCCCCCATGACCGAACAAGATGGACCCTCTACAATTACCTGCAATGGAGCCTTCCCTCTGCAATGCAGCCTCCAACAGCCTCCAACATCCTCCAATGCAGCCTCCAACAGCCTCCAACAGCCTCCAACAGCCTCCAATGCAGCCTCTAACAGCCTCCAACAGCCTCCAACAGCCTGCAATGCGGCCTCCAACAGCCTCCAACAGCCTGCAATGCAGCCTCCAATAGCCTCCAACAGCCACCAACAACCTCCAACAGCCTCCAACAGCCTGCCCTCTATACAATACAATGTACAGAATTCAAACCTGAAATTGAAATTACATTGCAGACAATAAAATGTACAGAATTCAAAGCTACAATTTCAATGTGACCCCTTTACATTTAAATTAGGTTCAATTTCCATTTATTAGTTTCATAAGAATATTTTAATTCACATAACAATTGTGAAAATTAAGATTCACATACCTAATAAGCCTAATTAACATTTCACATTTCATTATATCATTTTATTCCATCATTCCATTATGCCAACTGCATGATAGAGAACATCCTAAAGGAAATCTCACCATGGTCAAAACAAACCCCAAGACTAGGATCGTATCCCTAGTCTAATAAATGTTAATGTTATCAAGAAAATTCAATAGCTCTTGATAGTGGCCAAGAATATATCAAATCATCATTAGAAAGTGAAATAATTTTCAGTTATAGAGTTCCTCCCCATGCCAATATAAATATCGATCATGGGAGATCTTCTCATGCTACATTCTATGAAAAATCCTTATACCATTAGATCAAATTTAACTTGAGTATATCATCTGAAGAATGTATAATTCAAAATTATTCCCCTTTTAGACACTACTTAATAAACCATAATTACAATTAATTTCCTACTTAATGAAATGAAAACATACCTAATTCTCCAAAGTATCCCTCACATATCTCGTACACATGCATAATTCAGCAATTACCTGCAAGTATAACACATAATTCAGAATTTAATTAAATACATACAGAATTGAATTAAGAATTCAATTCAGAATTCAGAAGTTAATTACCCTGCACAAAAATGCCTCATAGAAAATGGTAGAAAACAATTTGACGAGTGAACTCCTTACATTTTATAAAAACCTCTAACCACACCCCTAATGATGTATCAATTTTCATAACCGCATCTAAGGTTTACGTAGCCTAACCAATGGAATTGGATAATTTTTAAAAAGAAAATGAATAAAACCAACAGTATTAATCAAATTACAGAAATGACAGATGACACGATAATTGTACATATGAAAGTAGAGAGTTCATCATATTGATTGGTATGAGTATACTCCACAATATGGATATTACATTACCCTCTTCCCTGGTCTCTATATTGACTCCCTTATAGTTCTCCATTATAGTGATACCACTACTCCTATGTTGGGGTTCCATGTCCCCTGCCCCAACCCGAGTGACTGATAGAACTCCATCAACCTATTTACTTAGGGGTAGGAGAGAATCTCCCATGTTCCTACCATGATCCACTTCCAATGATCAGCTGCTAAGTTCTCCTATAGAACTTCTATATAGCACCCATCTTATCAAACGATTGGTACTCCACTATAGGAAAAGGACACTGAAATAGCTTATGTTCAACCCTGCAATTCTTAATAAAATTAATCAGAATGATGACCAAATACTGTGTTCTAAATCACAAGTTGATCTGACCACTGCATCCTTGGTGGAAATCATAATATCAAGTTATTGACACCTAATGTGGAACTCCTGGATCATCCTACAGAAACATATTTCCCTTGACTCAGGGCCTCCAATGGGTTATCTTTAGTGATGAGATCATGATTCATCAAATAAAAAAAAATCTCACAAAAAGGGAATTAACCTGTGAAATGATATCATACTGAATCCCATGCTGAAAAAATGTCTCCCTAGCTATATTATCTCCTTCCCATGAAGGGGGGAAATATTTCAAGTCTGTGAAGTAACCTTAATGATCCATTAAAGACATCATCCTCTATATAAATTTTATGATGTCCCAAGTCATTCCATTATTCAAAATATCTAGATAAAAGTGACTCGTATATTTCTCCTCAAATCCTTTATTTGCTAGCTCTTCTATGATTCTAATGGGAATCCTAAATAGGTTGGAGTAAAACATAGTATGACACCACCAATGGTGTCTAAAAAAATCAAGTCTGAATTTATATTTCAAGTAATAGTATGATATTGATTTTCATGAATTCATTAATTTAATATTGAACATCAAATTATCCTGAAAACACTCATGCTCTAGGTTGACACTTGGGGTATGCCGAAAGTTCTATAGTTGTATTTATGTATGACCAACAAAATAATGTCAATAAACCTTAAATTTAAAAATAAACCAAGGATAAATTAACTCATGATCATATTTATGTCTTCAATATACATCAAAATTATTCTATAAAGATAAATCACAACAAAACCTCAACAAAACCACAACCTAAAATGATATATGGCTTGAGAAGGACTCTCAAGGCTTATGAGCCACTAACTCATTATAGTCACACGTCATCTTTTCCCTATCACCCTAATGTATCAAGACCATATTACATATATTTAAGATTACTATCATGGTGTCTATTGGTTCTCATTATATCCTAGGAACTTCTATAGTCTTTTTATATGACATGTAATCTTAGGATGTCACTATATAAATATAGTCGATGTAGAAGTAAAAACACTATTTTTGGTAAGATATAAACATGTATATATCAAACTTTATACATGTAATGGTATTCAATATACATACATGAGTTGGGTCTAGGGTACCCACTCACAACACCACACTCATTTATGGAATCCACACTGAATGGCACCCCTAAACACCCTTCTTACTCTTTAAATATGAAGTGATTTCATGTAATTAACCTCGAAGAACAAGGGTTGTAAAGAAACAATATCTTGAACTGTGGCAACATATCATGGGATACAAGGGTTTCTAATTGTTTAACAAATGTTCAAATATAGGGTGGGCCTCACGATCAAATGAGAACAATTAAAATCAATATATGGTGTCATTCATTTTAATATGGCATAAAATCATCATGCATTAATAAGACATAAAATAATGTTATAATAGTTTTTCATACACTTAGTTATTTCAATAAATAGTGAATGCGAAATAATGTTTCAAAATAGGCTAAGAACCATCTTAGGAATAGGAAAAATGAAATTGATCAATTGGGTCATTTCATGAATATCAATAATCACTTTACTTGATGCAAGTATCCATGAATCAACATCAATAATAAGAAATCATATCAATAATCATTTTTAGGAAACTTCAAATAGATGTAAGAAAGTGAATTTTAAAAATGTCAACCTGTTTCTCTAATTTAAAAAAACTATTTCCTAGAAATCAATTAAAAACTCAGTTTTCCTACTGGATGTTCTTTAATTAAGGTTATTAAGCTAGAACATTTACCTTTGTGTCACATAATTGGAGAATGAAGCAAATTTAACTGGCTCGGTATTGATGCTGATTTTAAATTCTACTAGATCAGGATGCATGGTCTCTTTCTTCTTCTTTCCATCTCTATGACACTGATTTGTGGTGACTTCTAGTTTTTTGGATTTATTTAATGTAGGAAACAAGAATTCAAAGTCTGACCATATTTTTTTGAAGGATTTTTTCACCACCTCTTCCTGTTTCTCATGGACTTCAAATGTTGTGATAGAACTATTAATTATAATACAATAACTTCATCTTTTAGTGTTAGAGGTCCTTATTTAAAAATTTCAGCATTCCCCATACATTTCTCCTCCTCCCCTAGTTTTTATTCCTTCTCCTTACGTTTAAATTCAGTAATGACTTCTTGAATTGCAGCATCCTTTTTCTCGACTTTTTAAAAACTTGTAAAATCTATTTTCATGATGTAATCGCTATTTTTAGTGATTTATCATCCATTGCTTCATCCCCCTTCTTCTTTTTTAGTGTTTTTATGGTTTATTGTATTTCAGAAACTATTTCTTCTTCAATTGTTGGACAATAATCTTCCTTGAAGAATTCAGTTAGTCCACTGGTGTCCAACTCCCTATCCACTTATTCATCTTTTTGAACCTATTTAAATACACATATATCTTCATCATTGTAATTTTCTCCATTCTCAACCACCATTTCATTAATTAATTTCTTCATCTTCCATTCTTATTGTTCATGTTATCACTTCAGAGATTCCATTTATTTTTCTTCAGATGAGTATTTAAGGGAGGGTTCATTTTCTTCTTTAGGATTCAAAGGTTCATCTTTTCTAGAAATATCACTAAATGTGCAACAATTTTCATCCTCATCAATCTTATTTTCACTTAGAATATTCACTTCATAAACCTCCTTCATTTTATCCTCTTTTTCAATCCATACATCAGAATGTAACCACAAATTACTCACAAGGGAAGCTAAATTCATAATATATTGGGATAGGTTATTGGTAAAATCTTCTTTCTCTTTAAGACCTTCCTCGTGTTTTTTCCATCATCATGTCCAAAATTTAATTAGTCTTCATGAGCAATTCCAAAATTATTTCATGTGAATCTATTTCATGAGGTACATTAAAGGCAGTTCAATCTTGATGGTACTGCTCATCCCAAGATCATTTGGTTTTGAGGTTCATTGTATCCATACAAATATGAACTGTCCTATCCTACTCTTTATTATGACCATCATTCAGAATTTTGTGTTACTGATGAGGTATCCTCTTTTTGGTATCCTACTTACTCTAATGATGGTTTAACATAGTAAACCTACCCCATCCCCTACACTAAAATGACCCCCCACGACCACTACCTTAAACCTCATCCCTTGGCCCTATCCGGCCCCTTTACCACTAACCCCCCAGTCCCAGCCTAAACCTACCCCCCATAACTAAACCCCAACCTCAACCTACCCCCACCCCGACCTAAACCTAACCTAAACCTAAACCCTTAAACATAACCCTGGACCTATCCCCCATAAACCCAACACCAACCCCTTATCCTGAACCCCTACCAGTCCCCTTGGCCCTAACCACCCCCCCAGTCCATCCTAAACCCCCCCAGCCCTAGCCCTTTCCCCTGCCTCTAATCCTAACCCTCCTATGGCAAAGCCCCTACCTCTAGTCCTAACCCTCCCCTTGTATTTATGTATGACCAACGAAAAATGTCAATAAACCTTAAATTTAATATAAACTAAGGATAAAATAACTCATTGTCATATTGAAGTCTTCAATATCAATCAAAATTATTCTATAAAGATAAATCAAAACAAAACTACAACCAAAAATGATATATGGCTTGTGATGGGATCCTAATACAGAGTGGGTAAAATAAAGAATATTGCAGCAAAATCGAATGAAAAAATCTAAAAAAAATGGAGGTAGAAGAGATAATTCAATTACAACGTACCGATTTGAAGTGGAAGAACAAAAATTACTTGAATCAATTACCGGATGGGAAGTGGGGTTCACAGTTCGTAGAAATCTTGTTTAGAGAAAAATCTTATAAATGGGTTCTGAAGGACGTGCGCTCATGAATTAGGGTTGGCATCCTGGAGAGATCCATTCCGAAGAAAGTGATCTCACGACGGAGGAAGTGAGCTCGCCAAGTAGGGTTCGTTCTCGGGAAGTAGGGTTAGAGGAGAGATCTCGTTGGAGGAGTAGATCTCATAGAGAGGAGATATCTGTTCGAGGAGAGATTCTATTCGACGGAGGAAGTGGGATCACGGGTTCATGCTCGGGAACCAGGGTTCGACGGAGGATATATTTTGTTCGACGGAGGAGGGATCTATTCACAGGTTAGTAGAGACACCTATTCGATGATGGGTTCAATGGAGGATAGATTATGTCCGTGGGCAGGGGTATTTGGGGGGTTTTCCCCAACGGTTCTTAAAAAACATAGAGAAATATTGGAAAACCAGCTATTACCAACGGTTTTGTTAAACCGTTGGTACAATTACCCCTAATATCCAACGGGTTTTGCGAACCGTTAGAAAAAAACACCATTTTTTTCCCTTCACCAACGGTTTCATTGAACCGTTGCTATAGGTTACTTAATCCAATGGGTTTTTCAAACCGTTGGTATGGAGGTGTTGGTATAGGTGGAGATTCCACTAGGGAATCTGTAAAATGATCTGTAAACAAGTAATCTTATAACCTAAAAACATTGAAATCTATAAACATAGAAACCTTTGAATCTCCAGCATGCATACCTTACAAACAAGAATACTTTCATCCTGTAAACCTAGCAACTAAAACCCACAAACCTAAAAACCTAAAAACCAGAAAATTAGTAACATGTAAATGTGTAATGCACAAACTATCAACTTATAACTTCTAAACCTGCTAGCTTACAAGCCTTCAAACCATGAAACCTATAAACCTGCAACCAGAAAACTTGAAAAAATGAAAACATTCAAATAAAAAAGTAGAAAAAAATCATTCTCTTGAAAATAAAAAAACACAAGACCTGTAAAATAAATAAAATAGTAACAATCTGTATACATGTGTGGGCAATGAGCATAAAATTAAGTTGTTCACTAAAAATAATTACTTTAATATATCTCATAATATGTTGGGTTAGTGAATATAAAGTAAAATAAATAAAATAGTAACAATCTATATACAGATAACAAGGGTGGTCCACCAAGTGCTAACAATGTCACAACGATACACAAATAAGCTCCAATAAATTGGTTGTTTGAAACATTCCTGATAGCATCAGTAAAAGCAAGAAAAGATTAAAGACTTTTCACTAAGGATGCTCAGAATTCATACAAACTAAAGCAGTGAAATCTGATTAATTACCTGGTAAAAAAAATTATGTAATCTAGGAAGATGTCAATTCAAGTAAGTGTTGTTTAAACAAACCATAAACTTACAAATCATCAAGGGGAATGCCAGCAAGGGAATCAATTAGACCAGTGAATTGATTGATCTGTAAATACCTGAATAAATCCATAAATACATTAAAAAATGATAACTATCTTAACTAAAGTCTCAGTTGCTTACAGTGTACCAAGGCTTGAAAGCGACTTGAAACTGTTAGGTAAGTTCCCCATCATTGAGTTGTATGAGAGATCCATGTATGTGAAACAAATCATTATAAAATAATATTCAATTGAAAAAGAACCTTCTAACATAACAGATTAAGAAAAGACAAATGTGGACTCAATAAATGAAAATAAAAATGGATAATTTACAGAAGCCCCCCCTGGACAGAAGCCCCCCCCCCCCCCCCCCGCTGGACCCCCCTGGACAGCAGCCCCCCCACCCCCCCTACTGGACCCCCCTGGACAGTAGCCCCCCCTGGATAGAAGCCCCCCTAGACAGCAGCCCCCCCTGCTAGACCCCCCTGGATAGCAGCCCCCCCCCCCCCGGACAGAAGCCCCCCCCCCCAGACAGAACTCCCCCCTGGATCCCCCTGGATAGCCCCCCTTGTTGGACCCCCTGGACAGCCCCCCCTGCTGGACAGCAGCCCCCCTGCTGAAGATCTTTATGTTGAATGTACAAAAAAAAATTGGAAATAACTGGTTAAACTAATATGTGCGTAGTGGAGATGTAACGGATATGCTAAAATAAAAAACTGTTGGAAACATGATGAAATAATAAAAACTTAGCCAACATCAGTGCTGCAACTAATTTGTAAAGATACACGGCTCCAAAATGAGTCACTACTCCCCTTTCCATGATGGTGTATTTCTCTAAATTATAGTGTGACTCCACCCTGTGACCATGTATGTAGATCAAGAACATCCCAACACAGTTAATGTTTACTAATGATTCATCACTCATTCTCATTCTAAAGCAGTTGTAATGCTCTAATCATATGTGCAAATTTTAAATTTTCATCAAAACAAATAACATATAAATGAAGACTATTCAAATAATAACTAATAGTTGTAGATGTTTCTAAGTCATCATCACAATATTAATAAACATTAATTTTATATGAAAAGTAAAAAAGATTTATTTGTACCATTGAGAAATCAAATATATGATGTAATGTACTGTTCAAATAATAACTAATAGTAATGAACATTGAAACTGGAACACTGTAATTGTGAATGTCAACATAATGGAGATAGTTTTGAAACCAATAAAATATAACAAAATCTATACATAAAAAAAATTAATTGTGAAAAGAAGGGTGTGTGAGGTTACAAAATATGCAGTTTATTAAATGATAATCTCATTGTACCTTCCACGATGGTGTATTTCTCCAAAATCTAGTGTTACTACACCATGTCCCCTTATATGATGGATTGAAACATTGCATTAATATTGATTATATTTAATATATTTAATTCATAAATTAGTGGTACAAAATATTGCAATAAAAGTGGATTAAATATGGAGACAGTTAAAATAGTAGAAAACATAAATGATAATCACATTGTACCTTTTTACTGATGTTCATCCGACACATTTAACAATATCTATACATAATAATTGAAAAATTAGAAATATAATGTATAAAATTAGAATAAATAACAAATCAAATAAATTGTATCATATTCAATAAGTCAAAACAACTAAACCATAACCAAGGAAAATATTACAATAAAAAAGACAATAAATTGAAACCAATAAATCATACCAAATTCAAATGAGAGGAGGCTAACGGTCTGTAATAAAAAAAAACCACCTGCACACCCTCCTTCCCCCTCCCCTGCCCCCCCACCTACACATCCCTCCCCCTAGCAACCTGCCCCCCACCTGCACACCCCCATGCCCCCTCCCCTGCCCCCCCCCCCACCTGCACACCCCCTCCCCCTGCCCCCCACCTTCCCCCCCCCCCACCTGCACACACCCCTCCCCATACCCCCAGCACACCCCCTACCCCCTCCCACCCACCTGCACACCCCTCCCCCCAGCAACCCCCCTGCCCCCTGCCCCCCAACTGCACACCCCCCTCCCCCTGCCCCCAGCACACCCCCTTGCCCCCTCCCCTGCCCACCCCCCCTGCCCACCCCACACCCACCCTCCCCACCCTCCCCACCCCATGCACCCCCTACCCACCCTCCACATTTCATTCCACTTCAACCACTTAATGAAATATGTGTATAAAGGATCATTTGTGATGTTTTTTCAGAAAAATCCTTTTTTCCCTAGATCAGGATGATGGATGATTTCCAGGAATCCAATCTTGAATTTGGAATGAGTAGTTGTTTCCATTATGATTAATAAATCATGATTTGTTGGATAATCCAGAATACTTTCCAAGGATGTGTATCCATTTCGTGGGGAGTTTATAATTACCTATATCATTATGAGTCAGAGAATTCAAATGAAATTGAATTTTTAGTCTCCAAGTAGCGATAGTTTCAATAAGTGGTATTTAGAAAAACAATCTGAGTGTTGGGATGTCTCTTGAGGATTTTTTATGCCTCTTTAGGTGTTCAGGTGGTTCATGGGGTAATCAAGTAGCAGTTAGAGGGTTTCTAGTCCATTCCACTTAATTTTAAGACCCATCAATTACCATGTCTAGGTACACTGGGTACCAAGTCTAATAAAGGCAAAAAATAGTTGATTATGAGTTTTATAGTGGGGTATCCTCTAGTGGGGAACTAGGTATGGCTTACTGGATATCCATGTGCTAGGTTTATGGTTGTGTTCTCTATGTATTTCATACTCCCTTACTGTATTCATGTAGGCCATGTCTTGAATGAGATAGTGGTGGTACATGATATGATAAGAGACCTGACCTAAAGAATAGATTGGTGATATGAGATGAGATATGGGACCTCAACCTATGTGAGTGGGTGATATAATGAGATGATCATTAATAAAGCTCTTTATTTTTCAAACATCACTCATTCAGCTCAAATCAAAATGATTTAAGCTGTGATGAATAACCCAAGCATCGAATCAACATCATCTATATTATTCTTAAAAACTCATGATGTTTTTTTTATCAAGAAGCTCTTTCACCCCCCTTCCCCTGCACCAGCACCCCCCTGCCCCACCCCCTGCCCCCCTCTTTCACCCCCCTTCCCCTGCACCAATGCCCCCCCTGACCCCCTTTCACCCCCCCACCCGCCCCTAACACACCCCCTCCCTACCTTGCACCCCTCCCTCTGCCCCTTACACCCCAACTTCCCCCTCCCCACTACACACCCCCTCCCCCTAAGCATTTCATGATATCATGCCAACTATATAAATATCAGATCTTGTTGTAACCCAGTCATACCAAATTCTCAGGTCCAAACAACCAACTACTCATCATGAATGGCTCCATGAATATATTCCAAGAATCCTAAGAATGTCTATAAACTCCAATAAAATGAATGGATTGATGTTTATTCCTAGGCACCTCGGGTAATCACTGAATAAAAAACATCCCCCAAGTCACCATGCCAAATGGTCGGATCCCATGCATCCTGATCAAGAATAAGTAAAATCATCAGGATTGACTGGTTAATCCTAGGGATAACATAGTCATATCATAATAATAATAATCTTGAATAAAAATAAGTAATCCCATATCCAACTCAGTTGGATCCTAGTTAGGTTGGGCATCCTAGGGACTTGTGGCATCCAAAGCATCCCATATAGACTTTAGGTCGAATCCCAACGTCCCAAGAATTCTTCACATGGTTCAACAGCCAAATCCCAAGATACATGTCAGGAATCCATGATGACATCATCATGTATAATTTGTCTCACAACCATACGACATAAGGCCCAAGGTCGGATCCTAGGAAACACTCTTAGGAAACCACCATACCATCGTCACATCAGGCCCATAGGTCAGGTCCCAAGAAGTACATCTGGGAACCATGGTTGCATCCAAAATAAACATATGAAGGTATAAACAAAAGTTAAGGGTTTTAAAAATTTACAAACCCATCACTTACAATTAATAACCCCATGGGATTATACATTTGATGCAGGTTTTAAGGTGACACTCACTACCATCTCTACCAAGTCCATATGCATCCGCTTAGGGTTGGCTAGTCAACAGGGCACCCATTTGGGTCCCCTAGTAATAGAGGCACCCTCACACAGGCTGTCGGTCTCAATCTAGGTCTTGGTTCAAGAACTGATGCTCAAATTAATACTATTTTTCTTGGAAGCATAATCAATAGAGCACAATTTTTTTTAACACACAAGATATGTCATGTTGACAAGACTCAAGAGATGGCACTTGACCCATTTTGGTCTTCAGGGTCTCACAAGGTCTATCTTCTCACCCAACCCAAGTACATAACCTAGGCTAAGTGTGTCTCGAGTCAAGGCCTAGACTATTAGTGTCCAAGGTAAACCAGCTGGTACCAAGGTCCATCAAGGCCTTAGCACTTTATAAATCATAATCAATGAATTTCAATTTAATTAAGTAAAAAAGTTAACTAATTAAAACCAATTAATTTATATATTGGTTATGGGGTTAATTTAATTTAAATAAATTGATCACTTCATTAGAAAGGCTACAATCCATGAGAATAAATCAAAAGCATAAATACCACATGGTAAAGTTTGCATACCGCCTATCTTTATTCGACGATTTTCTAATTATTTCCCAAAGGTAGGAAGAAGTTTCCAAGGCACACCAAGGTCTTTCCATGCTCAGTCCCATCCCACATCACTAAGAAAGATCCCAACTCTCTCTAAGAAGCTTAAAACAATTATCTAAAACATTTGAAATTAATTTATCAGTTTAATTATAAAAGGGAATAGTCATCAAAAATCTAACTGGATACCTTATTACACTGGAACCAAGTCCAACGACATCCCAAGGGTCTGTCTCATATCCCTGGACCTACATCAAGAAAAATCCCCAAAAAACAATGCCAATAAAATTGTAAATTTAATTTAAAATTTAGTGAAAGACTATGAAAATCCACAATGATAACATAACTTTCCAAATCGCCGAGAAACCGGGTGTAGATGGAATCTTGGGATATCCTCATCCTAGGTTGTATGAAAGACCCTTGATAAATGCAATCTGGTTTCATCTCAAGACATTTTCACATGCTTGTCAAGACTCTCACATCATAAAGCACATACAACTCATATAAATTGAAGAAGAAACTTAGGGACCACCACCTACCACATAGTTATATGAGCCTCTCCATTCGATATTTATGGATGGACCAATCTAAATCAACATGTTTCCTCAAAATAGATAAAATCCCTCATGTTATATATTTAGAATGAAATTCCAAGAAATGGTGAGAGAGGTCGCGATGGGTACCATCAGGGTTGGAGGGTCGCACACAGAGGGTATCCAGGAAGAGGGCGCCGCCGTGAGATAGGTCGAGGGCGGAGGGTCGCGGATCGGGGGAGGGTGGAGTAGGATGGTGCCGCTGTGAGACAGGTCGATGGTGGAGGGTCGCGGATCGGGGGAGGATTGAAGAGGAGGGTTCCGCCGTGAGAGAGAGGTTTATGGCGGAGGGTCACTGATTGGGGGAAGATAGAGGAGGATGGCACGGAGAGTCACGTATTGGGGGAGAACGGAGGAGGAGCCCGACGGATTTTGGGGGGAAAAGGGGGGGGGACGACAAACGGATCGGGGGAGAATGGAGGAGCCCGAAAGATTTTGGGGGGGGGGGAAATGGGGACGAAAAATTTTAGGCACGGTTTTTTAATTAAACTGTTGCTATAAATTGGCTATAGCCACGGACCTATAAAACGGTGGCTATAGGTCCGTGGCTATAGCTTAAATTTCTAGTAGTGGATGGGGAATGAATCTCATCGTGTTCGTGGAGACGGTAGTCCGTACGTACGCACGAGCGACAATATCATTCTTTTGATATTAAAATTGTATATAATTGGATGGTATATCAAATATACATAATCATTATAATGTTATATTTATTATTTACTTCAATTACACATCATTATCATACTCATCCAAATAATAATGTTTTGAATAACAATTACACCACGACGTGAAGACGGTAAGTCGTACGTACGCACGTATGGTGACATGTCATTCAAAGAATAGATAGAATACTGAATATGGTTGTAGAATATTTATAATAACATCACAGTATATAGAATATACTGGAGTTATTATTTTACAATGGAAATAACAAAGAAATAAGAAGTGGAAGAAGAAAGGAACTTGAAAGAGGGTGGTGAAAACATTACCTCTTCTTCGGGTTCTTCCTTTTGACTTGATCAAAAGGGATCCTTAGGTTGGTTTTATGATCAAACTAAGTCCTCTAGGTTGAATTGAGGGAAGTTGAGAGAATATTTGTGTAGGTTTTGGCCGATACAAATGGCTTTGAAGGTGTGAATTAGAGAGAAGGGGGGTGCCCTTTTATAAGAGGGGTGAGGGGCACCTTAGGAAAAGTTAGAAATATTATTTTATAATAATTTAATATTAGGTTTATAATGGCTCCAAAGTGTATTATTTAAAGGTTAAGGTGGGGATGAGTCGAAAAACACCCAACCAATAGATTTTAGACAGGTTTGGGTCACTATATTAACTTTATCTTTTAGTCTTAACTCTTAGTTAATTAGTTTCTCATTTACCATGTCTCTTTGTATTTTTATATTATATGGTTAATAAAATTACTATAAACTTCCAAGAGAACATAAAGTGGTTCATTAATGATAAACCTATCATTATATAAGTCTCTTGGCCGAACTTTAGATATTTAGGAATTGGGTATCAATTAATAATATAATATTTGTTTTAAAAACTCTTTTATGTCAATTTTGAAACTATTTAGTATTTTGTTTTTTCTAAATTCATAACAGCATTATTACTTCAAAACTAATTCATTTAATAAACTATAACATGTCATATTAACCTATAAAATTCGTGGAATTCATTAAAAGTCTCAAATTATATTTATTTGGGTATTTATAATATCAATTATTTTAATATTTCACTAATAAGGTAATTATTGCATCATCATTGTGTCATAAATAAATTAAATTATTTAATGTCTAAAAATTATAAATAAAATAAAATTATGTAGGAATTATTTTTATCTTTCTAATGAATATTTATAATCAAATTTATCTTATGTATAACCCTATATTAAAAATATTTTAGTTATTAAACTTTGATTTTTAACTCTTTTAACTCTTCTTTGAATTAAATAATAATAAATGTCCTAATCTAATCCAAGTGGACCAAAGAGGTTCATATATTATTCATAAGGTTTTTTTTGGTAGAACTATACTTATCCAATAGAATTAGGACATGTGTTAGGGTAATAATAATATCATTTTTACCCTTAATTACCCTATTTACATTTAACTATGGTAAATAAAAGTAAAAAGTTACTATTTACCAAAAATTATTTTTATCTTATTGAACCATATTTTACTCCTTGATATTAACCGTGTCTCTAAGATTTTTTAAATTCCACTTACAGAAGCGGTAAAATTAAGTTTTATGTGAATTTGCAAATTCTCCTAGGAGATGGGTAAAAGACGGTGAAAAGTTCAATAAAATTTTTATATATCTAAAATTATTATAAACTGACTCCAATGAATTACATTGAACTTATATATGTATTATGTATCTATTTTGACCTAAAATAAATTTAAATAAAATAAATAATTATTTAAATAAAAATTCAGTTTTAAACTATAACTTAGTGTTTTTCACTATTCATCAAAAATTGAAAGTTTTCAGAAAAATACCAAAACTTCACCCTAAGCTAATTTCGATATTCCAAATCCAAAAATAAAGTCCATTTTGAAAGATAATATTTATAAAATTTCAAAAAGTGGGTATTACTATTCATAACGGCTAGTTTGATTGGTTGTGGTGTGTATTAGAACTCGAAGTTGCATACAACACACGCTACTGTATTATTCAAAGAGAAGCGTACCGTGGAATCTTGGGGTATTAAAAAGTTGATATAAAAGTCCACCTCTCTACGAGGTAGACCCAGAACATCATCAAGGAAAACATCAGCGCACTGGTCCACCACTACAAGATAGCTCGAACTCTCAACATCAACCGCTCTAAGGGTAAGGCTAGCCAACTGATGTGTGATCGGCTACACCCTCCTCTGGGTAAGTCCATCATGTGCTGAAAAGGTTCCCTTCTCACCGATGAAGGAAAATCTTGTCTCATCCGTGCAGACACACCGCACTTTGCACCTAATACAGTCGATCTGAGTATGGATTGTAGATAACCAATCCACACCCAAGATGACATCGTAAGGCCTCGACGCCGCTACTAGAAGATCTCAACCGAAGCTCTACCCTCCTAGAGTAATCTCAAACTGTCGGCACCAGTGTTTAATCATCGAATCATCTCTTATAGGAGTCACTATCTGTAAGGATCGAGCCAACGGCTCCACCAGAATCTTCGAGCTCAAAACGAGGGTCATGGAAATAAAATAGTGACTGGCACCTTTGTCTATAAGTACTACAGCTAAGGTGGAGTAGACACAGATCGTACCACGAATCATCTCCAGAGTGTCGTAGTCATAGGCCTTAGCTGCCTGGAGCTGAGCTTGTCCATATCCACCTACTCCCTGTGGTTGGGGTGGACCACCTGGAGGTGGTGGCGGTAGAACCTCAAATCGCCACGCACAACCTGCTGCACAGCCAACTCCTATGCCACGTCCGCCTACTGCATGTGGACCTCCTCGATCGAATCTTCTACTATTCCTAGGTGGTCCTTCAACTGTCTGTTGGTCGTCCATATAGCGGGTCGAGCAGTCGCGAGCCATGTGACCTTGCCCGCCGCACGAGTAACACTGCTTGCTCCTCGCATGTCCTACTCTGTCTCGAGAACCCCGCACAACTGACCATGTATCCTGCGGTCATCCACCTGTAGGTCTAGTCCTCTTGGATATCTGCATCATCTGTCTACTGCCAGCTTTAGATGACTCTGCTACATAACGTCTAGTGGTGGGTCTCGTTGCCGGTGACTACTCAGCAAGGAAACTCTCCACTAAGAGTGCTCGCTCTAACACCCCTACCTGCGTCGGGATGCTGAGAGAAATCATCGAAGCTCTAATCTCCCGTCTGAGCCCCTGTTCGAAGGTCTGGGCCCTGAAGAAAGGGTCTCACACCATGTCAGTGGAGTAGCGCGATAGGTCGGTGAACCTCGCTGAATACTGAGCCACGGTCATGTTGCCCTGCTGAAAGTGGAGAAGCTCATGTATACGCACAGAGTGTAAGGTCGTTGGGATGAAATCTTCCCTAAAAAGGCTCTCGAAGTCTGCCCAGATGAGAGTCTCCTCGTTATGAACCTGGAGCATCAAGCTCCACCATCTGTCTATTGCTGCCTTAAGAAGACTGGCGGCAAGGATCGCTATGAGATCAATTGGTGTCCCCACCAGTCGAAAAACTCTAACCACAGCCTCCAGCCAGTCCTCAGCTGCCAGTGGATCTATCTCACCCTGGAACCTCAGTGGCCTCTGGCGCTGGAACTCATACAATGCGCTCAATCGGTGTGCACCCTCTGCTACTGGAGCTGGTGGCATCGTCTTCCCAACGGGTAGTGGTGTTGTCGGTACACCACCTGATGGTACAACTGTCGAAAGGGGGCCCTGCACCGAAGCCTCATTGCTCGGTGGGCTGTCATCACATACTCTACCTGGAACCCTAGCCGGTTGGCTGCATGGAGGCATCCTGAAAATAAATAGGTATTCCACGGTCAAAAATTTATACCTGGTGAGCTGACTCAAAGAGATCACAAAGTAAACTTTTCAAAAAAAAACATGCAATCTGTGTTTTCATGCACTGAGTTGTAAATCATAAGTCAGGGTCCTGGTGTATGGAAACGTCGGCCGCCGCACCAACACTGGATTTCCCAAACAAATTACCACACTCATAACACTTAAAACTATTGTCGATTAAAATATTAGAGTCCAATTTCTTCGGTATAACCGACTCCTATGATATAAATTTTTCACGACCCATCCCTCGGGGCCTGTGTCGTGACTACCCCAAGCCCGTCTTTCATGGGTCAGGGGCTGGCGACTAGCACCGGAAAGGCATATCCCTAAAACCGAGAAGGCATTGCATTTTAACCTGCAAACTCACAAAATCCAAGCACACAGCAAGACACAAGCACACAGTAAACTATATAGTAAATAGGGTGAGTACAGTAAGTAAAGGGGTCAGAATACAAGCCCAACTAGAAATTACAAGTAAAACTAAAACAGATCCTGTGAACACCCACCAAGGATCCTACCTGAAGGGTAGGTACAGCTTTCAAACTGTCGTCTCTGCAGTATGTCTCGTCTAATGGTTCACCTCCGAGCAGCCTCTAGTCCTGGCACCCTCAGCCTCGATCAATGTTGTCTGTCGTCTTCACAAGACACAACAAGGTGCGGGCATAGCCCGTGTAGGGGTGAGTTTAACAATACTCAGTAGGGACCCCGAGACCCCCGAAGGTCTCTCATAATCCACAAAGGATAAACCACAAGCAATACCATGATCACAAATCATGAAAACAACAGTCAACCCTACCTAGGTATATGCACATACATATACCTAAGTTATCAGGTAAAACCATCTCATTCATGAGGAAACATAAGGCCCAACTCTCTATCCAAAAGTACAACTGCTCCACGAAGGAAAGAATACCACGAAGGAAAGAATAACACAAAGGTAACACCACGAAGGTAAGTACCACAAAGGTAGTTCCACACAGAAGAATACCACGAAGGTATCACCACACAGAAGTGTACCAAAAAGGTAAAGACTCAGCTCACACCAGGTATAACTTAAGTACGAAAGTATATATGATTAGTTGTATTGTTATATCATCTTACTTTGTCGAGAAGCTCTGCTGTTGACCCACATAGGATCGTAGATGACCAACACGGGATCTGAAGATAACCCACATAAGATCTGAAGATGACCCACACAGGATCCGTAGATGATGACCCACATAGGATCCTAAGATGACCCACACAAGATCTGAAGATGACCCACACAGGATCCGTAGATTCTTCAAGTACAACCAGCCACAGGGTTCCCACACTAAGCATGCTTGATTTCGGGAGGATCTTCTCCTCAAGCCATCGGAAGATACTAAAAGTGACACAAAGTCCCACGAAGAAGTATCACTATGGTCTGTCACGTCAATAGGGACCCAACGTGACTGACGGCGTGTCAATCGGATGCTTGGTCTGTAAGTTATTAAGATTTTCGTTCTGAGGGCCCGGTTGGATTTGGGTTCAATCCAACCTGGTCGTACTCCAATTTTATCCAAAATTCAAGTTGAGTATACCAAAAGAAATGTTCGATCCAAGGATACCGACGTCATAGACGGTTCATCAAACGGACGCTTGGTTCTCAAGATATGGTCAAAAAGGCATATATGGGTCCAAATGGGCCCGAGGCCAGGCCCACCCGGACGGGATGGTCCGAGGTGGGCCCGACACCGCTGGGCCGCGGTTCGGGCGTGGCCCGCTCGGTGTGGCCCGCTCGGAGCGGCCTGCTCAATGTGGCCCGCTCGGCGCGGCCCGATGGGTGCAGCCCACGGGGCTCGACCAGCGGCTGGGTGCGGTCTGCCATGGCGGGGCCCACCCTAGCCGCTACCTGGGGGGAGGCGCCCCCCGGAATTCCGAACGGTCCAGTTGGACCATTCAGCTTTGGCCAACCCAGTGGTGCCATGTGGCACCGCCTGCTGGCATGCAGGACCCACCGGAGCGGGTCCTGCTCGGCATGACGCGGCTGGCCGGGAATCCGGCTGGCTCCCCTTCCAGCGGCGCAACCGCCGCTATTCCTCCCGCGGCCGACCGGGTGTCGGCCGCCCTCCGGGTGCGCCGCCGCGGCTCAGCAGTCACGGCCTCCTCCTCTACCTACGGCACGGTCGCGCGCTGCCCTGGCTCCACGTGACAGGTCGGCGTGCCAGCCGCCACCCTCCACCGTCGTGGCCGACGGGTCGCTGCCTCCTTCGTCGGCGCGGTTGTGCCGCCACTACCATCGCGATCAGCCGGTGTGTCGGTCGCCGCCTATGCCCTGTTGGCGTCTATTGTCGGCGACGTGGTCAGGTTCCGCTCAACCCGACGATCTGTCCGTGAAGAACACATCAACAATGAAGTGGCTGAGGGATCGGGCCGTCTTCGTTTGGCCCGCACCCTCCGCATTAAATCGATAGCAGGCAGTTCATAGATTGAAAACAATGATTCATCACGAAGAATAAAATGAACCATTCCCTACCTCAATCATTCGTTGGAGATGGCATGAGGAAGAATATGAAGACGATGTGGACACCAAGGTTTGTCGCTCCCACAACACGCTTCCGACCCGAGCTTGAGTATCAGTTCCTCATTCTTGATCCCGAGGTTCATTCTTCGTTGGAGGAGGTTCTTCCACCAAGAGTTCCCCACCAAACACCTTTGCCAACAATTTCCCACCACCAGAGGTGAGGAGCCAATCCCCCCTAATGAATTTAAGTTAATTAATTTAATCAATTAATGTTGGCTCATTAATTGTGGGGTTCCAAGAGTTACGCCACATTAAAAGAGGGGTTTAGGGTCGGGTGGTCCCCACCACTGAGATTCAAATTAGGGATTTCAGATAATTAAAAATAAAAGTTTATTGTTTTATTTTTATTATTTTTATTATTTTTTTAACTCTCCCACGAAAAATCGGAAATCCAACTTCCACCCTCGACCTACTGCGGTCGAGATGAAGGTTCCCTTAAGAGAATATTGGTGCTATGAGTTCAACGGTGTCCTCAAATTTCAATTCCGACCACCGGTTCAAAAGTTACAAAATGCTGCTCATGCGTTTACTAAACGTACCCAAAAAAATCCGAAATTCATTTTGGGCACACCGGGCCTCGG
This sequence comes from Viscum album, assembly GCA_963277665.1. NCBI lineage: Eukaryota > Viridiplantae > Streptophyta > Magnoliopsida > Santalales > Viscaceae > Viscum > Viscum album. The sequence continues at coordinate 88,319,880 of OY728135.1, read as the reverse complement.
AATCACGTGCCGTTAATTTTCACAGACTTGTAATATTTCCATATAATTAAAAAAATACATGGAAAATTATGGGTCTTTACAAATATAGAGAACTATCAAATGTTGGAAAAGATAAACAAGCTGAAGGAAATGATAAATAAAATGAAGATGAAGAGGATGAAGATGTCAATAAAAATAAATAGAAAGATAAATATGTTTTTTCTGATATGTTTCCCATAGAAACATCTCGAGCATCTTTAATAGAATTTCCTTCCTTAGGCAACTAGAAAGAAAATTCCAAAATTCTTGAGAAGAAAACGTCCCCTTCAATTCAAAAAGTTGAATCTTCTTCAAATAAAGATGAAAATTATAAGATTTAAAAAGAAGAAACCAATAAATATCCTTCTGATAAGATAAATGATGATGATGATGATGATGCTGATATTATTCATATATCTGATGGAAAACAGACTGGAGAAAGAATAGAAAAATCAGTGTCTAAGGTAGACAACAAAGGAAAGGAAAAGCATATTCAAATCGGAACCAATCATCAAGTCCCTTCCGGTTCAGAAAGGACATCTTCTTCAGAAGTATATGATTATGTTATTCAAACTTTAAAAAGTCTTTAAAGAACAATTTCGTATTTTCCAAATCTTGAGTCCTGATGCCAATTGATTCAAAAGTCTGTCAAAAAAAATGGGACTCAAAAACTATTCTGATAGAAATTGTGATCAATCTTTAAGCATAGTTCAAAACACATCTAGAAATATATCATACTCATAGAAAATCTTGTTGAAAAGTGATGAAGTGGTATCATCATGTTAAAAATGATCTCAAAAGTTTTGTTGAAAATATCGATGATATAAATAATTCCATGAATGAGTCAGCAGAATCCATCAAAGGGTTATAAAAAATTGTCATATGGGGTGAATTCTGAGGAAGAAATTTGGTCTCAAGAAGTGAAATACATAAATGGAAAACTGAAATTCATCGGTACAGAGATTTCTGGACTCAAAGGTTACAAATACAAAATCATCCTTCTGAAGAATCAGAATGAAGCCTTGGAAGAAATACTTCAGATCCAGGAAGAAAAAATAAAATCTCAAGATGAAATGATAGTAACTCTTCGGGAAGAAATAAAAGAGTTATAAAAGATGAAGACCATTATGAGATCCTTGGTGCCAAATAAATATTAATTTTTTATCTCTGAACACTTGTTGTAATTACTATTTTTGTAATCATTTTCATCAATGAATAACTTTTTTGTCTCATTACGAATTGTTTGAATGTATCCCAATTCTGATTGGTATATTATTTTGTATATTTTCTTCTCTAACCCTTTTCAGGTATTCAAATAACTTTCCTGGTTCCTTTTTGAAAATCATAAAGGGGGATAATTTTATAAAAATGGGAGATGTTTTAAATAAAGAGGAGAAAATATTTCTTAAAGAAGATATCTACAAAAGAAGAGATGATCCTTGGTGGGAGTTCTTATCCTAATGGGGAGTTAGTCAAATTAAAAAATGTATTCATAAGATTTATAAACTAAATGGGAGATATGTATTAATGTATAATTCTAAATATGAAGTTATTAAAAGAATAATGTAATTAAGTTTTTCAAAAAAAGTATATTTAAGATTTTTGGTTTGTTCTTTCCAAAACGGTGGAGATTGTTGAGTCAAAAGTTTCTTTATGAATTTTCAATTCCTTTCATTTTGGAAATCACAAACGCTTTCTTAAAATATTTTATTACTAATTCTTTTATGTCAAAAGTTTTTTTATAATGTTTTTGTGGAAAACATACACTTTTACCATACTTAAAAATAGTTCTAAAGTATTCATGGTTATAAAGTGAACCCACCTCATTATGATTATTATATTGAGTATGAAACCAATAATAATCAGATACACATTTATCAAATCATATTTAAGACTTCCTATCTTGACTTCGTACAGATAGTAGTCTTCATAATTGGAATTGATATGAGAATTGATAAAAATCGTATTCGCACTCATAGAATTTATCGTAATAACATTCTGTAAAAAAACTTTGGATTGACTAAATTTTAAATTCTAAATATTGAAAACTATTTTATATCATATTGGAATATCTTTTACATAGAAAATGTGTGAATGAAAAATACATCATACTTTCAATTATGATATAGTCATTGGAGTTCCAATAGTCCAAGTTGTTGCAACAAACTCATAAAAATATGACTATTGAGAAGGAAATGTGACTATTTGATATTTTCCTATAAATACCCAGTTATTTGAAGAGTTCGGTGCACATTTTTTTCATATCTATTTCATTTGAAAATTTATATTTCATGAGAGCACTGAAGATTACAAGCGTGAACATATTATTCTTGTTTGTTATAATTGTTTAGAGTCTTTTGTTTTGTAATCATTATGTCTGATTGTGTGAATATGATTGAGGGATTCCAAGGCTATGAAGACAGAGATCTGATCTGCATGATCGAGAGCTTGCAGGGATAGCAAGACAGAATATGATCCATTGGATCAAGGGATAATGAGGATAGGAAAACAGAGAAGTTGGTCATCGTATAGAGGGATCACGGGGATAGTGATACAGACAGATCTTCATATCAAGGGATTACACTGGTAAGGGAAAGACAAACTTTCTTGTAAGTGTAAAACAAGGAACCTTTATCCTAGGTTATATGATACCCTAATATTTTGTTTAAAAGAATATTATTCATTTGTATTACTTGTTTTATTACAATACTTTTATTTCCATTGAATATAATAGAAAGTGATACTTGTATATTCATCTTTATATTTTGAATTTTCTTTATCGTAATTACTCTGATTATGATACAAATGTTTACTCTATATTACTCATTTAATATGATATTACTCTGATATATCGTAACCATCGTGATTACGATATTATTGCGTATACTCTGATTAAATTGTTTTCTTCTGTGAATACAATTAAACTCTTCTTACGTTACAACTACTTTATAATTATGATTCTATACACTATTAAAATAGAATCAATTTCTCGTTACGGCCTATGGACTTTCATATCAGAATCTAATTGATTACGATATTTTTATCAGACCTAAGGGTCGAATCTGATTATCATTTAAATACTTAAGAGGGGTTTTGAATATGATTTTTTAACCTTGTTAAACTAAGTTTCTTTTTTAAGGTTAAAATTTTAATTTTTTAAACTTACAATTCACCCCCTCTTATATTTATCCATCTTCATATACATTATGATCCAACATGAGATTAGCGTAGTAAAAAAGATTTTGAGACAACAATCATAAGTTATCCCTATCACTCACCATTTTTAATAAATTATAGTAGTTTGACACTTTACAACCATCGATACATTCTATCACACTCATACTTAACCAACAATAGATAATCAATAAAGCATAAATTGTATGAGGCATACCACTTATTGGATCAAATGATACTACCATATAGTCATAATCTTCTCATCTTTATAGTGAATATCCTTTTCAGTTGAGGGAAAACAACCACTAAGTGCTCATCACTAAATCCCCTTAAAGTCCATCATCGTTTTTCCCATATTTTGATATAATTTATGAAGATGGGAAACCCATTTTTTTAATTATCTTTTCATATAGAATATTATTGGGATATAGAAAGTAATAATATAATATCATAATTATTAGTACACTAACAAATAACAATGTAATGCCTGAATGTTTCAATTTCAATTCAAGAGATGCCTTCTCCTTCTTCTAGAGGTTAAATACCACTTTATAATTTGTGTGATTGAACCTTTTGATCTTCAGTGGTAGTTTGGTAAAACTAAACCTATTAAATATGATTTAAAAACTATTCAAATTCAGATCAAGCATGTAAAAGTTTAGCCTACTTTAATATTTTTAATATATGTATTCTATTTCTAGCACATATAACCCTAGGTTCATATATCCTCTTTAGTCCTACATTGCAATCAACTGATATTAGAAATATTTAAATGAAATAGAATAGGGGTACCTTTAACATCCTTAGGTTGAGGATTGTGGTTCGTCTTGATGAACCAAACTAGTGCTTCCCTCTTTCTTCCAAGCCTTGTTATTGGTGATTCTTTTAATTATACTTCTAACTTTCACTCCATGCGTGAGATTTAAAATTGACTATATTCTCTAGCTTGGTTCCCATCACTGTAATGGGAACAAACCCACTAGTAAATGTTTCCTCCAAAGATGCATTTTTTGTATACTCCATCAAACTTTCTTTGTGATAAGAGGACCTTTCCACCAAAATTCACCTCCTAACTTATGATATGGTTTGTGAAACCTTTATGGAATTCCACATGTCTTTTCACTTATATTTTCATTATATTCACTGTAAAATTGTTTTTACTTGGAAATTCTTTTTGACATCTTCATTATAAATTGAACAATGTCAGTATTTCTCTCTCTCTAATTCAATTTTTTTATTTAAAACCCACTCCATTTTTTAATTTAAAACCCACTTAAGGGGAAGTGGAAACCCATTACAATAGCAGTAAAAATAAACAATTTTAAGAAGATTGTAGTATTTCGTAAGAAAATCATTGCTACCTTTTACCACATAGAAGTATAGGTCCTCCCATAGATTGCTGGTGATTAGGCGTGTATGAACACATTCTAATATGATTCCATGATCATCCTGCACCAAGTGATTTTTCTTTTTAACCCCTTCTCTCATTCCAAAATATTCTGCTCATGGTCCACCTCCACATCAAGTTCATCATATTGATTTTGAGTTTCAAATTTTGAATCAATATACCCTTGTTGGGGAAGATCCAACTTGAATATCCCTCGAATAACTTCTTTGAATCTTGACTATTATTCCATTGACTGTTGCACATTATTCTCTATTACTCTACCTCTAGGATAACTTCCTTTAAAAGGGATTCTTGGAGATTATTTTGGCCATATTCCTACTCTTATTCTTCTTTTTACCTATTTTATACATCATTTGAGTATCCAATTGTGGAGAAAGGTAAGCGTTTATTCAGTCCACACACCCACTTCCTTGCTATTATTGGTAGACCTGTTCACGGTTTCCAGATGCTAAGACTGTATTACCTCCGAAAAAAACAGGCATGGCACCATCCCCATTTTGGTATGAGTGTTAATAGCACCCTCTATTTTCATTTCCAGTGGCACCGAAAGAGTCTCCTCCTCTGTATCTGAAACCTTCAATTTTCCATCTTCCCTTACATTAGTTAGAGGAAATAATGAAGGCTCATCAATCGAAGAATCCCCTTCAAAATCCCTACTCGTCCCATTACAAATAACAAACATGATCAGCTAGAAGTGAATCCATGCCTCTTTTATGAGTTCCATGTGTAAAAATTCATGTTCCCCAGCTTCTCAGATATCTGGTTGCACCCACACCCATGAACCAAGTCGCCCTTCCTGCACCAAGGGCACAGATTTGTTTACAGAAAAGAGAGCACATGAGAATTCCCCTTTTGCTTGATCCTAAGTCTCTACCGCGAGAGAAACACTATGACACGGCTGAGGATGATATATAACAGTGCATCAAGGACCCATAAACCACACTACAATATGATATTCAATATCCCCTTGAAGAGCCGCTTCAACCTCATCCACCAAAACCATGACCCTTCACTAGAGGAGGGGAGGAAACTAAGTAATATGTCCAATAACCACAAACAATGGACTGTCCTTGCCACTTACAAGGAGAGAACAAATAAACCCATGATTCAACCATGACCAATTGCTTGATGCAACATTCTCCGATAATATTGATCCATATGAAATCTGGAAAAGGCTTGGCCAACTCCATATCCACATAGAATTGATCACAAGCAGGATACAAAATGGTTTTCGTATGAACATCCACACAAAAAATGATGAAGGGACTTGGCCCATATGGAATTTGAATATCCATATGAAGAGGGAAAAATGAAAGGATCTATTGAGGTATATGGGCAGTTCAATCAAGCCAAACAACCACAATATTCAAAGGACCAAACTAGTACTGTGAATTTCAACATAACAGGAACCAAACCGAATGGAAAATGCAAGAAATGTGCAGAATAGTAAAGATGCATAAGGATTTAACGTGTTTCATTCCCTTAGGGGATCTATGTGCAAGGAAATAACACCACACTACGCACGCCTTATATTAATCTCAAAAGGAAACCCCGGAAGCAATACAACCCAATCAAACCAGCAAGAAGAAACGAACTAGGAAGGAATCAAGATTTACATATTTTGAATGAAAATTGAAACTGAAATCTAAAACTTAAAATTACATATGAAAATGTTTGGTGGTCCTGGTCTCTTCAAAGCCGAACGTTGAATGCGCAGCCTCCTGGAAGTCGTTGCACAAAAAAACCTCACCGTAGAAGGAGATCGATGTTGTGAAGAACTGCTTCATCGCAAAATCGAACCCCGACACATAGCCTTCGGAGTCAAAAGAACTGCGTCACCTCAGATATGGTTCATCACAAACCTCCCGAATCTGGACTCCCACAGTCAGAGACCACAGATCTAGTGCCAATGCAAGACATAGGGTTTGCCTCCCTGGACTAGTCCTGCCTCACTAATGACTTGTGCACCTCCCTATCTGGGGAAGGAGTATATTTTTGAGCAGTGAGAGCACCCACCAACGATGAAGAAATTCTGCGGTGAGAGAAGGGATTTTCAGATCTGTTCTGACTATATTGAAAAACATCCGCTAAATGGTATCCAAGAAGACCAGGTGTGAAAACAATGATGTTTTGGGAAGAAATGGGGGAAGAGGTGATGAAACCCCCTATTCACGCCTGCTCCTGGTAACCACACATCCAACCAGCAGGTTCCACAGATCCAATCCAAAATCAAATGGTCGAACCAACACTCTGTCGTTCGAACAGATGGGAATACAGATGGAAGGCCAGTACACAAGAGGCGGATCAATGGTGCAAATTAGACCATGAAGTCAGTAGAAAATGGGATAGCTGGCAGGTAAAAACACGGGAGGATAGATGCAGGATATGTAGCGGGCGGGCCTCAAACAGGCAGCCCAACAGCACAAGATCCAGTAGAAAATAAACAGGTCCTAGCATATTAAAAGTGTTGTTGGTGAATTCCCCTTACCTCAATGGGAGGTGGAGACATTCTTTTATAGATAATTAAAACAAATTACAAGGAGGGTAAGTCCGATGTGGGACTTAGAAATACCCATTAAACTGAAATGGGGTCCAACACTCCCCCTCAAGCTAGACATGCCCAGATTGGATTGAGTCCCACAAAGAAAAAAGAAGACAAGACACAAAGACCATCTCATACTCCCCCTCAAGCTGGGCCAAGGAGGCTGTGAATACCTAGCCGGGTAGTGAAAGAATCAAGGCGAGCTCCCGGGAGACCTTTGGTGAAGAGGTCAGCAAGCTGATCCGCCATCGGAATATGGCCAAAGTTGAAATGGTTCTGCTCCAGATGTTGTCGAAGAAAGTGTAAGTCCTCCTCGATATTCTTCGTCCGTTCATGGAAGACGGGATTCGAGGCAATCTTTGTGGCTGCCTGATTGTCACACCAGATATGAGCAGAAGTCTGTGCTGGGAAGCCGAGCTCTTGGAGGAGGTGACGGAGCCAGAGGATCTTAGTGGTGACCATGGACATAGCGTGGTATTCGGCCTCAGCACTCGATCTAGAGATGACAGTCTGCTTCTTGATGCACCAGGAGATGAGGTTACCGGCGAAGAACACGGCGAATCCTAAAGTAGACTTGCGGGTAGCGAGGCAACCGGCATAGTCCGCATCACAGAAGGCCTCAACATCAAGATGAGCATGATGTGAGTACCGAAGGCCACGTGCAGGGTCTCTCTTGATGTATTTGGAAATGCGGAGGACAGCATCCCACTGAGATCTGGTTGGATGCTCCATGAACTGGCTGACTTTGCCAACGGCGCAGGCAATGTCAGGTCGTGTCATGGTGAGCTAGTTAAGTTTACCCACCAGACGTTGATAGCTCTAGGGATGAGGAAATGGTTCCGAGGAGGTATGGAGAGATCGTTCCCTAGGCTCAAGAGGAGTGTCCACTGCAGTCGTTGTGCTCAAACCTACATCCTGCAAGATATCAAGAACATATTTGTGTTGGCAGAGAGAGATGGTGTCCTCAGAATATGAGACCTCGATTCCAAGGAAGTAGGTGAGGGGACCCAGATCTTTGGTGTGAAAGTGGTGGAGGAGGTGCGCCTTGAGGTTGTAGATTCCGATGGAATCTCTCTCTATGATGATGATATCATCAACATAGACCACGAGTAAGATACAGCCATGTGTCGTCGTACGGAAGAAGACGGTGTGATCTTTCATACTGAGAGAGAGGCCAAAGGCTGTGACGACTGTGCTAAAGCGGCCGAACCAAGCCCGAGGAGACTGCTTGAGGCCATAGAGGGAGTGACAAAGGAGGAAGACATGGGAGTCGGCACCAGATGCAGAAAATCCAGGGGGCTGTCGCAGGTAGAAGGTCTCAAAGTAATCGATGTCATATATCTGATCAAAGACCTTCGCCACAAGCCGAGATTTGAGGTGACAAAGAGATCCATCGGGATTGAGACGGATTGTATATATCCATTTGCAGCCGACCGCCTGTTTTCCTGTAGGGAGGGGGACCAGATCCCATGTATTATTGTCCTCTAGAGCCTGCAGTTCATCTCGTATAGCCTGTAGCCACCCCGGGTGTGACTTGGCATCGCCAACTGTGCGGGGAATAGAGATCACCTCCAGTGCTGAAAAACCTTTGTAAGAATATGTAAATAAAGGAGCAGTTTGACATGATCGAGTACCTTTCTGGAGTGAAATTGGCAAGTCCTCGGGTGCTGTGACGGGAGCATCTGACGAAGTGGGAACAATGTTGTCCTCGGCCTGGATGGGGGGTACAGTTGATGGACGACAAGAGTAGACCTGTCCAAAGTGATGAACTGTAGGATGAGACACCAGAGGCAGGTGAAACAGGAGAGGAAGGCAGCCATCGATGGTAGTGTCTATATTAGGAGAGGGCGGAGTGAAAGAAGAGCTCTCGACAAACGATACATCGACAGAGGTGATGTAGCGGCGTAAGTCTGGAGAAAAGCACTGATATCCATGCTGAGTGTGGGAATAGATGAGAAAAATACACCGGAGGGATTTGGGAGAAAGTTTTTGAGAGATTGGGGCGAGTGTTCTGGACATAGCAGAGACATCTGAAGACACGGAGTGGAAGGGAGTGAGGGGGAAGAGAGGGGAACAGGGTATGAAAAGGAGTCTCCCCCTGAAGGATGGAAGAAGGAAGACGGTTCAGTAGGTATGAGATAGTGAGGATGGCATCCCCCAGAAGTGTAGAGGCACCTGGCGGTGGAAGAGGAGGGCACGATCAGTTTCCAGAATATGCCGGTGTTTTTTCTCGGCCACTCCATTTTGCTAAGGGGTATCAGGACAGGAAGTTTGATGTATGATGTCGTGTGCCCGCACAAACTGCTGAAAGGGAGTGGATAAGTATTCTCGCCCATTGTCGGAGCGCAGACATTTTACAGAGATAGAAAACTGTGTCTGGATCTCATGGTAAAAGGTTTGAAAGGTGGAGAAAACTTCTGTCTGATCTCGAAGAAGGTAAAGTCATGACATAATGGAAAAAAATCATCAATGAAATAAATGTAATACTTATACCCGGATTGACTCGAGGTGGCACAGGGACCCTATACATCGGAATGAACCAAATCAAAGGGTTTGGCGGCCCGTGTGTCAAGTCGAGGATAATATGATGTGCGACGGTGTTTCGCAAAGGTACATGACTCACAATGAAAATATAAAGATGGACTAATATCTGGATAGAGCTGATGAAGAGCGGAGGCGGAGGGGTGGCCCAACCGAGAATGGAGGTCTACGGCACGAGTAGAGACAGACGTGCAGGCGACAGATGTCAGACCATCAAACATGTCCACCCCATCTCAAAGCTGGCCTCTACCAAGTTCCTGGTTTGTCATCCGCTCCTGAAACACAACAGAAGACGGGGTAAAGATAGCATTACAATGGAGATCCTTGGTCAGCTTGCTGATGGAAAGCAGGTTAAATGGACTGCGTGGTACATGAGCCACCGAGGATAGGTTAAGGGAGGAGGTGAGGGAGCATGTACCAAATCCGGCAATGGGGAGAGTGGAACCATCAGCAACAGTGATGGATGAGGAACCAGTATAGGGACGGTAGTTGGAGAGTATACCTGCATCCCCGGTAAGATGGTCGGACGCGCCTGAGTCAAGCATACAGGTAGGGGAATAATGACTGACAAAAGTAGTGGGACCACCGGAGTGGGAAAGAGATAATGATGAAGAGCCCGGCATGGAGGTGGCCCTATGATCGTGAATCAGCTGGATCTCAGCCATGGAGAGATCCAAAGACGATGGAAGAGCAGTAGCAGGTGATGATGCATGGAGGTGGCCCTATGACCGTGAATCAACTGTCATTATTAAGACATGGGGTATTACTAAGAATTAAATGAAATGATTAAATGCTTATGAGTAATTAATTTATTTTATTATTCTAGGTATTATAAATCCTAATTACATTATTCTCAAAGGGGTTAGCCATTTTTGGTTGTGCACAACGGATTAGAAATACTCTCAAGCCAAGAGAGAATTCCCTTTCCACCAAGAACGCTTTCAAGTTACGAAAGCAAGATCCTCCATCGGATCAAGGCGATCGAAGAAGGACATCGCAAGCGAAGTATCTTCCGCGTTAGCACCCGGAGTTCCCTTCGGCGACATCCAGAGATACGTGGCACACGTGTGGATCATCGCTAGAGGAATCCTACACTTGGATTCTCCGACGCAACAACGGATCATAGGATCATGACCGGAGACACCAATGAAGAAATAATTCCATCGAGGTAATTCTTATGAATTAATTAAATTAATTATAACCAACATATGAAGATCCTAACTCAAGGGTTCAAGGAATCTTCTTTTCTTTTTCGTTCTTCGTTCTATTCCGAAGATCCGGCGTTTTATATCATGACAGATCTCGGATTGAACGTCGTTTAACGCTAAAATTAAAGTTGGGAAAACCCACCAATGCGCTTCTGCTACGCCCGGAACCTTCATGTGGTATCAGAGGGGTCATATCGTTGATTATAATTATTTATTTTTTCGTTGGTGATTTACGCATTTAATAATTTAGTTATTTCAATTCATGTTTAATCATTCTGGAAATCTGAATATCAAGATCCGTTCCTCCTCCCTTGTTTCTCGTTCACCTCACAAAAATGAATTTTTCTTTTAATTTTGATTAAAATAAAATAGAGTAAATCATCTGGATGAGCCAAAAGTTTCTGGCCGTACAACACCAGAATACACGGCGTGTATTCGGAAGTACATTCCGTGTAGTCTAGGTTTAATGCATTGACCGATCCGCCAAATCAGGCCGTGTATTGAGGTCATTTATGACACCGCGTGTTGACCAGAAAAAGGTGGCACACGGTTTCCGGATTACACGTCGTGTGGTCGAACTGAACACGGCGTGTAGTCCCTTCGGGTTCGGGTTGGGCCGTGTACCCTGTACACGGCTTGCCCGGCTGGAAACCGTGTAACGTGGAAAGTACACGGCGTGTGTCCAAAAGAACACGTCGTGTACTCCGAAAATTTCCGAAGTACATTTACACGCCATGTCCCCGAGCGTGTAGTTCGGATGGACGGTGAAAAAAAGTACACGCCGTGTAGTCGGAACTACACGCCGTGTACTCACCCAAATTACGCCGATTTATTAAAATTTAATTATTATATTATTCAAACCCTTGATACGTGTACCATAGTGCACGTGTAAAGATGAGGCACAACACGTGATAGGTTTTTTATATAAGTGTGTTTAATTTAACATCTGCATAATGAAAGGGAACTCACCGGGTTGCCTCCATGGTACAAGTTACGTACAAGGATAATTTTAAATGAATTTATTTGTTTAAAATTATGATGGATGAGAATCTCAAGGAAGTTCAGAAAAGGGTTTAAGATAAAAGGATTGATTAATTAAAGATAATTAATTAATTAGAGCGTGATTTATCTTAAACAAGAACGATTAAAGAATTGAATGCTAGTTTTATTTATACATAAATATCGTTGCATGTGTGGATGATCATGAGCTAGATCGAGACCTTTGTATGTGAATGGTTTCTTTTAATTTATTTATTTAAATTAAATTTGTTGGCATGCGAGCCATCTCCTCATTGATATGTAGGTCATGCGTGGCCAAGGATTCTTTTATATAAAAACCCCTTTTTACCCCTCACCTGCATGTGAGATAAATGAATATGTAATGGATGGAGCTCCCAAGCTAGTGGAGTCGGCTCAAGTCAGGAGCCGAGGTGAAACCAATCCACGGATATACAAAGGTGGACAGGTGGAAAGATGTAAACACGAACCCGCAAGGTTCAAGGTGTTTCTCCCCTAGGTCTTGGGTTAGTTTATCAACCGCTAGATAAACTAACCAATAGAACAAGCTCATGATCATACCATTTATTTTATTTCTGTCAGTTGCATGGTTTATTTATTGTGGGTGTGTTGTCACGATCACACAATTAATGAATATAACAAGCATGCAAGATGGAACTATAATAAAAACCGTTTCATATGTAAATATTATCTTAGACATGGTTAATCACTTAAGTATATCCCACTTAATATTAACAATAATGTAATCAAAGATAATAAAATGGAAATTTACATATAAGGATAAAATCCCTCAAAAGAAATATTAAGTCGGTATAGCCTTCCATAATCTTGGTTAGAATCGAACCATAGTTCAAAGTACTTGACCAACCCTAGTTGGGGTGCTTTCAATTATCAGGGAATTAGAATTCAAGGTTTTGGGTTGACTTGACTTGGTTCACATCAAGGGTTGAATTCCATAACAGGACTTGGTGTGACCAAGAGGCAAAGGTTGAGGAAATCCAAAATAAAAGGATTTCAGGATTGGGGAGTCCACTCAGCGGATCAAGGAGATACGAGTTAATGCAATTGGCATTTGGAATGCCTACCTAAAACCCTTCAAGTTGATTGACTAACCCTAGTTGGAGTAATGCGAAGGGAAATATGGATCCTTACCACTAGAATATTCAGGTAACAAAATATTCTGAAGTCAATGGTGAGGGATATTGGATTTCGATAAAATAGTGGGAGACTAACAAGTATTAATTTATTTATTTGTCTCAATTTTTGTAAAAAAGTACTAAACCTTTTCTCATATTAATTTGTAGAAATGGAAAGAAAATGAATTCAAACATATCATTGCGCACTATACTCGAGAAGGAAAACCTTCTCACCGACACCAATTTCCAAGAGTGGCAGAGGCATTTACGCGTCATCCTTCGCCATGAAAGGAAATTGTATGTGATGGAAGAGCCTATTCCAGTTGCGCCTGGGAAAGAGGCTAGTGATGAGGAATTATCTCTCTACATAAAACACATGGATGATGCCACAGATGTCCAGTGTTTCATGCTATCGGCCATGTCTAATGATCTCTTGAAGAAACATGAAAACATGGATGCGTATAGCATGATGTCTCACCTTAAGGATCTCTACCAAGATAAGGCAAGACAGGAGAGGTATGAGATATCCAATGCTTTGTTCACCATGAAGCTTGGAGAGTCTGCGCCAGCTGGGCCTCATGTAGTCAAGCTTATTAGCTACATTGAATGCCTGGACATCTTAGGGATTAAATTCCCGGATGAGTTGCGTACAGATCTCATCCTATCATCACCGCCCAAGAACTTCTCTAGCTTCATTGTCAACTATAATATGAGCAGAAATGAGAAGAGTCTATTGGAGCTTCTGACCTTGATTCGCCAGGTAGATAAGGACATGGGGTGTGACAAACCCGTGGTCCTTATGGTGAACAAGAAAAGGAAGGACAAGGCAAAGGGGCCAAAGACTTATAAACGGTCTAAAGCCCCTGAGCACCGTCCCTCCAAGAAGGGGAAGATCCAGAGGCAGGGAAAGGAACAGGAGGCAGTGTGTTTTGCATGTGGCAAGCAGGGCCACTGGAAGAGGAACTGCACCCAGAATCGTGGGGACGCTAAAGGTGTGTTTGTTATCAAGTGAAATATTTCTATTTCTACACATTGGGTATTATATACAGCTTGTGGGGTTCACATCTGTATTCAAATGCAGGAACCAAGTAGATTTAGAAAGATCTCCAGAGGAGAGGTGGATCTTCGAGCTGCCAATGGCGCAAGGCTGGCTGCGTTGGCTATTGGTTACTACCACCTATCATTGCCAACTGGGATGATTTTGGTTTTACATAACTGTTATTTTGTGCTTAATGTTACCAAGAACATAATTTATGTATCTTGTTTGGATATGGATGGATTTTTTTTCAAGTTCAGAAATAAGGGTTGTCTCTTTTATAAGAACAATGTATTGTATGGTATGGCACATTTGAATAATGGTTTGTATATATTAAATTATGAAAACCAAGTGTTGGAAATCGATAATGAAAAAAACTCACATGACTCATACATCACCCAGTTGTGGCATCACTGCCTTGGTCATGTAAACGAGAAGCGCTTGACAAAGCTCTGTCAATATGGCTATTTAGACTCTACTGAGCTAAAACCACTTGATATATGTCACGCTTGTTTACAAGGTAAAATGACCAAGATGCCTTTTGGTGGACATGGTGAAAGGGCCACAGAGCTTCTAGGATTGGTACACATGGATGTATGTGGACCATTTCCAGTAGAATCTAGAGGTGGATATTCTTACTTAATTACTTTTACTAATGATTTGAGTATATATGGATTTGTCTACTTAATGAGGTATAATTAAGAAGCCTTAGAGAAATTTAAGGAATTCAAGAATGAAGTAGAGAATCAGCTTGGTAAGAAGATAAAGAAGCTTCGATCGGATCGAGGTGGAGAATATCTGAACCAGGAGTTCATTGATCTTCTACGGGAGTCTGAGATTCTATCTCAGTTCACTCATCCTTATACACCATAGTGTAATGGTGTTAGTGAAAGGAGAAACCGCACCTTTTTAGACATGGTGAGGTCGATGATGAGTCATGCGGATCTTCCATTATCCTTTTGGGGATATGCATTACAAACTGCAGCATACACATTAAACTGAGTACTAACTAAGGTGACAAATGGAATTCCCTCCGAGTTATGGAATGGAAAGAAACCCATTTTTTCGCATACACGTGTATGGGGATGCGAGGCGTTTGTTAAGGCCTTCTCAGGCAACAAACTAGCATCCTGGGGCAAGAAGTGTATCTTTATAGGATATCATAAGGAAACGAAAGGATATTACCTATATAACCCTCAAGACAAGAAAGTGATTGTCACCAGACAAGCCGTCTTTCTTGAGAGGGAGCACATACTCAAGAAGGATAGTGGGAGAAAGATTGACTTCGACGAAGTTGATGTTCAAGATACATAGAAGTTGGTACAGGAACAAGTTCCACAGGTCCCCGTGGAAGAGGTTCCAGAAACACAAGTACTGCGTAGGAGCTCAAGAGAGGTAAGGGAACCAGAGAGATTTGGTTTCCTAGTCACCGAGGATGGTGAATCATTATTGTTGGACAATGATGAACCTCTCTTCTACAAGGAAGCAGTAGAAATCTCAGAAGCTGCAAGATGGATAGAATCTATGAATTCTGAGATGGATTCCATGTATCAGAACCAAGTTTGGGTTCTGGTCGATGAGCCAGTTGATGTAAATCTTGTTGGATGCAAATGGGTATTCAAGAGAAAGCTGGACATGGAAGTTCAAGTTAGCACCTATAAAGTAAGGATAGTGGCTAAAGGATTCAGACAGCGTTAAGGAATTGACTATGATGAAACCTTCTCGCTATTTTCCATGTTTAAATCCATAAGAATCATACTTGCCATAGAAGCTTACCATGACTATGAGATTTGGCAGATGGATTTCAAAACAGCATTCCTTAACGGGAACCTTCAGGAAGATGTCTATATGACACAACCGGAAGGGTTTGTGACACCAGGTGAATCCAAACGGGTTTGCAAGTTGCAGAAATCCATTTATGGATTAAAGTAAGCATCCAGGTCATGGAACATTCAATTTGATGAATCCACAAAAGGAATTTGGTTTCATTAAGAACGAATGTGAGCCATGTGTTTATAAGCGGTTTAATGGGAATGCGGTCGTTATCCTAGTAGTATATGTTGATGACATATTGCTTATTGGAAACGACATACCAGCCTTATAGTCAGTTAAGGACAGGTTGAAAAAATGATCCTCCATGAAATATTTAGGTGAAGCAGCCTACATTCTAGGGATCAAGAACATTCGTGATAGATCCATGAGGCTGCTTGGACTAAGTCAGGGTACATACATTGACAAGATACTAAAGAGATTTAGTATGGAACAGTCCAAGAGAGGATTGGTTCTAGTGTCACATGGCTTACATCTTTCTAAGAAAATTTGTCCTCAGACACAACAAGAGAAAGATAGGACGAGCAAGATCCCATACGCCTCGGCTATAGGATCCATCATGTATTCCATGTTATATACCAGGCTTTATGTTGCCTATAGACTGAGCATGGTAGGCAGATATCAAGCAGATCTAGGGGAACAACATTAGACTGCTGTTAAGACTATCCTTAAGTGTCTGAGAAGAACTAAGGATATGTTCCTGGTGTATGGAGGAGAATACGAGCTTTTCATCAGAGGGTATGCTGATGCTGGTTTTTAGACAGATCAGAATGATCTGAAGTCGCAATCTAGATATGTTTTCTGTCTCAATGGAGGAGCTGTGAGTGGGAAGAGTTCAAAGCAGCCAGTTGTCGCCGATTCTACAGCGGAGTCCGAGTATATAGCGGCTTCTGATGCAGCCAAGGAAGCCATCTGGATTCGTAACTTTGTCCAGGAGCTTGATGTGGTGCCTAGCAGTAAAAATCCCATTACATTGTATTGTGATAATACTGCAGTGGTGGCTCTTGCAAAAGAACCAAGGTCACGTCAACAGACAAAGAACATACTCCGGAAGTATCACCTCTTGAGGGATTTCTATCAGAGGGGTGAAGTTGCTGTGAGCAAAGTGTCCATGGAAGAGAACGTGGTGGATCACATGACTAAAGGCATATCTCAGCAACAGCATGAATATCATGTGAGATCTAGCGGGTTAAAGGTTGTTAGCAGTTGGCTCTAGTCCAAGTGGGAGTCTGTTGGAGTTGGTGGCCTAGAACCAACTACATTGTACTTTATTCATTAATAAATGTCTTATCACATCTTGATTGTTCTTCTGCATGACAATGCATGTGATAATGTCCTAAGGACAGCTATTGCATTAATGGGTCATAGCGGATCCCTGCTATAATGAGAACCGGGAAGTTCCATAACACTGTTCTTGAGTATATGTTCTATGGCCGGATGATGTTATTTGAGGGACACAAATAATACAGGCCATTAGGGGTGTGGACTCATAAAACTTTGAGACACCTTCTCATGGTGTGCGCCCTTGGTAATATCCAGGAGGATATTATGAGAATGAGACCCACCAATAGGAAATCCACATTTCATAGTGTCATTGGATGTTCCTATCTGTGGATGTGTATATTGGTCCTTAGACTTTAAGATTATTATTAATGGGTATTGAAACTCTTGCACTTAGATGTATTGACGAAAACTGTGACGACACACTATTTGCAGTGAGGTAGGATAGGTTGGGTGTGTCACGAGTAATACTGCATTAATAGATAATGCGAGAAAGGATTTGTCCCTTCTGTTCCATAACGTAAGTAGATATCTCAGGCCCTTTGATGGAATTGATATAGCTTAAATAAATCCATGGCCATGGTAAGGTATGGGCCAGTTCAATTCCAGGAAGTCAAAGAAATAATAATCGAGAACATGGGTTGATGACACTAGCATATAACCCGCTTGATTAGAGATATCGAGACAAAGGGATTATATTACACGGTAATCATTCGTAGGAGGTGACATGTCATTGCGGCGTTAACTTATTTCTCTATGGGTGCCTTGGCGTGTTTCTAGACGCTAACCTTGGACTTTGGGCAGGATCCACCTAATGCCACTGAGAAATAGGCCTAGAGGGTCACACACTAAGTGTGTCCATGTATCTCAGTTAAATATTAATTTAACAAGTTGAATAAAGATTATTCCTGATTGTGGTTTAATAATTATTCAAGGATGTCTGATCGCATTTATTTCGACACTAGTTATTTGAGAGAATATAGTGTGGGAAAAATAATATATATTTAATAGTGAGTAATGCAGTTACATTTACTTAAGAAATAAATAGTCATTACTCAAGGTCTAATAAATATGGTGGAGGAAAATAAATAAAACTGAAAAAATAAAAGTACACGTCGTGTATATTTATATATACACACCGTGTAGTTTATTTTTCAGGATTCGTGAGAAAATATTGTTTATTTAATTAAATGATATTAAATGTAATACGTTGGACGCATGTCAAGTAATAATGATGGCCAACTGTCATTATTAAGACATGGGGTATTACTAAGAATTAAATGAAATGATTAAATGCTTATGAGTAATTAATTTATTTTATTATTCTAGGTATTATAAATCCTAATTACATTATTCTCAAAGAGGTTAGCCATTTTTGGTTGTGCACAACGGATTGGAAATACTCTCAAGACAAGAGAGAATTCCCTTTCCACCAAGAATGCTTTCAAGTTACGAAAGCAAGATCCTCCACCGGATCAAGGCGATCAAAGACGGACATCGCAAGAGAAGGATCTTCTGTGCTAGCACCCAGAGTTCCCTTCAGCGACGTCCAGAGATACGTGGCATACGTGTGGATCACCGCTAGAGGAATCCTACACTTGGATTCTCCGACGCAACGACAGATCACAGGATCGTGATTGGAGACACCAACGAAGAAATAATTCCATCGAGGTAATTCTTATGAATTAATTAAATTAATTATAACCAACATATGAAGATCCTATCGCAAGGGTTCCGGGACTCTTCTTTTCTTTTTCGTTCTTCGTTCTATTCTGAAGATCCGGAATTTTATATCATGACGGATCTCGGATTGAACGTCGTTTAACACTAAAATTAAAGTTGGGAAAACCCACCAACGTGCTTCTGCTACGCCCGGAACCTTCACTTTAACCTCTCTAGTACTCCTATGCTATAATTTTATCTCTTGAACAATTTCTTCTTACACTGGGATTTTTGGAATTTGTTGTTGTTCCAAATCTTATGTATCTTGAGCCTAGAATTCATAAAATTATATCACGATCCCATTATCTCTTTTAGAGATAAGATCATTCTCAAGAAATGTTGTACTTCTTTCAACCACAACCTTTTTGTCTGACGATTGTATAAGTAATATCCCTTTGTTTCTTTGGGATATCCTATAAAGATACACTTTGTGCCTCAGGGTGCAAGATCATTACCTAAATATTCCTTAACAAATACTTCACAACCCTACACATGTAAGTAAGACAACATGGGTTTCTTTTCATTCCATAATTGGTATGGTATACCATTTATTGCTTTAGTTGGAACTAGGTTTAGTATGCATGTTCTTGTTAGTAATGTGCATCCCCAAAAGGTTAATGGAAGACTCTCATGACTTGTCATTGATGTCACCATATCCAACAAGGTGTGGTTCCTCCTTTCACTTACACCATTCCATTGATAAGTATAAGGAGGGGTGAGTTGAGATAAAATATTAAACCCCTATAAATAATCAATGAAGTCTTTATTAAGTTATTCTTCACCATGGTTTGAGCAAAGTTTCTTAATCATCTTACCAAGCTGGTTATCAACTTCATTCTTGTATTCATTGAATTTATCAAAATATTTTGACTTATAACTCATCATGT
The DNA here is from genome assembly GCA_963277665.1 of Viscum album. Classification (NCBI taxonomy): domain Eukaryota; kingdom Viridiplantae; phylum Streptophyta; class Magnoliopsida; order Santalales; family Viscaceae; genus Viscum; species Viscum album. The sequence continues at coordinate 88,300,080 of OY728135.1, read as the reverse complement.
ATACATATCTATATATACTAAAATCATGAATAAACGTTATGAAGTATGAGTACCCACTCCTTGCTTCAATAGGAAATGGGCCACCCACATCGGTATTAACTAATTCAAGAAGTTGTGTAGCTCTTTCACCTTTCCCACTAAATGGGGGTTTGGTCATTTTTTCTTGTAAATATGTGTGACATACACCAAGTGGTTTTAGTTAAAAATAATCTAAATATCAATATTGATGTAATTTAGTCAAGCACTTTTCATTTACATGATCTAGACAGTGAAGAAAAAGTTGGGTTTGGTGTGAGTTATGTGAAGTAACTTGTTTATCGATTTCCATTATTTGGTTCATGTAATCCAACACATAAAGAACATTATATATGTATTTCCATATAAAATTCCATCTTTATAAAAGAAGCAACATTTATTCTCAAATTTGAAGATAAATCCATCCATATCATGTCTTGATACAGAAATAATGTTCTTGTTAACTAATGGCACATAATAACAGCACTTTAAAACTAAGATCATTCTAGTCGAAAACATGAGGTGGTAGTCCCCAGTAGCTACAACATCAAGTTTAGATCTACTGTTTATTCGAATATCTACCTATCCTTATCCAATCTTTCTAAATCTACTTGGTTCCTATATTTGAATACATATGTGAGCACTACAATATGTATCTAATACCAAATTTGTAGAAACAGATAAATTGAACTTGATAAAAAATGCACCTGAAGTTTTTCCTTGCTTCTTTGACTGGGTGCAATTTTTATTCCAGTGGCCCTTCATACCACATGTGAAACATACAACATCATTTTACCTTGATTGACCCTTGATCTTACTATTCTTGTAAGGGAATGAAGAATATTTGGGCTTAAATCTATTTTCTTTCCCTTTCTATTTGTTCACCATAAGGATGGAAGGTTTTTCATGATTCTTATCCTTCTCTACTTGGAGAATAATATTAAGAAGATCTAGCAGAAAATTTAATGTTGTTCATATTAAAATTTACAACAAAGCTGGAGAATATTTGAGGGAGTGATGCCATAATGATTTTGGTTCCATGTTCATTGGGGAGTTTAAACACTAGAACCTCTAAGCACTCAATGTATCCAATGAGCTTGCCTATGTGAGGCCTAGTTAGGGCACCCTCTCCAATATTTTTATAAAATAGTGCCTTGTAAATATCAAATTGTTTCTATCTATCTCTCTCCTAGTAAAGACTATGGAGGTGCTCAAGCATGATATATATATCCATGTTTTCGTCAGACTTCATTAGTTCACTAGACATTGATGCAATCATCAAACATTAAACAATGACCTCATTTCTCAAATGTTTTTCATAGACAATGATTTATTCATCACTCACCTATTAAGTATTGAGGATTATAGCATGTAATATTTCCGTTCATGGAATAGCATAACCCAAAGGCATTTAAACCACTCCTAGAAGTTCCTTCCAGTTAGGAGATTATCTTCTTCCAATATTGATCATAGGGATAGTGTGTATGATGGACTTATTATTTTATTCTACAATTAAAAAGAGTGTATTATTAGTACTTTTATTAATTAAAAAATAAGTGATATATAATAAATTAAATGCTTTTTTATCTATTTATTAAATCTCCCACTATTTTATCAAGTCTCAATAGCCCTCACCATTGAACTCAAAATGTCTAGTTTATTTAAAATTTTAGCAGTAACGATCCCCATTAAATTTCTTAATGATCTAGACCTTGGCCATAAAAACCATATAAAGTAATTATATAGGTGGTATTTTCAATTGTGGACTTATAGCTCCTTGATCTTTTTGAGTGGATTCCCCTATCCCAAAATCCTGACTTGTATTTCCTCAACACTTGCCTCCAAATTTCCATTAAACATACTTTTTCTGTTAAACTCGATAAAAGTTTAGTTAAGTCAACCCAAAACTCTCATGAGAACTCATCAATAGAATTAGGGGTCTAGAATTTGGCCATGTACTACACTTAATTTTATGGTTTCATTCCCAAACATTTAATGGAATTATTAGTCTGAATTAATATTTAATTAAGGTATTTTAATTTATTTTGCATAAACTTTAGCTTGTTTTATCCATTACACATCTTCTTAATATTAAGTGGATATTACTTAATTAATTAACCATGCTGGATAAAAAATTTATGCATAATTCATTTATTTAATTTCCATATTTACACATTAATTCATTTATTTATGTAATTGCAGTCTTGCATCTATAAAATAAATAATTGCATGGATATAATTAATTAATTAATTAAATGACTCGTTCAGGATCTTTATTCTAATGGTTGATTTAATGAGCGGAGATTAAATCAACAATTAACCTAGGGGAAATAGCTCTTATTTTCGGTTTTCGAATGATTTACAACATTCTAGTTGTCCATATCTGTATCACTTAGGTTGGCATCATTATGGTTCCATCTTGAACCGCCTCCACTTACCTTGGGATGATCCATTAATTACAAATATTTATTACTCACATGCATGTAAGGGGAACCAAATGATTGGTTAAAGGGTATTACATAAATATCATTGGATACAGAGGTCCTATATAATAATGGAGGGAGGGATGACTCATAGGCCATCATTTAATTTAATATTAAATAATTGAAAAATTATGAAATAAATTAAATTAAAATATCCAACATATACATAGGTTTTGATCAATCTTGTGAACAGACACACATGCAATGAATACGCAGAAGTAAATGGATAATACTTATTTATTTATTTGTTCTTTTATTATTTAAGAGAAATGTGCTTGCATTAATTAATTACTTATTAATTAATTTATTAATTCCATTTCATATTTAATGATCATCTGATCTTATTTGGAGATACTCATCATTACTCACATTCATAGAAAATAAATGGCAAAACCAATAATGATAGATTAATTACCATAAATTAATTGAGCATTTATTTTTTTAAACCATTATTAAATTCTCAAACACACAACATTGTTTAAATCAATAAAATAATGTTTTAAAGATGCAATTTTCAAATTTAATGTAATTTTAATTTTGTCTATTAATTAGATACTACATAGAATGTACATTCAGCTACACACCATGTACCTCAATTGTCGTATATCCAAGTCACACGCCTAGGGTTTGGGCCTGTTAACTTGGCTAGACTACACGGTGTGTACATACTAGATAAACACCTCATATCCACTTGTCGTATTCCAGGTTAGCCCAGTCAAGATGTGGTGTGCAATAAAATCATCATGCGTAATTAATGTCTTGGTGCATCTAGATTCAATGTGTATGGGTGTATGACGTGTGCTTCAGTTGCACATCGTGTAACCCTGTTTTACCGGCCAAATATTTGGCATTTCCCGATGGCGTCTTCAGTCGTTCTTCATTTTTTCTTAAACCTTTAAGAGAATTAAACACTAAATGAACATGATTAATATTCCAATAATAGTTTAATTCAAATCTAATTAAAGAAATAATTAATTAAAATGAAGATCTAACCAAAATTTAACATAGATCAAAAATCAAATAAATATTTATAAATTTAAATGTAACCACTCTAGTAACACTTGATGGTTCCAGGTGCAACAGAAGTATATAGAGGTTGGTGATATATTAAAATTTATTTTAACAATCATTGCTCAAAACTAACAGCGAGGATCTTTCATGTCAAATTTATAATTAATTTATTTAATATTTAAACAAATAAATATATGGGCTTAGGAAATTTCTTCATTGGTGAATGTTTATCATCTAAAGAGACCATTTCTGATTACCTTTGTTGCATTGTGAGGATCCAAGGATAGAATCCCTCAAGTGATGATCCACACATGCTCCTATGATCTTAGAGAAACACCGCTCAATCTATGTGTGCTAGTGTAGCAAGTCGAATGTCTTGTGTTATTAATTCTTGATTGTGAATTCTTCAGTCATGAAGAAATATATCTTTCACTTCTTGTTCTTGAGAGGGATATAGAAGGAGAAGTTGATAGAAAATTCACTGTGTGTAACAATTCTCTATTCTCATTTTTGGATGCTCCACACAATAGACATGTCCACCTATTTATAGAGTTGGGATTTGAGTTAAAATATTATTTAATTTCATATTGGAAATTAAATAACATTTATTACGTTTAATAAATCTCATACCACATAATAATTATTATATAATTATTAATTTGTGGTTCGCGACAACTTATGTAATAACAAATATTATATAACAATCTTGTTAATTAATATCTGTCACCAGACTCAGTCTTGGTTCGTTCAAACTACCATAAAATTTATTGAACAACCAAATAAATTTTTTATTCATAAATAAATATTTTATTCACAATCTAGTGAACAAATATTTTTTAAAATATTCAATAAATATAATAAATATTTTATTCACAAACCGGCAAATAAATATTTATTTAATTTATGTGATCAGTATAACGTGAATAAAATTATTTCTTGGACTTAAGAATAATATTTATTCCATTAATTAAACTCATATATAATTTAATTGAGATCAATGGAAACACTTAGTTTGTGAAACCCTAGGATTCTTTCTCATTGGCATTATGCAGGCTTTCCTAAAGTTCAAGATTACGGTCCAACAAAGGGCCAAGGAACCTAAGAGAAAGAACTTAATATAAAAATTCCAACAACCACATAAAAATAATAATAGTGTAATATAATACCTTTGCCATAATATCTCATCAAGTGGGCTGAACATCCATGTCACCAACCCATATGCTCAATATGTCTTTCTTTGACTATCTGAAATAAACACGTCATTACACCATGACCATGGAATTTAATGCGAAGGTTCTATTCCAATCAAAAGGCCGAGATACCAAATTCTATAAATATGGAAGGGACAAATCCTTCCTCGGCTTATTCATTAATGAAATGTGACTTGTGATGCACCCAATATAGCCAACTTCACCATGAACTGTTATCGTCATGGTTTATGAAATACATCTAAGTATGCGAGTTGTAACATGCATTAATAATAATAATATTAAAGTTTAAGGACCATCACACACACTCATAGATAGGAATATCTGATGATAACAAAACATGCATAATTACTATTGGCAGTTATGTTCTCATAATCTCCCGTCTTTAATATTACCAAGTGAGAATTTCACAAGAATAAGCCTCATATGCTTACAGGTACTCGCACCTGACAGTAAATGTTCTATGTGTCCCATCATAGTAAGTTATCCAAATGTGGAACATTATTTTAGAATATCATCAGAGAAAATCAAGTTTATCATCATAGTAGAGAACTGTTATGACTTTATCAATAAGATATTCTAGGGCATTATTACATTATAGTCATGCAGAAGAACAAACAATATGTAATAAGAAATTTTATTAATATTTAATACTTTGAATATACATGTAATCAAAGTAAAAATAGTCGGTCCTAGGACACCAACCCCAACATAAACTCTAAGACCATGTGAGTAATGATCAGTGTGAGAAATAAGAGGAAGTGAAAGATCTCAAAACCACACAATCTCCTTTATTCGTGAGTGGATGAGGTCAATGATACATGAGAGAGAAATGGCTTTGTCACTTGTCTCCTCTATTAGTCTCATAACCATGGTTGGGACTTATATACCTATATGAAACCGAACTATAAGTAAGGTTAGGGGTTTCTTCTAGATGTATTCCATAATCTCGATTTCAGTGAGGATGAGAGAAGGGTCCAACATTGGTTTTCATCAAAGGGAAAATCATGTGACTCCCCTCCCTATTTGAAATGGTGAGGTCACCGACACTAACATAAAGGTTGGGTTCCTCATCACCACATGAATATATGATTGATAACATTATGAGGATCCCTCTTGTTAGGTAGGTTACCAATATTACCTCACTTAGCACACTAATTTATAATCAGGAGGACTCACGGGTGTGCCATTTTACTTTGATCATACATATCTATAGGCTTTGGAATAGGCCATAGCAAGGTACTTTTCAAAGGGGCTCATTTGGGTCTTATCACTTCACGAGAGATTTTGTTAGTGAGGTTTTTTTGAACAATTTGTGGTGGGGCCGAGAGAAGACCAAATTCTACGTGGAAGGATACCAAGACTGAAGGACCCCATCTCATATACTATTTTATATACAGGATGGTGGTCCACAAATATTTCTTTCAGATTTGGTTCATGGAATTCTGGTCAACAAAGAACCTTACTATGTGGATGGTTGTCTACAAAGGGATTTTCTTTGCAGATAACTATCCACAAGGTATTTTTTATATACAGATCGTTGTTTTTTCATATGAACCAATTCATATGCCCTCTTTTACTTTGTGATATTTAGTAAATGATTACATACTAAAATAGCTCGCATTTACTATCTCTCTATTTCTTTATTCATCTCTTGCACTATATACCATGTCATCATTATGGTAGTAGTACCCCTCATCAGTTCTGGTTTGGTGTTTTTATTGGGTTATGGATGTAAACACTCTCTTGGAATGACGTGAAGTAATAAAAAATTGTTTCCCATGAAGGATTTTGGTTTTTGGGTGGTTCAAAAATAAGGACTCACCCCAAAAATGGAAAAATTGTTTTTTTGGAGGGGGGGTAATGCCTAACCCTATAAACAAATTTTCATTTGTGGGGGGATGAAAAATACACCTCACCTCGCAAATAAAATATTTTTTAGGGGTTTTTTAAAATATGCATCTCACAAAAAAGAAAATTTTGGTCTGTAGGGGGGAGGTGGTGAAAAATATTCCTCTCCCCACAAAGTAAATTTTCCTTTGTGGGGGGGCTTTGAAAAGGAGTCTTTCCCCACAAAGAAAATTTTCATTTGAGGGGGGCTTGGAAAGGATGCCTTTCCCCCCAAATAAAATTCTCACTTTCAGGTGTCTTGGAAAGTATTACTTGATAGAAAATAACATTTTAATTTTTTAGGGTCCAAAATATGATGCATTTACCAACAAATTTATTTTATTTTGTAGGGTTCTATTTGGAGGATCTATGTGGAGAAGTAACTCACATAATGAGCGTGATATGTGGAATCAGGGTTTCTTTACAGATCCTTTGAAGCTCCTAATACTCTACCATTTTAATATTCATGAAATATATTAGTTTATTTTTATCCATCCATTACAAAACACATAAATGATTTATAATATTTCATGAAATCTTTTCTAAACCCATCAAAATCCCCCCAGTTAGAATGGGTTCCAATCTATATGAAGAGGAGTCTATTCCAAGAACGAAATCAATCTGGTTGAATTCTTTGTGTGATGCTTTTTGGGGTAAATGTGGACCTATGGAAGGGCCTGAAACTATAAAAGGTTTCATAAATGACTCATTTTTTTACTTTTTGAATCAAGCACTTTGCAATCCTATTAGAGGTTGCCCATGTAGAATCTTTCTTTGCATAACATTTTATTTGAAGGTAACCATTCCAAGATAAAAAAAATTATCATCTGTGAATTGGTATTTTCTGTAAACTATCTATTCTTATTTGCTGTGGAATCATTCTCGCATAGAAATAAACCATTCTGCATAGTGACTGAAGTTCTTTATGGTCTGCATAGCTTGCCATACGGTTCACTTTGACGGCTCTAACATATCTTTTCTTATTTTTCTTTCAATGTGGATAAAATGGATTCTATAAATCAATATATATATAGATCAGTGACTACTTCCACCTTGATTGAGAGAATAATTTCTATTGATGAGGACATTGAAATAGATCCTCGACATCATATAATTCCTATGGATGGTATTCTAAAGAGTCTCCTTTTGTCAAAGCTTCTAGATTATCCATTTTATAGAAAATACCCCTGTAAAACATTGGGATTCAAGATGATGCTCCAATTCCATTGATCGATAAAAATATTACATCTCCTTGGTTTAAGGTGTCCTGATATTGTGTTCATGTGAATATTTTTGTTGTGGGACACATCATCCATGAATCAGACCAGAAAAAGGTTTCCATTCTGAATGGTTTCTTATAGACTCAGAGTAACCATCATAATGATGAAATATCCTTGAAGTCCTCCATTCAAGATTACTTATCCATTTTTAACCTCTCATGAGGATATCCTAATAGAGGGTGTATTTCCAAGTTGATTTCTTTTTCTGGAGGGAGTTTTTCTGATGAATGGGCCTAGACATTCTGGGTGCATCAGAATTGTGTATAATTCATTGAATGGTTTGAGGATATTAGACTCTACCAAGAAGCATGAATTTCCTAGTTTGTAGTATATTCACCAACTGAGATCTTACCTAAATTAATCCACCATTAGTGTTTAACTACCAACACTTTCCACCTATCTCCTGGTGAATTCGAGATTGTCTTGTGGGATATCTACCAATTGGATGAATTCCCATTCCGGGTAACATTTATGATGAGTTCCTTCCTAAAGCTAACACTTCAAAAAACACCGAATAAGTTTCTCTATTAATAAGAGACTTACTGATAATGATGGAGAATGTATTAGGTTATCCATTTCACACCTGTCCACTTATTCAATTCAGTGTCTGGAAAAAGTTGTTTCTAAAATTTAGTGGTCTTAGGATGAAGGTTCGATACACCAAGACCCATCTGACTCAACACTCCCAAGGTGTTCTAGGTTCATACTGGGCCACTCTTGATGATAGAAAACATACTACATGGGGTTATAGGATCTGGCTAGACATATCTCCAGAATTTGGGTTGGTAGTATTTTTCTCCATTTTATTGAATATATGACTAGTACAAAAAAACTGGTTGATTACAAGGGGTTATTTTTTTGATTTAGAGGGGGTTATAACCCCCTCTAAAAACTTTAGCGATGGTTACCAATAACCACTTCTAAAGTGGCCGCCTACTATCATTAGTGGCAGTTCTGGGTAAGTATTGGTATAATAGGCAGTGATTTAGCAGCAGTTAGATTAGAGAGGGTTTTAACCCCCTCTAATTTCACCATAAATTCACCATAAATGGATAGAATAGGGGTGGTTTTAACCACATATAATTCAAACATCAAGTTAGGGGTGATTAAAACCACCCATAATTGACATTAGTGGTCCATGTTTAGGGGCGGTTAATACAGTAACCACCCTAAAGTACCCCTCCCCCCACCACTACAACTTTTAAATTCTAAACCCCTAAGCGCTAATGACTACCCACACCCCCCCCCCATAAAACCCACCCCAAGACCCCACGGGACACTGAGACACCCCCGGACACACCCCCCATACAACCCCAAGACACCCAGACAACCCGCCCCAAGACCCCCTAGACACCCCCTAGACAACCCACCAAGAGCCAAGGGACAACCCCACCAAGACCCCCCAAACACCCCCAAGACACCCGGACAACCCCGCCAAGACCCCCGAGACAACCCCTAATGACCCCGAACACACCCCCCAGACACCCGGGACACAATAAGACACCCCCCAAACTACCCACAGGGACAAACACCCCCCTGAGGCCCAATCCTTTTATACGCGGTCCCAGACTCCCACCCAACCAAAAATGTCTGTGGGCAGCTCTGCCTTTCCACTGCCCCGACCGTCACACTCTAGCAGAAAAAATGCTGCAATGAGGATTTGAACCATGGATCGATGAAGATCCACCCCCCCCCCCACGCGCCTAAACCACTATTTTAAGGGTTTTTTATTTATAATTTACAATAATTTATATTTATTTAGATACCCACATATTAGATATATATATATATATATATATATATTTGTATTGAAATACAAATAATATAATATATTTGTTTATTTATAATATATTTGTGTATAATATATATAAAATTTATTTATATATAATATATGATGTGTATATTTTTGTATAATATAATATATATATATAATTATATTTACATATATAAATATATATTTATACATATATTTTTAAATACATTTATATTTTTGTGTGTGTATTTATGTATTTATATAATATTTATAGATATAATATAATTATAATATATATATATATAATCATTTTTATATATTTTTATATATATGTACATGTGTGTAACAATAATAATATTAATTATTATTATTATTACACCTATTTTTTTAACTATAAAAATTATATGCTGGTTTTATAAATAATATAAATTTATATATTTTATGATTTATGTTATATATATATATTATATTAATACATTTATATTATATATTTATGTATGTTATTATATACATTTATAATTATATCATATATATACACACACACAAAACTAAATAAATTCATATAAATAAATGATATATATATTTACTAAATTAATTTATAATTAATACAACATGCTACAATATATATAAAATAATTATATAATATGTATAAATTTATAAACAATTAAATATTTATAATATAATATATATAATATAATTATAATATATATATTTATATTTAATTTTTTCTATATTATATATATTTGTATACATAATATAATATTAATGTATTACTACATAAATATATAATAAAAATGTATTTAATCTAATATATGTATAATATAAATCATAATATAAATGTATAGTATTTATAAAACCATATATAAATATTATATATTTGAATAATTATATTTATAATTACATTTATATTAGGTATACCAATATTTATATATGTATATATTTTTGTTTATATGTATAATTATTTATTTAAAGTATTTATATAATGTCCTTATATGTGTGTGTGTGTGTTTATAATGTATTCAAATACATTTATATAATGTGTTTATGTAATATATTCATACACACATGCACATGCACACATATATATTATAAAATTTTAATTTATATGAGATTTATTTTAAAAAATAAATAATAATTTAAAGTGGTTAAAAAAACCCCTCTAATAAAAGGGATGAGTGGTGGTTCATGAACCCCATAAAATTTCTTGAATTATAGTGTATTAAAACCCCTTCTAATTCCATAAATTAGAGGGGGTTCAAAACCCCCTCTAATATAAGGGATTAGTGGTGGTTCAAAACCCCCTGTAATGTTATAAATTAGCGGGGGTTCAAAACCCCACCTAATTTATGAGATTATCAGCGGTTCATGAACCCCCTATAATACCTTAAATTAGAGGGGTTATGAACCCCCAATATTTCCTTTTAAAAAAATCAATTGTATATATATATATATATATATCGTACAATATTCAAATGAATATTATATATAAATATATATAACACCTAAAAAATTAAACTGGACATATATTTCCACTGATTACTAAATTAGCAGTGATTTTGACATAATAGCCTCTAAAATCAAACCAAATTTAAAAAAAATGTTAAAAAGTTTATAGGGGGTTGTGCATAACCCCCTCTAAAAACCATTGCTAATCTGAAGTTTTTTTGTAATGGTCTCCTTCCATCTCATGATGCTTATACTAGTGTCAGGGTATGCACCTTGACAATGGTATCCATGTTGGAGGAAGAAAAATCCTATCAACCTAGATGTACCCAACTTAGATCATATTTATGATTTTTTTGGATCATATAAATGAGGGGAGATCCCCACATCACCTTATAGGGCTGTTTCAATTTTTATATGTCCTCGGTAGTGGAACACTTTTATGTTATGAATATAAATATACTGTGACAATCCCTTATTTTTATTTTTTTCCTTCATTGCTCAACATTGCTATCATTTTCCTAACATACCAAGGCATCAATAGTGTTGTTGAGTTGTTAAATGATCTCACCTATTTTTTCTTTCATTCCTTATCCAACAAATTCAGGGGAGGTTGTAAATAATGGTGGAGGAACATTAGAAGAAACTCTCCTACATCTTCTCACTGCGAGAGAAGATTTGGGATGCTCAGATAGATGGGGGTAACCATTTGTAAGCCTTATGATCCATAGGTTTGCACAAAAATTTGGATTCCTACAATAGTTTTTCATCCTTACCCCTCATCAGGGTCAAAAGGGAAATTGTAACCAATTATCCTCTATAAATAATGGTTGGTGATGATGTGTGAAGACTCTGACATGGAATTTTTTTTACCTTCTAGGAAATCTCTAACTAACATGTCATGCGGTTATGCCAAAAAAATGGGTTGAATGATATCCATATGGGATATTGGTGAAAACCGGTCTCATGGATTAATTAACCCTTGGCTTCTTTGAGTTCATTTCCCATCATTCTCTCTTCGCTAAATTTTAAGGGGAGAAAGACATGTGTCCCAATGTTATAAGAATTCTGGGGGAAATTCCTCATCAATTTCCCCTTTTATTGGGAGTTTTGAAAACCTAATATTTTTTATTTACATAGTTTGTAGCCCCACTGGAAATTGGTCCCAATGAAATGGTGTCAAGAATTCCCACCGATCGACCACCAAACTTTTCCAGTTCAATCCCTGCAATTAAATAGGATGCAATGATGGCCGAATTTCCCACAACTACGTCACAATTTAAAGAAAGTATATATGCAGTTAATGGGATACTGGATTATATAATTGTAGGAGTAGGTAAACAAGATCTGGATCCTAGTTATTTCATCGAACATCAGGTCGTGCAAAAATTATATTGGCTCCCAAGTTCACATTATCATAATAGATACTCTTTTAGAGAAGATTGTTGATGAAGTGGACAACTATCATTAACTTTTCATCAACTTAGGTGTAGGAGGGTTTGATTATCGACACTTTAATGTACTTGTTCATCATGTTCTATTTTATTTAGAGGATTTGGATGCTTTTGTATGTGAACTTATTTAGTTTAATCTTTTCAACTATCATGTAGAAGATTTAAAGGATACTGGTATTGAGCTGTATCAATTAGTGGTTGAGGAAGTGAAACTTTGGATCACTATACAAACTTAGGAGCTATGAGAATATGAGGATGACATGGCTATAAAAAAGTCACAACTATCATAAAAAAATATAGGACTATAATCTATCAAAAATAAAAGTAGCGAGCTAAATGCCTCTGTTAAGAAAATGCGTCCACTATCCGAAAATGAATCTAGGAAGAGAAATACCCTCGACCATTCCCTTAATGCCTCACATCATTAATTAGCATATATGTTGGATAAAATAGGTCAAACTTCACTATATTCACTTCATTTTACTCTCATTTCCCAATAATGTCAAGGGAGAGACTCCAGGGTCTAAATTTTCCTCCAAAACATTTCCAATGAATTAAAATTTGATATTCTAAATTGTTTGCCTCTTCATTCCGGATTTCCCTTGAAATTTTAATAGTAATACTAAAATTTTATCACTTTTTAAGATGTCCATGCATTATTGAATTTATATTTCAATAATGGGAATAGTAAAATGCTCTTAAATATTTCTTAGGTAATATAACCAAGAGAACTAAGACTCAATTTTTTCCTAGGTTTCCCTTCGCAGGGTTTCAACCTAACAGTTGTCATGTATCTTTTCATTAGTATTTTAGGGTCTTGCAAGTCTAACCAATGCATCTGGTGTTTTAGGTTTAACAACTTTGACCAAAATAGTAATACCAAACATGGCTTGTAGGCCATGAATATGAAATTCCCTACAAATATCTCACTCATATGTATGTGTAGTGATATTTTATTCTTAACATGTATCAATAAACTAGAAGAAAATTTTTAGAATCTTTTGTGAAGATTAAAATCACACATAGGAAATGGGGTATTGATATTCTAAGGAATATATAATTTTTGTTCCATAGACTTCTACATGGATCGTTCTCTCATGTGTAGGGAAGGAAGAGGTGGTAATAAATGTTCTATGGGTTAAAGTTTAATGTCTTTGAATAAAAAAATGCAACTCAATTGTTCTAATAAAAGTAAATTTTCTGGTCTTATAACCTTACACGAGTCATTCTTGACATGAGAAACAAGGGGAAACTTGGGAAATCATTTAAATCTACATGGGTGTGTACGACAGGAAACATGTGGTGGAATTTTTTCCTTAATCGTATTTCATGATTGATGTTAATGAAAACTCATGACTAGGGCTAGATAACCATGACCAATGAATCATTTATAATGGATGGGATCCCTTATATAGATCGAATTCTTATATAGGGAAGGGAATTTTCATATTTCATTCTAGTATGGGATTAGAATAATATGAGTCTCTAAATCTAGTAACAGGTTCCTTTACATGGACCTTACTCTCATATAGGTAATGGGTTATATAGAATTGACTATGTGTCATGCGGTTTAATGTCATGGTATAAGGACTTTGATTTCCTACATTTTAGGTTCATGTGATGAGGACCTTTCCTTTCTTTTTAATATTGCATCAGATGAGTTTCATACATTTTAACATCATTATGATAAGGAAACTGCCAAAAATTTTAGTATCATGTTGTGGGGATGTATGATTTTTGTGTCTTATGGTCACATGGATTTAACCAATAGATTAATGATTTTTCATTCCATGGTGATTTGAACAAGAATGTTTCATCATCTTTTAGGAATGAACATGGAATGTTTTAAGCTATAATTTGGGGATTTCTAGATCTAAAAAGTGAAATGGGAAATGCATTCAAGGAATGACCACATACCATGTTTGAAATATAGTTTCCACAATAATGTTTCCAGGGATTATAGAGATAAAAGTGGTCTCTACTAAGGAATAATATGCCTCTATTCGATAGACATTTTAAGGGTGACTTATACAGAGCCAAACTGGATCATTCTATCCATAGTCAAAACAAATTTGTCCTCAGGAATCTAAAATTCTATTGTTGATGGCCAAGTAAAGCTTATAGAGATTCATATTTTCCTAAACATGGAATTTTATTTATGTAATTATTGTGCCTGTATATGTGAGGAGAATTTCATGTCGAAATCAACCAGGAATGGGGAAAGTTTTCTTACATAGGTATGACCCATACACAGGAAAATGATTTTTTCATTGTAAATAGGCCTGGTATATAGGTTCTGGGCATCGCTACGTATCTCATCAAAGTGAGAATTAAGAAACACATAGTTTTGGAAATATTCCCTACACTAATTGAATTTTTGTGTGGATATAGGAAATTTTTCTTTGAATACAGGCTCTCGATTTAGATTAGAATCCATACTAGATCCTCCTTTATAGATTTGACTTATATATAGAGCGGGGTCATTTTATATTGCAGCTGGACCAGGATGTAGGATATGGGTGTCACTATGTATCTCATCCAGGATAGAATCAATCCACATACAGTTATAGGAAAGAGGGGTCATGGAAGACCAAAATGCATCGTAGTGGTCCTCTTGGGTGAAGGACATGTACATAATGTAAGAGTCATAAACTATGAATTTTAAAATCATGTGGCAAGGATGTTTTGTGTGCCTTTTAAGGTTGTACATGTAGGACTATATTAACCCTGAAATTAACTGATGTGTTTCGATCATGCAAGGAATCCTTTACCCAAACTTCTAATCCCAAGTGATCTATACTTGGTGTGATAAACAAGGAGTGTCAAAGGTTTCTTTCACCAAAAATAGGTGATTAAAATCAATAATAGGGATTCCTGTACCGTGTAGTGGTTGGTCCAAGATATACAATTTAAGAGTCTCTACATATCTCACATGGGTGAGAATCAAACCATCCATAATTTTTGGTTTGTTACTATAGTTTAAGGTCGTAAAGATTCAACCGATGGATGAGGAAATATGGATTTTTCAACCATCAAGAAACTCAACTGGAATGAAGAGAGATCTCAAGTGCCAATGGATTGTGAAAACCATATTATGAAGGAGGTAAATTTGTGGCTATACCAAAGACAGGAGGTCATGGTGTCACTACATATCCTGTATAGATAAGAATAAATCCATACATAGTTCTTGGAAATCGTGTAGTTTAACATCATATGAAAAGGGTGAAGGTTACCCAATGCCATGGAAACAAAGAGTGGTATAGGGAATGTTGGGCCAAGGATGTCCCATCATGCTTCGGACAAGAGGAAGGAAATTGTAAACCATAATCTTGGGAGTTCTCTGATCATGATAGATGATATAGGAGAAGTTTGTAAGGAATGACCACAAACCATGTTCGAAAAGTGGTTTCCAACAAGATATTTTTGGGGATTATGGAGATATAATAGGCATCTCCTAAGGAAGAATCTTTGTTTGTTTTATAATATTTTTAAGGGTGATTTATGAAGATCAAAACTGGGTCATGTTATGCATAGTCAAAACAAATGTGTCCTTGGGAATCTAGCATTATACTATCAATGGCCAAGGAAAGCTTATGCGGGTCTGGGTTTTCCCAGGAAAATAAGTATAATATATGGAAGGAATTTTTTTGAGAAAAAAAAGGAAGCATTTGAACGGGTGTGGAGTTATCTATAAAGATCTGACTCATATGTGGTGAAGGGGACATTTTTGTTTCCATGATGGGATCCTAAATAAGGGGACATGAATTGATATTCCTTAAATGGACTGGGGTTGTATACAGGAGGAAAGAGGCACATGTTACTCTCTTTTTATTGTGGTTGTGCCTAGGTTAAGGGAATCAAGAATCATTTAATGTTTTGTATGGACATGAATCAAGTCACATGTAGTTCTGAATCATCATGACAGACCCAAAAGTGAAAGGAACCCTATTAGAGTCCCCTGCATAGATCTTTATTTGTATGCAGGAGAGGGGTCTTCATGGCTGGTCCTAGGTAATAGGGTCTAGGAGTCACTATGTAATCAATTTTAGGTGAGAAACAAGCCCCACATAGTTCTCATATGAAATCTCTATGTGTAGGTTTGACCTGTACATAGAGAGGGGGGCATTTTTATCTTGTGGATGGACCCAATATTGGAGATATGGGCGTTACAATGTATCATGTGATGGTAGGAATAAATCCATACATTGTTATTTAATGGAGGTGTGGTGGGAGAACAACACCAAGGATCACAATCCACTCAAGCACGAATTGAAGTGTTATTTAGTTTTATGACATGCAACAAGGATTTGAACCATGTAGTTTTACATCACATGGAAAGGAAATTGGGTTGTGTGGTTTAAAGTCTTAAAACTCAGACTATAGTGTGTTTTAGTTTTAGGTTGTATTAATTGGACCACATGTTGTTCCTTTTATGGCCTTGTATCAAGGACCACATACGTTTCTTTTTAAGGTCATGCATAAAGGACCAATGATGTTATGTAGTTTAACATCATATAGTAAAGATGATGGAAACTATTTAGTTTAATGTTGTATAACAATGATGATAGTTTAGGACTTACACCTATATAGGAGGCCCAAAATTTCTGGAACCATGAGGAGTATCTCAACTCATGGTGATTTGGTGGTTTGGTTGGGGCTCACACCTAGGAGGATGCCCATATTTCTAAGACCATGAGGAGAATCTCAACTCATGGTAATTTGGAGGTTTGGTTGGGCCTTACACCTAAAAGGATGCCCATGTTTCTAAGACCATGAGGATAATCTCAACTCATGGTAATTTGGTGGTTTGGTTGGGGCTTACACCTAGGAGGATGCCCATGTTCTTGGGACCATAAGTAGAATCTCAACTCATGGTAATTTGGAAGTTTGGTCGGGGCTTACAGATGTGGTCATATTTTGATACATTTTTCCCACATAAATTCATTAAATTATTTTTGTTTTTGTTGTTATAATAATGTTTTAACTAATGAATTTACTTTGATGATAATTTGTTGTTTAAATAATAAAACTGTTAATTTAATTATTTTATGTTTAATTATTTTTTTATTTTAATTATAATTTTGTTTAACTTTGAATTTATTATTTTATTTTTAAGTTTATTTTAAAATATTGTTTTAATGTTGTTGCTTAATCTTATATTTTTCTAATTCAATTTATCTTTTCCATTGTTTTTATATTTAGTTAATTAGTTATATTTTAGCATTAGATTTATTTCCTTTAAATAACTAAATAATTATAAGAAATGTAGTCTAATTATTTTTTTTAATTAATGTTATAATTTTTTATTTAGTTAATTAATTAATTTTACTAATTTTTTTAATTTAGAAAAATAATTATTTTTGTTTAAATTTTATTTAAATATACTTTTTTAACTAAAATTTATTTAACAAAAGTAATTTTGACTGTAATTTAAATTTAAATCACTATTTTTTCAATTTGTTAAATTTTAACTTAGAGATTAAATTTGTTAATAAACTATTTTTTATGAGTATCCTCAACAAACCTATAAGATAACTACTTTCTTAGGGTCCACAAAATGATAAATTCTGAAATTCCTGTAAGAGATTTTGACCGTCTCTATGCAAGTGAAGTATTCCATTAGGCCATAAGATAAATTTTACCGTGTAAAATGTAGAATCTAAATTTTTTTATTTGGACCAAGGACTATGAATCAATGACCAAACTAGATCTGAGGGTAGATCCTCTATCATCGATACTAATTCCACTGTTGATGAATAACAACTAGTATAATGTCAATACCCCTTTGAATAATCTAGAGTGAGAGGTCGTCAAGTCACTGCCGTTAAATCAACTCGACACCACCGATTCCATGAGTTGTCATCGTCACTGTCGATTATATATCTAAACCCTCGCTTCCAAGATTTTGAGCTCACAGGCCACCTAATGAAGGAACCCAAACCCCGTCAGTTATGGTGGAGTTCAATCGAGCCATATCTTTAAGGGTAAGATGAGATGTCTTCGGTATCAATAACGTTGAAGTCAATCATGTTGGATCTGAGATCTGATGTCGTTGATGTTGTTTTCTGATGTAGGTCGCCACCAGATCTAAGTTGATCCTAAGATCACGATGAAGGAAATACCACTAATAACCTAAACTTATGACACCAATGTAGTAGAGGTGCAATGATAGGTTGAAAATGTTTGTCAACATTCCACTAATGAAACTCATTGTAGGAGCATTTTGAACTGATAAACACCAAAGATGGGTTGTATGAGCATCAATTTAAGGATTTTTTTTTATTATAGGGGTAGTTTTAATTTCTCTCCATTATTTTTCCATAGAATTGGAAATGAACGCATATGAGGTTCTTTAGGAAATGGTAAAATGGTGTTCTTCTTATGAGTAATAGAATAAAAATTTAGAAGTCTTTTCCAAGAAAAGTTTTTCAGCAGTACACAAGAAGAAAAAAATAATAAGATTCGAGTGTGATATTTGATCAAACTAAGTCAAGATCTGATGATCAAATGGAATTTAATCTGAGTTCAACTGAAGTATGAGTTTGGAGACTCATAGTCTGACTTAGAATACCTAGTTTCTACAATAAATTTAATATATACAAAGAGGGTGAATAATTTGATGGGGTTCACTAAGGACATCTCCAACCTAGCTTCATTTTGATATCAACACTACTACAAAAATGGGCTTTATCAGCGCTCAAAACAGGCTTTATCAGTGCTAAAAAAGAATTTTAAATCTCAGCATTGATAAAGGGGTGGAGGTCCCCTTTATCAGTTCTAAATAAGCGCTAATAAAGGGGTACTTTATCAGCGCTGAAAAAGCGCTGATAAATGCCCTGTCTACTGCAATAAAAAATCTGCAGCACCACACCCAAACAACACATGCAAAAAATTCAGAATCTCAACAAGTTAGTATACCCATACAAAATTAACACATAAATCATAAGGTAATTATACCAAGTATACCCATACACCATTAACACATAATTCATAAGTTAATTAAATACATAAAGAATTCAATTCAGAATTCAGGGGGTTGGGGGGCTGTTCAGGGGTTTGGAGTGGCTGTCCAAGGGGGGGTAGGGGGTGTCCAGGGGGATGGGGGTGTCCGGGGGATAGGGGTGTTTGGGAGGGGGGGTCCAGGAGGTTGGGGGATATCCAAGGAGGGTGGGGGTGTCCAGGGGAGTGGGGTGTCTAGGTGGTGGGGTGGTGTCTAGGAGGGGGGGTGTCCAGGTGAGGGGGAGGGAGGGCTATCCATGGGGGTGTACAGGGGGGTGGGATGGTGTACAGGGTTTCGGGGGTGATTTTCAGGGGTGGGGGTGTCCGGGGGGTGGGGGAGGTTCAGGGGGTTGGTGGGGCTATCCAGGGGGGGGGGTGTCTAGGAGGGTGGGATGGGGGTGTCTGGGGGGATAGGGGTGTCCAGGGGGTGGGGGTGTCCAGGGGGGTGGAGGGAATTCCAGGAGGTTGGGGGCTGTCCATGGGGGGTGGGGTGGTTTCCAAGGAGGGGGGTGTCCAGGTGGGGGTGGGGGTGTCTATGGGGTGTCCAGGGGGGGTAGGATGGTATCCAGGGTGTCGGGGGGGGGGGGGGGGGGATTTTAAGGGGGTGGGGGTGTCTGAGGGGTGGGGCGGTCCAGGGGGTTGGTGGGGCTGTCCAAGGGGGTGGGGTGGTGTCCAGGAGGGTGGGATGGGGGTGTCCGGGGGGATAGGGGTGTCCAGGGGGTGGGGGTGTCCAGGGGGGGTGGGGGCATTCCAGGAGGTTGGGGGCTATCCAAGGGGGGTGGGGTGGTGTCCAATGAGGGGGGGGGGGGTGTCCAGGTGGGGGTGTCTATGGGGTGTCCAAGGGGGTGGGCTGGTGTCTAGGGTGTCGGTGGGATTTCTAGGGGGTTGGGGTGTCTGGGGGGTGGGGGCGGTCCAGGGGGTTGGAGGGGTTGTCCTAGGGGGTGGGGTGGTGTCCAAGAGGGTGGGATGAGGGTGTCCGGGGGGATAGGGGTGTCCAGGAGGTTGGGGGTGTCCAGGGGGGTAGGGGGAATTCTAGGAGGTTGGGGACTGTCCAAGGTGGGTGGGGTGGTGTCCAAGGAGGGGGGTGTCCAGGTGGGGGGGTGTCTATGGGGTGTCCAGGGGGGTGGGCTGGTTCCAGGATGTCGGGGGACTTTCCAGGGGATGGGGGGTGTCTGGGGGGTGGGGGCAGTCTAGGGGGTTGGTGGGGATGTCCAAAGGGGGTTGGGTGGTGTCCGGGAGGGTGGGGGTGGTTTTCCATGGGTGGGGGGTGTCCAGGGGGTGGGGGTGTCCAGGTGGTGGGGTGGTGTCTAGGAGGGGTGGGGGTGCTGTCCAGGGGGTTGGTGGTTGTCCAGGGGGGTGGGGGTGTCCGAGTGGGGAGGGTGGGGGTGGGGG
The DNA here is from genome assembly GCA_963277665.1 of Viscum album. Lineage (NCBI taxonomy): Eukaryota > Viridiplantae > Streptophyta > Magnoliopsida > Santalales > Viscaceae > Viscum > Viscum album. The sequence continues at coordinate 88,279,152 of OY728135.1, read as the reverse complement.
GGGCTATCCGAGGTGGGGGGTGTCGATGGGCGTGTCCAGGGGGTGGGGGTGTTTGGGGGGTTGGGGGGGCTTTCCAGGGGGTGGGGGTGTCCAGAGGGGTGGGGGTTTCCAGGGGTTCGGTTGGTGTCCAGGGGGGGTGTGGGTAGTCCAGGGGGTTGTTAGGGAAGTCCAAGGGGGGTGGGGTGGTTTCCCAGGGGGTGGGGGTGGCTGTCCATGGGGGTGGGGGTGTCTAGGGGGGGTGGGGGAGGCGTTCAGGTGGTGGGGTTGTGTCTAGGGGTGGGGGCGTCCAAGGTTTGGGGGGCCACAATGTGCCTCAGATTGAGACAGGGTTGACTTTTACACATCTCAAAGGACCCATGTATCATTATCCTAAAGGATCAACACAATCCAAATGCATTTGGTCAGATTTTCGTAGGTCAGTTGTTGTTTTCACTTAAAATTGTGTCCATTTTAAACAAAAGAGAGACAATTTGAGTGATACCGGCCACACCGTGCCTCATATTGAGGAGGGGTTGACTCGTACACAAAATAAAATACCCATGGATCATTCTCCTAAAGGATCAACACAATCCAAATGCGTTTGGTCAGATTTCCGTAAGTCAGTTGTTGTTTTCACTTAAAATTCTGTCCATTTTAAACAAAAGACAGACACTTTGAGTGATACCAGCCACACCATGCCTCGGATTGAGGCAGTGTTGACTCATACATGTCAAAAAAGACCCATGGATCATTCTCCTAAAGTATCAACACAATCTGAATGCATTTGGTCGGATTTCCGTAGGTCGGTTGTTGTTTTCACTTAAAATTGTGTCCATTTTAAACAAAAGACAGACACTTTGAGTGATACCGGCCACATCGTACATTGTATTGAGTCGAGTTTGACTCATACACGTTACCAATGCACCCATGGATTGTTATCTTAAAGGATAAACACAATCCTAATGCGTTTGGTAGGATTTCTGTACGTCAGTTTTTGTTTTCATTTAAAATTGTGTCCATTTTAAACAAAAGAGAGACCCTTTGAGTGATACAGGCCACACCATGCCTCAGATTGAGGTGGTATTGACTCTTAAACGTCAAAAAGGACCCATGGATCGTTCTACTAAAGTATCAGCACAATACGAATGCGTTTGGTCAGATTTTCGTAGGTCAGTTGTTGATTTCACTTAAAATTGTGTCCATTTTAAACAAAAGAGAGACACTTTGAGTGATATCGGCCACACCGTGTCTCAGATTGATATGGGGTTGACTCTTACACTTTGAAAAGGAACCATGGATTGATCTTCTAATGGATCAACATAATCTGGATGCATTTGGTCAGATTTTCGTAGGTTAGTTGTTGTTTTAACTTAAAATTTTGTCCATTTTAAACAAAAGAAAGACACTTTGAGTGATACCGATCACACTGTGCCTCGAATTGAGGATATGTTGACTATTAAATGTCACAAAAGACACATGTATCGTTCTTCTAAAGGATAAACACAATCCTAATTCATTTTGTCGGATTTTCGTAGGTCAGTTGTTGTTTTCACTTAAAATTGTGTCCATTTTAAACAAAAGACAGACACTTTGAGTGATACCGGCCACACCGTGCCTTGGATTTAGTCGGGGTTGACTCTTAAATGTCACCAACGCACCCATGTATTGTTATCATAAAGTATCAACACAATCTGAATGCGTTTGGTCAGATTTCTATAGGTCAGTTGTTGTTTTCACTTAAAATTGTGTCCATTTTAAACAAAAGAGAGACACTTTGAGTGATACTAGCCACACCATGCCTTGGATTGAGGCGGATTTAAATCTTACACATAAAAAAAGACCCATGGATCGTTATCCTAAAGGATCAACATAATCCGAATGAGTTTGGTTGGATTTCTGTTGGTCAGTTGTTGTTTTCACTTAAAATTCTATCCATTTTAAATAAAAGACAGACAGTTTGAGTGATACCGGCCACACCATTCCTCATATTGAGTCATGTTTGACTCTTACATGTCACCAAAACACTCATGGATTGTTATCCTAAAGGATCAACACAATATGAATGTGTTTGGTTGGATTTTTGTAGGTTAGTTGTTGTTTTCACTTAAAATTGTGTCCATTTTAAACAAAAGAGAGACACTTTGAGTGATACCGGCCACACCGTGCCTCGTATTGTGGCAGGGTTGACTATTACACATCAAAAAAGACCCGTGGATCGTTATACTAAAGGATAAACACAATACTAAAGCACTTTTTTGGATTTCCATAGGTCAGTTATTGTTTTCACTTAAAATTGTGTCCATTTTAAACAAAAGACAGACACTTTGAGTGATACCGGCCACACCGTGCCTCAGATTGAGTCGGGGTTGACTTGTACATGTCACCAAATCACCCATGGATTTTTCTTATAAAGGATAAACACAAAAATAATGTTTTTGGTCAGATTTCAGTAGGTCAGTTGTTGTCTTCACTTAAAATTGTGTCCATTTTAAACAAAAGAGAGACACTTTAAGTGATACCAGCCACACTATGCCTCAGATTGAGGCAGGGTCAACTCGTACACATCCCAAAATACCCATGGATATTTCTCTTAAAGAATAAACACAATAAAAATGCTTTTTTTCAGATTTATTTATGTCAGTTGTTGTTTTCACTTAAAATTGTGTCCATTTTAAACAAAAGACAGACACTTTGAGTGATACCAGCCACACCGTGCCTCGGATTGAGTCGGGGTTGACTCATACACATCACCAATGTACCCATGGATCATTATAATAAAGGATTAACACAATCAGAATGTGTTTGGTCATATTTACATAGGTCAGTTGCTGTTTTCACTTAAAATTGTGTCCATTTTAAACAAAAGAGAGACACTTTGAGTGATACCGGACACACCATGCCTCAGATTGAGGCGGGTTGACTCTTACACATCACAAAAGACCCATGGATCGTTCTCCTAAAGGATAAACACAATCCTAATGCATTTTGTCAGATTTTCGTAGGTCAGTTGTTGTTTTCACTTAAAATTGTCTCCATTTTAAACAACAGACAAACACTTTGAGTGATACCAGCCAAACCGTGACTCGTATTGAGTCGGGGTTGACTCATACACATCACCAATGCACCCATGTATCGTTCTTATAAAGTATCAACACAATCCGAATGCGTTTGGTCGGATTTCCGTAGGCCAGTTGTTGTTTTCACTTAAAATTGTGTCCATTTTAAACAAAAGACGGACACTTTGAGTGATACCGGCCACACCGTGCCTCAGATTGAGTTGGGGTTGACTCATACACTTCACCAACACACAAATTGGTTGTTATCAAAAAGTATCAACACAATATGAATGCTTTTGGTCATATTTCCATAGGTCAGTTGTTGTTTTCACTTAAAATTGTGTCCATTTTAAACAAAAGAGAGACACTTTGAGTTATACCGGCCACACCGTGCCTCGGATTGAGGCGGTGTCAACTCTTACACGTCACAAAAGACCCATGGATCATTATCCTAAATGATCAACAAAATACTAATGCATTTGGTCAGATTTCCGTAGGTCAGTTGTTGTTTTCACTTAAAATTGTGTCCATTTTTAACAACAGACAGACACTTTGAGTGATACCGGCCACACTATGCCTCATATTGAGTCAGGGTTGACTCGTACATGTCACAAAAGAACCCATGGATCATTCTCCTAAATGATCAACATAATCTGAAAGCATTTTTTCAGATTTTTGTAGGTCAGTTGTTGTTTTCACTTAAAATTGTGTCCATTTTAAACAAAAGACAGACACTTTAAGTGATACCGGCCACACCGTGCCTCGGATTGAGTCGAGGTTGACTCATACATGTCACGAATGCACCCATGGATCATTATCCTAAAGGATAAACATAATCCGAATTCATTTGGTTGTATTTTCGAAGGTCAGTTGTTGTTTTCACTTAAAATTTTGTCCATTTAAAAAAAAAGACAGACACTTTGAGTGATACCGGCCACACTGTGCCTCGTATTGAGGCAAAGTTGACTCGTACACATCACAAAAGACCCATGGATCATTCTATTAAAGTATCAACACAATCCAAATGCGTTTGGTCAGATTTTCGTAGGTCAGTTGTTGTTTTCACTTAAAATTGTGTCCATTTTAAACAAAAGACAGATACTTTGAGTGATACCGGCCACAACGTACCTCGGATTGAGTCAGGGTTGACTCATACACATCACCAATGATCCCATGGATCATTATAATAAAGGATCAACGCAATCTGAATGAATTTGGTCGGATTTCTATACGTCAGTTGTTGTTTTCACTTAAAATTGTGTCCATTTTAAATAAAAGAGAGACCCTTTGAGTGATACCGTCCAAACCATGCCTCGGATTGAGGCAGGGTTGACTCGTACACATCATAAAGGACTCATGGATCATTCTCTTAAAGTATCAACACAATCCGAATGCATTTGGTTTGATTTACATAGGTTATTTGTTGTTTGCACTTAAAATTGTGTCCATTTTAAACAAAAGAGAGACACTTTGAGTGATACTAGCCACATCGTGCCTCATATTGAGGTGGGGTTGACTTGTACACGTCACAAAAGACCCATGGATAATTCTCCTAAAGGATCAACATAATCCTAATGTAAGGACCCGACCCCAGTTGCCCGGAGCCGGTGCCTTATTTGTTTTCGTTGGCATACAAACAAGGAATAAGCATCCTGAAGGACCAAGTAGATTAGTATTATTGGAAACAAGATACATAAATACTTTCAACATTACATCAAGAAAGGAAATCTAACACTAATTTTATTCCATTAGAAACATCCATGCCTCCTAGATTATGCTTGCAAGTCATTCATAAATTACTTCTTCATATCTTGGGAAAAATGAAACATAAGAAAGGGGTGAGCTCAAATGCTCAATAAGAGTAAACAATACAGCAGAAGATAATATAAACATTATACATGGTGAATAATTGAAAACGCATGCCTTTAGTAATAAACTTGAACACATTATGGCAGGAAAATGAGGTGAGTAAATAATGCCATAATAAAACATAATCATGGGTATTCTATAAATCGAATAACCACATGAAATATCAATAGTTGAACTCATAATTATGGAATTCATAATTTCGGACATTCTGAAACATTTTTTCAAGGCCTCGTCCAAGACGTCTAATGGTTAAGGCCTCGTCCAAAATCCATATCACATTGGGAAATGCCTCGGCCAATTCCACGTCTATTTGTCTCATGAGACCTACCGATGCATCGGGGGGATATAGCGGGACCCACCCATCACATAATAAGTCCAATACATTCCTCATATGAGTAGGGATAAACATAAACAATATATACATTCATACTAAAACTATCTTATGAAATGTAATGAACTTTCCCCAATTATTGAACATAAACACTAACCATTCGGAATAATATGGTGAATGGTTTTAGGACAGATCATCCACAATAGAGTTAGTCATAAACCATTAAATAAAATATGGTATATGACTTCATAAATTATAAAACCCAATAATACCATGTAATCAACAAGAGTGTTGAATTACACAAAAACACTCTTATAAAATCATTAAGTAATTCTTGAGATAAATACTCTTTTATTTTGAAAAGAAGAGTCCTTTTGAAAAATTATTTGTATAAAACCAGAAGTGAGGTAAGATAGTATTTTTATAATAAAATGAGTGATTTTATAAAGATAAAGGTTTCCAAAAACATATCATATAGTTCCCTTGAAAATAGGAAAGAATTTAAGAAATTCCCTTGGATCGGGCTTGTATTTTGGAAACAACTTTGAAAGTTCCTTTAAAAACGTGTAAATATCCATAAAATAAGGAAGGGTTCTGGTTTTTACACATATATATGATACTCACACAGAATATATGATGATTACATAACAATAAATAATAATTTCATTGAGGTAATTAGACAATGAAAGTATCCTGAATGAAAATGGAAGTTCGGGTGGAAAAACTCTTACCTTAACTCCAAACGTGTTCCGATCTTGTAATTAAGCTCCTGGAATATGAAATTATACTTGTTAATAACTTATTTCAGAAATTATTAGACATTTATTTAGTTTACCTTAATTATGGTTAGTTCATTTATGTATTTATTGACAAGTTATTGTATTGAATTTCGTCGTTCTAGAGTGTTCGTTTCCTTTATTTTCATATTCGGTTCACTTGCTTTTAAGTAATGAAGTGGAATGGATGTAAATCTACAGAATTGAAATTAAATATTATTTATGAACATAAAGAATTTTTAATGTCCATTTCTATCATTTGTTTATATGTAATGAGTATGAATCATTAGATGACCATCACTTCGATTATTCGGCGGTATTTGGAATATTATGAACTAGTTTTGTCATATAACTTAATTATATGTACATATTCTGGTTCTTGAATATTAATTAGGTTATAACACATATATTATAGTCTGGTTCAACCATAAATATGGTTTCATGACCAGTAATGAAGAATAAATTGAAGAACGAAACTTCATCGTCCACGAAGGCTATAAACTGGAACCTCATGGACGTTGATTTCGTTTATAAAAATAAAAGGGAGAGAGTAAGAATATTTATGACGGTTCTTCCATTCACATGATATATTTCCAATATATAGATGATACTGGAGTTATAAATATCATTTGGATAGAGGAGGTAAGGAGAGGATAACAAAAGAAGATAAATTTAAATGAAACCAAATGAAAAAGAAGGGTACTTTACCTCTTGAAATAACCTCCTTGAGAAACTCCTTAATGGAAGGGGTTTTGGTATTTTGGAAAGACCAGAAGCTTATTGGATGTGGGTAGAGACTAGGGAAGGTTAATTGGGCATAACTTTGAGGATATTCAAGTCTTATAGGATTTAATAGAAGAGGGAGTGGTGAGGGGTTTTTTATAGTGGAGGAGAGGAGTAAATTTTGAATATTTAATTCATTATTTTATTATTTCTCTTAAGACAACCAATTGTATTGTTTCATGTGACCCCTAATAGTAATAATGGAATGTGAGTTCGAACCAAGTGGTCTTACATCACATATGTTATAACACCACAAGCTTCTGCGGTACGCTTCTCTTTGAATAATACAGTAGCGTGTGTTGTACGCAACTTTGAGTTCTAACACACCACAACCAATCAAACTAGCCGTTATGAATAGTAATACCCACTTTTTGAAATTTTATAAATTTTATATTTAAAAATGGACTTAATTTTTGGATTCAGAATATTGAAATTAGCTTAGGGTGATTTTTTGATATTTTTCTGAAAATATTCAGTTTTTGATGAATAGTGAAAATTACTAAATTTCAATTAAAAACAACTTTTTTAATAAAAATAATTAATAGTGCTAAATTATGAATTTGAATGGTTTGGAAGTATAATTAGATTATATTTTTATCATTTAATACAATTTAGGTCATTATAAGTAATTTCAAATTTAAACTGGACATAAGCAAGTGTCAATCTTTTGATAGTTATTATTTCTTAAAAACATGCTTTTTTGTTTTGACAACGAGAATTAATTTTAAATTAAAATATTTAAATTATGTATTTTGAATTTAGAAAAATTTATTCCATATTTATATTCATGAGGTCCAAATTGTGTAAATAGGTAACTTTTATTTTTATACATTTTGAATAATTACTTCGGTAAATATTTTATTTACCATGGTTAAAGGGTAAATCCGGTAAATAAGTGTAAAAGAATAATATTATAATAATATTAAATTACCCTAAAACGTGTCCTAACCCTATTTTTTGATACATGTCTGACCATTTTCATATTTGGGTCGATTTTGGGACCCCATGGAGCCACTTGTAAGTGATAATGACACTTTATATTAATTAAGTTGAAGTAATACAAAAATGACATAAGCATATATCTTTTAGAAAAAAAATTACATAGGTTTATATATGTTATATTTTCAAATATAAATATTCATTAGAAATATAAAAATATTTAATACATAATGATATTTTATTTATAATTTTTAGACATTTAATAATTAAATTTATTTATGACACAATAATGATGCAATATTTTCCTTATTAATGAAAGAATCAAATAATTGTTATTATAAATGTTAAAATAAATATAATTTGAAAGTTTTGATGACATACACAAATTTTATTGGTTAATATGACATGTTATTATTTCTTAAATTAATTTTTTTAGAATTAATAAATTTTTTATGACTAACAAAAATCAATTATTAAAAAATGTGAAAATTGACATAAAGGAGTTTTTAAAACAAATATTATATTATAAATTGATATAATATTACTAAATATCTAAGGTTCATCCAAATGAATTAAATAATTATATATGTATAATTAATTAACCACTTGGAGTTATCTTAGAAGTTTATAGTAAGTTTATTAACCATATAATATAAAAATACGAGGAGACATGGTAAATGTCAAACTAATTAACTAAGAGATAAAACTAAAAGATAAGGTTAATAAAGTGACCCAAACCTGTCAAAAACCTATTTTTTAGTTTTTTTTTTACCCATAACCATCTTATCCTTGAAATAAATCAGTTTGGAGTCATTATAAACTGAATATGAATTTATTATAAATAATATTTCTAGCTTTTCCTAAGGTGCCCCTCACCCCTCTTATAAAAGGGCACTCCCCCTTCTATATAATTCACACCTTCAAAGCATTTTTTCTTGGACAAAGTCTGCCCAAATATTCTCTAAACTTCCCTCACTTCATCCTAGAGGACCTCCTTTAGTCATAAATCCAACTTAAGGAGCCCTTTTGATCAAATCAAAAAGAAGAACCCGAAGAAGAGGTAATGATTTCACCACCCTCTTTCAAGTTCCTTTCTTCTTACACTTCTTCTTTCTTTGTTATTTACATTATAAAATAATAACTCCAGTATCTTCTATATATAGTGATGTTATTATAAATATGGTACAACCATATTCATTATTCTATCCATCCTTTGAATGACATGTCACCATACGTGCGTACGTACGGCCTACCGTCTCCACGTCGTGGTGTAATTGTTGTTCAATATATTATTATTTGGATGGGTATAATAATGATGTTTAATTAATGTAAATAATAAATATAACATAATAATTATTCTGTATATATGATATACCATCCAATTATATATTATTTTAATATCAAAAGAATGATATTGTCGCTCGTGCGTACATACGGATTACCGTATCCACAAATGTGATGTGATTCATTCCCCATCATATCCATTAAAGACTAAATTTCATTTTAGGATTAAAAATAATGTTTATAGACATTATATAATTCTATATATGAATAAGATACATCCGATCCATAACAAATATGGCTCACATAATAAAGAATATAAAGGAAAAAGAACCCGTTAACACCCAAAATGAGGATAATACTAAGATATTATCAACAAATCAATGTTAAAAGATCATATATGATATCATATTAATGTATATTATTATTGTATAATTCAATAACAATTATTTCACCATTATACAGGAGGTTAACCTACCCTCGACCAAGGAAAAAGTACAAAGTAAGGGGTTTTTTATCTCACTTTTAATTCCGTGAGATTTCCATTGTTCACCACTTATTTATTGCATATGGTGTGTGTACTTCCAATGATGGTATTCATTGTGTAATATAATTTAATTTATGTATATTTACATCGTCATTGTATTATCCTTCTTTCATGGGTGTATGTTTCGTAAGTTACCAAATCGATAAGGGAATTTGAAATTTCAATTTCCACTCATTTGGCTTTACGCATACTTCATTGATTATTTTACTCTAAGATTATGTGTAGAATCACTATTAATTTGGTTATGTCATAATATCCACTCCCCTTTATGTAGATATACTTTTTATACACATAATCACTCCATTTATAAATTCTCAAGTCGTCGATATGAACTTGATAAGAGTAATTTTAACTCAATCTCCATTTATTGAGTTAAACATCCAATTCATTGGTGTTGTCTTTACAAGAATATATGTGAATGTCCTATGATTGATTTAAACTTAATATCCAATAATATTGAGTGTATTTATATTTGTCACACATAATTAGGTCGTTGATTTATCCTTAACCTAAGGATACGGTCTTTATAAGAGATTTCATCTCAAATTACATTCCATTGAGACTTCTTTGTTGTTATACACCAAATCACTTTTATATGGTCTATATATTTTACTTTGACATAGTATATCATGAATCCCTTTATTCTCATGATATTAAAATTTTTTTATTACCTCAATTATTTGTATTCAGGTGTCTCTCTTTTGGTTAGGAACTCTAACTAAAATATCATTTTAAATGTAATAAATATTTATTATTCCAAATATTTCTCATTAATGTCCATGTTTTAAAAATGGTTTTAAGTATTTATTTATATGGACATTGAAGTTTTAAAATTAAAATTCCTTTTAAAAAATTTCAAAGTGGTATGGGACACTTTGATTCAAACATCTATTTTTAAATGGCTTCTTGACAAATAGTGTGACTTTTAAATGATTTCAAGAAAAAGGGGGATATTTCTCTCTAATAGTTTTGATGATTATTTTCATCTATGTCAATATACTTTATTTTTCTCAATTGAGGTTAATCTGATACAATAAAATCTTCCATATTGTATCGAATGAGTTATGTTTGACTGTGGATGTGCTATTTTTATACCATTCATGGTTTGTGGATAAAGTATTGAGATTTCGTATGCTAGTTTTAATACGAATGTGTATGTTATGTTTCAAAATTTTTATATGAGGAATGCATTCGACTTAGTAAGTTACGGGTGGATCCCTCTATAGCTCCCCGATGCATCGGTAGGTCTCATGAGACAAACTAGTGTCGTGGCACAAGGCCCTGACAAAATCTTATTTGTAGTCTTGGCACAAGGCCTTGACTATATGGTTATGATAGTCTGGAATTATGCATTCCATCATTATGAAAGTGGTTATTGATATTGCATGTGATTATTCGATTAGTAGAATATCCATGTGAATAATTAAATGACATTATTTCATTTTATTTCTGCCATATTATGCTGAAGTTCAAGTTTAAAAGGCCTTTGTTTTATTTATACATTGCCTTAAATTTTTATGCTTATTTATGAAAGTTTCCGCTATATTATTATCCTTACTAGGAATCTGAGCTCACCCCTTTCTATGTTTTATTTTTTCTAGGATGTGAAGAATTATTTTATGAATGACCTACATGGATAGTATGAGGGGATATGAGTGTGGTCTATGGAGACAAGATGTTTTTTTAGTTTTTCACTTAATCATGTAATGTAAGACTTATGAATGTATCTAGTGTTTCCAAGGCTACTAAACTAATCGGTCTTTCGAGACATGATCTTTTGTGATCATGCTAATGTTCCGTAATAATGCACCAACTCTGGGTAACCAGGGTCAGGGCGTTATAGTTGGTATCAAAGGAAGTTTAGTACAAACCTTGGAAACTAGATTTAGATAAACTTTGATTAGAGCTCATAGACCTAAGATAGAATTTTAGGATTAGTATAGAAGAACTTACTAGAATTGTGGTATTGTATAGATTTTGTGAGTTTTCCATGCAATACATCCCTGTCTGGATACGAGAAGGTAGAGGCGACTCTGGCACAGATATACCTAGGGGTAAAACCTGAAAACACTGCTTTTAGCTAGACTCAAACGGGAACTGGTGCATGACAACGGGCCTTGCTGCACTCTTGGTTACAACACTCCCGGGGGATATGCTTAGGATAATTTACATTTTCTTTACAAATATATTTGAAGTATTTTAATATAAGATGAGAATAATTGGCCTTGGTTAATCCTAAGGTGTTTCAAATTAAGAATATGATGTCATGATATTATCTAAATGATTTTATGAATATTGTTACTCACACAATTCTTTCTGGTTTTAGTCAATGGATGGATTACAAGGAATTCATAGTAACTTTGAGAATGATGTACAATGTGGGAATGGTGGTGGAAATGAGCAAAAAAATGGAATGTTGATAGGCGTAAAAGATATCGTGTTCATTCCAAATAAATTTTCCAAAAATATGATCAACAACGTATATATTAACCAACTACCGGACTCAATAAAGAAGAAAAAGGCGATGAATGATAAGAGCTCCAGCAGTGGAGACCATGGAGAAAATAATCCTCAATTTCCATCATGCAGGAAATGTGGAAGGAGACACCCAGGAAAGTGTCTCAATAGAACAAATAAATGCTTTACGTGTGGGAAAGAAGGACATAAAATGAAGAATTACTGAGGAAAAATGAAGAGTATTATGGAAGAAAATAAAAATGGTCCCAAGAATCCATTTACAGTCATTTTCTGTAAATGTAGGGGACCTGGCCATTACATGAGTGAATGACCTACTCTATAGGATATTTTCTTGGTCAAAGAAAAATCTATGTGGAAATAAATGGTTGGAGAAATGTTTAAAAGTATTAGTTCTCCTTGTTGATGGGATTACTTTGGAATAATTTTCTCTTGTATTTGTAACCCTACAGTTTTCCATGTGAGAATGATATTTAAGGAAGGATTATCTTTTCTATTGTGGATATAGTTATAAATAACCATTTGGTTTTATAGGATCTTTGGGTTTGAGGAAATTACAAGTTATTATATTTTGGGATGAAAATGCAAGGTATGAGATAACATTTGTGGTTAAATTATTTTATGGTTAATTTGAGGAATTTATCCCATTTTGGTAATTTTATAAAATATTGTTTTTGAAAAAGGACAACACGCAGACCATGTGACAACCCATCGCGTCAGAAAAAGATATGGGAATCAAACCCACAACCAAAGTGTGATTGGGATTTATTGCCTACCACTGGACTACGTGAAGTCCCTAGTTAGTGTGACTAATTATTTTTAGTTAAATGATTTTATTGATCAATAATAAGTTGATTTGGGATCTTATTTCTTATCAAATGAATACCCTTAGTATAGGAAAATGATTTGGTGATTAAGTGATAAATGTTATTTTGGAAGATGTTCACTTTGTTGGGAACACTATATGCCCAAGGAAAATAGAATACTATGGGATTTCATTAGAGGAGTAATGGTGGATTTTTATCTTTGTTTTTATAATGGATTTATAGTGATTTGGGTTATTTATGGCAATGACTAACCTATAATAGAGAATATGTGATTAGGTTAATTACTTTTAAGTATGTGACTTTAAGAGTAGTTGATGTCATTTGGAGATACCATTTAACGTGGAAGACTACATAACCAAATTCTTCTAAGTTTTGGGTTTCAATATTATTTTGGATTATATTGAAGGATTTTAAGGACAATTGTTTATTGAATTCTTTTTATTTAACTTTGGGGTATTGTTGGTTTAATTTTAGAAATTAAGATTAGTGTTTATTTCTCTAATGGAATAACCTTTTGGGGGATCATCAAATCTTATAATAACCGTTTTGGTTTTGATTAATCTCTAACGAAAAGGTAAATATATAGTTTATCATTCGTGGATCATGTGATTCTATAAGAAGTTTATTCTAGCTCTTCTAGTGTGACCAAGTATTCTGGAATACTCATCGTTTAAAAATGAGTTAGTAGTAGAAATTTATTAAATAATGAAACTTTACTTAAAAAGTAAGTATATCTCTTTATGTTCTTAGTCAATCTCAGAAATGAATTCCTCATTTTTATGTAATGTAACTTAAAAATAAAAAATAAAAATGTTGTTCGTTTACTTTTCCTACTGGGAAATTAATGACCGTTTGTCACATCACAAGTTTGTGGTTTTCTTATTGTTAAATTTCTCATGATCATGTTTTCTATCCCTCTCCATCATAACTTGACACTTATTTTATCATCCATATCCATGTTTTTCTACATGGAATCCTAGTATAGGTTATCTCGGGTGACCTTTGTACTTCTCTTTCTTTCTTTTAAAGTGATAGTTTTATTGACTCTTTTTCTGATGTGGGAATTTCCATTATATTCCCAAGCCCAATTTTAAAAATTTAAAGGACACAATTTATTGAAGTAGGGGATAATGTAACACCCCAAGCTTCCACAGTACACTTCTCTTTGAATAATATAGTAGTGTGTGTTGTACACAACTTCAAGTTCTAACACACCACAACCAATCAAATTAGCCGTTACGAATAGTAATACCCACCTTTTGAAATTTTATAAATTTTATCTTTCAAAATGGACTTCAATTTTGGACTCAGAATATCGAAATTAGCTTAGGGTGGATTTTTGATATTTTTCTGAAAACATTCAGTTTTTGATGAATAGTGAAAATCACTAAATTTTAATTAAAAACAACTTTTTCAATCGAAATAATTAATAGTGATAAATTATGAATTTGAATGGTTTGGAAGTATAATTAGATTATATTTTTATCATTTAATACAATTTAGGTCATTATAAGTAATTTCACATTTAAACTGGACATAAGCAAGTGCCAATCTTTTGATAGTTATTATTTCTTAAAAACACGTTTTTGGTTTTGACAACGAGAATTAATTTTAAATTAATTTCTGCCACTTATGTGTTTTGAATTTAGAAAAATAGATTCCATATTTATATTCAGGAGTTATAAATTATGTAAATAGGTAACTTTTATTTTTAGACATTTTGAATAATTACTTCGGTAAATATTTTATTTACCATGGTTAAAGGGTAAATCCGGTAAATAAGGGTAAAAAAATTATATTATAATAATATTAAATTACCCTAAAACGTGTCCTAACCCTATTGGTTGATACATGTCCGACCATGGGTATCTTTGGGTCAATTTTGGGACCCCATGGAGCCACTTGTAAGTGATAATGACATTTTATATTAATTAAGTTAAAGTAAATACAAAAATGACATAAGCATATATCTTTTAGAAAAACATTTTTTACATAGGGTTATATATGTTATATTTTCGACTATAAATATTAATTATAAATATAAGAAGATTTCCTACATAATGGTATTTTATTTATAATTTTTAGACATTTAATAATTAAATTTATTTATGACAAAATAATGATGCAGTATTTCCCTTATTAATGAAAGAATCAAATAATTGGTATTATAAATGTTAAAATAAATATAATTTGAACGTTTTTATGACATACACGAATTTTATTGGTTAATATGACATGTTAGGATTTCTTAAATGAATTTTGTTTTAATTAATAAAGTTGTTAAGACTTTAACAAAAATCAATTATTAAATAGTGTCATAATTGACAAAAAGGAGTTTTTAAAACAAATATTATATTATAAATTGATATAATATTCCTAAAAATATAAGGTTTGTCCAAATGAATTATATAATGATAGTTTTATCATTAATGAACCACTTTGGGGTATATTAGAAGTTTATAGTAAGTTTATTAACCATATAATATAAAAATACAAAGAGACATGGTAAATGTCAAACTAATTAACTAAGAGATAAAACTAAAAGATAAGGTTAATAAAGTGACCCAAACCTGTCTAAAACCTATCTGTTGAGTTGTTTTTGACCCATCCCCACCTTATCCTTTAAATAAATTAGTTTTGAGCCATTATAAACCGAATATGAATTTATTATAAAATAATATTTCTAGCTTTTCCTAAGGTGCCCCTCACCCCTCTTATAAAAGGGAACTCCCCCTTCTCTCTAATTCACACCTTAAAAGCCCTTTGGCTCAGCCAAACCCTGCCCAAATATTCTCTAAACTTCCCTCAATTCATCCTAGAGGCCCTCCTTTGGTCATAAAGTCAACTTAAGGATCCATTTTGATCAAATCAAAAGGAAGAACCCAAAGAAGAGGTAATGATTTCACCACCCTCTTTCAAGTTCCTTTCTTCTTTCTTTGTTATTTCAGTTATAAAATAATAAATCCAGTATCTTATATATACTTTGATGTTATTATAAATATCGTATAACCATATTCAGTATTCTATCCATCCTTTGAATGACATGTCACCATATGTGTGTACGTACGACCTACCGTATCCACGTCGTGGTGTAATTGTTATTCAATATATTATTATTTGGATGGGTATAATAATGATTTGTAATTCATGTAAATAATAAATATAACATGATAATGATTATGTATATATTATATAACATCCAATTATATATTATTTTAATATCAAAAGAATGATATTGTTGCTCGTGCGTACGTACAGATTACCGTCTCCATGAACGTGATGAGATTCATTCCCCATCATATCCATTCAAGACTAAATTTCATTTGATGATTAAAAATAATGTCTAGAGACATGATATAATTCTGGATATGAATAATATACATCCCATCCATAACAAATATGGCTCACATAACAAATAATATAAAGGAAAACGAATCTGTTAACACCCGAAACGACGATAATACTAAGGTATTATCAACAAATCAATGTTAAAAGATCATATATGATATCATATTAATGTATATGATTCTTGTATAATTAAATAAAAATTATTTCACCATTATACAGGAGTTTAACCTACCCTCGACCAAGGAAAAAGTACAAAGTAAGGG
This sequence comes from Viscum album, assembly GCA_963277665.1. Lineage (NCBI taxonomy): Eukaryota > Viridiplantae > Streptophyta > Magnoliopsida > Santalales > Viscaceae > Viscum > Viscum album. Next base: position 88,262,678 of record OY728135.1, on the reverse strand, counting down.
GTTTCTTATCTCACTTTTAATTCCGTGAGATTTCCATTGTTCACCACTTATTTATTGCATATAGTGTGTGTACTGCCCATGAATGTATTAATTGTGTAATATACTTTAATTTATGGATATTTGCATCATCATTGTATGATCCTTCTTTCATGGGTGTATGTTTCGTAAGTTACCAAATCGATAAGGGAATTTGAAATTTCAATTTCCACTCATTCAGCTTTACGCATACTTCATTGATTATTTTACTCTAAGATTATGTGTGGGATCACTATTCATTTTCTTATGTCATAATTTCCAATCATATTTCTGTAGATATAATTTTTATACACATAATCACTCCATTGATAAATTCTCAAGTCGTCGATATAAACTTGATAAGAGTAATTTTAACTCAATCTCCATTTATTGAGTTAAACATCCAATTCATTGGTGTTGTATTTACAAGAATATGTGTGAATGTCCTCTGATTGATTTAAACTGAATATCCAATCATATTGAGTGTATTTATATTTTTCACACATAATTATGTCGTTGATTTATCCTTAACCTAAGGATACAATCTTTATAAGAGATTTCATCTCAAATTAAATTCCATTGAAACTTCTTTGTTGTTATACACCAAATCACTTTTATATGGTGTATATATTGTACTTTGACATAGTATATCATGAATACCTTTATTATCATGATATTAAAAAGTTTTTATTACCTCAATTATTTGTATTCAAGTGTCTCTATTTTGGTTAGAAACTCTAACTAAAATATCATTTTAAATGTTTTAAAGATTTATTATTCTAAATATTTCTCATTAATGTCCATGTTTTAAAAATGGTTTAAAGGATTTATTTATATTGACATTGAAGTTTTAAAATTAAAATTCATTTTAAAAAGTTTCAATGTGGTATGGGACGCTTTGATTCAAAAATCTATTTTTAAATGGATTCTTGACAAATAGTGTGACTTTTAAATGATTTCAAGAAAACGGGGGATATTTCTCTCTAATAGTTTTGATGATTATTTTCATCTATGTCAATATCCTTCATTATTCTCGATTGAGGTTAATCTAATATAATAAAATATTCCATATTGTATCGAATGAGTTATGTTTGACTGTGGATGTGCTATTTTTATACCATTCATGGTTTGTGGATAAAGTATTGACATTTCGTATGCTAGTTTTAATACAAATGTGTATGTTATGTTTCAAACTTTTCATATGAGGAATGCATTGGACTTAGTAAGTGATGGGTGGAGCCCGCTATAGCTCCTTGATGCATCGGTAGGTATCATTAGACAAACTAGTGTCTTGCCACAAGGCCTTGAGAAAATATTATTTTTAGTCTTGGCACAAGGCCTTGACTATGTGGTTATGATAGTCTAGAATTATGCATTCCATCATTATGAAAGTGGTTATTGATATTGCATGTGATTATTCAATTATTAGAATATCCATGTGAATAAGTAAATGGAATTATTTCATTTTATTTCTACCATATTATGTTAAAGTTCAAGTTTAAAAGGCTTTTGTTTTAGTTATACATTGCCTTATATGTTTATGCTTATTTATGAAAGTTTCCGCTATATTGTTATCCTTACTGGTCATCTAAGCTCACCCCTTTATATGTTTTATTTTTCCTAGGATGTGAAGAAGTATTTTATGAATGACCTGTAGGGATAGTATGAGGGGATATGAGTGTGGTCTATGGAGACAAGATGTTGTTTTAGTTTTTCACTTAATCATGTAATGTAAGACTTATGAATGTATCTAGTGTTTCCAAGGCTACTAAACTAATCGGTCTTTCGAGACTTGATCTTTTGTGATCATGTCAATGTTACATAATAATTCAAAGACTCTGGGTAACCGGGGTCAGGGCATTATATATGATGTCATAATTAGTGTATTTAACTGATAATTTGTATATACGGTATTTTATCATATTTCACTATTCATCAAAAATTCTAGAATTTTAGAAAAATCCCAAAAATTCACCCATACCATTTTTCGAAATGTATATTTAAAAAGTGAAATCCATTTTTCAAAAATAATTTTCTAAATATTATTAATTTAATTTTTAAATAAGGTCATAGTTAATTCGAAAAATAACAATCTTTAAGTGCAATTAGTTTTATATGACATTGAAAAATTAATTAAGATCTCAATATCATATTTCCTTAAGAAAATAAAATAATAATATTATTTACTATTAAAGGGTCATATTACTATTCATATTACTATTCATATTACTATTAATAAGTGTATGTTACTATTCACCAAAAATCAAGTTTGTTCTATCAGACTCCAAATGACTTACTGAACACAACTCTAGATGACCATTTTTCGAAATTCAAAACATAGAAGAGGAAAAGTTGTGTTTATAAAATTGCATTCTATATTTATTTTCAAAACCTTGGGGTGTTACATTCTCCCCTCCTTACAAAAATTTCATCCTCGAAATTCATAGAATATTACCTAAAAAGATTCGGGTATGTCTTTAACATAAGCTCCTCAGGCTCCCATGTTGCTTCGTCCCTCTTATGGTTCCTCCATAGAACTTTTACCAGTCGATTCATCCTATTTCTCAATACTTGTTCTCTAGTATCAAGAATCTTGATAGGCTCTTCACAGTAAGATAGATCGGGCTCAAGTTCCAATTCTTCATAAGTGAGTACATGTGTTGGGTCTGGCATGTACTTTCTTAACATTGACATGTGGAACACATTGTGAACCTTGGAGAGACTTGGCGGAATTTCCAAACGGTAAGATATGGCTCCAATTCGGTCCAAGATTTCAAAAGGTTCGATGTACCTAGGACTTAATTTTCCCTTCTTACCGAATTGTATTATACCCTTCTATGGAGATATCTTTAAGAAAATGTGATCACCTTCTTGAAACTCCAAATCCTTCCTTCGGTTATCTGCATAACTCTTTTTCCTACTTTGAGCTATTTTGATATGGTTCTGGATAATCTTCACCTTTTCCATTGTTTCTTCAACAAGTTTTGGGCCCACGAGATTTCTTTCACCAACATCATCCCAGTAAGTTGGTGTACGACATCGCCTCCCATATAATCCTTCATAGGGTGTCATCTGTATACTTGAATGGAATCTATTTTTGTAGGAAAATTATAAGAGAGGTGAATACTAGTCCCACATGCCTTGAAAATCAAGTGAACAAGACCTCAACATGTCTTCCAATGTTTGAATTGTCTGTTCCAATTGTCCATCAGTTTGTGGATGGTAGGCAGTGCTCAAACGAAGATCAGTATCTAGGGCCTTCTGAAGACTTTTCCAGAATCTTGATGTAAAATGTGGATCACGATAAAAAACAATCGATAGGGGTACTCCATGAAGTCTCACAACTTCATTAACATATAGTATTTCTAGACGTTCAAGTGGTATATCTTCTCTTATAGAAAGAAAATGTGCTGACTTGGTAAGACGATCAACAATGACCCATATTGCATCGTTCCTTCTAGGAGTCATTGGTAGTCCCATGAAAAAATCCATAGTGATATTATCCCATTTCCACTCAGGTATGGGAAGGGGTTTCAATACTCCTCCAGGTTGTTGCCTTCAGGCTTTCACTTGTTGACAAACCATATATCTTGACACAAAATTAGAAATCTCCATCTTTATGTTGTCCCACTAAAAATGTTCCTTCAAATCTCTATACATCTTAGTGCTACCAGGGTGTATAGAGAAATTGGAACTATGAGAATCATCCAACAATTCCATTTTTAGATCAGGTATATCGAGAAAACAAAGTCTCTTGCCAAATTTCAAAATTCCATCTTCATATACGAAGTCACTCAATCTCCCATAATTCACAACTTTAACCTTCTTTTGAAACTCCTCATCATCAGCCTGAGAATTTTTTATCCTTTCTAGTAAAGATAGTTTGGAAACCATTTGAAAAATCATTGATGTTTCACCTTCCATGGCTATTTCAATATCCATCTTTACTAGATCCATGAAAATAGGATGCCTTTCAACTATCATCTTGCTCAAAACTCCATGATCCTTTTTGCTCAAGGCATCTGTCACCTTATTTGCTTTTCCTGAGTGGTAGTGTATCGTGCAATAATAATCCTTGAGTAGTTCAAGCCATCTCCTTTGCCTCATGTTGAGTTCTTTCTGTGAGAAAATATACTTCAAACTCTTGTGATCAGTATAAATCTCACATTTTTCACCATAGAGATAATGTCTCCATATCTTGAAAGAAAATATTACAACAGATAACTCAAGATCATGAGTAGGATAGTTTTTCTCATGAATTTTTAGTTTTTTGATGCATAAACAATAACCCTATCATTTTGCATAAGGACACAACCAAGTCCTTTCTTTGAAGCATCGCTATAAATAACAAACCCATCATTCCCTGATGGTAGAGTCAATATAAGAGCATTGAATAATATTCTATTCAGTTCTTCAAAACATTTTTCAAAATCTTTTGTCCAAACAAATTTAACACCTTTACATGTGAGCTTCGTTAGTGGGTTAGCCAGTCAGGTAAAATTCTGCATGAAACGTCGATAACCTGCTAAGCCAATAAAACTGCATACCTCAGTTATGTTTGTTGGTGTGGGACAATGTTGGATTGCCTTTGCCTTTGCAGGATCAACTAGGATTCCATACTTAGAGACAATATGGCCAAGAAAATAAATCTCCTAAATCCAGAATTCACACTTCCTAAACTTCCCATATAATTCATGTCTTCTAAGAGTCTTCAGGATAATGCGCAAGTGATTTTCATGATCTTCGTTTCTTTTGGGGTATACCAAGATATCATAAATAAATACCACTAAAAATCATCGAGATATTCCTTGAAAACTCTATTCATTAGATACATGAAGACAGAGGGTGCATTAGTCAATCCAAAAGGCATTATTGTAAACTCGTAATGCCCATACCTGGTCCGAAATGTTGTCTTTGGAATATCTTCCTTCCTCACACGCAACTGATTATATCCAGATCGAAGATCAATCTTCGAAAAGTATTGAGCTCCATGTAGTTGGTCAAATAAATCATCAATGCGAGGTAGAGGATACTTGTTATTTATTTTTATAGCATCGATCACCCTGTAGTCGATACATAACCTCATAGATCCATCTTTCTTCTTAACAAAAAGGACAGGGGATCCCCATGGAGAAACACTAGGGAGAATAAATACCTTATTACTCAATTCCTCTAGTTGTTTCTTTAGTTCCAATAATTCCACAGTGGACATTATATAAGGGGTATTCGATATGGGATTTGAACCAGGAATTAAATCAATGGAAAACTCAATTTATTGTTCTAGAGGATTTCCAGGTAAATCTTCTGGAAACACATCAACATATTCTCTCACAATAGGTACATCCTCTATTTGAACATTCCTTTCCTCACCCATATTTATTTCATTCTCTTCCTCCCCAATAATTGAATTTAGTTGAGCTACTGGGGGTGGATCTAGATAATAATCAGGTGGTGATGATTATGCTCTAAAGATAAAGTGTTCTTTATCATCGTCATCAAAAATCGTAACCTCCTTCTTCTTACAATAAAATTTTTCATCATGGTCTAAAAGCCAATCCATACCAAGGATTATATCAAATTAAATCATGAGTATGATGATAAGATTAGAAGATAAAGAACATTTATATTCCTTAATGGGAACTGATTCACAGAACTTTGTAGCAATGATACTTCCCTTAGGAGTTTTGACTGAAAACTCCCTTGTTAAACCAAATTGGAAATTTCTAATTTTCTCAGAAAACTGGGAAGATATGAAACAATGCAATGATCCAAAATCAAATAAATCATTGACTAAACTTGAGGAAACAATTAAAGTACCTGGAACCACGTCATTAGGAACTTCAACCTCTGCAGTTGTGATTTAATAAGCTTGTCCCTGATCCCTTGGCCTTTTCTATTGCATATTTTCTTGATGTTTTGGACAATCATTAGCATAGTGTCCCATCTCCTGACAACTATATCACCAAACATCATTGGCTTCCTTATTGCCCTTGTAATCGCCAGTAAGATTGCCTCTCTGACCACATTTTTAGCATACTCCTCTTCTTTTTAAGCACTCACTAGGGTGTTTCCTTCCAAAATTGTCACATGGTGGAAATTCAACTCTTCCCTTCTTCCCTGTTTCTTTATTTCCTTTCCCAGGGTTTTCAGCAGCCCTCTTCTTTTCTTGTTTTCCCTTAAATTCATAAGACTTAGAGAATTCTTTTTCTGTCTTGATGACACATGAAACTATATCCTCATATGATGAAAAAATTTGGGAGACTAGTGCCCACCGGAGGAATGGATTTAGGCCATCAAAGAATCGATCAATTTTTCTATTTGGATTTCGTATGTAGTCTATAACATGTCTTGCTAATCTTGTGAAGTTAGCTTCATAACTTGCAACATTATCATCTTCCTTCTGCCTCAGATTCAAGAATTGTCTCTCCATATCTGCTCGCTGCTCACGAGAGAAATATTTTTCTAAGAATATTTCCTTAAAATCCCTCCATTACATCTCTTCTATTTCCTCCTCCTCCTTTGTGTTTTGGATTAATGACCACCACTGATCCACATCTCCTGATAGACGATATAATTCCATGACAACCTTCTCTCTTTCATTACATCCCAAGGTAAGAAATATCTTCTCAAGGGAACATATCCACTGCTCTGCTACAAATGGGTTTTTAGTCCCGTTGAATGATGGAGGCTGTTGTTGCATAAAGCGATCTAGCATGGCTCCTCCACGTGGTGGATCCGGATGCTCCATATGGGTAAGGTTATTATTCATAACCTGAGTATGTTGTCCCAGTATATTTATGAGTTTCTTAGCACCAGTCACAACACCAGATCCAACATCATTATCTTGCGTCGGAGGAAAATCCCTACAGGGACACGTGCATTTGTGTGATTTCCATTCCGTCCACTAGGTGCCATATCTAGATAATGGCATACACTAGATTAGGTTATGAATCATAATGTATAATCTTAACTTAAAAATACTTAGAAAAATTGAGATCCTACGCATGGATAATCCCATATTCACAAATATGGTTTCTTTGAGGAATATTTTACATTTCAATCCTTCATAATGGCTTGTAAAGAAAATGTGAATTATCCTAAGAATATTCCCCAGGAGTGTCGTAACCAAGAGTGCAACAAGGCCCATTGTCGTGCACCAGTTCTCGTTCGAGTCTAGCTCAAAGAGGTGTTTTCGGGTTTTACCCCTAGATACATCTATGCCAGAGCCGCCTCTACCTGCTCATATCCAGAAAGGGATGTATTGATTGAAAGATCCACATAATCTATTCCTTACCAAAATACCAGGATGTTATTGTATGTATATCCTAAAATACTAACTTAGGGACTCTTCCCTAATTCTATGTTTTCTAAATCTAGTTTCCAAGTATTCTACTAAACTTCCTCTGATACCAACTGTAAGGACCCGACCCTAGTTGCTTGGAGCCGGTGCCTTATTTGATTTCGTTGGCATACGAACAAGGAATAAGAATCCCGAAGGACCAAGTAGTTTAGTATTATTGGAAACAAGATACATAAATACTTTCAACATTACATCAAGAAAGGAAATACAACACTAATTTTATTCCATTAGAAACACCCATGCCTCCTAGATTATGCTTGCAAGTCATTTATAAATTACTTCTTCATATCCTGGGAAAAATGAAACATAAGAAATGGGTGATTTCAAAATCTTAGTAAGAGTAATAAATATATCTGAAGATAATATAAACATTAGACATGGTGAATAATTGAAAACACATTCCTTTAGTAATAAATTTGTACACATTATGGCAGGAAAATGAGCTGAGTAAATAATGTCATAATAAAACATAATCATGGGTATTCTACTAATCGAATAACCACATGAAATATCAATATCTGAACTCATGATGATGGAATGAATAATGCCGGATATTATGAATCATTTTTTCAAGGCCTCGGCCAAGACGTCTAATGATTAAGGCCTTGGCCAAAATCCATATCACATTGGGAAAGGCCTCGGCCAATTCCACGTCTATTTGTCTCATGAGACCTACCGATGCATCGAGGGGATATAACAGGCCCCACCCATCACATAATAAGTCCAATGCATTCCTCATATGAGCGGGGATAAACATAAACAACATATACATTCATATTAAAACTATCATATGAAATGTAACAAACATTCCCCAATTATTGAACATAAACACTAACCATTCAGAATAATATGGTGAATGGTTTTAGGAAAGATCATCCAGAATGGAGTTAGTCATAAACAATTAAATAAAATATGGTATATGACTTCATAAATTATTAAACCCAATAATACCATGGAATCAACAAGAGTGTTGAATTACACGAAAACACTCTTATAAAATCATTAAGTAATTCTTGAGATAAATACTCATTTATTTTGAAAAAAAACATTTATTTTAGAAAAATATTTGTATAAAACCATAAGTGAGGTAAGATAGTATTTTCATAATAAAATTAGTGATTTTATAAAGATAAAGGTTTCCAAAAACATATCATAGAGTTCCCTTGAAAATAGGAAAGAATTTGAGAAATTCCCTTGGATCGGGCTTGTATTTTGTAAACAACTTTGAAAGTTCCTTTAAAAACGTGTAACTATCCATAAAATAAGGAAGGTTTCTGGTTTTTAAACATATATATGATACTCACACAGAATATATGATGAGTAAATAACAATAAATAATAATTTCATTGAGGTAATTAGACAATGAAAGTATCCCGAATGAAAAATGGAAGTTCGGGTGGAAAAACCCTTACCTTAACTCCAAACGTGTTCCGCTCTTGTAATTAACCTCATGGAATATGAAATTATACTTGTTAATAAATTATTTCAAAACCTATTAGAAATTTATAGTTTACCATAATTATGGTTAGTTCATTTATGTCTTTATTGACAAGTTATTGTATTGAATTTCGTCGTTTTGGAGTGTTCGTTTCCTTTATTTTCATATTCGGTTCACTTGCTTTTAAGTGATGAAGTGGAATGGATGTAAATATCCATAATTGAAATTAAATATTATTTATGAACATCTAGAATTGTTAATTTTCATTTCTATCATTTGGTTACATGGAATGAGGATGAATCATTAGATGACTATCACTTCGATTATTCGGCGGTATTTGGAATATTATGAACTAGTTTTGTCATATAACTTAATTATATGTACATATTCTATTTAATGAATATTAATTAGGTTATAAAACATATATTATAGTCTGTTTCAACCATAAATATGGTTTCATGACCAGTAATGAAGAGGAAATTGAAGAACGAAACTTTGTCATCCATGAAGGCTATAAATTGGAACCTCATGGAAGTTGATTTCGTTTATAAAAATAAAAGGGAGAGAGTAAGAATATTTATGATGGTTCTTCCATTAACATGATATATTTCTAGTATATAGATGATACTAGAGTTATCACGATCATTTGGACAGAGGAGGTGAGGAGAGTATAACAAAAGAAGATAAATTGAAATGAAACCAAATGAAAAAGAAGGGTACTTTACCTCTTGAAATAACCTCCTTGAGAAACTCCTTAAGGGAAGGGGTTTTGGTCTTTTAGAAAGACCATAAGATTCTTTGACGTGGGGAGAGACTAGGTAAGGGTAATTGGGCATAACTTTTAGGAGCTTCAAGTCTTAGAGGAGTGAAGAGAAGATGGAGTGGTGAGGGGTTTTTTATAGTGGAGGAGAGGAGTAAATTTTGAATATTTAATTCATTATTTTATTATTTCCCTCAAGACAACCAATAATATTGTTTTATGTGACCCCTAATAGTAATAATGGCTTGTGAGTTCGAACCAAGTGGCATTACATCACATATGATGTCATAATTAGTGTTTTTAACTGATAATTTGTATATATGATATATTATCGTATTTCACTATTCATCAAAAATTCTAGAATTTCAGAAAAATCCCAAAAATTCACCCCTACCATTTTTCGACGTGTATAATTCAAAAGTGAAATCCATTTTTTGAAGATAATTTTCTAAATATTATTAATTTAATTTTTAAATAAGGTCATAGTTAATTCGAAAAATAACAATCTTGAAGTGCAATTAGTTTTATGTGACATTGAAAAATTAATTAAGATCCCATTATCATATTTCCTTAATAAAATAAAATAATAGTATTATTTACTATTCAAAGGGAATATTACTATTCATATTACTATTCATAAGGGTATGTTACTATTCACCAAAAATCAAGTTTGTTCTATCAGACTCCAAATGACTTACTGAACACAACTATAGATGACCATTTTTCAAAATTCAAAACATAGAAGAGGCAAAGTTATATTTATAAAATTGAATTCTATATTTATTTTAAAAACTTGGGGTGTTACACCGAATGTGTTTGGTTGGATTTCTGTAGGTCATTTGTTGTTTTCACTTAAAATTCTATCCATTTTAAACAAAAGATAGACACTTTGATTGATACCGGCCACACCGTGCCTCGGATTGAGTCGGGGTTGACTCGTACGCGTCACCAATGCACCCATGGATCGTTCTCATAAAGAATCAACACAATCCGAATGTGTTTGGTTGGATTTCCGTAGGTCAGTTGTTTTTTTCACTTAAAATTATGTCCATTTTAAACAAAAGAGAAACACTTTGAGTGGTTCATCATTCTTGCATGTTGCTGGTGTATATCATCTATTAAAATGGGAAAATGACTCATTAGAGAAAGGATGTGTTATTTAATAAAAATTACAATTTTCTTACAAACATTTACATACAACAATGTTTCATCTTTTGATCCCCTTAACCCCTCTCCAAAATGATCATCAATTGTACACATCCCCAAGTCAGATCTTCATGCTATTTGTGTACAATCTGCCATCAGGTATGCAACCCACTCGTTTCTAAACAAATCTATATCGTCTTGTGAGTATGAGGCTTTTCAGCGGTCAGAGTAGTACTGAAAAATATTAAAATAAATAATTAATAAATTAATTAAATGAAATAGTATTTTTTTTTAAAAATACCTCTTTAGGGATGCTAGTTTGTTGATGAAAAATGATATCTTTCATAAATTTACAAACATAATAACTGCAATCATTATTGTTTGTTTGTTTTGGACACTTCAAAAAAAATGATCATTAGGAGAATAAGTAACTTGTGTTGAGATGTGTTTGGATAGTGAAATTTTATTATATATACCTTGATATTTGTCCAAACGTAGTACTTGCTCGCCTCCTTATGCTTAGCCCCTATCCTCATTCCTTTTTTTAAACGATAATTATACACCACCCTATCATAAAAAAATCCTCAGTAAAAGATAATATAAATTATATTACTTGATGTTTAGACCTAAAACGTAGGATGTAGTGTCTTACAGATTCAAAAACTCCATCATGTGTAGTCAGTTTGATGGATATCCTTGCTTTGAATCCAGAAATAAATCTTTGGAGTATCCAAGTTCACCGCAATTAGCATCCAATGTTGCCTAAAAACACAAAAAAGAATAAGTAATAAAAGAAGTGAAAATATAATTAATATGATTTAATCATAGATTTTTACCCCTGCATGGTTGGTATTAGGAAGAGTCTGTCATCTGTAATCTTTCTTTCAAATGTTTTCAGCAATTCGTTCACTATTTCATTATTTTTTGATGGCTCTAATTTCATTAGATGTGTTGATGTGGTATGAGGACTAACGAGTCCGAATTTTGGCTCATGGGAAAATTCCTTCAACTATTTTTCATATATACATCTGTCAATAATATAAAATGCATTTAGTCATAATTTTCACATTAGATCAGCTTTTAGAAAATCAATTCATGAAAACATACCTCATATATATATATATATATATATATTTACAACTATGACACCTATCCAACCATTTTCAAGGATCTCATTTACATTTTCAGCAACAACGAAATCTTGACTTTCCTCTCCGTATATATTCTTTTCGAAAACCACTATATGACTACTACCACCTCTTAGCTTCATATCCACATGAGTATTCAATTCTAGTAAATGTGGATAGAGAATAGGTGGTGTTATTTTGCTTTCATTAGCTCCTTGGTATTGGTTGGTCGATCCTTTAGATGGTTTTGAGCAGACGTTTGTCACCCCCTTCCGTTTCTCCGTCTATAATAACATTCATTGGTTCAGACCCTTTTTTCATTAATTGTTAAAGTTTAGCTTGAAAAAAAGGAAATAAATACCTATTTGTCTGCATGTACTCTTACAAGTTGTGACAGCCATGCAATGAATGTCCCAATATCCTTTTCGACCTTATGAATATCATCGTCATCAAGTGTAATAGGTAGCTTTGTATTTGGCTCATGAGCTACAGTAATCGTCACTTTCAGATGATCTTTCGGAAGTGGTCTATTATGCAGCTTGTCATCTGGGATGTTGAACACTGTATCCCTCACCATAAGGTGATAGGTGGGTGTTGACAGATATAAATCACAATCATTATCACCCTGTAGAGGATTAGTTTATGAAAAGTATCAGTGTTTGTTTGATTCACATTTCATGGGAACAATTATTAGAATATTGATTACCACGACTAAGACAAATCTTTGAGGGGAATGGCTCACCTCAAAGCTGGTGGGGGGTGGGGCAGGATCTTCACGCGCTGGTTGTTCTTAATTTGTGTCTTCTCCTTGCTTTCTACCCATAAAAGTTGCTAGAAACTCTCCCTGACATTGCAACCGTTCTTCAAGAGTTGCTAGTCTTTTTCTCATTTGTTTCAATTTTTCATCTCTATCATCCATTTTTTTCCTCAAAAATATACTCGGGGTGTCACCCCAAACACCGCACCTCTGACATGACTGTATTGTTCTGGCTACTTCAAAGTTGTCGATAATAGGTCTGCATCCGCTACAGGAGTAGCTGATTCCTGTGACTGTCAGATATAGGAAAATAACTAATTATTTTTATGTAATATCAATTTAAAACAAATATTTTTATCGTCGTGTCATACTTACACATATTTCCCACACTTTTTGTATGTTCTCATCTACTATCTTCCCTTCCTTATTCACACATGCCTCCTTCCATAGCACATGACGTGGGATGGAAGTGTCTTTGGTTTTAGACTCATCAATCTACATATAAATATAGAAAGATAATTATGATGTTGTTCATTGGAACCTAACAATATTACTATAAATTTAAAATACGTACCATTTTCTTTTCTAGTGAAGCATACCCCATCCTTTCTTTACGATAGGGGTATATTGGTTTTGATGCACATTCCTTATTTTTAGTACAGATTTTCTATTTCATAAATGAAATATTGACGATCAAAGTGATGAATACACGTATCCTCAAACAACGTATTATCACCCACAATGTACCTAAAACTTCTCATCCCCACAGTGGCCAATAAATGCATCCCATGCTTCTTGGGATATCAGGTGAGAATAGATAATGGGTGGGTGCGGGTTTATTTTACCTTTGGAATCTTTCAGGTGACATCTTATTAAAATAGTGTGAAAACCTCGATGAATCCTTCCTGCAAGCCTTAGTACATAATCCTTGTGTGAATCATCTACTATAAATGTACTCTGTAAGATATTGAGAAGAGTAATACATTGTTTCATTATTTTATTTTCTAGTAAATTAAAGAAATAATATCATAATGTTACCGTAATTTCTTCCCAGATCACATCCTTTAGCCCGGACACAATATGGTGCCATGAATCTATGTTAATCGGAACGCGTTGTCGAGTGAAAAATCCAATGTAACTAATAAACATAGACTTGTTGGGATTCACATGTTGGCCCCATGCATTCCATCTGACATCAAATTTGATGCCTTGCTTTTCACCTTAAGAACTTTGGCTAACACCGTCAAACTACGACGTACCTATGTTTTTTGCGACGTCGGTCCTTCATCCCTGACCATTTCATTGATATCAACATCATCTATATGTTCATCTGAAATGGTAGCAATGGAATGTGCTGATGGTTTTTGGAACTCAACATTAGGAGCAACAATAGGTTCAGAAACTTGTTTTTTATCTGCATTGTGAGCATCCGTAGCAGGAGTAGCAGTAGCCGCAATCGCAGCAGGAGCAGCAGCAGCAGCTTGAGATACTTGTTTAGCCTCAAGGTTAGGAGCACCAGAATGTACAGAAGTCATTATCTACAAAAGTGGTTGAACAGTTAATTTAGATTACATAAATTCAGTAATGATAAGATAATAACATGAGATAACAAGATCTATATTACAAATAAAATATAACTTGTTTATTGAACTCTCTTTCTTTTTTTAAAAGACTAAAGGGATTTGACACCTCTATCGACTATCCAAATCCCTTCATTGTGGTCTCCTCTAACATACAAAACATCATCTATATTGGTACCATTGAGAAATGATTGTGACGTACCACTGAAAGGATCGTCCTCAACTGAATTTTCATCACACCCTTCAGTAGTTTTGGACGATAACGGAACAATAAACCACTTTTGGTTTGCAGGATCTGGACCATAAAAAACTTGTACCGCTTGTGATTCCATTATAAACTATTCTTATTTGTAACCTTATTTACTAAAATCAACTTTCACAAATCTCCATTCATCTATTTCAACACCACTTTTGTTATCAACCCATTTGCATTGAAAAATCGACAGTTGGAATGTCGTATAATCCAACTCCCATATTTGTTTTATAATGCCAAAGTATGACATATTTGCATAAATTGGATTTCTGTCCTTACTACCAGAAACATGCATCGCTTTAGCCACTAGTGTAACTCCACTATTTTTCATGGTACTATCTTCATCATGTTCATCTGTATAGAATGTATAACAATTAATTACATAACCATTTTAAGATAATACATACACACTTGGTCCAGTGGTTAGCCATCGAAGTCGTTCTGAAATTGAATTCGTATTTTCATCCAACTCCTTAAAAATATGGTCCTGAAACCATCCTATAAACTAGTTATTATGTGTATTTGATAACCATATTTCAGCCCTTGATGGATTCAACTGCCTAAGAATTTCTTTGTGAGTTTCAATATATGGAGTAACCTCCCAACTATTATGAAAAACATAAAGGTGGGCCTGCTTCTGATCTGTAATACTGATTGTCACAACATCTCTTCCAAAAATTCCCTCACCCTCAATTCATCCAGTGTGATGAGATTTCGGGAGACCAATGTTTTCCACATCAGATAGGTATTCAGTACAAAATTCAATGGCTTCTTCAACAATATATTTCTCCACTATACAACCCTCTGGCCAACTTCAATTTTTGACATACCCTTTCAAAATATTCATATACCGTTCAACGGGGTACATTCATCTATAGTGCATAGGACCACAAAGTCGAATCTCTCTCACCAAGTGAATCATCAAATGAACCATAATATCAAAGAATGTTGTCTGGAATAACATTTCTAATTCACATAATATGATGAAAATTTATTTTTCCATAACTGGCAATTTCACCAGGTCTAAAACTTTACTACATATATATTTGAAAAATAAATAAAGTTTTGTTAACGTATGATGAACATTATTGGGCAAAATACAACGTAAAAATATAGGAATTATATCTTGCATCAAAACATGGCAGTCATGTGATTTCAAACCTTTTAACTTCAAATTATTCATTGACACAATGTTCTTGATATTTGATGAATACCCCTCTGGAACCTTTACACCATTGAAGAAGTTGCAAAATTGATATTTATCCTCTCTAGAAAGAGTATAAGAAGCTGGAGGAAGAAACATTCGATTTTTACCCTTCACAGGAGCCAACTCTTCTTGTATTCCCATGTCAACCATATCCAACCTTGCCTTAATTTAATCCTTTGTTTTTTCAAGGACATTTAGCAATGTTTTGATAACACTATCACATATAGTTTTTTCCACATGCATCACATCAAGAAAATGTCTGACGTACAAAAAATTCTAGTATGGTAATTCAAAAAAAACTGATCTCTTTTTCCAACTGATTTTCATAAGGTTTTTCGAAAATGGTTTACCAAAAACAGTGTTCACGTCTTTTACTTTCTCAAATAGCTGATCACCTGTAAGTGGGGACAGTGTTGTGCATTTTACTGAACTTCCATTGAATGATGTCATCCAAGATAGGTACTTATGCCGATGAGGTAGAAATCTACGATGTCATAGAAACACATATTTCGATGAATGTTTCAACCTAACTGATTCTGTATCTTCTTTACACACAGGACACCCTTGAGTTCCTTTAATGCTATAGCCTGAAAAATTTCTATAAGCAAGGAAATCATTTATTGTCCCATAAAACATCACTCTCAACGTGAAGTATTCACTTTTATAATCATAATACAACATAACACCTGAATCCCACAATAACTTCAAATCCTCGATCAAAGGATCCAGATAAACATCAATATCATTATCTGGTTGTTTTGGTTCTGATATAAGCATAGATAACATGATGAATTTCCGCTTCATGCATAACCAGGGTGGAAAGTTATAATTTACCAATATAACAGGCCATGTATTATGAGTGCTGGTTTGAAAACCAGAAGGATTCACTCCATCTTTAGATAATGCAAGAAAAAGGTTTCTCGGATCTTTTACAATTTTAGGATACTCATGATCAATTTTCTTCCATTGAGGAGAGTCAGTTAGATGACATAATTTCCCATCTTTATTTCTTTTATCTGCATGACATGACAATTGTCTTGCAGTTTCTTCACTTCTATATAGACGCCTAAACCTTGGAATGATTGGAAAGTACCATAAAACTTTAATAGGACTGGATTCATCTTTCTTGTATCGAGAAGCACCACACTTTGGGAATTATGTAAGTTATTTGTTCTCCTTGAGAAACAATATATAGTCTTTCAGGCAGGCATGTATTCTTTCAAAAATCATACCCATCGAGTGTATCATTTGTTTTGCTTCATATGTCTGGCTTGGGAGCTCATTATCTTCTGGGAGCATGTCATTCAAGAGAGCAAGTAGTTCCGTAAAACTGACATCACTCCATCTGTTGCCTGATTTCAATTTATACAACTTTAGTACAACTGACAATGCTATATATTTAGTGCAACCAGCATACAATGACATCTTTGCACAACTCTTTAACTTCTCAAACAATTTTGGGAAATCATGGAGTTCATATTCAATTGTCTTTGTCATTTCCTCAATATGATATTCATCATAATTGACATCTTTAATCACATCCTCCATACAGTTTTCTTCATTATCCATATTTGTATTCATATATGATGATCCATAAAATTCAGTTTTATCCCATCTAGTAGCTACATTCGCTTTTTCTCCGTGTTTATTCCACCATTTATAACTTTGATCTATTCCGTGACATACTAAATGTTCTTCCAACTCCTCTGGAGTAATTAGTCTATAATAACAACAATGTAAACACGGAAAAAGGATTTGAGAAGGATCCTTTGTGTGATCCTTTGCAAACTTGATGAACTCTTTTACTCCGTTCTCATACTCTATTGTCAAACAATTAGCATCCATCCAATATTTATTCATCTACATCCTATTTGAATATCAAATATTAGTATTTATGGTTCAAGTACACAAAACAAGACTTCCAAATATAGTATAAGAGAACCACTTCCTTATAAAAATAGAGATTAATAGAGCCTAACCATTTCCAATAAATATTTGGAAATCAACAGAACCATGATAGACCCCCATCAAAATCAACACAGTTTCCAAACACAAAGTGGTTCACGGGGATAATCACTTGTGTCATAGATGGTAAAACTCACACAACATCATCCTCTATGTCTCATCCTCCTCTATCGGGTCAACCCTTCTATGGTCAACTAGTCCATCCTTTTATACCTCACCAACCTAAAATACATATGGATGAAAACCATTAGCCAGCTCTATAAGTAAATAAAGGATTCTCATAATCTCTACAATATGGAATTCATTAAATATAATTACTTTAGATTCATTATATTTTCCTCAAATCACCCTAGTCTAAACACAAGAATAATCAATAATGATACATCTACCACTCCTAGGTATCTTCCCTACATTCAGTATAATCATGCCTAATATTTTTGGCAAGCTCAAGTTACTTACTTTAAATCACAGGGGGATAATAACTTGTGTCATAGATGGTCTCCCATGTTATTCCATATGAAAATTTTAACAAATATTATTGACCTATCATCCCATTCAATCCTCATGAGTGTCTAATTCCAAACTCCATCTTAAGTGTAATATCAAAAGAATATATATTAATAAATTACCCCACATCCACTTCCCCACTAATCTGGTCATTCTCACACTCTAATGGAATATTTCGTATACTTCAACCCCTTCCATATAATCTCATAACCATATATCCACACATACACATGTCACAAACACATAAAAAACCATATCCACATCACAAACACACATCACATCCTCATCACAGTATGATATCGTGAACATGAAGGACATAAACATCATACTCTCCTCCTACAATGCACAACCCCCACTATGTATCCACACCAAATACACATAATCATGTCAAAAAGAATATATATACACCAAAACCTAAAATCATTATAGGTCGTATATATACACCCACTGTGAGCCATTACAACTCATACTAAGTGTGAAGGGGGATAAGGGAAGAGGAAGTGGTTCTATATGTGTTCCCTCTATAACCTATATATTGAGAAAAAAACTCAGAACCAAAGTACCCATATAGATTTCAATCAGGTTACTCGACTCAAGTGGTGGTGTGTAAGAAATAATAAGAAAATATAATAAGTATATAGTCACAGATAAATCTTTCCTAAGGGTTTACACCAAACTAACACTGCAAACACCCTCATCAACCATTGCCTTGTTACTACCACCCTCTTATAACCACTTCCATTATAATTCCACAAATAATCCCCAAAAAATCACATAAGAATCCATATCAACATTACCAACTTCTCATTTCATTTAACATTATAATTTATTGGATTTTTATTACCATATGCATTTCAATTGTTAACCATTTTAATGTAAAACCAATCATTAAATCACTACCCACTATAATCCATTCATTAATCATTAATAAAATTTATTCTATCTCTAAACATTTATTAAACATAATTATTCCAATCATTATCATTAATCATTTAACAAACCATTATTTATCATTTCCAACCCATCACCCATTACTATTTTCATTTATTAAAACCATATTCTATGCCAAAAGAAAACTATAACACCACCCAATAACAACTAAATTTTCATGACATAATATACAACTAAACACATTCTAAAATCTATAAAACCACTTATTTTCTGCCTAAATAGCCATATCATTGCTATCATAACCACACAATAATCCATCCATCACTACTGTATTAATTACCACACCACATGCTCCCAACCAAATCAATCAACCATCACCCTTATAATCATAGTGATAAATACCCCATACATAGTAGCATGAAAGGGAAAACATATAAGAAATTCACACTAAAAGTCCTATGTATGACCATTAACCATTAAAACCATAACAAAAAAAATACAAAAACTGAATCAACATTGTTGTCACATCATTCCTAAGAAGAAAGTTCAAGAATATAATCAAGAACAAGAGAAAAGAAATTCACCTTAGAGGAGGAGAAGTAGGGAACCTTCTATGCTACGTCGGGAGTGAAAGGTGTGACGGCCAGAGGTGGAGGTGCATGGGAGGAGCTGCCAACCGTTGAGAAATGGAGGAGTAGGGTTCTCGGGGAGTAGGGTCGAGTGGATAGGAGGAAAATAGGGTTTTCGGGGAGGAGGATCTGCCTAAGGGGTTCGAGGGGGAGGATTAGGATAAGGGATAGCGGCGAAGGTCCGACAACGTGAAGATTGGGGGCGGTGGAGGTCTGGTAACATGAAGATCGGGGGGCGGTGGAGGGGAGTCTCAGGGTTACAATACCGCGAGAGCTTTAGGGAACGATAAACTGAGGCTATTGTGCAACCGATTTTATAAAATATGGGACTACGGTTTTATCAGCACTTTTTTAGAGCTGATAAAGAGACCCTTTATCAGCGCTAAAAAAGTGCTGATAAATCCTTCCTGTATCAGCACTAACATTTTAGCACTAATACATGACTTCTTTATCAGCGTTTTTTTTAGATCTAATAAAGGTTCTCTTTATCAGCGCTTTTTTAGTGCTGATAAAGGTTACCTTGTATCAGTGCTAAATTTTAAGTGCTGATACAGGGATTCTTTATCAGCGGTTTTTTCTTAGCACTGATATAAGGTGGCACTTCCCTTACCCATTTTTTGTAGTAGTGCAATTTCAGAAGAAAAAAATAATGTCACATCCAAGATTTTTCAAAAGGTATAGACCATTTAATTTTTGGTTTAAATTCCTTAAAATGGCCCTTAGTTTGACACATAATATTTTAATAGAGGTTTGGAGTGTGTGTGAGGCTCGTTTGATGCCCGAAGTACCGAAAAAGGGGGAAATGTTGGAACAAAGTATATTATTTGATGGTAATGGAGTTGGTTTTGTTGGTCGGAGAAAGAAAGGAGTGATGGCAAGAGGGGGGGTGAATTGCTTTTTAAAAAATGATTAACAAATTAAAATCAAAGTTGAAAGTGCAGCGGAAATAAATAAGGCAAGACACACAATTGATAACGGAGTTCGGCCTAAAACCCGGCCTACGTCTCCGCTCCCAACTCAACCGTTGAGAGATTTACTACCGCTTGCTTTTCAATGGTTGTAGCAAGAAACCCACTAGCCTTTTTACAGGTGAAGGCTAGCTCACCTATTACAGCTTTCTTTTTAATGGTTTGAGCAAGAAACCCACTAGCCTTTTTACGGGTGAAGGCTAGCTCACCTTTGACTCAAGCCTTTTAAAAGGAAAGGCTTGACTAACCTCTTCACACCTTAAAGGTGGTGTGAAAACCCAAAATAAAGGATGAGAGAAAGAGATGGGGTTTGTAGGCACAAACCCAAAATGATGCTCAAAATAAATAAAACAATAAAACCCGTAATGAGGAAGTCTTGGGCGCCAATGGATTGATGGAGCTGATGAAGGGCGCTCCCAAGCTTCTTTGATGGTGCTCCTTGGATGTGGAAGTGTGTTGGAGCAAGTGGGGTTCCCTTGGAGGAATCCGCCGGAGGTTCGCCAAATGATCAAAAATGTGTTCGTTGGCTTCACAAGAGTTCCGACTATGTTCCTTAGACTTCCGGGGGTTCCTAGTCCTTTATTTATAGAGTGGGAATCCTCATATGGCCTTTGGAGGTCTTCGGAGCCGTTGGAAAGGGCTTCGGAGCCGTTGGGAGGCAAGTGGACAGGTCTGGTCAAAGGCCCAACGGCTAGTTTGACTGCCTCCACCGGCTGACCGGTACAGGGCCACCGGTTGGCCGGTGCCTTGGAGATGGGTGGATGCTTCTTTCCAGGCTCCACCGGCTGACCGGTGAGGAGACCACCGGTTGGACGGTGGCAAGACAGTAGCTTTCCATTCTGTCTGGGCTCCACCGGCTGGCCGGTGCCGAGGCCACCGGTTGGCCGGTGCTCTGGACAGTGGGGAGGTCTCTCTGTCAAGGGCCCACCGGCTGGCCGGTGCTGATCCACCGGTTGGCCGGTGCTCTGGACAGTGAGGAGACTCTCTGCCCAGGCACTACCGGCTGGCCGGTGCTGAGCCACCGGTTGGCTGGTGCACATGAAAACAGTGCACTTTGCTCCTTTCTTGGCTTCAGCTTGCTTGGCCCAATTCTTTGGTAACCTGAAATGATTCCTATCATCCAAAAACACTTGAAAGAGGATTAGATAAAAAAGTGAGTGATTGTGATCATGAAAATCAAACCACGAGGGGTTCGAGAGGTACAACAGGTTTTTGTTTGATGGAAATCCAAATTAGGTTTCTCAATGATTTTTCAAGACAATCTTTCTTACAGTTCATGGTAACAATAATATTGAAGGTTGTGTTTTTTTCCAGTGTTTTTCATTTTTTTGGGTCCAAAAAATGGAGAATAGAGAAAGGTGTTTTTAGAAAAGGAGGTTGTGTGCAAGTATGAAGTTGGTTTGGAAAGTTTCATGCAAGGCATGTTTTGGGATTATCACATTAAAATATAGAAAAGGAAAAAAGCATGCGAAATATTTAATTGTGTGTGAAAGACGAGGTTGCGCAGAAGAGACTTATACACCCAATGCAATGTCAATAATGGTTTTATGCACTCATATAAAATCTTACATGTAGGGTCTTTGAGGCCTATAAATAGAAGGCTACCCCCATTCAAGACTCAGAACTTTTTCCAACGAAGATCTAGTGTCTCTTCCATGAAAAAGAGTTGTGTGCAAAATACTTTAGCGTAATAAATATTTCATGAAAAAGTGTTTCATTATTCTCTAAAGACCAAGTAAAACTTATGGTGTAGTTGTATGAAAGATATGGGTTTCTCTAAAAATAAGGTTTCCTCAAAAGTCATCTTGTGCGGCAATACCAAAACTTGCGTGTAATAAGAGGTGTTTCACGCAAGTGTAGTTTTGAGCTTTTAATAGATTTGAATATATGGTTTGTTTGTTTAGTGCTTTCAAGTGAATAAATTCAGGACTTTGATGTAAGAAGATTCTCATGCTAGATAGTGAAAAATACTTCAATGAAAATATATTGAAGATACCTTCAAGTCGATAAATTGATTAAGACTTCACCTAAGGCAATGAGTTGGGGGGAGTTGATGGAAGTGCTCTAAGGGATGTAGTGTTCTATACCCAAAATCTTGTATGGGAAGTGTACCTAGCACATATTAACTGTGTCTAAAATATTTTACTCCACTATTAGTGTATGTTCTTTGGACTAACCCTTAGTGGTGAACCATGTAAAACTGTTGTGTTTCCTATTTTCATGTGAATGATTTATTACTAAACTATTCCATATTATAGGTTTAACTAGTTACTACCAATGTGGGAACAATATCTATCCTTTAAAAGAAAAATTTGACACCCTGATTCACCCCTCCCCTCTCAGGGTGTTCTGGGGTCCTACAAGTGGTATCATAGGCTACAAGTTACTGGTGTTCAATCAATTATTCTTTGTTGACATGTATAATTTAGTTAATGTTATGGGATTCCACCTATTTGATGGAAGTAACTTTCATATTTGGAATAATAGGATGATATCTCATCTAAGATCTCTTAGAATGGAAGTATTGTTTTCTATTGCACAAGTAATACAAGTCACTGATCTAACAAGGTTGTCTATGATTGATATAGACAAGAAAATTCTTGATGTAGATGTTAA
Source organism: Viscum album (assembly GCA_963277665.1). Classification (NCBI taxonomy): domain Eukaryota; kingdom Viridiplantae; phylum Streptophyta; class Magnoliopsida; order Santalales; family Viscaceae; genus Viscum; species Viscum album. The sequence continues at coordinate 88,239,459 of OY728135.1, read as the reverse complement.
AGAACATAATTCCCTCACTATATGTCTTTCTGATAAAATATATCTAAAGGTGATGGGTTGTACATTAGCAAAGTCTATGTGGTAAAATTGGATAATATATATGAAGGTGACAAGAAAGTTAAGGATGAAAAACTATAAGTCATACACAATAGGTTTGATGACTTAAAAATGCATCCTAATAAAAATGAAGATACTTTTTTAATTGAATTACTGAAGTTGTTGGAGAAATAAGAAGACTTGGTGAAGAAATAAAAGACATTGACATTGTGAAGAAAATTTTGAGAAGTCTCTCACATCTCTACAATCTAAAATTTTCATCCCTTGAGGAAAGGGGTCTTTATAAATATTATTTGGATGATTTTCTGTGCAGTCTGGTGGCATATCAAATGAGAGTTAAACTTAAAGATGTAACGACTTGAGTAATCAAAGAAATTCCTTTCAAAGCCATGGAAAAACATGAGGTTTCTGGAGATATAGTTAGTATAGATAATGATTAGTATTAAATCCTTTATCTTTTTTCCAAGAAATTCAAGATAGGAAAAGAGATATTTGATGGAATTATTTACTTGGATTTTTTCATTGTGGTAGAGTTGGGTGCACTGCCTCTTAGTGCTCATGGACGATCGATGATGAATAAAGCAATGATGGAAATTTACAAAAGACTCAGAAATGGTTTTATCAAAATGGAGACTTCAAATATGAAAAGAAATTTCAATGAAATATCATTTTTTTAAAGAATAAGGTGATGAAAATGAATTTTTTGAGGAAGATAAACTAGAGTTTAAATCTGGAACCCAAGAATCTATGATGGATATAGTTAAAAAGTTAGAATAATCAAAAGATAAAGATAGAGATAATCAGTTTATTGCAGATGTTGATCTCAAGTTTCAACTTAAGGATGCTCCAGATAAGCATGAGAATCAAAGTAACAGATGAAAAAAGTGGAGAGAAGTTGTGTAAGAATCATCAGAATATATTGATCGTCTTGAAGCTGAAATTGAATGACTGTAAGAAGTGGTGAAAGTATATTCAAAAAATTTCAAAGAACAAAAGATATAGTTAAACTATAGCTCCTAATTAAAGAATATACAAAGTTCATCAATGACATTACATCTATACTAAAGGATAATTCCAAGACTATTGAGGGTCTTAAATAATAAGTTGTTACTCTTAGGAGTAAACTTGAATGTGAGTAAAATTAAAAAGAAACAAAGAAGAAAATATTGTTTGGAATATTCTCATATGTTGAGCTGCTGAAGAGATATAAATGGGGTTCTTATGGAGTATAAATGGTTTTTAATGATCAAATATCCACATGCATGGGAAATTGTGGAATTATTTGTGATGCTGAAACATTAAAGGCTGTAAATAAGATAAACCAAAGCAATGGGAAATCAAAAACTGAACATATTGCAAAGTCAACTAAAGTATTAACAAAGATGAACTCATGTCAAACATAAAGAAGAACCTAATCATATCCACAAGTTTCCCGAAATGATAAGAAATCAAACTATTTTTCAAAGGAAGGAGACATGGGGAGGAACATGATTGAGAAGAAATTTCCTCTTATGAAATGTCAATTTTGTGGCTATCTAGGCCATATCATGTCATGCTGTGAAGAGGCAAGGATCTATTTGAATGGGGAAGATCTTGGAAGTCAAAAAAGGAGAATGAATTCATATCCTACATAATATAGAAGAAATAATTTATATGGAGATTGTTTTCATTGATCCAACTTTGGCCATAAAGCTGTTTATTGCAGGCATAGGAAATACATGAACAATACATACAAAAATCAGAGACAATCCATTACTCGTCAACCAGACGATGTAGCTATTACAAACCGGTTTTATCATCTATAATAATATTATGAGTATGATAAACCTGTTCACTTGGAAAAGATATTTGAAAGTTCATCATTATCCTTCACTCAATCTAATATTTCATGGAAGGAAAAGAAAAAAATTGAAAAATCAACCTTTTATAAGTATCCCTTAAAGTTAAAAATAACAACAGTACCTAGATTAATGATAGTATATTCTCATACCATATTATGGGAAATGAAGACATATTAATGAATGTTAAGAAAATGGTTGATGGAATAGTAAGGTTCAGTAATGATGGTGCTTTGAAGATCAAAGGAATTGGAAGTACTTAATTGGCTAATGGAAAGATGAATAAAACCAAAGTTCTCTTTGTGGAGGGTCTGCATCACAATATCCTAAGCGTGGTTCAACTTTTTGACTCGGGACTGATAGTGACATTTAATCAAAATGGGTGCACTATCAGAGGAAAGATAGGGAATTCTCTCATAAAAGGATGCAGAACAGATGGAAACCTATATTAGGATGATAGTAAAGAGAACATTTTATACATGAAATTTGAAGAAGAAAACAACTTGTGGCACCATAGGTTGGGTCAAATTAATAAAAAAGACATGCAAAAGATATATAAGTTGAATATAGTCATGGATATCCCCAATCTTAAGTGTGAAAGGGAAAATACTTGTGTTTCTTGTATAAGAGGGAAGTTGGTATACAGTTCATATCGACCAAAGAAGAAAAGGGCATCAAATATTCTTGATCTCATCCATACATATTTATATGGTCTGATAAATTTTGTTGGAACATATGTATAAAGGTACTTAGTTCTTTTAATTTATGATTATAGTAGAATGTCTTGTGTGATTGTTATACATAGGAAATGAAAAGTGATTGATTTAATGAAAAAGTATCACCAAATTTACAAGATTGATACTGGATGAACAATAAAAGTTCTATAGTCATACAATGGAGGGGAATATAGATACATTGAGTTTGAAAATTACCTAGAGAAACATGGAATACAATATGAGTTGGATGTTGTGAGAACCCCACAGTAAAATAGAGTTATTGAGTAGAGAAATTGACAAGTGAGAAATATGGCCAAAACAATGATGATTGAGCACCGTATATTTGAAGTATTTTTGAGTTTTCAGAAGTAAATGTTTCATTCGAAACAAATAAAGAAATCAAGGTATTTATGGTGATGTTGTAGATGAAGGAATATTCCTCAGATATTCAATGAATATAAAAGTATACAAATGTTTCAATAATTGTATTGGAAGAATTGTGGAAAGAATTGATGTTAATATCATTGAATATAAGACCAAAAATACCTTGAAGGGGTCTTATGATGATGTGATTGAACATGTAGAATATATTAAACATGGAACATATTCAAATATAGAAGTAGAGGAAGGAGTTCAAAAGATTCAGAGGTCACAATATGATGTTGATTTAGAAGAAGAATCAGAAGAGAAAACCCTGGCCAAATAAAATTATTTTAAACCTCTTAGGAGAAGTCAAAGAGCCTAAATTGATCAATCCAACATCATTGGGGACTGGACAGCACCCACACAGACAAGGAGAATGAGGAATAATGCACAATCTGTCTTCCTATCAGTTGTGGAACCATCCTCATTTGAGGAGGCTGTAAAACATGAATCATGGGTTAAATACATGAATGAAGAGTTAGATTAGATTAATAAGAATCAGACATGGTATCTTGTTAAGAGACCCAAAAATCACAATGTAATTGGTACAAAGTGTATTTTTAAGAATAAATTCAATGATAAATGTATTATGGTTAGAAATTATGCATGATTGGTTTGTAAAGGATATTCACATATTGAAGGTGTTGATGTTGAAGAAAAATTTGATCTGGTAGCTAGACTGAAGTCAATCAGACTTTTTCTTTCCATGGAAATTTAATGAGGATACAAAGTGTATCAAATGTATATCAATACAACTTTCTTAAATGGTGTTCATGAAGAAGAATTCTACATAGAACAATCAGTGGGTTTTCTACTTGGTAATGATGAAGTGAAGGTTTAAAGATTAAATAAGGAACTCTATGGTTTGAAGCAATCACCATGAGCATGGTATTCACAAATGGATTCTTATCTAAAGAATCTCAAATTTAAAAGAGGAGTGGATCACAACCACTATGTTAAGAAATCTCATAAAGGTCAATTCATGGTATTGGTGTATGTAAATGATATTATATTTGGTGGAAACAGATAGGGACTAGTGGATGAATTTTACAATCACATGAAATCAGAATTTGAAATGTCTATGATTGGTGAACTCACATACTTCTTGGAGATGAAATTGATTCAGAGGAAATACTAAACTTTTATTTATTAAGAAAATTATTCAATAGAGTTTCTAAATAAATTCAATATGCAGGACTCCAAATCAATGTTGACTCCGATTGTGATTGGTACAAACTTGGAAAGCATGAGGATGAGACTTATGTGGTTCCCACCATGTACAAGAGAAACATCATAAGCTTATTTTACTTAACTACAACACAATAATATATTATTTTTGAAACATTATTGGCAGCCCACATTCAAAGTATCTGAAGGAATAACATATGGCGATATTTAAACAAATCATGAGGTACATTCAAGGTAATCACAATTATGGATTATACTTTGCTGTAGAAAGAGATAAAGAAAAATTGGCATTTTATGATGTTGATTGGGTTGGAGATGTGGTATATATAAGGTCCAAACATGGTATATCATTCTTTATTGACATGAAATGTGTGGTTTTGTTGAGTAAGAAACAGAAAAGCGCTTATCTTAGTACCACTAAAGCTGAGTATATCTCCACTACAAAGGCTTTTACTCAGCTATTGTGGATGAATCAACAACTTACTGATATTGGTGATGAGGTGAAATAGTCGATGGTGGTTCACTGTGATAACAAGAGATAAATTGATCTTACAAAGAATATTGTTCATCATTCTCATACGAAACACATTGAAATAAGATATTAATTTATCAAGGAAAAAAGTTGAACAATGAATGATTAAAATAGATCATATTAGAATTGACGATCAAGTGGATGACATATTGACCAATTCATTATTAATACATGTGTTTCAAAAGCATCAGTTCAATATCAATGTTCAACCACCTCCCATTGCATGAGGAGGTTACAGATATTCCCCTCTCCCCAGTTATCTTAAATGTTTTAATATTTTTATGGATGTGGTGAAGGTTTATGGAGGAGATATGATCTGGGGGAGTGTGTTTTTGAGCTCTACAAGTAAACATCAGGTTCTTTGGGTTTATTTCCAAAGAGGTGAAATGGATAAATGGATAAATTAAATGATTTAAATGGATAAATGGATAAATTTAATGAGTTACATAGGGGGAGAATGATGAGTTACAATGGGGGAGAATGATGAGTTACAATGGGGGAGAATGAGAATGGATAAAAAATCAGTTTTATGAGGAAATAGTCAGAGATTATCTTGGACATATTTAAGTATTCCAAGACATGAGAACCCAATTTATGCTTCACCTATTGTTTTCTACACTGAACATTTCTCATTTATTCTTATAGTGTTGGATGATTTGTTTCATGGGTATCAAGTTTTAATAGTGTCTTGTTTTATATTGAATTTATCTATAGATTTCCAACAAACCCAAAGGGGGAGATTATTGAAACCAAGACTATTATTTAATGTTATTGGAGTTTGGATTGTATTTTTTGTCAATCCACATTGGTTTTATCAAGGATTTTTCAAGGCAAGTGTTCTTACAGTTCATGCTGATAACAATATTGAAGGTGGTGTTATTTCTCAGTGTTTGCCAAATTTTTGGGTCCTAAAATTGGAGAATGGAGAAAGGTGTTTTTAGAAAAGGAATTTAAATGCAATTTTGAAGGTGGTTTAGAAAGTTTCATTCAAGAAATGTTTCGGGATCATCACAAAAGAATATAGAAAATTAAAAAATCACGTGTAAGTTTTAATTGTGCGCGAAAGACAAGGTTGCATGGAAGAGACTTACAAATCCAATGAGATGTCAACAATGGTTTTACATGATCGTCAAGAATCTTGCACATAGGGTCATCGAGGCCTATAACTAGGTGGTTACCCCCATTCAAGACTCAAATTTTTTTCAAACGATGATCCAATTTCTTTGTCGCGTGAAAGAGTTGCGCGTGAAAGACTTATGCGTAGTAAATCTTGTGTGCAAAGTGTTCCTTTAGTATTTAAAGAACAAGTTAAACATATGGTGTAGCTGCACGAAAGATAAGGGTTGAGTGAAAAATAAGGTTCGAGTGAGAGTCATCTTGCGCAATAATCCCCAAACTTGCATGCAAGAAGAGGTGTTCTACGCAAGTACAATGTTGATCTTCTAACAGGATTTGAATATCTGGTTTGTTTGTTCAGTGCTTTCAAGTTCATCAATTTAGGAAATTGGTGTAAGAAGATTCTCGTGATAGACATGGGAAAATAATTGAATGAAAATATATTGAAGAGACCTTCAATTCGATAATTGAGTAAGACTTCACCCAAGATAGTGAGCTAGGGGGAGTTGATGGAAGTGCTCTAAGGGATGCAGTGTGTTATCCCCGAAATCTTATAAAGGCAGTGTTCCTATAATAGATTAACTGTGTCTAAACTCTTTTACTTGACAATTAGTAATGATTAGTGTATTTTGGTATGACTAACACACTATCAGAGTATTCTTTTTGGGCTATCCCTGAGTGGTGAACCAAGTAAAACGGTTGTGTTTCCTCTTTACATGTGAATGTTTTATTACTGCATTATTCCATATTACAGGTTTAACTACTTCCTACTAACATGGGAACAAGATCTATCCTTGAAAAGAAAAAGCTGACACCCTGATTCACTCCTCCCCTTTCAGGGTGTTCTGGGGTCCTACCGAAAATACACTGGGCCGCACGGTTAGGAGAAACCGTGCATCCCAAGCACACATCCATGCAGTTGTTTGCAGATCTGGGGTAGTAAGCTACTACACGGCCAGAGCATGGTTAGTAAAACTGTGTGTTTGACCATGTGTTATGCCCTAGTAGAGCAGAATCTACCACACAGTTGATGTATAGTTTGGCCAACCGTGTGGCCAAATCATGCGTCACCTGATGTGTAATAAAAATTTAATTTAATTTTTAGGGTTTTATTTTAAAACACCCATCTCTTTCTCCTCCTCCTCCCACTCGAGATTTTCTCCCCTACTAGGAACATGAAGGCCCCTCTCCTCTCACATTATAATTTTTCTCTATCTCCCTAAAATCCCCTCCGATCTATTTTCTGTGATAATCTACAGACTTTTCTCAATAAGCTCTCTCATCCACACCCCTTGATTTCACGGTTTCTCCAACCCTCGTTGTGATATTTCCATGCGATGGATTTAGACCTATTTGGGGGGGGGTTCCTAAATATCTTGATATCTTCCATTATTAGGTCAAATCAAGCCTCAATACTCGATGTACATAGTACCATGATGTTGAGGTAGGACGTCTGCTCTTTTCCCCTTCATTTTCATCTCTTTTGGTGTTGTGTCATTGTACCGCCCCCTCAGAACCATCCAACGAGACTTGTTATCACGTGTCAAAATAATTGTCTTGTATTTTCATGACCATTGGGACTATACCTTTTGAAAAAACCCATGTTTATGGTGTTTTTATTGGATCCACTCACCCCTTTTGGGTGGACTAACCAAAACGACATAAGTTTCCCTTTGTTTAAAATGTGAAAAAATTATCATTGGTGTGTGTGGAACCTTGATAATTATATAATTTTATTAATAAGATTAGAATGAGAAATATACCATGAATTTGGTCCCTCTTAATAATTCCTAATCTTGAACGTTGTGGTTTAACCTATGTGTAGTGCCTTATACCTTTGACATGCTTAATGTCGCTTTGAACGCAATATTCCTTACATGCTAAAATTCTCATTTCAAGTTACATGACTAACTTTCATTAATGAAATCCTTATGCCTTGTGCTAAAATATTATACTTAATACAATATGCCTTGCTTGGTGGTATTATACTCAAATGCCCCCATTTATTTCAAGTGAATTATGTTAATGCCTGATGTTAAATGCTTATGCATAATGCCATGTGAAATTGCATACCTTATATTATGAAAAATGGTTATTCCTTGTTTTTTTATCTTGCTTGATCCTTTTTATGGTTCAAATGGAATGAAATACTTGATCAAACTCTATAGATTGATATATTGAAATGACATTAATGATATATTAGTAAGAGGCATGTCGATGCCATATGCCTTTCTTATAGTTTATTTCTTATGTAAATTTCTTATTGCTTATTCCCTTGTTAGTGGCTTGAACCATACGAAAAGCTTGTTAAAATTGTTGGCTTCTACTATTGAAATTGCATGTGTTGACATGAACTTGTTTAAGGATTGTTCCATGTATCTTATGCCTCATAAATTTCTTGCTCTTATTAAATACTCATTGCCTTGCTATATGATATGTGTAATTGATGTTTGGCTTGAATCTCTTAGATTAGTTAATGGGGGCATGTGGTATTGAGATGATTATTGTTGGTTAGCAATCATAAATGCATTACTTTTTATGCATGCCTTGTTTTACATGGCGGTTGACATGGGATGGGAGATAACATGGGTTCCGTATGAAGGACCCATGGATGCACTTCTCATGCTTGATGGGTTACAACTCAATGCACTGGGGGATATGCTTTTGGATTTAAAAGTAAGGGGTTCCTAGGTGATTTATTATACTCTTGAGTGATACCAATTCCCAAGGGGAGTGTGAAGACATTTTGGAAAGATGGTTATGCCATGCCTTGGGTGATACTCGGTCCCCCTGTGAGATACTTGGGATGAAATCAGTGTTTACCATACCTCGTAGTGATACTTGGGATTATTTTAGATTGCCTTGGACGAGCTCAGTGGTATTGGATTTATCAGATGTTTCCATTACGATACTTGGGATTATTTTAGATTTCCTTGAAAAAGCATGGGACTCCACCTCATGTTTTAATGGAATGTTTGGTTTGCATTGTATGCTTGGTTGTTGAATTATATGAGATACATCCTTTATGTTTATATGAAAATGTTTATGAATTTATGATACTTCTTATTACTTTCCAGTATACTCATGTGATGATAAGGTATTGAGACTCCAATTCATATCACAAGTTTGGGGGTATGATTCTTTAATTTCCTTACTTACCATAGCACCTTTTACATATTTTGTGACATGTACATGTTCTCCATTCAGACACCTTGCATAGGTCGAAGCAGGTGGTATGGGATGTGTGTCCACTTAGGAACTCGGACCAAGTGGAAGTTTATTTACTTCCCTATAATTTATTATATGTGACATGTTGTTTCCTATTTATAGCACCAAAATGGAATGGTCTAGACACCGTGGGTGCTGACTAAATGAGATTATTATCTCACACCCTACTCGGGTGTTGTTTGGTACTCGAGTAGACTTTATGACTGTAGGTACAGATAAAGGGAGGCATGCTGATTCTGATGTTTGATTTTCTTGCTTCTTAAGATAGATATGGGGGCAGAGGACCAAGAATGTGCTTGAGATGATTTTGTAATAGTTTACCATTTTTTGTACTTTTGATAACATGTTGTTTATTCTTGTACCCCCATTTTCCCTGCACTTCTTTTTTCATGTATACTCACGACATCATCATCATCACTTTAGTACCATGTATTATTATTTAGCTTTGGTAGTTATCTATTTACCATGTTGGGTTATTCATTATTTCTTCTATTGTGTTCTTATTATTATGATTCCTCTAATTATTATTATTTTTTACCATTGTTCATACTCTGGTCTATGCGGGCATAGTCTCCCCACAGACACACCCTAGGCCCTCACTACTAATCGAAAACCTCTCGAATTTGGGGAGATGTGTTTGATGCCATGTGGCCAACCGACCTTGGGGCACTTTTGAGTGGAATCCAGGACTGGGATGTTACAAATCGCCTCTAACCCAACGCTATTTTCAGTGTTAAAATGAATTTATGCTACAGTGTTGCACTATTGATGCGATATCCCCATTTTTTTTTGTTTTTTTACTTTATAATCATTTGATCAATATAATTACTGATTTATATTTATTTTTAGCCTACATATTTTAATCATTATATTTAATTAATTTTTAAATTTTATTGTTCAATTATTAAAAAAATAAACAATATTATTAATGTTTTTTTTAATATATGAAAAATATTATTCATATTCATCTTTTTTTTTTGCAATTTTTAACCAAATAAATAAATTATTTATTAGTAATTATTCTATTTAATTGTTTATTTATATATCTACATAATTAATGTTATATAATAATAATAATATAATTAGTGTAGAATACTTATATAATATAATAAATTATATATTTCATTTAGGTTAGTTTAAACTAATAATAGATAGTAATTAAATAAACTAAAAATTGGAATAGATGATGTTATTGGTTTATAAAAAGCATAAATTAAAATTGAACCTATGAATATATATATATATATATAATAAGTATATTTTTGAAAAAATATAACAAAATACAAACATGCATGTTCACATAAACAAACAAAAAATTAAACTAATGATATGAAATAATCAGAACATAACATGCCAAACATAATAGATAGCACAAATTTAACATTACAACAATAGTGTACAACTGCCATATAAAAAATAAAGGGTGGAAAATAACAATCTAATAATCTGCATTTTTAATTGAATTTCGTTTTAAGTAGAATTTAGTTTTCTTTTATTTAATGTTATATTATTTATTTATTAATAATGTTAAGTAAGGATAAAAAAAAGTAAAGTAAGGATAAACTAAAGTTAAGTAAGGGTCAAAGAAATTTAAGGGTAAAAATAAAGTTAAGCAAGGATAAAATAAAGTTAAGTACAGGTAAAACAAAGTTAAATAAGGGTAATCTAAAGTAATGTAATGGTAAACTAACGTTAAGTAGGGGTGGACTAAAGTTATGTAAGGGTGAAATAAATTTAACAAAGGGTAAAAAAATTATGTAGAGGTGAAACAGAGTTAATCAAGGGGAAAACAGAGTTAAGTAAGGGTAAAAAAAAGCTAAGTGAGGATAAACTAAAGGAAAGTAAGGGTAAACTAAAGGAAAATAAGGGTAAACTAATGCTAAGTAAGGTTAAACTAAATATAAGTAAGCATAGACTAAAGTTATGTAAGGTTAAATTGAATCTAAGTAAGGGTAAACTAAAGTCAAGTAAAGGTAAACTAAAGTTAATTAAGGGTAAAACAAAGTTAAGTAAGGATAAAACAAAGGTATTTCAGGGTAAACTAAATCTAAGTAAGGGAAATATAACATAATTAATGGTAAAATGAAGGTAAGTAGGGTTAAAAAAAGTTAAGTAAGGGAGAAAACAAAGTTAAGTAAGGTTAAAAAAAGTTAAAGGTAAACTAAAGTTAAGTAAGGGAAAACTAAAGTTATGTAAGGGTCAATTAAAGTTAAGTATGGTTCAACTAAAGTTATGTAAGGGTAAAATTAAAGCTAAGTAAGGGTAAAATAAAACTAAGAAAGGGTAAACTAAAACTAATTAAGGGTAAACTAAAGTTTGGTAAGGGTAAAACAAAGTTGATTAAAGTTAAACAAAAACCGAGTAAGGGTAAACAAACATGATCTGAATGCTCCAATTATAGATACAATGGAAGTATCAGCTCAAATTGTTAAGTTAACAATGGGTGAAAATGTTTTATTTTAGTACTTACTTAGTCAACATAGATGAATCAATGGTAAGGGTTCTCATATCTCACTCTGCTATGTAATAATCGATAATCTATGACAGAAATATGTTGATTAAGAAAATTATTATTTTTAAACAAACGGAGACATGAATTGGTCACCCAATTCATGCCCCAAAGAAATTTATTAAAGAAAAGTTATTATGATACATGAACGAGGTGTAATGAGTTTACACCAACACAAAAGTTAGAGAGATATTGTGACAACCCTGCTTTTTATTACAACTTAAACATGCTTTATTACATAAAACTTCGGTTGATACAACAAAGAAGATCGAGAGGTTTAGTGTCTTTGGGGATTAGGATCATTACATAAAAACTTTAAACTTGAAATACAACATCCTTATTGAAAACTTCCTTTACATGACCACTACATTCCTTCGTACTTAGCATTGCATGGGATAACCTGAGGACATGCATAAGAAAAGGGTGAGCTATAAAGCCCAGTAAGGGAGTACACAATGAATAACATGAGGAGTACAAAACATGTTAGGCAATAGGCATATCAATAGAGCATAATAGAGAGATGAACATAAAGGCATGATAAAGCATGATAATCATAACATGGAAATGTGGCAACAACACTTAACATTGAATTAGCATGAGCCAAGGCTCATTGCACATGGAGCATGAGTAAACCGTCATTGCACTTGAAGCACGAGTAAACCCTCGTTGCACTTGAATTAGCATGAGTCAACACTCATTGCACATGAAGTATCATGATACTATACTTTACCCAATGCATTGGAGCGCTATAAAGGGCGCACCCTTCTTAAACATTTCATTTCATGCATAAGTGTGCCACATGGATCATAAAACATGGATTCATAAAACATAATCATTTATTCCACGATAAAGGAATGTGGAATTCATACATGAAACTTTAAAATCAATAAGTAAATGTGCATAAAGGTGAATACCCTTGATGGAGAAATGGGCATGGTATTCACTACACAATGACATTGGCTTAGAAAATCGGTGCGATTTCGGCAGCGTAACGGCGTGACATAAGAATTCATAAAAAAGGTTGATGAGAGAGAAAGGGGTTCCTCATCATATTTACATGTAATGGATAGTAAGGAGATCATATATATACATGTACCAAAAATAGAAATGGAATTTAGATTCATGATACAAAAGTATTGCTTGAATGTAAAAGAAGAGAGAGAAGTTCCTTTCGGAATTTCGGCATAGTAACGGGTGTACATGAGAGGCATTTAATGAGAGAGAAAGGGTTCTCCCATCATTCAAACAATAAGAGGGCATTATGGGGGAGGTGCGAAACCATACCCCAACATTCATAATTGAAATAAAAAGGGAAATACAACTTAATGAAAATTGACAAAAAAATGAGAAAGGAAGAAAACCCCTTACTTGGAAGTGTGCTTCCAAAGGCTAGAGAGAGGCTTGTGAGAGGCTTCTTGGGAGCTTGGGGCACCTTGAGAGGATTCTAGAGAGAGTGGGGCAGAGGTTGGACGAACTTCAAGGGCTTTGAGTGAGGAGGAAGTGGGATCTTGGGTGGGTTTATATAGGAAAGGTGAGAGAATTCTTTATTATTTAGGTTTGGGACCCCTTATATTAAAATAATCCAAACCACAAACCATCCCATGGTATTTGCCCATGGTTTCTGGAAAAGGAAAGAGGAAAACAATATTTTATAAGGCCAAGGTCCGAACTTATAAAAAAATTAGGGTTGCTTATGTGGAGGTGAGTCACACTCCCATGGAAATTAATTTAAAAAAGGCAAAGTGTTGAATAAGTCTTGAGGGCTCCATTAATGCTTTGAAAAGTGAGTCAAACAAACCCAAAACCTCATTATTTTATTGATAAAACACATATTGGCCGAACATAAGGATTATGGTATTTTATTACATCACCATTGGGTCATTATGATGTCATAAAACACATTATATATTTAAATGGTATTTAATTTTTACCCAAAAATTTGACTGTCTCAGAAAATTATGAAAAATTCACCGTTGGATAATTTCGACGTCCTGATTCCAAAAATAATATTTATTTTATCTAAATAATTTTCTAAATATGTGAATTTTCACTTTTAAAATAAAAACCGACATTTATAAAAATTCACGGGTTTTGACAGAAATGGCTTTCAAACCTTAATAAAAATTTTAATTGCATTCATAAAATTATAAGATCATTTATATTTAATAAAAATTAATTTAATATTAATAATAATATTTTATTAAAATATTATTTAATTCAAAAATCCTTTAATTTAATAAAATATAATTCTTAATTAAATAATAACTAAAAACATCATTTGTACTTTAAAAACTAATTACAATGCATCAAAAATGACTAGAAATTATATTCATTATTATATACAAAAATAATGTACATGAACATGGTGCTACTTATTTGTTACATAACCCCTTAAAATAGCCGCATAAGACCTAAGGGTAAGGTGTGCGATGGTGACAGACTCTTGGGGTTGCTCGGATAACATCGCTCGAGTGGTAATCTCTATCAACTTCCATTTTTCCCGTAGACGATCACGTTCGAGCTTGACTTGATGAAGCTCAGCTTGGGCTTGGTCAAGGGCAAATCCCAAAGACGCCACCTCCTTTCCGAGCTCCGAAAAATGGGCTTCGTAAGGGGTAATTCTACTAGATGAGGCCATCGCTTCCTTTGTCTGAGTAGAAAATTGGTTCGTTAAAGACTTATATTTAAACTACCCAGATGATCACTGTTCAACGGCTATAAAAGTAACGGTCACAAATCTTAACGTTAAACTAAAGAAGTTGAAATCTTATAAAAACATAAAGAAACATTTAACTGGATCAAGAGGGATTTTCCATTAATGAAATTTTGGGTCGTTACAACATTCCCCCCTTAAGAAATTTCGCCCTCGAAATTTTCCTTTTCCCACACTAAAACAAATGTGGGTAACTTAGCTTCATCATATCCTCCGACTCCCAAGTTGCTTCTTCAAACTTGTGGTTTCTCCACAACACCTTGACGAGGGGCATTGTCTTATTTCGTAGAACTTTTTCTCTACGATCTAAGATCTTCACTGGTTGCTCCTCATAAGAAAGATCGTCTTCTAATTGTACCACCTCGGAAGAGAGTACATGTGAAGGGTCTGGTATGTACTTCCTTAAGAGGGATACATGGAAGAAATCATGCACCTTGGCCATAGTAGGTGGAAGTGCTAGTCGATAGGCCACAGCCCCAACACGATCAAGAATCTCGAAGGGGCCGGTGTACCTTGGACTTAACTTCCCTTTCTTCCCAAACCTCATGACCTTCTTCCACGGAGATATGCGTAAAAACACCATGTCTCCGACTTTAAACTCAAGGTCTCGTCGACGATTATCTGCATAACTCTTCTGTCGACTTTGGGCTGCCTTGATATGCTGCTGAATGGTTTTCACCTTCTCCACCATTTCTTCGACCATTTCTTGTCCAAGCAGCTTACGTTCACCGACCTCATCCCAACATGTCGGTGTTCTGCACCTTTTCCCATATAGGGCTTCATATGGTGCCATTTGGATGCTCGAGTGGAAACTATTATTATAAGAGAACTCAACTAGAGGAAGATGTTGATCCCATCCTCCTTTAAAGTCCATTGAGCACGCTCTCAACATATCCTCAAGTGTTTGGATAGTCCGCTCGGATTGGCCATCAGTTTGAGGATGATAGGCCGTACTGAAGTTCAGTTCAGTATTCAGAGCATGTTGAAGACTCTTCCAAAACTTAGAGGTAAATCTTGGATCTCGGTCCGACACAATAGATAGTGGTACTCCATGCAACCGTACCACTTCCCTGATATATATCCGTGCCAGTTGATCCAAAGAGAAATCCTCTCGAATAGCAATGAAGTGTGCAGTCTTTGTAAGATGATCCAGAATAACCCAGATTGCATTGTTGCTTTTGGATGTCCTTGGAAGTCCAGTGACGAAGTCCATGGTGATGTTCTCCCATTTCCATTCTGGTATGGGCAATGGTTGCATCATCCCCTTAGACTTCTGCCTCTCTGCCTTCACTTGCTGACACACCAGGCACTTTGATGTATATTCGGCGATCTCCTTCTTCATATTATCCCACCAAAAGTTTTCTCGGAGATCTCGATACATCTTTGTGCTCCCTGGGTGAATAGAGAAATTTGAACTATGTGCATCATCCAAAAGTTCCTTCTTCAGCTCCGAACTTGATGGGACACATAGTCTTTTCCCAAACCGCACAATTCCTTCTTCATTAACATTAAACTCTGAGGATTTTCCCTTTTTGATTGCTTCCACTTTTTCTTGGATTCTCGCATCAGCCTTTTGAGCATCCTTTAACCTTTCCAAAAGAAATGGTTGAGCAATCATTTGTGAAAGGATTGATGATGTTCCCTTCTTTATGATTCCCACGTCCATCTTCATCAAGTCTAAGAAGATTGGATCCTTCTCAATTCTCATCATTGATAGAATTGCTGGATCCTTTCTACTTAGGGCATCCGCCACCTTGTTCGCCTTCCCAGGGTGGTAATGTATTGAACAGTCATAATCCTTGATGAGCTCTATCCATCTTCTCTGGCGCATATTAAGCTATTTCTGTGTGAATATATATTTAAGACTCTTGTGGTCAGTATATATCTCACATTTCTCCCCATAGAGATAATGCCGCCAGATTTTCAAGGCAAAGATCACCGCCGCCAACTCCAGATCATGCGTTGGATAGTTTCGCTCATGGATTTTCAACTGCCTTGAGGCATAGGATATCACTTTATCATTCTGCATCAGCACACATCCTAAGCCCTTCTTCGAAGCATCACTGAATACCACAAAAAGCTCCCCACTTGTGGGTAAAGTGAGCACAGGTGCAGTGATAAGCCTCCTTTTCAACTCCTTGAAGCTTTCTTCGCATTCATCACTCCAAGCAAACTTTACTCCCTTTCGAGTTAGCTTGGTAAGAGGGTTGGACAATCGTGAGAAGTTTCTCACAAATCGTCGATAATATCCAGCTAACCCCAAGAAGCTACGGATATCAGTTACCGATGTTGGCCTCGGCCATCCCTCAATTGCATCTGTTTTGGAGGGGTCCACAGATATCCCATGGCTTGTGATGATATGGCCCAAGAATGAGACCTCCTTCAACCAGAACTCACACTTGTTGTACTTGGCATAGAGCTTCTCCTTGCGCAAATTCTCCAGTACAGTTCTTAAATGCTCCTCATGGTCCTCCTTGGTTTTGGAGTATATTAGAATATCATCTATAAAGACTACCACAAATTTATCTAGGTAATCTCTAAAGACTCTATTCATCAAGTCCATGAATATTGCTGGAGCATTGGTGAGTCCAAAAGGCATTACTATGAATTCATAGTGCCCGTACCTTGTACGAAAAGCAGTCTTGGGGATATCTTCCTTCTTCACCCTTACTTGATAATATCCTGACCGCAAGTCGACCTTAGAGAAGTATTGTGCTCCACGCAGCTGATCAAACAAGTCATCGATTCTTGGGAGAGGATACTTGTTCTTTATCGTGATTTTGTTAAGTTCACGATAATCGATGCAAAGCCGCATTGACCCATCCTTCTTCTTGACGAAGAGGACTGGTGCACCCCATGGTGATGCACTTGGGCGTATAAACCCTTTATCCAGATTCTCCTGTAGTTGTTTCTTCAGTTCTTCAAGCTCAACCACAGCCATTCTATATGGAGTCTTGGATATTGGTAGCGCCCCAGGTATAAGTTCAATTGAGAACTCAACATCTCTTCTTGGAGGAAGACCAGGAAGTTCCTTGGGAAATACTTCAGCGAATTCCCTCACAATAGGTATTTCTTAAAGGGTGGTTTCTTCCTTGGACTCAATCATCTGAGCCAGATATGCGTGCTCATAAGGTAGTAATATCCATGCTTGAGATGATGGAGCTAAAGGAGATTCATCTTCCTCCTGACACTTGTAAAGAATCGGGGGTCGATTCTCCATATGGAGTGTGATTTCCCTCTCCCGACAATTTATGTTGGCTCTATATAAGGAAAGCCAATCCATGCCAAGAATTGCATCAAATTCCACCAAAGGGAGTATGACGAGGTTCGCTGGGAAATTCAATCCACAGATTATAACAGGGGAGGACTTATACTCATGGGATGCAATGATTGCCCCATTTGCCGTACTCACTGACATCTTTACTTCCATGATTTGTGGTGGTGCAGGGATTATTCTACTAAACTTTTGAGATATAAAAGAATGCGTAGAACCTGAATCAAAAAGTACGTTCGCTATTCTTGAATGAATAACTAGCGTACCTGTCACCACTTCGTTGTCGGGGTTCACTTCGGCAGAAGTGATGGAAAAAGCTCTTCCTTGCTGTCTTGGAGGTTGTTGATTGCCTCCGATAACCCTTGGATTAGGGCACTGATTCTCAAAATGACCCGGTTCTTTGCATTTGAAGCATTGAACAACGCGTTGAGGTTCGAACGGAGCGTTCCTCCCCTCCGTCGCAGTCGCGGGTCCTTCTTGCTGACAGTTAACAGCTAGGTGCCCTTCTCTTCCACACTTGAAGCATTTTCTTGTCCCCCTAAGGCAATTTCCAGGGTGCTTCTTTCCACACTTTTGGCAAGTGGGGTGCTGGAATTTCTTAGCGCCGTTGGATTTATCCATCGGACCACCAGCATTGAAGTCCACCTTCCGCTTCTTGTCCCCATGATACCCCTGTGATTCTACGATCTCCATTTCAACCTTGAGGGAACATCGGACAATTTCCTCATAGCTGTCGAAGTCACGGATCGCTAATGCTTTCCGCAAGCTAGGCTTCAGCCCACCAAAGAAGCGGTCAACCTTGCATTCGGGGGTAACGACAAAGCCGAAAGCGTATCGTGCAAGCCTTGTGAAGTTTTCCTCGTACGCTCCCACAGATTCCCCATCTTTCTGCTTGAGGGAAAGGAAGTCCCTTTCCATCTTAAGACGGAGGTGCGTGGAAAATATTTATCGAAAAACATCTTCCGGAATACCTTCCATTCCAAAGCCTCGATCTCCTCCTCAGGCTTCGTATTTTTGATCAACGTCCACCATTGATCAGCTTCACCCTCCATACGATAATCCGCCAAGAGAACCTTCTCTTTTTCAGAGCATTGGAGGATAGAGAATATCTTTTCAATGGAGTTGATCCATTGTTCAGCAATCGTGGGATCGGATGATCCACTAAAAGTAGGAGGCCTTTGTCTCATGAAGCTTTCAATAGCGACTTGTTCTTTCTTAGGGGGGGGTTGAACGTTCCTCTTGACCAGTGTTTCTATTCAAAACTTGAGTTAGCTGAGAGAGAAGCGTGACAAAGTTCGCGATTCCCGCTCCCATTGGATTAGGCATCTCATAAGTACAGTCATCACACTGATCTTCACCACGGTTGTTAGCCCGAGTTCTCCTATTACCGGCCATTGGCTGGAATAAAAGGAAAGTTAGGGGTAACACATAAAGGGTAATCCAAAGACAAAAGTTGATGACTTATAAATAAACTTTAATCTCTTTAACTCATGAGTCTATAGGATTCAATCCAGGCTTTTCATGATCTTCCTTCTAACATATATTCTTAGGGGCATTTTTCCCTTAATAAGGGTTCATACTAAGATTGTGAATTTATCAAAACATATCCCCCGGGAGTGTCGTAACCAAGAGTGCAGCAAGGCCCGTTGTCGTGCACCAGTTCCCGTTCGAGTCTAGCTCAAAGCGGTGTTTTCGGGTTTTACCCCTAGGATACATTTGTGCCAGAGCCGCCTCTACCTGCTCGTATCCAGACAGGGATGTATTTGTTTGATAAAACACTTACTTAGTATTTACCAAAACTTAGGGATGTTTTTATTATGCTTAGTCTTGTATCTAAGGCTTTACTAGGGTTTCCTAATACCAAAAATAACTAAACCTATCCTCTGATACCAACTGTGACAACCCTGCTTTTTATTACAACTTAAACATGCTTTATTACATAAAACTTCACTTGATACAACAAAGAAGATCGAGAGGTTTAGTGTCTTTGGGGCTTAGGATCATTACATAAAAACTTTAAACTTGAAATACAACATCCTTATTGAAAACTTCCTTTACATGACCACTACATTCCTTCGTACTTAGCATTGCATGGGATAACCTGAGGACATGCATAAGAAAAGGGTGAGCTATAAAGCCCAGTAAGGGAGTACACAATGAATAACATGAGGAGTACAAAACATGTTAGGCAATAGGCATATCAATAGAGCATAAGAGAGAGATGAACATAAAGGAATGATAAAGCATGATAATCATAACATGGAAATGTGGCAACAACACTTAACATTGAATTAGCATGAGCCAAGGCTCATTGCACATGGAGCATGAGTAAACCCTAATTGCACTTGAAGCACGAGTAAACCATCGTTGCACTTGAATTAGCATGAGTCAACACTCATTGCACATGAAGTATCATGATACTATACTTTACCCAATGCATTGGAGCGCTATAAAGGGCACACCCTTCTTAAACATTTCATTTCATGCATAAGTGTGCCACATGGATCATAAAACATGGATTCATAAAACATAATCATTTATTCCACGATAAAGGAATGTGGAATTCATACATGAAACTTTAAAATCAATAAGTAAATGTGCATAAAGGTGAATACCCTTGATGGAGAAATGGGCATGGTATTCACTACACAATGACATTGGCTTAGAAAATCGGTGCGATTTCGGCAGCGTAACGGCGTGACATAAGAATTCATAAAAAAGGTTGATGAGAGAGAAAGGGGTTCCTCATCATATTTACATGTAATGGATAGTAAGGAGATCATATATATACATGTCCCAAAAATAGAAATGGAATTTAGATTCATGATACAAAAGTATTGCTTGAATGTAAAAGAAGAGAGAGAAGTTCCTTTCGGAATTTCGGCATAGTAACGGGTGTACATGGGAGGCATTTAATGAGAGAGAAAGGGTTCTCCCATCATTCAAACAATAAGAGGGCAGTATGGGGGAGGTGCGAAACCATACCCCAACATTCATAATTGAAATAAAAAGGGAAATACAACTTAATGAAAATTGACAAAAAAATGAGAAAGGAAGAAAACCCCTTACTTGGAAGTGTGCTTCCAAAGGCTAGAGAGAGGCTTGTGAGAGGCTTCTTGGGAGCTTGGGGCACCTTGAGAGGATTCTAGAGAGAGTGGGGCAGAGGTTGGACGAACTTAAAGGGCTTTGAGTGAGGAGGAAGTGGGAGCTTGGGTGGGTTTATATAGGAAAGGTGAGAGAATTCTTTATTATTTAGGTTTGGGACCCCTTATATTAAAATAATCCAAACCACAAACCATCCCATGGTATTTGCCCATGGTTTCTGGAAAAGGAAAGAGGAAAAAAATATTTTACAAGGCCAAGGTCCGAACTTATAAAAAAATTAGGGTTGCTTATGTGGAGGTGAGTCACACTCCCATGGAAATTAATTTAAAAAAGGCAAAGTGTTGAATAAGTCTTGAGGGCTCCATTAATGCTTTGAAAAGTGAGTCAAACAAACCCAAAACCTCATTATTTTATTGATAAAACAAATATTGGCCGAACATAAGGATTATGGTATTTTATTACATCACCATTGGGTCATTATGATGTCATAAAACACATTATATATTTAAATGGTATTTAATTTTTACCCAAAAATTTGACTGTCTCAGAAAATTATGAAAAATTCACCGTTGGATAATTTCGACGTCCTGATTCCAAAAATAATATTTATTTTATCTAAATAATTTTCTAAATATGTGAATTTTCACTTTTAAAATAAAAACCGACATTTATAAAAATTCACGGGTTTTGACAGAAATGGCTTTCAAACCTTAATAAAAATTTTAATTGCATTCATAAAATTATAAGATCATTTATATTTAATAAAAATTAATTTAATATTAATAATAATATTTTATTAAAATATTATTTAATTCAAAAATCCTTTAATTTAATAAAATATAATTCTTAATTAAATAATAACTAAAAACATCATTTGTACTTTAAAAACTAATTACAATGCATCAAAAATGACTAGAAATTATATTCATTATTATATACAAAAATAATGTACATGAAAATGGTGCTACTTATTTGTTACATAACCCCTTAAAATAGCCGCATAAGACCTAAGGGTAAGGTGTGCGATGGTGACAGACTCTTGGGGTTGCTCGGATAACATCGCTCGAGTGGTAATCTCTATCAACTTCCATTTTTCCCATAGACGATCACATTCGAGCTTGACTTGATGAAGCTCAGCTTGGGCTTGGTCAAGGGCAAAGCCCAAAGACGCCACCTCCTTTCCGAGCTCCGACAAATGGGCTTCGTAAGGGGCAATTCTACTAGATGAGGCCATCGCTTCCTTTGTCTGAGTAGAAAATTGGTTCGTTAAAGACTTATATTTAAACTACCCAGATGATCACTGTTCAACGGCTATAAAAGTAACGGTCACAAATCTTAACGTTAAACTAAAGAAGTTGAAATCTTATAAAAACATAAAGAAACATTTAACTGGATCAAGAGGTATTTTCCATTAATGAAATTTTGGGTCGTTACAGATATATGAAGATATATCAAAGAAGCTCAAACAAGACATCATGCCTTCAAGAAAGTAATAACCTCAAGCTAAAAGTGTAGAAACTCCAAGCAAGCTTCAAGGCCTCAAGATATACAACATATCATCAAAAGCAGATCCATATCCACTAGAATGGCTGTAAAATAAAGCTCTAATGCAACCAAAATAATAGAAAAACCATTGTGCACAACCCATGAATTCAACAAAAAGAAGGAAAAACACCTAGAAACATAGAAACACTAATCAATAAAATTAGGGAGTTTGTTTAGAATAATGAATCAACCTCTTTTTAAACATTTGACGTTTAATATCAAGATAAGTCTACGTATAAATTTCACCATTTCTGAGCATTGATAAGCTATTTCATCTCATTTCTCCTTCATAACCGGGTCAAAGTTTTAATTCAGATTATCATTAGGAGGTGCAATAGAAGAATCAACCTCCATCTGTGGAGGAATATATGTAGCCATAATTTGGGAAGCATAAAAAATGGAAACAATAGAATCAACCATACCTGTTGATGATGTAATTTTAGTGTTGTCCTTTTGAGAAGAATCAAGTGATCTCGTAACAATTTTTCGTTCAAGGTGAGAGTAGTCCTTACATTTTTTTTGTTTTTTAGGATTGAGAGTAGTGAATCCATCATCATCCACCGCTTGTTTTTTTTCGTTTAGAGAGCTTGATTTTAAGAAATCTTCCTCAATTTGAGTGGCTTTATCATCATCCTCCAGTAAGGATGTTCACTGAGATGAGTCTGGGATGGATTGAGAAAGCATCGAGACAATAGCATTAGAGGGTTCACCCTCCTAAATAGTAGCAGCCTCATTACCCTCAATGATAAGGTTATTGTCTATAAGAATTGATGGATCGGGAATAGAATTAGGAACATTTGTGGAGTTTAAAACATTGATGCTATCAACAGGTTTAACTTCCCGAACAGTAGTTCTCTTCCTTGTAGAATCCTTTTCCACCCAAATTGACTTGAAATGTGTGTGTGTGGGGGGGAGCATGAGTCTCACATTCTTTCATAAGATGACCAATTCTAGAACATTTTTTACAGTAGGCTGGTACATTCTCAAAGACAACATCTTGTATAAACCCGTTATCTCCATTTTTTATCTAAAACTGCGATGGAAACTCATGCGAGATGTCAAATTCTGTACAAATCCTATCAACTGAAGGTCTTGATAGATTCATAGTAGTCAATTCAAGCCTGGTTGGATGTACAAAGAGTTCAGCAATGGAGAATAAGGCATGCTGCTTGAAGAGATGGAGAGGAAAACCCATGAAACCAATCCAGATAGGAACAATGGGGGGTTTAGAACCAACATAAAAATCTGGAGACCATTTGAAAACTTTTATAAAAGATCCCCCAAAAGACCAAGAACCACAGGTCCAGAATCGATAATAGTCATTCTCCGAGGAAAAAGGAAAGAGGACTTACCATGAATTTAGTAATCTGATGTTAAAATTCGTGAAGCCTATACCTTCCAGGGTTTTGCGCAGAAACACTAATGAAGGACGGCGTTGTATAAATCTACCAATGAGGACAAAACAAAGATCCGAAGAGAGTATGTGTACCTTGTCGTTGGAGAAAGAAATTGTTGATAGATCTCGATGTCAATATTTTTCTAGAGAAAAAATTTCAGAGATCATTGATTCAGCGAGATTAGTAGAGCCCACGATGACTTTCAAAAGATACCTAGCATCCAGGATCACCTTTTGATCAGCAGGATTAGGGATTCATCCATGTTCTCCCGTGAACGACATCCTCCATCTCTCGATCATTAAGAAAATTAATTGTAATCAAGTATCCATTGTAAATTTCTACATTTTTAAATGAATATCATTGTAAATAAAATATAATTTCATTTTATTTAATTTTATATTATTAAATAATGAGTACAAGTTTGTTTTAATTTAATCATTAATTACTTACGTAGTTAATTTTATTACTGTATTTAATTTCATTTTTTAATATATAAATAAATTATTATTATCTAACTACTTTTTAAAAAAATACCTTAATTAATCAAATCACACACATGTAATTATTTGCATACAACATATTTTAATCATTATATTTAATTAATTTTTATATTTTATTATTTAATTATTAACTTTTTTTCAAAAATATTGCTAATGTTATTTTTAATATATGAAAAATATTATTATTATTCATCTTATTTTTTAAAATTTTTAATCAAATAAATAAATTATTAATTCATAATTATTCTATTTAATTGGTTATTTATATATATACATAATAAAATTTATATAATAATAATCATTTAATTAGTGATAAATACATATATAATATAATAAAATCTATATTGCATTAAGATTAGTTTAAATTATTAATATGTAGTAATTAAATAAACTAAAAATTGAAATACAGTATGTTATTTGTTAATAAAAAAAAGAAAAAATTAAAATTGAACCTATTAATATATATATATATATATATGTACATATATATGTTTCTAATAAGTATATTTTTTTAAAAATAGGAAAAAAATACAAACATACATGTAAACATGAATAAATAAAATATTAAACAAAATAACATAATAATTTGAAATAATTATAACGTGACACACCAAAAGTAATAGACAATAAAAATTCAACATTACAACAACAATGCTCAATTTCCATACAAGAAAAAGAAAATATATAAAAATAACAATCTAACAATTTGTTAAATTAGCATCGCTTCCCCTGATGTTGTTAAAATATTCAAAAAAAATGATGGTGAAGGTGATTTCTTAAGAGGCTCTAGTGGTTAGTAAAATTGTCCGCCACTTTTATATATAATTATTTCTTGTTCAACTTGAATAAAACCACGAACATTCGGATCACTGATTTTATTCAGATGTCATGAAAAAAAATTATTTTCCTCTTTAAACTCGTTGAAATCCATTCTCTTTTCTTCAATTTCCATTTTTTGTTTCCTTTAATTCTCCAACATCTCTAAAAGCCACTGATTTTTTTCTTTCAAAGTTTCAACGATAGCTTGATATTTTTCATTATTTTTATTTTCTAATTTAGATTTCTTCACTCCAATGGGTAGTTTAGAATAAGAGCCACTAAAATCATCGTCGGTTATGTTCATAGAAAATGATGACAAGCCAAGAGATTTGGGTGGATAAGTCTCGGAAGTTGGATTGCCTAACTCTGATGAAACATTGTTCAGTTTCTGAGATATCTGTCTTGCAATACATGCACTGTATTTTCATTTTTCAAAAACAATTACTATGCTCCATACATGATCAAACCTAAATCCTTTCTTTCTCATGAGATCTTGTATAAGTAATATTTTTTCTCAATAATGCATATCCAGAGTATACAAATTAGGCAATTGGATTACTTTCATATTTATCTCAATAGTTGGATGGATTTCTTCTTCATCCAAGCTTATCATGATTACACCTCCATCATAACCATTGGATGGATTTTATTTTGAAATGAACCATCAGATGGATATTATCTTTATGCCAACCTTATCATGATTTTACTATGATCCCTTCCATCCATTGGATTTCATTTTGACCACAAACTTTAGATGAGATTTAACTTTATATAACCTTATCATGATCTCATATACTTTTTTAATATTTATTTATACATATTTATCGATTAATATTTAATATTTTTAATACTGATTTAATTTTTATAATTAATATATGTATTCATTTTTATTTCAAGTATTATTTTTTAATTTTTTATAAATTTATTTAATTAATAAATATTATTCATTATGTTAATATTTGTTTTGATCTATTCACATTTTAATTAAATTTCACTCATTTTTAACATTCAGAGTATAACACATAGATCATTGGATGTATTTCATATTGATCTCAATCGTTGCATGGATTTCTTCTTCATCGAACCATATCATGATTGCACCTCCATCCCAACCGTTGGATGGATTTCATTTTGAAATGAACCGTCAGATGGATTTTATCTTTATACAAACTTTATCATGATTTTACTATGATCCCATCCGTCCATTGGATTTCATTTTTATTATAGTCATTAGATGGGTTTTAACTTTATCTAGCCTTATCATGATCGCATATCCATTTTTAATATTTATTTATACATATATATTGATTAATATTTAAAGTTTTTACTAATTTTTTACTTTTTATAATTAATATATGTATTCATTTTCATTTTAAGTATTCATTTTTAATTTTTTAAAAATTTATATAATTAATAAAAATTATTCATTATGTTAATATTTTTTTGATCTATTCATATTTTAATTAAATTTCACTCATTTTTAACATTTATTTTATAAAAAATAGATTGCTGGATTGATTTTATATTGATCTCATTCGTTGGATTTATTTCTTATTCATCTAACCTTATCATGATTTCACATTCATCCCAACCGTTAGATGGATTTCATTTTGAAATGAACCATCAGATGTATTTTATCTTTATGCAAACCTTATCATGTAGTCACTTTGATCCCATCCATCCATTGGAATTCATTTTGATCGTAGTCGTCAGATGGGTTTTAACTTTATCTAAGATTATCATGATCGAATTTCCATCCTGACTGTTGGATGAATTTCATACTGATCTTAATCGTTGGATGTATTTCATCCCTATCCAAACTTATCATGATTATATCTTTATTCCATTGGATTTCTCAATATATAAGTATCATTGCATCACTTCTTGAGAATAAATGATCGATAAGAGTACCAAAATGAATTACAATACTGGAGGTCCTTCTGATGTTCATTTTGAAATTTCATCATCATGATCACTATCTTCTTCTTCATCTTCATACAATGATGTGACAAAAAATACATTTTAAGATATGTAAGAAGAAATACATTAAGAAGTGCATAAGAACAATACGATGATGTCATATTATTATAGAGGATACAACAACCAGTCTGCTCATGCTAGATCCATCTTGAGGCACACAGTTATCAATCACGATCATGAGGCAGTAGATCGTAATTTGTATGATGATTATTTTTCCAGTAATCAATGATATAATGTGACATTGTTTTGTTGATGATATCTAATGTCTTGAAGTTTTCTTCTTCATATTTATAATGTAGTTAAAGAACATGATCGCTACTTTCAACCAAAAAGTGATGGGATT
Source organism: Viscum album (assembly GCA_963277665.1). Classification (NCBI taxonomy): domain Eukaryota; kingdom Viridiplantae; phylum Streptophyta; class Magnoliopsida; order Santalales; family Viscaceae; genus Viscum; species Viscum album. The sequence goes on along the minus strand of OY728135.1, from coordinate 88,212,176 downwards.
GATAGATTTGGATTATCAACTCTGTAGAAATTAATAGGTGTGTTTTGGATGTTGGAATATGGCCTCCTAGCTGATGCTACTGATGAATATGTTAAAATTGGTGATTCTACTTCAATTGAATGTTTAAAAAGATTTTGTCATGCTGTTGTTGAGATTTTTGTAGAGTGATACCTTTGATCACCAAATGTAAATGATATTTCCATATTGCTTTATATTGGTCAAGAATGTGGTTTTCCAGGAATGTTAGGTAGTTTGGACTGTATGCACTATAAATGGAAAATTTATCCTATGGTATGGGTTGGAAAATATGTAGGAAATTTTGGAAACCCAATTATTATTCTTGAAGTAGTGGACGATTATGATCTTTGGATATGGCCTGCATATTTTGGTATGTCAGGTACCAATAATGATATCAATGTTCTTGAATCATCTTATTTGTTTTCTAATCTTGCTCAAGGTATTTCTCCTCCTACTCATTATTTCATTCAAGGAAATGAATATGATATGGGATATTATTTGGCTGATAATATATATCTAAAGTGGTCCACAATTGTGAAAACTATCCACGAGCCACATATTCTGAAGAAGAAATATTTTTCAATTAAGCATGAAGCATGTAGAAAAGATGTGGAACATGCATTTAGAGTTTTATAGTCTTGATTTTCATTCATTGAAGAACCTACACATTTTATGAGAAAACACTTTTTACATGATATAATGACTACATGCATTGTCATGAACAATATGATAATTGAGGATGAACATGATCTAAATGATCCAATTATTGATGTGATGGAAGTTTCAACTCTAACTATTGAGATAATAATAGATGAAAATGTTCAATTTCAGCACTTACTCAGCCATCATAGAAGAATCAAGGATAAGGACGTTCACATCACAGTCTAAAATGCATTAATTGAGCATCAACGGTAGCGATATGCATATTTAGAAAATTAATTGTAATCAAGTATCCATTGTAATTTTCTACATTTTTAATTGAATATCATTTTAAATAGAATACAGTTTTATTTTATTTTATTTTATTTTATTTTATCCATTCATTAATAATGTTAAATATGGGTAAAACAAAGTTAAGTAAGGGTAAACTAAAGTTAAGGGTCAGGAAAAGTAAAGGGTCAAATGAAAGTTATGTAACGGTTAAACAAAGTTAAGTAAGGATAAACACAGTTAAATAAGGGAAAACTAAAGCTAAGTAAGGGTGGACTAAAGTTATATAAGGGTAAATTAAGGCTAAGTAAGGTTAAAACAAATTTAACAGTAAAAATAGTTAGTAAGGGTAAACTAAAGTTAACTACGGGTGAAACAAAGTTAAGAAAGGATAAAATTAAAGGTAAAGGTGAAAGTAAATATGGGTAAGGGTAAAGGTAAGAAAAAGTTATGTAAGAGTAAAATAAAGTTAAGTAAAGGAAAAACAAAGTTATGTAATGGTAAAACAAAGGTAATTAAGGGTAAACTAAAGCTAAGTAAGGGTAAACTGGGAGAAGTAAGGGTAAACTAAAGGTATGTAAGGGTAAACTAAAGGTAAGTAAGGGTAAAAAAAAGTTGGGTAAGGATAAACTAAAGCTAAGTAGGGGTAAAATGAAGTTAAGTAATGGTAAAATAATGTTATGTAAGGGTGAAACAAAGTTAATTAAGGGTATACATAAGTTATGTAAGGGTAAAATGAAGTTACGGGAAAACTAAAGTTATGTAAGGATAAACTAAATTTAAATAAGGGTGAAACAAAGTTAAGTATGGTTAAACTAAATTTAAGGGTAAAAGTAAATCTAAGTAAGGGAAAACTAAAGTTATGTAAGGGTAAATTAAAGTTAATAAGGGAAAAAACAAAGTTATGTAAGGGTAAACTAAAGCTAAGTAAGGGTAAACAAACATGATCTAAATGCTCCAGTTATAGATACGGTGGAAGTGTCAACTCCTAATGTTGATTTAATAATGGATGAAAATGATTGATTTTAGTACTTACTCAGTCAATATAGAGGAATCATGAAAAAGGATGCTCATATCGCACTCCGTAATGCATTAATCGAGCATCTATGATAGTGATATATTGATTTATAAAATTAATTGTAATTGAGTATCCATTATAATTTTATGCATTTTCAATTGAATATCGTTTTAAATATCACACATTCCTATTTTATTTAATTTTATATTATTAAATAATGAGTACAAGTTTAATTTAATTTAATCATTAATTATTTATGTAATTAATTTTATTATTGTATTAAACTTGATTTTTAAGTATATAATAAAATAATTTTTATTTCACTATTTTTTTTAAAAAAAATCACTTAATTAATCAAATCAAACACATGTATAATTAAAACTAAAATACATTATATTCATGTATAATGAAAATAAGGCAGAATTTATTATATTTAAATTGATATTGTTAAATAAGGATATCATATTAAATTTAATTTGATTATTAATCAGTTTATAATTTAATTTAATATAATTATTAATTTTATTAAATATTATAATATATCACATTGGTTAATTTTATGAAAGAATAATAATTTTAGTATAATGTGTTGAATAAAATTAATAAAAAAAATATAAATAGGAATATTCAAAGAATATTCCTTTTGAAGTGAAAAATGAAGTAATCCCATTGGAGTGACTTTTACTATTCACTCTTAAAAATAGAGTAACCTTATGCTAAAATGATGCTATGCATTGGAGTTTCTCTGAGACTATCTCCAACTAGTAGGAAACTGGCATTGGAACGCCATTTGGGCGCTGAAATCTCCCTCCAACTGATTGCCATACTATGCGTCATTTTGGAGTGGGGCTATAGTGGAGCAACATATTTGGAACACCACTGTAGATGTGCTATCCATATTTATGGTTTTTTTAAAAAGATATTCTTTTTATTCATATAATAAATGGTTTTCATTTATTTTTATTAACAAAAATTAGGGATATCCAAAGAATATTCCTTTTTGAGTAGAAAATGAAGTAAATTGGTTGGAGTTCATTTCACTCTATATGCTTCATTTTAGAGTGACCTTACTTCAAAATGGAGTAATGGGTTGGAGTTTCCCTAACACTCTAAAATTGCACAAGGGGTAGTTGTGCCCTACTCAAAGCTTTTAATGGAAGCTTTTGAAGATTTTTAAAAATACTCAAAGAGATTAAACTGGTCTGGGGAATCGTCTGTGGTAATCAGATGGAGGTGAAGCTAATTGTGTGTAGGAGGTCCAGGGAAGGTGTTGATAAAATGGAAAGATGGGTGTGGAATTAAATTGGGTAGTGTCAGGTTGCCGAAAAAAAAATAATTTCTTTAAAAAAATGATTTTTCTCTGGAGTTATAAATGCAACCTGGATAGTGTTAGAGGCTATAAAGAGAGAGTTTTTTCTTATGTGACAAGATCAGTGAGTTAAGGTCGAAAGATTTAGTTCCCTCATTTGACGATCATCTAAGGAGGCAGTGTTTTAGTATGTGATAGTCAGGGAGAAAAAAAGAGGTGCAACTCATGAAATTTTGGAATTCCAGATTAATTCTAGAGAGGGAAAAGTGAGACGTGAGGCCACCAAGAATAATACATTTTTTTCACGTCACCGAAGTGGAGTAGTGAAGAATGGATATGGGAGATTTGTTGGTGAGCTAAAATAAGACCAGCTATCGAGCATGGAGATGATGATCGAACGTTGATCACATTTCGCAGACATGATCGACTAATTTTCATATGGTCGTACCTTGTGATTTTACGAGTGAATTCACTTCGATCTTTTATATTTTATTTCAATTTGCAAAAAAAAATAGAATTACAATTGTTGAATAATCAGCTGATATTTGATAATTATTTTTCCTTCATTTATTTTTATTTCCTCTTTCGTTCTTTGACGGATACATAGAAAATCAGTGTGTATTTTCACTGGGTGAGGACTGTTAGGTCAGTCTGATTAGTAGTTTTTCGATCGACTCTCATTATTAAATCTCATCAATTCTCATTCAAGAATGATGTGCACAAAAATTCAATTCTGGAAAAGTTTTCGACGACCATATCTACTTTGACAGACTCTTGACTAAAGGAGGTCGATGAATGAAATTATAATCATTGGATTCAATTTATCAAACTTAATGAGACACGCAACATGGAGATTTTAGATTGTGTGCTGAGAGAATTTATAGAGTGAAATAATTTCAAAGTAATGAATAATGAATAATCCAGGAGAATCACTTAGGAAGACCACTGACCATATTTGACTTCTCTCCGATTTTCTTTCTCTGCTGCATGTTTTCATCTATTTTCTTTTTTTCATGTCTTTTAGTTTAGATAAGTAGGAAAGTTTCAATTCTTTTCTTTGAAACCCCCAAGAAATATAATAGTAAGCTAATAATAATAAAAATAGAAAAACGTGATAGAGAAACTCCACAATGGTAGCCTCATTGGGAGAAAACCCTAGTTGCTTATATATTACAGTAGTTAGGAGATATAAAAATATTGAAAAGGGTAAACACGATATAAGAACCCATGTTTCAATCGGTGCGATTTTTAGGGAGGCTCCCAAGGAGTTTCATTAAAAAATATTAATTAGTTAAAAAATGAAAAAAAGAACTAATGGACTTTGACCCAACATTGGAAGATGTTGTCCAATATTTTTCCTACAAAACCAAGGAGAAAATCAGGAATTTGAATGAAAATGAATTTAAAACCGTGTCAGGAGAACATATAGAATATATGAATCAAAAATTCATGAAATCCTTGGTTGATGAACTTCATGAATTTTCATGCTTCTTTTCTGAGTTCTATGTAGGAGAGATTTAATTTTTAATTTGTGATGAGGAAAAGCAAGAGGTTGAGGTAGGCCTATTAAAACATTCACTTCCTAGATTCATCAATTTTTCTATGGACATAAAAGATGAACGAGGGCTGCCTACCATTTTTCTTCATGGGAATTTCAATATTTTTGACCATTCTTGTTTAAATCTTTTTGAATATAAGATTTCAACTAAATATTCTAAATTTTTCATTGTAGGAATGACACCCATTTCACTGGATGAGGACAATTTGAAAGTATTTGTTGAAAAATGTATAAATTTTGGAGAAGTTGATGAGATGTTGGAGATAGGTATAGAGGCAGTCTCTAAGGAAGAGCATTTAGAGCTACAATTAGAAGAGTAGTATGTCTGATTAAGGAATAAGAATAAAATTATTAATCTATTAATGATGTCCCAAGAATATTTGGATGAACTTTGGGATAAATTTCCCCCTGTAGAAGTCAAAGAGGGGGTTCCTTATATTGTTTATCCAGCTCAAACAAAAAATTTATTCCACAATAAGAAGGATTTGGGGGCATCATACTATTTCACAAGAGACCTCCACACATAAGTTAAGTTTCATGACTGTGTAAAAGATAGAATGTGGTGGTTTTTACCACACAAACCCCATCCACTAGTGGACTGGGGATGAGAAACACATTGTATAGTTGTGGAAAGCATAAATACAACACCCATTGGGGGGTCGAACCCAAGATATCTTTTCCCTCTACTTCACCTTTACTTTACTTTCTATTTTAGTTTTTAAATTTCAATAAAAATTTAAATTTTTCTGTTAGTTTTTCTTATAGAAAATAAAGTGGACAACAATTGTGTACATACTTTCCCAAGTTTTTCCACCTTATTCTATGTTCATTGATTCACCGTGAGGAATCCTCTAGGGGCCTCTCTCCATCATTTTGAGTAGATACTTTATAATTTCAATAATCAAAAGAATCTACGAGCTGAAGAATCTTCAATCAACACCCTCACTTATTAAACTTTGGTTACTTTTTACTTTAGATGGTTTTTTTCTAGGTTCTAATGTTAATCTATTTACGTTTTTAGGAATTTTCAAGCTAACTAGAGGAGCTTCGTTAAAGAAAATATGGGGTGTATTTGAATCTATGAAAATTAAGCTTCTAATTCTGGGAGTTTTTCATTTTAAAATTATGCTCATTTTTAATACTATTAAAATCTATTTGTTGTTGCTACTTCAGGCTTAAATTGATGAAAAAAATTAAAATGAAAGAACTATTTTCATGTTGAATATTGTGTTGAAACATTCTGGTTGCTGCTGTTAAATGAATTATTTTGGCATGTGTATTAGTGTTGAATAATCTCAAACATTGTTGAATTTTTTTCATACATCTTGGAAATGAACTATTATAAAAAAATTATCTTTGGGTTGGAATTTTTTAATTGGTAAACAGTAGACAACTTTTGTGCATGTTGTGCATTGTTGTGTTTTTATATATTTTGTGTGGAAGAATACTTCAGTGACCATTCTTGATACCCATTCCAAACATGACTATAATCTTCTGAATTGTTAAATCTATTTGAACTTTAAAAATCAATTTACATGTATTTTCCATCTTGAGTTCAATATTGAGGACAATGTTGATCTTTACTGTGTGAGAGAGGGTATTTCAATGTGCTCATCTACACCACAATGTGATCCCACCAAAATCCATTAATTTTTTTTTGAATTTCATTGCTTTTTAGGTTTCAATTTTTTTCCAGTGATTTTAAATTTTTATGAAGAATGAATGCTATGTAGCCACTTTAAGGAGGTTAATTTTATATTACCCCTTGGATATAATTGAGTAATTCATTTTTCACAGCCCACTTGAAATGTGGTGGACTTCGATAAAAAAATTGTGAGAATGTTTTACAACTTTCATTTCCCTTAAACCTTTTAATTTGGATTCAAACTCAGAAGATATCCATTTAAATGAACTATGAAATGAAAATCCTAATCTAGGTTTGAACATTTTCTTTATTCATTAAGTTGTCGGATGAGTTATTTATTCTCCTTTTAATTTATTAAATTCATTCATCTAAATAGAGTGTTTAAATTATTTGATTGCTAATTTATGTAAGTTAGTTCTCCTAGAGGTAAAGAGAAGTTTGGAATTACAATTGAATGCAAATTGAAATGAATTTAATCTGAATTCAAATTTTTAGGAACAATTATTTTTGTACAACAAAAATCTATTTTGAACTTAAAGAAAACACAATTTATTGAGGGTAAAAAATTTCACATAAATTCCAAAGGGAAAATCATTTTAGAAACCGATTTTTCATGGCAACCCAGTATTTCGAACTTAAGATTCATTTCATTCCACTGAATTTGATTAATTGTTTTCTTGAGGACAAACAAAACATTAGTGTGGAGGAATTGATGTGGGTGTATTTTGATACATTTTTTCCACATAACTTCTTTAAATCAATTTTGTTTTTATTGTTATAATAATGTTTAAACTAATTAATTTACTTTGATGATAATTTTTTTGTTAAAATAATAAAAATGTTAATTTAATGATTTTAGGTTTAATTAATGATTCTTTTTATATTAATTATAATTTTGTTTAACTTTGAATTTATAATTTAATTTTTAAGTTTATTTCAAAATATTATCTTAATGTCATTGTTTAATCTTATTTTTTGCGAATTCAATTTATCTTTTCATTTTTTTCTTATATATTGTTATTTAATTATAGTTTAACATTAGATTTAATTCCTTTATATAACTTAATAGTTAGAAACAGTCTGGTCTAATTCTTTTCTCTAATAAATTTTATAATTTATTTATTTAGTTAATCAATTAATCATTTAGTTATTTTTAGCATTTTAATTAATTCAACAAAATAATTAGTTTAGTTTAGATTTTATTTAAATATTTATTTTCGATTAGAATTTATTTAAAAAAATTAATTTTTGATTTTAATTGAATTTTAAATCGTTAATTTTTGTTTGCAATTTGTTAAATTTTAACATACTGGTTAAATTTATTAATAAACTATTTTGTTTATTTTATAGTGCAGGTTATAATTTTATTTTGAGCAACAGTGCGCCGCCCGTGTAAGATAACATCGAGACCCCATACCAGATGAGATAACCTCGAGACCCCTTTGAAGAATCTGAACCAGGAGATCGTCGCGTCGCCGCCGTTGAATCAACGCGACGCCATCGATTCCCTGAGTTATCGTTGTCGCCGTCAAGCATAGATCTGAACCCTCACCGACGGGACTTCGAGTTCGCGAGTCCCCAAAATGAAGCAACCCAGATCCCGCCGCCGACGGTGGAGTCCGATCGAGCCAAAGCTTCAAGAGTAAGCTAGGATTCCGTCGGTGTCAATAATGTTGAAGTCAGTCGCATTGGATCTGAGATCCGATGTCGCCGATGTTGTTTTTCGATGTAGGTCACTACCGGATCCGAGTTAATCCCGAGGTCGCGATGAAGGAAATCTCACTGATAACCTGGACCTCTAACGCCGATGCGGTGGAGGTGCGATGCGAGGTTGAAGATGTTTTTCCATGTTCCTCCGATGAAACACATTGGCGAAGTAGTTCGAGCATCAATTTAAGGATCATTTTTATGATAAACGGACTTGGAATTTCTCTTCATGCTCTGGCAATAGAATTGGAAATGCACGCATATGAGATGCTTGAGGAAATGCTCAAATGGAGTTCGTTTTGTGCGTAATCCGATCGAAATTTGGAGGTCTTGTCTAAGATGAAGGATTCGACAGTACGCAAGAAGAAAAACATAAGAAGATCTGAGTATGATGGTTGATCGGACTGAGTGGACAGCTGATGATCAAATGCCATTTAATCTGAGTTCGACCGAAGTCTGAGTTTGGAGATTGGTAGTCTGACTGAGAATGACTGGTTTCTGTAATAAATTTAATATAGCCGAAGGGGGTGAATCAGTGGATGGGGTTCCCTAAAACTCTAAAATTACACATGGGGGAGCTACTCTCTGCTTAGTGCTTTGAAATGGAAGCTTCTGGAGATTTTATGAAATGCTTTCAGAGATCAAACCGAGCTGGGGAATCGTCTGCAATGATCATGTGGAGCTAAAGAAAATTGTTTGCAGGAGGCCTGTGTGAAAAGTGCAGCGACTGATGGTCAGAAGATGTAATTCCCTCATTTGATGGACATCTAAGGAGGCGTTGGTTTAGTTGATGATATTTAGGGAGAATAAAAGGGATGCAGCTCATGACATTCTTGAATTTCAGATTAATTCCATAAAGATCGGAGGGATACGTGAGGACACCAAGCAAAATACATTTTTTTTTCATGTCACTGAGAGCGATCTATCAGCGAGCTCAAAGGAGACTTGCTGCCGAGCATAGAGATGAAGATCGAACGTCAATCATATTTCATGTACAAGATTGGCTAATTTTCTTATGGCCATACTTTGTGATTTTCATTGGTGAATTTATTTCGAGTTTTTATATTTTTATTCAATCTGAAAATAATTTCCAGAATTGCAATGGTTAAATAATCCATTGATGTTTGATTATTGTTTTTTCGTAATTTAGTTTTATTTCCTCTTTAATTCTTTGACTGATACATAACCAATCAATATGTATTTTTCATCGAGTGTGGACTGTTAGGTGAGTTCAGTTAGGAGTTTGTCGATCAGCTCTCATTGTTGAAGCTCATTAATTCTCGATCAAGAATTGTGAGCTTGACAGTTCAATTTTGACAAAGTGTTCGATGACCATCGCTAATTTGACCAAGTCTAGATGAAAGAAGGTCGATGATTGAGATTCTAGTAATTGACTTCAATATCTCAAAATTAATGAGACATTAAACTTTGAGATTTTGGGTTGTGTGTTGAGAGAATTTATCGAGCAGAATCATTTGAAAGCAATGAATAACAAGCAATCCAATAGAATCTCCTGTGAAGACCACTGACCTTTTTTGACATCTCTCCAGTTTTCTTTCACTGATCCATGTTTTCTTCTATTTTCTTTCATTTTCACGAGTTTTAGTTCAGATGATTAAGATAGTTTCAATTCTCATCTTAGAAACCCCCAAGAAATAAAATAGTTAGTTAATAATAATAAAAATAAAAAAACATGATAGAGAAACTCCACAATGGTAGTCTCATTGGAAGGCAACCCTAGTTGCTGCTATATTACAGTAGTTAGGAGATATAAAAATATTGAAAAGGTTAAACACAACACAAAAACCATCGTTTCACTTACACCTAGGTGGATGCCCATATTTTAATCACATAAAGTATTTCTTTTGAAGTCTTGAATTGGTAGGGGGTGTAGTGCGTTCACCATCCATTGTGATTAATGAGTAAGCTCCATTGGGACAAACCTTATGTACAACGGAGGGTCCTTCTCACTTTGGTTCAAGCTTTAGGGGGTTTTTCTTTGGTATCATTGGAGTATTCAAAGACAAAACCAATTCTCCTTGAAGGAACAAACATAGAAGAACTTTCTTGTTAAAGGCTCATGATGTCCGGTTCTTCTATATTTCCAAATTATGTAGGGTATACAACCTTTTCTCATCGAGTCTCTCTAAATCATCCAACTGGTTCTGTGATTGTTCATCATCATAGAGTTGTTCACAGATAGCTAATCTAAGTGAGGACAATTGAACCTCATTGGGTAGCATTGCTTTTGTTCCATAAACTAGCGAATATGGGGTTTCCTGAGGAGTAGTGTGTGTTGTCGTTTGGTAGGCCCATAATGTGTGTAGAAGCTTGTCAGACCAAGTTTTCTTTTCTCTATCCACCATTTTCCGAAGAATGTTCAATAGAGTTATATTGAAAGCCTATATCTATCCACTTTCCACCGCATGATAGTGGGACGAATGGTTGGATTTGATGTTGTACTACTGGTACAACTTCTTCAATTCGGAAGAACAGAAGTTGGTGTCCTTGTCTGTCAGTATTGTTTGAGGGACACCAAATACGGCGATGAAGTTTGACTTCACAAAATTAATGATACTTTTGGTTTCTTCTTCCTTGAGAGGTATTCCCTTAGCCCATTTAGAGAAGAAGTCGGTAGCAATAATGATATACTTGAAATGCTTGGCTGTAGTTGGAGGGTACGACCCTACAATATTAATCCCCACACAACAAATGGCTAAGAGTATTTAGTTGTACGCAACAACTCCGAGGGTTGATGGATGAAATTGGAATGTACTTGGAAGGAATGACACTTTTTGAAAAACTAGGTGCAATCATGCATCATCGAAGCCCAGAAATATCAAAGTCTCCTAATTTGGTGAGAAAGCTTGGTTCCTGACTGATGTTCACCACAAGCGCCATCATGAACTTATTCCATGGTTGGAATCATCTCCTCTCTGTTAATGCATCTGAGGATAATTCTATCAAATCTTCACTTATAAAGAACTTTTTGATGAGCCAAAATATCATAAAGGATAAAATTAACTGTCCATCATCGAATTTGTTCTCTTCCAGCTCTATCTGGAGGAACGACCCCATTCTAGAGATATTCTGGGATGAGTGTCATATACCCATTTACAACATTATTTGATTCGAGGGTAGAATTAATCTCATTTATTTCTTCCATGCCACTTTGGACAAACAACAATACTGTTCTATGATGGGAGATGATGATGATTGCTTCATCCTGCTCTAGATCTACCAAGGTAGCAACAACATTTGCTAACGCATCTGCCAGAACATTTTCTAAACGCAAGACATGAGTTACTATTGGTTTGTAGGGGAATGCTTCCAATAACTCTCAAACATAATTGAGTTGGGGGTTGGGATCTACTTTTATGACGGTGTAATCATTGTTGATCTGCTTAATTTCCAACTCGGAATCACATTTGATTCTCAAATGAGTCATCGGTATTTAAAAATCCATATCCAAACCCATAATGAGAGCTTGATATTTATCCTCATTGTTGGTGCAACCTTCTAATAGAAGAAAGGAATAAGGTAAATTTTCCTTTATTGGTGAAATGAGAATGATTCCCAACCCAACTTTGTTGAGCATGGGGTCTTCCATTCTCTTTCCGGTTGGGCTTCTGGATGCACCATCAAAGTACATTTCTCGTATTCGGATAGAGTCCCAAACAAAGATGATTTCTTCGTCTGGCAGTTCGGTACTCATCGACACTCCTTCCACAGAGGGATGTTCTTCCAAGAAATTCGCTAAGGCCTACCCTTTTATCACCTTCTATGGTATGAATCGAATGTTGAACTATTTCAAAATGACCGGCCATCATAGAAAAAGTCCAATCAACAAGGGATGATTGAGGATATATTTGAGTAGGTCATTTTGAGAGATCAAATTCACCTCATGGTGTTGTAAGTAATGCATTAATTTTAAATTGCGGAAATAAATTCTAAACAGTTCTTATCAATATCTGAATATCGATTCTCAATGTTGAGTATGGTGCGGTTGAGCTAATAAAGATTGTTTTCATTACCCGCATCATTTTCCTGTGTAAGAGAGACACCCAATGATCATTCTAGAGATTTCACATAAAGGATGAGCGAATTTCTATCAACTAGTGGCATAAAAAATGGTTGTATTAAGAGATATTTCTTGAGGCTTTCAAATGCTTCATGTTAGTCATCAGTCCACTGAAATATGAACCCTTTCTTCATGAGATTGGTGAAGGGAATACACTTGCCTGTGATGTTTTCTATGAAGTTTCAAATATAGGGAAGGTGCCCCTACAATCCTCTCAACTCTTCAAGGTTTCAAGGAGGGGACATACCCTGAATTTCCTTGTTCTTACTAGGGTCGACATTGATTCCATGATAACCAAGAATTTTTTCTAAAGTAACACCAAAATCACATTTCAATGGATTCATCTTCAGACTATGTTGTCAAAGTTTGTTAAAGAAGATTTTCAAATTGGAAAGGTGATCATAATGTTTCCAAGAGTTAACCACCAAATCACCGACATAACACTTGACTGATTTCCCCAAGAAGGGTTTGAATATGTGATGTATGTCACAATGATATGTAGCACTATAATTCTTTAAACCAAATGGTATCATCCAGTAGAAAGATACACCATGAGGGACTCTGAAAGTAGTGACTTCATTATCTTCCGAATCCATTCAGATTTGATTATACCTTGAATATACATCCATGAAGGAAAGGGCTTGATAGACAACTGTTGCATCAATCACAAGCTTCGTGATTGGAACAGAGAACCCATCATTCAGAAAGTTTTGGTTGTCGTCTCTGAAATTTATGCAAACCCTAATCTTCCCATTATTTTTCTTGACAGTGACTTTGTTGGAGATCCATTTAGTGTATTTGAATTCCTAAATGAAGTTGTATTTGATGAGATTATCAAATTTGGCTTCAACCTTGGCATCATAAGTCAGATGTGTCCTTATGGCTGCCTTCTTATAACCATGATGGTCTTCTGGTAGACCCGGTTGATGGGTAGCCACAGTAGGACCCAAGCCTAGAATATCTTTCTAATTCCAAGAAAATCTTGATTCTACATCAGGAAGGAGGTGTAAATTTTCTATTCATTGAGGGGTAGAGCTTCATTGATCAACTTTGGTTGAGGATCCTCTTATGTACCTAGATTTATCTGTCGGAGTTCATCGATAGTGGTAGAGACTCCTTCCTCAAATGCTAGAGGAGCATCACTACGGTCATTTTCTTCCACTTCTTCCCTGTCTTATTCCTCTATCTCTACATCCATGTCAGGATGGATGAGTGATGAAGCGGAATCATTAAGGTCAAGGGAAAGGTTAGTGTCCTAGGATCTAGCTTCCAACCGGGATATCATGAATTCTGCAGGTTCAATTGATGAAGTGGTAGCCTACTAAAGTTATGAGGATAAGGTTTGAGTGTTTCCATATGTGGTAGCACTGCCAACAGAAGAATCAAATATTTATTCAATGCCATCGGTTTCAATTAACATATCCAATATCAAAAAGACCAGTGAGAATGTCTCTGAATCAGAGTTTATGTCTTCAATTTGACTAATGGGAAGCCAATATTCATATCTGAGGTCTTTGAATGGATTTGTTGGGTTAATATCCAGATCAATCAGAGTGATAAATCGAGTGACACCATTAGTTGAGGGTTTCTTACCTTATATTTAGTAGAATCCTGTATCAATATATTGAAATTCACAAGACACGAACGAAGATTTGTCTCCATGTGACATCGCAATATTCCCATTGCTATGATATTTGATGCATTGGTTGTATGATGAACGGATCACTACATGCTGATTGGACCAAGGTCTTCCTAGAAAGATAATGAAAGTTGTATCTTAATAGATGACCAATAAATCAGAGTCAAACACCAGATCCCCAAACCTTGTTCTGAGCTTAATGCAGCTGAGATGTTTCTGTTCACTCTTATCATACCCTTGAAGCGTTAAAGCGAAATAGGATAGATTATCTTATCTGTATCCCAATCAAAAAAAATGTTATAATAGGAATGATCTTGACCCCCAATCCATTTCCAGTAAAATATCAATGGATGTTAATGTCATCCAATCTTCTGGATACATACTGGGGCCTGATGTGTCCATGTATGACATCTTCTATGTATTCCTTGGTGAAAGAGAACATGGAATTATTTCAGATCAAACTATGCACGAAATACCTCAAGAGTAGAAACTTTAACTTCAAACTTTTGAGGGCACAATAGAGCCTCTACAAGTCTTCCTACAGATCCTTTGACCGATTGAGAGTATCCCGAATTGAAAGCTTTGCTGGAACTGCAACCAATTGCTTCAAGATGTCATAATTTTGGGTCAACGGTCTACATTTCCATTTGGGGAACATTCCCAAATGAGGAATTTTCTGAGCTGATGTGCTTGGGGGAAATGAGTTAGGTTGTTGAGTAGATACAAATGACATTTCATCTTCCATTGAATTGGACCACCTTGGCCTGCCCAATTTCCTGGGCTAGTAAGGTTGTTTTCTATTCATCAATAGTTCATCCAAAATGATTGGTTTCATTTTTTTACATTTGTGGAGGCATTTTAATGCTCTCGATGAGCTTTCCTAAGGTATTTCCCATGGGTTTCAGTAGCATAGACAGGTCTAATAGGGATGTGTATGACATTTTGTGTTCAACTACGGCTGTGAATCCCTCTATTTCCTGGACTTTTAGGACCTTGATTCATGTATCTCCAATTTTTTGTGGGAAGATCAGGTTCATAATAACTATTATAATCAGATAAGGGTCCATTAAATGAATCATATTGATGGATCCGAATATCAATTCATCATATGATGAGGACTCCATTTGATGGGTTGATGCTTAATCTACCATTTGGTGGGGTGACAATCGTTCTATTAGGACTGAGGGCATGAAGTATGAGAGAGTTAAGGATAAATTTTTTCTAGGAATAGGTTCAAATTCTTGCATTTCCTCCCACCCTTCTATCCATGTATTTTTTAGAAGAATGACCTTTGGAGGAGTGTGATGTTGACAGAGTCGGATGTGCCACATCAGAAGAATTTGGGGGAACAATTGGTTTCTTCAACTATGCTATGAGAATAATATGAGTTTGTTTGATCATATTTTGAGTCATCCAATCAATGAACATCCATGAATACTTTCCGGTGACTTCCTTCTATTCACCAACTTCCTATAGAGAGGCAACATAAACACATGCTACTTGTGACAACAATTTTTCCAGCTTCACCCGCCCAAAATCAACCATATTTTATAGGTCATCTTTGAAAAAGAAACTATCCCAGATGGTATACCCCAATATTTTTTGAAATGAGAAATAATTCAGGCGATCATCAAGACCAAATTTTTTGGGTCTTCTGGGTTTTTGCATAGTTAGAAGGTTTTTTTCCAAGACTGCTAAGAAGTAGCCAGGAACCTGCTCATCTTTGTAAGAATAGACCATGATTTTCTGATCTTCAAACTAGGATCATTTCATCTATCTCTTTTCATTATGATAAGGATATTTTTGATACTATTGCTACCCTGGAGAGGGTGATGCATTATAAGGTACAGGCTTCAGATAAGGATCTAGTACCAAGGATGGTTTTAATGTGATAGTTTTGGTTTCTACTTTACCTTTCCTCTTTACCTTCACTACTGGTACTATTCTAGATTTGGATCTGGTTCATAAGATGGATTCTTCCAATCTTTGCGCAACTGTAGCAAGGTCTCAAAACCCACCTGTGTACTTGACTGGAATGAGTGGTGTTCACAACTCATTATGGAAGTTTTCTATGAAAAGAACCAACAAATATTCCTGTGGAAATTGAAATTCAGGGAGTATGTTAGACCCTTACATCTGGAAATAAAGTTTGATAATCTCTCATTTCTCATTGTTTTTAGTTTTAGATGTCCAAGACTACAGTATTTTGCAGTGTTGTGTTGAATTGGTAAAGAAATTATTGGCAGAGGTCTTCCCATCGTTTGATCAACCTTACATGTAAACTGGTGTACCAAATGGAAGATGCTCCCTGTAAGGTTTGCAAAAAACACTGAAGTTTAGAAAATTCTTGTTGTAATAAAATTCCCATCATGGGACCACATTGAGATACATAATGCATCAGATGCTAATTTGGATCTCCCGAACCTTTGAATATTGGGAATGTAGGATTTCCAAAATAAGGTAGGGGAAGATCCACATCTACCCATTTGGGGTATGGTTTTCTTCCCAACTACACTGGAGTACATTTCCATTCTATAGATTCTAGTCAGGCTTTCAATGATTCATTATTGTTAATAAGTCCTATGGGAATGGCTAACTGAGAAGGGATTGGGGAATGGGGCACACCATGATGAACTAGATGTGTTCGTCCCATCTTTGCATATGCTTGAGATTTATGGTTGTAGTTTGACCGACATTGATCTGGATGCTTGTCCAATAGAGGGAAATCTTTATATTCAGCTTTCACTGGTTCCAAATAGATTGGTTTCCTTTCTCCTACATTGAGCGAACATTGTGAATATACTTTATTTGGTATGATGATCACTTCTTATTGATAGACATCAGCTAAAGGAGTGAAATGAGGTTCTGTTATAAGACTATATCTAGTTAGAATATTACCCCTGAGTAGTTCAACATTAAGCCTCTTCAATTCTATAATTTTTACCTCATACCAAGAATTTATTTCCTTGAGTTTTAGGGGTCCAACACCCTCAAGAATTAATAAGTGGGATTGAATCACAACTTTACCCTTTTTTGGATGATTCCCATCAACGAGGTAATGAAACATTTATAGGATCTCCCAAATTTTGAGTAATCCTCTTATTTATAGTATTCAAACCTTCATTGGCTATTTTTAGTGTGGATAGTATTTTGAATGGATATATTATCATCTTATTCTCCCACATTGACATGATGTTATTTAGTATTGTCATAGATGGTGATGATGACTTTTACTAATGCTAACTGCAATGCGTACATTTTATTAGTTAGTAAATACAGGGAGGAATGGTTACTCCAAGAGTTTCCACCAGAAGAGCTGTGATTCCCAGGCGTAGTTGTGCTCTTAATAGACCGTTTTAGTTTGTGACTGTTAGGGGATCTCATCCTTTCTTTCTGTAATCATTTCGAAGTTGTCTAGTGAAGGGTGATATGAAGGGTCATCCAAATAATTTTTTTGTTCACATCCCTGAAGGAGAAAATGTATGACAAGATATGAAGGACTGGGATGATTCATTTTGGAGAACTTCGCCCAACCAAGAAAATACCAATTTTTGTTGAGGTTGTGGTAAAAATTCCCCTAGTCTTGCGGGATATGGGTGATATTTTTACAATTCCAAAATTCCTTGGGCCTGATTTGTTGTCTCAAGGGTTGTGTTTAAAATTCCACCAGCCCTACTAGATGGGGTTTCTCTTTTACTACTACAAATGCAGTTGTTTCATCCTCTCTTCTGATTTTACATTGCTTTGTCTAAACATGGGATGGGTGAATTACATTACTTTTACCTGATCCATATACTTATGAAGACAATTGGGATATATGATGATTGAATTCCCTTAAGTGGGAGCGTTTCTTGAAATTTTCATATTCTTGATGCAAGAGTCTTTGTATGCTTCACTCTCTTCTAGACCAACATCCTTAAGAGATGCTATGGGATAGTTCTTACTGATAAGACCATCTGTTGTGAGAAAATTCTATTTTCTAAAGATGGCATGTGGCTATGAAATTACATGACGTGACCTTTGGTGGGATTTTTTGTATGGGGAGTGAGGTGAAATGAAACACCTTGTGTTCCCCCCATCCGATGTTATGAACACTAGATGGGGTGTTAGTGATAATCTAACATTATCCTTTTAACACATCAAGACATGTGCGATGAGGGGATCCTTGTTGCTTTCCTAATTTTGGGTTTTGTGTAGATAGAAGGGCCACCAAGTCGATTTGGAAATGCATATATTCTATTACCTTAATGTGATTTGGTTATTTGTTATAAGGAAATACTTTTGTTTTCAAATAACGAAGAGTAGTCCACATGTTCAGGTGGATTTCATGCACTCGATCATTTGAAAATGCCTCTGAAATTTTGAATTTTGGAGTGGCTAAAGTTCATAACATTACTGGTATATTTTCCTTTTCTAATTGTCTCCTCATGGGCAATATGTCTCCTTTATCTTTTATGAGAGTTTTCTCATCTAGATCTGATCAAAGTGGATTTTTTCCCATTTATTTATTGTAAAAAATGAGGTTAGTGGGGATTTCATTTGTTTTATTAAAAGGTAGGAGATCCAATGAGGGTTCAGAGAACACTCATTTCTTTGCACTATCATTTATCTGAGAATGAATATCCCTTGTCAATGACAAGACATTAGTCATGAAATCCTCATTTTTCCAAGAACCTTGTAATAGGAGGGCTTTCTCAAAGTTGTTTCGTCAAGGGGAGGACCTTCTTGATGAAATTAAATGTCATTATAGGGAGGAAATTTTCAAAAAATTCCATTATGGGGGGGACTACCATCATGTATTTGTGTTTGACTATAGGGAGAAAGTCTGTAGCATATACCCTGGGTAGGACCTTCAAGAAGGATGGTAGAAAGGGGAGGATCTTCTTACTATTTGATCACATAGATATATGGAGGGAAATAATGACACTCATCAGGTTATGGGATCTTGAGATCAATCATATTATGAACTTGAAGTAATCCTTCATAGTTAGATGTCTGGGGAGGACCTCTGAAAATGTTGACATCCAAATTGTAGGGCGGACTTTCACAGTCGCCTATAATATCTCTATAATTTGGTTCCAGAGGAATAGGATACTGATCCACAATAGATATATGTCTGAGGAATTCAAGAACACTATTATTCAGTAGAGAATTGTCATTTACTAGCACTTCATTTCCCAATCATCTATGGTGAGGCTTATTTTTAGATTTCTTCCTTAGAAAATTGAAATCGCTTGATATGGGTGAAAGATTTCATATACAGAAACTTTCTTGATTATCTCCCATGTCACTCCAAGAATTTTTTAATAGTTTTTTGAAAATTTGGAAGGGATATGTGTCTGCCCTAGAGTTTCCATTAGGATGGACCGATGACCTCCAACTGGAACAAGGATATGGCCCTGATCCAGTTGCCTATTTATCATGGGATGGGCATGTGCCTATTAGATGGGAGCATGAATATGTGTCTGCTTCATGGTGACTCTCAAATTATTATACTGATTCACTTCAAATGCAGAGGCAGGGTTGTGTGCCCGACTCATAGTCACTGCTGATGCGACCATTATGTCATAAAAAACTTGTATAATGCAAAGAGGAATAGATGCTTGTCCCTTCATCATAGATAGAATACATGGGTTGAATTATACAGCTGGAATGGAAATATATTCCCATTCCATTACAATATTAGGGATGTATTCATGCTCTTATCCTCTATTTATTTCTGGGATATTCTGACAATAATTAGTTGCAAGGATAGAGGTATGTGTCTACCCCTTATTTGTAGGCAGGATCTATCGATTGGTTTCTCTAGGTCCCACCAAACTGTGATTGTAGGCTTGATGGATATGGGAAGGTGTGTGTGCCTACTCATGGACACCATATATGGTTATTAGAATTATTTGGAGGGAATGGAGGTAGAGACCTATTCCTTGTTCTCTTGTCGCTACCCACATAGGGATGCCTTCAGTGAATTGGTTTAGGTAACTAGGGCCGAAATCCCATGGAAGACACCCCCATCATGCTAAGGGTTTGATGCTATATGGAGCTGGTGGTAGTGATTTCTGGAAGGATCCATTTGGAGGGACCCTTGTTTCATATGGATGAGGTCTTTGGTGACCACTTGACCATCCTCTCAACTATAAGGGAGTAATTTGATGTATTGCTCTGGGGATAAGCTCCTGGAATGATTTGATATGTAAATTGGTTTCATTTTCTTCTGGGCCACTAGCCATCATTGAGAAGACAACTGGAGAAGATTTATAATCGAAAGGTCTTGTTGAGATACCTCTGGGTTTGGGATGGTATAATTTTAGTGTTACTCCCATACTAATGCATTTGAGACCCGATATTGGAGATACTGGGTTAGCGACAGTGTCCTCGGGTTTATTGAGGCCCCTTATTGCATGATAGTTGATGCATATGTTTGGGTTGTCTAAAAGGACACTATTGGATTGGATTGAAGTGAGTTCTTTTCAAATTTTCCTAGTTACATATGAAAAACACAAACATGAAAGCCCCATCAAAGTAGCATCTCAATAAATGAAAACATGTATAATCAACTATTTTGGATCCATGTTTTGGACCTCTTTGATTATGTGTAAAGGGGAATGACATTGGGAAACACATTCATCATTTGGTTAAGGATTCACATTAGTTTCCCCATTTTTTTTTGTTTTTGATGCGCTTTATACCCACACTCTTTTTGAGTCGATGCTGACCTGCTTTTTAGAGGTAGGCGACCACTTGGATTTCTCTAATGAGACCTTTAGAAAACACATTGTCTGAGAGGATGGGAGGTTGGGCTCATCGAAACCTTTTGGGGGAACTTTTTCCTACTCTAGGACTCTCTTATAGATTTAAGACGTAGTTGTGAATCCTTATATTAAATACCAATTATAAGACAGGTTTCCCTTGCATCAAAAATTAATTATTTAGTGTGTATTGATTTTAGAATCATCTATATATATCCAAGGTTCTTCATTTATAGAGAAATATATATGCATTTTAGGTTTTCCATTGATGGTACCCTTTTGTAAGATGATTAGGGATTATTATATATTTTATTATCAGGATGCTGGTTTTAAGCTGCACAGTTGGGTGCTCTGGAATTTAACATCAACCAAGAAGAAAGATGTTATTTTGATAGTAAGATAGGTCCCATGATATGGGATTCCTATATATACTTTGTGAAAGGAAATTATAACCCACATAGTTTAATGAAACTTAATGAGAAACATCACGCCTTTTAGGGTCACGTGATGAGGACCAAACCATGGAGTTTAATTTCATGCGGAAAGGACATCTAGGTGAAATATCCTTAGTCAATATCCAGTATGAGACTTACACCGATGTGACCTAGAGTACCTAGAATGAGTATAGCCTCCCAGGTTGGATATAACCATACTAGGGATATATCCTAGAGAATATTGGGGTGAGTTTGGGTTGTTGGTTTTGGACTCAGGGAGGTTCCTATGTATCCCATTTGAATGGAAGCAATGAAAAACCACCACATGAGAAGGATTTTGGTTTGTGGGTAGCCTGAAAATAATGCCACAACTTTCAAAGGGAAAATTAATTTGTGTGTGTGTGTGTGGGGGGGGGGTTGAAAAGATTCTTTCCCTATAGGGAAAATTTTTATTTTCCCGGGGAAAAAATATGACCCCTCACCCAACAAAAGTAATTTCCCTTGCAGGGGTGCTATTCAAAGTCATTATGAAGAGGCTCTATATAGAGGCACTATGTAGAACAACGACTCACACAATGAGCGTGCTATGTGGATGCACGGTTCCTTTACAGCTCCTGAAACTTTACCATTTTAATCTTCATGAAATAACATGATTAATTTTAATCAATCATTAAAAAATGAATAAAATATTTCTGATATTCCATGTAAAATTTTCCTTACCCAACACATACCCAACTATGAGAGGTGGTAATGGAAAAACAAATTACATCGGTTCGTAGGGAGGTAGTTCACCGTACACATGAATGGTGATTTCATAACCCATTTTATTGGTGTGGAGATGGTAGTAGGTCATGAAAATGAAATAAAAATATATAAGTATATGGATGATACTGATGTTATTATATTAGTATGGATTAATAATAATTGAAGGTGGTGGAGGAAGAAATAAAATAAAAACACTCGATGAAGAATGTTACCTCTTCCTCAGGAAACCTCCTTATGTTTGTACCAAAAGCCTTAATGGAAGGATTTATAACCAAACTAAGGATTATAAGATTAGAGGAGGGAAGTTTGAAAATGATTTGGGTAGGGAGTTATTGAACTAAAAGGGTTTTAAGTTGGTAATAAGATAGGAGAGGGGGTGACCTTTTATAAGTGAGGTGGGTGACATATTTGTAATTTTTGAAATAAAAAAAGGTGCACCCACATTTTTCACATGACATAAGGGTCCCAAATAGAGTATTATTGAGAATTATAAATTATAGGTTCTAAATATGTATATAAAATAGATTTTAAAAAATATTTTAGATCATTTTAACACTTATTTTAGTTTAACCCCCGATAAACCTATTTTTACCTTAACCATGGTAAATAATTTTTACTATTTTTACTATTCATTATGGTAAAAAATTAATTTGACCTTATTAGATAATATAAATTATGATGATTATAAATATGGAATCAATTTTTCCAAAATCTATTGACATAAGTGGAAAATTCTAATTTAAAATTAATCATACAGATGTAATGAGAAGGTGAGTTTTCAAAGAGAAAATGAAAGTTTATAAGGTTTTTATATCAAAATTCAATATGGAAATAATTACAATGAGCTAAATTGTATTAATATATATATTATTGAAATAATTATAATTTCAATCCAATTTAAAATAATATTTAACTTTATAAATAATTTAAACGAAAAATCTGTTTTCAATTAAAATTCTATATTTTTCACTATTCATCAAAAAATTAATATTTTTAGAAAATTATCAAATATTCTCTCTAAGATAATTTTTAAATGATGAACTAAAAAATTAAATTTAGTTTTTCAAATAAATTTTCTAAAAGTGTCAAAAACTATTTTTTTAAAATAAGTGTGCAACAAGGTAACAAAACTGCTTTTAGAAAAATACAGTTTTTAAGCGTAAAATTAGATTTATTATTTTTTATCTATTTTATAGAAAACAAATAAGGTGACTATTAAATTTTTTATTGAATATATAATATATAAATTTCATTAAAATCATCCAAAAAAGTGATTTATTTAATTTATTGAGATAAAAAATGTTTGCGCTCATAAAAACAGTTTTTTTAGAAAAAGATTCCCTTTATTTTCAAATGTTTGTTTTATTTTCATTTATAATAAATTTAAAACCAATGTATTAATTATATATACATGTGTAAAACATATTTTTACATAATTTAGCTAATCTTATTCATACCTGTCATTCCAATGGCTTGGTGATAACTATCATTTAATAATATTTTAATAATATGACACATTTTGTTTAAACTAAGTATTGCGTGTAATAGAATCTAAAATTAGTGTTATATATAATGAAAAATATTGAAAATATTTAATTCATTAAAAAAAACATTTCCCAAAATCTTAGGGTGTTACATTCTACCCCCTTAAAATGAATTTTACCTTCTAAATTTTTCACTTTGGTACCAACAACTAAAGATACTTCTGCCTCAATTACATTATTAGGTTCCCACATAGTTTCATGCTTCAGTAGTATGATTAATTGTTCCCTCTAAGGAGTATCATGCTCCATGTGTGACCTATAAGTTTAGTACATGTGATGGATCTTGTATGTACTTACTCATGAGAGATATTTGGAACACATCTTGAACTTGACAGAGGTTCAGTGGAAGCACGAAACAATAAGATACTATCTCGATATGATCAAGTATTTCAAAGGGACCAATATAACTAGGGCTTAGTTTTCCCTTCTTTCTTTCAAAAATAAATTCATAGAAAGAAATTCTCCCGCACTTCAAATACTATATCATGTTAATGTTTTTATGTATAAAATTTCTATTAACTTTGAACTGTCCTTACATATTTCTGAATGTCTCTAAGTTTCTATTCCATTTAATCGGCTACCTAAGGTCCCAATAGATTTATTTCTACAAATTCATTCTTGTACGTTTGAGATCTACACTTCTTTAAATAACGAGCTTCATAAGGATCCATATGAATACTCAAGTGAAATTTATTATTGTTAGAAAACTCAACATGAGGAGGTGTTGATCCCAACCACCTTTTGAAATCCATATAAAAAGATATTAGCATATCCTCTAGGGTTTGAACTGTTCTCTCAGACTAACTATCTATTTGAGGATGATATGTAGTGTTGAAACTCAACTTTATATCTAGATCTTATTGAAGATATCTCCAAAACATCATAGTAAACTTCAGACCTCAATTATATATAATTTAATTTGTAACCCCATAAAACCTTACCACTTAATTAATGTATATTCTAGAAATATCATGTAGAGAGAAATCTTCTCTCAAAGAAGAAAAGTTTATTGACTTCGTAAAGTGATCACTACAACCCATAATTACCTTAACATAAAAGATAATATGAACCTTAAATATCACCAGTACCTTTAATAATATTTCCTCAAAGTTTAATGCTATTCCTCCTTAAATAAATTTATCACCAAATATTATTCAAACTAAAGGGTTGTACCACCATAAATTACTCTTAAAACATCATTAATATTGATCAAATACCATCACGTAAAACCTCAAAATAGGTGTCAATGAATTTTAAATTATAAAAAACCTTATTCTCATAAACACATGATGGTTTCCATAACTCATAAGTTAATATTACATGAAGACATATATGATTCCAAAATTAACACAATGCTTAGATGTTTTCTATTTCTTATAACTGAAATAACATTAATAAAATAATTCCACAACTTAATTTATGAATCCAAATACAAACACACTTAAATCCTTTAACTTCATCATTTGGAAGAAAATATTTCTTTACATTATAGAGGGGATAACCCAAAGAGTACTAACTCAGATAATGTCCAAGTTCCCCACATATATGAAATTTAACACCTAACCAGTTTATCACTCTACAAAATTCTTTTCCACATAGATAACATCTTCCCCTCAATTTGAGATATTCTCCTAGGTTATTCTTTCCACCTTCTTCAAATATATGAAGTTGAATCTTCTTTACTCTGTGTTCATTACCACACAAACTTTCATAAAATTTCATCTTCTTGTTATTTGAAACTTTGAGAATCTCACTGAAGTTCACATTGTTAATCATACATTATGATAACCGATTCATCAAAATCCCAATATCTATATCTCTGGTTATCATCCATTTTGGTTTTTAATAGTCACCAAATTTTCCATCAAACTCAGTGTTAACATGACTCATTCTGGATCTATCCATTAATACAAACAAAAAAGCATAGTACGAGTGAAAATAACCATAGAGGGAAAAAATAATCATAGAAGACAACTTATCATATTTCTAAATCATGACATCTTATATTAAATATATGACACCTTAGGCTTAACCTAGGTAATTAATTGTTATTATTCAAATCATTCATGATAGTTCATAAATAGTTTGTAAATTTACAAATCATATCCCATGATATTCTCAAACTAAGTGTGATGTAATAACCATTTTCATACACCAGGTGAATATCTAGCCAAGATCAATGTGCCCTTTTTGGTTTTATTACCCCTAGGTACCTCTGTTATTGAGAAACATCCACATGTAGTATCCATATAGGGTTTTAATTAATTGGGAACAACTTTCTCAATCCTTTACCAAAATCCAAATAAATTTTCCTATATCTTAAATCAATCTTATAATTATCCTTAGAGACATACCTAGGTATATAATTAGAAATATACCTAGGGATCTCACTAAAATTTTCTCATAATAGTTTCGAAAGGTGATATTCCAAAATGGGGTCATTATTTCCCTACGAGTCTATGAAAAAAAAAAATTAATAAAAACTAAACTATGTTACTTAATTAATTAAAATGAGTATAGAAGCAGGTTGAAATCGATCCACATAGATAGTGATTTAGTTTTCTTAGGTTATCAAAATATTTAATTCTATTAAATTGGATAAATAGGTGAATAATATATTTTTTTAATTGATTTGAAGAAAGAAAAAAAAACAAATCAAATTTATTGATTGGTTTATAAACACATTTGAAAAGAGCATCATGGTTTTTTGATTTCATGGTTCGAGTGAAATTGGATTTAAGAAGATATGTTGATTAATTCATGATTGATGTCAGATTCGTGACGAGAAATATCCAATGGTCATGGTATCCCATCCTTGATGCGGCAATCCCCTATTTCCCTTGGTTAGGTAATTTAGGATTTTTCAGAAACATGTTTGTCCCGATACCATTTTTAAACTTGATTTCCCCTAAAGTTGAAAATGGTTACGACTTATTTATGGTTTACAGTTGCACAATTTTGAAGTTCCTTTTATATTCAAATAACAATGTTCATGATAAATGAAAAAGAAAAGGATTAGAAGTTAAATATTAAATTATATCAAACCAAATACATGAGTAAATAAAATGAAATAAATACAATGCACCTTCCCCCTTTTATTACATTACCATATCACAAGGTAGGTTTATCCCATTATCATAGTGATGAGAGAATAATAGGGAAAGAAAAAAGAAAATGAAATCATAAAGAAAAGAGAGAAGAACTCAAGGAGGGCCCAGTGTCTCACTCCAAGCTTTGGTCTCTGGAAGAATGGAATTCTTAAAACAACAGTAGCCTATCCCTCCTTTTATAGGATCCATATGGTCTCTATAATTAATTAATTCCATAATGGAATGGTCTAATGGTGTTCTAGGGGGTCCCTTGTAAAATATTTGGTTAACAAATGAATATTTTCAAAATCTAGGATAAAAACCCCGTTAGGGAATTTACACCATGTTTAACTGGGTTTCACCACATTTAAATTTATAGAATGCTTTTAATTTCTTTACATCATGTCCTTATTTTCACCACATGCACTAGTACACATCATGTAATGATTACACAATGTTTAATTCCATTTTTATGCTATCAAATCCTCAATTTTACTTGGTTATTTAGTTTTATACCTCAGAAGTGCTCCATGATCATCCTTAAAAATATGGTGTTGTTCCAAGTGTATTTAAGATTCAAAATTCACCTCTTTTAATTCCATTTTCAGAAATATGTAGTTCATACCATAAAAAAATAGATCAAATATTTCACAATTTGGAAAGATTATTCATTTAAATACTAAAATCAATACTTTATAATACACTAAATTGTTTTTTTGAAATATAGATATCAAATACCCCTACACTTGGATTCATACTTATCCTCAAGGATGAAATCTCAAAATGTTACACAATACGTTAACCTTACCATGCTTCAAATTTCATTCCAATAAAAACAATTAATCAAATATAAAATTGAATGTTTGAGCATCATAGGTATAAAATTTATCAACACCTCATTTTTAAAGGAAATAAGTCAACCATGTATTTTACTTTTTCTTATTTTGAAATAACCAAACCGTTTCATTCATCCATTTTCATTTTTCAATTGATTATTAATATGCATTTCATTTGTAATCTACCTCTAATGAATTTTTCCACTCATCATCTGGGTATTAATGAATATAGAGTTCATTATATACCTCAAGAACATGTAAATTACTATAGGATTTCAAGGAATTTATCATCTCTGCCGTATAAAGATAGAAATCAAAATTAATCATGAGGGATTCACCATTTAGGATCAAATGAATCTGAGGCTTAGGGCAGGTAGGTAAATGATATAAATCATGTAAGGATTAAAAAGGATGTTCAACTCTAAATTACTTTGCATGATAATCAAAAATATCTCAATGAAAGTCTCATCTTCCCCCAATATCTAAGAGTAGGCTCATAATGAGATGAAATGTAATAAACGAAACACCCTATTTTATTTATTATTTTTATTTACTTTTTTTTTCAAAATTTGTGTTGGGGAAAATTCTCACATCCAACACCCATATTCTAATGATCTCATCATGACACTATTTTTAATAGTTATAACAAGATCACCGGTCAAGTAAATGGTGATTTTTGAATTTCCTTAAGTACAACCCATTTTTTAAGAGGGTGTGAAATAAATTAAATGAATGTGCCTTCTCCAAATCTCATGAAATTTCCTCCACACTTATTCATTACAAAAAGTCTATCCCTTCCACCAAATTTTTCTTCCACCACTCTTATGTTTGAAAATCATGAAAAATATTTAGAAAAAGGTAGGAATGTATAAAAAAAGATTGTAACATGGCTCATTTCTATGGATTCTATGGTATTAGAAAGGATTAATGTAAGGTGGGTCTCAGGATAAGGGTTAAGAAAAAGAATGTCTCAATAATTTTAAAAGTGATTCTATTCAGTTATAACTTTGATAAGATGAAAAGAAAGTTCTAAAATAAATCATACATAATTTTCTCAATAAATATAAAAAAGAAAGAATGGAAAATATTTGCTTAGTGTTTTTATTAGGAATGAAACAAATGGTTGGGACAATCACTCATGGAAATGCATATCAATAATTAAATAAATTAATTTAAATATCATAAATTCAAAGTATGGAAAAATATTAGAAATTTTTTATTTTAAAATGAACAAAATACTCCCCTAAATCATGATTTATCAAATTCTAATCCACATAATTATATCTAAAAATTTTCTTTCCCATTTTTCTCATTCAAATTTATTGATAAAGAAATTTAAATTTCATGGCATCCTAATTGTATTATATAGTTTATGTCTCATAGTTCATTTGATTGAAGAACGAATCAAATGTGGGGAATGAAAGTGGTAGTTAAAGATCTAATTAAATGTGGGGAATACATTATAAAAAAATAGAATTGAAACTCTTAACCCCCTTTCAAATTTTTCTTTAATCATCGATGTGAAAGTTATTCCTGTGGAAGATTCACGACGTGTAATTATTTTTCACTGCATGTAATTTTTTCAATAGACTCTTCTTTTGATTCACAATGCTTACTTCCACCTTGGGTATTTATGGTCCTGAAAATTAAAAATAAACAGGTGAAATCATATTCCATTATCAAGGAATTTTGAAATATTTGGAGAGAGAGAATGTGTACCTCTAAAAATATAAAATAAATAAAGAAAAAAAACTCAGGTTTACTCCCAAAAGAAATTTTGTTTAACATCATTGGCTCAACCTACCTCCTTTGGCTTTAGGTCATGTGATGGATGATTGAAAATTTTGTACCTCTTAAAGCTCTATAAATGGTCTTACTTGTGTCTTATCCACATAAGTTTTCCCCTATCCTTCTTCTATGAAAAAATTAATTCTTATTGATGGAAGTACTTTCTTGATCTCCAATGGATAGACCCATCATTTCTTCTTCAATCCCGATGAACTAAATGGAAGTTCATGTACCATCCATACCTATTATCCTTTATTAAATGTTATGGAGTAAGACTCTCCTCTGGTGTCAGTGGTATTTTTCTTTAGCTTATCTTTCTTCTTCAGTCAAGAATCCTCTTCCATAATAGCCTCTAACTCATGTGAATCTTCAATTTTAGTAACATCCTCAACTTTAGGTGTATTTTCTTCTCTAAACTCATTTTCCTCTTAAAAATTGTAGTTCTTCATTTCCATTTCAATGTTGAAAATTAATTGATCACTACTAACTCTCAAAAAGAGTTATGCACTTCTAACATCAGTTAACACATGCCCTATGGCTAAAAATGGCCTTCCCAGAATGAGTGGATTTCAGTCCTCTTCCATATACAACACTAGGAAGTCAACGGGGAGGCAGAATCTGTCGACTCAAATCAGGATGTCCATGATGAGTCCTTGGGGATTCATTACTATTGAGTCTACTAATTATAGTGAAACTCTTGTGGGATTCAGGCCTTCTAGTACCAAAATCTTGAATGTTATGTACGACATGATATTGAAACTCTTACCTAAGTTACACAAATCTTTCCCACACTTGTTAGCTCTAATAAATATGGGCATTGAAAAGCTACTTGGATCACTTTGCTTCTTAGGTGGGTCTATTCATACCACCTCCAAACACTCCCTTTTGAGTGAAATAGTGCCAATCTATTCTAGTTTTTTCTTATTGGTTACCATCTCTTTAATTAATTTTTTATATGATGGCATGTTCGTGAGGGACTTTGAAAAAGGTATATTAATATGAAATTTTTGAAAGTATCCCAAGAACTTAACTTTCTTTACATTCTTATTTACTTGATCCATTAATTCTGTAAAAGGCAGTCTTGGCTTGTACTGAGGTGGTTCTTCTTCTTCTTCATCACTTATTCCTTTTTATATTCCTCTTCTCTTACTTCCATTGGTTTTTTTCCAAAAAATTATATACCAATTCCTTTTGTTTTCCTCCCACATATGAGCTTTACATCTTTCAAATATTCATGTGGGTGTACTTTAGGGAATCTTGGAAGTGTACCTCTAGGTCTCTCTCCAAGATTATCAATAATTTTCCGAACTTGAGGCTCCATATTATACAATGCATCCTTTTGGTTTGATGATTCTTATTTTATTTATTTGAGTACATCCCCAGAAGTATTCATGAATGTTGATAGTATATCTTCTAACATATGTAGCTGTATTGTCAGTGTGGTCCCTTGAGGTGCTTATTGTTGGTACCCTTGTGATATCTGTTGATATCCTTTTCCTTTCCATTGTTGTGGTATCCAACCATGAAATTGATTACCCCAATTTTAATCATTATAGTTTCATCTTCAATACACATACCATGGGGGTTTTACTACAAGCCCATCATGATGTCAATTTTCTTAGTCAATGAATCTGGTTGTGCTGCCATCCAGTCATTATTGTTGACTAAGTGAATTCCTTTATTTTTTGTCCCTTATCCTTGCCACTGGAAACTATTACTATCCATTTCGTCTAGAATGATGTTGATTTCTTCAGGTGACTTCTTCATTAATGATCCTCCTAATACAACATCAATGATTTCCCTATTTCCCTATGAAAAAACCTTACAAAATGTTGGTATTAGCATCCATAGATCCATTCCATGATGATGGAATTTTTGAGTAATATCTTTGTAATGTTACCATGCCAAATATAATGAATCATCTTCAAATTGAAAAATGTTTAGAATGTTTACCCCTATATCCATTGACTTGGAATGTAAAAAGAAGTAGGTGAAGAAGTTTCATGCCAGATCATCCCATGTAGTAATGGAATGTGCAGGCAGACTTTGGATCCAATTTCAAGATCACTCACATATTGAAAATCAGAAAAGACGGAGTCTTACCACATATTTTGAGACATTTTTGAATTGAAATGTGTCACAGAGCTCGAGGAAGTTTCCCAGATGGTTTTTTGGATCATCATGTGGAAGTTTGGTGAATTGTACACTATTTTTGATCATTGTAATGATTAAATCCTTGATCGCAAAATAATTTTCTACAATGGGGGGGTTCTAGGATGCCTGATTACAATCCCATGTATGATGGTTTCCCATAGTCTGTGAGCATTCGTAGCCCCTGATCTCTTTGAATAACCCCATAAGGTTGATTTTGTTCGATGCCTTCCATGATTTTATTGATTTTAATCTCTAGGCTTGGTTCAGAATGGTTTTCCAAATCAAGGATGTATTTCTCCTTTGACTAAGTGCTGTAATTATGAATTAAATATTAAAAATATAAAATTCACAGCATGAAAGAACCCAACATAAAAAGTGGAATTGAAATGAATCAATAAAAGTAAAATAAAAAATTAAAATTCTAAAAACTAAAAAGAAACCATACCTAGCAACAAAACTAGTTTGATAGGCCCAAAGGGATTCATTATTTCCCTACGGGTCTATAAAAAAACCAATTTTTTTAAAAATTCAACAATTATAATCAATTAATTAAAATGAGTATAGTAGCAGGTAGATATCAATCCATAAATATGGTGATTTATTTTTATTAGTTTTTCAAAATATTTAATTTTATTAAATTGGAGAAAGAGGTAAATAAATTTTTTTTTAATTTATTTGTAAAAAATGAAAACAAAGCAGATTGATTGATTGGTTTTTTTAAAAATTAAAAATCACAATAGGGTTTTTTAATTTCATGGTTCAGGCACAATTATATTTATGAAAATATATTGATTAATTCATGATTGGTGTTGTAGTTGATATGATAAAGATCCAATGGTCCTTATATACCCTCCTTGGTGTGACAATCCTCTATTTCCCTTGGTCCGGTAATTTAGGATTTTACTGAAACAATTTTATCCTAATACTGTTTTAAAGATGATTTCCCCTGAAGTTGACAATGGTCATGACCTATTTAGGGTTATAAATTGAACAATTTTAAATTTCCTTTTTGATTCAAATATCAATGGTCATGATAATAGAAAAAGATAGGGATTGGAAGTTAAAGATTAAATTACAGCAAACCAAATACATGAATAAATAAAATGAAATAAATCCAACACATCTTCCTCCTTATATTATATTACCCCAAAACAAGGAAAGTTTACCCCACCATCATAGTGATGAGATAATAAGAGGTAAAGAGAAAATAAAATAAAATCATAAAGAAAATATAGAATAACTTGGGGAGGGTGCAACATGTTAATCCAAGCTTTGGTCTCTAGAAGAACTAGATTCTTCATAAAACAACAGCCTAGACCTCCTTTTATAGGCTCTATATGGGATCTAGAATTAATTAATTCTATAATGGAATGGTTCAACGGTGGTTTGGGGCATGTCCCACATCAAATATTTGGTAAAAAATGTAGATTTTTAGAATTTGGGAGAAAAAATACTATTAGGGAATTTACACCACATGTAACTGGGTTTCACCATGTGTAAATTTATAGGATGATTTTAATTTTAAAACATCATGTCCTTTTTACCTCATGCACCGGTATATGTCATGTAATGATTACATGACGTGTAACTCTATTTTTTACTCTATAAGACTCTTTTTTCTTCAGTTATTCTGTTTTATGCCCTGGAAGTGCTCCATGATCATCCATAAAAATATGATGTTGCATCAAGTGTCTTTAAGATCCAAATTTCACATATTTTCATTCCTTTTTCATAAATTTTTTGTTCTTAACATAAAAAAATAGATAAAATATTTCACAATTTGGAAATATTATTCATTTAAATATTGAAATGAATGCTTTAAAATACCCTAAAATGTATGCATGAAACACAAATATCAAAAGGTTAACTAAAACTTTCTTCCAATTCCAATAATAGAGACCTATTATTTTCATACAAATATATTACATCTTTTTAGATGAATATTCAATAAATTACACAAACACACGCCTGAGGACCATAATAGTTTAGTTTTATTGTATACAAGGTACACAATCTTCTAATTTGGTGAAATATCCTCAATATATCCCATAAATATATTTCCCTTTAGTACCCTTTATAAACATACACTACTTAAAACCTTTCTTCATAACCTGGGGAAAGGAAACATAATAAAGGATGAGATCAGATGCTCACTAAGGGTAAATAATGGAGATACATAAGCATAAAATGAACATAATGGTGTGATAATATAAGCATAACATTTGAAAACCATACCCTGCATACCAAATGTCATAATGTTGAGTCATGAAATAATGAGTGGCAATTCATAATACTTTAATCATAAGGAAATCAAAGAAAATGATACAAGAGAGAATAACATTAGGATAAGAAATGGATTTATGGAATACACATAAGCATAGACAATTATTTCTATAGTAGTCAAGGATGACTACCGAGGTTGTCATAGTGGAAGAAGTTTACTCACCAAATCATCATAGTAGTCAAGGTTCTCTCCCAAGACCATCATAGTGGATAGAGTCCCTTATTGAACCGGGTTTACTACCTATTCCACTATTGTCTATCTTATGAGATATAAATCTTACCCAATGATTTGATTGGAGATATAGGTCCCACCCATCACATAATGAAAATAATATATATTTATGACATAAAATCATAAAACAATCATCATATCACAACCCATGAATTGAAATGGGTTTCATAATAATTTCATCATATCATAACTTGTGGAAAAGAGACCGATTTCAAAATCATTTCATTATTTCATCATAACATAATCTATGAAAAAATAAGAGAGTTTAATAACAATTTTATCATGGTATAACATGTGGAATAGAAATGGGTTAAATAAAAACATTGTCATCATAAACCATTCAGAGAAAAAATAAGAATGGGTTCCTTGGTTCATCTCCCCAACAAATCATAAGATACACCACTGAATGTTATCTCAGATAGAGAATGATTTTGAATGATAGATAACTTGGAACATTTATTAAGGAAGATATATTTTATTTGATAATTAATTTTTGAAACTACAAATTTATAAAATAGTTTTTAAATACCTTTATTTTCAAATAAACTTTAAAAATTATAAAGTTCTCTTTAAAAATCATTTAAAAAATTTCTTGAGGAAATTATCATTTTCTCTTAAAAAAAACTTTTTAAGAAATAAAATTATTTTATTTAAGAATAACCTTAAGAAATTATAAAGTTAGCTTCAAATAAAATAGTGTTCATGATATTTATAGATTCCATTTATGTTGTAAATGTTAAAATAAATATTTATTACACATTTTTGATAAAATCCAAACATGAATCTTTTAGAAAATGACATGATGAGTCCCTTTAAAAGTTTTTTTTAAAAAATTAAAACATGGGTAAAACTTTCTTTAATAAACCATTTTGAGAATTTTAAAAACATTTTTGATTTTTTTTAGAAAACATGGTTTTTGAAGAAAAATATTTTTAAACCATTGAGAGAAATAAAGAAGTTTTTTTAAAAAACATTATTTTGAACTATTGAGTATATAAAGAGAGGAAAATTAATGGAAAATTTATTCTCACGACATAACCATAGGAAAATAAAATACTTGAATTTATTAAGATATAGATTATAATTTTTCATCATTGTAAGCATAATCACCAACAATCCTGATAAATGATGATATTGTAACATAAAACCCTTACCACTTTGGTAACTTTAAATGGTAAGACCCATGAAAGAATAAAATTAAAGGAAACATAGAATATAATTAGAATAAATAAATTCTTGATATCACATGTCAAATGGGATGTATATACACCTCATTAAAGAAGGTAGGATCATAACATAACATATGTCTCATGGAAGGAAAATTTAGACAAAAAACCCTTACCAAATTGTTAAATTTTATACCATAAACCCCATGAAAGATAGATCATAAAATGGATATGTAAATAGAAATAATTATCATAATAATAATCATAAAATACATTCATGATAATTACACAGACCATATAAAAGTAATAGGTAGTGAATATGGAATGTGTCTCACAGAAGTAAAAAGTGAGATGGAACTCCCTTACCACTTTAGTAATGTTTTGAATCATAAGACTCAATAAAGCATAAAAAAATGAAATGTTAAATATCAATAAAATTAGGAGATTAATTATATAAAATATCAAAGGAGAATAATACACACCATAAAAAATAAATTAGGGGTGAATCTTCATTTTTATACCATAAATAAAAGAGAGACTACAAATCCATTACCTTAAGTATCGACTTCTTTATTACATGTTTGAACCACCTGTATAATAAAGATAAGTTTATTATAAATTTATTATATAAAAATAAATAAATAAATATTATACTATATAAAATATTACCAATTATTACATATTTATTATCAATTCCTTGTTAAAATCATGTTTTGGGTAATAACCGCTTTGTTTTTTGTATATGTTTTGATTTTTTATTTTTGGTCCTATTAATTTTATCATGGTTAAAGCATGTAAAAAATAATAATAATTACAAAATTATAATATTTATATATAAAATATACTTTTAAGACTAATAATTAATGATGGTTTTGATAAATTAAGTACATTATGATCATGGTGACGGTAGGTTGTACATAAACATGAGTAATATTTCCATTTTGAAAAAATCATTATGGAAATTAGGTAATTAATATTTTATATTTAAATAATTAAAATAATATCATAAATAAAATATTATTTATTTAAATATACTTATACATATAATCCATGCGGTGTGGGGATGAAAAGAAAGATTCAAATTGCTTCATGAAAGTGGTAGTCCACACATACATGAACGGCGTTATCAAGTTTTTTGAGTGAAAAGGTAAGAAATGAAATGATATATTATAATTTAATAATTATAAATATATAATTTATATAATAATTAGGTCATATATGTCACATATATTAATTAAATTTTTCCTTATTATCTTCCATGTAAAGCGTTAGTGAAAAATGAATCACATCACTTTGCGAGGCGGTAGTCTGTCATGCACATGAGTGACATTATCATATCCCCTAAGGAATGAAATTTAAAAAGTTATATATATCATATAATTACTATATAGGTATAATTATGTTATAAATATCATATATAAACTTTATATCCATCATCATACCCAACCGTGATAGGTGGTAATGGACAAATAAATGACATCGATTTGCGAGATGATAGTCCGTTGTACACACGAATAATGATTTTATAACCCACTTGATGTAAGTGGTGATGGTTTTAGGTAATCACATTAAAATAAAAAATATAATTATTTTTAATATATTAAGGTTATTATATTATAATGTTTTAATAATAATTTAAGGAGGTGGAGTAATAAATAAAATAAAAACGTTCGATGAAACACATTACCTCTTCCTTGCGTAACCTCTATAGGTTTGCACCAAAATCCTTAAAAAGTTGGATTTATGAACAAAATAAGTATTATAATATTATATTAGGGAATTTGGGTAGTTATTTTTTCAGGTATTATCTAAAATAAATGTTTTTAAAGTGTGAAGAGGAGAGAAGATGGGTGACCTTTTATAAGTGAGGTTGGTGACACACAAGTAGTTTTTGAAAAGAAAAAGGTGTACCTGTGTTTTTCACATGGGAAAAGGGTCCAAAATAGAGTAATATAAAGTATTAGATATAATAGGGTCCAAATATGAATATAAAATAGATTATATACATGTTTCTAGGTCATTTTAACCCATATTGTTTAGTTTAGCCTCCTTGGTAAACCCATTTTTACCATAACCGAGATAAATAATTTTTACTATTTTTACTATTTTTTATGGAAAAAAATTAATATGAAATTATTATATAATATAAATTAAAATGATCCAAAATAAGGAATCCATAATTCCAAATTCAATTCACACAATTTGTAAAATTTAATTTAAAATTAATCCTGTAGACGTGATGAGAAAGCAAGTTTTCAATGAGAAAATGTTCAAAATTTTACAAGGTTTTTATATCAAAATTTAATATTAAAATGATTAAAATTAAATAAATTGTATTAATAGATATATAATTGAATTAATTTTAATTTAAAATAAATTTAAAATATAATTTAACATTATAAATAATTTAAACAAAAAGTCAGTTTCCAATTAAAATTCAGTATTTTTCACTATTCATCAAAAACTTATTCTTTTCAGAATGTTATAAAAAAATAACTATAAAATAATTTTGAAATTATGATTTTAAAAAATAAAATTATTTTTTAAAATAAATTTTATAAATGTGTCAAAAATTATTTTTTAAATATAATTGTGCAAAAATGTGACAAAACTACTTTTACGAAAATACAGTTTTTAAGCCTAAAATTGCATTTATTCTTATATATTGTCTAAAAAACACATAAGATGAATTTTAAATAGTTTATTGAATTTATAAAATGTAAATTTAATTAAAATTATTCTCCAAAAGTGACATATTTAATTTATTGAGATAAAACATGTTTATGTTCATAAAAATAGTTTTTCCAAAAAAAG
The DNA here is from genome assembly GCA_963277665.1 of Viscum album. NCBI lineage: Eukaryota > Viridiplantae > Streptophyta > Magnoliopsida > Santalales > Viscaceae > Viscum > Viscum album. The sequence goes on along the minus strand of OY728135.1, from coordinate 88,174,417 downwards.
ATTCCCTTTATTTTAAAATCATTTTACTTTCATTTATTATTAATTGGTCACCAAAGAATTCATTATATATACATGTGTAAAATATATATTTTCATAATTTAGTTAATCCATGTCATAACCTTCATTCCAATGACCAGGTGATAACAATCATAAAATAATATTTTAATAATATGAATCATTTTTTTAATTCAATATTGCATGTAATGAAAGATAAAATCAGTGTTACTTGTATCGAAAAATATTGAAAATATTAAATTCATTTGATGAAAAGTATTTCACAAAATTTTTGGGCTTTACATTCTACCCCCCTAAAATGAATTTCATCCTTGAAATTCATTACATTTCTACCAACAACTAAAGATTCTTCTATCTCATTATATCCTTATGTTCCCATGTAGCTTCCTCAAGATGGTGGTTTCAAAAAACAAAATTGAATAGGTAAGTGGTCTTGTTTTGTAGAACCTTATCTATTCGATTTAGAATCTTTACTAGTTTTTTCCTATAATAAATATCATGCTCCAATAGTATGACTTTTGAGTTTAGTACATATGATGAATTAGGTATGTACTTACTCAGGAGAGATACATAGAACACATCATGAACCCGAGAGAGTTTTGGTGGAAGCACCAAATAATAAACTACTATCCTAATATGATCAATTATTTCAATGGAACTGATATACGTAGGGATTAGTTTTACCTTCACTTTTCCATAGAGAAATTCATAGAAATAACTTCTCACCAACTTCATATTATAGATCATGTCGATGATTATTGGAATAAAATTTCTATCAACTTTGTGCTATCCTTACATGTTGTTGAATTACTCTAACCTTTTCTATCATTTCATCTGGTAACTCAAGTCCCGATAGATTTATTTCTACAACTTCATTCTAGTACATTGTATATTGACACTTATTTCCATATAGGGATTTATAAGGAACCATATAAATGCTCGAGTGAAAGCTATTTTTTATAGAAAAAAAACTTGAGGAAGGTATCGACCCCAAAAACCTTTCAAATCCATAGAACAAGATCATATCATATCCTCTAAGGTTTGAATTTTATCTCAGACTAACCATCATTATAAGGATGATATGAATTTAGAAAAATCTAATTTATATAAAGATATTACTGAATACTTCACCAAAACATAAAGGTAAAGTTTATATGTCAATTAGATTCAATTTAATTTGGTTCCCCATGAAACCTTACAACTTCCTCAATATATATTCTATCAAGAGGAACCATTTGTAGGATCAAAATAATGATGTAGATTCTCAATTACAATATGGGGGTGAATTGTAAGTTTAAAAAAAATTTGTTTTTAACCTTAAGTAAAACTACGTTTAATAATGTTAAACAAGGTAAATTCACAAGACCTCTTTTAGTTCTATTAAAAAAACTTTTGAGGTTCCGAAAATATGGTTCTAGAAATGAAACTTAAGGAAAGTTTACAAGGAGAAGATTCTACCTTAAATCATATATAATCTTACTTATCATAGTATATAAAAGTGAAAAAAAAGTATAAGAAGGTTATAATTTCTTCCTTTATCAAAATACAGTGGAAATAAACTTGAAACAAAACAAGTAACAAGTAGAAAATCATTTAACCAAATAGTATGGTATCTAATAACCTTGGATAAAGGTCCCTTGATTTATACTTTCAAGAAATTATGTCTTACCCACACCAGGGTAAGACCTCGATAGGAATATCAGAATCTGTCTTGCTATCCTCGCAAGCCCTTGATTTTTAAGGTAGTCAGCACCTATGTATTCCTATCCCCAGAATCCCTTGATTGTACTCAGCAACAATCAGAGTCGTACGAAGCAATATGAATAAGAAGTTCAGTATGCACAAATAACGAGAGTCTATATCTCTAGAAATCACTTCAGTAGCATGCAATATCTAGATTGATCAACATGTGAAATATTTTTTGAGCCCGTTCAAATGAGCTCCTATTTATAGGCATTTTTCCAACGGTCGGATCCCTCCTCCAACGATCATATTTTTCCTTGAATTTCGGAGGGACCTATACATGTGTCACTCAACCAAAGGTTATTTATAAACATATTGTACGACATCGTTTTACAATAAGTATAAGGAAAATGAAATTTCTTAGCCAAATCTATTTTTCAGAGTATAAGGAAAAATGGAATTCATATTCTAACTAAATAATCATTCAGAGATTATAAGATATGGATATTTGGATTCTGTTTTTTAGAGAATTCAGAAACTAAATTCTATAGATTTCAGAATCTGAATTCCAATGAATTTTGGAGTTTTAATTCCAATGAATTCGGAAAATGAATTTTTAGGAATTCAGAGTCTGAATTCTAAGGAATTCGGAGTTTTAATTCTGAGAAATTCAGAGTTTGAATTATGAGGAATTCAGATTCAGAATTATGAGGAATTCAGGGTCTTAATTCTGAGGAATTTGGAGTCTAAATTTCAGAGAAGTTAGAGTTTGAATTTCATAGAATTCAGAGTCTGAATTTCAGAGAATTCAGAGTCTGAATTTCAGAGAATTCAGAGTCTGAATTTCAGAGAATTCAGAGTTTGAAAACATAATATTCTATATCCAAGTATTTATTGGATTCCGAGTTTTTAGATGTGAAACAAAATTTTTCCTTAGTAATAAAATGAGTTAGATTTAGAGAGATTATAAAATGAACAATGAAAACAAAGATAAGGATAAAAATTTCCTTAGAGAAGGGAAATTTTCCTTATGATAATAATACTTAGAGAAAATATAATTTGCCTTAAGATAAAGTGTTTCTAATTTTAAAAACATAGAGAAATGGAAAAGTCACAAGGAAACCTTATTGACTCAACACCATTGAGAAATATTCTCTAATAGTAACAAGGTGTGTTGAATTCATAAGGTGACCAAATAAAAACCATAATTACCTAAGAATCAAAGATAATATAAATCCTAAATATTACCATTACCTTTAATCATATGTCCACAAAGTTTAATGGTACTCATCCTTAAATAATGTTGTTACTAGATCTTATACAAAACCAAAGGGTTATACTACCATAAATGAATCTTAAATCATTCTTAATCTTGATAAAATCTCATCACATAAAACCTAAAAAGGCGCGTTAATGGATTTTAACATATTATTAACCTTAAAATCATAAACCCATGATGGTATCCATAACTCTTAAGTTAATCTTTCAAGAAGGCATATAAGCTTCCAAAATTAACACAATAATTACACGTTTCTTGATTATTATAACTGAAATACCATTATTAAAATACCTCTATAACATAATTCATGAATCCAAATACATAAAAAATTCAATCCTTCCACTTAATTAGTTTAAATAGAATATGTATTTCCATGGTCTAGGTGATAAACCGTCATTTAGAGCACTAACTTGGATAATTACCAAGTTCCCCACATATAAGACATTAAACTCCTTAATTTTTTTTCACTCTATGAACTTTTCCACACAGATAACATCTTCTACTCTATTTGATATATCTTTGAGGTTCTTCTTTACACCTTATTGACTTTCAAGAAGTCAAATATTCATTCTCCTATGTACATTAACATAAAAAATTTCATAAAATTCCATCTTCCTATTATTTTATGCTTTAATAATCTCACCTAAGTTCAGGTTGTTAATCATATATCATGACATTTGATTATGAATAATCACAATATATATCTCTATAGTCATAATCCAATTTTGTTTCTCATAGTTACTAAATTTTGCATCAAATTTAGTGTTAACAATATTATTTTGGGTTCCATACATTGTCACTAGCCAAAAAGCATAGTATGAGCAATAGTAATCAAAGTGGAAAAAACATAATCATGGAAAATAAATTATAGGGTGTGTAAATCATGAAAACTTCTATTAAATATATGACACTTTAGGATTATCCTAGGTCATTAATGGTCATTATTCTAATCCTTTATGATGGTTTTTAAATATTTTTTGAATTTTTAAGAACACCCCCATGAGTGTTAAACTAGGTGTGCAATAAGGACCATTGTCATGCACTAGGTGATGTTTGATTCCAACTCATCATGCCCTTTTTAGAGGTATTACCCCTAGTTATCTATATTATAGAGCCACATCCACTTATAGTATCCAAATAGGTATTTAATTTCTTGGAAACCACATGCTTTATACTTTTCCAAAATTCTATGACATTTTCCTATACCTTGAATCATACATAGAATTATCCTTAGAGACATCCCAAGAAATATCCTTAGAAATATAATTAGGGATCTCACTAAAGTTTTCTCATCCTAGTTTTCACATGTTAACTAAAAATTTCCTCTAACACCAACTATAGTGACCCAAAATTTTCATACATTAACATTACATCTTTTTTTGATGAATATTTACCACATTACACAAAACCATGCCAAAGGACTGTAAAAATTTAGTTTATTTTGAGACTAGGTACAAAATATTATACTCTAGTTAAAGATATTCAAAATATCCCATAAACATTTTCCCCTTTAGTACTATTCACAAGCATACCCTAATTAAAACCTTTCTTCATCACCCAGGGGAATGGAAACACAAGAAAGGGTTATCTTAGATGCTCAGCAAGGGTAAAAAAGGGACATACATAAGCATAATATGAACATAAGGGTATGATAAAATAATCATACAATTTTAAAACCATTACTTACATATAAAATATCATAATCTCGATTCATGACTTAAATAGTGACAGTTCATAAGGAAATCAAATATCATGAGCCAAGACAGCATAACATTAGAATAATATATGGATTTGTGTCATACACATAAACATAGAAAATCATTTACATAGTATTCAAGGATAACTTATAAGGATATAATAGTGGAAGGGGTTCACTCTCTAAACCATCATAGTAGTCAAGGTTCACTCCCTAGACTATCATAGCAGACAAAGTCCCTTACTAAACTGGGTTCACTCCCCATTCTAGTATTTTCTATCTCATGAGATATAAATCTTTACCCAATGCATTGGGGGGAGATATATGTCCCACCCATCACATAATGAAAATCATATATATGTGTTCCATAAGATCATAAAAAAAATTATCATAGAGTAACCCATGAAATGAAATGGGTTTCATAAATATTTCATTATATCATAATCTATGGAAAATAGACAAGTTTCATAATCATTTCATCATTTCATCATAGCATAACCTGTTAAAAAATAAGTTGGTTTCATATGAATTTTATCATCGTATAACCCGTGGAAGAGAAATGGGTTCCATAAACATCATGTCATAAAAAACCATTTATAGGAAGAATAATAATGGTATCCTTGGTTCATATCTCTAGAAAAACATAAGACACACCAAAGTATGTAATCTTAGATGGAGAATAATTTTTATGGATAAATCACTTGGAATGTTTTTTAAGGAAGATAAATGTTCTTTAAAAATCAATTTTTAAAATTAAAAATTCAAAAAACATTTTTTAAATCCTTTTATTTTAAAATAAACTTTGAAACTTATATTTTAGGCTTTAAAAAAAATTTAAAAACATTTCTTGAGGAAAAAATTCCTTTCGTCTTTAAAAACACTTTTAAGACATGATTTTTTTTTAAATTATTTTATTTTAAAATAACCTTGATAAATTATAATGTAAGTTTAAAATAAAATAAAGGACATTATGGAGTGATGTTTCATTCATTCCATACAAGTTGAAACAAACATTCCTTTCACATTTTAGGTAAAATCTAACTGAGCGTTGTTTGGAAAACGACATGATGATTCCATTAATTGTTTTTTTGTAAAAATTAAAACACGGGTAAAAATTTATTTAATAATAATTTTTATAATGTTAAAAAATAATTTAAAATATTTCTAGAAAACATGGTTTTTGAAGAAAAAGGGGTTTCAACTGAAGAGATAAATAAAGATGATTTTTATTAAAAACATTGTTTTGAACTATTAGGTACATCAAGGGAGGAAGATGAAGGGAAAACATGTATTATCATAAAATGACCATATGGGATGAAAATTTATGAGTTAAATTGATATATATATTATAAAATTTCATAATTGGAAGCATAATCATAAATAATCCCATTAAACAATGAGATTGTAACATAAAGCCCTATCAACTTTGGTAACTTTTAATTGTAAGCCCCATGAAAGAATAAAATTAAATAAAAATTATATTATCATGAGAATAAATAAATTCATGATATTATATGTCAAATGGTATGTATATACACATCATAAAGTATGGTCTGTTCATAACTTAACATATGTATCAAGGAAGTGAAATTGATACAAAAATCCCTTACAGATTTGGTAACTTTTAAACCATAAAACCCATGAAATATTTATCTTAAAATGGATATGTAAATACCACTAATTATTTGGATAATAATAATAAAATACATCCATGGATATTATACACACCACATAAAATAAATATTAGGTGAATATTTTATGTGTCTCATAGAAGTAAAAAGTGAGACGAAGATCCCTTATCACTTTAATAATATTTTGAATAGGAATAACCAATAAATAATACCATAAAATGAAACATTAAATATAATTAATATGAGTATATTCATGATATAAAATATAAAAGTTGTATTATATGCATAACAAAATAGAAATGAGTGGTGAATTTTCATATGTATCCCTAAAATAAAAGAGCGATTAGAAATCCCTTACCTTAAGTATCGACTTTTTTTATACACATTAAAAAATGCTATATAATAAATATAATTATATTAAAAATATACTATATATCCATATTTATATATATTATACCACATATTATTTAATAATGACAATTTATTACCCATGTATTACTGATTCCTTGTTAAAATCATGTTTCGGGTAATAACTACTTTGTTTTTCGTATATGTTTTTCTTTTTTTTATTTCTGGTCCTATTACATTTATCATGGTTCCATAAATTCCATAATAATAATAATGAAATAATTATCATATTTTTATATAAATTATAATTTTTAGAACAATCATGAAATTTGGTTCTTATAAATGAAGTATGTTGCTATCACGAAGATGGTAGGCCATACGTACGCATGAGTAACATTTTCATTTTTCAACGATCATTATAGATTGGAGGTAATTAATATTTTATAATTTAATAATGATAATAATATCATAAATAATATATTATTTCTATAAATATACTTATACATATCACTATTGTGGTATGGCGATAAAAATAGAGAGTCACATCGCTTTGTAAATGAAGTAGTCCACACATACACAAACAATGTTATCATCCTTCAGTGAGTGAAAAGGTAAGAAATAAAATGATATATTATCTTTTAAGAATGATAAATATTCCATTAATATCATAATTATTAAATTTATATCACATATATTTATTAAATTTATCCTTATTATTTTTTATGTAACAAGTTAATGAAAAAATAATCACATCGCTTCGTGAGACGGTACTCCATACACATGAGCGAAATTATCGTATCACATAAGAAATGGAATTTAAAAATGATATATATTATATAATAACTCAATATAAATAATTATTTTATAAATATAATATATATACTTTTTATCCATCATCATACCCAACCATGAGAGGTGGTAATGAAAAAATGAATGACATTAGTTTGTGAATCAGTAGTCCTCTTTACACATGAATGATGATTTTGTAATCAATTTGATTGAAGTGGATATGGTTGAAGATCACACCCTTAATAAGAAAAAAATTCCATATATTGAAGATAATGTGTTTATTATATCATCATGGTTATCAATAATTTATGTAGGTGGAGGAATAAATAAAATAAAAATACTCGATGAAGAACATTAACTCTTCCTCGGGTAACCTCCTTAGGTTTGCACAAAAATACTTCCGTGTTTGGATTTATGAACAAAATAAGAATTATAGGATAATAGGATGGAAGTTTTGAAGTTATTTGGGTAGATATTTTATAAACCACAAATGGTTTGAAGGTGTGAAGAGAAGAGGAGAGGGGGTGGCCTTTTATAAGTGAGGTGAGTGGAACACTTGTAATTTTTGAAAAGAAAAAGGTTCACCCACATTTTTCACATAAAAAAAGGGTTAAAAATGGAGTATTCATGATAATTTTACACAATATGTTATAAATATGTCCATAAAATATATTTTAGACAAGTTTTTAGGTCATTTGTACCATTATCATTCTAGTTTTACCCCCCAGTAAACCATTTTTTACCTTAACCTCGGTAAATAAATTTTACTATTTTTATTATTAATTATAGTAAAAAATTAAATTTACCTTATTATATAAAATAAATTACTATTATTAAAAATATTAAATACATTTTTTTAAATTCCATTTACATAAGTGGAAAATTTTAATTTAAAATTAATCCCGCAGACGTGACGAGAAATCGGGTTTTCAAAGAGAAAATGATCAAACTTTTACAAGGTTTTTATATAAAAATTCAATATAAAAATCATTCCGATGACCTAAATCATATTAATACATATACAATTGAACTAATATTAATTTTAAACTAATTTAAAATATAATCTAACTTTATAAATAATTTAAATGAAAATTCTATTTTCAATTAAAATTCAATATTTTTTACTATTCATAAAAAATAAGTTTTTTCAGAAAATTTAAAAAAATCACCCTTAGATAATTTTTAAATTATTATTTAAAAAATTGAATTTATTTTTTAAAATAAATTTTCTAAAAGTATCAAAAAATAGTTTTTGAAATTTAGTGTGCAAAAAAATCGACAAAATAACTTTTAGAAAAATAGAGTTTTTATACGTAAAATTGGATTTATTTTTATATGTCATCTAGAAAACACATAAGATGAATATTAGAAATATGATTGAATTTATAATATATAAATTTTATTAAAATCATTCACGAAAAGTTATTTATTTAATTTATTAATATAAAATAGGTGTGTGTGCATAAAATTATTTTTTTCATAAAATAACCCCTTTTATTTTCAAGTGGTTTTTATTTTCATTTATAATTAATTGGTCACCAAGGAATTCATTATATAGAACTTTTAAAAAATATATTTTCTTAATTTAGTTAATCCTATTAATTCTTTTCATTCCAATGGCTACTTGATAAATATCTTATAATAATATTTTAATAATATGACATGTTTCTTTTAAAAATAGTGTTGTGTGTAACATAAGCTAAACTCAATGTTACATATAAAAAAAATATTAAAAAGATTAAAATCATTTGAAAAAAATATTTCAAAAATTCTTGGGGTGTTGTACTAGGAAACTCACCTTTCCATCATAATAGGCATATACTAAAATTCAAAAAAAATTAAGTATCACCCCATATTTGGTTATAAGATATAGTGGTTTCCAGGTATATACCTTTCTGAAATTCATTTCCATTACCCCATTTTAATGAAAAAAATGTTTATGATAACATACAAAATATTAATATGAAAATAAAAATCTGAATATGTAATCCCCTATGACATTTTTATCCTTCATATATGATACTTTCTAGTTAACCTATGAATCTTCTAGATGAATCATTGGTTATCAATGGTCATTTTACAATTATATTATTGTAGGGTCCTGAAAAATCTGCAAATGAAATTCTACTCAATTCCCCCAAAGAATTGGAGGGAAGAATAGAGAAAACTAAAAGGATGCACAAAGCCGAACCGGTCCACATACCAGCCCAAATGATGACACCACGTGGATGGTTCAACGAAGCACCCCCTCTGCGGACTATTGTCTTTCACGAAATAGAGGCAGAGATCCTCCGCGGGCACGAGGCAGGACAGGCGCCAAACTGGTCCACCGTCACGAACCGCCCCAGCCGCGAACTGCCTCAACCGGCCCAGTCCGCATCCACTATCATTCACGGAATAGAGACAGATCCCTCTACGGCCGCGAAGCACTCCCCGAGATCATTTGGTTCGTGAGGGGGGGGGAGATGTGCTCGATGCACCCATGAATTACGGATTGACCAAGTAATCCGTGAACCGGGTCCCCGATCATGGGCCTCCGCAAAAGGTGACACATGACCATAGATACATCCTTTTCCACACTCTATAAAAGGGAGATCAAGGGGGATGAGAAAAAGGGGATCCAGAGACGGAAGGAGACTGATCAGATTTGGGTGGAAGGATTTCGAAGGACGAAGTTTAGGATTTCGCAAACTGCGAAGTTCCAGTCCACAAACCAAAGCAGGTATGAAGATGGAAGCGAACTAATAAGGAACCAAAAATGCATAATAACTTGGTGAATCGCGAACTTAAAATAACAAAGAAAATAAGACCGTGAACCATGGCCCCTCCGTGGATGCACTCCTCATGGACCAGGGAGCTTATGCCTCTTTTCCAATCTGCCGCACCGCATAGCACCCTCCTACGCGGGCGAAGCCCCAACCGACGAACCCCTGACCGGCGCCGCCCTTGGCCGTTGCTGCTCGCATGGAACCCTCTGCGAACCACCCTAGTATACGGATCGAACCTGAAGCTGCGAACCACCCTGGTTCATGGGATTCCCATCAGTCCACAGACCACCCTGGTTTGCGGACGACCTCTCCATCCACGTATCACCTTCCTACGCGAAGGGTGCCACCACCCATACCCCAGTGTGGCCCGCCGAATCCTTCGGAGTTCCTGTTCCCCGACCCAGATAAAATCCTTCCAATCCAGCCTGATCCTATGTGACTCCCTCATTGGCCCACTCATCAGCCTTGAGCCGAGGCCTCCACCAGAGCCACCAGACCCGTGTGATGTAACCTTCAGGTGCATCAGCACGCCGTTCTGAGTTCACATACCCACTGTAAGCAGGGGTGAAGGGGTTTCTCCGACCCTTGAGAGGATTTCCGAATCATTCCTAGGTTCACATTCCCATGGTAATGTGGAGTCTGAGCTTGGGAACCCCCTTTTTTTCCCTCCACTTGTTGGGGCCGGAGCACTTCTCCCTTCTTTAGGGGGTAGTAAAATACCCATCATAAGGAAGCCCCCATGCACTTCGGTACTTCCCCCGGGAATAAGGGAGGTGACGGGCATAGGATCACCTCTTTCCCTCTACCTTTGCGCTTTTTCTCCATGGGCATCCATCTCGGAGTAAGCCTCGACCATATAGGCCACCCTATGCATAATCCCCACTCCACTTACCATGGACGCACCTTTCACGATGTGATCATCTGGTCCCTACTGCCTCTTGTTTCTCATACCGAGCATGACTCACGTGGGTTTAGAGTAAGCATCGACCATGACATCCTCTTATGGGCCTCCTCAGAGTGTAAGCCCCAATCCACACCATGGACCTCCTCAGAGTGTAATCCCCAATCCACACCATGGGCCCCCTCAGAGTGTAAGCCCCAATCCACTTGCGAACTATGAGGACTTTGATCCATGTTAAGGCATGGTATGCAGGAAGCCTCCCTGAGGTTCAAGCCCGATCACCATTGGACCCCCGGGTCCACCTTCACATTGGTTATCCGAAAACTCGATTCGAAATACGTGGAATTTGATCCCTGTCTACTAGGTAGGGTACGTAGGAAGCCTCCCCGAGGTTCAAGCCCAACAGCCAGTTGATCGGACTATCTTTACATCGGTTCACCGCACCAACCCTGGGCAGCCTGGAGTTTAATCCCCATACCAAACCAAACTATGTGGATTCTGATTCCTCTCATGAGGATACATAGGAAGCCCATATCATGGGTTCAATCCAGATGCCTGAGTCATTATCTGTCCCCCTGGATGACAATAAACTCCAGAGCGCCCAGTCACGAGGCTTTAAACCAGCACCATCTCAATGAGTCCAAATTCTTCAGAGTCATTAATCCAATGAGGGATGGTAAACCTCTGACCTAAATGATTCCGAACCCCTGCGTCCAGCTGAACATTTCCAACCAGGAGTAATCCGTGGATACTATGCTTGGGTATAAACCAAATATTCACGAACATATAAATACGTTTTAAATCTATAAGAGAGTCCTAGAAAAGGTAATAATTCCCCCCAAAAGGGTGTGATGAGCCCAAATTCCCATCCTCTCAACCAATGTGAGTTCTTAAGTGTTGCTGGCCAAATCGTCCAGTGAATGCCTGCCTTTGGAAAGCAGGTCCACGCATCATCGGATATAGAACCGTTGGGCATTTCAAAACTGACCCAAAACAAAAAATGGTGAACCCAACGTGAATCTTTAACCATGTATCACATATTCAACATAATTATACTCTGTTCCCCCTTTTACTCACAAGGAGGGCCAAGAAAGGTCATTAATTACGCATGGGATCATGAGATGCTGCTTTGACGGGTTTGCTGTTTGTATTTGTTAAAATATTTTACAGGTACCACATAAAACTCCCTTCGATCCAATGGTGTCCCAAAGGAACTCACAAGCGTGTGCTTCCAACAACACAATGATTGGACATCCTCACCAACGGAGGAACCCGTCACCTACCTAGCATCTTCAAAGCTGGGTCTCAGATGCGTTGATCTGAGAGTACCACGTGAACGGTACTCTCCCGATGGTGGAGGCAGCCATGCACACCCTCCAATCCACCAGGACTCTCCAGTTGCCTGCCCAGCAGCAGCCATAGAAGCAGATCCAGATATCCCCTGTTGCTGTCTCCAACCATTTCGAGAGTCTATCCCCAAAATGGGACAACGCATACCTCCCTTATCTCAGGGAGGTGGATGAGGTCTACGCTGAGGACCTCATCCCCGCTGAACGGAGGTTCCGCTCCAAGGCCCCCACTGGAAGACATCATCGCGATTACTCCGCGACTCAACATCCTCACGCTAAGGAGGATGTAGCCCTGAGGATCCAGGCCCATGATCCCCGAGCTCCGGCCCCTCAGACTGCCTGACGAGGGAAGAAAACTTACAACTGGGGACCAGTCATCACCCTTGTCCTCGAGGAGGAGCTCGACTGCCCAGTCATGGAGATGCATCACGAACATGCACATACACCTATTCACTCCTCCAAAGACCACCATCCAGATATGGCGGCATCATACGAGCAGGCGCGCATCCCCCTCGAGCTCTGTCAAGCCTGTCGCTCACACAGGATGGCACTTACCGGGCAGGCACCTCTCCCTGCCCAGGGTTGTGAAGCCCACCAACCCAACGTGGTGGCGACCCAACGCCTACAGGACCATCTCCTAGTAGACGCTCCTAATGTTTACCATCCCGATATAGTGGCGATAAACGAATCCTACCATCCATATGTGGTGGCAATTAATAGGAAGACACGTATCCCTGCAAACAAAGGCCACCAACTCGATATGGTGGGAAACCAACATATGCAGGGCCAGCTCCCTACGGATGCAAGTAAAGTCCGCCATCCTGATGTGGTGGAAAATGGAGAGATAAACCGACATATCCCGGCCCAGGGGCGGATTCGTTCACCTTCCCCGATACTGGAGAATTTTCAGTACCCACTGACCACCGGAGAACCAGAGCAGGATATTCCTACTCCGATACCGGAATGGGCATTCATACCCGTTCCAGCCAAAGATGTCTCTCTGCATATACTGGAAATGATGGAGGAGCAAGTATCGATCCCAGATCATATCTTGCAGACTTGCTAGAATGTAATTGCATTAGTGACAATAGTAAGGACTCGGGCCCGTGAGCCCGTCTCCCCAATTGAGGTGACTAATCTAAGAGATGAGATAGCCGCCTCGGAGCAGATCTGCATCCCTGCTTCAGCCCAGGAGGGTCGCCGACTATATTCCATGATGCAAGGGCAACCAGATCGAGCAGCTTCACTCGTTCCAACTGGGGGACACCCGTCCATCACGGTGGATGCTTCAGAGAAGGCATATATCCCTGCTAAAAGTCAAGATGTTCATCGGCATATCCTGGCGTCATCACGGGACCCAATTAGATAGGGACCCAAAGGTGAAGGCCGTTTTCAATAGTAGACGGTCCTCACTGCCCGCAAGAAAGCGCCCCGAACGCGCCGAAGGTAGCTGGAAAATAAAGAGCGGGTTCATGACTCCGCTATAATGAAATCTAGGGTTCCAAACACCGTTAAACGTATATAGAAGGATCATAACCCTGCCCACCCATTACCATATTATGGGAGTGTTAGTAATAGTTGCGGAGTTCCTCACCACAATGTTGCAACCAGAAGCTCTGAATGTTCTCCCCAGAGTACCCACGGGGGCCTCCCCTGCGGGCATATAACGATCGATCACAAGAGCTCCTCTTTTGATGCGAGTCACGGAAACCCTCCACATGACCAGAAGGTCGAGAAGCAAGAAGGACCTCCACTTGTTGCGGTCCACACTGAAGGTCCTCCCCGGGGTATACGCTGTAAACAATCTCTATGCAGTGGGACCACATATTATGATAGTAGTTCTCGCTATCATAGTTGCAACTGCAGAGGCCCTCCCCGCAGTGACATCTCATCATGACAAGAAGGCCCTCCCCTTGTTATAGCCTGCCCTGAAGGTCCTTCCCATGGGTTACGTTGCAACTAAACTCCACACATCCGGACATCAGATCACGGTGGTAGTCCTCGCCACCCTGATAATAGAGGTCCTCCCCATAGATACATCAAGAAACGAGAAGGCCCTCCCCTCGTTGCGGTACATTCTAAAGGCCCTCCCCATGGTGTGCCCTGTAGATATTCTCCCTGCGGCAGTTGTAATGGTATTCCTTGCCATTGCAACAGCTGTGATGGTAGTCCTCGCCACCATGGACGCCATTACGAAGGTCCTCTCCATAGTGGCCCCAAGAAACAAGAAGGTCCTCCCATTGTCGCTGTGTGTCTTGAAGGTCGTCCCCATGATGCACATCGAATGTCAAACCATGATAGTCATCCTCACCAGGATGGAAGTTGTTGTGAAGGCCCTTCCCGTAACAACTCTATGCAGCCAGAAGGTCCTCCCCTTGTCGAGACACGCCTTGGAGGTCCTCCCCATGGTATGCACTGAAAAAGTCCTCTATGCAGTGAGGCGTCAAGAAGTAATGGTATTCCTCGCCATTACGGTCATCATGCGATGACATATCATATCGACAGGAAGGTCCTCCCCCTGCCGAATCAAGCACAGAAAAGCCCTCGTATGCTGAGGCACTCAGAAGGATGAGGTCGAGAATGTCATATTCCCAGATAGTCACCAACAACACCCTTCTTCAACCAGGAGACAGTCCGGGGCCACATTCATCTTCTGAACCACCTCGAAATCGCCCACATGATGATTCAGCACCAACCAGTCCCACTACCTCTGACCACACTATTGGCGGGCATCTCAGTTGGGCCAACCAGGTAGAGGAGTCACTAGCGGAGGAGTATGCCGACATGTTGCACCTGAGGAAACGACTGACTATGGATGATATAACAGTATTGTTTTGGCCCACGACCACCTCTCAATTCGACATACCCAGAGAATTTTCGGAAGAATGTGTGCATGACATCCGCTACAATATATGGACAACCCTCCGCCGACTGAAATCAAGCTTCCTTCCCTAAAACAGGTTTTTAGACCACGTCAAGACAATATGAGACCTTATGCATCACATCGACCTGGAAGCTCTTCCTTCGGTGCTGCAACATCGACCCGAGAGGCGAAAAGGAAACATGGAGATAGATTGACTCCGTGCGCTGCACCAGCTGTGCCGCCTCATCGGTGACGCTCCGATGGGAGTCCATATCAGAGGATGGGGGGAACATGGAGCTCTGTATTTAACTCCACTCCCCACCCAGAAGAACCCATTCGACATGGTGTCTTGCAACGTCATCACATCAAGATGACAATTGAATGGTCTCCCTGTTCATGAAAGGAAACACACCCAGCAGAGTCAGGACTTGAGTAAGTCCCAGAAGCATCAGGCCCGACGGGAACAATCCATTAAAGAACTCCTGAATCAGGCCACATAGAGCATACAACATGCCTCTTGCCTAAGATAGGCCAATCAGTGATCTTTTCCTGCCTCCCCGGAAGGGATTGATTCACAGAAGAACTCGGCACCAAACCCAGTTCACCCCCGAATGGGGGCGTGGAAGATCAGGCAGGTAGAGATAGCCACAACCACTACTGTAATCCAGGGTCAACCCCATCCTACAGGGCTAGGGGATTTTTTAACAACAAATTCCCCCATAAGACCAATAAAAATGGGAAGAGACCCAGTATCTAGGGAACAGAGCCAACCCAAGCCCTCAGGGCTGGGGGCATTATTACCCCCTCAACAACAACCTCCCCCACGAGAGTTAGTATTATCTCGTCTAGGGGGGACAGTCAGAAGAGGAGGTTACCATCCTATCCCATCATTTGAATCAACATCCCCTCCAAGAGGGAGGCATACCGTAAGGGCGCATCAAATAACTCTCCGCATCACCCTTCGTCAAGAAGTTCAAAGGTGATACCGACACATGAAAGGGAAGGACAATAAAAGACGCGGGAGATCCTCTTCCTATTTGGAAGATTAAATCTTCCCCGCCCCACAATATGCATCTATCAATGTCATAGAGGTTAACCCCATAGATGACACTAGAGATGATGCAAATCAGGATGGATCAGGAGATGATGGTTCCAGTCAGGTTGTGACTCACAACGAACCACCAGGTGTGCACACTCAGAACCAGAGGGCCGCCCTAAATATAGCTTCCCCTTCAGCTAACCTTCCTCCGCTTACCCTGCGAGCTTCCAACAAGGATAAGAACAAAAGACTGGTTACCCTTAATCCATCCCCTCCTCTTGACAAAAATGAGCCACTCACGCTCAAAGAGAGGTTCGCTCGACAGGAAGAGGAAATGAAGGAATTGAGGCGGCTTAACACCGAGCTACTCCAAAGGAACCGTCTTATTGAAAGTGCATCCGAAGAGGAGACACATCATGCAATCCCAGTAAGTGCACCTCAAAGACTGAGGTTTACCCCGAAAAATGAAGCACGGTCAGGGCTTCCGCCCAACAAGACTCCTGGTATGTCCAACTACCTGAATGTGGATCTGGATGAATACCAAGACCTCCCTCCACTTAGTAAGGAACCAGAGAAAGTGCGCCCGAACCCTCTGAGGGTGTTCCGAATGGCACATGCACCCCAGGTGACAACCGAGATGGACCCTCGAGCAATGCCTCATGCTACACCTGCCCAAGACCGGGCCCAACAGGATGTAAACCAGGGTATCACCAGCACCATCGAAGCACTAACGGATCGATTGGAAGCAATGGAAGGTCAGAGCACTTCGATACAGCTAGAGCGGAATCCCTACCCAGATTGGGTGAGAAACACACCCCCTCCGCCCAATTTTGGGAGCCCTGTATTCCCTATCTTCAACGGATTAGGCAATCCGGAACAACATTTGATACACTATTCATCCTATTGCGACCCTATGATGGGGACTCCGGAACAACAGGATGCAGTGAAACTCAGATGCTTTGTATGAACCTTGAAAGGATCCACCTTTGTCTGGTATACGAGTCTACCAGCCCAGTCAATAAAAAGCTGGGAAGAACTTTGACAGCAGTTCCTGTTCTAATTCAGCTCAACATTGCCTAAGACAACGGTCATCGACCTCATGAACTGCAAGCAGAGGGAGAACGAAAGGGTCTCAGATTTCATCTCTAGATGGAAAGGTATGACCTACTCACTAAACAGGACAATTCCTAAAGATGAGTTTCTCGCCATATGTATTGAGAATCTTCGAGACGAGCTGCGAACTCCGCTCATACCAGTGGAGTGCACTACTAGCTTCCGCCATCTCTCATCCATTTCCCAGAGAATTGAGGACTCCCTACAACGGACCAATTTGAAGTCCGAATAGCCTCGCAGGCTCCCACAAAGAGAGCATCCAGAGATGAAGTGTCCTCTGTAACGCTCAAGCCAACCCCTGTGCCTGCTCCACCGCTCAGGCCTCCACCAAATCATCAAGGCCCCCCTGTATATCAGTGGCCACCTCCGCCCAAACAGGACGATCAGAAAGGGGTGAATCGGAACCAGTTTGAGGAACAAAGACATAAAACATACTCGTTCCGAGAGGACCAAGTCCACGGATACTTCATCGCCACCATGAATTGCAACTTTCTCTGCCTCCCGGAGCTGAGGAAACCCGAAGAAGTCAGCCGAGATGAAAGACCAGACTATTTTCCCTACCATAAGATGTTGGGGCACAATATTCAGGAATGATTCATCTTCAAAGACCTCCTGCAAAGGATGGTAGACTCCAGGCAGGTCGAGCTAAGACCACCCCCATCACATGTGACATATATTTCTACCACCGACTCTGACAAAGGGGAGGGGTGGACGGAAGTCACCAGCAAAAAGGGGCAGAAATTTGATAATTGGATGACTAGGAAGACTATCGACCGAGCCCATGGTATACTCCGAGCTCAGCTACGGTAGCCAGTGTTGCCGCCAACAACCCCTAATGCCACACAACTGATAGTGTCAGTCTCACAACCCTCCACGATCCAGTCATATAGGATTAATCTAAAAGTGAGTGGACAAGTGCAAGAGGAGAAATCCGGAACAAGGCCGAAGTTAGCACTGACACTGTCAGATTTCATGCCCCCAAACTTGGCACCACGGGCACTGACCCACCAAACGACACCATCATGGACAACCGACCAGGTTGACCTGTTATATTATGAAGAGCCAATCTTTGGTTCCATCAACATCATCCATCTTATGGAATCATTCCCCAACTAAGGGTATGGTTATGAACCCGAGTTCCCAACATGAGGAGCCGGGACGAGGAATCGAAGAGGCAGGGGATACCATGGGAGGCGTAGTCGTGACTGAAACCAACCCTACGGTTGGACCTTGTCCTAAACTATCAATATCAAGGAAACCTGTGGGATAGCCCTTCAATGGACTCAATAGGAGAAATAATATCCCCCCACCTCCACAAGCTGCCACTTTTTCCTCGTTATTCTGCGATACCCATCAGAGGGGGAACAAGCGTCTAGACGCTTAGTGTGCACAAGCAGACCAACCATGCTGAGTCCCCAGAACCTGGGAACATCGTCGACACCTGACCCTACAGCAGGTCCCTCCTAATCACATACTCCAACTACCAAGCTGCCTGCTAGAACTCTCCCACCAGAAAAGAAGCGTCGGTCGTTGGAGCAATAGTACGAAATCCTTAATCAGTTAGCATCAGTACCATCCAATCTATCCATCCTGGAGGCCCTAGGTCTGTCAGCCAACCTCAGGGAGACACTGATAGAAGCCTTGCTCAGCCCCCAGGAGTTTCAAGCTGAGGTAGCTACCACCGAAATTTACCAGACGGAGAATGGCCCGACTGAATGCAACGCGGTGATTTCCTTCACCGATCAGGATGAATATGCCATCATGGAAGGACACATCAAGCTATTATATGTGTCTGGCACGCTAGATGATGTTGAGATATGCAAAGTCGTCATTGACAATGGTTCTGGAGTTAACCTCCTTCCCCTATGGACACTCCGTAAGTTGGGCTATAGTGAGGGTGATTTAAAACCCTCAGCAACGACTCTGCTAGGTTACGACAAGATTGAATAGAATCCGATGGGACAAATTGAGCTAAAGACCCATTTTGGCGACCTTGTGGCCTACTCGGAATTCCTGGTGGTCCCGCAGAACAAAACATTCAATGCCCTACTGGGAAGGTCATGGCTCCATAAGCACATGGCCATTCCTTCATCCTAGCACCGGTGTATTAAATACTGCATCAATGAGAAAAGTGAGACATTGCACGCCAACAAGGCCCCTTTCGAGCTCTCCGAGTCACATTACATTGATTCCAGATTTTATGAGCAAAAGAAGAAGAAGCCTTTGGCCGATGGTGTTGACTGGATCCCCAATCCAAATGGTCTTGAAGTGGTTCCTGACGACCCCCTCAGGCAGCTTGGCAGAGACTATGTACTGTCCATCAACCATATTGAGAGCAGGGGTTCATGTCCAAACACACACTAAGCTGTCTTCATGACTTCAGCCACAACGGCTAAGCGTGGCAATGCGGGAACATCCTCCAACCCACAATCTGGGGACGAATACTCAAGCGGGGATGCCCACGATGCCTCGCCCTCAAACCCCCAAGAACCTGTTCTGGAAAAACTCCCCCCGTAGGATCAAGAAGATGAGGATTTGGGAGAAGAAGAGGAGTAAGATCTCAGGGATACACCCCCCGAATTTGAGGAGGGTATCTCCACCACGGTGGACGAGCTCAGGGAAATAAACCTGGGTACTGAGGAAGATCTGAGGCCTACTATCATTAGTGCAGCCATGTCCCCTGAGGAGCACAAGGTATATAAATATTTTCTACAGCAACATCGGAATGTTTTTGCCTAGAATTACACAGAAATGTCGGGACTTGATCCAGAAGTGGAGACGCATCACCTAGGTCTTCTATAAGACCATCGGGGCTATAAGCACTCCTCCAGAAGGACATATCCCTCACATGCTGCCAAAATAGAGGCTGAAGTCGATAATCTCATTAAATCAGGCTTCATTCGGGAGGTCTAGTACCCCATATGGTTGGCCAACATCGTCCTTGTTAAGAAGAAGAATTGTAAAATCCGTGTCTGCATCGACTTTAGAGATCTTAATCGGCATTGCCCAAAAGATGACTTCCTGGTCCCGATTACTGAGTTATTAATCGATGCAACGGCTGGGTATGAGGCTCTGTCCTTCATGGACGACTATTCTAGGTATAATAAAATCAGGATGGTCCGATAAGACGAAGAATCCACTACCTTCAGGGCCCCTCAAGGAATATTATGTTACAGGGTCATGACCTTTGGTCTTAAGAATGTCGGCACCACATATCAGCATGCCATGCATCGTATTTTCAAACCATTTCTGGGGAAATTCGTCGAATGTTATGTAGATGAATTGGTGGTCAAATCAAGACAGCGATCAGATAACCTGTCAGACCTTGAGACTGTTTTCAAAAAACTTTGACAGCATAGTCTGAAGATGAACCCCTTGAAGTGAGCCTTCGAAGTTACCTCAGAGAAATTCCTTGGCTTCTTGATACGCCATCGCGGTATCGAATCTGACCCTGAAAAGACAAAGGCTATTCTCAACCTACCACATCCCCACAACCTCACTGAGTTGAGAGCATTCCAAGGGAACTTGGCCTATATCAGGCAATTCATAGCCAACCTGGAAGGCAAATGTTTTCCCTTTACCAGGTTAATGAAGAAGGGAGTCACATACCAATGGAAAGATTACTTACAAGAGGTGTTTGACACCATAAAGAGGTACCTTTTAAGCCCACCGATTCTCATGCCCCTGGTCGAGGGAAGAACTATCATCCTATATGTGACGGCCCTAGAGCGGTCACTAGGAGCCTTCCTCACACAAAAGAACGACGCCGGCAGTGAAAACAGTCTCTATTACCTCAGCCGAACGTTGATTGATGCTGAGACTCAATACTCAAAAATCGAGAAGAGTTGTTTGGCCATGGTCTTCACAGTTCAAAATTTGCGACATTATCTGAAGCATCATGAAGTCCACTTGGTCTCGTGTAATAACCCACTAAAGTACATCCTCAGCTTCCCGATGTTGACTGGGCGCCTATCTCTATGGGTAGTCATCCTGCAACAGTTTGACATCCAGTTTGTGCCTCAAAAGGCCATCAAGGGCCAAGCATTAGTAGATTTTCTGGCAGATCACCCCTCAACAGGGACTACTGCACCGGGCATCAAGCTACTGGATGAAGACATCTTCACGGTTTAAGAGGAGCTCCTAACATGGGAAATGTACTTCGACGACGCATCCCGAAGCCCAACCAGGAAAAGGATGGAAGGACCCAAATTTAACAAGGTGGGATTGGGGACAATACTCATGTCCTCAGAAAAGGTAGTCTTGCTGTATTACTTCCTCCTATCAGAGGGATGTATGAACAATGAAGTGGAATATCAAGCCCTCATTGTAGGGTTGGAGCTCGCACTCCATGCACAAGTAAAACACCTTAAGGTCAAAGGTGATTCGGAACTGGTCATCAAGCAAGTCAATGGTGACTATGATATCAAAAAGGAGGAGCTGATTACCCTGTTTGACCATGTACGAGGGTTAATGGTGGAATTCTCTACAGAACCCACATTAACCTATATTATTCGGTCTCAGAATGCCCAGGACGATGCATTAGCCAACACGGCAATAGCCCTGGATGACCCAGACTGGGATGAAACATTAATCAGTATTGCTCACTGTCGAATGGTATTTCCGTTTGTCTAGACCAAGACGGAGGAGATCCAAAAAATCAGTCCTGTCCCTGAGCCATATGCTCCTGCCACCGGTTGGATGACCCCCATTGCAAAATACCTTCAACGGGGAGAACTCCCATTAGACAGGGATGAACGAGAGAAAATACAGAGAAGGGAAATAAACTTTGTCCTATTTGGCGGCACAGGTCAGCAAGAGGTCCTCTTAAAACGAGGCCTCGACGAAATCCTCCTCAGATGCATTGACGGAGAAGAAACCGCCGCCGTCATGACTGAAGTGTATGCCAGAGTATGTGGAGCACATCATCCAGGGACCAAGATTTCCCATCAGGTTCGGAGGCTTGGGTACTATTGTCCCACAGTGGCACGAGATTGCGAGCGCTTTACTGAAAAATTCCACTTGTGCCAAATTCATGCCAACTTCATACACCAACCCCCAGAGTTACTTCATCAGGCCAAGTACTCCTGTCCATTTTCTGTCTGGGGAATGGACATCGTGGGACCATATCCCCCCGCCACAACCAAACAGCTGAAGTATATCCTCATGGAAACTGACTTCTTTTCCAAATGGGAAAAAGCTATACCCCTTAAGGAAGTCGGGTCAAGAAACTTTGTCAGCTTTGTGAAAACAAATATCATCACCAGATTTGGTGTCCCTCATACCATACTGATGGATAACGACCCTAAATTTTGCTCTGCTGAATTGGAGAGACTATACCAAGAATATAGTATCAAGGCTAACCACTCATCCCGTTACCATGCAGTGGCCAACAGACAGATATAGGATTTTAACAAGACCCTTTCCAACATTCTCTAGAAAATGGTGGACAAAGACAAGAATTCATGGCCGGATAAACTCTTCCATGCATTGTGGGATTATCAAACCACAATCCGCACCGCTACTCAGGCTACCCCGTACTTACTGGTATATGGCACAAAGACGGTCCTTCCCATTAAACTCAAACTTCCCTCACTCCGTGTTTCCATCTGTGATCAATTATCTAACGATGAGAAATCAGAAAAGCGGCTAGGTGAATTGGAACAACTAGATGAGAATTGGCTGCACACTTTGCACCATCTGGAAGTCTACCAGAACTGGATTGCATGAGCCTTCAATAAAAAGGTCTGTCTTCAATCTTTCTTGGAAGGAGAATTGGTGTTGGTCCTCCGGACCCCAATGATACTTGGAAGGAAAACTCCAAAGCTGGATCCCAAGTGGGAGGGACCATACGTTATACACAAGGTCTACTCCAACGGAGCATATACCCTGATCTCCATGGATGGGCAGTTCACCATGGCTCCTACCAATGCGAGATTCCTGAAGAAGTATTTCTAATAGTAACTAAAATTCCCCTTGTCCGAGCTGCAAGACGTTAAACTGCCAAGCACCCAACGGTCCAAACTCTATGACCCTAAACTAAGAGTAGTTCATCCTCAACCGGTATAACTAAAATTACCCTCATCCGAGATGCAAGACGTTAAATTTCCAAGCACCCAACGGTTCAAACTCTATGACCCTAAACTAAGAGTAGTTCATCCTCAACCGGCATAACTAAAATTCCCCTCGTCCGAGCTACAATACGTTAAACTGACAAGAACCCAATGGTCCAAACTCTATGACCCTAAACTAAAAGTAGTTCATCCTCAACCGGCATAACTAAAATGCCCCTCGTCCGAGCTACAAGACGTTAAACTGCCAAGCACCCAACAGTCCAAACTCTATGACCCTAAACTAAGAGTAGTTCGTCCTCAACCGACATAACTAAAATTCCCCTCGTACGAGCTGCAGGATGTTAAACTACCAAGAACCCAACGGTCCAAACTCTATGACCCTAAACTAAGAGTAGTTCGTCCTCAACTGGAATAACTAAAATGCCCCTCGTCTGAGCTGCAAGACGTTAAACTGCCAAGAACCCAATGGTCTAAACTCTATGACCCTAAAATAAGAGTAGTTCATCCTTACCGCACGATGTTAAACTACATGGATTTCAGAGAACTACATACAGCTTGATTTCTTCCATTTTCAGGATACGTAGCGACGCCAGGGTCCCAAATCCTAGCCCAGCCATCCCCAAGAAGGTTTAAAAAAATGCCCTTTTCCCCTGTGAACGGACTAGACCTGCACGAGGTGTATTTCGCGTCCTTACCGCATGACGTTAAACTGCACTGATTTCAGAGAACTCCATATGGATTGATTCCTACCCTCACAAGATACGTAGCAATGCCAGGGTTTCTCATCTTGGCCCATCCACCCCCGAATTAAAGTTAAAAATGTCCTCTCTCCCCTGTGTACAGACTAGACCCGCACGAGGTGTATTCCTCGTCCTTACCGCACGATGTTAAACTGCATGGATTTCATAGAACTATGTACGACTTGATTCCTGCCCTCACAGGATACACAGCGACACTAGGACCCCCCATCCTAGCCCAACCACCTCTAAAACTAAAGAAGAATAAGAAGGAAAGATAAAAAAAATGATCCCCCCATGAATGGACCAAACCTGCACGAGGTGTATTTCGCGTCCTTACCGCATGACGTTAAACTGCACGGATATCAGAGAATTACATACGGCTTGATTCTTTCTCTCGCAGGATACATAGTGATGCCAGGGTTCCCCATCATGGCCCAGACACACCCGAATAAAAGTTAAAAATGCCCCCTTCCCCCGTGTACAGACCAAACCTGCA
The DNA here is from genome assembly GCA_963277665.1 of Viscum album. NCBI lineage: Eukaryota > Viridiplantae > Streptophyta > Magnoliopsida > Santalales > Viscaceae > Viscum > Viscum album. The sequence continues at coordinate 88,149,636 of OY728135.1, read as the reverse complement.
CGGGGTATATTTAGCAGAGAACTATGTGAGGCTTGATTCCTGCCTTTGCAGGATACATACTGACTCTAGAGTGCCACACCCTGGCCCAACCACCTCAAATAAAAGTTAAAAATGCTCTCTTCCCCCCATGTACGGACCAGCCATTCATGGGGTGTAGTCCTCGTCCTTACCGCATGATGTTAAACTGCATGGATAATAAGATTTAAGAATGATCCCTTTACCTCGTGTATGGACCAGACCTGCATGGGGTGTATTTTTGCATCCTTACTGCAAAACGTTAAACCACACAAACAAGAAGTAAAAAAAAATGCCCCTTTCCCCCGTGTATGGACCAGACCTGCACGAGGTGTATCTTTTGTCCTCACAACATGACATTAAACTGCACGAACCGCGTCCTCACCGTACGATGTTAAAATGCACATATTTCTTCGTAAACTACCTAATATGTATGGAGAAACGATCTATAAATACTCCTTGTACATTTGGATGCATCCTTCCCATACATCAGACTCCACGGCCTGGACAATTATAGATCTTCATAACTGTTCATGGCCATCAGAAGTGGAAAGTTATTGACTCGTGGACACCTTTGCATGACTATGCATACCATGACCTCAGTGACTCTTCATATTGATAGCCCCTGGACCTTCTACCAAAGGCAAGATTTCCACATGTGACACTCTTCCTATCCCTGTATTCTTATCGGCCTCAGAGCCCCCATAACATACCTCCTGATCCAGAAATTTATGGCACAGTGGTTTACAAGTTCATCCCCTTTTCACATCCAAATGTCGCCAGGGTATCCCTACCCGGTTAGCCTATGTATTCGTCCGTGGTTCACATGATGACCTGTATCTAAAAAAATCAAGCCAGGACTAGGCTACTTTGATTCAACGGACAATTCTAGTGAAGATGTTTCTCGTATGCTCGGACACCATTATCCCCACATGCCGAACTCTGTACTGTGAGTAATCTTGGATTTTCATAATCATTCATGGCCATCAGAAGTGGAAAGTTATCAAACCAAGGACACCTTTGCATGACTATGCATACCATGCCCTTAGCGGCTCTGTATATTGATATCCCTTGAACCTTCTACCAAAGGCAAGATTTCCTTGGGCGACACTCTTCCTAGATCCGTACTCTTACTAGCCTCAGAGCCCCCACAACACACCTCCTGATCTGGGAAACCTTAGAGTTGCAGTTTACAACCTTCATCCCCCACCCTATTCAGAGTATATTAGAGCATGATAACTCAGTTATCCTTCGAATGATTGCAGGAATAGTCACCTATTGGTCTGAGCTCTATGACCGCTAAACTAGGATTACTTCGTCCTTAACGCACGACGTTAAACTGCACGGAGTGAAGGTACACCCACACACACAAGATAAATCAACACAGGGAGCTTTCTAAGATTTAACAACAACCAGGGCCGAGTATGCCCAACATGTCCATAAAGTTTCTTACCAAATGACAAACTTCGTGGCCTAGACAATTACGGATCCTCATAACCATTCACGGCCATCAGAAGTGGAAAGTTATCGACCTGTGGACACCTTTGCATGTCTATGCATACTGTTCCCTCAGTGGCTCTGCATATTGATAGCCCCTGGCTTGTCTACTAAAGACAAGATTTCCACAGGCAACACTCTTCCTAGTCCCGTATGCTTATCGGCCTCAGGGACCCCGTATCATTTATCCTGATCCAAGAAGCTTTGGAACCGCGATTTACACCAATCTACCCCTCTCCACGTCTTGGACATGACGAGATGCTCGAGACCAGTTACATCCTAATCAAGAGCGGCCTTTGCAACTACGTCCTTACCACATTACGTTAAACTACACAGAGAATCTTGGCCACTTGACATAAAGCTGCAAAGACCGAGCGTTAAACATCTAGGGAAATGCCTCTAACCACGAGTTTTTTCACTGGTTTAAAAATACCCCTGTCCTTACTGCATGACGTTAAACTGCACAGAATCTAATAACACTCCCCGTCCTCACTACATGACATAAAACTTCACAAAACCCTTTAAAAATTCTCCCCGTCCTTACTGCATGATTTTAAACTGAACGGTCAAACCTGCCATGGGTTCAGTAAGGAACAAAGATTTTTTCCCTATCCCTCAGTGCATGGGTCAGACCTGCACGAACCACCATCCCACACCAACATGAGAAGGAATGAATTCAACCATTCTCAGGATATTTATCCTAGACACTTCCCCAATATCTAGGTGCCCTCTCCTCATAAACCATACTTTGTACTCGAAAAAAGCCGAATTCTCATAAGCCACCCCTGGTGATCTGAATCTCAACTTCCCCAAAGTTGTTCGGCTATCGGGAGAATAAAATCATTGACTCAAGGAAACCTTTGTAGGACTATGCATACCATTCCCTCAGTGGCTCTGTATATTGATAACCCTTGGCCCATCTACCAAGGGCAATATTTCCTCAGGCAATGCTTCTCTCCGTATGCCTCTTGGACCCTGAGCCGCTATGTTCATCCAGGGATTCAGAAACCCTATGAGTTACAGTTTACCATACTCTTTCACAACCCTACCTGAATATAGTGGAACGTCTCTGACGAGATTAACAAGAACCAGGAAAAGCCATTCCATTCTAGATAATGTCCCAGCTGCATGACGATAAAATGCGCCCATCTCCAACCGTTCCTTACGCTAGATAAATGCGTAGGAAAAGAACCTTTCTTCCACACTCCTGATTGATACAGATGTTCTAAAAACCTTTCAGACATCACATACCCTTTCCAAGCCACCCTCGGTGGTTTTCACAATTCTCCAAGCCACCCATGGTGGTTTCCATAAGCCAGACTTTCATGAAGTCCTATGGCCATCAGAAATGGAGAGTCATTGACTTAAGGAAACCCTTGCACGACTATGCATACCATGCCCTTACTGGCTCTGCATATTGATCACCCCTGACCTGTCTACCAAAGGAAAAATTTCCTTAGGCGATGCTCTTCCCACCTCTGCACGCTGATACGTCTCTTATTCCTTGAGACATTCCCTGCATGTCGTTCAAATCTAAACACGCTCTCTCCACATGAATCTGAAGGACATTGAGATGTCTTTTAATCAACCAAATCTCATTAGGGACCTCACCCCACCATACTTGGTCAAAGCTATTCAACCTAAAACATCAGTAATGATAGTCTTGATGGCGGGACTTTAAACGGCTCACAAAAAGAGGCACAAATCCTGTTAGGTAGAAAACTCGAAAAGGGTGACCTAAGAAAAAGTCGGGCCATACCCGCTAGGTCCACACTAAATGGGCTCAAGAAAAATTAGGGCATTAAAATAAAAGATAAAAAGTTTGTGGGGGTTTTCTACAAAACCCTAGAAATAGTCAGACTATGCTCACTAGATCTCATGATCCATGCAAAAGTTAGAGCTCGTTTACTTTTTCTTATTATCCCGAACTCTGATTATTCCAAGTTTGGTGAGTTAACATATACAATAATCATTCCAAATAACTCTTTCCATAAGAGAGGATATCCGGAGTGTTAAGGAAAACATTTCTTTGTTCTATAATAAGGATGGTAATAAGGGAATCCACAATATGGAGCCTCCTCTAGAAAGAAAGGTCATCACAGGAGGTTCTAAGAGGATTCAAAAAGTTGTATTAGGTGCTGATGGGAATCCTTGATTGCTTGACGAATACCCCACATTAATTCTGTCTCATCTTCTACACCAGACCCCAACGCTTCCGCCTCCTGGGCAGCCTTTGAGATCACCCTCATCTCCTCCTCCATTCGCTGCTCCCCTTCTTCAACTATCGCGGTGACGTTAGCCTCTTCCTATTTTAGCCATTGTATCTCATTCCTCAGCACCTCCAGGTGAGAACGCTGCTTAGTGACTTCTCCCTTGAGCCTCGAAACTACCCCAACATGATCATGAACCTCTGTTAGGCAAAGCTGTTGGGTTGCAGAAAGGTAGGCTTCAGATTGAGCAGCAGAAAGGCGAGATTCGAAACCACACAGTCTTTCCCGATCAGTGACCACCTATTTGAATATTTCATAAATACCATGGTATTCGAAGCCATCAAATCCCAACAGTATAAACAGATTGCGCAACTTTGGTAATTTTATCAGCATCTCATCCAAGGGCGTCTGAGAAATTAGCTTCCAAATTCTCTCCCAATCCCTTTGGTGAGAAGGTAGAAGACTGTAAAGGACTTGTTGATCAGGCTTAGAGTTGGTCTTGGATGAAGATATATATTCAGGGATGAATGTCACCAAGGAGGGACCCGATGCGGCTTCACCCGCAAACTCTAGCATCGCAACAACTTCGCCACCGACCGTTGTGGTCACAGGCAAGATCAGATCTGACGGCACAATCGTCAATGCCAAAGGTTGTGGTCCTAGAGCCCAGGAGTCAACAAGATAGATAAGTACCCCTAATCAGAAATGGGAAGAGGAAAGGAGTCAGTGGAAAGAGGGTGAAAAAAAATTACCCCTAATCATCAAGGTGTCAGTATCCTCAAACTCTACGCCGCCCCGACCACCCGAGGAAGACGTTGCATCTTCGAGAGGAAAGGGAGTCTTGGGAACCCCCAAAGGTGTCTAGGACCTAAGGCCATGCCCAAGGCCAGAGGCTCCCAAAGCTGTCCCCAAATGATCGACTACAGAGATCAAGACCAGGGAAATCATTCCCCCGGTAAATAAAATAATGGCCCGCTCTGGGTTTCTGACGACTGGTCTGGTGGTGGTCTCTTTATCCATCACCATGGAATCCATTGGTTCTAAGGCGGATAGCCCCATCGGATTTGGGGATCCCTCAGCAATTACGGGCACCCCATTCTCCCCCATAATTGAAATGGATGTCTCATTAGCAGGAGTCTCGAAGTCCAGCTATTCCTCCTCTAACATATCTCCGATTGATGAAGGCAGGAGTAAATCATCCATATCACCAGACCCTCTAGAAGGGCCCACCATCTCGTCATGCCCATATATGGCTATAGGTGATCCCTCCGAAGATAAGGGGGAAAAAGATTTGACTGCTGGTGTATCCACGACCGGATCTCCGAGGGGCCCTACACCATATGCCAAGACAGTTAATAATTGTCAGAGTCAGAATATACGAGTTGGAAATCTAGGAAACAGGAAATCATAGTTACCCGACGTCCCCTGTCTGACCCGTTCTGATAAACGGGATGCCTGTTTCCATCTCTGGATCTTCTCGGGGGATAGTTCCTCACTCATAACGCTGGGAGGAGCTGGAGGAGGAAAGATCCTAGCTGGATCCACAATGGTCACTTCCATGAGATCATCTGTGATAGGGGATCCCTCCTCAATGATTCCTGTAGCTAGAAGCGCGTGTTCACCTGCCGTAGTACCATGGGGAGTATACTCCGGGGAAGGAACTGCCCCCTGGGACTCCTCGGCACCCTGCACAAAGGGAAGAAACTTTAGAACCTTCATGGCAGAGGAGGAGGAAAGACAGAATGAATGATCAGGGCAACCTCTTCTTCAGGGTAGGATGATTCGGGATGTCTAATCATCATGGAAACCTGGGTAGACCCATAAATCCAGTTCCGGAGTGAATGAACGTAGGTGTCCATCTCCTTCAGTGAGGTGACTATTTTGTCCAGATCCTCCTCTAGCAGCAAGTGGGGTGGAGTGAAGATCGTCCCAATACCTGGAAGCTCAAGAAGGCCCATTTGGAGCAACGACCAAACCTCTTCATTCGAACCACTTACCCTCAGGTCATCCCAAATCCTCCAAGACCTTGGAAATGCGGATGTGACGGGAACGACCAGCTGAGGAGGATCAAACTGAGAAGGCCTGGCAGTGGCATGAGCTGGTGGGGGCACCAATTACCATGTTTGTTTTCTGGATCTCACCGCCGCCCTGGAGCTCTCTGGAGCTACCTATAGGTGGGACCTCATAGAAAGAGGGGGAAATTCCCTTACCTCGGCCGTAGTGGGGGAACCACCGAAATCGCCGCCCCCTAAGGAGTGATTTCTCTCTTCCTCCTCCTCATCAGTCTTCGGCTGCAACATGGCCTGGACTCGATGAGTCAACACTGCAAAGCCTCGGCATGCATGGATGTAGGACTCGAGGTCCCGGAGATACCAATCGACCCTCTTTGGGTCCTCATCATAAAGAATATCAATGAGGGAAGATATATAACCCAGCCCATCAAAATCCACCTCTGATTCCTGAAGATACTACCACAGAGAATGGGGGTACTGAATGCGAAAGGATGATTGGATTTTGAATTTGTCCCATTGGCCCCAGGCTGTTGGGAAGGCAGCATCAGCAGGGATAACCAACCCTCTCCGAGCAGATTCGAGGGCATGAGAGGATACACCTCTATCCGTTAAAACCTTCCCCAGAAGCACGGGCCCTTAAGGGTGACGAAAAAACTTGCCCGGCCTGGTTGAAGCACCATCCCCCTTTCTCTTCCTCTTTCCCTTCGATGGCTTAGGGCTTGAGATGGTAGGAACCCACAACCCTACCTGGCCATTCGGGTACGATTTCACCTAGGAGTCGGTGTAACTCTTGGATAATAAGGGCATGGAGTCTGCAAGTGCGAGAGTCATAACCTCGCAACTAGTATATTCCCAGGTAAACATTAACCATAGTTGCCTGGACACCATAAAATGACAGTTCGCACGGGCGACATTGAGTGAGGGAGGACATAGTGCCTGGATGCAGCCAAATTGGCATCTGAATCGGCAATGCACATACCCCTCACAGATCAGCTCCCCACTGATACGGGTCACCAGAATTCCCTCTCAGAGAGAAAAGAGGTAGACCCACTTACTAAAATACTCTGATATAGTATTAATAATTTCACCAGCTGGGAAGGGATATGGATGGAAGATGAAATGATCATAACTCGAGATTTGGATCGACAACAGACGCATATTCTGAATCGTCTGTTGACCATCCTTCTCTTGGGTCACCCACTCTTTGGGCATAACCTCGCTGGTCAGTTGCAAGTATGGCCGGAATGTGGTGCTCAGAATATAAAGAGGGTTGATGAAAGTATAACAGTTCTTGATATGCGCTCCCAACCATCCCCAGAGTATTTGAAAAGGACCAGATACCCGGTTTGGCCGACTCTCATCGGTAATATTTCTAAGCAACCGATAGATTCTGGCCAATACTGGGACAACCAAGTTAATTAAATTGCCGGTATCTAGGTGTGCTGCCATGAAAAAAGTAGAGACCCGCACACCACCAGCCTCGCGTACAGGAAATAGCCAGCCACTCAGGAACATGGCTAGGAACGCCGCCAGAAGGAGCAGCCGATCGACGTCCGGAACAAGCTCCCAGCCCCAGTCGTTGAACTGGCCTTCTTCCAGGATCAGCCAATAGCTTCCCCTCTATTTTCGGGACTCCATCGTAGGGAAGGTCATGGGCCTACGTGGGAGAGTCACAGACTTTCTATCTTTGAAAAAATCCTTGACCCATTTGTGATATGGGACAAGCTATTTCAGAGACGCATCCTTTGAATGCTTCGGGGCTGGGTCAATAAGCTACTTCACCAGGGGGTAGTCCTCTCTTCATTTTCCCACAAAGAAGAAGGAGGTAGGAATTCATCATACATACCCCTTCCTGCCAACGTTGTTCTCCTGTCGGGGACATATGAAGGTAATTCAACCTAGATCCAAAAACGGTGTCCCTTGAGGCAGGCCGCCCTCTGGTGGATATCACAAATCAAGGGATATTGGCAGTGAATATCCATGCTCCAGGATTGTTGTCACGAGATGGCACCAGAATCGACGTATCAAACAGTAAACTGAACCCGTAGGTCGGAAGGCTGTTGGAAAAGGGGTACTCCCACTGTAACTCGGATAGCAGATCAGAAAGAAAGGAGCACAAAGGGGAGTGGAAGATTCCATCCTTAACAGAGCCGACCACATCCTTCAGGTGTTGATCTCCAATTGGGAGAGGCTCTACGACAGGTCTGGGTGCAGGGCGAGGGGGAACCATGTTTTCTCCCTACATCATGAAGATCAACAAATGGTTAGTCCGGAATAATAAAAGCTGGACAAAGGAATCGAGAAGCCTTCGTGAGAAGGCCTCAAAAGGTGGTTTGCGATGACTGCATCCCGCGAACCAACCCTATGCGGAAGCAGTCCGTGGTACCCTGGACCGCGGAGCGTTGGCCAGAAAACCGCAAACCAAGTTGCTCCACGGAGTCCTAATCCTGGATTTAAGTTATTAAGTTCGGAGGACTTAGTAAAATTTTCAAAGTCAGCAGGATCTCAGTCCATGAAGCATCGAAACCGTGAGGATAATTCCTCCACGGCCCGTCGTGACTTACTTTTTAATTAATTAAAAGTATTAGTTCATGGCTAGAGATTGGTCCATGGGTGAAGATGACCACAAAGGAGGAATGGATCATGGAAATAGAAGTTGGTTCACTGACGAGGTGTTTCGTGAAGGAATGAGCATGCAGAGATGAAAAAGCGGTAGGGCTCTGGTTTCGCTAAGAATACGGAAAAAGACAAAGGAAGGCCCCCCTGTATTTATAGGCATGGTCCCCTACTGGGTCCACCCCTCTACCGCAAACCATCCAAGTTTCAGGACCACTCTCATCGGAATGGCCTCCTCTTCGTTCCGATTGGACCCCATTACGATGGGGGGTATTTGTAGGGTCCTGAAAAATCCACAAAGGAAATTCTACCCAATTCTCCCAAAGAAATGGAGGGAAGAATGGAGAAAACTCAAAAGATGCACAAAGACGAACCGGTCTGCAGACCGGACCAAATGATGAAACCACGTAGCCGGTTCCACTAAGAACCCCCTCTGTGGACTATTGTCATTCACGAAATAGAGGCAGAGATCCTCTGCGGGTGTGAGGTAGGACAGGCGCTGAACTGGTCCACCGTCACGAACCGCCCCATCCACAGACTACCTCAACTGGCCCGGTCCGCATCAGCTGTCATTCGCAGAATGGAGGAAGAGCCCTCCGCAGCCACGAAGCACTCCCCGAGCTTGTTTGGTTCGCGGGGGGGGGGGGAGATGCGCTCGATGCACCCGTGAATTACAGATTGACAAAGTCATCCGTGAACCGGGTCCCTGATCATGGGCCTCCGCAAAAGGTGTTGCATGACCATAGATACATCCTTTTCCCCACTCTATAAAAGGGGGATCAAGGGGGGATAGAAAAAGGGGATTTAGATATGGAAGGAGACCGATCAGATTCGGGTGGAAGGATTTCGAAGGAAGGAGTTTAGGATTTCACAAACTGCGAAGTTCCAGTCTGCAAATCAAAGCAGGTGTGAAGCTGGAAGCGAACTAATAAGGAACCGAAAATGCATAATAACTTCGTGAAATGTGAAATTAAAATAACAAAGAAACTAAGACCGCGAACCATGGCCACTTCGCGGATGCACTCCCCACAGACAAGGGAGCTTATGCCTCTTTTATGATCCACTGCACTGCGTAGCACCCTCCTACGCGAGCAAATCCCCGACCAACAAACCCCCAACCGGCACTGAACTTGGTCGTCACTGCTCGCATGGAACCCTCCGCGAACCACCCTGGTACGCAGATCGAACCCGAAGCCACGAACCACCCTGGTTCGCGGGATGCTCACCATTCCACGAACCACCCTGGTTCGCAGGATGCCCATCAGTCTGCAGACCAACCTGGTTCAAGAACGACCTCTCCAGCCACATAGCACCTTCCTACGTGAAGGCCACCACCACCCATACCATGGTTTGGCCCGTCGAATCATTCGGAGTTCCTGTTCCCCGAGCCAAAAAAAATCCTTCCAATCTAGCCTGATCCTCTGTGACTCCCTCATTGGCCCACTCGTCAGCCCTGAGCCGAGGCCTCCACCAGAGCCACCGGACCTGTGTGATGTAACCTTCAGGCACATTATCACGCCGTTATGAGTTCACATACCCACGCTAATAAGGGGTGAAGGGGTTTCTCCGACCCTTGAGCATATTTCCGAATCATTCCTGGGTTCACATTCCCACGGTAATGTGGAGTCTGAGCTCGGGAGCCCCCTTTCTACCCCTCTACTTGTTGGGGCCGGAGCACTTCTCCCTTCTCTAGGGTGTAGTAAAATACCCATCAGAAGGAAGCCCCCATGCACTTTGGTACTTCCCCCGGGAATAAGGGAGGTGATGGGCATAGGAGAACCTCTTTCCCTCTCCCTATGCGCTTTGTCTCCATGGGCATCCATCTCGGAGTAAGCCCCGACCTTATGGTCCACCCTATGCGTAAGCCCCACTCCACTTCCCACGGACGCACCTTTCATGACATGATCGTCTGTTCCCTGCTACCTATTGTTTCTCACACCAAGTATAACTCACGTGGGCTTAGAGTAAGCATCGACCATGACATCCTCTTATGGGCCTCCTCAGAGTGTAAGCCCCAATCCACACCATGGGCCTCCTCAGAGTGTAAGACCCAATCCACACCATGGGCCTCCTCAGAGTGTAAGCCCCAATCCACACCATGGGCCTCCTCATAGTGTAATCCCCAATCCACACCATGGGCCTCCTCAGAGTGTAAGCCCCAATCCGATTGCGAACTACGAGGACTTTGATCCATGTTAAGGCATGGTACGTAGGAAGCCTCCTCGAGGTTCAAGCCCGATCACCATTGGACCCCCAGGTCCACCTTCACGTCGGTTCTCCGACACCTCTATTAGAACTATGTGGACTTTGATCCCTGTATACTAGGTAGGGTACGTAGGAAGTCTCCCCAAGGTTCAAGCCCAATAGCCGGTTGATCCGACTCTCTTCATGTCGGTTCACCACACCAACCCTGGGTAGCCTGGAGCGTAAGCCCCATACCAAACCAAACTACGTGGATTCTTATTCCTCTCATGAGGATACATAGGAAGATCGTATCATGGGTTCAATACAGATACCCGAGTCATTATCTATCCCCTGGATGACAATAAACTCTAGAGCGCCCAGTCACGAGGCTTTAAACCAGCACCGTCTCAATGAGTCCAAATTCTTCAGAGTCATTAATCCAATGAGGGATGGTAAACCTTCGGCCTAAATGATTTGAACCCCTGCATCCAGCTGACCATTTCCAACCAGGAGTAATCCGTGGATACTATGCTTGGGTATAAACCAAAGATTTGCAAACATATGAATACATCTTAAATCTATAAGAGAGTCTCAGAACAGGAAATAATTCCTCCCAAAAGGGTGCGATGAGCCCGACTTCCCATCCTCTCGACCAATGTGAGTTCTTAAGTGTCACTGGACAAATCGCCCGACGAACGCCTGCCTTTGGAAAGCAGGTCCACACATCATTGGATATAGAACCGTTGGGCGTTTTGAAACCGACCCGAAACAATTATCTAACCTAATTATTTATCTTCATTATTAAATCCTTCATAATGGTTTGTAAATATAATTTTATTTACCAAATCATATCACCCGGTAGTGTCTCTCTAAGTATGTAGTCTTAGACTCACTCATCATGCATTAGAGTGATGATTGAGTTAATACTCAACCAACCCTTTTTAGGATGATTACCCCTAGGTGCATTTTTGTAACAACTAAATCCGATTTCTTTTATCCAAACATGGATGTACTACTAGGAAAAACCATATAATCTCTAATTTACCAAAATAATAGGATGTTTTCTAATACTTAAACTTATTCCAAGGGTTTTCATTGAATTTTATTTATCCTAATATCAAAATAAAATGTTTATTATTAACTTAATAATAAATCATAAAATTATCCCAAAGGGTTATCTATACCTTTGAACATACGGTCAACACTAACTTATAAAACATAATTACCATAAAAAAACATCATAATCTATAATGTTATCTAAAAAATTCCTTTAATACCAACTGTAGTTCCCTAAAACTTCTCTTTTAGACCCTGTGCTCATAGACACATATAGACACACTCACTTTGATACATCTATAAAATCCTAGATATAAAAATACATAAGTACAAAATAAAAAATGATTGTTAAATATCATAAATATGAAGTATCTTCTTAGGTTTAAAGATTTATAGAATTAAAATAAAATATAAACTTATAAATCCCATGTTCTTTGCATCAAATTGACAATTTTCCCAATATATATGAAACTATATAATTGATGACATGTATTTAACATCTCCCCCAAATTAATTCATACATGTTATCCTTCTAAACATGTCATGTTTATTACTTTTATATATTACCTGAAAAATGGAAACATAAGAAGTGGTGAGATTAAATACTCAACAAGGGAAATATATAATTAAAGAAATCATGGCATAAAAATTCTGACAGGAATAGGTAAACAACATTAATCCAAACAAAAATTGATACGGGGAGAACTCTATATCCATGAAAATAAATGAAAACATGGATATCAATAATACTAATCTCATAATAATGGAGTACATAATGATATAAATCAAAACTTGATGCCAAAACCTTATGCCAATACACTATACTTTTCATCAAGATTGTAGTCAAGACATCCTGCTATCAAGTCCTTGATCCAAGACAATATCCTATTACGAGAAGAGGTATACACAAAAACCCAACCTCTTTTTTCACATGAGGCCTATTGATGCATCAAGAGGATATATAATATCAGCCCACGCCCATCAATTTTTTATGTCCTGCGCATTCACCATATGATTCTATCAAAAAATTCATACAATTCCCCAAGGAACATCTGGATAATTAAAAACATAGATATAAATATAATTAAGAATAAAACATATCAACACACGATCAACCTATGTTAGTAGAAAATAATAATCAAGAGTTTTAATACTTCTCATCATGTTAATTAAGGGATAACATGATCATAAACCACTGTGAAAAAAAGGTGGATATTCAAAAAATACATAGTAAAATTTCCAATGATCATCTATATTGGGATAATAATAAATGTCATGCCAATACTTTTCCTCATGATAATAGATTATCATACTTTCTAGGTGAACATCATCCAATCTGAGTTAGGTAAAATGTGATGTTCACACTGTATAGAATAATGAGTAGATGACTATTTCAATACTTGAAACAATTATCATAATACATCCATGGAATAGAGGTGGATAGTTTAAAAAAAATACCCAGTGTAAAAAAGTAAACCTATAATGACATCGACATAGATGAGAAAAATATTAGAAAATGAATTCTTAAATGATACCACCCTAGAAGGGGGTACAAATTGGATTGTTTTGTATCATGAGTTAATTTCACCCAAATGGAAGTATATATATATATATATATTAGACTATAAATCATGAAACATAAACCCTATTAGGGAAAACCTTTTGAAAATAGAAAAGTAATTGGAAGTGAAAACTTAAAAGTGATTTTATAAAACATTTTTAATATTGACATAAAAGAGGAAGTTATGGGCCAACTCTAAAATTATTTTCAAAAGGTGAAGTGAAAAATCATTGAAAAACTTTTATTTAAAAATAATCCCCAATAATAGATCCTTGAAAGTGAAATAAATTTTTCTTTTGGAAATGTGGATCCAAGTCATTTGATTATGAAAGGGACATTTTTAATACTTTAAATCACATTTTTTGAAGAACCATATTTTAAAAAGAGTAATAAAAACATATTTATATTTAAAATTAATTTTCCAATAGAGTATTATAAAACATCATATAATAAAATATTTAGGTCAGGATAACCCAAACATGAGAGATAAATATTCAAGATAAAACATTATAACCCAAAGAAGGGGATTCAAGATACCTAAAATCCTTACTGACCAAGGAAAAAATTAAACCAATAGCCACATGAAAACATGATTTGGAACATAAATACACTTAAATACAAGTATTATGATATAATTATATCCATTTTAGGTGAATACACAATTTAAAGAAAGCATGGTGCCTAAAATGTATTATGTCTCAAATAATAAGAATTGAGACCAATAAAACCCTTGAGACATGAGTAACACTTTAATCAAAACCCCTTGAAAGTTAAGGCTTGTAGTTTAATGTAAAATAACATGATTAAATGATAATTCATGATATTATATATCAAATAGGTAGTATATAAACCATAGAAATGAAAATAGGTGTATAAATAAAATACAAGTTTCAATAAAGGAAAATTGATACAAAAACCCTTAAATATTGTTCCTGACTTCCTTAAATGTACTTAAAACTAACGTATCATAAAAAAATTATATTAATCACATAATTAGGAATATTACTTATATCTCTATTCATTTCCACTCTTCAAAAGTAGTCATTCTCTATATGGGTTCTACCTATTTTCCACATTGAGTGTTTATAGTTTTGATTGTTTGTACTAGTTTCATAATAATGGTGTCCATATTATTTATTAATTTACAGTTAATCATTAATAGGTCATTAATGTTACTTATGGTAATGTATTATAAACATTTAATATTTTCTGAAATTATTTCATTGTTATTTTAGTCTTTATCTTTGAAGATGTTATCGATAAAAAACATGTTTCAGTGATTCTTGATGATCAAAGTGTTTTTTCTCAATAACTTAATTAAATATTGATATAAAGTATATAGAACAAAAAAACCATTATTTACACATTTATATCATTTTTCAACCGATTATGTTCCCATAATCATTCATGATATAAATTCATAATATTGTTTAATTAGGTGGTTAAACAGGCCCAAACATGAACATGCCCCGATTTAATGAATGATTATGTGGTGGTTTTATTGTAATGTCATTATACTAGGGGAATAATTATCATATTTACTATTTATTAGTACTATATGAAAATCTTACATGATTTGAAAAAAGATTATTTTTTTAGCACTCTTATTTTAATCGATTAAAATAATGATGATTATTTGTTGATTATATAATTAATAATTTATTCAATTTGTCATAAAATACTAATAAATATATCGCTCCTGGAATGCTGCTGGATGAATCCTTAGTTTTTATTTCCTTGATCCATATGATGTTGTATTCCAGTTCTGATGTATGCTATTATCCGCCTGCTTTGTTTGAGCACCTGGAGGCCTCTCTGCGTCATCTGCCGTATGAGTCCCACCTCTTCTGAAGACTCTGCAAGTGGTTCTTCACCTTGGGGCCCTGGATCATGTTCTGTTGCTGCTCCTTGGCATGTGGGTTCTGCTGTCTTCAACAAGTTACAGAACTGCCTACCTTTCTCGTGATTCCTTGACACACTTGCAGCAGGTCTGAAATTTCTTTCTACTTGGTTTATAATGTATGTTGTTTTTTTGGTTTCATTAACTTTTAGAGGGTGTAAGCTCATTACACCTCGATATTGCCATGTACGCCTTTTTATTTAATAAATTTCATGGACATGAACTGGGAAACGAGTTCATGTCAACTTGTTAAAAAAAAACTAATAAATATATCATATAAATCATATTTATCCTTTAATACCATCCTTATATCCAAAATTTTAAGGTGAAGAATGAAAATGAAATGTGTTAAGTTGTGGTGGTGGTAGTCCGTAAAATGCATGAACATTAATTTTTTTATTAATAGATGGGGTATATGAATAAATAATCACCATAACCTTAATATTGTAATAATATAGAATATAAATGATACTAATATCATTATATTAGTGATTATTGTATATATTTTAAAGAATATAATAAAGAAGAGAAAAATTAGTTGATAATACTCATGTTGAGGACTTGATTTTCCTTGGAAGCCTCATTGAATTTGAATAGATTAGAAAAAATACGAGTGAATGGGGTCTTAACTTCATGGGATAGGGTTCTAAAGAGAGTAAAATAATATTATTTCAAGGATAAGTTATAATGGGAGGTGAGTCTTTAAGTGGTGATGATTTTACCTTTTTATAAGTGAATGTAAGGGATGTTTTGGGAGAAACCCTTACATTTTTAATAATGTAAGGTTACTATTCATGTTTCAAAGGAAAAAAATTAAAAAAATATGAGAGAAAAAAAGTTTGGGTTGAAACTCACATTAACTAATCCTTGAGAAAATTTTGAGTGATATATGGTTTTTTGTTTTAACATTTTTCATTTTTACCCAGACATACTTTTACATTGGTAATTAATTTCTATCCTTGGTAATTAATTTTAATGAAAAAAATTAATAGTGAAATTTTCACCCAATTTCATACATATAACTTTAAATTTGATTTTTTATAGAAACAGTTTCTAAAGGTGTGAAAAAGTAATTTTAAACTAAACACACTTAATCACATAAAAACAGTTTTTGAAGAAATAATGTTTTTAATCTTTAAATATATATAAGATAAAATTATATTAGATAATTATTATAATGAAATAAATTTATTTATAATAAAAAAATTATATGAGGCTTCCATGAAAATCTAAAACTGAATCTCCATTGAAAAATACTTTATTCAAATAAAGGACTAAAAAGAGTTTTTTATATTAAAGTAAAATTTTAATTAGTTATAAAAATTTTTGGAATAGGTTTTATATGTATAAAGAATTTTTAAAATTTTAAAATTTTATGCCTTAACTTCATATCCAATTACTTTTATGGTTTTTAAATCCTCTATGTTTTTCTTATATAGTGAAAAAATCATGTAATTTATAATCTTCATAAATCCTTCATTTTCATCTAAAAATCAACCATTTTTAGAAAATGATAAAAAAATCATATTAATTAAATTTTGGTATGAGGAATTAAAAAATAAAAATCATTTTATTAATTTCAAATTCCAAAATTTACAAATTATATTTTTGAATAAAATCATAAAATATAATGAAAAAATGTTTTTATTTGAAAATGACATTTGAAAATATTAACTCTTATTATTCTTGTTACCAAATAAATTTTTAATAACCAATTATTAGTATCAAACATAATTTATCATTAGTAATCATATGTTTATTTAAATAAAAGGAAATTTTTAGAAAAATAATTTTCTAAGAAATAAATGATCTTATTATTCATTTTAGGTAAACTAATTAAATTTCAATCATATTAAAAGGTTTATTTATTTTATTTGTTCCAAAATCTCATAAAGTGTTTATTCATATCCATTACCAATAACTAAAAGAATAGGTTTTAATGGTAATACTTAAACTTTTATATCATAGTTCTGTTTACTTTCGATGTTGCGTACGGAGCATGCTATCGAACAAATTAACTTATTTAAAGGTAATAATATGTTAAAATTTCAGGGTGTTTTATTTAATGGTTTAGGTTGGATTTTAAAAACAATTATCAAATGGGATGATTTCATTATTTGGTTTCAAAGATAATATGTGCATTCCATATGTTCTATAAAATTCCAAAAATTATTTTTAATCAAATTTTAATTGTTCAATTGATATTTTTGAATTTATCATACTAACATTGGATTATATTATGAGGATGAGGTATTATTTTTCTTGGTATCATATTTCTTGTATATTTTTAGTTATTTATCTCATTTCACCCTTTGGTTTTATTAAACATATTCAAAAATGTTTCCTTGTTGGATTCCTTGGTTCTTTTTATGAACACACACACACACACATAGAAACACACACACATGTGTGTGTGTGATTAAGAACCTATATATTTATGAACATGCATAAATATATAGGTGTTTAGAAATATACATATATAAATAAAAGTTCATGAGAGAACATATTTAAAACTTGGGTCTTTAAAAATGTCTTTTGGTTTTCAAATTAGAAATTAAATTGGACTTCCAAATGTGACTTCCTAAAATGGGACCCTTGCTCCCTTCTTGAAAGAAAGAAGAGTTTTCAAATTGAATTGTATTCAAAATAGTTTCTAAAGGTATTTTTAAAAACACATGGTTACTTTTAAATGATTAAGTCTTGGTTGGAAAATTAAAATGGTTTTAATATGAAAAGTGTGTATCTTCTATGGAATCCCTTTCTTTTTTAGAGGGGTGTTTACATGTATTGGTATTGAGAGGTGGGATATGCAATTTATTAGGATTATATGGATTCTAATTTGACATACTTTATGAAAAATCCACCTCACCTCCCTTATATTATCATCTTGGGATCGTAGTAATCATAGTTATTTATGAGATATGTTTCTATATAGTCTCAATGATATGAACTAGATCCCCTATGATATCGAATACCATAGGGGGATACACCAATGGTGATAATAGTTGAGATCATTCATGTCATTATAGCCTTATAAATGAATTGATAGGAAAACATAATGTTCCAACCTGAGTATGCCTAGGGCCTCCTAATGGGGTGTTTAATAGTTCCCCATGACTACCTATTCATTATGTTTTCCTACATATTTTATTTTGAGATATCATAAAATCCATGCTTTATTATTATTATATGATGTATTATAATTTTATCTTACACTCATTTTTCCAATATTTCACTTATATGGTTCCTTTAATGTAAATTGGATGTTTTTTAAATTAATGATTCAAGAGTTTTATTTAAAGTAGTTGGTTTTAGAATGGTTTTAAATTTTATCTAAATCATGTTTGGGTTTTAATGATGATTTATGTTGAAAAGTTCATGTTTGGTTTCATCCTAAAACTAAAATGTATTATATATATATATATTTCAAACCAGAACCGATAGTGTATTTTTAAAATGGAATTCATGGGCTCTCTAGAGATTTCCTATTGAGACCTATTATTCTCCAAACCTAATTGTGCCATTAAAAATTGGTATAAACGAGTATACTTTATAGAATAATTCAGTTATATCATTGGACTTCTAATATAGAGAGTCATATTATGGATGTACATTGACTAAGAGGTCACATAGATATCTTATCGGGGGGTTTTGAGTTTTATTTTCTATGAGTATTTATATTTTCCATGATGGAAAACCATATTTTGGAATCTATTTTTTATTGGTGTATTTATGAATTTAATTTTAGTTAGTTATTGATTCTAGAATTATAATGTTTCCTAAAATTATTGTGTATCTATTTTAGTTTGTCTATCCTATCTTGGACATCCAATGTCCAGACGGATCATGACTGAATTAATTGAGAAATTAAACTACTAATAAATCTATATTTACTAGAAAAAATCATCCCCAATGATTACTTATAATGACTTTGATGCTTGTTGGCAGTTCAGATGGATCCGAGAATCCACTTAGGTTAAGGGAAATATGGGTTTGGTTTTGGTTCATATGGTTGTATGGTCTTATTATATTGGGATCATAAAGATTCTTCAAGTTACCATATTTTCACTAACTAGATGTTCAGACTATGGTAGATAATCATATCCCTGTCAAAGTAGTATAAACATGAGTATTCATCATGTTGGTAAACTTACAAAACGTTTACCAACTTTTGATGGATTGGAAAACTGGTCCTTTTTCATGGTTAATAGATTACCAACTTGGATTTTTGAGTTAGTGGAATCCTTATTTGAACTAAGAAATCAATAGATGGCTAACCACAAGTGTTTGATGAATGTGTGACCTGTTTGACTGTAAAATTAACTCCATAAAAAGAGGTGGGACCAGCTACTCGTGTGTACTGTACTAAACTAAAAAAAGACATTTACCATTAGCTTATGATCTATAGTGTTTATATTTATTGTAATTAATGTAATATAAAATATTTTTACTGTTCTCCCATGGATGTAAGATTAAATTATGAACCACATAAATCTTATGCAGCCATTTAATTTTACTATTGATCTTCTTTTTTACCTCAAGTTTAATTTTATAAATGATTCTTCTATGAATTATTAATTAGTGTATAGGATAAATTCCTAATTATATTGATTTAAGAAAAAAGTGAATAAACTATATTTGGTTTCCTAAAGAATTGTGAACTACTAGTTAATACAAATTTTCAACGAACTCAACTTGCATCCATCTAGTGTTTTTTTGTTTTTTTTAGCTTCCATATTCTAAAATAATTGGTATTAATGGATACCTAGTTGTAAACACTTAAAAAATCTAATAAATTTATCACTTTATTTAGAGTTATTACGATTTTAGTTGACTGTACTATTATTGGGATATGTGCAATAAAAGAAGGAAATGTTTTGATTAATTTTTTCAATGGAACATCCTTTTGTTTTTGGAAGATTCAAATAGAGTACTATCTCATCCAAAAGGACCTTAGACTTAATTTGGGTGATAAAAAAAACAAGATATAGTTAGGTCTATGGGAAAATATGAATAAAAAACACTTAATTTAGTGAGGATGACTTTGGCATGGAATTTGGCCTTCCACATCCTAGAGAAGAAAAAGACAACTATACTTATGGAAACCCTATCAGATATACATGAAAAAATTATTGCCTAAAATGAAGTATTAATATTGAAGTTTTTTTAGATTGAGGCTATAAAAAGGATGGTTAATAGAAGATATTATAAATTAATTCAACATGATTAGATGTAATCTTGAATTAATGAAATGTACCTTTCAAAATGATAGGTGGGATATACTATTTATTTCATATTTACTAGAATCTTGGGTTATAATGGTCAGAACAGTAATAAATTCCAATAAAAAGATTGATATTATGATTTTGTATATCTAAAATTTGATCCTCTATGAGAAGTTCATGAGAAGGTAGGTTAAAGTACCTTATGTTAGTATATTGAATACTAATATAAATGGATGTTTTCCTCAATAGAAGAATCATTGAAAACTTGATGAAAATTCAATATAGAAGATTCATGGAAAGTCAACTTGTCCAGGAAAAACTTTCTTGCATTGTGGTAAGTGAGGAAATCTTCAAAGGAATTATATCATTCACTAAGAAGGAATCAAAAGTTTGGATCTCAATAGATCAAAATTAATTAACACAATGGAATATGGTAGCGATCTACTACTCACTATTTATAATCTCTTACAGTCATGGGTAGTTTACTCTAATGAATTATTCCACTAAATTAACAATTTTAGATGCATGAAAAACTATGTATTAGGAAGTTTAGATAATTTTTTCCAAGAATATGATAAATATTTTGAAGTGATTGGAAAGGGAGATAAAAATATTTACATATAGAATGGGAGTATTATTTAGTTGAAAGGATTGTGGAACTTACTAGGTCTTGAGAGGGATATCATTTTAGTGGTGCATTTAGATAATGAAGTCCTTATTACTAATTTCAATAATGGATTCTTGAATGTGACTTAAGAATCCATGTTTGTGGTGTAAGGGTTTAAAGACAATATCCATTTTTTATCAGAAGTTTAGATGTGAGTTCAATGGATGGAATATAATCCTTTGGAAATATAGAGGTCTAAAATTTTAGAATCATCCAACTTATTTAAAATAATATGAATGTTCAATCAAGGAATGTAATTCTAAAGATAAATCATAATACTATCGGATGCTGTGATATCTATGAAACTGGGAAGCAAAAGAGGGTTTCATTCAACTTGAATGGTAGGATGCCCAGATCCTAGAATTTAGAGCTTGTTCACACATATGTCTAGGGACCTACATCAATTCAATCATATAGAGGATAATAATACTTCACCACATTAATTTATTATTCCATAAGGAAGGCATGGGTTTATTTTATAAAAAATACATCATATGTGTTTGATGCCTTTATAAAG
Organism: Viscum album; assembly: GCA_963277665.1. Classification (NCBI taxonomy): domain Eukaryota; kingdom Viridiplantae; phylum Streptophyta; class Magnoliopsida; order Santalales; family Viscaceae; genus Viscum; species Viscum album. The sequence continues at coordinate 88,128,176 of OY728135.1, read as the reverse complement.
TGGAAATCCATATTAGAGTTGGAAATTGGTTAGAATTTTAAGTTCTTATGATTTGATAAAATATGTGAATATAATGGTATAAATTTACAAAAAAATCCATTAGAAGAAATAATTAGGTAGGAGGGAATAGTTCTTATAACTCCACAATAGTATGGAGTTACAAAGAGGATGAATCAAACTTTAAACAAGAAGGTTATACACATGCATGTGTACTTTGGTATTCCCAAGGGTGTAACAACCCCAAATCTAGTAACCCATATCTAGTGTATTCATTATTACATTGTTATAAGATACAAAGTACCTCATCTTGAGGACTGATCATTTTAGTAATCTTGAAAAACTAGATACATACATTATTCCTATATAACATTAGAAATATAAAATACATATCTTGTAAACCATATTACACCTTTAATATTATTCATAATATATTATTACTGATGAAAATTTGAAACCATTTAAAAAATGCAACTTTCTACATGCATTAAAAAATTATTGTTTTCAATACAAATTAGTATTTTTTACTATTCATTAAAAATCAATATTTTCAAAAAAATAAAGAAAATTTAATCTAAGATAATTCCTAAGTGATGATTTAAAAAATTAATTTTTTCTTTTTGAATACATTTTCCAAAATTGGAAAAAATTAAATATAATATTTTTTCACAAAAATCAATAAAAATCATTTTTGAAGGAAATATATTTTTTATGAATAATATAAATTTACTAAAAATTGAATTTTTATTTCCTAATAATTAATCAATATATTGATTTTTCCTAATACATTTATTTATATTTCATAATGTAGTTATTAATATTCATAACCACTAATTTTTTGGTTAATTTTTAACAGTAATAATTAAATAATAATATTTCATGGTTATTTAAGCTCAGTGTTGTGTATTATATACACTATAAAACATTATTTTCTTTTTAAATATAAGTTTATTACATTATCTTCTCAAGCCTTCAATAAATTTCATCCTCATAATTTGAAATTGTTCATTTTAATCAAGGATTTCATATTTAAAAATTACTCTATGGAAAACCCAAATCATAAAAAGGTTTAATAAAACCTCCTCTCAAAAAAGAGGGAAATGGAAATCTGAAGGTCATCTTGTATAATACCAAACTAGGTTGTCAAATAGGATGAAATTTTTGGGAAGTGAAAATATGGAAAATGAGGATAAAAATAATTCCCAAAGAATAATAGAGAGTGATAGAGAATATGGTCTGAAGAATGTTAACGACGAGAAAACCCTAAATCTATTATGGGTGAAAATACTATCAATTCATTGGAAATGATCATAATAGGAAACAATTTTTGTTTCAAGATCCTTTTCTTAGATTTAAGGTACTCCATTAACATCAATATATAGAAAGCTAGCAAATATACATGATATCTTTCTATCTTATAAGCACAATTTCATCATTTGTTTTTCTTTAGTCAATTTCCACTTCATCTTTTACTACAAAAATAAATATAAAAGATAAATCTATTTATTCCTAAATCACTAAAATTGATTTATAACAGATCACATAACCCAAAAAAAGATTAAAATATATTTCTTCTATCTTTAAATATTAAAAAAATTGAAATGGTTAACAAAATGTAAGATAATATCCAGAATTTATAAATATTTATATGAAGAAATGATATATTTTACTTTAAAATTTATATAATAGAACTAATGGTTCAACCTATATTTTTCCAAAAATAAATAACCCTACATCCCAATTAACCCCAATAACCTCAAAAGTTAAAGAATGTTTTAACTTGAATTGTAATCTCATACCTTTTAACATACATTTTAAAAAATTAATTTCATTCTTCCTAAATAATCATTCATGTTAAACCACATCCTGAACCTAAAGGTTACATATAATTCATCCTAGTGAAGCATCCAAAAAATATCATTAATCACCATGATAAATCACTATATAATAATATAATGTAGTGAAATTTACTATAATATCATGAATTTACTTTAGATACTAAACTAAAAGGTAATCCTTAACTTTAACATGGATATCTATAAAAATATCACCTTGTCAATAAATCACTTGTTAGAAATCAATATTATCTATATTCCATTATCCAATAGACCATAAAAAATCATATAATAACCCGAAGGGTTACTTAAACCTCAATAGATTATTATTCCAAACAACCAAAAAAAGTTTTAGATTACCTCAAATATCATCACTTAAAACCTCAAAATGGGTATATATTCCTTTTAACTTATGGAATATTTAAACTTATTAACCCATTATGATATCCATAAAACTTATGTTAATCCCACAAGAAAACATATATACTTCCAAAAAATTTCACAATTCTTATTCCTCAAATAAAATCAAAGTATATTTCTATAAATATAAAAATGAAATAAAAATTATCAAAGATGACCTAAATCACTTTTTCATAAAATCATTAACAAATTCCAAGTTCACCAGCACTATCCCATTTACCACATCAATGAAATTACTACTAAATAAATTTTATTAGTTATCGATTCCTTTAAATATATAGTTTTTAAATACTCAAGGGAAAAAAATACTATGGAACGATCCTTAGATGCCTCATGATTCATAAATACATAATATAATTTTTATAACATAATTATCAAACCCCAATACAAAAACACATCAATCCTTACACTTCAATGATTTTCATAGCATAGGTTCTTCATTGGTCAATGATTTAACCCTTGTATTATATAATGTGCATATTTACCACACATAAGACATTGAACTATAAATGGAACCTTTGGATTGACATCATATCCCTCCATCAACATCTTCCTTTTTCCCTTGAGAATCAATTGACATATGCCCTTATTTTACACACATAAAACATTTTCCCATTCCATTGATACATTATTTAGTGTATCTCTTCCAAAATTTCTAACATGAAGGAAATTAGGAATTCTTTTTTCCATGGTCTCCACCACCCGAGCTCTTAGAAAACTCTATTTTTCTATTCATTGTTGAGTCTGATAGTTGGATGAGGTGAATTTTTTTAATCATATATAATTATAATTGATTATTTATAATAAAAATATAATTCACTCAATTATAATTTAATTTCTCATAATCATAGAATTTACCATAACTTTCAGTGTTAACATGATCCCACATGGTTCCAAAAATTGACCAAAACCAAAAAGAATAGTATGAGCCACAATAATCATATTGGGAAACTACATAATCTCAACTTACCAAAATTTTAGTATGTTATCCTAGAACTTATCCTTAATGTAGATCATAAGGTTGTGTTATTTTATCAATTTTTCCTAAATCTAGTTTCCAAGGTTTTTACTAAACATTCTCTAATATAGAAAGAAAAAACCATAACTCCAATAACCCATAGTAGGTGTATACTTTATTAAATTAGTATAAGATACAAAGGATCTCATCCTAAAGGACCGATCAGTTTAGTATTTTTGATAAAATAGATACATACATGATTCCTACATTACATTGAAAATATAAAATACATTGTTTGAAAACATTCATACATATTTGATTTTATTAATAATATAAGAGAACAAATGATAATTTTAAACCATTTTAAAAAATATTTAACTTTTTACATACATGAAAAAAATACTTTTTTTAATAAAAATTATTATTTTTCATTATTCAACGAAAATAAATATTTTAATAAAATTATCAAAAAATAACACCAAGAAAAAATTTAAATTGAAAGGAATAGTTTGAGATATACCTAATAGTGAGAAGGGGTGAATCAGTGTTGGAGACTTTTGATACCAATTCCAACTTTTTATCCCTGTACCTCTTGACCTGTTAGGATTGTGATTCTCTTATTCTATTTTCCATGTCAAATGCAATAATAGAAAGCATTAAAAATATGCACATGATATTTTAACAAGGTTCACCACTCAATAAGAGCAGCTATGTCCTTACCATGCATGGGAATGACCAGTGCATGGATTCTCCACTATAATGTGATATGCTGTTACAGTGGATCAACTAGGAAAAAAAATCCTCTAGTCCGTGTGGCTCCCTATACTTGGAGGGGGAAGGGAGATAATCCTCTTCCAACTTGCAACAAGTAGCATATGCCCTTACACATGCTGGTTATTTATACTTCCAGTGTAGACAGTCTCTTGTAGCCTCTAGCTGGTTCTTTATACTACCTATGAAGACAGTCTTCTCTCTGTTAAAAGTGTTTGCAACACCAAAAGAATATTTCACCTGTTGAGACCTATTGGATTTCACAATTCTACTTTGTTATTCCTCTCTTAAATTATTACCTGCCTATAAGCATGAAGGTAAACAACCACTTATTTCTCTACAACAAACCTAAAAGCTACACAATATTATTCCCCTTCTTCTTCAGTGAAAAACTAGATGCAGGGAGATAAATTTTGCTTCTATCTTCCAAAATCACAAACTCCCTTTTTGATAGTCAGAAAAATGAAAATCAGCTCATCTCAGCATCATCACAGTTGATATGGCCTGAATAACTGGATATAGATTGGCCACTCTCTTCTTCTTCTTCTCTTCCTTCTGATTGACACAGTATAATATAAAATAGTGATGCAGTGACTTAATCTCTTCCTTTAATTATCAATACCAACACATTAGTGTATCAGTATAATTCATTCTTCCTTTGTACAGATATGAGTTTAGTTTCACATATGTCTACTCATCACACAAGCAACAACACCCCTACAAATAGTGTATATAAATCTTACAATCAGAGAGTGTTCACCTTCGTGCAAGCAGAGAGCTTTATGGATCTTCTTCTTCACACAGAGGAAGTGTGATTCTTCTTCAAAGAACCAGGGATGGTTCGTTGATCTATCTTAACGAATTACTAAAAGGGTGAGTATTCATCAGTTGTGTACTCATGGGATCTCCTTCAAAAAACAAAGCAAGGTTTTGAGAAAACAATCGCTTGTTTGTGGTTTCTTCTTCGCACAAAGTGTGCGATTCTCCTTCTTTGCAAGACACTTCAAGAGTACATAACACTTTTTAAAGTCATGCAGTTCCCTCAAATTTTTCATGCACCCTTCTTGGTGGCTTGCACATAAAATTCAAACCTTGCATGTAAAAACACCATTTGGCATGAAAAATATTTTCATGAAACTCTTCTTTTTCACGCAACACTTTCTTTTCGTGCAACACTTTCCTTTTTCACGCATCACTTCCTTTTTTGCACAACATTTCCTTTTTGACACAACACTTATTCTTTTCACGCACCACTCTATACTTCAATTTTTTCTGCACATTAGAGCTTGGGATTTGTCTAAGTGTAGAGCCTTTTTAAATGAGAGGGGGTCACCTTATATTTATAGACATTTTTGACCCTGCACGAAAAACACTAAACCGCGCGTAAAACCCTCTTCATGCACATAAAAACTCTTTCATGTAACATCATATTTCGCGCAATGCTCCATTTTTCACGCACCTCATGCCTTTTCCAATTTTTTATCTTATGATCTCAAAACACCTCTTGTGTGAAAAACTTCATTCCTCTACTTCGTGCACCACAACAATATTTTGCGCACCGCTTTATTTTTCATGCACCCTGCTAATATTTCGCGCAACACTTTATTTTTTGCGCACCCCGCTACTATTTCACACACCACTTTATTTTTCATTCACCTCCCTTTTCCAAAAACAACTCTCTCCATTTTCCGATTTGCAGGCCCTAAAATTTGGCAAACACTGGAAAACAGTGCCACCTTAAACTGTTCTTTTATGACATCTCCAGATTATCCATTCCTTTGTCATTTCTCTCTTCACTGCTTCCCATAACCATTCTCCAGATTTCATCATGAACTCCACTATCGTGATATATATCCTCTAATAGACCAGATTTAGCATCGTCAGAGTTATAATGGGAAGTACTAAAACTTCCCTATCTTCCAGCAGCATCATTCCTTCCAATCAAAACTGTATATGATTGGAATCATCATTTCTTCCCTTTTCCTTTATAAGGATTTCATCACAAGTTCAACTAACTTATGATATTTGTGAAATACATATCAGCAAAGAATCACCTGGTTTATCACTATACTTCATTGTTGTGGACAATGTATCACATTTGATAGATGTGCTTTAAACTTAGGATCATCTCGAAAATCATCCAAATTGACTTCATGTAGAATTTCCCAAGCATGAAATCCAATGCTATGATTGCATAACAATTCTCCATGCATCCCCACTTTAGCCGATCTCCATTAACTTTGGAGTCCTTTTTCATCTCCTTTTTCATTTTGACTAGCATGGACAACTGTTGACAACAAATACAATATTCATACACAAAGTGGTCCCAACATAAATTATTATATATAAATGAAGTTTATTTTTTCAAATAAATTTTATATATTTTCAAAAATTAAATATAATATTTTTTCCTGAAAATTAATAAAAATCATTTTTGAAGGAAACATATTTTTGGAGAATTATTTGAAGCTAAAAAAATTGAATGTTTATTTCCTAAGAATTAATCAATATGTTTTTATTCAATAAAACCTTTATTTATATCTAATAATGTGGTTATTACTATTCATACCCATTAATTCAATGGAATGGTTTTAATGTTCATAATTAAAAAAAATATATTTCATGGTTGTTTAAGCTCGATATTGCATGTCCTATACGCTATCAAACATAGTGTTCTATTGAAATATCAGAGTATTATGAAGGCTATTTGGGAAGAATCAATTAATGAAAAATTATACTTGGTTAATATATGTTCAGTCACTATAGCGAGATCAAGTCTTATAGAATAGGTATGGTTTGATAAGCTATAAAAAGTATCAAACATAAAAATCTTTGGTTGCACTGTTTATTATTTTCTTCATGTAAAAGATAAAGAAAAGGTAGAGGAAAATTCCAAATCCAATTTTCTATTAGTCTATAGAAATGAGGAATTTGGATACATAATTTGGAGTGATGATCAATATAAGATCATTGTAATTAAATATTTAAACCTTAATATACATCTTATATAGAATGATCTAAACATAGCTAAACTAGAAGTTGAGATAAAGTGGCTAAATACTGAAGTACATGTTGATCTAGATAAAAGCACTGGTAATTTAAAAATAATAGTAATACAAAATTTCATCATGAATGAATTAAAAATTTGAAAAATAGTAGATGTGGAAAAATGTTTGAAAACTTTTAAATTCTTAGGAAAAGCACCATTATCAGATGAATCAGTATCAAGATCATTAGATATTCAAGTATTAGAAAATGAAGTTTCAGAGAATAAAGAAACTTATCTAAGAATATTTTCTAGATTTAGATGATAATTTTAGTAGTACAATGTCAAAATGAACTTATTAGATCTAACAAATGTTGGGGAACTTGAATGTCCAAAAAATGCCTCAACTCTCCATGACTCGAAGCAGTGGGATTCATTCCTGGAAGAATATATTAATTCCTTGATGTTTAATGGAATATGTGAGTTGGTATAAATAATAAAATGGAAATGACCACTGAAAAAAAATATTTTTAACATTTGAAAAAAGAAGATATTATAAGTAAATGATATAAGTAATGACTTGTGGCGAAAGGACTCCAACCAAAATAAGCAATTAATTTCTTAAAGAATAGTTTCACAAATATTAAAGAATTATATAATTTTTTAAGTGTTGAAATTATTTCATCCAATGGTTTACACCATGAGAACGTGAATTTGAAGACTTAATTTCTATATCTATATCTAGAGGAGTATATCTACATTAAGATACACACATGGTTTGAAGACAATCATTAGGAGGGACTTTTTTATCAAATTGAATATAATTTTCTATGAATTATAATTGAATCCTTGATAGTAGAATCAGAATTTTAATACTTTTATAGTAGAATAATGTTTCATAAGGACCAATAATGATCATTTTCAATACCAAATGTTGTGGAATGATGATACATGTGTTTTAATCTAACTCTATGTGGATAAAATATTGTTGTTAGTTACAGAGATTCAACAGATTTAAAATCCAAAGAAAAAGTTTTTTGAAATATTTGAAATTAAATATCTTGTATATTCTAGGAAGACATTGGGGATAAGGATATAGAGGGATTATAAATTTGGTACTCTAGTGTTATCCTAGTAGGAGTACACCTGGAAGATAATTAATAAATAAGAGACAACCTGATGTAAATTTTTCATAACTCCCCTTGTTCGACATTTCAATTTATCCAATGCATGGGTACCTTAAACAAAATATTAGGTCCATTTTATTGAGATTTTTCCTTATTCTTTATCTATCATATGGATTATATATTTTATTTTATGTAATCAGACAGATATTTCATTTATAGTGGAAGTTGTGAGTTGGTTCATGTATAAACCTATGACTGATCGTTAGGAAGTATTGGAATTGATGATACAATACTTGAAAGGATCGGTAGATAAATATTTTTCATCTAGGTATAAGATAATATACAAAGTTTTATTGATGCATATTTTTCTAGTGATTCTGATACGCAAAATGTATAAAGGTTTTTATGTTTACATTTGGCAGAACAATGATAAGTTGGATATCATGGATACATCTGGTGATGAATTTTTATACAACACAAATAGAGTATATAGTATCTATAAAATCCCACAAGGAGTTTGTCGAGTTAAATTTCTTACTAAAGGAGTTGGGTAAAGATTCATAAGGTGGAATTTTATTCTATTACAATGATATTTTTATCCACATTTCCAATAATCTATCATTTCATTAGTAAATAAAAAACATTGACCTAAAATTATATTTCATCCTGAATATACTAGAGTATAAAGTTTTAGAGATATGGAAGATATCAGGGAAGAAGATATGATTGACATGTTCACAAAGGTTTTAGTCTATTAAATATTAAGGCAACACTGTGCCTTTGAGGGACTTAGATGAATGATAGGGGGATTGAGAACACTACATGTTTATGGAAGACAGATTTTTTTACCAAAGTTTAGGAGGATTATGAAGAGGTTCCTTGAATAAATCATTAGGTGGTAGATTTTTTGGATCATTAATTCCTTCAATTTACTAGAAGTTCACACACTATAATTTTAGACTCTTATAGTTTGTCTCATCCTTGTCAAAGTTTCCACAACAAGAACATTATATATATAATGAACCATACTAGAATTTCACTAACATCTGATAGATGTGAAAAAAATGGGAATGGAGTAAAATGTAATTATAGGGACGATTGATCTAGTGGAAGCCTTATTTGATTGAATAATTTAATGGATTATTTACCACAAACTTCTAATGGCAGTTTAACCTATTTGATAAAAAAATGATCACTATTAAAGGATGTGGGACTATATACTGAGGTGAACTATACAAAACTAAAAAAACATGTTACACTGGATTATGAGACACAAATGTTGAAGCTCTTATAATTCTAATAATAAAAAAGAGTTTAGAGTGTTCTTCTGTGGTCATATTATAAAATTCAGAACCATGTAAATCATGTATGCCCATTTACCTTCACATTTAATATTGTTTTTACATTATGTTTAAGTGTTAATTTTTTTTGTATATTAGATATTAAATCTTTAAAAACAAAATAGATAGGAGAGGAAAGAGTTTCATGATCTCTAACTCATCCTAATCCATGAGTTACTATGGGATTTATAGCATTGAGTGTTTAATTTTCATCTTCCCTTATTGGATTCTTGTGTAATTTTACTTATGTTGGTTATATTTAAGGACATATTTAATTTTGAGGATTGTTTTTATGGTTTTACATGATTTAAAGCTGAAGGGGTAGGATAAATCAGAGGTTCACAGTTACCGAGCATAGTCTAGAAAACCATTTAGAGACCATATTGGTGGTTTTTTCCTTTTTAGTGGTAGTTTCATGGTTTTCCATAATGTTTTTCTAAACCATGCAGAACCACTAACCTCCCTCTAATTTTTTTATTGACATAATTTTGAATCAGTTTCTTCTTGAGATGTGTGTGGGTGTTATTTGGGAGATTTATTAGGTATTTTCATGGATTTTTAGTGAAATTGTTTTGGTTTTGAATAAATTTTAAAATTTTAACTTATTTTTAAATTGTGGAGGTTAATTTTAGAAATATTTAGGGTTTCTTTCTTAAAATTAATTAAAACATGTTTTAGGGAAAGTGCATATGCATGTTTTAAATAAAGGACTTATGTTCTTTAAAATTTATTTCAAGTGAGTTATTAATGTTATGAGTTAATATATATATTATAAAAAGTTTTTTCAAGTGAAGTTTTAAAATTTTAAAAATTAAAATTTAATGTTTTCAATAGGATTAAAAAGGGATAAATTTTAAAATGTATTGGTAATTTATTATTTGTTATTTTAATTACTATTTGGATTTTGAATTTTTTTCATATTGGATATAGTTTTATATTAGTTGGGTTTATATTTATCAGGACTCATGATCTTATTTGATATTTAGATTATGAATCTTGGAATAGTTCAAAAGGTTCTTTAGGATTTTATAGTAGCTTAGTCAGTTGACAATGCCACCCAGACTCATGATATGTGGCAGAGCTGGTTTCCTCTAGAGGTTTTCTTATCTTTTAGGGCGATCAAGGCCTTCTAGAATTTATATAGTGGATTAAGATTATTGAAGAATTAATTAAATATTTGGGAAAATATGATGTCATGAGAGTGATAATTGTTATGGGTTTGTCTAAAGGACCATGCTTGGATGAGTAAAATAGAATCATTCTATCTTAGTTTCTATTTGGGATGACATGATAATTATTTAAGACCATGTCTATTGGGTGGTTCCTAGCCTAGGAGTTTAATATGGAAATGGTGGTGGAGCTCATGATCTTACATCATGGTTAATGGTTTGTGAATGAGTATATCTCCCATTTTAATGATTTCGCTCCTTTCTCTCTTGAGATCCTGTCATGTGATTCCTTAAAGGATCACTTATTCATGAGGGGTATTTGTTTGGACCTCAGTGGTTTAGTTATTTTAGCTTATAAGACCTCAGGCAAGGGGTTAATGGACGAGGATTTCTTAGCATATTTGGTTCTTAGAGGTCATACCATGACGGATAGTGCTAGTGAGGGTTTCCCATCTAGTAAAGATTAGAGGCTGGAGGAGCATGTTTGGGGCAAGTCTTCTTTTTTAGTTATCACATCCTAAAAGTATAATAATTCCATTATTAAATGTATGGTTTATGAATTATATTCCATAAATAATATATGATCCAAAGAACTTCAACCATTGTGTTTGGTTAAGATACCTCTAAACGTTTTTAAGAAGAAAAAACACATGGGGAAAAATTATCATGAATCTTAGGATCATGATAGTGGTTCAGAATGATTTTGAGGTATCTATTTTTATTTTACTTTTTAAAATTTTCTTAATTATTCTTCCTCTATCATGATTCTAGTTGTGTTATTTTGTTTGTATTTTTAGGATTCCCAGTGTTATATTCTCATTTCGAGAGTGCACATTGTCTTCAAAGTATTTATGAATGTTCCTTCAAGTAGCGCTTCACCATGAATATTTTTATTTTGGTTTATCTACCATGTTTGAAAATTCCAAAATGATGTGGATATCCAATATATATATTAATTTATTGGTTCTCTTAGTTGGATCGGTCAGGTGTGAGTGAGTTTTATAGATTTGGTTAGATCCTTTCTCTTATTTCTATTTCTTTTGAAACATTATTGGTTTCAAGGGGTAGAAAGAGTTTTAGTGGGATGTATGTCACACCCCAACATACCACAATATTATTATTTGATTTATTTATTTATATTGGATCTTTTACTTGAGTTTTGGTCTGATCAGATAAAAAATTTCAATACTTTATGAAATTTGGGTAGGGTGTACAATTATCGAGGATGATCATACAAACTATAAATCAACCATGCTAGTGGGAATGTAATCTTGATAGATCCATTCAAAATAATCAGTGAATATTTTTTCCAACCATTTTTTCAAATATGTGTTTCCTAGTTACTCTTGAGAGAGAGAACATGGTTGGAATGCTATTTAATAAATAGTTTGGTCAAATTGTGCGACTTACCCAGAGTAATTAAAAATTGAAACACCTAAACTAACCTACATATTTTAAACCCCTAAATAACTCTCTAATATCTTCACTTGAACTAGGAACATGAAGGAAACCACTTGGGTAAACCTCTATTTCAACATTTTGGTATTTTTAGGGTTTTCCTACTCTATTATTGGATTTCTTAAAGAGGTAAGATCCTTTATTTCTCTCATCTTCCTTCTTATTTTTCACCGCTTTCCTTGTCCTGGTTCTATATTTTACAAAACCTAATGTTAGAATTTGATGATTTTTTCTTTGGTTCTTGATGCTAAAATGTGTAGATCATGTCTTGGGTATTTTGTTCCCATTTTTAAAGGTTTTATCAAATACTCACATAGTTTTAGGTAGGTGGTTTCATGCCTTCACTCTCATCACACACCATATATTATTGTGCCATTAATATGTGTTTTCCTTGAAATTATTCTTGCTTCAATGTCATTGGGAGGGTTTAAAAAATATCAAAGGTAATGATTTTATTATTTGTTTTCAAAGAGAATAGTAATATGTAATATTTTGGATAAAATGAAAAATGGTTTTCATGCATATTTTAATTGTTCAATTGATTTTTTAATTTATAATAATAACATTTTATTTTTTTATGATATTGATGAATTATTTTTTTGGTTTCTTATTTATTTTTTATTTTTTCTGAGTTATCTCATTGAACCCTGTAGGGTTGATAAATGGATTTAATGACGATTACTTGTTGTATTCCTTGTTTCTTAATCTCTCTCTCTCTCTCTCTATATATATATATATATTCATGTTATTAGGAACCAATATATATATTCACATGCATAAATTTATATTATTATGTATATTTATATATATATATATATATATAATCATAGGAGGACTTCTTTAAAACTTGGTCCTTCAAAAAATGTCTTTTTTGTTTTAAAAATGGCACTTAAAATGGACTCCCAAATGGGACTCAAAAAATGGAACCATTGGGACCATTTGGAACATAGAACTAGTTTTCAAATAATATCTCTCTCGAAATGATTTAATAAGGTATTTTGGAAAACACATGGTTACATTAAAATTCCTAGGTCTCATATGACACTTTTAAATGATTTTTATATGAAAAGTACGTATCCTCTATGAAATCCCTTCTTTGATTAGAGGGGCGTTCACATAGATAGGTATCAGAAGGTTGGTTATACAATATATTGGGATTATATGGAGTCATGTTTGATATGTTGAATGTAAAATAAAACTCACATTATTATCTTCATCGGATCTTAGGTGTATTAGTGATGGATTAGAGACATTTCAATCTAGTCCCAATGTGTTGAGATAGATCCCCTATCATGTTGGAGACAATAAGAGGTGTTCCAATAGTGAGGATAGTTTAGAGAAGTTAGGTGGTTAAGGACATAAATTAATTTATAGGTTGAAATATGGTTCTTACCAAAGTATGTCTAGGTTCACCTCATGGGATGTTTAATAGTTTCCCATGATTTCCAATTCTTTATGTTTTCCTTCTCATTATATTTGGAAACATCATTACTTCCTCGCTTTATGATTATGTAATGAATTATTCCACTTTTATATTATGTTAATTATTTTATTATCCTATTTCATTTAATTAATTCCTTTGGTGTGAATTGGTAATATTTTTAAATGAGGGATTTAGGAGGTGTTTTGAGGGAGATGGATTTGGATATGTTCTAAATATTTAATTATATTATATTTTGGTTTTAAAAATTATTTGTATGGAAAATATCATGTACGGTTTCCTCCTAAAACTATATAGTATTTTATATATGTAATTGAATATATAATTGGTGATCTATTTAGAAAATGTAATGCATGGACTCTTGGGTCATTGTCTATTGAGCTTTTTTTTAACACACCTTACTTGTGCAACTCAGTGTTCATAGACCTGAGTCTATTTTGAAGGATCATTTGGCTTTATCTTTCAATCTATCATGGAGTGAGTGGTATTATGGATTCATGGTGGCCAAGTGGTCACATAGATACCATTTTAGGTATTTTTGAGTTTTATTTTTGGTTGGAAATTGTATCATCCATGATGAAAATTCATATTTTGGATCCTATTTTTACTATTGTAGATATGTATTTTTGTTAAGTAAGTTATATATTATGGAATTATTGTATTCAAATGTTTTATTTTCTATATTTATTTATTTGTTTCACATTATGTGGACATATAATTCCTCGATTGGTGAGGCCATATTTTCCTGAGAAATTCCTCTACTATAAAATCTTTATTTACTCGAAAAAAATCCACAATGATTACATATGATGACATTAAAAGTTTTCATTGGACCAAGGATTTGGGGAATCCCCTCAAGTTAGTGGAGAGTTGGGCCAGGTGTCATTTTCGGTGGAAGTCAAGGTTAGTTTGTTACATTTTGAGAGGGTGATAGTTGGTTGTGTATTATTTATGTTAGAAACCATGGAATATATGTCCTGGATATGATAGGTAATTAAAGGAGTGTTGTTCCTACAAAGATATATAGAACTTTTAGAATTTATATACAATAAAACCATACTTTATTGGATAGAAATTTTTTTTTATACTCAGGTTTCTAGAGTAGGGTCTAAAGCATAGTAGTAGTTGAGATGTTGGGGATCCCTCTAATCATTTATCATATTGTGGAGGATATGATTCCTAGGGTTAGAGGAACCAGAACTAGCTAGGTAATTTCTATCAGGGGAGTCTGGTGATGGGATCCCATGGCTAGGATTTAGGATAAATTCACACTATTAATCCAAATCCATGAAAAAAGGTGAAGGACCATGATATATCAAGGCATTATTCTTATGGAATCGACCCAATCATATGTTTTATTTTATTTGTGTGCATTGTACTTGTTTAAATTTTCTCAATTTACCAGTGATCTAAGGCTTTCTATGGAGTATATATATGGGGTTATGTCTCTTAATATTCCATTAGTTGTGCTATCATAGGTTATTCAAAGATATTTCTAATGTTATATCATGAATAGAAAATTAAGGCTTCATTAGGGGTTCTTCTTTCATAAGATTCATATATTTAATGTAATCCTTAGGATAGACAGACTAACTTATTGTAAAAAACACATAGAATTCTACCATCAATGGGTACCTTTAATATCTGTAAAGGGTAATTTTCATACCTACATCAGTGAGTATGATATTTATGTAGGCCATTTGGGTCCAAAATATGGGATTATAGGATTTATCTCAACTAAACTTTCTATTATTATTTTGAGATATAAAGAAATGATTTAGACTATAATTCCTCATGTGGTTTATTAGTATCTTTATATTTTTCCTAAACAATTATCTTGGATTTATTCTGAGAGATAGATTAAGTTCATGATCAAGATTTTTCTTGGCATATATCCAATATCCATTCATGATTATAATATGGATCCTATATAGATTAGATAAATAAAGGTTTAGCTATTTGATCTATAGGTCAAAGTATTGAATCACCTAAGAGAAACCTATTTCGATGCTACCATGATATTTTCCAAGAAGGTGGATAAATCATTTCATTTATGTGTAGATTATAGAAGGATGAATTATGCTATTATTATGATCCAATCTCATTTTCCTCATATTGATAACATATTTGGTCATTAAAGGGGATCCAATTCTTTTGGAACGTGGGTGGGTTGATATTTTCATTGAATCTAACTGCCTCAACGTGATCGATGCCATTAACCACAACAACGGCGGACTCCAGTCTTTTGGCCTCATTATCAGAAGAATTCTCTCGCTCTGCCAATGCTTTTCATTCTGCACCTTCTCCTTTACCAAAAGAGAAGGCAACAATGCATCCCACCAGTTGGCAACATTAGGCCCCTTCGAGGCCAACCAGCTCTGGCTGGACAATTTTCCTTTGTGGCTTTTCATTTGTACGTCTGCTGATAACCGTCATTAATGATACCAATTTTTCTCAAAAAAAGTGGTTCTAAAATATTTACTTAAAATTAGGATATCATCTACTATGTGTGAGGCTTTCTAATATTCCATATACTATATTCAAAAGTATTTATATAATACATATGTATCATGTGATGTATTTTATATTAAAATAAAATATAGAAGTGTTTATAGAATTGATGAATAAGGTTTCCATGAATTATTTTGTTCATTCATGGTTGTCTTTATTAATGAAATTTTGGTGTACTCCCTATCATGGTAGAACCATGTTTGCTATCCAAAAATTGTTCTGAGCACACTATGGGAGCATAAAATTTATTTAATAATCTAAAAATTCCAATTTAGGATTAGTTCATTGATATTATTTGGGGAATGTGATGTAAAAGGATGAAATATATGTATAAATTGAGAAGTCCTAGGTTGTGATTTCATAGAAGTGTCATATGAGTGTTTTGATATTTTTAGTTTCTTTGAATTGGCATGTTACAATTCAAGGTTTATTTATAACTTCAACTATTTTAAAGTGTTAGTTATAGATCTAACAAAGATGTGTGAGAATTTTATAAGGTAAAATTATTGTGAGAGATAATTTTAAATGAAATATATAAATTGAAATTTCCATAGATCATAAAATTTTCAAAGCTGAGTAAGGGGTATACATTGTATTGTGATTCTTTAGGAGTTAGGCTTGGGTAATTTATGATATAGGATATGGAATTGCTTAATTTTTGGTATATAAATATTAGGTAACATGATTATAACTACACAATTCAGGATTTGGAGTTGTAAATGGTGGTGCACATACTGAAATTTTGACACCCCTCCCTCATGTTGGGAGGTTTATAGTGTATAATAATTGTAAGATCCCAATGTATGAATTCTCTCAATGAGAACTGAACCATTGACAAAGTAGGTGGGTTTATTAATTTTTGTATTTTGATTTTTATATAGATTATACCCTTGGTAAATGGGATTAAATAGATGATGTGTTAAGTATGAAAGCTTAGGAATAGGTGATATAGATGTCAATTAGAAAGTAATAGATGATGACACACTTTTTTGATATACACCTTGACGTTTTAGAGTGTCAAGGTTGGATGAACCTTTATTCTTTAACAATTTACTTATCACTCCTTAAAAATGTAAATAAGATTCAATTATATTACTTTTATATCCTAGTGATGAGAGATAATATATACGGTGGGGTGATGCAACCTGATTGGTCCTTAGATGCTAATAAGATCCTTTATGTTATGGGTTATATTGTAGTCCCAATGATCATAGATGATGAGATGCTGTTAAATTTATACACCTCGACATGGGTTATTTACACGAGACTTACCATGATGCATTATGACAGTAGCTAGAATTATTGGTGGAATGGTATGAAAAGATATATTGTGGGGTTAGTTTCATGTTACCTTACATAATAGTAGGTAAAGGTAGATCACTAGATACCCACAATAATCTTTAATAATTATACATTCATGAGTAAAAGTGGGATTATGTGATGAAATATTTCATTATGGGATTATAAATTTTATCTAATGTAAGTGATGTGGTATGGTTTATGATGGATCTTTTGACAAAGGGTACACATTTCTTACTGATCTAAGAGACATTTTCCATCGACGAGATGAGTCGATTATAAATTTTGGATATAGCATGTCTTTATTGGGTTCCATGTATATTTTATTTGATTGGGATACCAATTATACTTTTCACTTATAGAAAGTATTATAGAATTATATTGATACAAAGGTGACTTTGAGCACTATCTACCATCCATATATAGATCAGGAGTCTGAGTGTACTATTTGGGTGTTGGAGGACATATCATGGGCATGCATCCTTAATTCATGTGGTTACTTGTAGAGCCATATTTCCATTTTATAATTTTCTTATAATATTAGTTATCAAGATTCAATTCAGATGGAAACATTTTAGGCCTTATATGGTAGGTCATTCCAATCACATCTGTACTGGTTAAAATTAGGGGAGATATCTATTATTATAATGATTATTGTATGTGAGACATTAAAGTATATGTATATTATTAGGAAGTGGTTAGATATTACTCTATGTAGGAATATATCTTATGCTAGCTGTTGGAATCAGTCTCTAGAGTATGAGGGGGGTTACCGGGTATTCTTGTGATTTTCTCCTTTTTTGGGGATCGTCATATTCAAATATAGGGAAAGTAAGTGCCTTGGTTCATGGGATAGTATGAAGTTATAAATAAATTTTTACCACAATGTATCAGTTTTTTCTTAGTTAGAGATATAGAGTTATAAGCATTGTATTCCATGTATCTCAGCACAATAGATTCTATCTTGACCCTTCTCACATAATTAGTGTTGATGACATGAAGATGAAGGTAAATACATCATTTGAAGAAGGACTAGTTCATATTATGGATCAGAGAGAGAAGATCCTTGAAGGGAAGAAAATCACTCAAGTGTACATGTAGTGGAAGCATAGGAATTTACAAGAGGATATTTGGAAGAGGGATTCAAATATATGGGTGTAGTGGCCAGAGTTGTTTATAGACGAGGCCTAGTGACATATCTCAGGGATGCTATATTATGTGGTGGGGAGGTTGTAACACCTGGAATATTTATGAGGTATGAATTTGATATAATATTATAGGAAACACATGTATTTTTATGGGTTTTCAGTGTTATAGGTGTTGTTGAAGGCCCAAGAGTTAGTTTTTAGAAGTCAGACCATGTTTATGAATTTTTCATTTTGAGATAGGCTTAATTGGGTACCTGATGGATGAGTACAAGGTAGTCTCTAGCAACCTCGGTGGAGTGGTGATTCTATATGAGAGATCAGGTGGTTGAATCCCCTAGAGTGGGTACTCTATGGGTATCGGGTACCCAGTGGGAACTTGGTGTGTAATCAGTTGGTACCTATAATGTTTTTTTTAAAATAAATAATTTAGTTAAATGTTTTAGTTTATAAAACATGAGAACCTCCCCCTCTTATATAATTTTCCAACTACAAAACTCCCACCTCCCTCCCTTTGTTCTTCCATTTAAAAGGGTATATCTCTTTTATTAGTGGATAATATTAAGTGATGCATGTCATAGAAAATTACCTCAGGTAAGGATAATGATCATCTTTTATCCTTTTGGAATTTATTTGTTTATTTCACCTTGTATCCTTGAAAATACCATAAATTAGATATTTTGTCAGGTTTTGTGATTTCTACTAGTTGAGTTTAAATCAGCAGGTGTTAGTTAATTAGCAAAACCCTTATAGGTCTATATAGGCGATCCTTAGATTTTATATAAGATTTTACAACATTGGATTGTGTCATAAGAGGTGCAGGTATCACCAACCATGTTCCAATCCTTAATAATAAATTTTAAATTGATTATCAAATTCATTAAAGACTATGTGGGGCCGATTAGGCTATAAGTGTTCTTTAGAGAGGTACACATTGAATCCATGTTCTTTGAAGACCGTCCACTTTTTGGTATATGTTTTATAACCATGAATAAGAAGCTAGTATGGGTGATGAATTCTTGAGACATGACCATAAGAGCCTCATGCGGTGTCTTAGACATTCCCATAATAGGGGTTAGTGTGGGAATGCGATCAGATATGGTAGTGTTAGTTGATCTGTGTAGGATAGAGGTTTTTAGAGAATGAACCATTATCCATTAAATAATTTTTAATGTTATAGGTTTGTTATCAGTGAAATATAATTCACTATAATGACAAACTTGTGTTACATCATCAACCATAGTATGGGTGTAGAATCTCATCCACCCATGTTGAGATATTGATATATTATTCACCATGATGTCACTATATTTTTGGTATCTTTTCCACCTATAAATGGTTAGTGGTGATGCATAATCCACCCTTTATATATTGGTTTTAGTTCATACATATGTAGTATGGGGATGGTACATCATCCACAATGATTTTGTTATAAATTACCCACCTAAAGATCGATGCTTGTGGTGCATCATCCACCTAGAAATTATTAGAAGTGGTGAATTTTCCACCTGAGATGTTTGTGTTAGTGGTTTATCGACCACTTAAAGAGATTTATTGTGGTGGTTTTTTGTCTAACTTAGGAGTTATCATGGTGTTGAATTTTCCAAATGGGAGTTGGTATTAGTCACGCATCATCCACCTAGAGTTTTTTATTGATGTTCAGTCATCTATCTGATTAAATATTACAGTGGTATTACATCCACTAAGATTTGGTGAAGTTTCATTCACTAAGAGATATTTCATTTTCTAATAATGTTGTAATGGTGATAAATAATTCACCTAGATGATGTGTGATAGGAGGGGTGATGTATCATTAAACCTCAATGTGTGTTAGTTCCATGGGTACATAATCCTAATTTGGAACCAACCAAAGTATATATGGTCATGTGTGGTCCGATTTCCAAGCCATTCCATGATGTGATGGTTAATTTTTTTATTTCCTTATTTGTATGTCATATTATGTTTTCAATTTAATTTAATAAACATTTAGAGACATTGTTGGTGGTTTCCAAATATTTTATACTCATACCCATATCAAGTGTCTTGGTACATGAGAAGAATTCATGGTTTGTGGTGAAGTTAAGGGTAAGTTCCCTCTATTAGATGGTTTAGCCGGGATTCATAGGTCAAAGTTAGAAGACGAGACCAGGCCTATACTAAAAGCTAGTTTTGTGGGTCTCCTTCATTTTGATTACTTATAGAAATGGATATAATTGATATGGATATTAGATATCTAGTTATTACTCATGTGACTTGTATGGAATTATAATATTTTATTTTGATATAGTATAACATTTGTTACTTACTTTTAGATAGAAATTATCCATGATTTCAATATTTATGTTATTTTTATATTGTGATGATGATATTGATTCCAATATGATTTATAATTGTTTTTACCATAGATAGTATGGTCTTCCCATGCAATACATAGAGCCTCGTCTCTAGTTGGAAGCCTTTAGTGCACAAGGAGGCATGCTTGATGTATATAGGGACTTGGTTGGATCATGGTGCATGTGAATCGAGTCAAGGTTATTATATAGATTATTTAATTTTATAATATTAAACATCATTACCAATAAGTAAATCTCATTACATAATTACATTCCACAACTGACCATAAGTATCACTCACTAAATAATTGTGTATGATATAATACACTTTATCAAAATGTAGCATTGACCCAAAAAACCAACTCTTTCAAGCTAGTATCCACTTCTCTAATGGAAAAAATTATTTCTAACTAAAAACTATAAACATGAAACATGAAATTCCATATTAATATTCATATTAATGTATAAACTATAAATTTTTAAAATATATTTAATTAATTATAATCAGTGGGGATTAAGAGAGAATACTACTATGATATTTAGTTAATCTTCTCACTAATATGAATGTTGGGTCACACCTGAGAAATCAATCTTCATGTAGTGGTTTCAAAGAGAATGGTTCTACCATCACTGATAAGACATCAAGTATACAATATTAATAATATCATAATATAGTACCTATAGTCAGTCTATTAACATAATCCATCCATGTAACATCTATGTAACCACCATCAATAATATATTATCCATTTCATCAACATATTTATTTTTATTCCATTGTTAGATAGCTCATATCCATCAAAATTTCATGATGCACATGAAAGTAATCATGAAATTATCCTCCACTTAGTAAGACACCTATTTGGAGAATCATATACATATCATCTTCAAAATTATCCCACATCAACAAAAAAATGCATGTCATGAAGAGTATAACTAACAATATAAAACTCCATGGTCAAAAAATGGTCCAATACATATATATATATTTCTATTCATGAGTTGATAATCCTTTTACAGTTATATAAAAATCCATATAGTAATTCCACACTTATTAGAGAATCATGCTCAGCCTATACCACCATCTTGTATATACAAAAAGATATAATAATTGCATTGTAATATCAATGATCATATTATAAAAACATAACAAGGTTGATAGAAAATTTAAAACCAAATAAAACTATAATGTCAAATTATATCTACATCATTTTTAAAATCTTTACTATATCATGTTTATATCATACCCTAAAGAGGTTTATTTGTGGTCCACAACTGCTTCTAATCAACCACCAAAATCCATCCACCAAATCAATCTAGGTGGAAATAAAGTACTGAAAAGAAATTCCACACTATGATATCTAGAACTTAGAAAAAACTGCACCCAAATCACTATACTACAGTAAAAAACATATGAAAAAAGACAAAAAAAAACTATCATAGGAAAATAGTTGAAAGAAACAAAAGACACAAGAACACAAGTTTTACATGGATCAAATTTGTGACCAAACCCATGGTAGAGAACTATAAATATTTTATTAAAGTAATAAAATGACTATTACCATTAATATAGTGATCCTTTATTGAATAATCAAAAGTTATTCTACTCTATAAAATAGTAGATCCTAGCTGGTGCATTTGATAATCTCTACCTCCCGATCTTCACCGGGAAAATTCCACCTGATCTGATCAATATGGTACATCATCTATTCCGTTAGAGACTTATTACTCATAAATTTTACTATCCATATCATATATCATTCTTATAATCATCTAAAAAATGACCCTTATGTGATCTACTTTTTGTTTCCACACATCCTTCATCTGGATGAGTCAAGGAGTAATTTCTGATTTCACCTTCCAACTACATAATTCGATCATATGAACTATAATTTCATGTTATCCATTATTCATATAGTAGGTCCCTGGTCTTGACCTATACATCATGACCATCTATGTTATTAGAAATTAGACCACCAAAATTTCTTCTTAATTTATTTTTAATGAACTATCCGGAAAATGGTTTCCATAACTGATTCTAAAAATGTCCCACTTGAGAAACATTTTCAAGATTTACTACTATGTATCCTATCAGGGTGCATAGACCTCATTATGTTCTTCAGTATTATATTTCAAATTCATGGTTTCCCTTTGTGTATTATTCATCCCAAACCAACTAAGGAATAATTCTACCTTAGTACATCTTGAAATACAACCTTTGTGAACATATCTATAAAATTTTGAGTCCCTTTTATATTCTATAGATCTAGTACCATGTCCATCAAAAACTTATAGATGATGTGATACATTAGTGGAAGATTTTTTTGTCCTCGAATGAAATTTAATTTTTTTTGATAAGTGAAACTCACATTGTGAATCATAAAAGAGCATCCAATCATCTTTCATCTGAAGATATTATATCAGTACCATCATCCAAATCACCTCTTTCTGGAATTCCATTAATATAATTTACTATAGTTTTATTATTGATACTAAAACTGCCAATTGAAGATTTCACTTCCACCTAAATATCATTCATACAAATGTGAACACTTATCCATTAGTAATATTACAAGTGTCTTCATATCCTCTAAAATATGACTCTAAAACCCCTTAAAATGACTCATCCATTCCAATGTAAAGTGGATAACCTTTGGATCCTTTTAGGTACTAGAGAATACACTTCAAAACCTCCTAATGTTTTTATCTAGGATTCGTTATGAGCATTTTGAAAACTCTTAGTACATGAATATTGTTCGGATGAGTGAAGACCATGGAATATATAAAAAGTTCAATGACTAATTCATATAACATATTTTCTATGTATTCAAACTCATCTTCCATTTTTAATTCATTCTCATTTATTAGCATGAAATGTCTGAACATGTGTGTGGTGAACAATATATCCTTTCCCATCCCAATGTGCTCTACTACCTTTCTAATGAAATCATCCTAATTCTAGTACAAATTAAATAACTATAGGTCACTAACTATCCTCATCCTTAATATCCCTTTGGTCTTAATAGGATCATTTATCTCGAACCTTTTGGAAAATCAAAAATTTAGCTTGTTAATTATTTCCTTTACATAAAATAAAATTAACATATCATTAATATAGATATGTATGATAATAAAGAACCATTCATTGAACACCCATCGATAACATCCATCTCCAGAATTGTTATGGATGAGATTCTTCTCAATCATGAAGTCATTAAACTTTTGATTCCATTAGTCTATAACACGATTCAAACTATAAATGGTCTATCTGAGTCTACCTATAAGGTCATGGTTCCAATTCTCCATAAAACTAACCAGAAGCTTCATGCTTATATCCTCATCAATGTCTCCATGGAGAAACATCTCATTCACATCCAACTAATCTATATTAAGTCCTTCCATTTAAACCATGATCAACACTGTCTGTATAGTAATATATTTAACTATCATAGAAATAATATTTGAGAAATTATAGCCTTCCATTTTTTAAAAAACATTTATGACTATCTTGGAATTATACTTCAATATAACATCCTCTTTTTTACATTATCTAGTACACCCATTTTTTGAAAAAATTTCTTCCAAGAATTTCATTCCATTAATTCCCATGTTCCAAGCACATGGATGGAATTAGTCTCTTCTCACATGGTTAAATAACACTTAATTAAGTCCTTAAAACTTGTCTCCTCAACCATAATCTCAGTCTATCAATCAGTCATTATAATTAATTAATGTAGGTCACTCTCATACATCTTTATATAATGGATCACTCTGGTATATCTCATCAATTTTACTTGTTTATGTGATCCTTTTGATACTATAAATTCTACAACTATATAATTCAAAGATTTAGCTTGAGAATCCTTAGTAAACGAGCTCTCTGGTACTTCCATTCTATAAAACACCACCATATATGACTACATTATAGAACTTCCTTAGGATTTTCTAGTGTTTCTGGTACTGATGTCCTTCCTGAATTCTCTAGGGAAATCATAAAATTTGGATATCCATTCAATTAAACCTTATATTTTTATGATATATTGATCTCATTGGTATTATACACTTGGTTTTAATTCTTCTATAGTATCTATTCATTAAAGATCACATTCCATCTTCTAAAAAAAATTCAAAAATCTTATATCCCAGAGTCATCCAAACTCTTCATCTCTATAACAAAAAATAACATTATTTATACTTATCCTTTAAAATAATAAATTTCTATATATTACTAACATAGTGTAGGAGAAGGATTCAGGTTTATATAGTATGTCATGCAATGCACCACTTACACCCAAAAAACCACATGTAACCATGTGTGAATTATCATACTTCTTTCATTTTAAACTAATGTTCCATTCATACTATTTGTGATTATATTTTGTTTGAGATTATTTTTTATAGTCTTATCAAACCATGATACCTTCCACCAGTAGAATAATTGGAATTCCCTAATTCTATAATCCACACCATTATTAGAACATAATCATTTTATCTTTCATTATGTATTATCTTCCACCATGGATATCTATTGAAAAAATATTATATATACCTTATACATATTTTTAAGAAACAATTCCCACACATTCTATGTTACGTCATCAATGAAAGTTATTGAGTATAATAATCCTCTATGAGAATGAACCAGAGATGGTCCCCATACATCTACATGAACCAACTCTAAATTCTCATTCATTAACCAAATTTATTCTATTTGAAAGGAAATTTTTCATTTCTTCCATAGAATGTAATCCTCACATGTTTCATACTCCATGATTTCAGGATTTATTATCCCTTTATTATAGAGTGATATCATCCCATTTTCACCAATATAACCTATATGGGTAATCCATAACATTACAAAGTTACCTTTTGTATATGAATTTCACCTTATGACAATCCCATTAGGTAAAAATTTCAGTCATTCACTCATTTTCCTACAACCATGGAACCACATGATATCTTCCATTCTTTACCCATAGGAATTATTGAAAAATCCATGTCATCTAACTATGAAATTAAAATTAAGTTCTTCCTTAATCATAGGATGTTCCACACTACTTTTAGATTTAGCATGATTCATCAAATTATCTGTATTAACACATATCAAATTCCAACTATCATGAGATCTTTATCAGTCTCTAGATTTTCCCTATCGATTTTTTTTGAAGAGTAGTTCATCATTCTTTCTCCATTATATGTTGAGTTAAATAAATATCCAAAGTCTATCATCCCAGAATCAATTTAACTAGAAGAAAACAGGATAAAGATAGTCATATATTCTGAAATAAGATTCATGGATCCACTTATAAAAGCATATCTTATAGAATTTATCATGCTATCATTGAAATATTTTTTAGGATGACCTTTATTCCCATAATAAAAACACATGGGACCAAATTTCACTAAGTTTTTATTTTTAAATATTTTCATTTATTTAACTTTTTATAACTCTTTTATGTTATGGATTTTCACTTCCATGTCAACTATATAAATTTTTAAAACATATCTGGATATAACTATAAGGAATTTATTCATTCAAAACAAAATATGTAATGTCAAAAAATACTAGGCCATTCTTCATACTTAGTTTACTCACAACTATAACCACCACATCCCAAGATTCTAGGAGAAGTGTGAGTAACAATAGTTCCCATTTCATATTTTTAAAGTTAAACTTCAATTAATTAAACTAATTTCTTATATTTTTGAATTAATTAAAATGAACAGTAGTAGAAATTACTTTCAATATCCTCATGCAAAACAATTTACCCATCAAGTGCATTTTGTTCATCATTGTGGTCTTATAATACATGTAATTGAGGATATTCATAAGTTGTGATCTGGTCTTTACTTCCTGAATATTATAAGACACAATATAGGATAATGAAATATATATAAACCTTAGTTCATTATTACCCATCCTCTCCTTTTCTTATTTTTTAATCACTTTGGGTTAGGTACCCGTTAATGGAATATCAAGCTCCTTATATAGTATAAAACCATCCTTTGGAATCTTATAAAACCCAAAATATATTCTATTGAACTTATCCACCCATGAATTATATTCATCTAATTCCATAACTCAAAAAAGTACAAAATCCCACAAGTTTATGATCAACATAAGAGAGATATTGAGAAATGATTACAAATATTATCCTATAAGGTCAACAGATATAATGATATTATTGAACATAGCTCTGAGAAGAATTGGTTAGGGTCTGATCAGCCACAAAACTATAACTATGCTATGATAACTCTTGTGGAGTCCACATATAATTTATGATAAACCATATTATTTCATCCACTAGAACTTATAAGGTGGAAATAAAATAATGTAAATTGAACCCATGTTGTGATATTTAGAACATGAAATACACTACACAAAAATATTCATATTGGAATACAGAACTTCTAAAAAAATTCATACAAGAGGTATAAGAAGACAATGATTCAATGAAATTAAAGGTACAAGAATAACACATGTTTAATATTCTTACTCCTCTTGAATAGTAAAACCCTATTAGTTCTTCATGTGATTTCATCCTCCTGATCATCATAGGGAGAATTCCACCTGATCATATCTCCATAGAGAATCATTTGTTCAATCAAAAACTTCCAAGGCCTCAGTTTTCCCATTTAGTTAACCATTACTATATCCAAATATATCATAGAATAAACCTTATTCAATACCTTTTTAATTTATATAATTCCTTCATTGGGTTGGTTTTCAGGGCAATTTCTGATCGCCCCTTATAGCCACCTCATCTGATCATATTTTCTGTAACTTTCAATGTTCATCATCCAGACACTTAGACCTTGTAAAATAGAAAAATAGAGATTTTTTTGGGGAATTTGTTATGTAATCATGTAAAAAATATTCATTTGTTAGTAGATTACACCAAAAATAATATATGGTTGAAAATTGTGAAATAATATGATTTTTTGTGACAAACCATTACGATAAGTTTCTTTATGATGGAATGTTGCAAACTTATTATTTTTGATGGATATTTATGATAATCATAAATAATTTTTTTAAAAGAAAATCATGTCCACCATAAAATAAATTTATAATTATATTTTTAATAGAATTAGTTAAACACTACAAAAAATTATTTGTGATGGATAGTTAATTCCATCATAAATAATCTATAGAGATGGAATTATTTATCCATCACACAAATCATAAAAAAATAAATAAAATTATAATATATGTATATAACTATTCATGGGAAATGTAATAAACATTTAAAACACACTATGATTATGAATAAAAACATCATAAAGTCACTATGAGGGAGGGGGATTAACTGAAGGGTCATCTGGGTGGAACTTCAACCTTAAACCATGTGAAAGACATCACACGTACTCCATCAAATGACCATGATACTGATGATACTCTTCATAATATTGATCCTAATGCTAACCCTACTCTTCAGAATCTCTATGATCACTTTATAATATCATCTAGAGTTCATAATTTCTCTTCATACTATACAATGAATGATGACTCTATACAAGATCACTTAGAGTGAGCTGATAACCTCACCATAACACCCTAATTACTGTGAGGTATCAATCAAAAACCAATATTGATCACCCTCCATTCCATGAATACATACATAGTTGACCATATCCAAGATGCCTCATCAAATACTAACTCACAATAGGCCCTTACCTTAGTCTCAGCCTGAGTCACTCGTGCATGAGAAGTCACAACATCATACGTCTCCTTTAAATGCAGTTGACAATTTAAATAATAAAAAAATTATTTTAGGTTTATTTAAAAAAACCAAAATATCCTAACCAAAATATATCATTGTATTTAACTAGTACTCTCTCTTATAATAGAACAAATTTGTATCCTCTTATAAACATAAATTCAAATAATACTGGGATCAACATAATAATTCATAAATAAAACATAAGATTTTTATATTAAAAATAAATTTAAATTAATAAAAATAATTACTCAGCATATTTCATAAAGGAGTACCAAATGTATGAATCAAAGATATGTGTTTGGTATATTACCACCCTTAATTTTGACAACTTGATGATGACCTCCTTATAAATTACTCTTGTCATATAGGAGAAAAATCTATCACAAGCCTTGGATGGGATATAGTGTAACATCTGGTTAATGTTTTCAGTCACTCCTAAACCACAATTTTGACCATTATTTGGTTGGGTTTCATTTAGGGATGTTTTATGTGAAATTTTATAAATTTTGAAGGGATCCTGGGCTGTGCATGGTTGGCGCACAGTTTTCCCAAACCATGTGCCTTACTAGTGAAAATCGTGAAAACCAAGGTAGTGAGGGTTTTCACGATTGGTGTATAGTTTAAGAAAGCATGTTCCCACCAAGGAGAAACCGTGTAACCCCACCAGCAGGGGAACACTATTAGGGTGCACAGTTTGACAACCTGCATGTCCCTTCATAGCTAACCATGAATATGAGATTTAATTATTCTGAAAATTCTTTAAAAATCCCCGAACCCCCTTTTTGACTTCTGCTCGACCCTAACTTGTCCTAGAATAATTTATAAGGTGTTGAAGGCTCTCAAGGACCCATTTTGGATTCTCAAAACCCTCTCTAAGGTATATCAAGGTTAGGAGATATTCGTTCAATCTCTTTTAGGTATGTGAATCTTTCCCCATTCCTTCTCTCCCACTCTCTTATCCTCTCATACTTAGGATTTTTCAGATCACTTTGTCTTTGGAGGATCTAATACATATTGTTTTAGATCTTGAATATTGGTTTTATTCTTGGATCTCCTTTTCCGATGTTCTTCAATGGATTTTCCCATTATGGGAGTTGTGATTCGTGACCCCGTTCTCCTAAGGTAGGTTGTTTCGTTTAAGATTCACCAATTGATTGAACCCTAAATTGATTGATTTAAATTAAAATTCATGATTTAAATTTAATTTCTTTTAATTGGTTTGTAAAAAAACCAATTCCAGGGAATTGGGGAATTTAATTTGATTTGGCATAAAATTAAAAAAAACCCCAATTCCATTTAATTGGGGAGTGTTAGTGGAATTTGATGGAAAATTGGAAAATTAAATTATGGAATTTAAATTGTGAAATTGATTTGTGAAATTCATTTTAAATTTGTATTTGATAAAAATGGCTTAATTTTTTTTATATAAACCCTTTTGGTTTATCCTAGAAAAAAGGTATGATTTGATTAAAAATATATTTTGATTTATAAATGGAAATTGTCATACTGAAATGGAAAAATGGGTTAATTATATTTTAAACCATTTTAAAATAAATTTTCCATTATTTATTGTTGTTTGATCATATAAAAGCTTTGGTAGTTAGTGATTTATTAGGGAAAAAAGATAGGATAGGAATATCCCAACAAAAAATTAATGCTTTAGAACTCTAACATAAACTTATTAGTAAATATTATCCCCAATGGGATATTGGTTAGTCTACTTTGGCCAGTGTTAGAGATACAAGTGTTCACATTGTCATTATCATCACATGAGTGTGTGAAGATCCCATAACCTAATACTATCATAACTCTTGGTAGATGACCATGTTTATTCTTTGTGATTATTTTATTATATATTTAATTATTTTTTAACTATTTTACACATGAATTATAGATTTATATGAACTGTTGTTTATAAAATGTCTATTAAACCATTATTTAGAAATTTTTTCCATCAAATAAAATGTAATGAATGATTTTTTAAATATGATTTTGTACTGCCAGGCCTGTTTATCTAAAATTGAATGCTTCATTTGGTTAATTAATTGTGAAATTTTATTATTTAATCCTTTTATAGACCCTTATTGGAATTTATATCACACCCTACCTATGCCATTGGGAGTTTTTAGATTGTCTCCTGGTAGGTTCGAGCAAGGGGAAAGTACCACTTAGAGGTGGTATTGGCTGTTGATCTTTGGGCTTTGAGCTGCTTTGTATTATGAGACTTGGGGTTTTTATCCTGTTTTATAGTACCTTGTGAATATAATTTGGGTTTTTATACCTGTTTGACTTATGGAACGGTTCTCCTTATGATGTTTTCTTTCGTGCATACTGACTTATATCTCCTACTTCCATTGTGCTTGTTGAAAAACCCTTACCACTTTATCTTGTATGATGCTAGGTGCTAGTCGCCAACCCTTGGGGATTAGGAATTCTCTTCGGGCCTTGTTAGTATTGGGTCTGGTTTTAGGGTACCAATGTATCTGAACTAATTCATGAAAAAGTTGTATAAAAGGTTCAGGTTAAGCATCTTGTATTGATGTTAATATGGAGTTCTGTAATCCTTTCCGTACTTTGGAGGCAGTTACGATTGAAAGCCTAGAAAAATCTCACCATAATGAGCCTTAATTCACTAGGGGTGGTTTGGTAAAGGCATCTTGAGGATTAGTTCTAGTATTTTCCATACTTTTTATTTGGATAGATTGAAATCCAAATCTTATTTATTTATATGATGGGATGGATTTCCCTATTACTCTTATTTGAGAGTTATTTTTTGTAACCTTTCTGATGACATCAATGATTTCTACATATTTTGTGTAGCATAATGCCTCCAAGAAGATGTGATAATCAGATCCAGGAGGAAGCTAATGATGAACCATAGTGATAAAATCCTCTTTTGGACCATAATCTAGTTAAAGTTATTGTGCGCAAGTTCCAGGCTCTGAGACAGACACCTACACCCATTCCCATTTAGGATCCATATGTAGAACCTTAAAGTGATGTTTTATAGAATCATGCTTAGGATTTACATCACCAATATAAACCAGAATTTGAAGGATCCAATGATCCTCAACTGACTAGGGATTGGTTGAGAGATATTGACCTTCTATTTGAGTTCTTGGAAATGCCACATGCAATTAAGGTGAAATTTTCCACCTTAGAGCTTGAGGGACCTAGAAGTAGACGATGGGATGTGATTATGATAGAGAATAAGAATGAGGGCTTCATGTGTACAAAATTTAAAGTTATTTTCACCTACCAGTTCTATCTAGAGTCGATGATAACTACAACAAATGGCATTTCTCGACGGTTTCAAAAACCGTCACTAAATGTTTTCGCCAAAAAAATTAGTGGCAGTTTTTAAGTGGAGGTTGTTAAAATCGCTGATAAATATTTTTTAAATAAATAAATATATATTTTTTTGATTTTTTTTCATAAAAAATATAATTTTTTGGCGGCGATTTCTTAACAATCTGCCGGGAAATAGCGGTGGTTTTAAAAAACCATATCCAAATTAAAGGATTTTTTTAAAAATATTTATTTATAATTTATGATTTATGATTTTTTATTTTTTATTTACTCTAATATATAGTTTATTATTTATAATTTTAATTAATTATAATGTGTTAATTAATAAATATTTATTATTATTAGTTAATAATAATTTGAAACTTAAAATAAATGTTTAATAAGTTGAAAATCAGACTTCAACATCAATTGAGCGTAACTTTTGATCCAAGAGTCTGTTTTAGCTCCATAACCAGTAAAATATAATCTTATGAAATGAACTAAAACCACATTATATTTAACTTTTGTAATAACTAAAAGAATAAATTTTATTATAGTTTCAAGAAAAGGAGGAAATATAACTTGAACTTCAAATGACCACAACTTTTGATCTGGGTGTTTGTTTGGGCTCTAACACATATCAAATCAAATCTTGTCACAATATCTACACCATGTTAACTAAGGTGACCATAGTCAATATTTTTTTGAGGTCACAATAGGCCCCAAAGTCCTCCAAAACTATGTTTTTAGTCTAAGTACCCTATTTTTTTAACATTAGATAGAATTATAGCCTCATTTAAGGGGATCTTTTTGCCCGTTCTCAATGGGGATTGAATTTATTCATAGCTATTACGTTCATAATAATAATATCTTTTTGGAATTTTATCATTTTTCACAATTTAGTTTTATTTGTAATTAAATATATGCATATTTTCATATATTTACTTATAATAAATCACTTGTAAAAATACATATTTACATAGAAATGTATTTCTAAACATATAAAGCATATGGAAATAAATGTTTTTTATTCAATTCATTGAAAATAAATAATTATCTATTTTATTTACCTTATAAAAATGCATTAATATATATATATATACCTATATAAGTAATGGTTATATATAAATATGTGTGTGTTAATAAAATTATCTTTATTTATGTGTATATTCTAATATATGTAAATAAATACATATATATGTGAGAATTTTTGTATATTTATATAAATTTGTAAATATTTATACGTATTTATGATTATATATTTTTATATCATATATGTGTATATATATATATCTTATTATTTACTTGTGTTTATATATATTTATGTAACATAAATATGTTTTTATATATATTTATGTAAATTTGGTTATAAGTATACATATTTATAGATATTTATATCAATTTATTATTATATTATTATATTACTTATTTAATTATTAATTATTAATTTATAATTTATAATTTATAATTTTAATATTTATTTATTTTTTATTGATTTATTTTTTTATTAATTTATAGTTAAATGACTATTTAATATTTAATTATTAATTATTATTTACTATTTATTTATTTATTATTTATTTAATATTTAATATTTAACATTTAATATATATTATCATTTATTATTAATTAGTTTTCATTAGCTATTTATTTATTTTTATTATTTATTGATTATTTATTTATTTAAAATTTATTTATTTAATATCTATTTTTTATTTATTTATTACATATTTTATATTTATTAAATATTTATTTATTTATTATTGACTATTTATTATCCATTTAATATTTATTTAATATTTATTATTTATGTATTATTTATTTATCAATTATTTATTGAGTTATTTATTTATGAATTATGAATTATGATTTTTTTCTTTATTATCATTTATTAATCATGTTCATTTATTATTATTAATTATTATTATTTTATTATTGTTATTTATTCTTTATTCATTTATTTATCATTTATTTAATATTTAATTTTTATTTATTTATTACATATTTATTATTTATTGAATAATTATTTATAATCTATTTATTATTTATCTATTATTTATTAATTTATTATTTATTTATTACTTATTTATTGTATGTTCATTATATATTCATTATTTATTAGTATTTATATCATTATTTGTTTTTTATTTGTATATGTATAAGTGTATTACATACTATTTCCTCACCAGATAAGGAGCTTATTAGAGTGGTAAAATCTTTATAGTATATCCAAGAGGCAAGTGGTTCAAATATATCCCAGTGTATATATTTTCCAGATATTTGCATGGAATGCATAGCAAGCATGGAAGATGCATGTTTGGTAGGATAAATAATAAGTAATAATAATAAATAAATAAATAATAAGTAATAATAATAAATAAATAAATAATAAGTAATAATAATAAATGAATAATAAATAAATAAATAAATAATAAGTATATAATAATAAGTAAATAAAAAATAATAAGTAAATAATAATAAATAAATAAATAAATAATAAATAATAATAAATAATAAATAATAAATAATAAATAATAAATAACAAATAAATAAATAATAAATAATAAATAATACATAAATAAATAAATAAATAATAAATAATAAATAAATAATAAATAAATAATAAAAAACAATAAATAAATAATAAATAAGGATAAATAAATAATAAATAATAATAATAAATAATGATAATAAATAATATTAATAAATAATAATAATAATAATAAGAATAATAATAATAATAATAATAAATAATAAGAATAAATAAATTAATTATGAAAATAAAAAAATTAAAAATAATAAATTATTTCTGAAAATAATTTAAAAAAAACACAAAAAAAACACAAAAAAACCACAAATAAATATTTAATGGTGGTTTAAACAGTCACCAAATGAAATACCGTGAAATAAAAAAGCATCGCCGAAAAAGCATTGGGAAATGATTCCTGACACGTAAATATGTGACGCTTTTAAAAAGTGCCGCACATCATTTAATGACGATTTAAACCACTATTAAATGCCAAAAAACCATTGGGAGATGCCATTTTTTGTAGTGGGTGTCGGCTAAGGCTATGGAGTTTTTCAAACTTGAGTATGCTGATAGGACCATAAAAGAATATGTAAATCACTTTGTTGTGCTTGCATAGTTTTCACCTAAGATTGTATCAAAAGAGAAGATGAAGACTTGACAGTTTGAGATGGGAGTCTGATCTGATATTTGTTCTTTGGTTTTCTTACTGAATCTTCCTTCTTATGTTGATGTGCTTGATAGAACGTTGATGGTTGAAATGAACCTGGCTGGTAAGTCAGGGTTGACAGGGGTTCCTTTTTCTCCCAGTGGCAGTTCTGTGAGCTCCCATAAAGGGAAGAGGAAGATTAATTATTCTCATGGTGGTTCTTGAAAACAAGGTTTTTCTAAACCCCTTATAGTACCTGGTAGAGGCCATTTGATTTGTTTTAAATATGGAAAACTTGGGCACTCAAAACGGGTTTGCACCGAGGGACCCAAAATTGTGGTTCCTATGGATGCTCATGTCAATTGCAGATGTTCTTCCATGTCTATTCTACTACACCTTGTCACATGGGATCATTAACGCCTACCAAAACTACTGTGAAATCAGATACTTGGCGATCAATGGGGTTCCAACCATATACATCCAGAACAAAGCTTCTTCATGCAGTGGAAGAGTCTCCAAAGGAAGCAAATATGGGTCCAATGACTGTGAGAGGTGCTATCACTATAGTTTTTTCAGTAGTGACTACTTTATTTGATATTAGTGTATCTTATTCATTTATTTCGACCTGTATTGTCAATCTACTAAATCTTCATACAGATCTTTTATCTTATATGATGGATATTACTACACCCCTCGAAACAAAGAGAGAGAAGGGTCTCCATTAC
Source organism: Viscum album (assembly GCA_963277665.1). Taxonomy (NCBI): domain Eukaryota; kingdom Viridiplantae; phylum Streptophyta; class Magnoliopsida; order Santalales; family Viscaceae; genus Viscum; species Viscum album. The sequence goes on along the minus strand of OY728135.1, from coordinate 88,092,473 downwards.
CCCACTTGTGTTTTCTCATTATCAAAGAATGATCTTGTTGGGATTTTTTGGTTCTCAACATGAAACCTCCTAAAGTCATATCCAGGATGGATTAGATTATTGCTAATAAATCCTGAATTGATTGTTATCTTCCACATGTTTTATTTACTATACCCGATGATGTGTGTCGTGTATTTCAAGGATAATGGGACCTGAGGTCGAGTAGAGCTTGAACTTATTATCTAGAGTTGGGGAAAGTAATATCAGTTTTTTCTTTTGATCTAGAGTGGGAATCTTTGAGCGGTGATCTCCCTCCAGTTTTGATCGAGTTTCCTGATGTTTTTCCTTCTGATTTTTTTTGGTTTGGAACTTGTAAGAAAGGTAGAGTTTTCTATCAATTTAGTATATGGTAATAAACCAATATTTATTCCTTCTTACTACATGGAACAAGCTAGAATGAAATACTTAAAGACTCAACTAGATGATATTTTAGAGAAAGTATTTATAATCCTGAGTGTATCACCTTGGGCAGTGCCAGTTCTCTTTTCTAAGAAAGATGATGGGTCACTTCACCTTTGCGTTGATTACTGTAAACTCAATCGATTTATAGTAAATAAAAAATATATGCTGCCTTGGATTGATTACCTATTTGACCAGTTAAAAGGGGAAAAGTGGTTTTCAAATATTTATCTATGATCTGGATATCATCATTTGAGAATAAAAGAAACTAACACTCAGAAAACTGACTTTGAGAGAAGGTACGACCATTATGAGTACCTTGCCATGCCATTTTTTCTAACCAATGCTCCTATAGTCTTTATGTATTTAAAGAATAGGATTTTCCATGAGTATCTTGATACATTTGTGGTGGTCTTTTTAGATGAAATCCTTGTTTAGTATAAGTTTGAGGAATATCATGTACGCTATCTAAGAGTAGTTCTGAAATTGTTGATAAATCACTAAAATTATACAAATATTTCAAAATGTGATTTATAGATTTGCGAAGTGAAGTTATTGGGACACATGGTGTTAGAACATGGTTTTTCAGTCGATCCTAAAAAGGTGAAATCTTTTATGACATGGGAACAACCATGATTTCTTTTAGATTAAGAGCTTCTTGGGTTTATCTGGGTATTATCGTTGGTTTTTAAAGGACTTCTCATAGTTGGATTCTCTGATGACTGATCTAAATCTAAAGGGAGTAAAGTTTTCTTGGGACAAGAAATGTCAGAATTACTTTGTTGAGCTGAAACATATTTTGAATACTATGTTGGTGTTGACACTTATAGAGGCCAAGCATGGATATGTGATGTTCTTTAATGTATCAAGTTTAGGTTTGGACTATATTCTTATAAAGGGTGATCATTTAATTACTAATTCATTGAGTAAGAAAATTCCAACCCATGTAATGAAAGACTCACTATAAGGGTGAAACTTGATGGATCTTTTTACACAGTTTCACATAGTAGTTCGGTAAATATGGTTCGAGGTTATCTTGGAAAGTGTTCAGTTGAACTTCGCTCTTCTCAAGATGATTCTTTAAGAAAAGCAACTTGATGATGAATTCTATGTCATTTGGGACTCTATTTATGGTGGGGATACTTTTTTTGAGTGTTCATTCTTCACGGAGGGTGTTCTATGTTTTCAGAACCAATTAGTTGTTCTGTTTTCTATGAGAAATCTATGATGGGGAATTACCATAATTTCATGTTTCCAGTTCACCCAGGAACCAAAAATATGTTTTTATGATATGATACATAGAGTCTTGTGTCCAGGTATGATACAAGAAATTTTTGACTCTATCTCTCATTATTATACTTTACCAAAAGTCAAGGATGATATCCATAGACCTTCAGGTTTTCTTCGGCCACTTCTAGTGCCGACTTTGAAGTGGGATAATATCTCTATGGACTTTGAGGTTAGGTTTGTGCATTTCTAAAGAAAGAATAATGAGATATGGGTTATGATAGATCGACTGAATAAATCATCTCAGTTTATACCCATTCATGATACAACAAAAGTTGAAGATATGGGAAATCTCTATGTGAAAGAGATTTTTCATTTTCATGTAGTTCCATCTACTATAGTCTCTGACGGGGATCCTCAGTTCACTTTTTGTTTTTGGAGAGGCTTTATGGAGGCACTAGCTACTCAAGTTCATTTGAGCATGACATACCATCCACGGTTAGATGTACATACAAAAAAATATATACAAATTCTTGAGGATATGATCCGCACATGCGTTTTCAAATTTGGTGGAGCTTGGAATGATCATTTAGGATTGGTTGAGTTTTCTTATAACAACGGTTACTAGTCTACAATCAGAATGTATCCTATTGAGACCTTGTATGGAAAACATTGTAAATATCTATTGTGTGAGTGGGAGATTGGTGAAAGTTACTTCCTTTGAACGATCTTGGTTCAAGAGATGAAAAAAATTCAGTCGATTCATTATATAATGTTGATGGAACATAACTGGTATAGGTCTTATATTGATTTTCATCGTATACTATTACATTTTTCAGTTCGTTACAAGGGTTTCTTAAATGTTTCACCCCATTTGGGTCATCAACGGCTTGGGAGGCAAGGGAAATATTCACCTAATTTTGTGGGACCTTTTGAGGTTGTTGAGAAGGTGGAGAAAGTGACTTACCATTTAGAAATTCCACCACAGAAGATGTCAATACATAACATGTTCCATGTATCTCAGTAATGAAAATATAATTATGATCCACCTCATGTTATGAGATGGAGTAACCTTGATGTCAATCCCAATTTATCCGTGACTAATAATCCATTCCGGATAGTTGATTCTAAAACCAATGTACTTTAGACGATGGCGATACCTTTAGTTTGAGTGCTACGGTAGCACAATTATGATAATCCTAAGACTCGGGAAATAGATACACTGATGAGAGAGAAGTTACCTCAACTTTTCGACATGTAAGCTTCTTAGCAGGATTTATAGGGAAAGAACGTTTCTTTGGTGGGGGAGGTTATAACAACATGTTACTTTTCAGGCACTCCTAAACCCCTCTTTTAATCATGATTTGGTTGAGTTTCATTTAGGGGTGCTTCAGGTGAATTTTCAAAAATTTTAAGGGCTATTATGCTATGCACGGTAGATTCATGGTTATTCCAAATAATATTCCATACTAGTGAAAAATATTCAAAACCAGGGAGTGAGGGTTTTTACAGTTAGTGCACGATATGAAAAACCATTCACCCACTAAGGAGAAATTGTGAAACCCCACCAGTAGGGGTGCACTATTTAAAAAACTGTTCGACCCTACCTAGCTAACCTTGCATGTGGGATTTATTTTATTTCAAAAATTATTTAAAAATTCATGAACAAATTTTTTTGACCACTGATCAACCCTTACTCAATATAGAATGATTTCTTTGGTCTTGGATGCTCTCAAGGGCCCATTTTAACTACTCCAAACCCTCTCAAAGAAATACCAAGGCTAAGAGATCTTCATTCATTCTCCTTTGGGTATGCAAATCTTTCCTCATTACTTCTCTCACACTCTATTATCATGTACTACTTAGGGTTTTTTAGATCTTTGTATTATTGGAGGATATAATCCCAGTTGCTTTAGATCTTTAATCTAGGTCTGATTCTCTAATATCCTTTTCCAAAGTTATTCATTGAAATTTCTCATTGTTGGAATTTTTATTCGTGATACCATGATCCGGAGGTTGGTGGTTCCATTTAAAATTCACAAATTGATTTAACCATTAATTTATTGATTTAAATTTAATTTCTTTCAATTAGTTTGTGAAAGACCCAATTTCGGTGAATTGGGGATTTGAATTTGATTTGGCCTGAAATTTGGGGGAAAACCCCAATTCCATTTAATTAGGGAGTGTTTGTGGAATTTGATAGAAAATTGGAAAATTAAATTATGGAATTTAAATTGTAAAATATATTTGTGAAATTTATTTCAAATTTTTATTTGAGAAAAATGGATTAAATTATTTTGATAGAAACCCATTGGATTTATCCTTAATAAAGGATTGATTTTACTAAAAACCGAATTTTGTTTTTAAATGAAAATTATTCAATTGAAATGAAAAAATGGTTTAATATTATTTTAATTTTTTTTAAAATAAATTGATCATTATTTATTTTTGTTTCAGCACACGAAATCCTAGGTAGTTAGTGTGTTATTAGGGAAAAAAAATCCTAGGATGGGAATTCCCTAGTAACAGATTGAAACTTTTCAACTCTAACATAAAATTATTGGAAGATATTATCCCCAGTGGGATGTTGGTTAGTATTATTTGGCCAGTGTGAGAGATATATGTGTTCACATTGCTATTATCATTATATGAGTGTGTGAGAATCCCATAACATGAAACTATCGTACATCTTGGTAGATGAATATTTTTCTCATTTTTTATTATTCTTATATATACACCATTGTTTGTAAAATGTTTTACACATGCTGTGTGTATTTATATAAACTATTTTATATAAAATATTTATTAAGCCATTATTTAGAACTATATTCCATTAAATTAAATGTAAAGCATAATTTGTTTTAAATATTATTTTTTAATGAAATTCCTATTTATTTAAAATTGAAAGCTTTATTTGGTTAATTAATTGTGGAATTGTTTTTATGGAATCCTTGGTGAGACCTTAATTGTATTTTATTTCACACCCTACTTGTGACTTTTGGAATTTATAGATTTCCTCCTGCCAAGATTGAGAAAGGGGAAAGCACCTCTTATAGGTGGTAGTTTCTTTTGATATTTGGTCTTTGAGATATTTTGTTCATTGGGACTTGGGTTGTTTATCCACTTTTTTAGTAATTTGTGGTTATATGTTGGGTTTGTATACTTGTTTGACTTCTAGTACAGTTTTTCCTAAGGAGTTTTCTTTTGTGCATACTGACTTGCATCTCTTCCTTATATTGTGCTTCTGAAAAAACAAATCCCACATTATCTTGTATGATTCCAGGTGCTAGTTTCCAACTAGTGGGGATCAGGAATGCCCTTTGTGTCATGTGGGGACCGAATTGGGTATATGGGTACCAAGGTATTGATCTGGTTTGTGACATATAGTGTTGTCGATGATTGAATAAAGACTAGTAAAAATAATAATAATAGCCTTATCCATGGATCTATTTCTAATATTGTTTTTTAAAATTATTGAAAACACTCTTGCATACAAATCTATTATGCATCCCAGATAGAGGTTCTTAGGATATCATTGACTAAAGACCATAAACCCTACAAAAAATTAATAAAATCAAGTTAATATTTAAATAATATTTATTTAGATATAATATAGTGATTGAACTTGTGATGATGAACATCTAAGGGAAATTGATCCCACAACACCCATGACCTAGAAATATTATTTCATAGAATTATACCCTCTAAGCCAACAATTATAAGAAAAAACCATAAAGAATGATAGATAATCAAAAAATTATTATATAAATAATAATTAAAATTTATTAAAATACATAATTGAACATACCAATACATGCATATATTGAAATCAAGAGACTAACACTACTTGGTAATAGGGAATCATATCATTGACTTGGTTAGATTGTGACCCTTCCAAGTTGATAGTGCAATGAAAACATCTTGTGGGTTGGATGAAGGGTCATAAAGATCATCATTGAGAAGAATAACATCCTAATGGGAATGAAATAGTTCATAGATATCTTCTCGATCCATTTCAAGAAAACAAATAATTCCACCTATAAATAATTATTATTATAGTTATCAAATATAAAATTCACATAAATTTACATATGATAATGTAATATGTCATACTTTATCATCATCTTCTTAATCATTGGTTTCAATGAAATTGTATTCCTACTCATTATCATCAATTTCAATTATCATGAAATGAAACCCTATAACTTGTTAGAGTTTTGTCCCTATCAATTTTTATTTAAAAATCAAATAATCATGAAGATATAAGAAATTAAATTAAAGAACACATGATTTACAAGGTTTTCCTCCAATGTGGGTGATTATATCCTTTCCATATAAACTTTTATTGGTCCATGGGATTTAATATAATAGAACAGTGAATATAATATCCAACTCCTGTTAAACTTATTTTATCTACTAATATGTATGATTATAGCATCTCTCTTCAATTACAAAGATTATACTGAATCCTTTCAGTTAAAAAAAGTTTCATTATTAAATCAATCCATAATAAGATAATAAACTTTATAAAATAGATCCCAATAATATCATTCAGAAATTTACCTTCTGATTTTATATATACAGTAAGAGTTCATCCATTGAACCCTTCCTTCATCAGGTATACTCTGTTTGGTTTTCCTCCCATACTACACCTCTGTTATCCATTATTTTTAGTGAAAAAACCATTACACTTAATATCTAGTTTAGAAACTTTATTTTATGATATATTTATCTGATAATATTATTGATGTCTCTATCTGATATCTCAGATCAATAACTATATTTGGTATAACATCACACTACACCTCTCTCTGGTGTTCTTCAACATCAACCAAATTTCATCCTTTTTGGAAACTCACCTTTCGGGAAACTTTGGATTTGGGTGGTTCATCCGATATCACCATCCGATACATTTTTTATAGCAATTTAAATTTCTTACTTGGGTGAATATCATACACAACAATACTATACTTTCACCCCCTTTTATAACTGCACTCGTAGGAGAATATGCAGGAAGTCAATTTCATTTTACCACTCAATGAAAACTCAATTTTCAAATCTCCCACTCATTTTAAATACTCTGGATACCTCTCAATCATTCTATAATCTTCTTAAAAATACTTTAATCATCTTGAAATACTCTATAATCCACAATATTCTTCAAACATTATTATCCTTTGTGTTAAGGAACATCTACAGACTTCTTTATCTTATCTAGATAATTTTTTTTGAAATCTAAATTTAGCATCATCATACTAATATTATTTACAAAAGTTTTTAAAGATTTTTAGAGCTTTATCTGGTGAGTGTTTGTCTGATTAATTTATAATGACTTCTTAATCTCAATAAACTATCCACTAATCCACTAAATTTTTAGACTAACTGACCCTGTCTGGTGAAATCAAATTCTCTTCAACCAATGCTATACAAATGATTTCTCTAACTGATGTACAAAAATTAGTTCATTAGACTTTGGTTTCCTGATGATTCAAACTCATTTTATCTAGTCCATCTAGTGTTATTTCAAAATTAATATAATTACAAAACTTAGCCTGATGAAACTTTATAGAATCATCTGGATGATGAAATCAATTTAAAGATATGTACAAAGACACCTTATGTTGGAGGGACTTTATATTTTTCTTTCCAAAACATAGTATGATGGTTCTTTTTCCAATACACTCGAATTGATACCTTCATTTAGAAACATCCTCCAGTCTCATGGAACTATATATGTTTCTCTCTCTTATATCATAAGGGTCCTTTTATATCGTATAAGAGAAGTTCCACTCATGACATTAAAATTCATAGAGCGTGTAACAAAATATTTTCATATTGAAATTCCAAAAACTATCTATCCATTAGACTCTTATACCTTTATCCAATAAACTCAAGCCTTTTAATAACATTATTTCAACTTCTAAAGACTTATTTAACAGAATAATTTCCCTCTTTTTTGGGTTATAGTATCCTACTCCATTTGGTATTACAAATTCAAATTTTTACTACAACTTGAACATCAATATTTTTGTGGATTTATACATCTTCCCATTTTATACTTCTAAAACTTTGTATATAATCACCAGTGTGGACATCATGAAATCCTACAATAGATAATAACTGCCCTAGTTCATCTGAAATCATTTTGGTACTTCTCCAACCTCAAACATCTTATTTATTTTAGTCCAATATAATATTTCTATTAATCTATATCTGGTGATCCGCGTCTAATGATATGCATCAAATGTAATTATTTTACTTCTATACATTTTTATAACTTCAACTTGAATCATGTTTTTCTTTAAGATGTTAGGAAATTTAAGAATGGATTAACATCATTTGACTTGTGGAACGTTTCCTAAAATAATTAAGGAATATTACTAAACTCATATTGAAACTCATTAGGAAAGTTTCCTAACATTCATAAGGAATTTTTTTAATAGATTTAAGAACTATATATCAACTATTTAAAAAAAATATTCACTACAAGATAGGTCTTTAAAAAAATAAAAAACTTGTTAAAAAAACATCCAAATGGATCTTCAATATCCCCCTTTTGTTTTTAGGGAAAATTCATAAAAACATTTAACATTTTTTTTAAAACCACTCTTTTTTTTAAATTTTCTCAACTTTTTTTCAAACCATATACTTTATTATATATAATTTTCTGACACCACATTGCTCACTAATGAAACATTTTTAAAATAATTCCTTCCCTCATAAATAAGAAATTTTTTTCCATGATAATATAAACTCCCACTCAATTTTATCTTCTCCTTTAATGATAAAAAATATTTATATTAATAACATAAATATTTGTACACCTTCTTAAAAAGTTTTAATTACTCTCCCCCTTTGAAAACATAATCCAAAGTAAGGTGGGGGAGATAACTTATAATCATTAACAAGTCATTGGTAGAGTTTGAACATATAATTAGAACCTAAAATATTTAAATCCTTCTCCGAGAATAACATTGGTGAAAAAGTCAACAATTTTGTACTTAATTGAAATATAATCATATAAAACTTCTCCACATGTAACTTTACCCTTTATGAAATGATACTTAATATCAGTTTTCATTGATCTAGAATATTGTATATAATATTTTGAAATATAATTTTCACTTTTATTATCACAAACAATATTTACTAGTTTTCAAACATTCATTCTTGAATATTCTAGTTTAACTTTCTTCCATATCATTTGTGTATAGTAATAAGTGGAAAAAACATATTCTTCTTCCGTTGTACTCAATGTGACAAAACTTTGTTTCTTACTATGGTAGCTTAAATAAATAAATACAAATAATTTAGCTCCTCTTGATGTTGAATTTCAATAATTAAAATATCCAACCCAATATGCATTAGTGTATCCAATAAAGTTGATGTCACAACTTCTTTTATACCACATTCCATAATAAGATATTCCTATAACACACCTGAGTATTCTTCTAGATGTAAGAATGAATGATTTCTTTGGATCACTTTTATATCTTGCACATAATGTAAAATATAAAAAATGTATATACATGAATATATAAGTTAGAGTAAGCATATATCAACTTTTGGAAGTCTTTAGATTCAAATTTTTCCTAGCCTCATATTTACTCAAATTTAAATCAACAGATACAGGTGTAGAATTTTATTTTGATTATACTATTCTAAGAATCTATAACAACTATTTTCCATACATTTCATGCGATAAAAATATATATATTTCCTTTAATTGAAATTTTAATACCATAAAGAAGGTTAACTTTTTGAACATAGATATAACAAAGTTTTTCTCTATTTATTCAACAAATTATTTATAAATTTTTTCCTATCCCCTTATAAAATCATTTCATAAAGATAAATAATAAAAATCAGGGTACCAAAGTTGATATCATTCACATATATGTTGATGTTATATTTTCCTTTAGAAAAGTTTAACTACTTCAATAAACTATTATGTTTTGAGTTCGGGGTACGAGGAGCTTATTTTAATCTATAAAAACATTTCTTCAATATACAGAACATGGTCCTGTCATTATCAAGTAAGAAATCACTAGGTTTCTTAATGTAAACTTCTTATTCAATTTATCCATTAAAAAATTCTTGATTGAAATCCATATGTTAGAATTTATAAAAATGATATAAAGGGACTATCAAGAACATTCATATCATTTCATGTCTCAAAATATGGGAAAAACATTCTTCATAGACAACACCATCCACCTATGATTAACCTTTATAAATAAGTCATTCTTTTAATGTTTAAATTTATCCATTTTAATGATGATTTTTTCTAAAAACCCACTTTTTTCCTACAACATTAATTCCCATGGGACATGGAACAAGTTCCCATGTGTCATTTTTATCAATCAGATATAACCATTTATTCATCACTTATTCCCAATATTTATTTTCAACCACCGATGAAGCTAATTGTGGTTACAACTATGAGATAACTGATGTATTATTCTCTAATATTAGTTTTCTTCTCACTTGGACTGGAGCATTACAACTTTAAATGATGTGGTTAGATTCAACATGTTTTTTTAAAGTTAAATTTTTTAGGGATTTTCCTCTGGTCTCACTTTATTCATCATAAGATTCATATGAATAATCTTGTGAAAGTTTTATCTTGTACACATCATTCCTTTAATTATCTTCATTCGAAATCATTAATCTAACTTTAGTAACATCTTATAAAACTTTTGTTGAGGAGGTTGGATTCTCAAGAACTTTCAAATCCTAGAAACCAACTAATTTATGAAGTTATTTATTATAACATTTGTAACTTATTACTTCTAGTGAGAAACCCATGATAAATCCTTCCTATTCCTTCTCTTCAAACTTTACAAGATCCATATTTTTTATCTTTAATAAGTAAGGACTCCTAAAAACCATGAAGTATTTCACTAAAAGATTTTTCTTATACCAAAAAACATAATGGATCATTTTAGATTTTGGATATAACAAACATATGTTATGTATATGAATAATAATACTAATATATTCTCTAAAAAAATATATAAATTTTATATTCAATTAGCATAATTATTCTCATTTCAACTAAACCTATATTTTTCTTTTCTGCTATAAAATTTTATTGAGGTGTCTATGTACCAGTGTATTGACTTTTGATTCGACATTTCTTTATATGGGATTTGAAATGATTTCTTGTATACTCATTTCCATTTTTTTTCATAGATTTATTATATAAAAATCCATATCTTTTTAAAATTTTTATATGACACATTTAAACATCTCTGAAACCTCTAATTTATGTTTCATGAAAATTAGATGGATAATCTAAGTGAATTTCATCAATGAAATTAATAACGTAAAAATTAACTTTTATTGATTGATGATTCATTGGACCAAAAATATCATATTTAATGAGATAAGAGGTCTGGTGGATTGTATTTAAACTTTCCTATATTTTTTACAAACCATATTACCTTTCAAAAATGTTGTAAAAAAATAATCTTTCCTTTTCAATGGTGGTAAGTTTATTACAACATTTAATTTAGAAATAATGCTCCTTATTTTTGCACCAGAGTTCTCAAGTATTTAATTCCATAAATTATTTTATTCCTTAGTACTTAAGTAACTTGAGTTAAAAAGATATCCAATCTAGAAATGGTTTTTGTTGGTTATTTCTCCCTTAGTAAATACTTTCCAATATTTTAAGATTATGAAAATACAAGAATATTTCATAAAGATAACTTACTTACCATCATCATAAAACTGGATAACACATAATATGTTTTATTTTAGATGATTAATATACAAAATGTCATTTGATTTTATTTATGAGCTTCAACATCAGTAGTTGTTTTACCATTGATTTTTAAGGAAAAATCATTTCTAAATTTTACCCCTTCTCCTTAATAATCTTCAATATCCATTAAGATAATTATATCACCTATTATGATTGAGGAACATACACTATCAAGAATACATGGTTTGTTATTTTTTTCGAGCTGTTAGAGATATATCAACAATAAAATTTCTTTCCTCAAATTTATTATTTCTAGCATCCTTTTATTTTATAGTGTAAGAAACTTATATCAGAAGAGTTTTCATTCACTCCTAAAAAAAGTGACTTGGTTGGTCACATAATACACATAATTCCTATATTAAATAAATTTGGTTTTTCATTGAATAGATTTTAGTAAGTAATTATTTTACCTTTATTTATTCATAGATCTTGTGAAGTTAATCTATTTTTTCCACATTTTCTCCCTGTTAGTTTATGACTATTTCCAGGGAGATAAATGTTATTCCGACAATTATATACCTGTGACCATATATCCCACAACATTAAAAATATCCAATAAATCTTGATATTTTGTAAAAATAGGCTCCTTACCCATATAAAGTTTGTTTAGGTTGAACATAATTTTCATCACCTTATTTACTCAAGTATGTGGAACCCTATTCATTGAGTTTCTTCACAAATTCTATATATGTGATATATTTCTCACATCCTATCTCAATCCATATTTTCCCAACATTGTTTCTAACACCGCAGGGTTAGAAAAATTAGATGAACTCTTATATTTAGTGGGTATAGATTTCACCTGATATTGGGAATGTGTTTTCTCAACAGCTTGATATGCTTATACCTTTTCCTAATAATCCTTATTGAAATTTTCCTCCATCTTACTTAAGGTACTTTCTCACCCTCCCTATTTAACATTATCATTTCTTTCTTGAGTTTTTTGTTTTTCTAAATACATGAAACATGTTTTGATATCAACTGATATTATCTATAAGTATCTTTAGTTTCTTCTTCTTATTCACTATTTTTGGGATCCTCATTTCTCTCAAAATTTTCAAAAATGTTTTAAACTTCTCTAGATTTTAATCTCATTAAGAACTATTTTTAGTATAACTGTATTCAAATTTATTACTCAACATACTTATTCTATTATTTCTCGTGAAAAATTTTCTTACTTATAATGGTTTTTTATCTTATATAGAAGTATTTCTCCACTTTTTCCAAAAATTATTTTATTTATAATCATTATCAAATTATCAAAATTTCTTTTTTCAAAATTTATTAAAAAAATTTATTTACCTCCACACTTAAAAACTTTATATGGGGGTTTTCATTTAATCCTTACTATACCTTTCTTGAAAGTATTAGAGATAAGAGACATGATAATTTTATTTTCTTCAACATCAAATTCCTTATCTTCTGAATCACTGAGGTGCATTGTCTTATGTTCAGATTCAAGAGTCTTCATGGATTCAAAATACATTTCATCATTGATCTTATTTTTGAATCTTGAATATTTTCCCATATCATATGAAATAAGAAGGTTATGTAATTTTATAAGAGATAAATCATATTCATCTACTAAGGAATTATTTTTTAAATCAAACCTATCTTGAAAGTTTCTCTTGAGTTTCTTAACAATGGAAGAATCTTCCAAGGAATATCCGAATCCTACGATGTTATAAAAAATTCCATTTACTCTAGTAAAGTAGTCATCAATAGTTTCTTTATATATCATTTTTATATGTGTGAACTTACTTCACCATATTTTAATATTTTATTTTATTACTTTTAAATTTCTCTTGAATATAATTTTTAATTTTTAGAAAGTTTCATTAGCTATCTTAAGACCCATGACCATCATAATTTTTTTCTAGAAAAAAGTTAGAATAAATTTTGTATCTTTACTATATACCTCAATATTTATTTTATCAATTAATGTTATAGGAGTATATTTATTGATGGGTGTAAACAAAAATATAATTGTATCAATTACCTTCAAAAAAAGAGAAAAAATATTGGGTATTAATCTATTTTTAAAACTATGATAATTTTTACATAGACGTTAGGAATATATCTATTATTCACTAAGTTAATATTTTCCATTGTAAGTATTTAATAGGTTAGAACATTGTTATGATACCACTTGACTATCTTTAGGATAATGAGAACCACTAAGAATGGGGTAAATCAGTGGAAATATTTTATAATATAAATTTTCTTCAAATTAACCCAAATATCTTGTTAGATATTTATCTTTTTTAATATTTATATGAAAATCATGAAAATATAGGAAAGTAAATCAAGTATCAAAAGATTTAAATGGTTCTCCCTCAGTGTGGGTGACTACATTATTTCCCTAGAAACTATAATTGGTCTATGAAATTCACTATAATAGAAAAGTGAATAGAATAATACAACTCTCTTTATACCCTTTTAATCTTAGTTATAAATAATATACTAACCCCCATCCGTTAAAAAAGTTTTCTTATAAAACATATCCATAATAAGATAAAAAACTTTATAAAACATCTCCCCAAAATATCATCTAGAAATTTATCATCTGATTTTATTCATCTAGAAATAGTTCTTCCAATGAACCCTTCATCAATCCAACATTCTTGATATGATGCACCTCACTTATTTCTTTTCTAATATATGTTTTTTATAAGAAAAAAATAATTACACTTAATAACCTACCCAAAAAATCTATCAGATACTATCTCTATCTGGTACCCTAACTAATGTCTTTATCTAGTATCTCTGATTAGATACTATATTTGGCATCACTTCTCACTATTCCTATATCTAGTTTTCTTCAACTTCAAAAAAATCTCAACCTAGTTGGAAAATTTCCTTTCTTGCAACTTTGTTTTTTAGCTCTTCATATGGTATTTTCATATGACGCATTTACTGTAGTATTTCAAATAAATGACTCACATGAATAGTAAACACAATTGTAATGTACTTGAACCCCCTTTTATAGTTGTACTTGTAGGATAATAGGTAGGAATACAATTTCATTTTCTTTCTAAAAAAACTCAAAATTCAAATCTCCTTCTCATTTGAATTTTTTTTGCACCTATGCAACATTCTAGAGTCTTTATAAATATATTTGAAGCTTCTTAAAAGAATCCTTCACCAAATATCGTATTCAAAAAAACCTAACCTCAGTGTGAAGGAGCTTATAAAAACATACTTATCTTAATGAGATAAAAAAGTGAAAGATCATTTTATCATCATCATATTAATGGTATTTACAAATATTTACAAATATTCATGAAAATTCATTTGGTGAGTATTTTTTTAATGAATTCATAATAAATTTTCTATATGGATCTACACTCCACTTATCCAATAAATGATTTGAACAAATTACTATGTATGGTGAGATAATCTTCTCATCTAGTTGTGCTCTATGAATTATACCTTTTACTGATGTACTCACATTAGTTCCTATGAATTTTTCTATGCGATGAGTTGAACTCATTTCGTCCTTCATATCCTGCCTAAGCTTAAACATCATATGATTGAAATAATCATCCCAGATAATCTTCATGGAATCGTCTATGTGATGAAATATTTTTAATGATCTATACAAACATAATTTATCTTGGAGGGACTTTATCTTCATCAATCCAAAACTCAGTCTGATGGTTCCTCATTTGATACACTCAGAATGATACCATTATTCAGTAGGATAATATAGAATTAGTTTTTTTATGAATGAGTCACTCACCCATTACGTAAGGATCCTTTGATAATGTGTAAAGGTACCACCACTCATGGATTCAAACATCAAGGAGTGTGTAACATAAAACTTTTAACTAGAAATTCATAAAAACTGTTTGTATAATAAAATATTCTACATTTATCTAGTAAACTCAATCCTTTTACTGATCGATAAAATTATTATAACTTCTAAATTCATCTATCAAAAAATTATTTTCCCTATTGTATGGTTAAAATATCTTACTCAATCCAGTATTACATCGTCAACGTTGAAATGTTTCTCAAACATAAATCCTTTTATGGATTTTTACATCTCCCCCCTTTGGACATATTACACTTTGTATAAACTCACATGTGAGGACTTCATGAAAACCTCATACTTGTAAAAAACACTATGGTATTTCTGAAAACATTTTAGTACTCCTCCAACCTCAGAAATATGCTTCATTTCTATTTAATCACATCTATTCAGTGATTTGCATTTGGTTACTTGTGTATGGGGATCAGTATCCAGTGCAATTATGGTACTTATCTCCCTTTATACAACATCAACATGAACCATTAGTTTCTTCATGATATTGGAAACTTTAAGATTAAATTAGAATCATTTTAATTAAAGAGTGTTTCCTAATAGAGTTAAAGAAAATTTCTAACCTCCAATAGAAATTCATTAAGAAATTCTCCCAAGCATCATAAGGAAAACATTTTTAACAACATTAACTACTATTTCTCATATGTTTAATAAAAACTTTCTTAGTAATATATATTGGAAAAAAAACTTGTTATAAAAATATTACAAAGGATCTTTGACTAGTTAGTTAAATATCTCAAATAAGAATAATAATTTATATAATTAACTTAATGTTCCTAGTGTGGAAGACTAAATGGATTATTTTTAATAATAATGCTTCTATATTTAAAGTGGGAAGACTTGAAATGCATCTTCGCTCTTTACCAGTATCCTTCCGCGATGCCTTTAAAGGATCAGATCTTAGTAGCATGAAGGATTGCAAGCAACCACTCTTTATAAAGCTTGAAGATGGTGTCTATTTAGTTGAAGTAGATCCGGAAGCCCTGAAACAAAGGGAGAATCTGTGAAAATAATCGGTTCTTGGCCGAGTCTCATACAACACAGGTGACCGGCCTTGGCCTCTCTTCGAGCTTAAGAACAAGATTGCTCACTGCTGGGGTTCATCGAAATGGAAGATGGTTCCCATTGGTAAAGGTTACTATCACATCCTCTTCAGCACTCAAGGTGAGCTTGATCAGGTATAGAAACTCAGTAATTTGCAGATCAAACCGGGCTTTCATAGAATGTTAGACTAGGATGCTTCTTTTAACCCATACACACAAAAAAATTATATGCCACATGTTTGGGTTAGAATACATGGACTCAATTGGTTTTACTGGCACCCGAAGATCCTGAATGACATTTCTTCCTGCATAGGGTCCCCAATTAAGATTGATCATAGAATTTTGAATGGAGATCTTGGCCTCTATTCTAGAATAATGGTGGAAGTTAATATGGCTAGTGAACTCCCAACTAATATAGGCTTCAATGCTCCTGACAATAGAATTGAACTTAGCATTGAATATGAAAAAAACCACCCTTTTGTGAAGTATGCAAATTGATTGGACACAACTTTGATAATTGTAGGGTGGTTCAGAAAAAATGGACCACACAACTGTTAATGAATGGTAGGAAGTTAAACATTCTAAAAAAGGGAAGAAAATCATAGACAAATCTAGGCTTCCTGAGAAAAAACAAGACATTTGGGTTAAAAAATCCAATGTCCTTACAACCTTAGATGGTAAATCTTTGAGATATTTGGTTGAGGAGGAAGTGGACAGTAAAATGGAAGATAACACTGCTATTGGATTACAAAAAATAGTGGCTAAAAGAGATGTTAATAACCCTAACATGAAGAATCCCAACACTATTTCCAATTCAGAAAATATTGCTTCTATTTCTGGTACATCTACTTCGAATGAGATTGCTTGTAGGGACTTGGAGACCTCAGTGCCTTCAGTGCTGAATGGTTCCTCTGATGTTTCTAATAATAAACAAAGTGGCATGGAAAAGGTTTCAGACCCAGGTATTTCTGTTCTTCACACTTCTAATGTTAAATCCTGTCCTCCTGTTTCTGAAAATTCTATACTAGGGACTTATGCTCCTAATATTGATATCACTGCTACTACTATTGCACATAGTATCACACACAAGTCTGTTTCTGCCCCTATTCCTTATACTGAGTCTGTTTCTGTTAACAGAGGAGTGTCCAACCCTCCTGTTGAAATACAGAACTCAATTGTGTTACAACATCAAAAATATGCTAATATGAATACTATTCCTACTTCTATAACCGTTGTTCGTGATGATACTACTAACATTGTTAATACTTTTATGTCACACAACATCTCACACACTCCTCCTGTTGTTTCTGTACTACAACCTGAGTCTTCTCAAGCTCATGCATCCTGTTTGGACAACATGCTGGTTTCCAGCCCCTCTGTTGACAAAAAAATAAATCTTAAATGTCTCAGCCTCACCCTACTATTTCTATTCCCATTTTTGATCCCTTGAAACCTGAGGATATCACTGTCATTCTGCCCAAAAATGATGTGAAATCCTCAGCTAATCCTGAACCTGTCCAGACAGTAGCTGTAAATTGTCACCCCTCTGCTCAAGTTGCTGTTTTGGTCCATAACCAGAGCAGTTCTTCTATAGATTCTCCTACTACTATGTCTAATCCAGATCAATGTTCACCAGATTCTAAACTTACTCTGGTTGGATTAGAGATAAATCCTTCAATAGAACAGAACACTGCTCATGGAGCTGTGAGAGATATTTCTATGGACAGTACTATCTGTACTCCAATTCCTTATCATATTACAAATTCTGATTTGAAAACAAATGCTCTTAAAAATTCTGAAACTTATGAGAGAAAACAAAAACCTGCTTCCTACCCTATGGTCACACGATCTAAATGGAAGAAGGGTTCTGGAAAACCAAAAAAAAAAGAATGGTTCTAACCCAAAACACAAATAAATATGAATCTTATATATTGGAATTGTCAGGTTGTGGATAAAAATGATACCTCCACAACACTTATGAGGTTTTTAAACACTTATAAGCCCCATCTCTTTGCCATTTCAGAACCTAAAGTAAATTTTAATACAAACTTCATGAGATTTGGCTCTCTTAATTACAGTTTTCTATGCTCTTGTAAAAATAGTCCTCAGATTGATTCCATGTAGATCTTTTTTCATAATTCCCTTCACAATATCAACATCTTTAGAATTTATGAACAACAAATCACCTATGATTTCTCGTGGAATGGAAGGCATACGTTTTGCACTATGGTTTATTCCAAGAATAAATATCAAGATAGAAGAGTTCTATGGCATGAACTTCTTGACTTATCCAATGCTATTAAATAACCTTGGGTAGTTATGGGTGACTTCAATGCCATTCTTAGCTCTCTTGAAAACATTGGCCCCTCGTATCTTTCAATATACTCTAGGGAATTTAGGTCTACAATTAAAAATTGTAGCCTATTTGAAATCTCCCTTGTTGGTGTTAAATATACTTGGTACAGAAAAAAATACAACAAAAATGTTTCCAGTAAGCTTGACAGGGATTTCGTTAACATGAAGGCTCTTGATAACTGGGATAAAATATCCAGTGTAACTCTACCTAGACTCAACTCCGATCATCATCCCATCCTTGTTAGCTTCCTTATGAATGATCAAAAGCCTATTATTCCCTTAAAATTTAATAATGCTTGGTCCTCAAATCCGGACTGTGTCACTTTCATTTTTAACACTTGGAATTCTATGAATCATCATAATGATTCCTTTTCCTGTATGCACAAATTGAAAATTCTTAAACAGGCTCTTAAAGGTTGGTGTAAAACTACAAACTCGAAAATAGATCTTGATATCTCCTATATTGAAAATGAACTTAACAGGGTTCAAAATCAAAATACCAATTCATATTTCAATATGGATCCTCAATTGGAAGCAAATATTTCCCTCAAACTTAACTCCTTGCTCACATTTAAGGATAATATTCGTAAGCAAATGTTTAGGACTAAATGTCTTACAGATGGAGATCGTAATACTAAATTTTACAATTGGCTTCAAAGAATCAGAAAGGTCAATCGCCCTCTTTCTAAGCTTATCCATAATGACTCAATCATTGATTCAGAAGAGGCCATTACGGACCTTGTTACCTCATAATTTTACAATATCTTTAATGACTCAGGTATTAATACTGATCTTAAACCTGATATCATTCCCTTAATGGTGGATGAAAGAGACAATGAGACGCTTTTAAGCATTCCACTCGATCATGAAATTAAAGACACTATCTTTGGACTTAATCTAGACAGTGCACCTGGTCTGTATGGGTTCAATAATGGTTTCGTTCAAAAGCATTGGGATATTATCCACAATGATGTTTGTAAACTTGTCAGGACATTTTTTATTCATGGATATTTACCTCATGGAATCAATGCTCAATTTTTAACCTTAATTCCCAAGGTTGAAAATTCCTCTGAGATCCATCAATTTAGACCGATTTCCCTGATTAACACTCTTTATAAGATTATTACCAAAATTATTGTGAATAGACTTTCTCCTATTTGCAATAAAATTGTTTCTTGGAATTAATTTGGCTTGATTAAAGGTAGGACCATTCAAGATTGTATTTTTCTTGCCTCCAAATGTACTAACAGTTTAAATAAAAACACTAGAGGAGGATATATGGCTATCAAATTAGATATCAGAAAGGATTTTTACACCATAGACTGGAATTTTATTTTCAAAGTCTTAAAAAACTTTGGGTTTAATGATACCTTTATTGGAATAATTAAGACTTTATTTCATTCAGCTTTCATCTCTACTCTGATTAATGGCACTCCTAGAGGTTTTTTTAAATGCTATAAAGGTGTTAGACAGGGATATCCCCTTTCTTCCATCCTTTTTGTTATTGCTGAGGATTACCTAAGTAATATCCTCAGCAATCTGGTTGATCAAAGTAAGCTTAACCCTATTCAAGTTTCCAGAAACTTAAATGCCCCTACTCATCTTTTATACGCTAATGATATTATTCTGTTTCTTAAATGGATCAAAAAAATATTCAAGTTTTCAAGCAAGACATAACCCAATATGAGGAAGTTTCTGGTCAAGATATCTCCTGGAATAAATCATATATTTTTTTGGTAAGAACTTTCCTGTTAGAAGAAAATCTACCATTAACACTTATCTTGGTATCAAAGAAGGTCTCTTACCTTTCACTTATTTAGGTGTTCCTATCTTTTGGGGTAGACCCAAATTTAGACACTTTTCTAATATCATAGATCAAATTATTAACCAACTCTCCAATTGGAAGGGAAAATCCCTATCCATAGCTGGGCGAATATGTTTGGTCAAATCCACCATTGTTTCTAAAATGGTCTACTCCCTTATGAATTATAAATGGCCTATAGGCATCTTCAAAAAAATTAATACTTACATTAAAAACTTCATTTGGAAAGGAAGTATTTTGGAAAAGAATCTTGTCACCATTACTTGGAATTCTTGTTGTAAACCTCTTGATAAAGGTGGCATTGGCATAAAATATCTAAAGTTGTTCAATAGCGCTCTACAGGCCCATCTAACTTGGCGTATTATTAATTCTACTTCTAAAGCTTATGATTTTTTGAACCATATATTTCTTCATAAACTTTTAAAGGGGAATTTTAATTTCATTAACTCTTCAATCTGGCCATCTATTAGAGACTCATACCATAAGATCATGGAAAATTCTAGATGGATGGTCAGTGCTGATTCTTCCATTAATATTTGGTGTGGAAAATGGCGTGGTAACCCCCTGATCTCACTATTACCACCCAATGTTATTCCTGATGATACTAGTCAGTCTATAAAGGATGTCTTATAATTACATAGACATGAACTCCCTGATTATATTGTGCAGATTATTGATAATCATTCCTTTTCTTCTGATGGGGACTTCCTTGTTTGGGAACCTGCTCCAAATGGAATTCTAGACTCTAAAAACTTTTATAAGCATAACTTTTCTAATGATGAATCTAATTATCTATGGGTGAGTCATTTTAATAAAACTTGGATTAAACCTTCTAGGATCACCCTTATTTGGCACATCACACATAATAGATTGGCTACTGAAATTACTCTGCAAAATTTCAGCATTCAACTTTGTTCTAAATGTCGCTTGTGTAATCAACACAGGGAAGGCACTAATCATCTTTTTCTATCTTGTGTGATGGCCTCTGCATTATAGAATTATGTTTTTGAATTATTCAATTGCAGATGAATCTTAACTGACTCTATTTATTTGTTTTTAAAAAATTTTATTAGCCATGAAGCTTCTTTACAGGTTAAAAATATATTTCTTGCGGCAGTGGTGGAACTCCTGCATGAGATCTGGTACGTTATAAATGATCTTATTCATAATAATCACCCATTTAGTCTCAATGCAGGAAAATATCGGATTCTTATTGCAATTCATGAAGCCGCCTCAATTCAAAAAGACTGTTGCAACAACTCAGTTGGTGACTTTGAGATCCTTCATCATCTCCGGGTTCTTGGAATCTACCCTACACCCAAACGCTCCTTTGAAGTATTCTGGAAATCACCGATGCCGGGATGGATCAAAGTGAACGTTGATGGAGCTTCTAAAGGCAATCCATGCCCTTCCAGTTGTGGTGCTATCTTCAGAGACTCAGTTGGCCAGTGTCAGGTTTGCTTCTATGTTGGATATGGTCACTCTTCATCTCTGGAGGCAGAAATGTTTGGATTCATTCACGCTGTTGAGTTTGTGCTTCAAAAAGGATGGAGAAAGCTTTGGATTTAAAGCGATTCTACCACCATCATTCATGCCATCTGGAATGGCATCATTCATCTGGCCTGGCCGCTCACTACACGTTGGATGAATTTCTTGAAGACGCTCCATGGGATTGATTACATTGCTACTCATGCCTACCATGAAGTGAATGTCGTTGCTGATTCTCTTGCTAACAAAGGAGTTCATCAGAGCATGACTTGGCTAGACACTCTGCCAGCTGATTTATCTTATCTTTTCGATAGAGATTGTAAAAAATCCCATCTTTCCGACTCTTGTAACCTTTTTAATTAATAAATTGTGCTTTGGTATTTTAAAAAAAAATCTCTAAAAGTTAACCTCACTTTCATTATGATGGGATCCTTCCAAAAAAACACAAGGTTTCATTATTTTTTTGATTTACCATTTGTGTTTATATGAAATCGAAATCTATTAAACATATATGCATTATAATAATTAACCAATATTGATGTTGGGTTACTCAGAGAACATAATCAACTATCATTTTTATTTCTATTTTTTAATACCTAGAAAAATAGGAAATTATATATACATATATAATAACAAATTGATTCAATATGTTCAACCATAACTAATGTAATTTTACCACATTTGATAATGGGAGGAAACATTATATTGTCAGAATTATTTAAGAGAATCTAGTGTAATCTATGTGTATTTTTTCTAACATAATAATCATAAAATCTTCCAAATAATTAATATAAATTTAATCTAAAATATTAAAAATATAGTTAAAAGTTTTAATTACGGAACAAATCATATCATTTATTCACAATTATGTATAATATATATATAACCTAAGAGTCTTCCATCATATAAGATCCACCATCCATGATCACCACTAAAAACAATATTATAATTATTAAATAGTGATAATCTATTGTTTGTAAAATCAAAAACATTTCTCTTATTGTTGTACATTTGATCATATTTTTAGGGATATTCAGATTAAAAATAATAAGAGAATAAATTTAAAATTTCCTCTTGTTAATGTGATTCTATAGTTGACCCTTAAATTTATTATTTGTTACATACCTTCTTCTTCAATTTGTGCAAACATATATTTTATGGGAATATCCATCATAATTTTACTGACTATCCATATTTTTCATCACATGGAAAACATAATATTTAATATTCCATTGAATCAAATAAAGAAAGTATAATTTTTTCTTCCAATTTACATAATATTATAACAATATCATTTTACAACATACTCATTGCATTATATTCTACCATATCTTTATAAATGTCTTAGAAAAAATATGATATTTTAGTAAAAAAAATTCTAAATAGAAGATTTCAATAACATTCTAAGGCCAATCAAAAATAAAATTACCATTTTGACATGATAATCAAAAAAATTTAATCCCATAATATGACCATGTATGAAACAATGTGAAAAATTATAGGAACATTCATATAGTAATATCAAATCTATAATATTCTAAAATAATAATAAAAAACATTCTTTAGAATGTGTATTAAATACTTTTTTCATCATTACATTTTCTGATCTGTCATTTTTAAATAGACCAAGTTCATGATGTCTACATATTTGGGAATGATATAACTATGGATTTATAATATCCTTATTTTTACCAAGTGTGTCCAATATGGTATAAAATAAATTATGGAAATAGTTATTCTCAATAATAATTACATATGACATGTGATGAACTAACCAATCAAACAAATATGGAAGGTCCCAAAAAATACTCAACATTATGCAATTGTGATCTCTCCCAAAGCCACATATTTTTTATTAGTTTATAGTTTTCCCCAAGATAAAACAAATAAATGAAGTAATGATAGATTTTATGTTAATGTTTGAGATCATTATTGGAGGTTTATTTCTTTTAATTGTATATTTTGTAAAATTATTTATATTCCCCAGTAAATGATGATCTCTAAGAAGAATTTTTTTATTAAATTCAAAAAATAAGGTTTTCTTACATTGATAAGAATAAATGTTTTTTTTTCACCCATATAGTATGCACATGATTTTGGATAATGTGTACTCCATCTAAATGACATACCATATGATGGAAAGTCATCGATTTGCTAAATTAAGGGAGTTTTCCTTGTAAAATTATATTTTTCATTTACATCATATGTACTTACACCATCACTCCACAATAAATTTAAGCAATCAATCAGTGGATTTTGATAAACATAAATACTATTCTTTAGATGTCCTAAAATTAGTGGTGAAAATTAGATATATTCTTCTCTCATCAACATTTATGGAGTTAAATTGAACACTATTATAATGTTTTTCCAACAAGAATATTGACAGTTTTAAGAACCAAATGGATCGAAACCATCAATATAAAAACTTAAATTCTCATTATGAGGTTCCAAATAAATTTTTTGATGAACCTAATCAAATTGTTCCCATGAATCAATATCACAATGATAATTTAATCTTTTACTAACAAAAATAATATTTCTATGCCATGTTATCAATGTAGCTATGTTTTGAGATATAAAGTGGAAATGAAATCTATGTATAAGAAGAAAAAACTACAACTGTTTAACGTGAACAAATCTAGAATTTATTTATTTTACAGATTTGTGCCTTGATTTTATATGTATAGGATAATTAACTAATTCCACATACACACCATAATATAGTATGCAATCATTTTAACATGCATGGATATTTTGATAACTAGGGCTCAAATTATAGAAAAACTTCTTAATTTTATAGAAATTTTTGGAAAAAATATTTCCATAAGTTAACAATCATTTAACCAAATCAAATATTTGACCGAAAGGAATATTTGAAATTTAATTCTCTGATTTAATACCCAAAATTTTTATAACATTTTCATATTTTTGTATCTTACAACCAGGATAAGAGGCCTCCTTGATAAATTTAAAAAAATCATAAAATTGAGATAGTTTCAATTTAGGATTTGAATTATAATTTAATGTTTATTTTTACTAAATTTAAATTCAAAAACCTCATATACTAAAGTGTAAAACTATGATGGATCCAAAATAAAAAACTTTCACTATCTTCTGCATTGTGTTCACCACGTTTATTCTAAAAAACATAATCTTCTCCAAAATAAAAATATAGTAGTTGAACCCTAACATTATAAAATGTGTCAAATCTTATGATATTTCATTTCTTATATGAAAAATTAATTATCCATTCTGGAAAAAATTATTATATTTATGATGAAAATGATATAATTGTATCAATTCCCTTAAAATAGACCGAGTTTGTAAAAGAATATTTTGGATTTTTATGATGATTTATACAGTAAAAATCTAATAATAAAATTTAGTTTCTACTTCAAGGATCCTTAGTTTTCTAAAAAATGATAGTAATGTACATACTATATAAAACATTTAACATTAATTAACACTAATTATTACAAATTTACTATATTTCTTACAAATTATTACTATTTTTTACAAATTATTACTAATTTTCACTAGTTTTAACTAATAATCATTATTTATCACTAATTATTACTAATTAACACCAGTTAATAACAATTAATAATAAATATTACTAATTAATGAATAAAATAAAAATAATTAATTAGAAATATTGGTCACGGTTAATCTAATAGAATGGAAGAACTGTGGATGGATAATTCAAGAGATATAAAAAAAATAGAGACTAGAAAAAATATATATTATTTAATAAGAAATAAAATATGAACAATTCATAAGGAATATTAGTTGTGATTAATCCTATAAAAAGGAATAATTTTAGAGAGTTTATATAAGGGATATCTAAGAATTAGATACTAGGAAAGAACACATATAATATTTATTAAGGAATAAAAAATTAATACTTCATCAGAAGTATTTATTACGATTGATCTGATAGAAGGGAATAATTGGGGAAAAAATATGAAAAATTCAAAAGATATATTGTTTAAAATTAATAAGATAGAATGGTAAAATATGAAAAATTTATAAAAAATATTGGTTTCAATTAATCTCATAGAAAGGAATAATTGTGCAGTGATTATCTGAGTTTTATTATAAAATTATAAACTAGAAGAAAAAACATATAATATTTATTAAGGAATAAAATATAAATAATTCATATGAAATATTGTGTCTGATTACTCTAATAGAAGAGAATGAATGAGGAGTAATATATAGGAAATTCATAAGAAATATTTAAAATTATTAATTATATATAAAGTAATAATTATAGGGGGATGATTTGAGAGATATTATAAAATTAAAAACTTGAAAAAAAACACATGATATATAATGAATAATAAAAAATAAATAATTAATAAGAAACATTTCTTGATAATTATAGCTAATTATCACTTATTTTTGATAATTATTACTATTTATTACTATTTGTTACTAATAATTACTAATAATTACTAATTATTAATATTTATGACTAGTTATTACAAATCATTTCAATTTATCACTAATTATTACTAATTATTAATAACTAGTAGGGGAATTATGGGAGTGTCAACATTGGGCAAGCATTGTGACAATGGAGATTTTTAGGTTTTGATGTGAAATATGGATTTCTCACGGGACTTAGAAATGGATCTGCGAGATGGAAGACCTCTTTTCTGTGATCCATCTATCGATGCCCCCTCATTGATGGGTGAGGAGGATGCGTCACACTCTACGGTGAAAATAGAGCATCAATGGTTTTTCTCGAATCTCAAGGGAGGCTCCTGTGTGAATCGAATCACTCACAATAGGTCATTGGATGTCGTATAAGAGAACTCCAAGATATTGGAATAATAGACTGAAGAATGTAAGTATTTTACCCCTACGTGCTTGATTATCTTGTAAGATGACAAACCTTGGAATATTGATGCGTTGTGGAATCACCTTCTATATTTATGGGGCCTTTATAGATGGAGTATTGTCTTGATTGGAAGGGCATACGACCATATTGTCTTCCCCTCGCATGAACTTAAGATTAGACCCTAGGGTCATGGGCTAGTTTTTATTAAGTTAGGGTTTCCAAATATTTAGGATTGAGACCCCCTCTTCGATCCTGAGAATATCAAAACCTTTATTTCCCAATCTTGGGTTCATATCCACGGGCTAAACTAGTTCTTATAGAAATCCGAAATACTTTTGGATGTTTCTTTTTCCATTACCGTACCAATCCAATTAAATATGGAGATAGAGCACGCAATATATGAGAGTTTTGTAAGAGTTATTGTTAAGGTATACTTCTCACTCACTCTGATGTTGTCTATAATTATGGTTACTGAAGGGCACTGAATAGATCATTCACCTGAATATGAAAGGAAGCCATGTTTTTGTGCTAATTGAAAATACGTCAGACATTTTTAGATAAATATAGGAGGATCTTGATCTGTTCATAATGCAAGAGGGTTGGCCATGATTATAGTGAATACATGCTCAAGTGTAAGAGTTCATATTTATGGGCCTTGGCTGTAGATGCATCAAATAGTGCTATAGTCAATGGTACCAAGCAGGCTGGATCCTCTTAAACTGATTCTCTCAGGAAGGCTGGTCTTGGAAGGTCTAATATGGACAACATGAAAGGTTTTCTAATGTATAATAGGTATCCCCTCTTGAGTTCATGAGTGTTGGTAAGAAGAAATCCCATGTTCCTGAAATGGTTGCTGGAATGGACAAAATTTATTGTGGGAATATATATGTCTTGAAAATAGATTAGAGGATCTCATGGGATGATGCCGCTAATGGGGATGAAGAATAAAAAACCATGGAGAGAAAAGATAAAAAGGTCTTATTTGGAAAATCTGATCTTGAGGATTCTGTTCAAAGAGAAGTGGATCATGATCTGAGGCAGGAAGCAATTCTAACTGTTAAAAGGAAGGGAATGAAAGAGGTGATTGATGAGGAAGGATTTCAGCTGTTAATTCTCAAGAAATCTATAGCTTCCCCACCTTTGGTGAAATAGGTCTTGATTTTTCAAACTGATGCTCATGATAAAGTGCATATTGACATCCTAGATCCTAATGATCCTTCTGTAGCTAATGCAATGGGAAGAATTAATGATCCATCATATTATCCAAGAATAAGTGATGAAGCAATGATGATTGTAGTGATTGAGCCTCTTCTAGTGGAACAAGGTTTTGAGGAAGACAAATTCAACTTGGTTTATATCTTAAAAAGATCTCAAATCAAAAAGGTTTTTCATGAGGAGTTTGGTAATGCTCATGAAAACTCAGCATTGACTCCAAAGAATGATCCCATTGGAGGGAAATACCTTGAGCCTCATATTGTGGGGGAAGAAAAACTAATTATGGATGATCATGGTGGCACTTGGAATGTTTTAAAGCAATGAAAAAGTGGTATGAACCCAAGAAGTCAGGTCAGTCCCTAGGGAAAGGGTGGTGGACATAAAAGAAAATGATTTTGATCCTTCTCATTTTGGGGGCCTTTGGTGCCATATCTTTTCACTGCTTCCTACAGACTTTTTTCTGTGTTCCTTTCCACTTTTAAATAAATTTTCTAGGACCACGAGTTTTTCCATGGTTCGTTCTGTTTTGGTAATTAATAATTATTACTATTTATTAAAATTTATTGTTATTTAGTACTATTTATTTCGTACTAATTATTACTAATTATTATAATTTTTAATAATTTTACTAATAGTTACTATCATTTAATAATTAATAATTATTACTATTTTTTAATATTTATTTTCTTAATACTCAATTTTTTAGAAATAATTATTAAAAAATTAATATCAATTGTTACAATTTTCTAAATAATTTTTAGAAATCATTAAAAGTTATTTTTTTACTAATTTTTACTATTTTTTAAAAGGTTTGGATATTTTTTAGCTAAAAATGTTTTGATTGTTTCACTAATTATTAAAAATTAACATTGTTTTACTAATTAGTACTATCTATTAATAAAATTTTATAATTATTACTAATTATTTCTTATTATTTCAAAATTATTCTCATTTTTAATATTTTTTCTTATAATTTTTACACATTATTTTTTAAAAATTATTATTACTAATAAATATTTTTTTACAAATTATTAATAATTATTTTTATTTTTTAAATATTTATTACTAATGATTTATTTAATAATAATAATTATTTTTACTATTTGTTTAATATTTATGTTTAACTAATTAGTAAGTTTTTTACTAATTATTACTAATTATTACTATTTATTTGATATTATTATTAATTAACTAAAATATTTCTTTAAACACTAATAAATTAGAAAACGATTCTTAACACAATATACAAATTTAATTAAATTATAGTAAATAATAGCAATTAATAAATTATACATGATAGTAAAAATAAACTAATATAATTTAAAACTATTATTTTTTTAAAAAAATTCCTTGAAATTAACTTTCTTATTATAATTACAATCTTAAACCCGTGATAGAGGATTCAACTGAAATAACATAATTACAATATGAAATCAAAAAGAAGGAAATATGGATTTTTACAGTAGGCTAAAGAAGTAGAAAATCGAGCTGAAATTATTAGGGAGGAGTTGGGAACATTCTTTTATCGATTAGATTTTTTGTGATGGGCTAATAGTGATGAAAATTTTCATCGCTAATATTATTATTTGAGATGAGATCCATTGACACTAGTTTCAACCCTAAAAACTTTTTATTCTCAACTAAAAGGTATTTATGATGTAGTTGAGTTTCTATCACAAATACTATGCATCATATTTTTTTACCCTTTGCTGAAAATTTAATTATGATGAACCTAATTGTCTGTCACAAATAGTTATCTATTGGGATATATATTTAAATATCATTGAAAATATTTAAAAAACACCTATATACAATAATAAAATACCTATTGTGAATAATATTTACCCGTGACTTGGTAGACATTTCTACAAATGCATTTTGTGATGGAATCCTATTCCATTGAAAAAAACATCACCATAATAAATATTTGGGATATATTGAATTATTCAGCCCAAAAAATCTAATTTATGGTAATATTTGTGACTAGAATGATTTCTATTGAAAATTTCCTGCCATAAAAATATCTATTTTCTTTAGTTTTGGTTGCTACTGCTCCACCATTGTCATCCATTTAGCCGGACATGAGACCACTCGAATATCCCCATCCATTGGATCTAATTCCTTTTTTGGAAAATATTTTTTATGACTAGGGCTAATAGTTTTCCTTCTTGAAATAAGGTGAATAAGAGTATCTCACTATTGATTGCCTCATCTATTTGAATTAACAATATTAATTCTATATAATCATAATCATGTCTTCTAGTACATAATATGGTCTCAACACTGGTATTTTTTGTGATTAACACCATCAAAACCTCTTATCAAACTATATAAAATAAAGATATGATTCATAGTAATTTTTTTAATGATTGTAGGTCCCACCAGAAACCCCTACTTGTTTTGAGGTCATTAAATGTTGTTGGGCTATCAGCGTGTGCACTCTAACAAAAAAATTCATTGAGATATTTCATTTTCATATAATCTTTCAATCACTTAATAGATGTCATCATTCTGATCTAATCATGAAAAAGAGTAAAGTGGGTGCCTTTAAAATTTAATTGGTTTATATCATCAATAATATTGATTTCTAATATTTTAAAATACCAGATAAACTTATTAAATGTTCTCTACAGGCATTGAAGATGTCAGTATCATGATCTATGTATAATAACATGAAAGATACACAATTACTTGTCTAATTTGGAATGTTTTATGGAAATATTTATTTTACTCTTACTATGGTGGATGAGACTACTGGCCAAAGGTCATGGATGAGTAATTAAAATCAAATATTTAATTGAACTACTATAGATTTATGTTTTTTTAGTGGTGAAATTTTATTAGCTCTAATTTAAAGTGATAATAAAAGTTAACTTTTATCATTACAAATTAAAATAAGTGACAATGATTGTCTTTTATGAGTACAAAAAAAGCACTAATAAATAGATACTTTTATTAGTATTTTTTTAACGTTGATAAAAGTATGACCTTTATCACTGTTTTTATTATTGATAAAGTATGCATTTTACCAATGCTAAAAAGTGATTATAAAAGACATACTTAATAATTTTATTTATGTATATATATTTATATATTTTTAAATGATATTTTTATAACATTTAGTTTATATTTTTACATATAATATATATATATATAATTATATGTACATTATAATTACATTTTTTTAAAAGGTGTTGCCTTGGACAAAAATGACCAAATCACAATTATTATTAAAATAAAGTTTTAAAGATTCTAGAATATGGGATCATATTATAATATTTTTCATGAAAGGAAATAAGAGCAGCAGGGAGGTCTTCGAACTAGGTGATATCTTGATTTACTAACATGTTGGTTAGACCATTTACAACCATGTTTTCTTCTCAATAAACATGTGTGATGATGTAGTTTAGATTGCTAAGAGAAATGGTGCATTCCATCTAATGGGTAGTAATTTTCCAAGAAAGATGAGTTATTCCATTCCAAATCGCATGTACGATGGTCATTGAGTCACTTTCAATTCAGAGGTTGTTCCAACCAAAGAGCTTGGCAAAGGCAATATCATGTATCAGACTCATCATCTCATCTTCTATGGAGGTGACAATGCCACATTTACCCATGAAGCATCCAAGTATTTGATCTAGGTGATTCCTGAAGAAAAAACCACACTCTGCAGGTCCCCTATTTCCTTTGGAGGCCCCATAAATATTTATTTTGATCCATCCAGAGAGGGGCGCTCTCTAGAACACCTCTGGAGTGCGATGTAGTTGATAGTAATTTCCATTAATTTTTATATGCTTCAGGATTCCAAAGTCTTTCATGGTGTTGTGGAAATGTCCCTTTTGTATCAAGGAAGATTTATGTATTGAAATAAGGATCCTCATCTGACCTGCATTTTGATTAAGTGAGTAATTATTATGAATAATAGCATTTCGATCATACCAGATCTCTTGGTGGAGCTCAGCAACTACACTAAAGAAGAGGTTCCTAATTTGTTGAGAGCCTTCCATTTCTGCACATTTTTTTATTTTAGCTTTTAAGGAATCAAGAATAAACCATCTTTAGTAAAAAAATTCAAGAATATAGTTCCAAAGAGCAGAATAAGTAGCACAAGAGAGGAAGATATGGTTAGCATCTTCTCTGTGTTGATTATAGATTTCTCACTTAGAGTAGAGATGGATTCCAAAAAATTGGAGGCAACATTCAGTGGGAACTCTTTTGTGAGAAAGATTCCAGATGAGATTGAATCCCGATGGTTTTATCCAAGGTTTGTTAAAATGTTTTAACCAGCTTTAATTATTGTCAGAGTTATAGAAATAATGATTGTAGATTATTTTTTGAGTTAAGCATAACATTGTGAGAAAGTTCCCAATTTAAGAAATCCTTAGTGTAAGAGAAAGGGTAGTTTTCAATGAAGTTCAGAATAGTATTAGGGAGGTGATCATGTTCAGAGTTTAAAATATCTCTGTTAGAGATGTTGGTATTATCATGTGTTTGAGTGGGATATAGTATAGAAATTAAAGGAGTTCCAGTCTATTTATCCAATCATAATTTCATAGAGGAGTCTGTGGAGACCATCCATCTGGAATTATTAATAATAGTGATGAAGGAGTGTTTTATGGAAGGTCATATTAAAGAATTAATGAAATTTTAATTTCCAATCTTAAGTTTTTCAGGAAATCTATTTTTGAGAAAGGTAATAGATTTAGAAGTATTGTGAGAAAGGTTCCAAGTGAGTATTTATTGAAGGTATTCATTAAATTATTTTATATTTTTTATACCAATACCACCATTTTCAATGGTCTTGAAACATGCTTACTAGAGAACAATCACAAGTTTTCTTTCCAGAATATTACCAGTCAAGATGAAATTCTTTATGGCGGTGTTAATTTTTTTAATGAGACCAACATGCCATTTGTAGACCATCATGGATTAAACCATCTTGGAGACAATAGTGGATTTAACAAGGCAATTCCTACCTAACATAGAGAGAGATTTACCTTTACAAGAATATATCTGATTTAGAACTTGGTCAACAATAGTCACAAAGTGACAAGATTTGGGTCTGCCCCAAAAGATGAGAACACAAAGATTAGTGAAAGGGAGAATACCTTCTTTCAGAACTAGGTCACTGATAATGTTACATTTTCTAATGGGAGAAAAGTTCTTCCCAAAGAAGATGTAGGATTTATTCCAACTAATAGTTTGACCAGAAACCTCTTCAAAGTGTGAGAGCACATTTTTGAGGTTAAGAATGTTTCTTTTATCACCTTGAAGGAAAATAATGATGTCATCATCATAAAAAAAGGAGTAGGATCATTCACATGTCTAGAGACATGTATGGGCTTTAGTTTATTCTAGTCCACCAGATAGTTGATCAGATGATTGAGGTAGTCTTATGCTATCAAGAAGAGAATGGAATATAGGGGGTCACCTTGCCTGACACCTTTGGTGAATTTAAAATAGCCCTTGGGAGATCCATTGATGAAGATGGAGATAAATTCCAAGTTGAAGAGTGTTCTTATTATAGTGATAAAAGAGGCTCTAAAACCAAAACCTTGAAGGACTTTGAAGTTAAAGCTCCAATATATGGTGTCAAAATCTTCTCTAATGTCAATTTTAATAGCTATGTTACCTCCTCTATTAGTTTTATTCAAATTGTTGACACACTCTGAGGTAAGACAAATATAGTCTTGAATAGATCTACACTTTATGAAACCAAATTGGTTCTAGGAGACAATTTTATTTGTGAGAGTGGAAAGTATGTTGGAAATGATTTTGGTGATGATTTTATTAAGAGTGTTAATAAGAACAATGGGTCTAAATAGTTGAATCTCATAAACATTTTCCAATTTTGGTATCAAGGTTAGAAACTGGGAATTAAGAGCCCAAGGAATCACCCCATTGTAGAATAATTATTTTACAAGTTTACAAACATCAATCTGAATCACATCCCAATAATGTTGGAAGAAACCATTATTGAAGCCATCAGGACCCAAAGCACTATCAGGATTTAGACAAAAAATAGTGTCTTTGATTTCATGATCTAGTGAAGTGTTGAGAAGGAATGAGTTGTCCTCATTAGTGATCATAAGAGGAATAACCTCAGGTAGAAGATATTTATAGATATTAGGACCATTGAAGATGGATTCAAAGTAGGAGACGATATGATGGGAGATGTTATCTTCATTGTAAAAGATCTTATCCCCATCCATTAAAAAGGTTAACGACCTATAGGACCTCTTAAATATTTGAAGAGAGTTATAGAATTTAGTATTTCTATCACCATCTATTAACCATTTAACTTTAAATTCTTGTTTTCTCATATTTTAGTTAAATGTGAGTAAGGATTTGAGTTTGACCACAATGTTTAGTTCTTGAGTAGGATCAGTTTTGAGGTCAGATCTGGTGTTTTTGTTTTGAAAATAATTGAGATTTTTCACAAGAAGCATGATGTCATTATTAATTTGTTTGCAATTAGAGTTGCACCAAGTTTTTAGAGTCTGTTTGAGATGTTTTAATTTGATATTACATGAAAAGGAATCATTGTTATGAGACATTGAGGACCAATAGTTTTGGATGATATGAGTGAGATCATCATCATAGAATCACACATTGTTACATATGAAAAGTAATCGGGGTTTCATGTCTTTGGTAGAGACATTGACCAAGATGGGGTGATGATCAGAGTTCAGCCTATGAAGAGTGGTGATGGATATAGTCTCCCATTTATCTAAATCATGGACATTCGTGAAGGATCTATCCAACATGGAGGCAACTACTTTGTTGTAGTGTCTTCTATACCAAGTTTATTTCAAACTGTTGGTATTAATTTCCATGAGATTATTGTCATCAATCGAGGATTTAAATTCTCTCGTGGAAATAGAAGCATGAGAAGGTCCAATTTTCTAACTTTAGTTGAAAATGGAATTAAAATATCCAATAATAAACGAGGGAGAATTAATGTTAGTGCCAAGATATGAGAGTTTGTTTCAAAGCTTTATCCTTTCTTGGTATCTATTCTTAGCAAAAAAAAGATTAGAAAATATGTGTTCCATCTATATTAAAGTTTCAAGTAAAAATTTGGTCAGAGATATTGAAAAAATTAATATTTTTTAAAGAAGAGTGTGAAAAAATCCATAAAGATTCAGCATTGAGGTCATTGTTTATTACACCAGTAAAACATAATTATGTTGACATAAATGAGAGTATTTAGAGTAGAAAGTAATTTTTGGTTCCACAATAGAAAATAATAAAGGATGATGAGTGTTAATCATTCTCTTTAAAAAATTGAGCGTATCAGAGTTAGCAATACCATAACAATTCCAAAAAAGGATCTTTATTTAAACCTAGGTTTGGAGTCAGAAATCCCCTTTTTGTTATTCACATCTTAAATTGGTTGGGTAAGGTCAGTGAATGATGACTAAACCCACCATGCACGGGGTTATACTCAACCAATATATTTCATGAATATGTACAAATATATATATATATATATATATATATATATAATTGAAAAACGTGTAACTTGAAATATTTAAATGCATTTAAATTATAAATTATGAGATTAAAATCTTAGTAACTTTATTAATTTAAAATGTAAGATTTAAATATTTTTGGATATATAAATATTAATATTTTTAATTAAACAATAATATTTTTAATTATAATTAGAAAAATTAAAATTTAATTAGTAATTATTATTTTTTATATAAAATCTATAACATACATACATATATAATTAGTTCTAATAATACATATCTATATATAAAGATTAAATATATTTAAGTACATTTTTTTCAAAATAGGTTAAGGATAGAGGCCAAAGGACCTAACCCCTTTATTAAATGAAAATAAAATTAATGATAAGATAATGGAGTCAAACATGGAATGAACTACCCTAATCAAAAGAATGAAAAGAAAAAGAAAACATAGTGACAAAAAATGTCATTTCTTGGATTTCCTTATGAATCCCATACTATTTAGATATCAACCTCTACCTTGTGGGTATTAAACTCTCCTCCATATCTCGGGTCTCTGAGATGGTTCACGGTCGTCATTTGATGAAAAACTAGAAGTTTCCTTATTTCAGCCCGAGGTGGCACGTTTGGGGGAATTCAAAATGGTTCGACGGGTGACAAGAATTTTTCTATTATTATAGAGAATTTTACATCACCATTTTTATTCCAACTTGATTTCCATCATTATACTTTAGGAAGAATTAGATTTACCATGTGGGGATTGGTAATTTTATTCGTTTTTTATTACAAATGAGGTGTCACGGTCGAATGGTCCTAGCTGGTGATTGTAGGGGGTTAAGTATTTTTGAAATTGATCATCTTAGGATATGATTTCTTCAAATAGTCTCCAATGGGTTTATTCATGGAGCTATAAACACCCAAAACCCTGGTATCCATGATTCATGGACCTTCTTTCTAATGGAAAGTGCTCATTGGATGACGATTTGACCAACAACACTTAATGACTCCATTGATTGAGAGGATGGGAGGTCGGACTCATCACACACTTTCGGGGGGGGGGGGGGGGTTATTGGATACTTTGGGACTCTCTTATATAATTAATACATGTTCATATGTTCGGTAATCCTCCGTTCATTTCCAAAGAGTGTATCCATGGGTTACCCTTGGGCTGCAAAATCAATCATGGATATGCATGGATTTGGTGCTACAGAGGCAATGTTTATTCAAGCCATGCAATGAGGCTGTCTGGAGATTATCGCCATCCAGGAGGGACATAAGGTGGTTTTATGTTGGGGTCAGACTCATAAGATGGGCTTCCTACGTATCCTCAGGAGAGGAATCATATCCCACATAGTTTAGTGTCGCTTAACTGGACACATCACCTTTTAAGGTCATGTGACAGGGACCCAACCATGTAGTTTAACATCATACGGTGAAGAAATCCAGGTGAAATATGCCTAGTCAAGAATTGGTGTGGGGATTACACCGAAGAGGCATGGGATTCTCAGGAAAGATATGGTCTCCCAAATGAATATGACCCTACCAGGGATATAGCCTAGAGAACATTAGGGTATATTTGAGGGTCAGGTTTAGACCTCATGGAGGCTTCCTACCTATCATGATCAACTAGAGAATCACAGTTGGCATAGTTCCATTATCGGGACTTGTACCTAGGTGGAAGATATGCATGAGGGGATGGTTTCTTGAGGATTACGCATAAGTGCTTCTCATTTAGGGGGAAATGATTGGGGATTACACCCTAGATGAGGCCCTAGTGTGGGAATTTCATTGGGACTGACTCAGGAGACCATCCCTCAATCTTAAGCCTTAAATAGTCATTCTATATATTCTAGTTGGAATAGGAATCAGAGTTATCATATTTCTTTTATCTTGGGGCTTACACATGTGAGGAGGCCCATTTTTTGGGGTCATAATTAGGTTAAACTTTGTGAAGGGAACCAATTTGAGCTTGGGACTTCAAGTAGGCATCCTACGTATCCTGGTTGAAACAGGAATAAGAGTTATCGTAGTTCATTTCTAGGTTTTTCCAATTTCATATCATCACAGAAATCTAAGACCACATGAGTTATGCTCAGTGTGAGAAACAAGAGGATGTGAAAGATTCAACAAGGGAACATATTCTACACTCCGATGATGGAAGAAGAGGACGAAGACGACAGAAGAGGTCGTGGCCACGAGCCTAATGGGAGAGGGAAAGGGGATCTTTAAACATGCCGCCCACACCTGTGTTGATATCTAGGATAGTCATATCTTGGTGATCTATCTGGATACGTCTCGAGCTGAAGTGAAGAGTGTGAAGAGTAACACCTATTGAAAAAGGCTAGGGGATTACATTGGGAGGAGTGCCCTATTATGGGTTATAGGAAATGGGAGGAACCTCATCCCTGGTCAAAGGGGAAAGAAAGAGTGAAATTTTTTCTGGTAATTGGCACTCATTGAAGGGAAAGGAAAGTGGTTATCCCTAAACCTGAGAATGGTGAGGTTCACATTTTCATCCCAAAGTTAGTCCTCGGGTCACCATGGGAATGTAGACTTAGAGACATTATGGGGGTCCAAACCATTGTGGGGACAGACTTCGTGGCTCCTATTAACTTAGGTATGTAGATTTAGAAAGGCGCACTAGTATTCTTGATGATCTAATAATACGGGTCTGATGGCTTTGGTGGATGCTTTAGCCTGATGCTGGTGGACTGGTTTGTCGAAGAACTATGGAGGAATGGATGGTAGTGGAGGGACATGGATGGAGTTAGAGGGAAGGACACCTGAAGACACCCCATTCTGCATACTATTTTCTCATGCGGGATGCTGGTAGCCCCACGTAGTGTAATGCTATGTGGGTAGAGGGGCCGTATGCATACCGAAGCGGTACACATATGTGGGTATAAACCGCTGCATACCAAAGTGGAACACAGTCTTGGATGTGGTTATCCATGCCTCTATGGGCCCCATCCACATATTAATGCAGTACGCAACATAAGGTTCGATCCACATAGAAATGTGATATGCGGGGTTCCAAATTGAAGAAGGTTCATGGAGCCTATGGTTCATGGAAAATTCATCCGCAAGGGATTTATGCTCCGTGATTCCACCAATTAGGTTCACAGTTCACCAATTATTATTAAGTTCCTTCATTCTGTGGTTTAGGATGGGTTATAGGAGCAAAAAAGTGATTTTCTCTTCACAATTCATCAATAATTTGAAACTGATGTCAAAATATTCTCCATATCCGAATTCTATCTTCCAACCTCTAGGGTCTCCTTCGTGCTATCTTCCACCCATCCTCTGTTTTTTTCAATTCCTCTTGTGATCATTTTATATATCACTGGGTAAATCGTATATATGGGCATGCGACACCATTTACAGAATCCCATGAAGGTATATCTAAACCTATGGAAGACTCGGTCAACCAAGATTTGTGGAGGTTGTGGTTCCCGAGATGTGGTTCGCAGAACCTTACTAGCTTGCTTCATCCGTGAATCTTTTTAGTTCACAGGATGATATGTGGATGGAATTTCTATGTTCGATTCTACCAACAACATAGATCATGACATCCTAGGTTTTCCGGACCTCACTCTATGGGCCAGTACCTCATGAGGCCTTCCGTGTACCAATGGTTTGCGGTTCATGCGCCCCACAAAACTTTCCCAGTGATAGTACTCGATACACTAAGAACTCTTGAAAAATTTGACTTCTTCAAGTTTCTTCACAAATTTTCAATCTAATTTTGTTCAATTTTCCTTTTTGGACTTGTAGGAATGTTTGATTCCTTCTGCAAAGTAATTTTGGGAGTATTTACTTCCCACTGCTGAATTTTTCAAGACCCTACAAATGCCCCCCATTAGAACGGGGTCTGATCAGAACAAAGAGGAGGCTATTATGATGTAGAAGTGGTCCTGGACTAAAATGGTTTATGGTAGAAAAGTTAATTCCAATAGGGGGACCATGCCTATTAATAGGGGCTTAGTTCATTTGTCCTTTTCCGTTTCTCATGGAGAAAAGTGCTCTCGACCTCTCCTAAGCTTACTTTGTATCTGTGTACCGAATCCTTTGTAAAATCTGTATTCTTGAACCAATCTGTAGGTTCCAAAAACCAAACTCTTCACAATTTATTTTTTCTGAAAACCGAATTTTGAGTTCGTGAATTGCACTATGGAATTTAGAACTTATGTTTGGACTTCTTTGTAGGAGAACACTACGGGATTTTCATGTTCTGCACACCAAACTTTAAGCCTAAGAACTGAACTTTAAACATTGTTATACTAAACTTAAAATTTAAATTATAAAACTTTGAACATCTGCATAGTGAGGACTTGGTTCATGGTTTCTTATTTTTGTGAACCACTTAGTTTGCTGGTGAACGCTTTGCGGGCTAGTTCTTCATAGGACTTCCGCATACCAAGGCCGTACGTGGTAAATGGATTCCACGTAGTGATACAGTACGTAAAAAATGGATTCCGTATACCATTTATAGAAGTAGTACATGGATCACCATGAAGACATACTTTTTTATGTTTTTTTCAATTTTTTCGGACTTTTTTCTACAAATTTCTCACTAAATTGAATTTTCAGTCACCTTTTGGATTTTTTTGATGTGCAGACAACCATGAATCTTCCAAAGACTGTTGCCGATGCTGTTGTTCCTGCAGAGGCTACCACTATTTCCCCTCTTTCTATTACTAATGAAATATTAAATAACATAGTGTAATTGGTTGATGAAAGAATTATAATTGCTCCACTACATAAATATCTATAAAATATGCTTACTATGATTCAAAGGGGCTATTCGGCTTCAGACAGGATTCCAACTTATGGGTTTGGTCTACTGTCCAACACATCAATTCCAATGCTAAGTCAGGCTGATCAACCTACTGCTTGGATAACTAACACCTCCATACCAAAGGCCCTGTCCTCTTCTAGAGGAAGATACCTCTTGAAAGATATTGCTGCTAGGTCCCTACTGAGCTACACACCTCAAAACTTAGGGGAGGTGAAACTTAAACCCAACAAGATGACCTACAGTTATCAAAGAATTGTGCAGAATAACACATTGAATGAACAAAAAATATGGTCATCCAAATGTGACCTTCACTTTGGAGGCTAATTTAGCTTAGAATTGGGGTATCCTTTCTGGGTTCTCCAGAGTTGCGAAGAATTTCGGAATGAGCTGCATGCTATCGGACTATATGAGGCTACCTAGGTATCTCAGACATACACTCACTGAACCAATGCCCTTATTGTACAACTCTTGAGAAGGTGGATCCCAGACACCAATACCATTCATTTAACCCATGGGGAAGTCGGTATTAGCCTTTGGGATATATGGATAATTTTAGGTGTCCCTATTTTTGGGGACATGTATGATGAATTCCTACCTCCTTCCTCTTCTTGGGAAAATGAGGAGAGGACTCCTCCTTTGGCCAAAAAACACATTGTTCAGGTGAAAGAACTTTTGAATAAAGTTTATCCCTATTCAAATAAGTACATTCCTTTAGTTGAGTGGTTTGGTGTATTTTTTAGGAAAAATTGTCTAGAGCCCCACTGACATAGACCCAGGGCCTATCATACTAAGGAAACTTTAGAGATGATTGGGTACCTATTAAACCACCTTGGAAAAGGGGAAATTTCTTGAATGAGGATGATAGCACGTCCCTGATGTTGACCAATTATTTTGACTGGCGGCCTTTTTGGACATTTTTTTGAGTGGATGGCTCTTACCAGTATGGGACTCTGGTGGCGTGAGAGTATCAAATTTCATCATGGATTCTCAACTAGCCACTAGTAGATGCATTAATCTAGATATTCAAGTGTCAGACAATATTGGGACGGATCAGTAAAGGTAGGCCACCTTACCAGATGATTGGGCCCTTCCAAATCCTTTGGGGCTGTATAGGAACTAACATAGGAGGTTATTCCTTTAGCAACTCCTTCCAGATTCCACATTAAATCCTCTGACCATACCTTTAGAGCACCAGTAGGGTTATATCGGTGGCTTGGGA
Organism: Viscum album; assembly: GCA_963277665.1. NCBI lineage: Eukaryota > Viridiplantae > Streptophyta > Magnoliopsida > Santalales > Viscaceae > Viscum > Viscum album. The sequence continues at coordinate 88,050,946 of OY728135.1, read as the reverse complement.
CATGCATGATAAGTAAGAGGAGTAGACTGAAAATAATGAGAAATACTTAATGGATCATCTCAACGTACATGAACATTTTTCTTATCATCCTTACAATCCCCCTACCGTTACTATTTTGAATAATTAATCTGAATAATTTTTCAACTGAGGATACTTTTTTTCTTTTAGATAAGGTGTATTGGTTGCGCACATCAGAGGGGAGCTTATCTTCGAGGGATATTCACCTTGTAGATACAGTCGTCAATTTAATTGTGTCTAGAAGTTGTGTTCTCCCACTCTCAATAGTTCATGTTAAGAGAAAGATCTTATGATAGCACATCAAATGTGGTTGATGTTTACCCGGTATGACACCCAATGCTATTTTAGACCTCCAGATTCTAGGGATTTTGTACCCTTCCTCACTAGAAGATATACCGAGGTCTGGGTTAAATCATATCTAGATGGCTAATTAGCTAATCTGGTTCCTATCACAACAACCTACAAGGCATCCATGGATAAGGGGAAGGAGAAGTAAAAGGACATTTTTAGGAACTCCTAGAATGGAAAATTCCTTCAAAATCCCATCAGCTCTCTCCCAAGGATGGTTGTGAAAGATGGGGTTGTGACCTCATGGATGACCGAACAAGCTACCAAAGTTGCTGCTGTGAGTCAACCATCCATCCCACCTGAGGCTAATTTTCAAAATCTTGGAGGCAATGGGAAATTTTGAGAGGCCTACAATCCACTCACCACCAACCCCTTCATTCCTTATGGTAGTTCCTCCAGATAGGGGATGTTTTTCTTACTGGAAATGGTTATGTGTTAGTACCTACTGACATTTATTTCAATGAGTATACTGATAAGGTAGGTCATTAACTTGAGAAAATTATGACACTAATCCATTCCAAAATTGGTTGCTACAAATACTCGCATCAGGTACTTTCTATGCTACGACCAGAAATGATGACAAGGACAACGATGTTACAGGCTCTCCTATTGCGGTTACAGTGGGAGAAGCTTTTTACCTGCTCTTGAAGTCCTATAAGATTTTGACTCCTAGGGGTCCCAATAATACCGAAGCACCACAAAATCATTTACGACTGATGATACCAACCCCACTTCCCCATTCCAATCTTCCAGCACTGGCCATCCCAGTCATAACTACATTTCTAGACAATTGGAGGGTCTGGGATGAACTGAGGGAAAATTCTTCTGATGAGGATATTTGGAGACAACTTCAAGGAGGATTCTTTGACCTTTCAGGTTTTGGAAGATCCATTTATCACACCTATATTTTTGATGAATAAGATCCAGATGAGGTGGCTGCTTATTTGAATGAAATGGACAAGTGCCTTAACACCTCCAAAGATAGGCATTACTGGTCCGACCGAGTAGCAATGGTGAAAGTAATCCTGTAGTCGATGACCATCGAAGGAAAGGTTGCTCTATCCATGAACCCCAACATTAAATTACTTCATTATGGAGATGCTAAATCCCCCCATTCTTTTACTTTAAAGGATCCTGCAGGGTCTTAGGAAACAGTTCTTTCCCCAGTTTACTCCCTCAGGGGAACTGTAGCTGGGGAGTGTACCCCTACAATTATGGAGGGTGATGTGGAAGGATGTACTGGATTTTGAGAGAATATGAAAGAAGTCATCGCATAAACTTCCAGTGAATTTCTTCCTCCATCCCCTGGGTGGTCTTATTCAGTAACCATTTCCATGATGAACCAAGAAATGAAAACTGGAATCCCAACTATCAAGACGCATTTGGACAGGAATCAAAAGTAACCGTCTATTCACATAGTGGTTGAACTGAGTTCCCTTATCTTGTTGAATCACTATTATGTGCATATTTTGATGCCGAGACCATCATTAAATAGGTGGCAGTTTCTCAAGAATCTGAGACTCCTATTACCTTTATGAAAGAGGAATATCCACCAACAATTGTGATCGACCAAATCAGAGGAATAGAACTAACCGAGGAGGCTGGGGGTATTGTCGATCCTTTACGCATTCCTTATCCTGCTCAAACAAACTCTACCTTAATTATAGAAGAACATCTGAAAGTTTAGTCCTCAATTAAAAAAATTGAGCCTGTTCCCATAGAGAAAGACATGAAAACTTTTATGGCAGGGGATGAATCTAGTGAAGACCTCCATGCCCCACAGGATGTTGGAGGGACTTTAAGTCTTGAGGAACTTATCATTCTTTATCAAATGGAATTTTACCCTATAGAGGGAGTCCCTTAGAAGATTGATGTTCCACTTTCACATGTCGACTATGCCTCTGTATAAGTCACAACCATAGGGGAGGCTATTGTACCAACTCTAAATAACATGGAATGAGCTATTGTTCCTTTTTCTCTAGTTCTGAGAGAAGCTGTGGTATCAGCCCTCATAATCTCAAGACCAAAACCCTTTTACAAACTAATCATCCCTGCAGGCCTGATATTGGTGAGAGAACTTCTGGGGGTTATCCTGGAGGTTTTTTTTCTAGTCGTGCACGATCTCAGGCCATTGATTCCCTTGAGCGATCGTGGGGCATGACTGTTGATTAAAGATTCAATTCCTCCTTTACCAGTCAACAATGTTGCTAGGGAGGTGGGAGGTATTGAAGCTTTAGTATATATAGGTTAGTTCTCCAGTCTTTTGATTGTACTTTTTTTGTTTCAAGAGTCAAGGATATTTACCCATATTTCCTCTAATTTCAGAATTGTAACCATAATAATGAGCAATTGTGGTGGATACTCCCACTCTTCCATCCATTGCAATCATAAGAGGTGTGGCTGCTGAGGAGTTGAGTCATGTTTTAGCCTCTGAATCGAGTCCATCTATCGTGACATTCATCCCTAAATATATTTCTTCATCAAGGACTGACTGTGAGACTGACCGAGAAGGCTCATTTGACCTTCATCCCATCTGCCAAAAGGCATGGAAGAATTTTTGGTGAGCAGTATCTGAGAATCCATTGGCTAATATGCCAAAAAGGTTTCCAAAATTAAACCACCAGTTTTTGGTCATAGGATTTAGTGAATTCAACTATCATGGAATCTATGATATAGTGAGACAAGTGGTTGCTTCTAAGGAAGTGACTGGAACACTTGAATCTTAAATTTCTACTGCAGAGTCGATGAATCATCTTTCTACTACAAGGAAAATCCTCATTTATGAAGTCACCAATCAAGCTAGAGTGGTTGCGAGGCTGAAAAATGTGCTCAAAAAGCAAGAGTACTTAGTGGAACAACTTGACTAGTAATTGAAGTAGCATAATCAGAAGTTGGTGTGAGTTAAGAAGGAGTGGGACCATGCCATGATCTCTGTTGAGAAAAGGCGATGGTAGATGAAAGAAGGATAAAGAATTTTCCTAGAATCCATGGGGGGCATAGAGGCATTGAGAGCATGCATGGAGGCTGAGACCACAAGCTTGTTAAAACATCATCATACCATTGAGGAGTCAAATCAATTGTTGATTCAACTTTTATAGTTCTCTGAACATCTCTTGTAATGATCTTTTCCCACCTGTAAGGAAAGGATCTTGGATGTGGATTCCCTTTATATCTCTATGGAATATAATGTAACTATTTTTTCTTCCTGATGCTTCTCCTTTTCCTTTTTTTACTACAATTTTAATCAATCAAAATCGACCATATACACATCATTTAGATATCTTATAACCTAGATCATGATTCAGAATAAGTAATTCTAAAAAAATAAATCATGCTCTAATTTTTTCCTGAGTTGAGAGACTCAGTAAGCATAATTTGGATATTTCTTGGGTTACATGAAAATCCTTACGAACTTTGTGCATTTTTCATTATTTCCCTAATTTTTTCCTAAGCCTTTTTGGTACAAGCATAGTGGGTATAACTTGAATTTTTCTTAGGCCTCCCTTTGTGGGTTTTTGACCTAACAAACTTTATGTCTCTTTTGAATATTTTATTGCTTGGAATTTCTACCTCAACCATACATAGTATAGGTTTAGCGAGCTGGTACTCAAAGTTTATCCATGGGTGATCTTTGTGTTTTTTTACTCTAAATAGTATTGCAACTTTTTTCATATGAATTTTATTGTCTTTCCAATCAGACTTATTACTTATGTTTTAGGTCGAGAAACTTTAACCAAAATTGATGGGGTAGGGTCCCTAATTTAGGATCCATCAGCCGAGAATGTTCTAATATTTTTTAGACATGAATGTGGGATTTTTATTGACCAAGAATTTCATATTTTTGGATGTATATGGGGATTGAGATCCATTTTAGGAATATGGAGGTAGGAAAGGACTCTATTGAGGGAGAATTTGCCTTTTATTGATGGTCTTTTTGTATGTAAAATATGGAGAGCCACTAGGGAATTTTTTTAATAGTAAAAAAAAGGTGTCTGTAGGACACTGGACTTCCATTTTTGATGGCCTGAGACATTTGTAGGAATTTTGGATCTGTTTTGAGGATTGAAGACCATAGTGGGTAGAATTTGTGGGGGATGATATATGAAATTATTAGGGAAATTTTTATTAGTTTTGAGTGAGAAACTGCTCCCACATGAATTTATCTTGTGTAAGGGAGGGATGGTTAATGGTATAGTTTAACATTATATAACCAGAACACTTGAAACTTATTATGGGGGGTCATTTTTCTCTAACCAAGGTAGAGTGAATGATTCATCAGTTCAACTAGAAATTATTTTCATCTTTGGGAATTTTAAAGGGGAAAATTATGTAAACTATAATCATGGGGGTTTCCAAATCCAGGGAGTGAGATGGGACATAAATGAAATTTGGCCATACATAAATAGGAAAGGGCTATCCTGGGGATAACTTTGCCTTTGGTTGATGGCGGTTTTGTAGGCAACATATGCAGAGCCATTGGGGCATGATGTGAATAGTAAAAAAAAAGTGTCCACAAGACACTGGACTTTCATATCCGATAAACATGAAGGATTATGGGGATTGAGACATTTTTGGACACGACGTATGGCTTATGAAAGGTAGTGTTCCTAAATTTTAAAGGGGGAGTTTATTTGGATGGACTTTACCAGGAAAACTGGAAATAAGTGTGGGATTTGTTTTTTGTACGTGGATCAACTTCACATATATGGATAGGGCATCTTTATTTTGTAGAATCCCTGAGATATCGAAGGTGAATTGGGTCAGGCTGTTCTGATATATCCAGGACATGGGTAGGAAAGAGAATATAAACCATGACTTTGGGGGTTCTTTAATCGGTAGGGTTGTCATGGGGCTTGGGATCAGTTAGGCGTACTGAGGCTAGATAAGACTCTCATGAGGACACATTTTCCTTTGATTGATGGTCGTTTTGTAGGAAACATATGTAGATCCATCAGGGAATGATATGAATAGTTAAATAAAGGTGTTTGCAGGACATTTTACTTCCATATCTGATGGCCATGGAGGGTTATGGGGATCCAAGATTACTCAAAGCATGGAGTTTTATGTGTAGAGGAGTGTATCCAGATACATTATAAATTTCTAGGATTTGATCCACCCATTGGGTAAAGTAATACCCTCCATGGATCAGGCTCATACGTAGGGTGAGGCATCTATTCCATCTTTGGAGTACCCTGTAGTTTAACGTCATATGTCTAGGACTGGGGGTTTCTTATGGGGAAAGGAACCATAAAATTCCCTTTCGGGTTGTGATAGTAGGACCAAAATCCTAGACTGACTTTCCATGAGGCCATGATGGATCTCATGCTAAGGTCCCTACGATCACATGAGCTATGATCAGTGTGAGAAACAAGGGATGAAAAGGATTTCTGGTCACCACTTAAGAATGGCATAATCAATGTCAGGGAGCGTTTTATGATTAGACCTATGATATTTAGTTTAACATCACGAGTAAAGGATGAATTCCACACAAATTATCATCATTTGGGGTGGACATAGTGTAAATTTGATGTGAAAGAAGGAAATATAATTACCAATGAGAAATCCTATAAATAGTACTTGTATTGGGGTTCTATACTTTGATTCAATTCATGCGCAGATAAAGGGATATTTCAATACTTTCTATGAATGATACATGATATTAGGATTTTAGTACCACCACACATCTATTAGGGGTAAATAAAGTCATGCAGGATTCTCAATGAACATTCCTTATGGAGGTCTAGCCCATACACAGGAAGGAACGACATTTTATTTGGTAAGGCCAAGCTAAGAAAAAAAATACTAGCATTACCATTGTGCGGTGCAATTTAATGTCATGCATCCAGGAAACTTCTGTCCTTGGAGTTTAATATCTTTTATTAAGGATGTTGGTATCACATTTTACCATCATGTTGCAGAGACAACTTGTCACAAAAGATATAAATAGCTTTGATTTAATCGTGGTTAGGATATTCTGGTATTCCTTAGACATGAGTGATGATAGAAGGTGTAAACCATAGTTTAGGGGGTCCATTGGATCAGGAGGAATGACATGGGGATTGTAATCCATTGGCCATATGGAATTAGGAAAGGACTCCCCTGAGGAAGAATTTTCTTTGGTTGATGGATTTTTTGTAGGAAACATATGCAGAGCCACCGGGGCATGATGTGCATAGTTAAAAAAAGGTTTTTGTAGGACACTGGACTTTCCCTTATGAAGGACATGAATGCTTATGGGGAACAAATATTTCCTGGAGTATAGATTTTGACAAATAAGAAAGATGTTTCTAGGAACCTAAGAAATATCCAGATTATGATTATTCATGAACTATGAAAGCTTCTACATAGATCTGAATCATATGTAGGGGGAAACATGATCTTTTGATTCTTTATGGGTGTTAGAATTTAGACTTTTAATTTCTGTAATCTCTTTGCATTTTTTTGTGAAATAAATTGGGGGCATGTTCGGAACCTCATAACATCGAGAATCGGGCCACACATGATTCTTGATGAACCTTGCAGTTTAATGTCATGTGGTTAGGAACTTTCATGGATTCCACTGTGAAAGTCTAACCTATAAGTAGAGGAAGGGGAATTTTTGTTTCCTGGTGTTGATGGCTGGGCTAGGATAGATGATCCCAGTGTCACTGCATATCCTGTAAGGACAGGAATCAATCCATACGTAGTTCTAAAATTTTCCTATAGAGGTCTGGTCCATGTGTATGGAAACGAGAGGGAATTTTTCTTTGATTGGTGGTTGGGACAGGATATTAAATTTAGGTGTCACTACATATCCTACAAGGTTCAGGAATAAATCCATACATAGTTCTACATATCCTCCCTGTATAGGTCAAGTCCATATAAATGTGGGTGGGGGGAATTTTGGTTTCATCCTTTATGGGTACCGAGTATATCATATTCCTCTATGATTTGTTTACTCAAGGGAACCCTTAACACCGATTCTATGCTCACATTATACCTGAATTGAGAAACAAGGAGTGATAAGGATTTACCTCATAGTATGTGGTGATAGAGGATATAACAGGGGAATTCTATTTCATGTGATGGATAGGCCAAGATTGAGGGTTGAGGAATCTCTACATATCCCACTAATGAATGGGAATCAAGCCATATATAGTTATAGAATCCCCTTCCTGTGTTGGTATAACCTATGCATAAAAAGGGGGAGGGTATTGTTATATTTTCCTCCCATGAATTTAACTTAATGTGACAGATTGATATCTGGAACACAATACCTACCATAAAGTTTCATGTATTGTGGTAAGGATGAAGATGCTATATAGTTTAGCATCATGCAACAAGGATGATTCTGGCCTTGCAGTTTAACATCATGCGGTAAGTACAAAAATGATCATATAGTTTCATGTCATGTGATAAGGATGAAGATTCTATGTAGTTTAGCATCATGAAACAAAGATGATTTTGGCCTTGCTATTTAATGTCATGTAGTAAGGATGAAAATGATAATATCGTTTCACATCGTGCTATAAGGAAGAATTCTTTCACTATGAAGTTTAACATCTTGCAACTAAGACATATGTGTCTCTATTATGATACGTATTTCATTAGAAACCTTACATTGGTGGAAGATGTGATGAGCTTTCCATCCATTGATATCAGGGCATATTCTCCATTTTAGTAGACCTAATGTATGAAATATGGTTATTACCATATTGGCTCAAGCTTTGGGGGTTTCTTCCTGAGTATCACCGGGGTTCTAAAGACCAACACCATCTCTCCTTCAAGGAAAGAATGTAGGAAAACCTTTTTGTTGAAGGATCTTGTAATCTGATTTTGATAGACTTCCAAATGGTGTATGATATGAAATTTTTTTCATCCAATAACTTCATCTCATCAAATCATTTCTAATATTTCTCATCTATGGAAAATTGATCACAAACAGCAATTTAGAGTGATGAAACTTGAGATTTTATGGGTAAAACTAAATCTATCCCATATACCAATGAGTACGGTGTTACCTTGGTGGTAGTGTGGGTTGTGTTATGGTAATCCCATAGAGAATGAGAGAGCTTGTCTAGAAAAGATTTCTGGTCCTTGTCTACCATCTTCTAGAGTATGTTGGATGTAGTATTATTGAAATCCTTTATCTACCTATTGGAAAATGCATGGTAGTAGGATGAACAATTGTCTTTGATTCCATATTCCTAGTATATCTTGTCCAACTCAGCATAGAATAAGTTAGTGCCATTGTCTGTCAGTATTCTATGAGGGACACAAAATCTGGTGATGATGTTGGATTTCACAAAGCTAACAATGCTTCTTTCCTTACCCAATTTAAGGGGTACGACTTCATCCCATTTGGAGAAGAAGTCGGTTATTGTTAGAATGAACATGAATTATCTAGCTGTTGTGGGAGGATATGGTCCCACGACATCCATCCCACATATAACAAATGGAAAAGGGTACTTATCTATGTGAAGTAGTTTTAGGGGTTGCTGAATGAAATTTTCATGAAATTGGTAGGGATGTAACTTCCTGGTGAATGTGGAACAGTCCTATATCATAATGGTCCAATATTACACAGGACTTCGAATTTTATGGGAGAGCTTGGATATTGATTTGTGTGTTCCACAAGTTCTGGCATGCACTTCTTTCATGGTGACAACGGTCTCTTCTCCATCGATGCACCTAATAAGGACTCTGTCAAGGGATCATTTGTAGATTAAATTTTCTTGGTTTGTTCCATCATAAAAAAATTGACTACCTGCCTCCGGATCTATTCTCTTCCAACCATATCTGGTGGGAGTTCCCCCCTCTAGAGGTAATTTTCAACGGGATTCATCCATCAAGTGGTGTGACCATAAGGATCAATAATGGGTCTAATCTAGTTGATTTATTCCATGTTATTTTGAATGAATGGAAAGACCATCCAATGGTGGGAAATTCTGATGACTATTTCATCCCAATCTACATTAGCTAGGGTTGTGGCTGCATTTTTCAATGCATCGACTTGAAAATTTCTTGACCGGGGGACATAAGTGGGTGTTGGTTCTGATGAGAATTCTGCCATCAGTTCTCAGACATGGTTCATCAAAGGAACCAATACCTCTTTCTTGATTTCATAATACCCATTTTCCTACTTAATGACCATATTTGAATCACCTTTTATCTTTATGCACTCAGCTTGTGCATGATGTTCCAGCTCTAGGCCTGCTATGAGGTCTTGGTATTCTACCTCATTATTTGTGCACCCCTCTAAAAGTAGAAAGGAGTAAGACAATATGACATTTTCTAGAGATATGAGTATAATTCTCAGCCCCACTTTATTGAGCATGGGGGTCCTCCAACATTTTCCCTGTCGGGATTCTGGAGGCACCGTCAAAGTACATTTCCCAAAACTAGCGGCCTTCTTGGGCGGAGAATACTTCTTCATTAAGAAGTTCAACATCCAATGGGGTCATTTATACTCAGGGGTACTCTAATAGGAAATATAATAATGCCTGGAATTGTATGGATTTCTAGGGCACGTACCATATGTCAAATTGTTGTAGGATGACTGCTCACCATTATAGGTGTCCAGTTAGCATAGGACGACTGATGATATACTTGAGAAGTTTGCAGTGGGAGACTAGATGGACCTCGTGGTGCTGCAGGTAATGCTTGAGTTTCTGAACTGTAAAGATTAGGGCTGGATATTTCTTTTCGATACTTGAATATCGAGTCTTATAATCGATCATTGTTTTTATGAGGTAATAGAGACTATTCTCACTGTCGACATCATTATTCTATGCAGGAAAGCACATAACAACTTCTCTAAGGAGGTTACATACAAAATGAGTGGTCTTCCCTCAACTAGTGGAATTAGAACCTGTGTTCTTAGGAGATACCTTTTAATATTATCTAATTATTCTTGAAAATTATTATCCCACTGGCATTAAACCCCTTTCTTCATCAACATGGTGAAAGGAAAAAACTTACATGCAAGGTTAGCTATGAAGTGTTGAATGTAGGCCAGGTTCCCCTGGAGACCCCTCAACTCAGTGAGGTTGTGAGGTGGTGACATGCCAAGGATGGATTCTGTATTCTCATGGTCAACTTTGATGCTGTGATGGCATACGACGAAGAAAAGGAATTTCTCAGAGGTAACACGAAAAGAAAACTTCAGGGGATTCATCTTTAGACTACGCTGTCACAGTTTATTGAAGATAGTTTCAAGATCTTTCAGGTGGTTTGAGTGATGTTTTGATTTAACCACCAGGTTATCGACGTAGAATTCAATGAATTTACCCAAGAAGGTGTTGAAAATGAGTTTCATGGTGTGATAATATATAGCGCCAATATTTTGCAAGCCGAAGGACATCACCTTATAGAAGAATAATCCCCGGTGGCCCCTAAAGAAGTGGCTTCTTCATATTTTGAGGCCATTAAGATTTGGTTGTATCGATATTATCTATCCATGAAGGAGAGGACCTCATATCAGATGTCTGCATCAATCAAAAATTCTGTGATCGGTATTGAGAAACCATCTTTTGGGTAGTACTGATTGAGGTCCCTGAAGTCAATGCAGACTCTGATATGTCCATTCTTATTTTTGACTGGGACTATGTTTTCTAGACAGATCAGATATTGGACTTCCTGAATGATGTTAGATTTGATTATCTTGTCTAATTCATCCTCTATTTTTGTAGCATGTGTTGGGTGAGTCCTTTTGGTAGCCTGCTTGTAACCATTATGGTATTCTAGTAGACCCAGGTGACGAGTGGTGACCTCAGGATTGAGGCCTAACATTTCCATGTAGTTCTAGGTAAAAAAATATCGATTCTTCTTTATGAAGGATGTATATGCCTCCTGATCATCAAAATACATAGAAACACTAATCAGAGTGGGCCACATGACATCTTCAGTGCCCGAGTTTATCTCCCTAAGTTCATTGATCATGGTGGAGATACCTTCTTCGAATGAAGGAGGGGAATCTTTGTGATCTTATTCTTCTTATTATTCTTCTTCCTCCTCTTCATGATCATATTATTCATATTCTTTCTCTTCTTATGGGGATATCATTCTCGAGATGAACTCTCCATCATTGGAAAAGGAGTCACAACTCTGATTTTTAGAAACTAAAATAGTTCCTTTTTCCTTGGGTCACTTCGGGGAATTTTCTAAAGAGGATGGAATGGGGGGTGGATAATTTTCATCACTTTGTTTTAGTGATAAGACATCGTATTTTGCCTTAGTGAGTAAGGAAGGAACTATCTGGGCCCCAAGGATGGGCTGGGATCATTTTTTTGAGCCCTCACCGTCATAATGGGGGTTAGTGTGCTTTTCAACATCCTTGGACTTGATATCCATAACATAAATCATGAAGATAGATTTTTCTGCATATGATCTTGAACTTATGAACTCAACATGATTATTGGGTAATGTATACTCTTCCCCAAGATGTTTGAGGGGATCAATGGGAGATATTTCTAATCCATTTGGGACAGTGATCCAACCAATGTTATCGACTAAATACTGTGTCTATTTTGGTTCATAGAACCCTACATCAATGTAATGTGACTTGTAGAATTTGAATGGGGATTTATCAGAGTGAAATGTCTTGTTTTTACCATTAGTGAAATATTTAATGCACTGATGGTTTGATAAGGTAATTTCAGCATGTTGATGCAGCTAGGGCCTCCCCAACAGGATGTTGAAGGCCGCACTTTACCGCACTACTAGAAACTCAGAATCAAACATGAGGTCACTAAACCAAGTTTCAAGATTGATTCATCCCAACAAATTCTTCTCAATGTTTTTATATCCTAGAAGATTTGTGGAGTAGGGTGTCAGAATTTCCTCGTCATAGCCCAACCAATGAAGTGTTCAAAGCGGGAGGAGGTTAACTCCCAAGCCATTGCCGATGGATTTTTTTTGGAAATCAATGCCATTTATCTTTACAGACACATATAAGGGGTTGATGTGTCCCTGCCTAATGATGTATTCATCCTGATATGTGAAGGAGTTGACATCATTGAATTATGTGGGATTGGTCTCTATCCAATATAATTCAGCAGCTTCTACTTCAGCCTTGAATTCCTGGGGATATAGTAAAGCATCGATGAGTGCATCTCTAATGTTTTTCGATAGATTCAAGGCATCCATGATCAATAGATTTGTCAGTACTGAGGCTAGAAGCTTCAGAATTTCATATATATTCTATAAAGGGTGGCACTTACTGGCTTGTGGATTCTCTTTCATGGTCACTTTAGGGGTTTGATCTTTGGACGTATATGATCTGTCCTCTATAATAGGAGCTGATGGTGATGTTGTACTTTTTGAGTTTGGCCGAACTGAACTGCCTACACGCATTGGGTGATTAGGAATCTTCTCTTCCTTCGGCGGATAATCCAAGATGATTGGGCCCAGATTTATTCCGGAAGGGGCTAAGAAACACTCTGGTTCCTATTGTGTATGTTGGAGGTCTTTCTACGAGTTTCCACAACATTAACAGTTTGAGTTAAGTTATGACCAGGAATTTGACTCCTGCCACAATCATGCCTTCCTGAAAACCCTCAGCCTCTATGGACTCTTCCTCCGGCTCTCCGGTTGGATGCATGGAATTCGTGTTCACAGCTGTAGTCTCCATCAGAGAATGGGTCCATTAAATGAATGACAATGATGGGTTCTAATATCTATTCTTGATCTAACAATGATTCAGTCTAACCATATTATTTTTATGGTGCTGTTTAGTGGGGTGTTTCCCATTGTCTTGTTTGGCAAGGTGGTTCCCATTACCTCGTTTTACGGGGCAGTGCCCATGATTTCAAGTATTCTAGTATGAAGTATGAAAGTGTCAATACTAGTTTAATATTTGGTTCAGGCTCATCTTTTTTCTCTTGCTTTCTGACTTTTTGGACCTTAGAGGATTTTGGGACTAAGGATAATGGTTGTGTTGCATTAGGAGCTATTGGGGGAACGGTTGGATGCTTCAACTTTTCTTGGAAGACGCCATGATCTCGGTTGACTATTTTTTGAGTCATCCAACTATCAAATTTTTTCTCTTTTTTTATAGAGATTGTTTTCTACTCCTCTTACTCTCTTGGGTCTAAGGTAGAGATATATGCAACTTGTACTGGAGGTGGAACTAACATGAATTTTCTGAAATCCAACATCTTTTTTAGGATATCCTTGAAGAAAAAAAAACTCTTGGGGTGTGTGTCTTAGTATCTGGTAGTAGGGAAAATAATTTGGATGGTCATTGAGACCCACTTCATTGGATCAATTCGGATTTGGTAGCCAGAGAAAATTGCAATTCATGGAGGCTATGAAGTAGCCACAAACTTTTTCATCTTGGAATGAGTAGAATTTATTTCTTCATTCCTTGAACTGATTTATTTTGGCACCCCTTTGATCATATTTCCGAGGTGGGGGTGGTATTTGGAATCCAGGGGGTCCTACACTATTTGGTGGAGGCCTCACAACTAGAGCTGGTGCCGGGGGATGGCTTAATCATGATAGAAGCCACTTAAGATTTTCCCACTCTTTTTCCTAAGACCGATGGGTCCACTCGGTACTTTTGGTTGGTCCAGTTCAAGGAGTATTCTATACTTTGGGAAATAGAGGATAAATCTCAGAACCCACTTGTGTACTACACTAGTATGAGTGGAGTCTTCAATTCATCATGGAGATTTTCGATGAAAATATAGAGCATTTCATTCTGGGGGAGTGTCCAGTTCAAGGAGTAAGTCAGGACTTTCCATCTAGTGATGAAGTCTAAAAATCTTTCATTCTCTCACTACTTACAGTTCATGAGATCATTGTATGTTGTCTTAGGAAATGTCGAAATGAAATGGAAGAGAAAATGTCATCGGAGGTCCTCCCATCCCGTGATTGAGTTAGTTGGAAAACTGGTATACCACACAAAGGCTAAAACCTACACAGTTCGCATGAAGCACCCGAGTTTCACTACTTCTCGTTGCTCCGGGGTTCCCATCATGGGGTCATAGTAAGATTCATAGTGCATTAGATGTTGTTCTAGGTCTTTTGAACCATTGAACACTAGGAATATGAGGTTATTTAAGTTTGGAGGTGGTTGAACGTTTCTCACCCAATCAGGGTAAGGTTTGCATTTTAGTTTTATTGGAGCATGCATCCCTTCCATGGCTTCCAGTTGATCTGTCAATTACCTGATGGTATTTAATAACCCTTGATGAATATACTTACGGAATTGAGCTTGAGAAGGTGAAATAGGGAGAAAAATGGACGTGCTGACATTGCTAGAATTTGGGGTGGAAACCCAGCCGAGGGTATCTCTTGTGGGTTCAGCTGAATATATTCTGGATGCTTCCCCAGTGGAGGGATGTTTTGATATCCTTCTGGGGACAGATTCAAGTATACTAATGGTCCCAATTCTAGATAGGATGGTCATCCGTGCTTGATTTCAGTTAGGAATGAGTGCTTGTGGTAGAGGTACCTCTTCTGGAAACACCTGTTGACATTCTGCTTAAGGAACACACCCATAAAGATAGTTTCCTCAACATAGGTCGGCATTGATTCTCTTGAGATATTTTATTTCTTCCTCCTACATGGTGAACCTTTCCTCGACTGTGGGGGACACATTATCAGGGGGAGGAGGAGGTGGGTCATATATGACCTGGGATTTATTCTTCTCCTTGTTGGGGATTTGTGAGGTAGGTATTAATGGCTTTGCAAATGGTGTGCCCAAATTTAGGACAAATCTCTGGTTCCGAGTATTCACACCCCAGGATCAGTGTAGACTACCTCTAGATGGAAACCATCTTCTCTTGCATCATCTACATTTTTATCATTTCTAGTGAGGTTTGTGGGAATGATGTCCGCCATGTTCACTGATGCGTACCGCATTAATGGAGGTGTACTTGGTGTCAAATGGTAGGATAGATTTTTGTGTCCTTTTTTGGTTTTTATAATTCTATTATGTGGTATTCTTCAAATTTCTTGGTGAAGATTGACCCGAAGGGAGCCCTAATCTGACCTCGCAATATGCCTTCATCCTAGGGAGTTTTAACCACGATATGGGCCTGAATGAATGACCTATATGCTCATCATTATTCCATATGGGAAAATATAGACATCCATTGTGTGGGAACTTGATGTAAAAATCCCCCCATCCCTATTAGATAGGGTTGCTCCCATTCTTCCATTTATGTGCTATGGCCAAGATCCTTTGGTCTTATGGGGTCATTTTGAGTTAAAAATTCCCCCAACCCTACAGGTTGTGGATCTTCCTGTATTTCTATGGTAGCTATTACTATTACAACCTTCTTGATTTTGCGCACTCCCACATGGGAATGATCCAAGCATGGCACTGTATTTTTATGGGATTTATTTGCTTATGAGGACATAAGAATTGTTATTTGATTGGATTCCCTAAGGTGAGAAGCCTTATGGATTTTTTCAATGACCTAATTCAGAAGCTTCTCAATGATTTTCTATCATCGTACTTGACACTTTTTAGACTTACTTAAGGCTGGTTTTTGTTGAGCATTCCACCTTTCCTGAGCATAGATTTCATTTGATTGCTGCCTTTGGGTAATGACATTGAAAAATTTCATTTCTGATGAGGTCTACTGGATAAGATGTGGGGTGAAATGTATAGCTCCATATTATCCCCATACCTGGATATGAACTCCAGATAGGGAATCACTGATGAGGCAAGACAACTTGTGCAATGCATGGAGGAAATCCAGTTTAAGGTCTTTCCTTATCCTTTCTAATTGTGGCCTCCATGAAGACCGTAGGGCTTCCAAGTTTATTAGATGGTGAAGCTCTCCTAATATGTTGACATGTTCTTCATACCATTCATGGGGTAGGAACTTTTCTTTTAACTGGCAAAGATTTGTCATGATATTGAGGTGAATGATACACATACATTCCTTCGACAACTCCTATGGTATGTAGAAGTGAGAAGTGGTTGTGGGCTAATACATCACTAGTATATCATCTCTAGCTAGTTGTCTTCTCATGATAAACATATCCTGTTGTTGTTATTTCTATGACTCCTCTACTTGATCTGCCCAGCTTGACCACTTGTTAAAGATTTTGTTCCAAGAAGAAGAGCTGGTAGGAGCCTCATTGATATGTGAGCGGTGTGGGGGTGGCCTGAATGATGAGCATGGAACTAGGGAATCTTTTGGTTGAGAAATGATATCACTCGTCATAGACATAGTATTTAACATGTCTGACTCCATCTTTCTGAGCACCTCATCATAGGTGGTATTCCTCTCATTTGTCTCGGCAAGGGTAGGACTATATTTCCAGTGTGAATTTTGACTACGGGGAGGACCTCTACAATTGGTTCTACAATGGTGAGGACAACCATTGCAACTTAATACCCGAACGTAGGGAATGTCCCTACAATGTATGCCCTAGGGAGGACCTTAAGGGTGCGATGCATTAGGAGGTGGAACTTCTTGCTACTTAATGTCACTGAGGGGAGGACCTTCTCAATGATTTATATAATGGAGAGGACTACTATCACATATTTATATCTATCTATAGGGAGAATTTCTACAGTGTACATTCTGGGGAGGGAATTCAAGATGTACTACACTGAGGGGAGGACCTTCTCATTGCTTGACGTTTCTATGGGGAGGTCCTTCATAATAACTCCCATTGCGAGAGGTCCTTCACAATGAATGTCATCATAGTGAGGACTACCATCATGACTTGACATTCGACTACAAGGAGATGCATATCAATAGCGTATACCCAAGGGAGTACCATTAGGGAATATGGTTACAAGGGGAGGGACATCTTGCTATTGGATCTTTTAGTCAAGGGGAGGGATACCTTGACACGCATCAGGAGATAGGCTACCGTGATTGATCATTCTTGGACCACAGAGTAAGCCCCCATGGGTGATCTAGGGAGTACATTTAGTTCTGATGGTAGCAACATTGCGGGGAGGGCCTTTTCAAATACTAATCCCACTTCCATAATTTGGTAATAGACTAAAAGGTTCTTGGGCCTCTATTGATATATGATCGGGGGAATCAAGAACTCTAACTTATAGAATAATAGAATCATATATATTATCTTCATTTTCTGGTTGCCTTTGGTGAATTTCATTTTTGGGTGTTGTCTTATAGGTAATCGGGTCCATCTGGTGTTGGTAATAGGCTTCATATATGGGTCCATATTTTTTTGGTTCCTATGATTCCATTGGGATACACTGACGGACATCTTGAGTTTTGGTAGGGATATATGTCTACACTAGAGTGACCACCTTGTTGGATCGATGTACCCTAGTAAGAATGAGTATTTGTTCCCAATATGGTTATCCTTGTATCATCAAACCTCCTGGATTGGAGCAGGGATGTGGATTTGCTTTAGGGTTATTACCTGATTTTTTGGATGGATCAACCTGACCGAGGAGACTGGGTCATGGGCCCAAATCTTGACATTTTTCGCCGTTGCAATGACATCTTGACATGTCTAGAGGATATAGTTTGGAATCGAGGTTTGATCTTCCATCATATCCAAGATGTGTTGAGATACATCATTGGATAGAATGGGTATGAGGGCCCATTATGATGTTTAAGTAGGATTTTGTGCCTTCTCCATTCCTCCATAGGTTTCCAATGGATACTAGGAGTTATCCTATGATAGGATAGAGGAATGAGTCTTCCTCTGGTTGTTTTCTCCAGTTTCCATAGTATTTGACTGACGAGATTTATATTTATGAGTTAGAATTTTCATCTTCTCTCTTTCCACTGTATTTATCTCATGGGATTTGTATGCATCCACAATAATTTGACTCTGCTCATATTCATTTTCCATCCTATTTGGATGATAGACTTGGTACACATTAGTAGGTGTTTGTGCCTTCCTGTAGCTGGTTCCTATCCTATTTGGATGACGTGCTTCTTGCACATCAGTAGATATTTTCATCTGCCTATAATTTGCTAATCTGTCTGCAAGGTAGGAATAATGAGAACTGGAAAGAATGTGAATATGCTTGTATTGTTCCATCCTATTTATATGGTGGCCTTGTGTGGAGGGGGTAGAGTTGTATGTATTCCTGTTGAATTCCACTACATTTGTATGATAGAGTTACTCATTAGAAATCATGGTGATTACCTTCTAATGATTATATGTTTTCCGCCCTCGGCGGGCAGCCTGAGGGGCCCGTGCACTTTGGACTTCTGCAGGTGCCCTCACTATGAGATCTTCTTCAGAGCGAGGATACTTGGTTTCCCTGTGATAGTGGCGATTCTCTCCAGAAGGGGCCTGTGAGTAAGACCCTTGTACAGTTGGGATGAAGTCATTAGCATCTACTTCATATGCCTCCATGAGATAAGGGAGGTTATTTTTTTCGTATTTCGAGGATAGTATCCCTAAATTGTTAGATATGACCACCGAGGCCCCCTTATGGTGGGGTGTCGGGCGTGGATGAGGAGAAGGCTGGAAAGATTTTGAATATTGGAGGGATTTTCTTGTGGCCTCCACGATGGTGAGAGTACCGTTTTGGTGGTACTCTCTAATCAACGTGTTGGATACCCAGTGTTGAAGACACTAATTAGCTTAAGGGGTCCTTATCTTCATTGATACCCCGACCACCTATGGGATTGCTGAGGTGTGTGCATGAGATGGTTTCTAAGATTACATTTAGATCGAAGGTTATTCTGGAAACCTACAATATATATATATGACATATACAGACAAAAAAACCCCCGTCAAAGTAGTATCTCTTGATCACATGCATAATTGACAATTCAGCTTAGCCCCCTTCCTTTTTATGGGGTGAAGGGGCTTGAGTGGGGTAAAACCGCTACCTTGGTTGAGGATTCAAGTTGGGTTACCCATTTGTTTTCTGTTCGAGATGGAATGTTTGGGTGAAGGTAAAATGGTCCGATTGGTGACTAGAATTTGTCTTTTATTATAGATAATTTCACGTCACCATTTTTGTTCCAACCCGATTCAAGTCATTATCCTTTAGGGGGAATCAGATTGACCCCGGGGGGACTGGGATGTTTATCCCTTTTTCATTACAAAGGTGGTGACACAGTCGAATGGTCCAAGAGGGCGATTTCAGGGGGTTAAGTATTTTTGAAATTGGTCCTCTTATGATACGATTTCCTCAAATGGTCTCCAATGAGTTTATTTGTGGAGACAGAAACACCCAATGACCCTAGTATCCATGATTCATGGACATACTTTCTAAAGGAAGGCTCTCATTGGATGAATATTTGGAAAAAATCACTTAAAGACTCCATTAGTCAAGAGGATGAGAAGTCAGGCTCATCACACCCTTTTGGGGGGAATTATTTACTACCCTCTTATATATTTAATCCATGTTCATATGTTTGTGAATCCTTGGTTCATTCCCAAAGAGTGTATCCACAGGTTACCCCTAGGTTGAAAAATAAATCATGGATATGCATGGATTTGATACTATGGAGGAAATGTTGACTAAAGATGTGAAATAAGGCGCTTGGAGTTTATTTTCATACAGGAGGGGAAAAAGGTGTTTTGATGTTGGGGTAAGACCCATAAGATGAGATTCCTACATATCACCGAGAGAGGAATTAGAGCCCATGTAGTTTAGTGTTGCTTAACTGGACACATCAACTTTTAAGGTTGTGTGACAGGTACCCATCTATGCAGTTTAATGTCATGCAGTGAAGACATCTAGGTGAAATATTCATATTCAAGACATGGTGTGGGGATTACGTTGAAGCGGACCGAGATGCTTAGAAAAGATATGGTCTCCCAGATGAATGTGAAACTACCAGGGATATAGCCTGGAGAACATTAGGGTTGATTTTAGGGTTTTGGACCTCAGGGAGGCTTCCTACATATCCTGGTCAAATGGGGAATTGTAGTATACATAGTTCCATTATCAAGATTTATACCTAGGAGGAAGACCTGCATGAGGGAATGGTTGCTCGAGGCTTACACAGAGGTGGTTCCCATTTGGGGGGGACATTATTGTGGCTTACACTATAGATTAGGCCTTATTGTGGGAATTTTATTGGGGCTAATTCAAGAGATCATCCCTCAAGCTTGAGCCTTAAACATTCACCCTACGTATCATGGTTGGAATAGGAATCAGAGTTATTATAGTTAGTTTAGAATAGGGATTACACTTGGGAGGAGGCCCATGTTTTGGGGGCATAATTGGGTTAATCTTTGGGAAGGTAACCCCTTTGAGCTTGGGCCTTCAAGTAGGAATCCTACGTATCTTGGTTGGAACAGTAATCAAAGTTCTCATAGTTCGTTTCATAGTTTTTCAAATGTTATATCATCACAAAACTCTAAGCCCACGCGAGTCATGCTCAGTGTGAGAAACAAGAGGATGTGAAAGATTCAACAAGGGCACATATTATCCTCTCCATTTATGGAAAAGTAGGATGATGATGGTGGAAGAGGTCGTGGACAAAAGCCTAATAGGAGAGGGAACATGGAGCTTTAATCATGAAACCCTTGCCTATATTGATATACAGGATACCCATCTCTTGGTGATCTATCCAGAAACATCCCAAGATGAGGTAAAGAGAGTGAATAGTGATACCTCTTGCAAAATTCTAGGGGATTACTTCAAGAGGAGTGCCCTTTTACGGGTTTTGGGAAAGGGGACGAGCATCATCCCTAGTCAAAGGGGAAGGAAAGAGTGACCTTTTCATTGGTCACTGACACTCATTGAAGAGAAAGGGTAGTGGTTATCCCTAAACCCAAGAATGGTGAGGTTCATGTTGTAATCCCAAAGTTGGTCCTAATTTCACCTTGGGAATGATGACTTAGAGACATTATGGGGGTCCAAACCATTGTGGGGATAGCCATTGTGACTTCACTTACCTTAGGTATGTAGATTCAAAAAGGCACGTTGGTATGCCTGATGATCTGATCATACAGGTCTGGTGGATTTGGAGGAGGATTTAGCCTGATGCTGATGGATTGGTTTGTAGAGGATTTATGAAGGACTGGACAGTATTGGAGTGGAATGATTGGATCCAAAGATAAGGACACCCAAAGAAACCCCATTCTATGTATGGTTTTCTCATGCCAGATAGGGGAAACCCCACGTAGCATAATTCTATGTGGTTAGAGGGGTCGTTGGCATACCGAAGTGGTATACAGACATGGCTATGGACGAACACGTACCAAAGTGGTACATGGTCTTGGATATGGTTCTCCATGCCGCTTCAGGTCCCATCCTCATACTGATACATTACGCGAAGTAGGGTTCAATCCACATAGCGATGCGCTAAACAGGGCACCGAATTGAAAAAGGGTCTTGGAGCCTGTGGTTCATGGAGAATTCCTCCGCGAAGGATTTATGGTTCACAATTTCATAAATTAGGTTATAGGTTCACCAATTATTATTAAGTTCATTATTTTTGTGGTTCATGGAGGGTTATACCTTTGGAAAAGTGATTCATAGTTCGTACTTTGTCGATAATTTGAAATCAAAGTAGGAATCTTCTCCATATCTAAGTTCTCTCTTCCAACCTCTAGGGTCTCCTTCGTGCTCTCTTCCACCAGTACTCCATTTTTTTAAATTCAACTTGTTCTCATTTTATAGAGCACTAGGGAAATAATATATGTGGGCATGTGACACCATTTTCGGAAGCCCATGAAGATATATCGCAACTCATGGAAGACTCAGTCAACCAAGGTTTTCGTAGGCTATTGTTTGCGAGACATGGTTCGCAAAACCCTATCATCTTGCTTCATCCACAAATCTTCTTAGTTCATGGGATGGTATGTGGATGGAATTTCTACGTTTGATTCCACCAATGACACAGTTCATGAAATCTTGGGTTTACTGGGAATCGCCCTGTGGGCCAGCGCCTCGTGGGTCCTTCCCTATACCGATGGTTTGTGGTTCATGCACCCCGTGAACCTTTCCTGGTGATGGTATGAGGTACACTAAGAACTCTTGAAAAATTTTATTTCTTCAAGTTTCTTCTCAAATTTGAAATATAATTTGCATCCATTTTCCTTGCTGGACTTGTAGGAATATTTTCTTCCTTCTATAAAGTGCTTGTGAAAGTATTTACTTCCCTCTGCTGAATTTTTCAGGACCCTACAGTCCTACATAATGGAATAGAAATTATACATCCTAGGTAATTCTGAAATATTAGTCCCTAGGTTGGATCAAATTATTTCTTCAATGTTGAAATATATAAATTTCAAGAATGTAAGTTAGTCCTAATAGTTAAAAATTTCAGGTTCCATTTTAGAATATAAAAAGTCAACCTTTATGTGAAACCATTCAATAATATCATCTCTGAGGCCTTGATGCACCCTTCCTCACTAAAACTCCTCTAGAGAAGATTTAAGGTGATGATTTTTAACCCTTGGCTCCTCACATTCCTTAATTGAGGCCCTGCTAATGGTATCATAAACACTTTTCATTAACATAGAGAAATGATGAGGGTAATACTAGCCCTCATTAACAACATCACAAACCATGCATGGAGGAGCATTTTTTTGGGAGATTCTTCTGAGGGGGGGGGGGGGGTTTAGATGAACTTTAAAATCCATATCACTTAGGGTTGTCTCTCTAGTAGATCCCTAATTTGAGGATGTCTCAACCAACACTCTCTAGATACCATTATGAGACTAGTCCAAACCATAAAATCCACTCCTGAGAGGCAATGTACTAATATATTTTAAATATTTATTCATTTTAAATATTTTTGGAATTCATGTAATTAATGTTATATATTCAAATTTTTAAAATATTTTTATAATTGATTAAAACCAACTGATCTTTAATATTATTTATTTTAATATTATTCTTTCATTTAGAATATTTATTAAATTTTAAAATTTTAGAATTTATTTTATTATTAGTTTTATTTTATACAAATTTAATTATTATGTTTTAATATTTTCAATATGTTTGTAATCTATATGTTTAATATTTATTCATTTTATTTATTATTTTTTAATTTTTTTAATATGATTAAAAGTTATATAATTTATTTATTAAAAAAAATATTTTAATATTTTTGTAATTTAAATAGTTAGTATAATTTTTTTAATAAATTTTTATTTATATAATTAAAATTAATTATTTATTCATTTTTGTTAATTTTAATGTGTTAGTAATTAATATACTAAATGTTATCTATTCAATTTTTAAAAAATATTTTTTTAATATATTCAATTTTATTTAATTATATTTAATATTTTTTCAATTAATATTATTTATTCATTTTTAATATACATTTATTCTTAATATTTTAGGAATTTATCCATATTTTAATATTTATTTATTATTTTTTAATATTTTAAATATGTCTAAAATTTTTACAATTAATTTATTTAAATACATATTTTATATTATTTAAATTTAAATAATTAATATAAATCATTTTAACAATTTTTTATTTATATAATAAAATTATTTATTTATTCATTTTTATTAATTTTCTACATGATTTTAGTCAACGAAATAAATATTATGAATTTACATATTTTTAAAAATATTTAAAATTTATTTATTCATTGTCACTATTTTTTAATATTTAATATTTCTAGAATGTAATCATTTTTGTAATATTTGTTTATATATATTTATTTATTATGTTTAAATATTTTTAATGTGTTTTTAATTTATTTGATTAATATTTATTCATTCCATTTTTTAAGTTTTAATATTTTTAATACGATTGAAATGTATATAATAGATTTATTTAGATGTTTTTTTTAATATTTTTTAGTTTAAATAGTTAGTATTAATAATTTTTGTCATTACATAATTAATATTATTTATTTATTCATTTTTATTCATTTTTTACGTGTTTGTAATTAATGTAATGAATGTTAGAAATTCTTTTTTATATTTTTTTTAATTGATTCAATTTTATTAATTTAATTTTAATGTTATTTCATTTAATATTATTTATACATTTTTAATATATATTAATTTATTTTTTATTTTTTAGAGTGTAATCATTTTTAGAATTTATTTATAAATATTTATTTATTAAGTTTTAATATCTTATTTATGTTTGTAATTTATATGATTAATATTTATTCATTTTAATTTATTATGTTTTAATTTTTTTAATTTTTTTGATATTTATATAATTTATTTATTTAAATGATTTTTTAAATATTTTCTATAATTTAAATAATTAGTATAATTTATTTTTAATAATTTAGTTATTTATATAATTAAAAATATTTATTTAGTAAATTTTATTCATTTTTTAGATTCTTGTCAGCGCTAGATTAAGTGCTCATAAAATCATATTTTATGAGTAGTAAAAAATAATCTCTCATAAATGCATTTTTCAATAGTGATTTTTATTGATGACAATGATTTTGATTTATCAGCACTAAAAACTAAATTACAAGTGATTTTTTAAGAGTGTGTATTCTCTTAGAGCTAATAAAATGGGATTTTGTCATCATTTTATGGTTAGCGCTGATAAAGCATTCACCCTCTTTTTAAAAAAACCCTAACTGATTATTTCTTTCCTCATGTTGTGCTCAAGATATTATATAACCAAATCTCTATAGTAGCCAAACTCAAATTGTTTGGAAAAATTGATCCTCAAAACTAAAGGAATGGAATTTTGAACTAGTTTTTTTAGGATTCTCAGTCAATTTTTCACTCGTTTTCATGATTTTTGAGTTTATCTTCTCGTAATATCCTGTAACGGTTCTTCCCCTATGCGTTCATCTGTAACTAGTATTTTGCAATGTTCTTCCATATTTGTTGGATGAATCAACCTTTTTAGGGTGTTTTCCATTTTACATCATTGATGTTGTTTGATTTTCTAGATATTTTTGGCTATGATTTCTACTTGTATATATTAATATAGACTATAAATATGAATTTCATACAAAATAATTAATTTTTTTATTTGATATTAGTCAAAAATTTATATGAGGTTCTCTATAATGAAAATGGTTTTATTTATTAGCTGATATTCTATAGCCACATAACAGAGAATTAATTGGTCAATTTGGTAGAAAATTATTAGCTTTAGTAATTTCTAGATAATAAATCAATGTCAATGTTTTTAAAAATAAGTATAGGCCTTATAAATATTTATTGATTCAATATTATTCAGGTGTTATAGTTTGGTCAATCTAGTGAATATATTTGAAATCAGAATGATTGAAAAGTATGGTAAGTAGTTTTTTATATAAAAATGACATGAGATATGATGTTTTATTATATATATATATATATATATTTATCCATGTGTGTCTGTTTCATTTATTTTTATACATAAAATTCTATTTGTATATATGTTTTTGTTTATGTGTGTTTGAGTATTTATATGTCTATGTGTGTGTGTGTATATATAAATTCATAAATTTATATATTTATATTACTTTATATTATATTTAAATCCATTAAATTACCATGAGAAAAACCATCACATTTTACCATCACATTGTGTATGAAGTTACCTACTTCACACTAGGCAAACAATCCACAACAAGAGAGAAGACTTAATTCTTTCCAAAACATAGGCTTTATTATATTTATATATTTTTAATTATATTATAAAATATAGGAATTATAAAAATCCTTTTTAATAATTTATATATGTATTTATTAGAATTTATAATTAATTTTTTTAAATTAATACTTTATATAATTTAAGAATAAAAACCATAATACATTATATGCATACGTTGTGTATATTTATTTTTTTATTGTAAAATAAAAAAATTGGAAAACCAAATATGATGAATATGAATTTAAAATGGTTGGATGCTAATCATATAACAAATGAGTTTGATTATGAGGTTAAAGAGTTTATCAAGTTTGAAACAAATCATTCATATGTCCCTTCTCAAATATTTTTTCTATTTTTACATTATTTTTATTCAAGAGTTTTTTTCTAGAGGAGTTGGAATAACATTAGATCTCTCACAGAATTTATTTAAGCTATAAATTTTGGACTAAACATGAGGGATGACTGAATATTAATACTTAATGGGATGAAATAGTTATTTATGGATGATCTAATATTATTACAAGGTTAAATGATGATGTATATCATATTGAAGAAATGAAAATGATAATTGATGATGACCTTAACGATTTTCCAAATTTGTTTGAGATGTTAAAGGCTTGGGAAAAAAGACCATTGTATACAAGTTGTAATAAATATACAACATTGTCTACCGTAATGAAGCTATATAATTCGTAAGCTAGTAGCGGATGAAGTGACACTAACTTTACAAAGCTACTTGGTCTCCAGAATGACATGAAACCAGAAGAAAATGAGCTTCCTTATCGAATGAATAAATCCAAATGAATGGAATGTTTAATGAGTATGATATCTAACTGAATACATTCCTATCCAAATGAATATATATTATATCTCAAGGACCAATAATCTATTAAAAAATTCCTTAATTGCAGTGTGAGTTGATATAAGAAAGATAAATTAAGTCTTTCAAATGTTTTATGATACTTTACAATCATTCCATGGATTATAAGACTATATAGATGTGATAATACCACTATATAATTAATGTGTCATGTAGATAGAATAATTCAAGATGAGAAACTAACTCACTCAACAGTCTCTCCTAAGTTGAAGAAAATTGATCATGAATTTCTTGAAATAGTAAATGAGAAGAGAAAACTTTTTCTTATGCTATATATAGATTGAATGAATCCATTTTATGAACAAAGTATTACTCACAAAACATGGCTAATTATGTTGTAAAATTATAACATTACAATGTGGTTATATATGAATCACAAATACATTATGTTGGTCTAGAATGAAAATGAATATAATAAAGAGGAGGGGGCTGAATTGTGTACTTTTAAAAAATACAAATAGATTTAAAACCAATCCCCCTAAATCCTGGAAGGGACACTATTATACTTTATTTAGAAAAATTATGTAGACAAAATTAAATAAGGGGACACATTAAATTTTTATAGTGGTTTGGCGAATAAATATCCACTAGTCTAGTACACTAACACTCTATCTACATGCTTGGTGTTTTTTACTAATAGATCCTTTTGTAAGGAATCTCTATAGTTGAGTGAAATAATAATAGAATGTTATAAAAACTATTACAAGGAATAAATTTAGGAAAACCAGTAGTCCTTGAAAAACACCACACCCGAGTGTTTAGATATCTACAAAAATCATAAATTTTACCAGAAAAAAATAAATTGATCCGTTGATAAATATCCTCTAAAGCAGCCTTTGAATCTATTTAGAAAGAGATTTACTCTGGTGAAATCATAGTATAAATCTCAAAATAATTCAAAATTCTAATCCCATAGATGATAGGTATAATTTCGGTTTTCTCTTCATGTAGATAACTCTAAAAGTATGGTTGATAGTGTATGGTTGATACTAAACTTAGAGTTCCAGAATGCGGAGTATGATACCAATATGAAACTTCCTATTTTATGTTCATACCAATTATAAAGTAATCATACATGAGGTTCCTTATCATAAGTTTGGATCTTGAACATAACGTTTAGCTCAAACATGGGGTTCCAAACCTGGGGTTAGATACCAATGTTATGATACAACATCAATTTTTGAATATTTCTTCAAGGCTTATTAAAATCATCCAGAATACTTTATAAAAAATATTTCACCGAAATATAAAGTTCAAATAAAATACTTCAAAAATTATATAATAATAAAATAATTATTTAATTAAATATAATCATGAAATAAATTCAAAGTAATTTTATTATTAAAATAAATGAGGTTATTTGTGATCATCAAAATCAATGAAATAATGTTGGATAAACATCCATATTATCAATAATATCCCCCTTTATTATGATCACAAAACCCATAAAAATTAAAATAACACAAAACTAATAGGTTTATAATTATTAAATTAAGAAATAAAATTTTTACATTTTGAAATAGAATATTGATAATGTATATTTGAATGTTTTTTGTTTATCTATATTTTTACCACTTTTTTGTGAGATAAAATAGAATGTATACAAATGGAATAAAAGAAATTTAGTTTTTCCCATAACACTAGGTGAATTTTATCTATGTGAGAAATAAGAGTATTTTGGGAATGGATAGGAGTATAAATGAAAATGAATATCACACATAAAACATAAATATAATATAAAATAAAAAAGTATTTTAATGATAAATGATTCAAGATTATAATGAATTTCAACTTAATAGAAATATTTTAAGGTGCAGGTTGAGAGGGAGGATTAGATTTAGGTTTAGATTTTTTAGAAGAAAATTCAGAGGTTAGGAAATCATGAAGCATCTTGTAAAAAACCAAAAAACTCCAGCATAATGTTTTTGAAATTATGATTAAATCGAGTAGAAAACTCTCCCAATAATTTCCTTGAATCTGGAATCATCTTCATCAATTAAACTAATTTCACCTTGAGAAATTTATGAATAGTCTGAGTGTGCTAAACATTCTTGTCTATTAGACTTCACATATAGTTGATAAAAACTTAGAATCCTAGTTATAGAAGATCTAACCATTCAAAAACATATTTCTAATTCTATAAAATAGTGTGTAGTGGAACACTATAAAACTAAGAACATTGAATTTTCTCATCCATATTTGAATGATTAATAGACAAAATCTCTAGTAATTTTAAGACACCACCATAACTAGCTACTCCAAATATAGAATCTATTCCCTGACTTGAACTATATTCCTTAAAAAATTAAAAATATCCGGCCAAAAACATATTTATATCACTGAAATATGTCTTTAAAACCATATCCCATTTCATTTTTCGAAACTATTCATCTGTAAACCTTTTCAAATAATCATAATCCTTCTTTTAAATTGACCACACCTTCAAGGTTTTATAATGAGTCTGAAGAGACTCGTAATATATTCTTGAAACAAATTTATTTCCTAACTCCTAAAAATTCGTTCTAGAAATATTTAAGATCTCCTTGATGTTTTATAACTTCATCCTATATAAAGTTAAAATTAGAAACCATCTATGTAGTAAAAGTGTGAGTATGAGACTCAAAATGTGATTCCTATTTAGATTATGAGGACACCTCCTGAAGCCTCATAGATAGATCTCCTACCTTAAAAAATTTATGGGATTAGACTTTAAATCCTTCACTAGAAGAAGATGATAAATCTACAAGAATATATTTAACCTAATATCCCTATTCAATAGTCCTTTCTGAGGATTAGTAATGAAAATAAACTGATTGATCATTGATCAAATCAGTATAATTAGATATAGGTGAACTTACTTGATCAATTGAATGAGCTTCCTCTTACCTTTGAAAAATGAGAGAATGAGAATTTTATTCTACTAGTTATTCCTATCCAGGAAAAACTTACTCATATATTTCGTCATCAATAGGTAGTGGCTTCACAACTTCCTTAAAATTAGAATGATAAACCTGAATAATAGATTGAGGCTCATCTCTTCTTTGAGGCATATAAACAAGAACAACATCCGGATATACCTTAACATATAGTTCTTTATAAACTCAATTAAATTGATGAAATCCACGAATTCTAACCGTAATATTCTCATCCAAAACTTGAGTCATTATAGTGATTGTAGGGATATTCTCTCAACCAGTAGTGGAGTCCTCTAAACCTATAGATCCACCTCCAACAAATATGTACCCTAGTAGAAACTCCTTCCACCCTAGACTAACTGAATTCCATTATAGTAATACTTATAGAACTATAAGATTTAAAAAAAAAATCACCCCCTATACATGATCACTAGACATTTTATATATTTTTACCCCAACTAGAATAATATTTTCCCTTATTACACTCCAAAAGAATCCAAATTCTATTAGATTTACTGCATATAGAATATTACTATGATGACATATAAAACTAGGATTGATGTTTTTAATCCCCATATCTTTTATACAACATAAGATACCATCATACCATAAGGATAAAACATCATTCTTGGATTACACTAGAAGCAGTAGTTCATGTACCATAATATATACCAACTAATATTGAACTTAAGATCACTCATCATGAGAAACATGATATATATGTGAGTAAATAGAATTTTCTTTTGAAAAAGTTTCAAAAGTACTTTTGAAAAATTTTAAATCTAAGAAATAAATTTAGTTCCCCCATCATACGTATTTTAAAATATTTTTTCATAAGTTTTGAAAATTCATTACAAATATTTTAATTTGAATAATCAAAAATAAAATCATCTATATAAAATTGAACTTATAAAATATCACATGAGGATATTTTCTTTAAAATATTAAGATCAAATGGTCCTATAGAAAGAAAAATTATAAGAGAAAATATTTCAATATCTCACACCAAGCGATAGGTGATTGTTTATGATCATAAAGATATTTAGTAAGTTTAAAAATATATTTTAAAAAATGAGTAATTTCAAAACCTAGGGGTTATTCAGCATAAAATTACTCCATTAAATAACCATGTAGAAAAGTAGATTTAATATCCACTTATTATAATTTAAAATTAAAATATGATTCATAGATAAAATAATCCTAATGGATCCAATATTAGAAACATGGGAAATAGTTTCCTCATAATCAATTCATTTCTCCTAATTGTAACCCTTAGAAACTATCCTAGATTTATTATAAGTAATAACACCTTTATCATTTTTATTATTCTTAAAAACCCATTTAGTTCATATTATAGGATTCTATGAGGGTCTATCAAATAATTACCAAACATTATTTCTATCAAACTAATTTAGCACTTCCTATATATCCACTTCCAAAATCTCATCGTATAAGACCTCTTCTATATAATGAGGTTCAAACTAGAATAAAAAGGTAGAGAAATCAATAATGTTTCAAATATTTCTCTTAGTCCTGACTCCTTCATCTAGATCTCTTACAATAGTTTCTAAAGTATGATCCTTAAAAGTCTTAGTTTGTCTTTGTAAGACACTTTCAGGTTCCTCAATTTCATTTTTTTATAACTGGATTGATCTTGATCATGTTCTAATTTAATATCAAACTTTTCATTAGAATAATAAATATTTAATATGTTTACATAATAAATAGATACTTATTTTTGTATTTTATTGTGATCAAATGGATCAATATCATCAAATATCACATGAAAAAAATTCTTCAATTATCCCAAATTTTTTAATAAACAATCTATAAGATTTATAAATATAAGAATACCAATGAAATATTCCTTCATTAGATTTTGGATACAACTTACCAAGGTTTTCATTAGTGTTCAAGATTTACATATTTCTTAAAAAAAACATTAAATTACCAAAAATTAAGTTTTATATTATTCTATAACTCATATTTAGATTTTCTATCTTATAATGAAATCAAAAATAGTGGGTCGTTCTCCCATAGATGTCGCTGAATCAAAGAAGAACTTTGGAGAGGTGGTAAAATCTATATCTAATCTTTCTTTATCAAATTTTGACACACCTCCTCCTAGGAAGATTATCAAGAAGGGAATGATAGAACATGTCTTGGAAAACCAAGAGATAGTTGAAGAGTGGGTGATCCTATGTAGGTATTCCATCATTTCATGAGTTATTATCCCAAAATGTGATAAAATATGGATGTCTAGTGACCTCACTCATAGGATTTTAGAGGAAATGGGTTATGAGGATTTGAGAGTGATGGAAATGGGGCGGGGATACTATCATGTGGTATTTTACTCTAATAAATGAAAATGAAGAGAATGAAGCCTCAGTTCAGTCTCTAGGAAGAATTGATTTCTAGGAATCTAGGAATGAGATATGAAATTTGACCCTAAAAATGTTAGTAACCCTCATACATAGATTTGGATCCACATATGTAGGTTGAATTGTCTTTACTAGCATCTGCATATTATTTGGGATATAACATCGTCTATTGAGAATCCAATAAGTATTGAAAATAAAATACATAACCCAAGATTTGGGAAGTATTCTATCATCCTAGTGGTGGTTGACATGTCTAATACTCTAGTGGTGGTTTTAACAACAAGGGATGATAGAATCAAAAATGAAATTCAACTTGAGAGGAAGCCTAATGAGATGTAAAATATTTTTCTATATAACTTATGAATGTAATAGGGACATGGAATGTATATTTTTTTAAGAAAAGGGTTCATGATGATTCAAATTTCATAAGGAGAAATGGGAAAGATAAATTTTTTCCTCATGAATCACATTGAAACATGGATTTAGGATCCTCCAATGTAGGTGTTGTTGATAGGGTTGATAAGGGAAAATTAGAGCATACTTGTATAGTGTGTCTTTTTATTTTTGTACATACCCACCACCTTCTGAATCTAAGGTGAATGAGTTAGAAAAAAATATTATTTCTCTCATTGGTATTATTTATGCTAAGTAGGATATGAAAAGTTTATATAATTAACACTATCTTACTGTAGTCTTTGTTCTTGATCTGTATAAATAAGATAGTGGATCCAATTTTGATGTTGACACTTGTTTCTTTATAATTAATGTTCATAAACTAATAGAAGTCATAATAGAAGATGATTTATAGGAAGGACCAAAGTTTCACATCTCACATGAACATGCCATCATTTAAGTCTAACCTGATGAGTCATTCAAGATGGCGATATTGGTAGAATCTCATGAACCATATAAGGAAGATGATGGACCCCTGACCTCAATGAGGTCTGATGGGAATTTATAGGTATTTCTAGATAACACATAACCCTTTGCTAGAAATAATTTCAAGATACAAAATCAGACTATACAACATGATCATAATGTAGAATTCAGAGGATATTTTCCACAAGTATCTTCTTACAATGCTTTTAGAAGGAGGGGGTAAGCATAATTTAAACTATTGATCACATGAAGCCCAACAATGAGTTCACTCAATTGATTAGTATCTTTAATTATGATGAGGTTTATGATTCAAAAATAATCGAACAGAATGAGAATAGTCCAAATGAAGAGATTAATGAGGATTATTAGGAAAATGATGTCTAGAAAAATTCTGAGGCAGCTGCAATTGGGAAAGTAGCAGTTGAAAAAAATCCAAAAGGAGGAATTAAGAAAGAAAAGGAAAAGGAGAAATCCCATGTTAATGTTACACAATAAGGAGGGCCTCTGATAGGAGGAAAATACCTCAAACAATGAATATTATTTACTGTAATTGATAAGGGATAGGGAACTCCCTAATGGAAAAAGAAATTTGAAATTATATTTTGTCCTATAAACCCATGCTTCATGGGATTGCTGAACCAAAAATAATTTTTGAGAGTTGGAAAGATTTCAATTAGGACTATCTTGGGTACATGTTTGTCTCTCAAAATTCACATGAATATATCATGGATCATTTATGGATTCTCAATCATGAAATAATTCATATTATTACATGTAGTAAAAAGTATTTGAATATCTCAGTTTCTTTCAATGCCTTATGCCACACTGTATCTATTTATTTTTTTATGTATCCACATCATAAATCAAAATAAGAGAGACATTTAGGGATATTTAGGTTCTCACTGGAAACATGGACCACAAATGGGTGATAATTGGGGATTTCAACACCGTACTGAATCCTAAAGAATCTAACATCAATAAAATAGTAGCCTTAGTTTTCTTGCATTGTATTGACCAGTGCAACCTTTTTTAAGTACCAAGTAATGGAGTTGAATTTAAATGTTATAGGTATACCTTGATTAGAATATAAGAAATTAGTATTGAAATATTCTTTGTAAAAATGGAATAAAGGAGTGATGCGAATGGGGCCATAGGTTTCACCCGCCCCAAACATCACTTAGACTACAAACCCATCATCTTGGAGACATCCAATCAGCTAAGAATATTATAAACTTACCCATTTATTTTCAATAATGGATGAATTGTTATTATTGGATGTTGTGAGTTTATTTTGGAGGATTTAAAAATTAAACCAATTTGAAGTTCACTTAAAATAATTAATGAAAAATTAAAGTGCACTAAAACGTTGCTAAGGCAATGGAGCACAAAATCCTTCTCTAAGGTTGATATTTAAATTAAATTTGCTGAAGAAAAACTTGGATATATAAAAATCAACAACTAGAACAATTATTTTTCATCTAGAGAGGAAATGTAAGATCATTACAAATTCGATGATATTTTAACTATAAAGGAAAGGCTGGACCAAAAACAACTGAATGTAAAATGATTGATGGATGGAGATAAGAACTTGAAGTTATTTCATAGACTACATAAAGAGAATAAATTAAGAACATAGAATAATTCCATTATAATTGATGGATATCTATACACCTCTAAAAATAGAATCTCTAAGGTAGTGGTGGAATAATTCTAGGAAAAGTACTCTGATGATGAACTGAACCACACACAAACAATGGTTGAAATGAAACCCACTACATAGAGGAACACCAAAACCGAGACCTCATCATGACCCCTTCCAAATAGGATGTGAAGGTGGCTCTTTATCTCTCAATATGGACATTGTAGTTGTCCTAGATGGTTTCAAAAACAAATTCTTCATGTTCTATTAGGATATTTTCAAGATTATGTGACCAATGTAGTAAGGTAATTCTTCATTCAGGCCTCTATGCCTTATGGGATCAACTCACACTTTATTTCCTTGATTCCCAAGAATGAGGGTGTAACTTACATCATATAAGTTAGTCCATTAAACCTTGGGAGAACTATACATAAAATTATTAGTAAGATAATCATGACATGTAAAATAGTTAAAGGCCACATCACCCCAAATTAGTTTAAGTTTTTCTCTACTAGAAGCATTTTGAACTACTTATTCACTATATCAGTAAGTGTTAATATTATAAAGAGGAAAATTAAGTAAGGGAACTTTTAACTCAATACTGACATATCAAAGGTGTTTAATACATTTAATTGGAGCTTCCGCTTTATTAGTCTCAAGAGATATGGATTTTCAGGTGCTTTTATCAGATTAGTTAACACCATACGTAACCTCTACAAGGATTTAAATTCTCATTAATGAGTCCCCAAGAGGTGTTTTTCCAATGAAATAGAGGTGTATGAAACATAGATATACTCTTAGGGATATGTTTTCCATTTTTAAAGATTACATGATTATATTTATTAATGTCCTTGTACATATTGTAATCTATAAGTAAATCAAAGGTGGAAGAGTTAATTTCCCTCCTTCGCATCTCTTGTATGCTGGTGATATTATCCTCATTGGTTAATCCTAAAGGAAAACCATATATTACATTGAATACCTTTTTAAAATTATGAGTAATTCATGGGAAATGTCATCGATTGGAACAAAACCTTTATTGTGTTCAGTGAGGGAATAACTGTTTGCATGAAAAACAAGATTATTAAAAGGCTTAGGGTGAATAAGGGATCCCTTATTTTATACTAAATTGGTGTCCCCTTATTTTTGGGCATGATGAGGAGTAAATATATTAGGAAAATTTTCTCTAGAATTATCAACCAACTAGAAATATGGAAAGGATAATCCATGTCCCAAATGGGAAGGGTTTGTGTTGTCAACTCAACAATCACATTTAAAATTGTTTATTTATTATATATTTATAGGTAGACAAGAAGTCTCATTAATAAAATTTTAGGTATGATAAATAAATTCATATGGACATGGTTGTTTCATAAGAGGAAATTTATAACCGTTTTATAGAAAGAATACATCAATTTCATTGATATGAGATTCCTTGGAATTAAAGATATAAAGATTTTCAATGATTGTCATATTGAAAATTTCCCAATGAATCTTATGACTTATAATGACTCTCTTTGTGAATTATTATCAAAAAGGTTCAAAATGAGTTAGCTGGTTGGGTACCCATATTACCATCATCTGTTTGGAGATTAATCAGGAACACTTTTAATGACCTCATGTAGAACACAAAATATTTGGTATGTAGGGAGTGTAAAATTAACTATTAGAGCACGTTATGGCTTGAAATACCACTCAAAGACACCATGAAGGTTCCCTAAGATAGGGAAGAAATGTATATATATATATATGATATAATGATGCTTACCAACATCTATGATGGTCTTTACCACCTATAAACTATACTAAAATTCAGAAATATTCTTCATGGACATGGATAATCTGGTATGGAGGCTCAATAGAAATGAAATGTTTAATGATAAATAGTACTAAAATATATAAATTGAGGGATCCATTATGAAAAAAACATGGTTTCTAAAGTTTAAGGTATATTTAATTCAACACTCAAGAATTTTACTTCTTTGGAGGATATGGAAAATATATTTCCCACACATAATTTATTAAAGAGGGATATATAGTACATTGTTTCAGAATGCCACCTATTCTTGAAGGATTAAGAGAATGTACAAAATATATGCATAGGCTTTGGATTTTCCTAGGTTTTATGGAATTACATAGGTTATCTATTTGGAATCCATATGTGCACTGACTTATTACTAGAATAGCTCATAGTGGTGGCCAGTTGAACTAGACAGAGTGACTAGATTTGTAACATTATATTGGCAGCAAAAACATAAATAATTAAATCTATGTGGAATGCATGAAAAAAGGCTATTTAATAATTAGACATTATCTATTAATGAGGAAATTCCGTCAATAAATAAGGATATTTATGCTTCTTCAAATGTGAAAATGGGGGATATGAATAATAGCACAGATGAACTGAATATTCTAAGAATGTTGGGTGTCTTGGGAAGACCTAGAAAATATATAGTACATAAAAATATCTGATGGATTCCTCCATTCAAGTCATAGATAAAAGTCAATGTTAAAAGTTTAGCCTCTATCATGCTAAGGACCTTAGGTTTTTGAAGTGTTTTCTTCACCCACCATTGATTTTTCAAAGTTTTATTTCATTATTATATATGTATTGGAATTGCTTATGAATTTGAATTATGTTCCATGATATATGCTATAAATCATGATGTCCAATATAACCAGAAATATTTCTGGATTTAATATTATTATTAAATTGATGTTAGGGAACTGAAGGAATGAACTAGGTATGCTCCTTGGAATCTCTTACCCCATTGGATTGAATGAATTAATCACGTCAATCACCTCAATATGATTTTCTCAAATATATATAGGGACGCCAATCAATTGGAGGATGTTTTCTCAAAGAAGATTATTATGTAAATAATGACGATGTGGTCTCTTATGACATAATATTATTATGAACCAATGGTGGATATGGATATGTGGGGAGTGATTCACTCTCATCTTTATAAAACCCCTTGTAAATATTGATCTATCTTCCTTATTTTTATTTATAAAATTTTGGGACCCGCTTTGACTGGATCCTAGATATCCTTGGAAAGGGGTCTAATTAAAAATTATTTCATAATATGAAATTCTTTATTAATATACTAATAAAAAAATAAAAAGGTAAACTATACTCATTTAATATAGTTATATCCATTTCTTGAATAGTTTAATTTCATTTTCAACAATTATAATTTTTGTGGTGTTCTTGTAGTAGAAAAGCTCTATTTAATACATGTATTTAAGAAAAAGGAATTAAATTATTGATTCTCAAATTCTCCTCTATAATAACTACATAATTAAATTATTTTAAATTCCTTTTAATTTTCCTAAAACTTATAAAACTAAAAGATTTACTTTTAAACTTCAAAAAGTAAACTGAGGTAAATATAGAAAAATCATCAACTAAAATAAAAATAAATAACCTATCAAATTAATTTTCTACTCTAAATGGTCCAAATAAATCCATATGGTTGAGTTATGAAGGTTTATACATATCTATTTTTTTGATTGGTTTGAAGGGATACTTGTAATGATTTCCTATTTGACCTGAATAACAAAGTATTTTATCATAAAAAATATTAATAGGAAGATCAAAAAATAACTTATTTATAGTTAATTTATATGTGTGAAATATATTAAAATGACAAATAAATTTATTCCATATATAGGATTCACATAATTCATCATTTATATGGTTCAAATATTTTTCACACAAGGTACTATGATCCAAAGAATAAAAATTTTCTATTCTAGGTTATCTAAACTTAGTAGTTTATTCTTAAAAATAGAGCATGTATAATTAGATCAATCAATAGTAAAACCATCTTTACAGAGTTGAAAAATACTTATCAGAATATTCTTCAACCCTTGAGTATAGAGAACCTTTTCGATAAGGATATATTTTGTATCTCTAATTGACCCAAATCCAACTATGTTTTCTTTAGCATTATCTCTAACTATAACCAACCGTCAATCAAAATTAGATAGTGTATAAAATCTGGAAAATTATCAACTCATATTTCATGAATAATCACCATCCATTTACCATATAAAATTTATATACATTTTTCTATTCACCTATAAAAATATCAATCAATAATTTGTTTTTACCCAAATTTATTTGGTATATAAAGCATCATAAATCAAGGATTTGGGCAACCGAATATGTTTTATTTCTATAGAAACACAATAATTAAGTTTAGATAAGTCTTAAGAAACATAATCCTTCTCAACACTACTAATCTTAGGATTAAATAAGTAAACATTATTAGAATAATG
Source organism: Viscum album (assembly GCA_963277665.1). Lineage (NCBI taxonomy): Eukaryota > Viridiplantae > Streptophyta > Magnoliopsida > Santalales > Viscaceae > Viscum > Viscum album. Next base: position 88,012,160 of record OY728135.1, on the reverse strand, counting down.
TCCTTTAATTCCATAATAAGATAAATAATACTAGACATGCAATGTGTTTTTGATATTGGAACAAAATAATTTCAATAAAATATAGGTTTCTCATCATTAATACTAATTCTTGATCATTATTTATTTTTCACACTCTTTCAATGAATATTATTTAAAGACTCCTATCCTTTGGTAAGATTTCTAACATCATTTTTTTGAATTGTACTTTAGTAAAAAACCCATTACTTTTACATTCATGTTCCTTACAACATTTAGAAGGTTTATTTAATTTTTATTTTAATTATAAGAGATGTTTTATTGGAGTGTTTTTATCACTTAAGACAACATTGTGAATATTCTTGAGAGATTTATTCTTATTTATTATGATTTCATATTTTTATTATAGAATATAGAAATATTAAATTAATTTATAGTTTTAGAAAGTTTTATAATCATAATTAGAAATATATGAATAATAATATTATACATCATATTCTTTATCCAAATGCACATATTTTATTTCTGATTTGATTACTCTCTAAAATTTAGAACTTGATAAACCACATCAATATTCAGATACACTACATATTGTCTTTGCAGATTTCTTACCATTTCTCTCATAACCATCTTTCATCTGAAGATTATTTTCCTTATTCTCCATTAATACCCCTTCATTCAGCTATGGGAAATCAGGGTCAATATTCCCCATATACTAGCATTCATAACATCACAATTATTTTAGTATGTAAACACTTTTCATGTAATAATTAAATGGTTTGTTAAACCCTTTATTCCTCCTATATATATTGTTGAATCTTTTATCTATATTCAAAAAATATTTCCCTAAATTTTAATAGCTTAAATAATTTGAGGATATATCATCCCTTTTTGACATATTTTCACCTTTATGAATAGAAACTTTGAGTTTTTTATTTTATTTATTGACCATTATATAATCCTAAACCTCATATTGCATATTATATTCATAAATCATAGGAGTAACGATAAATTACTTTATTGTTAATTATTAAACATATGTGTATTATCAAATAATAGTGGAGATTCTATTTCTCTTTGAAGTTAATACTCTAATAACATTTAGTTCTTAATCTAGTTCATGCATTGGTGTTCTGAGAGAAGCAACACCATTAATTATCTAAGTCAATATTCCATTAATCTGAGTAATGAATCTACCTTTATACATTATGAAAGTATCAAACATCAATTTCACAATATTTTACCTTAATTTCCCAATATTATCATTTTCTTCATAGAAAAAAATGATTGGCTACCATATTTTATAAGCAGTAGCAAATTGAGAAGTGTGATTAAAATTATCTTGAAATAGTTACCAAATAATAGTATTTATATCTCTTAGATTTAGATCATATCAATCTTCTTAGGTAGAATCCCATTTTTCTAGTTCACCCATGGTAATTTAATATGGTTATATATCCTTAAAAAAACTCTCAAATGAATATTTTTTAGATATATAACCATTCATGATTTTTAAAAAACATAATTTTCCCCATTTAAATACAAAACCTTGATCATTGACATACCTTCTTTAAGGATAACCTTCGATATTGGTCTTCGAATGTATCTTTTAGTCAAGAATGTTATATATTAACATAAATATTTAATGGAGTACTCCTTTGATACTGATTATTATTTTTTAATGACTACGAATACACAATAGTGGGGGGGGGGTGAATTGTGTCCTTTTAAAAATAATAGATAAATTTAAAACCAATCCCCCCTGAGCCTAAAAGTGATTCTGTTATCCTTTCATTAAATTGAGTATGCAATCAAAAATAAAAAAAGAGGAATTTTTTTATAGTTGTTAGGGGCACAATAGTCCCATATTCCACTCTACCAAAACTCTATCATTGAGTTTTGTGATTTTTACTAACAAATCATTTTATAAGGAATCTTGATAGTTGATTTTATGAAACTATTACTTGTTAAAAAATCTTTGAAAAGGATTTAAATTAGGACAACCATCAATCCTTCAAACAATATGAACAAGAGTTTTTAGAAAAAAATTATCATTGATTAGATAAATTATCTTTAAAAGCAATTAGATGTTGAATATGAAACTGATAGAAGAAAAGATCTTCATGGGAATATATGAAAATAATCAAATCATTATTCTTAAGAAGAATCTTCAATGATATCATAGAATATTTTCAGATAAATAATCATAAGAAAATAAAATTAAACTTAATTAAAATAGGAAAAATACACAACTATAACTCTAACATTTATGCCTCTGAAGTTTATTTCTAAAATTCTTTAACAAGCTAAAGAAGATGTGTCATAGATATGTAGAATTAATGGTATCCAAAGGAGTAATTTCATTATTAATAAGAATATTCCAAGGGATTTTCAAATAAATAGATTCGTATTTTTTTGAGCTTCATAGAAAGATATGGTTATCCAAAATGATAAAAAATACTATATATGTATATATACATTTTATATCAAAATAAGGAGACCAATTTATTTCGTGTCAAAAATATCTGAAAAAATATCCAGATAAATAGAAATCTTGAAATTTGAATTTATACATTCACATAAAATCATAACATCCTTCAGAAATTAGAAAAAATTAATCCATTGATAAAAAACCTCAGAAAAGACCTTTAAATCACTTTAACATGGGATTTACTCATGGAAAATATTATAAGAAATCTCAAAATAATTAAAAATTCAAATAACATATATGACTGGTTCAATATGAGGGTTCTTGACATGAGGATGAATCCAAAAGTATTTTTGAAAACATATAATTTATGCTAAGTATGGAGTTCCAGAACATGGAGTATCATACCAATATAAGGTTTCCTATGTTAGGTATATACCAAATGTCATATACCTAAACCTAAGGTTCCTTTTCAAAAGTTAGGATATTGAGCACTGTGTTTAGCTCAAATGTGGTGTTCCAAACATGGGGGTAGATACCAATGTTAGGATAAAACATTAATTTATGAAAAGTGATTCCAAACTTCTATAAAACATTGAGAATAAATTTCAAAAAATCCTTCACCCAAATATAATGTTCAAATAATATACATCCAAAATTACAAAAATAAAATAAAATAAAACAATTATTCAATTAAATATAAAACTGAAATCAACTAAAGTAAACTTAATATTAAAAAAAAATATCTCATTTATGAACATAAATATCAATGAAAAAGTATTGAATCAACATCCTTATGGTTAACACATTAATTTTTCTCAACTTATATCTGAACCAAAACAACCTGGTAATGATATTAATGTTTATTTGGATCCATTGATCAATAGTTTGAAATTGATATGAGATACATGTGTTGTATTGTATGATACTCCTAGAAGTGAAGATTTCACATTAAGTTCCATGTTTCATGGGTCCATAAATGAATTTCTAGTTTATATATATTTTTTAAGATATAACATTAACATAATTTTGGGTTGTCCTATGTGTGAAGAAGGTACACACTCAGTTAAGTTGAAATATTACATGAAAACTCTATTACTAGGCCATCGATTTTTTACCTAGATGATAAAAATATTAATTTTGGATAACATCATTAAATGGGAACATATAACAAGGAACAAAAACATCTCCATTAATGAGAAATAAATAATTTGTTAACGCAAATGATATTGTCACTATTTTTGGTAAACATTTAAAAAAATGATCATTTTTTCTTCTGAAATTCTAGAGTGAAATTGTTTTCACATCACACATTTTCTTGATTTCATGCACATAGAAAATATATATGTGATATTGTTATTGGATGTTACTAAAGGCACTGGAAAAAACAAATGGTATAATTAAGGATAGGTTGAACATGATTGAAAAGAGGATAAAGGAAGAGTTGGAACTAGTTAAGGGTGAAAGATATACCTTTATTACCATAATGGATTATACTATATCCATTAAATAAAATATTCATTTTTTTAAAAATTTTAATAGTGTATTGGGTCTAGAGGGGTATTAATCACATATAAAAAATTTTATGTCAATGATTTAGTTGAAGTTAATGGATCTAAAATCACATGAATATCATGTTTGGATGCAAGATTTAATTCAAGCGGCATTAAGATTCAATATTCATAAAAATTTATCACACAAATTAAAAGTATTATGCTTCTTTTTCAAAGCCATATTATTTAATTTTATAGAACTAATGATTTTAAGACCATGATTAAGGAAATTATAGTAATATTATATGAATTTGATATGTTCTTCTGACTATTATTCTTTAATATAATGTCCAATTTTGTGGTTCCTCTAGTTAGAGATATTATACTATGTGATCCTGTATATTATAGATGCCCATTGAAAGATATATCAATATTTGGAAAGGTTAGGTTAAGAATTGAAGCTATCAAGAAGGTTTTATTATGGAGTGATATATATTTTAAGATGTAGTTAAATTCTATATTAACAAGTGTATTTGTATTATCATATAATGGTTATATAATTAATGATTTATGTTATATAAAAAGGAAAAAAATTAATGAATTATTATGAAAAATAGTGGAGTTACTCTTATGGTAGATGTAATGCATGTATCCGGTACCAAGGACAAAACCCAATTTACATGTATATGTCATAATTTTATGTCTTCAAAAAAAATATGAGTTACATTATACAATATTTCATGTGAAAATTTTTCATCGCAAGTGGGTTGAAAATAGAAGTATGGTTAAAGTTGTTGAATTGGGATTCATAAAGATAAATTTTTGTGTGGAATGGTAAAATGATGAACCACTCATAATATAATCATGATAAATACATGAATTTTATGTTCTAGATCCTACAAATAGAAATTGGTCAATTATATTATTGGTAACTTTTTTTGGATGAAATGGATGATGATGAATTCTTAAGCTATCTTTTACAACTTGTGGGGGAGTCAGACAATACCTCCCTTACCGCATTACCAATAGAGAGTGAGATAAAGGAGTTAGTTATGATAATTCCCCATGATAGTGAACCCATGCCAGATGGATTTCTGGTCTCCTTTTATGTAGAAACTTGTGATGTGGTTGGCCCTCAGTTTGTGGAAGCAGAGCAAGATTGTTTTGGTGGTGGGGCTCTTAATAGGAGTGTTTGATCCTCGAGGGTTGTTCTTATTCCAAAGATCAATAATCCTACCCTTATTAACCAATATTGGCCTATTTTTCTCTGAAACGTCTCCTATAATATTCTGGCCATAATTATCTTAATAAGGTTAGGTGGGCTCATTCCAAAGTTGGTTTCTATGGAACAACACAAGTTTATCTAGGGTCAGAGCATTCAAGGGGTGGTTGGCATTTATACTGAGCTTGTGAATGATCTTCAAAAATGTTCAGTGGGATCTGATGTCATCTTCGAAGTTGATATTAACAAGGCCTACAATAATGTTGAATGTAGTTTCATCATTTGTGTTATAAAGAGGTTTGGGTTCCAAGAGTGGATTTGTGACCTCTATTTTAGGCATTACTCCTCAACTTGGATTTCTGTCTCTTTAATGGAGAATTGTTTCAGCTACTTTAAATTGGTTTAGGGTGTCTATCAGGGGGATCCTCTATCCCCAAACCTCTTTATCTTGGCCCAAGATGTGCTGTCATGGAACCTGAATCGAATTTTGGAGGAAGGAAGGATGAAACCATTTTGTGTTCGGCGGGGTATGGAGAGTATTTCTCACCTAATGTTTGCTGATGATGTGCTGATTTTAATTAATGGAAGGCACAAGTCACTGCTTCATCTTATAGAGACTTTGTCTAAGTATGGTCGCTTTATCGGACAATGTATCAAACACTTGAAAAGTCACGTGTTCATTTCAGAAAAATGCCCAGGTAGGTGGTGTATAGGCATTCAAGAAATCCTCAGTTGTCATCAAGAAACAATTTACAATCCTCTACATTGGTGTTCTGGTTTTATATGGCTGCACTAAGAAACAATACATTGAAAATATACTTGATTGGCTGCTGGGAAGGATCTTCATTTGGAAGAAAAAGTTGCTGTCATTTGGAAGGCAGGTTATGCTGATCAAAAATGTTTTAGCTTCTATTCTGATGCATATATTCGCCATCATTAAACACCCTAATGGCGTGGTAGATCGAATGGAGATAATTATTGACACTTTCCTATGGGACGCAAAGTAAGTTGGGCGTAGTCATTGGGCCTCTTGGCATCGCTTGGATAATCCAGTTTTAAGGGGGCATTGGCATTCGGGATATCAATGAAACCATCTTGGGCATGCACCCCTAGTTAGACTAGGAGATAATTTCTTGGGAGTATCTGTGGGAAATGGTTTTCAAGGCACGCTACAGTTTACAATGTGAGGTGTCTGGATATCACGGTGCATCTGGATTAGTGAGTTTCATGTTTTCCCATATTGAGGTTCAGTGCGGTTACACATGGTGGGTCATTGGAAAAGGAGAGGTTACCTTCTGGGATGCTGACTGGTTCGGGGAAAAGCTGGCTTACCCAGGTCATCCCTCCCTATACATTTATTTCAGTGAATAAACTGTTCAGTATGATTTCATTCATGCGGTGCTGAATCCTAACTATATGGTAACCTTAGAAAGTATTGTTATGAGTGATGATCCAAAAAAATGATGCTTCACCAGATCGAGTACGGGTAGGTTCAAAATCCAGGATTACAAGAGGCTCTTCCATGAAGAGACTATTTCATATGAGTGGGTGCTAATGTTATGGTGCAATGATCTTCCTACTAGAGTGAACTTTGTGGTTTAGTGGATCATAAATAAGTCAATCCCAACTGAAGAGAACATTAAAAGAAAGGAAATCTCCATGGCTTTCCACTGCTAATGTTGTGTGGACACGAAGGCGGAGTCGACGCTCCATTATTTTCAGAGTAACTAGGACACTTACCTTTGGTCCTTCTCTACCCCTCATCCAAGCATTGATAGCGATTACCTATCCTTATAGGGGTTCTTGCCTACCTGGTTTCAAGGATCCGAGAACAGAATCATGGAGTGTACAACTCAGACTGTCATTATTGTGTCTATATGTTGGACCATATGGGAGGCTCGTAACCATGTCTGACTTGGATCCAACTGCTAAATGTTATTTATTAAGATGAATTTAATATCACTCATCATTGAGCTTGATTCATTATTGAAAGGGGGGAAAACTTCAGTCACGATCTGCAACCACCTCAACTGGCCCTGCATCCAGAATAGGGTGAGTGACCGTTGGGTTAGATGGAAACCTCCTAGCAGTGGACATAAACCAAATGTGAAAATTTCCTATATAAAAAGGGGAATGAGCGGTGGTGGAGTTCTTCAGGATTCCCGGGGCTCGGTTCACCTAGGTTTCAGTGCATTTTAGGATTCGGGTGTCGGGAAAAAATCCCTCAAGGTAACATTGTAGTATTTTTTTAGTTGATTGTGTCTAATGAAAAAATCAGGTTTCCATGGTGAATTTTCATAGTCCATATATGTTTTTGATAATAAATGTTGATAAAGAACCATGAAAAAGGAATGGATGATCTGGAGGTGGTATAAAAGAATAGATACAAGGTTGCGCTATTTTCCAGTGTTTGCCAAATTGTTTGGGTTCAAAATTTGGAGTTTGGTGAGCATCGTGAAAATTGGATTTCCTTGAAGATCTAATTTAAACATGGAAAAGGCATGAGTTTCTCAAAGATAGGATGCATGGATTGGATTTCTTGAATACCATAAGAATGTTGACGGTGGTTCTTCGCAATTACGACAAGCTTCGTGAATGGCAGAGTTGAAGAGCATTGCGGCGGCAAAGGGAATTACGAGTGGAGCTTCGTGGAGAATGCACGAAGGAATTGATGGGATGCTCCGTGATTATGACGAGATTTGTGATCAAAAAATCACCATGGTACTTTGTGATTTTGAGATAATTTCAGTGAGAATTTCAAAGCTTCATGATTTGGGATGACATGGTGCTGACTTCACGCGGAAGGTTTGAGGGTCAGTGGAATTGCCTATAAATAGTCCTCAACTCCCTAGGGAGAAGCATATAGTTTTTGAATAAAATATTTTTCTCTCGGATCGTGAAGGTATTTCGAGAAGGCAGTGTGCTTCGCGAAAAGAAGGAACTTAGCAGCGACTATTCTAGCTTCACGAAAGTTTGGTGCTCCACATTGGCTTAGTGAGCTTCGCAAGGGAAGTCTCTTTGAGATGACTTGATCTCTGTGATGGCCTGAGCTCTGCAAAGGCATGAGATTCGTGAAAAGGAAGGAGCTTCGCGAAGTCTTTTTTGTGCTTTGCGAAATTGGGAGCCTTGTGAAGTAGGGTGCTTTGCAAAGGTATTTCCAAAGGAATTACCCAGTGTTTAGGGGGAAAGGGGTATTCATCAGTGGATGAAACTTGTACTTCAACAGAGCATTTATCAATAGTTTAGGATTCATGTATTCATGCAAATGAATAGAACTACAAGTCTATAAAATGTTAGTGGATACCTTCCATGTGTAGTGAGTAGAGGAAGCGAAAAAATATTATCCTTTCTTCTAGAAGTGAGCCAGAGAGAGAGGAACATGGAGTGACCCTTGAGAAGCATTGAGCAAACCCTAGACATTTTAAAGGCAGTGAGCCTGGGCATAGAAGTGATCTAGCCTGAACATTATTGGCAGTAAGCTTTAGTGGACTTGGTACTGCGGCACATCACCGTTGTATGCTCCTTGGACGTAGCCCAGTGAGGGTGAACCAAGTAAAAATCTCCGTGTCTGCCTCCTTTCTTCCCTTCATTGCATTCAAAGAATTATCACCAGATAAAGAATAAAACAAGTGATCATAATAAACACACAAGTGAAAAAAAAGTGACCCTTGTAATAAAGAGGTCAAGATCTAGTGGAGCAGGAATAATTTTAAAAAAGAATATCCATACCCTGATTCAACCCCCCTCTCAGGGTATATAGGCCCCTATTAGTCCTAGGGAAACTCCTTGGGTGTGGAAGTTTGGGCCCTTCTCTCTGGTATTATGGTATGTAGGAGGCAGTTCTTATAGGTGGCTGAGATCAAATCCGACTCAGAAGTCCTTATGAAGGCATTACAGGGACGTCATGCGATACATTGGGAGTTGATATACCTTATACTCAGATTCATGGTGAAGACCAATCAAGGGCGGATGGTCCACCACAGTTGGAGGGAGGATAACTTTTTCGAGGAATCACTAGATTATATGGGTATACATGAAGAGGAGATTTTGATTTATGATAGTTTAGACTCTCTCCCCAGTAAGTGTAAGAGTTTAGTGAAAGGGGATTCCCTTGGTCTACACCACTTTCGCCCTCCTTGAAGGGTTTGTGCCTTGTACCTTTTCAAAATCGATAAAAAATAACTTTCAATCTATCTTATACATCAAAGTGGACTATACGGTGGGGATTTAGATACTTTATAGAGGATAAAAATACCTTCCACATTTATAGAAAAAAAAGAGAGTTTAATGAACATGTTAATGTTTTTGAATATTATAATTCGCTTCCACAAAATATTATGTGTTGAATACTCCATTTACAAAATCTAAATCACTTTTTTTACCAATAATTTAGTAAATGTATTCTCTATATACTGATGCTATGAATATCGAGGAATAATACACTGATGATGTTGAAACAGATGAATTTTTAATAGGACAACAAAATGTAGATTAAAAAAATGAGTTGTTTATCATCACTAAGTTAACAAAAGTTATTAAGGAAATAAGTAAAGGAATAAAATTTGAGGTTAGGTGGAATCAACACGACCAAACTATTGACTCCAATAATACAATTTTTATTAGTTACAAGGGGTACTAACTTGAATTCATGTGTCAATTAATATAGACCTGTGGCACAATGTTCTTCTTAAATTAAAGGAAATATTTTGGGAAGATAGTAATGAAATGTTATGATAGAATGTATCTATTTTAATGAAAAATAAACTATCAAACCAATGATTTATGTTTTACTATCCCTTTTATATTATATTTATATTAGATTATTATAATAAAAAATTCATATTATTGGTATTTGGAAAGGATTATAGATCCTTTTAGAGGCTTCTGATAAAGTGACATATCAGGGATGTTGAGGGGAAACTAAACCCTAATCCAAAAGCTATGTATAAACACATGATAACAATAAACATGGAATTTATTCACTGGCCATTGTGAGGATGAATAATTTATGGTTTATTTTAATTGGTAATATTTTATTTGACATTATTAGTATTATTCAGTTTTCTTAAAAATTGTTTATTTATAAAACAAAAAAAGAGTGTTAAAAGTAAACAATCTATATCAAAACCAACATATCCCTACGATAAAGTATGGATGGGTTATTCTTCAGTTGTAAACATTGTTTGTATTTTAATACTACAGTAAATTTTCCACATGATATCAAACAACAAAATAAATATTTTCTTTTGTTTATATGTAGATCGATGAATTAGAATCTAAGGTGACTTCCATCCCATGAAATGTTTTGTGGAAATAGGCTCATATAAATTAAAAAGTAAAAATAGTTGTTAAAAACACACAAGTATGTGAATCATGTGTATGTATGAAATAATAAAAAAATTATATAATTTATAATAATATTACAAAAAAATATAGTTATATAATATTATATTTTATATAATCTAGGAACAATAATCAACATCCTCTATACCAAATGAGCGTATACTTATAGTATATTTGATATGGCTAGAGAAATATGTCCATGTTAGAGGCACAGTTTTGGAGCATCACCATGATCATATTTTAAGAATGAATTTTCACATAGGGTAGAAATGAGAAAATAAAAGACAAGTAGACAGAAATAGATGTTATAAAAGAAATTATTATCATGTCTAGTTTGATGGACCAATATTTTAAAAGGGATTAAAGAGAACAAAAAATTGATCAATAACCACAATACGAAGAGCCTGATCCCACTAGATTTCTCGCTATCCATTCCTATAAATAGCCTACTATACCCAAGGTAAATGACTTTTTTATAATAGTTTTTAAGAAAGGTCAATTAATAAAATCCTGATAAATTTATTATACTAAAATTATATAGGGTGAAAGTAACTATGATTTATATCTATTATAACCCCTAATCACCTTGTTATTAGGTGTACAATGTAAATCATTCAAGGAGGTATACTACACAATAAAAAATAAAAAAAATATAATGTAAGAGTAGGGATTCAAATTTCTCATGATCTGAGAATTGAGATTTCAGTTCCCATTGATGTTTTGGATGATAAAATCATGAATGTGCTATTGGAACTTTAATGGTATGGCCGTTTAATCTTATAAAGATAGATGATGATAAAGTGGTATTTTTTTTATATATATTTTTTAAAATAAAAACCACTAACAATTTATGAAAAAGGAACTGAAATGAGGTATTATATTATAGATAGAGAAACATAATTGGAAATGAAATATTGTATCAAAAAAATCTTATTGGTTAACAAATAAAGAAAATGGAACTTTTTAGATAACCTTTACCCCAATAATTCCACATTCGCATTTATTAACATTACATGTTCTTGTTGATAAAACATCCAATGATATAAAGATGTCCTACATTGAATTTTAAGAACAAAATTATTAAGGGATCATTACAGATGTGATTTGTCTTGAGAGTATAAATTAAATTATCAAGCATGAATGATTGGGAATCTATATTGTGAATATAGAAATGAGGTACATTTTTCATAATCTGTTTGTCCAATAATTTATCTATTTTTTTAATTATAGTAAATAACTATTTATACTATATATGGATTCATATATCAATAATATATAGAGGGGAAACCATTTTAATTAATATTGGTACTCATTAATCATTCAATCATTTCCATGGAAAAAAATTATTTTATAAAGAAGATATTTAAAAAATAATAATGAACTATCCACAATGTTTGAAAAAAAGATAACAGATGAAATTATCTTTTAGATACATGAAATTCATGGGTAAAAACATACAATATAATAATATATAATAAGTTTTTTCTTTATTTATTACTTTTTTAGGGAGAAATGGATTCCTATTGTAGTCAATTTGGATACAACAAAGGTATAATTTTTGAATCTAAAGTATGGAATTCAATAAAATTGACCACACATGATGTAAGTTGTGAATTTGAAATGAAATATATTCAGAATTTTACATATAAAAATTAAATTATATTTTTTATATTATGTTTTAATGGAAATTTTTCTGTGATAGTATAATCTTTAAATATTTACCAAATCATGGTACGAGTATGTTGACTAAGAACAAGAATCCTATAAATTTATATAAATAGATATAAATTAAATTATATATAATAATATTTCACTACCAAAACACATATTGAAACAAATTAATTATTTTTCTTAATGTTTTTATAGTGTTTGAAACAATAAATTGAAAAAATTATGAATATTAAATTTATAAATTTATGAAATATATCATATTCCAAAAATAAACTATAATCCCTAATGTGGTATTTCTAAAGGTATTTAAAATTTTAATTAAAATATTTATTAATCCTTTCATATATATATTTTTCCTATACTACATGTATTTTTTACATTTTATGTACTAAAATGAAAAATTATATTTATTTAGAAATGAGTGGGTAGAGTACATAGTATCAGGATGTTTGTAGAAAAATGAAGAACTTCCTTCCAATTATAATTTTAATTATGTATTTATTTCATAGATATCATGATGATTTGAGTATCATGATGAAATTTGTGATTTAACCTTCACATTTTTATTAGAGTAACAAATCATCCAAAAGTGGTCAAAATTAAACAAATGGGTTCATATTTCTATGTAAACTTGGGAGGATGATCCTTGAGAAATTTTTTATTTTTAGAAATCAACATAACATCAATACTATGTTTAGATTTATTTATATGATCCAGATTACAATTTTAACTTTATATTTTTTTAAAAATGACGTATCACTTCAAGGTGTAAAAACCAATAAAATAACTTTATATTGATAACAATTTTTTAAATGATCCTCATTCCATTTTTGATCTATAGTAATCAATTAAAAGGTAATACCATTGCTTATATTTATCGTAATGATCCAAAGTACAATTTTACCTTTGAATTCTAATTAAAATGACATATCACCGATCAAAGGTGCAAAAACAAATCGGTGAGTTTGAATTGGTGTAAAAAACTATGACTATATCATAAAATCATTTGTTATTTTTAAAAATAAACCATGCATAAATCCAGTTCCTAAATTTATCAATATAATGGAAAATATGATTTCATATTTTTATCACTTGTTAATAAATGAAAAATGACTTGTGTAAGGGTAAAAATTGAGAAAATGGGTCCAAATTGGTGAAAAAAATTCAAAAAATGATCATAAAATCATTTAGGATATGTAGTAATCAAATACACGTCAATAAAATTCCTAATTTCTTGATATTATTGAAATTTTCATTTGAAATTCATATTGTTATAAAAGTTTTTGTAACCTAAAATGGTAAAAATTGAGAATTTTTTTGGATTACCTTGAAAACATATGAGTATGGTACTCAATTATTTTTTCATATGTAAGAATTCAATAAAAATTAATCTTATTCCTATATTTATTGATATTATTCAAAGTTCCATTTTAAATTTTTATTTTTATTATAATGATATGTCACTCTTTAAGGTGTCAAATCAAGAAGAAAGGTTCATATATATGTGAAAACCTATGGGTAAAAAAAATCCTTGAATCATTTTTAATTCATAGGAGTATACCAAACATTAATTCTATACCCATATTTCCCAGTATGGTGGAATGTATGATTTTATATTTTTAATACTTAATAATAAATGAGAAATCACGGGTGTAGTGTCCATAAAAAATAAAACAAAATCTCATATTAGCATGAAGAGTTAGATAAATAATCATTGATTTATTTCTGATATATTGAAATTAACCAAAATTCAATATAATATTTAGAATATATTGGCATAATTGAATGTGTTGTTTCACCTTCACATTGTTATTAAATTAAAAAATCACCTAAAAGGGGTCAAATCCAAGAAAATGATTTTGTATTTCCATGAAAACATAGGATATCGCTCCCTGAGAAATTTTTATTTGTAAAATAGACCACATTTCAATATAATTCTCATAATTCTTAGTATGATCTGAAGTGCCATTCTGCCTCTGTATTTTTACTAAAATGATATATCACCCATAAAGGGTGAAAAACTGAGAAAACAACATCATATTGATATAAAAACTTAAGAAAATTATCATTGAATAATTTTTTTATCTATAGGAATTAAATGAGTATCAATTTGATTCTCAAATTCCTTAGTATGATAAAAACTACCATTTCACCTTTTAATTTTTATTAAAATGTCATACCACCCATAAAGGGGTGAAAAATAATAAAATAGCCTCACATTGACATGAAAACATAGGAGAATGATCCTTGAATATTTTTTTTATATATATAAATCAACCACATGTCAATATAATGTCTAGATTACTTTAAATGATGGAAAGTCTGATTTACAATTTATAACACTTATTAATAAATGAAAAATAACTAGTGTAGGGGTAAAAAAATGAGAAAATTGTTTTTTATTAGTATAAAAAAATAGACAATGATCTTAATGTAATTATATATCTTTAAGAATAAAACTCACATCAATCCAATACTAGAATTTATTAGTATGATCAAAAGTGTTGTTTGACCTTCATATTGTAATTAATGTGTTAGGTTATCCAAAATAGAAAAAAACCACGAAAATAATTCCATATTACCATGAAAACATATGATAATTGTCAAATAATTTATGATCAATTTAAATTAACCACACATAAGTATGGTGTATAGATTTTTTGATGTGATCAAAAATACCATTTCAGTGTGTTTTTTTATTAAAATGATGTATCACCTATCAAGGGATCAAATCCAATCAAATGATCTCAAATTTAACTAAAAAGATATGATATAGATCCTTAAGTATTTTGTGATGCATAATAATTATCCACACATTAATACAATTCCTAGATTTCGCAGTATGATGGAATGTGTGACTTAATATTTTTAAAACATATTAATATAATTAAAAATCACTTCTTTTAGGGTCATAACCTATAAAAAAATCTATTATTATCATGGAAACTTAGGAAAATGATCTTCGATACGTTTTTTATCCCTAGGAATCAACCTTGAATCAATATAACATCCAAATTTATTGGCATGATCAAGTTTTTTGTTTGATAAAAAGTGATTTTTGAAATTTATCATGGATTACATAATGTTACAATTATAATTTGATTTTAATTTTTATGTAATGTTAATAAAAATGAATTGTTTTTTATTTTTGTAAGACGCTTTTGTATCATGTTCGGTTGACCATTGGAGAAGTTTAGTTACATGATATTTTTGTAGTGGTTGTAATTATTTTTTATTTTAATTAAATTTTATCTCAATTTTATTGTGTTGCATTAAAATTATTTAGAATAACATTTCAATTTAAATGATGGTAAACTATAAATTTAATGATGGTATAATTTAATCTGTTCAAAAGTATTATTTTTTCTTTTTAATATGGTCCAATGTATTATTTGAATTATAGTAATTGTGTTTATTTTTAATATTTGAATTTTATTTTTAAGATGTAATATTTGTTTATTTTAATTTTTTACTACATTTTTTATATAATATTTTATTATTTTAATTGTTTTATCATTTAAGTCTTCTATAGTGTTTGTACAAATGTAGCATATTTGGAGTAACTATTAGGTTATTATCATCATTAGTTTCACCAATGATAAAGTCACCATTTATCAGTGCTAAAAAAGTGCTCATGATGTTCCCATATATCAGTACTAAAATAGAATAATAATATTCCTCATTTATCAATTATTTTTAGCACTGATAGATGGGGATTTTATCATTTATTTTTTAGATATGATATTGTTTCTTCTGGAAATGGGGATGACCTTGTTTTTTTAAGGTTCAAGAATTCCAATCGGTTTCTAACGGGTTTATTCATAGAACCGGAAACATCCAATGATTCTATATCCATTTAGACCTACTTTCCAAAGGTAGGTGCCAATTAGTTGTGGACTGATGAGCCTTAAGAATTTTCATTGGTCGAGAGGATGGGAGGTCAGACTCATTACAACTTTTGGGGGGGAATTATTGTCGACTCTCTTATAGATTTGAGTTATGTTCGTGAATACTTATTAATTTACCAAGCATGAAAATGAGTTTTTCCTTTAGACCTTGAAATCAATGATTGATATGTATGATATTTAGAGAATATTTTATATGTATTTGAGGTTCTTAATCGATAGATAATCACCCTTATTTATTAGAGATTCTTAGTCAATGGTATCCTTCAACACATTATATAGAAATCTCTTGGTCATTACGATAACTATACTGGTTTTAAAGCCACTCAGTTGAGCACTTGAAGTTCATTTTCGTTTAGAAAGATAGATATTATTTCAGAGTTGGGATCATACCCACAGATGGGCTACCTACATATCCTTGTTAGAAAAGAAATCAGAACCCACATATTTTGAGTGAAGAAGTATGAGGTTTATGCAAGATTAATGGCCCAAAGAGAGATGTCATAATTACTTTTACACTCTAAGCTCATGTGAGTCATGCTCGATGTGAGAAACAAGAGGTATTAGTAAAACTTGACGATTGTTTCATGAAATATGCAATCATAATAAATGATGTGGGGCTTACGTATGTATGAAAAACCATGTAAATAAATATTATGACATAGTTCAGGAAAGAATCCCAGTAGCAGGGTCCATAAAGGTATTTTTTCTTTATGGAGATTTAGAATTTTAACTCAGGACTTACTCCCACAAAGGAATCCCACAATTTAAGAGGAACTTATGATTGGGTTTTATTCCTAAGAAGGAATCCAAAATCAAAAGAAATTAAGACTGGGGCTTACTTTTGAGGAGGACGCCCATATAAATGGGACTTGTAATTTGGGGCTTACTCCTGAAAAGGAGGCCCTAGTTAAGGGAAATTATGACTGGGGATTACTCCTGAAAAGGAGGCCTAGGTTAAGAGGACTTGAGACTTGGGGATTACTCCTGAGAAGGAGGCCCATTCTTGGATCTTGGGGCTTACTCCTAAGGAGGATACCCAGATTAGGGAACTTGGGGCTTACTCCTATGTAGGATTCCCATGAATAGGGAACTTGGGGCTTACTCTTAAGGAGGATGCCCAGATTAAAGATCTTCTCATCTTAAAGGATGAGGTTGAATGAAGAAAATCTCTAACCTTAGTGTCATAAAGTTATGTAAATCACGAGGTTTTGAGAGATGTTCCACAGAATTCCTTTCAGATAAGGAATCCAATAAAGGAACCATGCCATAAATGGATTTGAAGAGGGTTTTGAAGGCTAAATATTGAATAGGAGAGGTGAATTTGGGGAAAGGAAGTGAATTAGAATAAGGCGCGCAAGTATTGGTCTGGAGCACAAGTCCTAGTCGTGCAAGTATACTTGTGCGACAAGAGTTCACTTGGGAGACGAATAACCTATGAAGTGATACTTGGGAAATTTGAATTGGAGCCCATAATATCATCCCTAGAGGCTTTCAGATGGATGGCGCATAAGTTTTGTTGAGAGGGAAAGGCGGTGTGCAATTATCATCACTTCCCTTAAGGGATGGACACTTACGCGTGCAAGTATTGATGAGTTCTAATACTTAGGACTTATTCTTACTCTTTATAGATTTCATTCTAGGTAAAGAATTACCTTAGAAGTGTTCATAAGACTTCAGACAGAGACTTGGGTGACCAGAGATTGAATTTGAGTCTTGGATTTTTCATCCCTGAAATGGGGGGCCCACAAGGGGTATTTATAGGCCACCTGAGGTTGGGAGAAATTTCACTTAGGGAACACAAGTGACTTTCGCGCCTCATGTCTGGTATGCAAGTGAATTGTGTGCCCAAGGCTGGCATGCAGGTATACTTGCGCGCCTTAATGCCTTTGTGAAATTCTTAATGTTCTTCCCTCTTTTTTTGCTTGAGGTATATCCCTTATTTAATCTCTGGACTCTGTGACGGAACTGAGCATCAAAAAAAGTCCCCTCCTCAGAGTTGGATCTGAAAAAAAAAATTAGGATTTGAATCTGAGGTAAATGAGAAAACCAACGATTTTGGCGCGTAGGGTTTCAGCGCGCAGGTATCAGCACGCAGGTGCGAGGCGCGCAGGGGTACTACTTCACCTATAAATATGGGTACCCCTTTCACGCAAAGCACCCGGATTTCGAATGCTTCTTGATTTATTCACATAGGTGTCTTGGTTTTTTCACTCGTTCATGCTTCTGTTCATTGTGTCGTGCTTCTTCAATCTGTTTCTGACTTGTGCACCATTCTTAGTGCGGTAAAACTTGCACGACTGGCTTAGACTTGCGCGCCAAGATTAGACTTGCTCACCTTAATGCCTTATCCATTTTTTTGATTTCTACACAAATTTTATGAAAAAACAACTTACTTAAAAGTTAATTATTCAATCATTATGTAGATTCAATGGCTCCAAGGAAGATTATATCGACTGATGAGTTGGCTATCAAAAAAATTGATGATATGATGAACATCATTGGAAATGATTACTATGATATCTACGACATTACTCTCCCAGATTTGGACAAGTACTTGAAGAAATATCATGTCAATTTTCCATAAAGTATTTACTTGCCTTTATATGTCCATGGTCATCTGCAAGGAGTCAATGTTCCAGATGCAAAGAACTATATTCCCAAGATGCAGCCGCACTGCTACCTCTCTATTTCGGTTATGCTATGCATTAAGAGCAGCAACAATGGTGTGGACTTTCAAAATTTTCCTCCATTCCATTTCCTTGCAGATATGAAAATGGAAAACCCATGGGCTGATATGTTTTCCACTGCCAGTTGGTGGAGAGAAGACTATCATGATGTTAGAACAATATCTGAAAAGAGTAGTATCTCTAAATGGCTCTTTACTTCCAATGCTCCATTCTCAAATCCATGTATCCATATTCCAAGTCTCTTGGACAGAAACAGAGTCACTGTTTGATCAACAGAAAATTTTCTCAAACCGCACTCAAGAACATTCTTTTACAATTGTTCTAAGAAGAGCTGGTATCACTGCGTCTCTTATTGTATCTAGTTGAATGAATGAATTCCAGGTGGCTGCTGATTAATCTCAGTATTCTGTAAATCAAATGAAGAGTTATATTGAAATCCTCTTGTAATTATCAAAAAAGGAGAAGACACTCCAATCTGTGGATTTCCTTCTAACTCTTGTGCATCAATGAAAAACACTTCCATATTTAATCATTTGTGCCTGCATTCTATTTCTACTTTCTTTAATTAATTTTACCTAAGCCAATAGGCATAGTAATCATAGTTTGATTTTTTCTAGGGTGATACAAAAAACCCCACAAACTTTGCATCTTTTGTTTCTCAATATTGCCTAAATCATACAATATATACGTTTAGCGAGCTGGGACTCGACTTTCGATTGTGAGGGATGATATGAAAAAAGGGATAAAAGGAATTAGAATAAGTATTTCCTAAGAATGAAGTTACCACTATTTAACAAACCCGTTAGGGGGTTGAATTATGCAGGGCCACTTAAGGGAATTGGCTGCATAGTCAAATAATAACATCTTTTGGATGACAGGTCCGTTATGTAGACTACTTATACAAGGCCACCTAGGGGCACATGCTGCATAGTCAAGCAAAAGAAATCTCAAAAATTTTACTTTTCTATTGCTAAAAAGTCAGTGTAAGTTTATGGAGATTCAAATTTTCTAATGCATAGAGTTTGTTGTATGAAGAGGGGTACTTGAATACGGAGAGGATATTCCCAATCAATATTTTCAAATAATTGGATGAATGTCACTCCTGTGAAGGTCTTACCCAAATGTAGGGATGGGAAATATAAACCATAGACTTGAATACTTTCAGATCATGAAAAAGAGTATGGGACAAATATGTTAAGGATGACTATTTTTTTGCAGATCCCTACATATTGTCATTAAGACCAATAAGGACAAAATAGGTTTTCCTCTCAATAATGAAATTACCACTATTTGACAAACCTGTTAAGGGGTTGAATTATACAGGTCCATTTAAGGGCATTGGCTACATAGTCAAATAATAACATCTTTTGGATAACAGGTCTGTTATATAGACTAATTATGCAAGGCCGCCTAAGGGAACATGCTTCATAGTCAGGCAAAAGAATTCCTGGGTATCAGACATTTTGTGACCAGATGTCAAGAAAAGGGTCAGAAAGATCTAGAAGTATTTAAGGTGAGGAGTATGACACATGAAAATGGGTATTTTCCAATGCATGAAGGAGATACATAGACCAATGCTAACCATAATCATGTTGTGGCTGGGTCCTGAATTGAGATGCTGGACTTCACTACGTATCCCATAAGAATGGGAATCAAGCCATACGTAGTTCTTGAAATACATTTTAACATCATGTGGGACGAGAGTGTAGGAGATCTTAGTTTAGGGTCATAGAGCTCATACCATAATGAGGAATACACATTGTGTGTTTTATAAACCTGATGTGAATGAAGACCAGGGTTTTCATACCACATTCATGTTTTCATAGGGGGACTTTTCAGCCAAGGGACTGAAAGTGGAATTTGGGGTTAGGCCCAAAGACTTGGGCCTGGATTCAAGGGACACTCGAACGTTCCTATATATCCCATAAGAATGGGAATCAAGCCTCATATAGTTCTTGAAATACCCTCTGTACAGATTTGGTTCGTACAAGTGAAGGGTGAAAGGGGACTTTAGTGCAATGACGGTTTGACTCAAGATTAAAGGTTCAGGAATTGCCATGTACACACGTAGTCCTTGGAATATGTCATGGTTGGAGATCAATGTCAATAACGATTCCCTCTCAGGTGAGGGTGTCAAAGACTGTGGTAGTTTATTGTCATACAAGACAAAAGTACGAATAGTTTAGGGTCATATGCATGGAACGATGTTGTATATTTTAGCATCATGTAGCTAAGACGTATTGCTATGCAGTTTAATGTCTTACAGTGAGGAAAATGGGAGACTATATAGTTTAACATCATATAACAAGTATGATGGTGAACCGATGTGAAGATGTTGGTTTTGGGCTTGAACTATAGGTGGTTGTCTACGTACCCAGCCTAGAAGGCAAGGATCAAAGTCTGCATAGTTCAATTGAAAATGAATTGGTGATCAAGTTCTACTTGAGGACAACTTGAAGATGATTTTGGGACTTACTTGAGGTTAGCGGCCTAGAGAGGGTGTTATTGTTGAAGCTTACTCTAAGATCACATGAGTCATACTCGGTGTGAGAAAAAAGAGGTAACAACAACCCTAACGATTCACAGTTTAACATCAAGTAGGACAGATAAGGGACTGGACCCAGTTTAATGTCATGTTGGACAATGGAGGGACCATGCAGTTTAAAGTCTTGTGGTAAGGACTAAAAATACCATGTAGTTTAAAGTCTTGTAGTAGGGACTAAAGGGACCATGCAGTTTAAAGTCTTGCAGTAAGGACTAAAGGGACCATTAAATTTAAAGTCTTGCATTAAGGACTAAATGGAACATGTAGTTTCAAGTATTGTGGTAAGGACTAAAGGGACCATGAAGTTTAAAGACTTGCAGTAAGGACTAAAGGGACCATGCAGTTTAAAGTCTTGCAGTAAGGACTAAAGGGACCATGCAGTTTAGATTCTTGCAGTAAGGACTAAATATGTATTTGTGTTACACAAAATAATTCTTCATAAATCTGTCATTGGTTGGAGTCATGATGAGTTCTCCATCCATTGAGATTAAAGAATAAGCTCCATTGGAGTAGACCTTATGTATTGAATAAGGTCCTTCCCACTTTGGATCAAGCTTGGGAGGTTTCTTTCCTGGTATCATTGGAGTTATTAGGACCAATACCAATTCTCCTTGAATGAATGAATGAAGACAAACTTTTTTGTTGAAAGCCTGTGCTATTCGATTCTGATAGACTTCCAAGTGGTGCAAGGTGCACAATATTTTTTCATCTAATCATTCCAATTCATCCAATTGCTTTTGAGATTTTTCATCTGTAGATGACTAATCACAAATGGATACTATGAGTGAAGGTAATTGAACCTAAATGGGAAAGACTGCTTCTGTTCCATATATCAATGAATATGGAGTTGACCGCATAGCAGTGCGGGTGGTGGTCCGATAAGCCCATAAATCATGAAAAAGTTTATCAAGCCATGATTTCTTATATTTATCCACCATCTTTTGCATTATGTTTGAAAGAGTCTTATTTAAGGATTCTATTTGGCCATTGGACACTGCATGATACCGAGATGAATGGTTGGATTTTATGTTGTATTCTTGATACAACTTCCTTAACTCGGATGAACAGAAGTTGGTTCCATTGTCTGTCAATATGGTATGAGGGACACCAAATCTGGTAATGATGTTAGACTTGATGAAGCTAACAATTCTTTTAGAACTAACTTCTTTGAGAGGTATTTCCTTTTCCCATTTGGAAAAGAAGTTAGTAGTAGTAAAAATATACTTAAACTGCTTAGATGTAGCCGAAGGGTAAGGTCCTACTACATACATTCCCCATATGGAAAATGGAAATGAGTATTTAGCTGTATGAAGCAACTCTAGGGGTTGATGAATGAAATTGGAATATACTTGGAAAGAATGAAACTTCTTCGTGAAATCAACACAATCTTGTATCATTGAAGGCCAGAAGTATCCAAGTCTTCGAATTTGATCAGACAGTCTATGTCCAGACTGGTGGGCACTACAGACTCCTGCATGTACTTCTTTCATGAAAACCATTGTCTCTTCACCATCAATACATCTGAATAGAATTCCATCATAACCTCACTTGTATGGAATTTTTTCTAGGTGATCTGGGCTATCATAAAGAGTAAAATTGACTACACGTCGCCAGACTTGTTCTTTCCCGGCTCTATCAGGTGGGAATGTTATATTTTGAAGGTATTACCTAATATATGTCATCCATCCTGTAGTATGACCATATGGTTAAGAAATGGGACTAATTTCATTGATTTCCTCTATTCTAATTTGAACATAAGGTAAAACTGTACGACGGTGGGAAATACTGATGATTGTTTCGTCCCGATTTGGATCTGCCAGAGCTGTGGCTACATTAGCAAGTGCAATAGCTTGAGCATTTTGTGATCGAAGGACATAAGAAAATGTCAGTTCCAAAGTAAATTCCACCACTAACTCTCTGACGTAATCATACAAAGGGATTAACACTTCTTTTTTGATAGAATAATCCCCATTGACTTGTTTTATTACCAGGTTTGAATCACCTTTTACCTTCAAGTGATTCACCTGCGCCTGAAGCACCAACTCCAATCCTACAATGAGAGCTTGATATTATGATTCATTGTTTGTACCGCCTTCCAACAATAATAAGGAATAGGGTAGTACTGACTTTTATGGGGAAATAAGTAAAATTCCCAACCCAACTTTGTTGAATTTAGGATCTTCCATTTTCTTCCCTATTGGACTTCTGGAAGCACCATTAAAGTACATTTCCCATATTTGATGATTATCTTGAATAGAGAAGACTTACTCATCAGGAAGTTCAATATCTAAAGATTTATCTTCTAATGAAGGGTGTTCAGCAAGGAAATCAGCTATATCTTGACCCTTTATTGCCTTTTGAGACACATAATGGATATTAAACTGCTGCAAAATAAATTCCCACCTTACCAGACATCCTGTAAGCATTGGAAAACTAAGGATAAAATTGAGCGGGTTATTGCAAGATACCAATTGAACCTCATGATGTTGCAGGTAGTTTCTCAGTTTATGAACTGCAAAGATTAATTCTAGGAAGCACTTTTCAATACTTGAATATCAAGTTTCTGCCTTAAGCATAGTCTGACTGAGATAATAAAGGCTATTTTCATTCCTAGCATCATTCTATTGGGCAAGTAAGGCACCCAATGATCACTATAAAGCTGTCACATAGAGGATAAGTGGTCTTCCTTCAACAGGTGCCATTAATATCGGTGGAATCAAGAGATATTTCTTGAGAATATTTAATTCTTCTTGACATTCTTTAGTCCACTAGTAAGTGACTCCCTTCTTCATTAATTTGGTGAAGGATAAACATTTTCCTGCCAGATTGGCGATGAAATGCCGAATATAGGACAAGTGTCCTTGAAGTCGTATCAATTATTTCAAATTTCAAGGAGGTGACATACCAAGGATTGATTTTGTCTTCTCAGGATCAACTTCAATACCACTATGGCGTACAACAAAGCCGAGAAATTTTCCCAAGGTTACCCGAAAAGAACATTTCAAGGGGTTCATCTTCAAATTGTTTTGTCAAAGTTTGTGGAATATGATTTCCAAATCATCCAAGTGATTATAACATTTTCTGGATTTAACCACCAAATTGTCCACATAACATTCAACAAATTTCCCTAAAAAGGGTTTGAAGATATAGTGCATGGCACGTTGATATGTTGCACCTGCATTCTTCAGGCCAAAGGTCATTACCCGATAGTAAAACACAACTTTAGGGGATTTGAAGGCTGTAAATTATTCATCTTCTAGAGCCATTCATATTTGATTATACCCAGAATATCCATCCATGAAGGAAAGTGCTTCATATCCAGCTGTTGCATCAATTAAGAGTTTTGTGATCGGAACTGGAAAATCATCCTTGGGACAATGCCGATTAAGATCTCTGAAATCAATGAAAACTCTAATTTTTTTATTTTTCTTTTTCACAGGGACAATATTAGCCATCCATTTGTTATATTGAACTTCTTTGATGAAGTTATCCTTGATAAGCTTATCCACTTCAGCTTCAATTTTGGAGGCATAAGTTGGGTGTGTTCTTCTTGCAGCTTGCTTGAATCCTCGATGTTCTTCTGGCAAACCCAAATGATGGCTAACAACATCAGGATCAAGCCCTAGAATTTCTGTATAATTCCAAGAAAATATATATCAATTTTTATTTAAAACTGAAATATACATTTTTTTCTCTTCAAGATTCATGGCCGCACTAATTAAAGTGAGGAGTGGATCTTCTTTTATACAAAGATTTATTTCTCTGAGTTCATCCACAGTGGTAAAGATACCCTCTTCAAATGGTGGAGGAGCATCTCTAAGATCTTCCTCTTCTTCTTCAATATGTTTTACTTCTTTTGTTTCTACTTGCATATTAGATGATGAAGCAGAATTTCTATGATCATAAGAGAAGTTAAAATTTGAACATCTTGAAGAAGAAGCTACCATTTCTAACCCTGTTAATGATGAAGGGTATTCCTTGTGTAATAAAGAGGAGATGATGGATTGAGAATCGACATCATCATTCATCTATGGAATTGCTATAACTTCTTCTGGCCTGGTTGATGAAGTTTGGAATTTCTGGATTTCATCGGATGAAATGAAGACATCTCCTTTTGAGCTTTCATCATTGCCCGGTGAATCAAAACTTTCTACTATGATGTCTGGATTGGTTGCCATAATTGACATTATGGAAGTTTCCATAAGATTATTTGGATTTGAGTCTATCCTTTAAATTTGGCTGATAGGAAACACATAATATGTACTCACATGTATGAATGGGTTTACTGGAATCTTTTCCAAACCATATGGAGCATTAATTTTGGTAACCTCCTTTGTTGTGGATATCTCCTTTCCCTCCATGTGATAGAATTCTGCCTCAATGTATTGAGATTCACATGTTTTGAAAGGGGATTTATCACCATACAATGTCCCAATTTGACCATTGAAACAATATTTGAGACATTGATGGTATGATGAAGGTATAGCCGCATGTTGATGTAGCCAAGGTCTTCCAAGAAAAATATTGAAGGCTGTGTCATGATGAACAACCATAAAATCTGAATTGGATACAAGGTCTCCAAACTGAGCTCTGAGTGCAATCTCACCCAGAGGTTCTTGTTCATTTTTATCATATCCTTGCAACATCAATTTAGAAGAATATAAATCAGATTTGGTGAGGCCCAATCGACGAAGTGTACGAATAGGGATGAGGTTGACTCCTGAACCATTATCAATGAAAGCTCATCGGACGTCTACATCATTGACCTTTCCAGGTAAATATAAAGGTCTAATATGTCCATGCATAACATCATCTTCATCTTCATCTGTAAAAGATATCACTGCATGGAATTCTATAGGATAATTCTCTATATGGTAGACTTCAGCCTCAATAGTTTTAGTTTCGAATTCCTGAGGACTTGAAAAAGCCTCAACGAGTGCCTCCCGAAGATCCTTTGAGAGATTCAAGGAATCAATAATTGATAACTTGTCCAGTACTTGGGCCAAATGTTTCAAGACATCATACTTTTGTTCCAAACGTCTGCATTTACCAACAAGAACATGTGGTTTCGTAGGTTCCTTAGAAGTTGATGCTTTGGAAGTAGATGTATCTTATATCGGGGTAGGAGTTGGAAATACTCATGGCTTTGTTAGATTAGACCGACTAGGTATATTTATTTGCTGAGAGGAAGAAGGTGAAACCTCTAACCGATCTTCCAAAATAACTATGCCAGGACTGAATCTGCAATGTCTGGAAGAACATTCTTGTTCTTCTTTAGCCTACTGAAGGGATTTCCCACGATTTTCTACTGCATATACATTTCTAGTAGGAGTAGGATTGGAATAGTGGCTTATGAAATATCCACGTCTTACCTTGTATCCTAGACCTCTATAACTCCCTCTAATTCCTCTATTTGATACAGGGAACTTAGGCTCATCAAGATCAAAACCGTGACTAGAATATGGATCCGTTAAGGGAATCGTGTTAACAGAACCAAAGATCAACTCTTCATCTGATGAAGAATCTTCCTGATGAACCATTTTAGGTTGTACCATTTGGTGGGGCGGTGTCCATGCTTTTCATGTATATGACATAAAATCTGCCAGAGTCAATGACAACTTAGGGTTTGATACGAGCTCATCTTCTTCTAATTGCTCTTATTTATTTGAATTATTCCACCTCTTTGAGGATTTTCCTTCCGACGAAGGGAGTTTTGCTGTGGCAGAAATAGCAGAAGGCACCATTGGTTTCTTCAATTTCATTTGTAAAATGGCATGAGTTCGGTTGATCATTTTCATGACCATCCATATTTCTGTACATTTTTTCTTTTGAATTCGTGACACTCGCCTTCTTCCTCTGGATATGTAACAGTAACACATGATACCTGGGCTGAAGAACCTTTCAGTTTTACTTGTGATGAGTCCACCATCTTTTGCAGAATGTCTTTGAATACAAAACACTCCTGAATGGGGTGCCCCAACATCTGATGAAATGGGAAATAGTTGGTAAGGTCTTTATATCCTTCCATGTTCAGCCTTTTAGGCCTAGGAAACTGAACCAAATTATTTTCTAGATCCGAAATGAAGTAACCAAGAACTTTTTCATTTCAGAAATAATAAACTTTGTTCTTTAACTCCTCAAATTGTTTCCATCTTTGATCTCTTTGATCATCTTGATGATACGACCTCTGTTTTTGACGCTCAGGAGGTAGATCCCATTGATAAGATGAAGGTTTTGAAGTGGAAGCAAGTATAGGTGCTTGTTTAAGTGTAACTGTAGCAGTCTCTACTCTCCCCATTCTCCTTCCTGGCGCTGATGGAATTACTCGAGTTTTAGCCAAAGTCTCTATAAGAGAATCTTCGATCTGTTGAGTGATTGAAGTAAGGTATCGAAACCCTCCTGTGTATTTCACAGGGATCAATGGTGTGCATAATTCATCATGCAAATTTTCCACACAGATTGTCAACAACTCTTCTTGAGGGAGTGCTAAGCTTAAGGAATATGTTAATCCCTTCTAGTGAGCAATGAAATCTAAAACTCTTTCATTTTACCTTTGCTTACAATTGGTAAGATCGAAAACTGTCATCTTTGGAAATGTTGAGCTAAATTGAAGTATAAATATTTTACGGAGATCTTCCCACCCAGTAATTGACTAAGATTGCAAGCTTGTATACAAGACAAAAGAAAGCCCTTGTAATGACTGTACAAAACACCTGAGATTAACTTCTTCTTGTTGTTGAGGAGTTTTCATAATAGGATCAAAACGAGAAACAAAATGTGTTAAGTGTTGTTCTATATCTATCTAACCATTAAAAATTGGGAATGTGGTACTTGCAAAATTTGATGGGGGAGGAATTGCATCAACCCATTCTGCAGAAGCTCTTTTTTCTGGTTGAATTTGTGCACGTTTTCCCTCCATAGCTTCCAACCGAGCTGTTAGTGACTCAATGGTAGTTATTAACTTTTGAGAAAAATTTGGTTGAGCTTGGACCTGAGCAGATGCAATAACTGGAGTTTGGACAGGTGTAGTAATTGGTACTGCAACTGATGGTAGCACTACCGGTTGTTGTTGCACATGGCCCATAGGATTAGACCTGTGAGGGTGTACTTGTAAAGGAGGATATTCTTGATCCATCCTAGTAGCTGTAACAAATTCCCTTGACTGACTGACTCCAGCACGCTTAGGAGGAAGACTACCTTGAAGTAGTTCTACATTCAACCTTCTTAACTCCTTCATTTCTTCCTCTTGTTGTGCGAACCTCTCCTCTAATGATAGTGATTGGCCTTCTCCAGAGGTAGGGTGGTACATAACCTTACTTTTACCATTTTCCTTGGCATGTGCCTTTCTTGAGTATGTAAGGGAATTTTCCTCGAAGGAATATCTTGCCTCTGGGTATCCCTCTGGATTCTGGTACGCACACCTTCTTCATTTATTTCTGTGTGCACAGCCTCTTGAACATGAACTTCTTCATCTGATCCCTTTGAGTGAGCCTCATGTTCCGGGGGATTAGTGACAATGGCATTGATGACATTTGTCGATGCATAGCACATTGCATCCCTTATATTGACATTTCTGCGATACTGTCTTCTTCCATGTCCTTTATGAGACATTGCCTTTTGTTGAGTTGATCCCTCAAGAATATCTTGATGAACCATAATTTGGAGGGAATCTCTTGATAATTCGGCTCTACATTCCTCTTGTGGATTCTTCCCTAATCGATAGAATACTGACTTTCACTGAGGAAGAGATTGAGGATTTGAAAAAGTCCCCAGTCCTGTGAACTGGGGCTGTTCTTGATTTTCCTGCTCAACTCCTTGAATCCCATTTGTGAATCCCAAGGTTTGGGCTAAAAGAGTCCCCAGTCTAGAAAGTTGAGGTGGTTAATGAGATGCTACATATGTGGCTTTCTTAAAATATCTCCTGATTTTGCGGTCTGTAGTCTGGAAATTGGCCGGATGTATCAACCTACATCCACTCAAATCACCTGGCTCAAATGACCATTGGATGATTTCTGACACTTCTATCACCTGATGATGCACATGCTCTAAATGAGAAGCCTATTCAATATTCTCATTTTCTTGATGCAAGAGTAATTCGACAACTTTTTCTTTTTATTCCTGGCTTTGGGAAGAACTAGTTGAGGCTTGTTCCTAAGAAAGCCTTTGATTACACACAAAACGAATTGGTTGTGTCCAGCCATGGGCAATAACATTGCATGAGACCACTTTTAGTGGGATTTGTTGACTAGATAGTACAGTGAAATGTAGTGCTCCATGAACACCCCATCCCCTGATATGAATAACAGACGAGACATTGGTAATTAACTATAGAAACCTTTTTAGTGCGCCAAATCATGCATACTGAAGGGATCTCTACTGGTTTTCAACCTTTGGATATTGGGAAACTGAAAGAGATTCTAAATCAATTTGGAATTGTAACCCTTCTATTATCTTAACATGATTTTCATATTAATCATAAGATAATATTTTCTTTTTTAAGTGACAAAGAGTTGTTCACATGTTTAGACGAATATCATGAATACAATCTTCTTTCAACATTTCTGGAATATCATACTGAGAGTTAGACAAAGGCCAAAACATGACTGGTACTTCACCTTTCGCCAGTTGTTTTCTCATATTTAGCACTTCCTCCTTATCATTCGATGAATATTCTTCTACCTGATTTGACCAAAGATGGTGCTTCTTTGTTGCTTCATCAGATTCAAAAATATTGGTAGATAATTCATTTATAAAATTAGAAGATGAATGATCCAGGGGTGGTTTGGAGAATGACCTACACCCCGAGCTATCTTCTGATTGAGAATGTATTTCACCTACTAGCAGTAAATCATCAGATATGACTGGCTTCACATTTACAAGTGCCTCATGATAAGAGGGATTTCTCATTACTGCATTGTCCTTTGAAGAATTTTCCATGAAATAAAAATTACTACTGTGGAGAGGACATTAATAGATAAATTCATCATCATGGGGAGGAACACCATGGTGGGTTACAAAAAAAGATGAAACCTTTTTCTCCTTGATCTTCTGGCCATACAGAGGGTTATCGTGGCTCTAATCTGAAGATGATACTTTGAGATTGACCGAACTGTCATAAAGAAATCCTTCATGAGGAAGTGTCTGATGAAGACCTTCAGAATTGTTATTATTACTTCCTAAATTTGAAAATGAAAGAGTAGAATCTTGAGTTGCAATAGATAATTGTCTGAGGGATTCAAGAACTACAACATCGAGAAAGGCCTTATTGCAGATTGGATCTTGATTTCCCGACTGTGTTGGACGAGTCTTTTTCTTAGATGCATTCTTACTCACTTTGGAAACCACTTATTGACAAAAGTGGTTATTATGGGAAGGTGTATGTGCCTGCTCAGGAGAAATGGTCAGGTTAGGCTGATTATCTCCATTCAAATCGGGTGTATGTGCCTGACTTGATTGTTCGTATGACATGGGGGAGTATGCCCCACAACCCTCCTGGACTGGTACAGAGGTGTGTATCTGTTTTAGAGTGATATATTGATGATTCACTCCACTGATAGGGATAGATTTATGATTCCTTCCCTATGATGCTGCTGAAGTTGTTATAATATCCTGACAGGTATCCAGAATATGGGTAGGGATTTTCATCTGCTCTTTCACCATTTTTAGAATGTGTTTGGTGACTTCAGCTATCATAATAGGAATATACCTACATTATGTGCTTGGAGTAGGTGTGTATTCCTACTCTTGTCCTCCTTTTCCTGTCAGTGAATTCTGACAGTACTCATGTGTGGGGGCAGAAAATTGTGTCTGCCTCTTGCTTGTCATTGGAGCTTTCCAATTGAAATCTCCAGGTGCTATCAAAGGAGACTATTGGTTAGCCTGATGAATTGCAAGTGTATGTGCCTAATGATTATTCCCCAGCACATTTGATTGGTGATTTTCTTTGGCTGTAGTCAGACGAGCTTGCTAACTAGCTGATGAATTATAAACAGGTGTATATGCCTACCTATAATACTCCATCATAATTGCCTGGTGGGATTGGCGTGTTACTGCCAGATGAGTCTACTGGGCAGTAACATCATGACGGACGGTTGTATATGCCCGCTCGTTGTTTGCCATCAAGTTGGATTTATGGACTTCTCCGGAGGGGGAAAAGGTAAGAACCTGCTCCATGTTGACCGGATTTTTCCTCTGACGGTTCGTCTTGCGTGCTTGGGTTTGAGGAACCTGAGCCAAACCCCTAAAGGTGATACCCTCATCATGTTGAGGGTGCACTACCGCACAAGTCAAGCGGCGATTTTTGATGGGAGCCCTCGGGAAGAAATCCTATCTTCTTGAATTAAGGCCTTGAGTGACCTTCTCATTCACCTCCCCATAATATGGGAGAGACTGGTGATTGTGTTATGGGGATAACGACCCGAAATGGTTGGAGACAGTGGTTGGGACCACCTGCTTCTTGACTACTGGTCGTCGCTGCCCAGACAACCAGGGTGAGTTGTTAACTAGGAGGGCTTGTCGAGCGGCCTCTAGGGTCAGAATGGTACTGTGTTGACAGTATTCCTTAACCAATTCATTTGAGACCCGGCGTTGAAGATGCTGAGTAGGTGATGTCGTCCTTAGAGCGGACGAGGATCAGTAGGAGTAGTAGACGAGGCATTCACATGTGTGAACTTTAAAGAAGCCATTTTTTGTAATGCATAGAGATCTTAGAAAAGAGTTTCTTTTTGATATAACAAACATAATCAAGATAAGTTTGGCCAGACTACATCTTTTGGATGAGCACATATGTTATTGATTTCTTTGTTGGACCTCACATTAAGTTATATAGGGGCCTAAAAAATAAGTAAAACATCATTTAACATAGTTAAGGATTCATGTCAGGTTCACCCTTTTTGTTTCTTCTGGAAATGGGGAGGACCTTGTTTGTTTAAGGTTCAAACATTCCAATAGGTTTCTAATGGGTTTATTCGTAGAACCAGAAACATCCAATGATTCTATATCCATTTAGACCTACTATCCAAAGGTAGGTTCCCATTAGTTATGGACTGATGAGGCTTAAGAATTTTCATTGGTCGAGAGGATGGGAGGTCAGACTCATAACACCTTTTTGGGGGGAATTATTGTCTACTCCAGGACTCCCTTATAGATTTGAGTTATGTTCGTGAATCCTGTTTAATTTACCAAGCATGAAATTGAGTTTTTCCTTTATACCTTTCAATCAATGATTTATATGTATGAGATTTATAGAATATTTTATATGTATTTGAGGTTCTTCATCGATAGAGAATCATCCGTATTTATTATAGATTCTTAGTCAATGGTATCCTTCAACACATTATATAGAAATATCTTGGTCATTATGATAACCATACTGGTTTTAAATCCACTCAGTGGGGAACTCGAAGTTTATTTTCGTTCATAAAGACAAGGATTATTTCAGAGTTGGGATCATACCCATAGATGGGCTACCTACGTATCCTTTTTAGAAAAGGAATCAGAAACCACGTAGTTCGAGTGAAGAAGTCTGAGGTTTATTCTTGATTAATCCCAAAGAGATATTTCATAATTACTTTTACACTCTAAGATCACATGATTCATCCTCGATGTGAGAAACAATAGGTATCATTAAAACCTAACGATTGTGCCACGAAAGATAAAATCATAAGAAATGATGTGGGGCTTACGTATGTATGAGGGCCCATGTAAATGAAGAGTAGGAATTAGTTTAGGAAAGAAGCCCAGGAGTAGGGTCCATAAAGGTATTTGTGCTTTATAGAGATTTGGAATTTTAACTCGGGACTTATTCCTGAAAAGGAAGACCAAAATTTATGAGGAACTTATGATTGGGTTTTATTCCTGAGAAGGAAGCCCAAATCAAAATAAATTACGTATGGGGATTACTCTTGAGGAGGATTCCCATATAAAAAGGACTTGTAATTTGGGGCTAACTCCTGAAATGGAGGCCCAGGTTAAGGGAAATTATGACTGGGGCTTACTCCTGAAAAGGAGGCCCAGGTTAAGAGGACTTGAGACTTGGGGTTTACTCCTGAGAAGGAGGCCCAGACTTGGAACTTGGGGCTTACTCCTAAGGATTATTCCTAGATTAGGGAACTTGGGGCTTACTCCTATGGAGGATTCCCATGAATAGGGAACTTGGGGCTTACTTCTAAGGAGGATGCCTAGATTTAAGATCTTCTCATCTTAAAGGATGAGGTTGAATGAGGGAAATATCTAACCTTAGTGACATAAATTTATGTAAATCATGAGGTTTTGAGATATGTTCCACATAATTCCTTTTATATAAGGAATCCAACAAAGGAACTATGCCATAAATGGCTTTGAAGAGGGTTTTGAAGGCTAAATCTTGAAGAGGAGAGGTGAATTTAAGGAAAGGAAGTGAATTGGAAGGAGGCACGCAAGTATTGGTCTGGCGCACAAGTCCTGGTCGTGCAAGTATACTTGCACTAAATGAGTTCACTTGGGTGACAAAGAACCTATGAAGTGATACTTGGGCGACTTTGAATTGGATCTCTTAGTATCATCCCTAGAGGCTTTCAGATGGGTGGCACGTAAGCTTCCTTGAGAGAGAAAGGTGACGCACAAGTATCATCACTTCCCTTAAGGTATGGACACTTAGGCACTCAAGTATTGATGAGTTCTAATACTTAGGCCTTATTCTTCCTCTTTAGAGCTTTTATTCTAGGTAAAGAATTACCTTACAAGTGTTTAGAAGACTTCAAACAGAGACTTGGGTGACCAGAGCTTGAATCTGAGTTTTGAATTTTTCATCCCCGAAATGGGGGGCCCACATGGGGTATTTATAGGCCACCTAAGTTTGGGTGAAATTTAACTTTGGGCAAGCAAGTGACTTGTACGCCTCATGTCTAGAGCGCAAGTGACTTGCGCGCCCAAGGTTGGTGCGCAGGTATACTTGCACGACTTAATGAATTTGTGAAATTCTTGATGTTCTTCCCTATTTTTTTGCATGAGGTACTCCCATTTGTCAATATCTAGACTCTGTGATGGAATGGAGCATCAAAAGATATTGAGAACTAACAATTCCCATTTTGATAGAAGTATTTAAGATAAACCAAAATGAGATGATTCTAGATTTAATTATTTTACCACCGATATAATAATAAGAAAGTTTTACTATCCCAAAACCATGCATATAAAAAATAGATCTCATATTTTATGTAAACAATATTCATATAAACATAGAAATAATTTAAATATTATAATATAACTAAAAAATACTATATATAAACAAAATTGATAAAACTTTACAGAATTTCATATACTATGGGGCCACCATCACATTCTTCTAATACTATGGAATCGATTTCCATGTTTTTTAATCAAAACAAAGTTTTAAGGAATCAAAATTCCTATTTATAGAAACATGTGCACATGTTTGTTCTAGGATGGGATTAAATCCAAAAAAGAAATAATGTGGAAATTAAATGAAATACCATGACCTGACCAATACTACAATGACAATTTCACAATCCAAAGTATAATTTCTATGATATCATCATTTTTTCTCTATAAATAGTAAAATAGGTTTCACACCTCCAATTAGATAATTAATTATCTAATTAAAACACCAAAAATTTAAAACTTATCAAGTTAAAACCATATATATACCCTAAGGTAAACATCATGTTTCAAGTTTAAAAAAACCATCAATTTATTTTGAAGTTTCTTAAAAGGAATAAATTACTATTTTGACCCTTGAGTCTAGAATAACTAAGTTTACCTTGTGAAAATCATAAAATCCAAGACTAAAATTTGTATACTTTTACAATAGATATATATCAAATATGTTTTATCCTAAAAAAAATCAAAAACTCATCCTTATATCCAAAAATCCTCAACCACTCTGAAAATCAAAAATCCAACCCATGAACTTTCATAAAATATATTCCTTTAAAAAGTTTCTATTTAAAAAACACATGATCTCAATAAAATATACACCTTTAAAAGGTGTGAGTCATAACTCAATAAGGTAATAAACAAATATAATATGCAAGACATAATTTTAGATTCATTTAATTTATTTATAAAAATCATCCCAACCTTGAATTTCATAAATATAAAAATGAAAAAACTATAAATCAGGTCATTTCACCCTCATATTAGTTTCCCTCTCTCAATAAATTTCCTCCACATCTATACACATTCATTACACTAAAACTAAATGAAATCATTTATTACCCATATATGATCTATGGATCAAGGTCCCATGCACATTAATCTCACTACAATTAAATCTGATCAAAGATCTAAATGATTTTCCCATATCATAGTGATGAATTACCTACCTCATTAATGCTCCCATCAACGTAGGAGTAAAAAAACTTCACTATCCAATATAACCATTAATGGTAATTTACACAATCTCATTATATATTGTTATATTTGGTTCTTTAGAACCAAATTATTTTTACTTTGTGATAAACATGTATTCATTTCTTTGAATATTATTAAACTACTTATCACATCATGATTGTTCTTCTGTGAGACATAGTATGTGATAATGTCCTATGAGTAGCTGTTGTAGTAAAAGTTCATACTTCTTATCCACTATGATGAGAACTCAAAAGTTCTACAAAACTATTCTTTAATATAAGTTCTATACCCGGATGATATCATTTGTGGTATAAAAACAATACAGGATATCATAGGTGGAGACTCATATAACATTGAGGAACCTTCTCATGGTGTATTCCCTTGGTAATATCCACTATGGATATTATGAGAACGATACCCTCCCGTAGTAAATCGACATTTCAATGTGTCATTTGATGTTCCTATCTACGGACATGTGTATTGGTCCTTAGACTTTAAAATTATTGTTAATGCGTATTTTGTGTCACACACTTAGATGTATTAACAAAAACCATGATGTCAGATGTTTGTGGTGAGTTAGGATACATTGGGCGTGTCATGATTAATATTGCATTAATGAATAATTTTAGAAATTATTTATTCCTTCCCTTCATTGATAGAAGTTAATATCTCATCCCCTTTGATGGAAATTATATAGCCTAAATGAATCCATGGCCATGGTGTTCTATAGGTAAGTTATATTTTCAAAAATTGAAATAAATAGATATCAAGCATATAGGTTGATGGCACTCGAATGAAACCTACTGAATTACAGATATTATGATAAAGATATTATATTAAATGGTATGTATACGTATGAGGTGACATTCCGTTTCAACATTAAATTGTTTCTCTATGGGTGCCTTGGAGTGTTGCTACACGCAAAACATGGAATTTAGGCTACTTCTCCTAATGGAACTGAGAAAGAGGCCTAGAGGGTCACACACTTCGTGTATCTGGAATCTCAGTTAAATAATATATTATTATTTATTATTTAATAGGTTTAATGAATATTATTTCAATACATGGTTTAATAATTATTCATGTATGCTTGATCGCATTTATTCCTTCACTAGTTATTTGAGGGAATATATTGTGAGCAGAATATTTAATAAATATTTATTTTCTATTTAGTGAATATAATACTTATTTATTTATTAGATAATAATAAAGATATATTTATTTAATAAATAAATAGACAGTTTTCAAGGCTTTATAAATATCGTGGAGGAATGGTGGACCAAGTTTGATGGTCTGGTGAGAAATGAATATATTGAATATAATTTAATTAAATAATCTTTAATTATAATTTTAAATTTAAGCGTATACCGAAAAATAATAATATTACTATTATTATTTGACATGGGGTATTTCTAGGATTAAATAAATAGTTAAGGGAACTGATGAAATTATTTTATTTTAACCCTGAAAATATAAATACCCAATTATATCATTTTTATCAGGGGCATATTCGGGAGCCTATTCGGTTGTGCACAACAATCTTAGAGAATCATCTCAAGCCTAAAGATCCCCCTCCTACAAGAATTCTCCTATGAATGGTGATCAATCCTCCTCCACCAGATGAAGGAGAACGCTTTGGAATCAATTCTCAATATGATCAAGGAGGATGACGCAAGGGAAAGGATCTTCTGTGCTTTCACCCATAGACTCCTTAAACAAAGTATGGAGATTCCTGGAATACGTGTGGATCACCATTAGATTAAACCTACACTTGGTTTCTACAATACAACAATGATGAAAAACAGATCTATAACAACCCTTCTATTTATTTCATATTTAAACATAACTTATTACATAAAGTTTCACTTAATACAACTCAAAAGATTGAGATTTCTAGTATATTTAGGAAATTAGGTGCATTACATAACAAATTAAAACATTAAAATCAATATCTTTATTGAAATTTTTTTTACATGACCACAACATTTCTTCATACTTAACACTGCATAGGATAACCTTAGGACATACATAAGAAATGGGTGAGCTATAAAGCCCAGTAGGGATAAAATACATGTTAGACAATAGGAATATCCATGTAACATAAAAGGAACATGAATAATAAGGCATGATATAAGATGATAATTATAACATGGGATATGTGGAAACAACATACAACATGATATTATCATGAGTCAAGGATCATTACACATGGAGGAGTATGAGTCAAAGCTCATTGAACATGGAGGAGTATGAGTCAAATCTCATTGAACATGAAGGATCATGAGTCAAATCTAATTACAAATGACATATCATTATACTAAGCATTACCCAATTCATTGGAGCACTATCAAGGTACACCCTTCATAACCAATTCAATATAATGATTAAGTGTGCCACATAGTTCATACAACATGGATTCATTAATCATCCCATTTTATTCTAATATCAAGTAAATATGGAATAAATAATTATATATCCACAATCAATAATTATATGTTCATATTGTTGAATAACATTGATTGAGAATTGGGTATGGTATTCACTATAAAATGATTTTGGCATGGAAAATTGTGGTGCAATTTCAGAAGCATCAGACCGTCATATAGAAACTCATAAAATGGGTTGATGAGAGATAAAGGGATATATCATCATTTAGACATGAAATGGATAGTAATAGGTACATTTTAGGACATTCCACAACATAATTAATTATAAATATAATATGTAACATAACAAAGAGTCTTGAAGTATGAGGAGAAAGCAAATGGACCCTTATGAACTTTCTACAAGGCAACAAGTGCACATAAAGGATCATAGGGGGGAATAATGAGAGTGAAAAGAACATATCATCATTTATAAATCCAATTGACAGTAAGAGAATCATATAACAACATATCCCAACATATTAAAATGGAATTTAAGTATCATAATATAAAATAAGTGCATGAATGGATATGAGAAGAGAGAAATCCATTACTCAGATGTGTGAATCCAAAGGCTTAGGAGAGGCTTATTAGGAGCCTAGGGGAACCTTGGGAGGACTATAAAGCGTATAGATAATATGTTTGACGAGCTTCAAGGAGTTTGACTGATGAGAAATGGGAGATTGGGTGGGTTTATATAGTAAAGGAGGTGTATTTATTTATTATTTTGGTTGGGGACACTTAATAATAAAATATTCAAAACCAAAAACCGTCCCATGATTTTTCCCATGGTTTATGCTAAAGGGGAGTGTTTTAAATTATTTTTTAAGTCCATGGACCTAACTTTTTAAAATATTATCCTTTATTATGTGGAGGTGAGTCACACTATTAAATAAATGAATTTAAAATCATAAAATATATTATACATATTGAAGGATTTATAATGGGTTTAAAAATAAATAGAATAAACTTAAACCCAAATTATTTTAAATATAAAACATATATTTGGCCGAAGATAAATTTTATTGTTTTTATTACATCATTATTGAGCCATTATGATGCCATAAAACACATTGTATATTTATTCGGTATTTAATTTTTATATAATAATTCGAATGCCTCATAAAATTATAAAAATTTAACTGTTGGATAAATTCGACATCCTAATTCAAAAAATAATATGAATTTTATCAAAATAATTTTTCAAAATATGTGAATTTTTACTTTTAAAATAAAAACTAACATTTATTTAAAATGATGTGTTTTTTTGACAATAACAGTTTTTAAACCCTAATTAAAATTACATATGACTTCATGAAAAATATATGATTATTTATATTTAATAAAATAATTTTAACAATAATTTTTATTAAAATATTATTTATTTAAAAAATCCATTAATTCATCAATAAATATTTATTAATTGAGTTTGTATATTAACCAAAATTAAAATTTGTGTTTTAAATATCATTTACAAAGTAACAATAATAGGAATATAATATATTCATTATTCTATAAAAAAATAATTTATATAATCTTAAATATGTGGTCTAGATAAATATCCCTTTATTACAATATCATAATTTCTAAAAGTATAGTGCGTGATGGTGGGGGTTTCATGGGGTTGTTCAGTGAATATGGTTTGGGCTGTGATCTCGATGATCTTTAACTTCTCCTGTAAACAGTTTCACTCATCATTAAATTATTGGATCTCGACTTGGGATCAGTATAGGGAAAATCCCATAAATGATATCTTTCTCAGAAGCTCTAATAAATGGACTTCATAGGGTACAATCCTACTCGATGATGCCTTTACTTCCTTTATATATGTCGAAAGGATGTGTTAAAACCTATATTTATACTATTCATGTGGTCATTAATCGATGGATATATTATCAACGATAATGATAATTAAAGTTCATTTAAATCCAATTGGATTAAACAAAACATAAAAAGTTTATATGTTTTCTATATCCATTAAATCAAAAGGGGAATTTTATTCATAATATTTTGGGTGGTTACAACCCCCCCCCCACATAAGAAATTTCAGCCTATAAATTTACTTTTCCCACACTAAAATAGATGAGGGTAACTCTACCTCATCACCTCCTTTAATTCCCATGTTGCTTCTTGAAACTTGTGGTTTCGACACAACACCTTGAAGAGGGGAATTATATTATTTCATTGAACTTTTTCACTATGATCTAATATCTTTACCAGCTACTCCTCATAGGAAAGGTAATTTTACAATGGTAACACCTTTGGATTGAGTACATGTGATGGGTTTGGTATTTACTTTCTTTAAAGGTACACATGGAATACATCATACAATTGAGACAGGTTTGGTTGGAGTGCTAGTCGATAGGACACTACTCCGATGCGATCAAAGATCTCAAAAGGGTTGATGTGCCTTGGACTAAACTTTTTGTTCATCCAATATCTCATCAATATATTCCATGGAGATATGAATAGGAATACCATGTATCAAACATTCAACTCTAGGTCATGTCAATAATTGTCAACATAGATATTTTGTGGAATTTTACTAGCTTTGATGTGATACTGGATGGTCTTAACCTTCTCTACTATTTTTTGACCATTTAAAGACCTATAAATTTCTGTTCCTCAACTTCATCCCAAAATTCCAATGTTCTACACCTCTTCCCATAAATGGCTTCATAATGAGCCATTTGGATTCCTGAGTGGAAACTATTGTTGTAATAGAAATCCACAAAATGAAGATATTGGTCCCATACACCTTTTAAGTCCATTGATCAAACTCTCAAAATGTTCTCAGATGTTTGGATAGTCTGATCAAATTGACCACAAGTTTGAGGGTGATAAGATGTACTTAAGTTCAGATCAGTGTTTAGATAATTCTAGAGACTTTTCTAAAATTTATAGTTTAATCTTGGATCTCAATTGGAAACAATCGATAGTGTTACTCCATGTAGCCTTACCAATTATTTTTTATTTATCTGTGCCAGTTGATCCACTAAGAAATCCTCTTGAATCACAATAAAGTGTTTAGTCTATATAATACAATCCACAACAACCCATATAACATTGTTTCCATTAGATGTCTTTGGAATTCTAGTGACAAATTCCATGGTGATGTTTTCCCATTTCCATGTTGGTATGGGTAATGGTTTCATCATCCCCTTGTAATTTTGTTTCCAGCCTTCACTTTTTGACATACTAGAAAATTTGATGTATATTATGCAATCAACTTATTCATGTTATCCCACTAATATTTCTCTCAAATATCTATATACATCTTTGTGATTCCTAGATTAATGGAAAATGTTAAACAATGTGCATCATCCAAAATTTCATTCTTTAACATAGGATTTGACGGAACACATATTCTTGACCCATATCTTACCATTCCTTATTCATTAACATTTAACTATAAGGATTTCCCTTTTCTGATTATTTCTACTTTCTTCTGAATTCCCACGTCATCTTTTTGAGAATCCTTTTACCTTTCTAAAAGTGGTGATTGAGAAATAATTTGTGAAAGGATTGATGATGTTACTTTATTTATGATTCCCATTTCCATCTTCTTCAAGTCTAATAAGATAAAATCCTTCTCAATTCTCATAAATGATATAGTTTTTGTGTTATTTCTACTGATATAATCCTCTACATTGTTCTCTTTCCCAGGATGGTAGTGGATTGATCAGTTGTAATCCTTGATGAGCTCTAACCATCTTCATTGGTTCATATTCATCTCTTTCTGTGTGAATATATTTTTGAGACTTTTTTTGTCCCTATATAATTCACACTTCTCCCAAAGAGATAATGATTCCATATTTTCAATGCAATGATCACATCTTCCAACTCCAGATCATGTGTGGGATTGTTTTTCTCATGGATTTTTAACTTCTTTGAGGTGTAGGAAATGAATTTTTCATTTTTCATCAATACACATCCCAATCCCTTCTTTGAATCATCATTGAAAATTATGAAAAAATTTCTGCTTGTGGATAGTGTGAGCAAATGGGAAGTGATAAGCCTCATTTTCAACTCCATGAATCTTTCTTCACATTCATCATTCCAAGAAAATTTGAATCTCTTATGAGTTAGATTGGTAAGAGGGTTTGGAAATCATGATAAATTTATGAAAAATCGAATATAATATCTATCTAACCCAAGGAATATATAGATACATGTCATAGATGTTGGCCTCAACTATTCATTAATTTTTGTTGTCTTATAAGGATCCTTAGATATCCCATTTTCTGTGATGATATGCCCCAAGAATGAGACTTCCTTTAACTATAACTCACACTTTCAATAATTTTCATAGATATTCTCTTTTCACAAGGTATTTAGAACAATACTCAAATTCTCATCATGATCCTCCTTGGTTTTGGAGGATATTATAATATCATCTATAAAGACTACCACAAATTTATCAAGGTAATATTCAAAGACTCCATCAAGTCCATGAAGATTCTTGGAGAATTAGTGAGTCTGAATGGAATCACTATGAACACATAGTGCTCATACCTTGTATGAAATAAGTTTTGGGGATATCATCCTTCATCACTCTTACTTGGTAATATCCCAACCACAGATCAACCTTAGAGAATTATTTCACTCTAAATAGATGATCAAACAAGTAATCAATCCAAGGAAAATGATACTTTTTATTTATCGTGATCTTGTTGAGATCATAATAATTAATGAAAAGGTGCATCGACCCATCCTTATTCTTTACAAAGAGGACTGGTGCACCCCATGGTGAAGCACTTATTCATATAAACCCTTTACCTAGATTCTCCTGTAGTTGTTTCTTTAAATTTTTAAGCTCCAAAACAGTCATCCTATATGGAGTCTTTGATATTGGAAACACCATATGTATAAGTTCAATTGAAAATATGAACTCCCAATTAGAAGGAAGACAAGGAAATTCCTTGGGAAACACATCATCATATTCCCTCACAATAGGCATGTATTCCAGGATTATCCTTTCCTTATACTCAATCATTTGAGCTAGATACACTTTCTCATAGGGCAGTAATATCCATGCTTGAGATGATGGTGCTAAAGAAGATTCATCCTCATTCTTTAAATTGCATATAATCAAGGGTTGATTCACTATTTGGTGAGTGATCTCCCTCTCATGGAAACTTATGTTGTATCTATATAGGTAAAGACAATACATGCCCAAAATTGTATCAAATTATTTCAAGGGAAGTATAACAAGGTTCTCCAAGAAGTTAAATCGAAAAATTGTGATAGGGGAGGAGTTATATACATGGGATACAATATTTTCCCCATTTTCCATTTTCACCAACATCACTACTTTTATGATTTGTGGTGGTGTTTGAATAGTTCTACTAAACTTTCATGATATAAAGGAATGCATAGAACCAGAATAAAAAAGTATGCTTTCTATTCTTGAAAGAATAAAAATCTTACTTATCACTACTTAATTACCAGGATTCACTTTGGTGGTTGTTAGGAAAAAATATCTCTCTTTCTGCCTTAGAGGTTGTTGGTTGCCTTCGAAAACCATTTTCTTAGGGAAATGGTTTAAAAAGTTCCCTTGTTATTTGTAGTTTTAAAATAAAAAATGCGTTGAGGGTTGACTGGAGTGTTCCTTTCCTCTATCACATTGGTGGGATTATCCTATCAGAAATTATTATCTAGGTTTCCTTATCTTCCACACCTAAAGCATTTACTTTATCCCATTATGCATTTTTTAGGGTGCTTCTTTCCACACCATTGACAAGTGGGATGATGGAATTTATTAGCACCGTTAGATTTATCCATCAGACTGTCAGAATTAATGTCCACGTTTTTGCTTCTTATCCCCATGATACCCATGAGGTTCACCAATTTATATCTCAACATTGAGAGAATATCGAACGATTTCCTCATAACTATCAAAGTCGCAGATTTCCAAGGATTTTCATAGTCTTGGCTTTATCACACCAAAGAAGCGGTCAACCATGCATTCGAGGGTAATGAAAAAATTAAAGTTTTATCATGAAAGTATTGTGATGTTTTCCTCGTATTACCTAATAGATATATTATAATTTTTCTTAAGTGAAAGGAAATCCCTTTCAATTTTATGATGGAGGATATGGGGAAAATATTTAACAAATAATATTTTCTGTAATTCATTCCACAAAATTGCTTTTATCACTTCCTCAAGATTTGTATTCTTGATCAATGTACACCATCGATCAGCTTTACCCACCATACAATAAAAAGTCAGAAGAAAATTATATTGTTCAAAACATTGAAGTATAGATAAGATCTTTTCAATGGAATTGATAAATTTCTCTGTGATTAAGGGATTAGATGATCTATTAAAAGTAAGAGTCCTTTGTCACATGAATCTCTCGACTATGAGTTTCTCTCTATTAGTGGGAGGGGGGTGGGGGTTGGGTGCTCCTCCTGGTCCAGTTTTCTATTCATAACTTTGGTTAACTCTTAGAGTATCATGAAATTTTTTTCTATTCACGCTCCCATTGGGTTGGGAATCTCATTGGGTAAATCCTCACACTTCCCTTCACATTGGTTGTTAGAATGATTCCTCATATTTCCTACC
This sequence comes from Viscum album, assembly GCA_963277665.1. Lineage (NCBI taxonomy): Eukaryota > Viridiplantae > Streptophyta > Magnoliopsida > Santalales > Viscaceae > Viscum > Viscum album. The sequence continues at coordinate 87,967,544 of OY728135.1, read as the reverse complement.
ACTTGATAAAATAAAAGGAAAATCAGTGATGAGTATCTTAGATAGTTAAACACATACATGGGAATCTAATGACATTAAAGGGATAAATTATAAATTACATTAATCTCATTAAATTTTGAGTTTCTAATCTTCAGTCTATATTATCCATGATCTACTTCCTAATATATATTATTCTGGGAATTTTTGTTCCCATAATAATGGTTGTAATGAGATTATGAATTTAACAAAGAGTATCCCCTGGGAGTGTCAAAATAGGCATGTAGTAATACCTGTTGTCGTGTATTAGGTTACCCCAAGTCAAGCCCAGAACACCTTGTCAAAGTTTTTACTCCTAAGTACATCTGTTCTAGAACTACATTCAATTGTAGTATCCATAGAGGGATTTATTTTGTTGATAAAACAAATACTCTATACTTACCCGAAATTTAAGTATGTTCTCTTATAATTAGTCTTATACCTAAGGGGTTTTACTAGGGTTTTCTAATCCTAATACAAAAAATAACTAAACCTCCCTTTGATACCAACTATAACAACCCTGCTCTTTATTTAACATTTAAACATGATTTATTACATAAAATCTTACTTAATACAACCCATAAGACCAAGAGGTAACGTTTATATGGGAAGATAAGTACATTAACAAACGACTTAATATATAAAAATCAACATCTTTATTGAAAACTTATTTTACATGACCACAACATTCCTTCATACTTAACACTGCATGGGATAACCTAAGGACATAAATAAGAAAGGGGTGAGATATAAACCCAAATAAGGGAATAAACAAGGAATAACATGAGGAATAAAATACATGTTAGATAATAGTAATATCAACGTAACATAAAAGGAACATGAATAATAAGTCATGATATAGCATGATAATCCTAACATGTGAAATGTGGAAATAATATATAAGATGATATTAGCATGAGTCAAGGCTTATTACACATGGAGGAGCATGATTAAAAGATAATTGAATATGGAAGAGCATTAGTTAAAGATAATTTAACATGAATGATCATGAGTCAAAGCTCATTTCACATGATTTATTATGATATTAAACATTCCCAATGTATTGGATCGCTATCAGGGCACACCCTTCATAATCCTTTCAATATTATGCTTAAGTGTTACACATAGATCATAAATCATAGATTCATTAATCATCATAGTTTATTCCATGATAAAGCAAATGTGTAATACATAAATATAGATACAAAATCAATAAGTATATGTTCATAAATTAGAATACCCTTGATAGAGAAATGGGTATGGTATTCACTACATAATGATTTTGGCATGGAAAATTGTGGCACAATTTCGGTAGCATAATGACGTCATATAGAAATTCATAAAATGAGTTGATGAGAGAGAAAGAGGTATGTCATAATTTATACATAAAATTTATAGTAATAGGGACATTTAATAACATTCCCCAATATATTTAATTGGAAATAGAAGGTGTAACATAATAAAGAGTCTTGAAGTAAAAGGAGAAAGAAAAAGAACCCTTATGAAATTTCGGCATGTTAATGGCCGTACATAAAGAATAATAGGGGGGATTAACAAGAGTGAAAGGAATTTCACATAATTTATAAATAAAATGGATATTAATGGATTCATGGAACATCATATCCCAACATATGAAAATGGAATTGAAGAATCATAATATATAAGAAGTGCTTGAATGGAAATTAGAAGAGAGAAATCCCTTACTTGGATGTATAACTCCAAAGGCTTAAGAGAGGATTCTTGGGAGTTTGGGGAACCTTTGGAGGACTCTAGGGAGTATATATAAGAGTTTTTAAGATCTTAAAGTTGTTTTAGTGAAGATAAATGGGAGATTAGGTGGTTTATAAAGGAAAGGTGGGGGATTTCTTTATTATTCTGTTTTTCGAAACATCAAAATAAAATATTCAAACCAAAAACCACATGTAGTTTTTTGCCCAAGGTTTCTAAAAAAGGGGAGTGTTATAAATTATTTTATAAGGCCAAGGTCCAAACTTATTAAAATATTTCCCTTTATTATGTGGAGGTCAGTCACACTCTTACAGAAATGAATTTAAAATCATAAAATATAATATTTGTCTTGAAGGATTCATAATGGATTTAAAAAATAAAAAAAAATAAACTTAAAACCACATTATATTAAATATAAAACATATATATTTCATAATATACATTTTATTTTATTTATTACATCATTATTGATCCATTATGATGTCATAAAACACACTGTATATATATGCGGTATTTAATTTTTACCCAAAAATTCAACTGCCTTAAAAAATTATGAAAAATTCACCATTGGATAATTTCGACATCCTAATTCAAAAAATAATATTAATTTTATCTGAATAATTTTCTAAATATTTGAATTTTCATATTTAAAATAAAAAATGATATTTATTTAAAATGATGGGTTTTTGACAATAACATTTTTTGAACCCTAATAAAAATTACATTTGACTTCCTGAAAATTATATGATTATATATATTTAATAAAATAAATTTAATAATAATATATTATTAAAATATTATTTATTTTAAAAATCCATTAATTCATTAAACTATATTTCATAATTGAATTTGAATATTAACCAAAAATATTATTTGTGCTTAAAAAATCATTTACAACATAAAAATAATAGGAAGAAAATATTTTAATTATTATATAAAAAATAATTTACATAATCTTATTTATAGGGTATTGATACATATCCATTTATTAAACCATTATAATCCCTAAGAGTAAGATGTGAAATGATGGAGCTTTCATGGGGATGTTCGAGGAACATGGTTTGGGCTGTGATCTCGATGATCTTGAACTTCTCTCATAAATGGTTTCTCTCATGCTTAAGTTGTTAAATCTCATATTGGGATTGGTCTAGGGAAAATCCAAAAACTTCTACCTCCCTTGGATGTTATAATAAATGGGATTCATAGGGTACAATCCAACTGGATGAGGCCATCACTTCTTTTGTCTATTTCAAAAGGATTTGTTAAAACCCTATATTTATACTAGTCATGTGATCACTATTCAATGACTATATTATAAATGGTAATGATACTTAGTGGTATTTTAAATACAATTGGATAAAATAAAACATAAAAAGTTCTTTTTTTCTATATCCATTAAATCAAAAGTGGAATTTTATTCATAACAGTTTGGGTCGTTACAAGATCTATCACCATGTAGTCACATTTGACACATTAAGATTGATTCAAAAATAAATTCATGATTTTGCGTTAATTACCATATTATTTAAAAAATTAATGCACTGCATGTTGACTAGAATTAGTAGGATCATGGTAAGATAGTCTATATACCATCTAGTAACATTCAACACTTCAAGATTGATTCATAAATCAATTCAAGATCATGCATTAATAACCGCATTAATTACCCAATTAATGCACTGCGTGTTAACCAGAATTAACTACTGCAGAGTCAGCCAGACTACACACCATGTGTCCCATTTGACACGACTTGTAATCCCTTTGGGTCAAATATGATCCATGTGTTCCATACATAGCACATCTGACTGGTGATCGAGTAACATGGAGTTAACATGACGTGTGGCCTATTGGACACGACGGGTACTCCAAATATTTTGAGGTACATTTTACATGACGAGTCCCCATGAATGTATCTCGGATAGATTATGAGAGGTGTACATGCCGTATAGATTAGATATACACACTGTATACTTACAACAAGTTACACAGACTTAAAATTTATTTATTTTACTATATAAACCTTGAGACATGTACTTGTGTGTGTTAATAAAGACAGGACATTCCATGTGATTGGTTTTAATATACATAAATATGAAATGTTTAATTAATACATGCTTAATGTTTAGATCTACATATCATGTATGATTTGTATTATTAGTTGTTAATCTACGTCCATTTAAGAATAACATGTGATTGAAAAATCATTTAATTCATGTAATCATCCGCAAAGTACACATTGTGAAAGTACATGATAAGTCATAAATGAAATATGTCACAAGAGTAAAACAATAAATGAGTATAATACATGTAAGGAAGAATTGGATGGTTATTCACCGTGTTTACTCCAAGGTATATTTTTGTAAAAGGTTAATTTTAAATGAATCTATTTAATTTTTTTAAAATTATAATGGATGAGAATCTCAGGTAAATTCAGATAAGAATTAAGATAAAAGAACCGATTAATTAAAGATAATAATTAATCGATTCGAGAATGATTTATCTTAAATAATAATTATTAATAATTGAATTCTAGTATTATTAAATGTGTAATTCATTGCATGAATGTGGATAATCATTAGCTATACCATACCTTTTGTATCTTATTGGTTTCATTTAATTTATTATTAAATTAAAATTGTTGGCATGTGTGACTTCTCTTCTCATTATTTTCTAGGGCCTCCGTACCCATGGTTTATTTTATATAAACCATTTCTCCCTCATATATGTGTGAATAAAAGGAATATGTAATTTATGGATCTCCCAAGCTAGTGGAGGCGGTTCAATATCAGAACCAAGGAAAAACTAATCCAAGGAGATACATAGTTGGATATGTTGAAAGATGAAACACAAACCTCAATAGTTCAAGGTGCTTTTCCCCTTGGTCAGTGGTTAGTTTATCAACCAATAGATAATATAACCATTTTTATAAGATCATGATCATACCCTTTATTTTATTTCTATCAGTTTCATTGTTATTTCATTATGGATGTATTGTCATGATCACATAATTAATGAACAAATAAGCATGCAAGATGGAAATAAAATGTACTATTTTATATGTAAATATTTTCTAATTCATGGTTAATAAATTAAGTAATCCCACTTAATATTAATAATAATTTGATAAAGATAATAATTTTAAATTTACTCATAAAAGGATAAAATACCTCCATAAAATATTAAGTTGGTATATCCTTCCATGACTTCAGTTAGAATTGAACCATAGTTCAAAGTGCTTGACCATAAAAAGTTTGGGTGACATAAATTATCTTGGAATTAAACATGGGGTTTTGGGTTGAATTAAATTAGTTCACATCAGGGGTTGACTTCCAAAGTAGTACTTGGTGTAATAGAGAGGCAAAGGTTGAGGAAATCTAAATTAATGATTTCGGGATTGGGGAGTCCACTCAGCAGAATAAGGAACAATGAGTTAATATAGTTGGAATTTAGAATACCTATATAAACCATTCGAATTTCTTGACCAACCAAATTTGGGGTAACAAGGATGGGAATATGGATCCTTTCCACATGAATGTCCAAGACACAATATATTTAGAATCCAATGGCGAGGGATATTGGGTTTTGATAACATAGTGGGAGACTAATAAATATAATATTTATTTAGTTATTTAAATTTTATCAGATAAAGTATTAATATTCTTCTTATATTATTTTTTAGAAATAGTAATAAAATTACATCAAATATATCATTGTGATCCATATATGAGATGGAAAACTTTATCAACGAAAAAAATTACCAAGAGTGGAAAAGGTGCCTACATTTCATCCTTCTCCATGAAAGGAAATTGCATGTGCTAGAAGAACCTTTACCAGTTGATCCTGGAAATAATGAAAGTGATGAAGAACAATATCTCTATGACAAACATATGAATGATTCTATAGATGTTCATTGCTTCATGATATCATCCATTTACAATGATATTTTCAAGCAACATGAGGATATGGATGCCTATAGTGTGGTGTATCATCTTCAGGATCAATATCAAGAGAAAGCAAGACAAGGGAAGTATAAGATCTACAATTCTTTGTTCACAAATAAACATGGAGAGTCTGTTCCAGATGAGCCTCATGTAGTCAAGATTATTGGCTACATTAAATGTATGGACATCATAGAGATTAAATTCCCAAATGAGTTGCATATAGATATCATACTTTCATCACTTCCCACGACCTTTTCCAAATTTATTGGGAATTATAATATGAGAAATAATGAGGATAGTCTTTTAAAAATTATGACCTTGATTCTCCATGTGGATAAGTACATGGTGCGTGACAAACCTCTGTTCCTTATAGTGAATAAGAAAAGTAAGAACAAGTAAAAGGGTCCCAAGACCTATAAATAGTATAAATTTCCCAAGCACTATCCTTCCAAGAAGGGGAAGATCCAGAGGAAAGGCAAGGAAAAATAGGTAGTATGTTTTTCATGTGGAAATCTAGGCCACTAGATGAATAACTTCACCCAAAAGTATGGGGAATCTAAAGGTTAATTTTTTATCAAGTGAAATATTTCCATATCTACACATTGGGTATTATATATAGCTTGTAGTTCTCACATATGTATCTAAATATATGACCCAAGTAGATTCTAGAAGATTTCCAGAGGAGAGGTGGATCTGCGAAATGCTAATGGTGTGAGGATGGAATCTCTAGGCATTGGTAACTACCACCTTTCCTTTCCAATGGGAATAATTTTGGTTTTAATAGATCGTTATTATATACCTATAGTTACCAAAATATAATTTTTGTGTCATGTTTATATATATATGGGTTTATTTTCAAGTTTGGGAATAAATTTTGTTTATTTTATAGGGACAACTTATGTTAAGGTATGGTGAATTTAAAAAATGATCTTTATGTATTAAATTATGAAATCCAAGTTTTGACAATCGATAACAAATCATGTTCACATGACTCATATAACACCCAGTTGTGGCATCACCATCTTGGTCTTTTAAATGATAAGAGTTAGAAAAATTCCATCAAGATGGTTATTTAGACTCTTCTAAGTGAAAACAAATTTATAGATGTCATTAATGTTTACAAGGGAAAATGACCAAATAACCATTTAGTGGAAAGTGTGAAAGGTATACAGTTCTTCTAGGATTTGTACAAAATGATGTGTGTGATATATTTCTAGTAGAAGATAGAGGTGGATATTATTACTTCATAACTTTTAATGATGACTTGAGTAGATATGGATATATATACATGATGAGGTAAAAGTCTGAGTCCTTTTAGAAATTCAAGGAATTCAAGAATGAAGTAGAGAATTAGTTAGGTAATAATATAAATAAGATTCGATCAGATCAAGGTGGTGAATATCTTAAAAAAGAGTTCATCGACTTTATATATGAGTTTTGAGATTCCATCTCAATGCACTACACGTTATACACCACAGTGGAATAGTGTTAGTGAAAGGAGGAACTATACCTTATTGGACATAGTATGGTCAATGATGAGTCATGCCGATCTTCTATTATCCTTTCGGGGATATGCCTTACAAACTACGACATACACACTAAACCGAGTACCAACTAAAGTGGAAAAATGGAATTCCCATAAAGATATAGAGTGTAAATAAAACCATTTTGTCACATACATGTGCATGGGATTACGAGGCATTTTTTAAGGCTTTATCAGGAAACAAACTAGCACCCCGAGGCATGAGGTGTATCTTTATAGGGTATCCCAAGGATAAAAAAGGATACTACCTATACAACCCTCAAACAAGAAAGTAACTATCACCAAACAAGACCTATTTCTTGAGAGGGAAAACATCCTAAAAATGGATAGTTTGAGAAATATTGAATTATATGAAGTTTAACCTCAATATACACAAGATTTGGTGTAGGAATAGATTCCACAAGTCCTTGTGGAAGAAGTAGTTCCTAAAACAAAAGTAATGTATAGGAATATAAGAGAGGTAAGAGAACCATAGAGATATGATTTTATGATCATAAAGGATGGTGACTCGTTATTGGTTGACAATGATGAAACACTATCCTATAAGGAGGAATTTGATATCTTAGAAGCTGCAAGATGGAAAGAATCCATGAATTCTGAAAGGCATTCCATGTATCAGAACCAAGTTTGGGTTTTTGTTCGACACACCAGTGGATGTAAATACTATTGGATGAAAATGGGTATTCAAGAAGAATCTAGACATGGAAGGTAAAGAAAGTTTCTATATAACAAGGATAGTTTCTAAAGGGTTTAAACAACACCAAGGAATGGACTACGATAAAACCTTTTTCCCAGTTTCCATGTTTAAATCCAAGAAAATATTACTTTATATAGAATCTTACCATGATTGTGAGATTTGTAAGATGGATGTCAAAAATACATTCCTTAATGAGACCCTTCTGGAAGATGTCTATATGACACAAACAGAAGGTTTTGTGACTCTAGGTGATGGAAAAAAGATTTTAAAGATGCAGAGATCCATTTATGGATTGAAGTAGGAATCTAGGTCATGGAACATTTGATTTTATGAATCCAATTTTTTTTTGGTTTCATTAAGAATGAATGTGATCCATGTGTTTACAAAAGGTTTATTGAGAATGTGGTTATTATACTAGAAGTATATGTTGATGATTTATTACTTATTGGAAAAGACATACCAGTAATACAATATCTTAAGGACTAGTTAAAAAGTGTTTCTCCATGTAGGACTTAGGTGAAGAAACCTATATTCTAGGGATCAAGATCATTCGCGATAGAACCAAGAGGATTCTTGGACTAAGTCAAAGTTCATATATTGAGAAGATAATAAAGAGATTTAGTATAGAACAATCCAATAAGGGATTTGTTCCTATGTCACATGGTTTACATATTTATATGAAAATGTGTCCTCAGGCACAACATGAGAAACATATAATGAGAAAGACCCCACACTCTTATATGGTAGGATCAATCATGTATGGCATGTTATGTACTAGAATTGATGTTGATAATGTATTGAGAATGGTAGGAAGATATTAAGAAGATCCATGAGAACATTATTGGACTGTTGTTAATGCCATCCTTAAGTATCTAAGAAGAACTAAGGATATGTTTATATAGTATAGAGGTGACGAGGATATGGTCCTTAGGGGTTATACATATGATGGTTTTCATACATATCAAAATTATTTGAAGTCACAATTCAGATATATTTTCTATATTAATGGATGATCTTTAATATGGAAGAGTTCAAAGAAGTTAGTTGTCACTGATTATATTGAGGAGTCTAAGTATATTGTGACTTCTTATACAGCCAAGGAATCTATTTGGATCCAGAACTTTGTTCAGGAGCTTGATGTGGTACCTAGAAGTAATCACCGTATCACATTATATTGTGGTAATACTGCAACTATGGTTCTTCCAAAAGATCCAAGGTCACACAAACATAAAAAAACATACTCCAGAAGTATCACATCTTGAAGGATTTTTATCAAAGGGGTGAAGTTTTAGTGAGAAGAGTACTCACATAAGATAACTTGGTGGACCCCTTAACTAAAGGCCTTTCTCAGCAGAAGAATGGGTATCATGTAAGAGCTAACAGACTGAATTTTTTTGGTAGTTGGATATGGTGAAATTGGGAGTCTGTTGGAGTTGGTTTCCTAGAAGAATATTATTTTTAATTTATGATAAACATGTATTAATTTCTTTGAATATTAATAAACTAATTATCACATCATGATTATTCTTCTGTGTGACATAGTATTTGATAATTTCCTAAGAGTACTTGTCGCACTAAAAGGTTATAGTAGTTCCACTCTAGGATGTGAACCCAAAAGTGCTACGATACTATTCTTGAAAATAATTTTTATTACTGGATGATATCCTTTTAGGGACATAAATGATACAAGATTTTAGGGGTCGAGACTCATAGGACTTTGAGGAACCTTATCATAGTGTACACCCCTGGTAATATTGATTATGAATATTATGAGAATGAGAACCTTGAGTAGGAAATCCAAATTTGTATGTGTTATTGGATGTTCCTATCTGCTAACGTGTGTATTGGTCCTTAGAGTTTAATATTATTTTCAATGAGTATTAAGAGTCATGAAATTAGATGTATTGATGAAAATCATGATGAAAAATGTTCTCGGTGAGGTAATATACATTGGGTGCATCACGACTAATACTAGATTAATGACTTATTCAAGAAAGGATTTATCCCTTCTGTTCATTTAATGAATCTAATATCTTAGTACCTTTTATGGAAATGTTATAGCATAAATAAAACCACGTCCATGGTGTTATATAGTAAAGTTCTGTATCTAAAAAGTCAAATAAAGGGATATCAAGCATATAGGTTAATGGAATTGTCATGAAAATATCTCGATTAGAGATATTATGATAAAGAGATTATATTACACGGTAAGCGTTCATATGAGGTGACAGGTTATTTCACCATTAACTTCATTATCTATGTGTTCCTTGGAATATTGCTAGATGCTAACCTTGGACTATAGGCTACATCGCCTAATTCCATTGAGAAAGAGGCCTAGAGGATCATACACTAAGTGTATCCAGAATCTCAATTAAATAATATATTATTATTTATTATTTAATAGTTTGAATAAATATTATTCCCATATGTGGTTTAATAATTTTTCATGTATGCTTAATCACATTTGTTCTATCACTAGTTATTTGAGAGAATATATTGTGAGCGGAATATTTAATAAATATTTATTTTCTATTTAGTGAAAATAATATTTATTTATTTATTAGATTATAATGCATAAATATATATTTAATAAATAAGTAGACATTATTCAAGGCCTGATAAATATCATGGGGGAATGGTGGACCGAGTTTAATGGTCTGGTGAGAAATGATAATATTGAATATTAATTAATTAAATAATATTTCTTTATAACTCACAAGTTAAGCGCATGTTGAGAAATAATAACATTACTATTATTATTTTACATGGGGTATTTCTAGGATTAGATAAATAATAAAGGTCACTTGTGCAATTATTTTATTGTTACCCTAGAAATATAAATACCCAATTGCATAATTTTTCTCATGAGCCTATTTAGGAGCCTATTTGGTTGTGAAAAACAATCTTGGAGAATCCTCACAATCCAAGATAGCTCCCTTCTCTAAGAACACTTCCAAGAATGGTGAGAAATCGTCCTCCACCAGATCAAGGAGAAAACTTTGTATGTGATTCACAAGATGATCTAGGCAGATGAAAAAAGCGCAAGGATCTTCTATTCTAGAACCCGAAGACTCCTTCAACGATGACTAGATATTCCTCGAACACATGTGGATAACTGCTAGAGGAAATATACACTTATTTTCTACAACTCAATGATGGTGCACCGCATATCTGTCCCCTGACTTATCAATAAAAAAAGAATTCCTTATATGTAATTCTTTATCAAATTAAATTAATTATAAACAATATGTGTTCATATCCTCTCTCTTGGTTTTAGAGAAATTATTCTGTTTTCTATTTCTTTGACTCAATTATACAGATCAAAAAATTCATCATCATATAGATCTCAGATTTATCATCGATTATGGAAAACTTAAAGTTGGGCATCACCCATCGCACACTTCCACTATGCTCGGAACCTACATCTGTAAAATAAAAAACCTCACCAAGTCAAAAAAACCATATCCTAACAATAATAGGGTAAACCATTATTCTCTTTGATTATACAAATTACTAATCAAAAATAAAAGTACTGTAATAATAGGTCAGTATCAATTTTATTTATCTTTAATAAGTCAATTAAAACCCCCATCTTCTATTTCTGAAGGAAATATATATAAATTTTTAAAAAACATTGAATTGAAATGGATAAAAGATTATTTATGATATACTAGATTACCAATATGTATTCATTTCAATTTCATATAATGAATCAATTCCCTATGATGATAATTAATGAAGTCATAATAAATAATCACATTAATTGTTCTATCACTTCCTCTTTACACCAACATCAAAACTCTTCTTTATATGGATTATCACTCAAAATAGTAATATAATATTACAAATAAATAATAATAAGAATTATTTTATACTTTTCACAGTCATCAACATCATTTTTATAAATGTAGGTACTACTATGTAACACTTTGGTGTACCTCTAATACAAATAATCATTAATTAATTTCACATAATCTTTTGAAAACTCACCACAAAATTCTTTCATAATACACACTGAGGTTGTAACATCCCGACCTGGGTGACACACACTGGTGCCCTGAGCTGGACCACCACATGACCTCATGTGTGTCTCCTCATATGTTAGAGGCTGTTGACTAGCAGCAAGGGTCTAATAAGTTAGTAATGGGTAGACTATACCCTCTTTTATCAGAGTAAAACTCTATAAAAATAAATATACAATAAAATAAGAATATATAATCATTAAGAGTACCAATATCTCAAGATAAACAATTTAAGAATACAATATCAAACTGAAATAGAAAAAATACCATACCAAAGTATATTTCAAGTGTCTAAAATGAAAACTAAAAATAAAGAAATTGACAACTCCCAAGTGTGTACGAATACCCATTTGGTCCCCTCATCCAAATCCATCCCAAATTAGCCATCTAACTCAGGGAATTTCCCCTTAACCTATCTAGAAAAAAAATTATATTCGGGTACCAATCAGGCAGACCGAGTAGGGTGTGAGTACAACTCAGTAGGCCACCACCAATGATGTCTAAAATTAATCCATTCAATAAGAAGTGTATGATTTTGTATAAGGAACAATTATAATTCATATGTAAACAATTATCACATTATCAATTAACCTTTATTAACTACATAGACTACCGGGTTTCTGAGGACACCCGTACCTCAATTACTACTCTGACCTATTCCGAGTCTGAACCATGTTACGTATTTAAGTCAATATTAATTTAAACAATGGGATTTCATTATTAATTTAATTTAAATATCATTATTATCGTCACATGGAACCATAGTACAACACTAATTTTTTGGGTATAGATCGCTATGTATATCTCCCCTTTCATATATCCTGCATATATTCCGTGTATATAGAACGCCATTTCTAGCACCACCCAAATTCTCAATCATGAAAATACATCATAGGCTTAGAATTTCATCTCTAACACCCCTATTCTCAACTATACAGATATATCATTGGTGTAGATCATCATGTCTAACATCCCAATTCTGAACCACTCATATAGATCTATCAGCGGTGTAGATCATCATGTCCATCCCCCATTTAACAATTATACATGTATATCACTAGCATAGATCATCATGTCTAACACCCCACTTATCAACTATACAGGTATACCATTCATTATCACAACCTCACATGTATCTAATCATCACATGTTTCCATATTATCACGTCGACCAAGACTAATCATATAAATATTCTTATCACAATTACCCATTATAGCTTCCATTAATTAATTAACAAATTAATTAATCCATTTCCATTAATTAATTCAATGGTTAATTAATATTTTCACAATATCAACATCCAATAATTAATTCACTAATTATCTCAATTCATAACATCTATAACTCATAATTAATTCCAAAATTAATTAACTAATTCAACCATCTCAATTACATCATAATTAATTCCTAAAATTCATTATTAAAATCCGTAATATGAAAACCCCATAGTTAAATTTCCAATTAATTGACTCATTCAATGATCCCTAAGTCTCATAATTTCATAATCATATTAATTAATTAATTTACCACATGAATTAACTCAAGCAGTGAATATAATTTCTAAAAAAATCAATCAATTATATAACTTTCATATATATAATCAAAATCACGACTATGAGATTTAGATTTTATACCACCTACCTTAAAAGTGGAGGATTAAATTAAAAAACCCTACGTCTGCGATAATAATCATCTTCTAGACTCCTTTAAAGAAGAACCAGATAATATGTTATTAATGGATCAAGAATCAAATGAATAACCGAAAGGCATACCCTAAAAATCTTGGTTCAAATATCCATGAACTGATGCCATATCTCTTATGGATCGAAGAAAACTCCTAGAATTGAACAAAAAGTGACCTGAATCCAAGATGGCGGTACACAGAGGGTATTCGTCCAAAGATGATGGTGTGAGGGACATCTTTAGTCGAAGATGGTGGTGCACAAAGCATCTGTAGAAAATAAAAGCATGAGAGAAGGGTTACACAACCGCGTAGATGTGTTTTTAATAACCCGGACATCAAAATTACACGACATTAATTTCCAATTCACATCGTTAAAAAATCATAACTTATTCCCCCTTTTTCTGAAAGAAATCCAATCAAACCATTAAAAACATTAATTAATGATTGTACATGGTGTAATCTGGTTCTGTGACATGTCAAAATGTCACGCAAATTAGATACATGTTGTGTAATATGGTTTTGTGACATGTAAACATGTAGTAAAAAATATTTACATGATGTGTAATTTTTTTAAGGATTTAATTAATTCAATCCATGAATAAATTTATCATGGTCTTCAACAAACAATTTAAAAGGATTAGTACCTGAAAAAAGACAGGATCTTACAATCTCCCAACCTTATAACAACTCCTCCTCGAGTTGAACTCCCAAAAATCTCTAATATTATAAGTCAAAAATATTTCCACTAATCCCACATATATTCCTCCCTTTCCCATGTCTCCTCCTACACACGTCCATGTTTCTGTAATACAGAAACTATCAGCATGGTCTTTCCCCACAACACTTACTCACTGTGGTCCAACATACGTATCAAATGATATTTAAAGGATACATCTATATCTAGGTCAACCTCATCCACATTGATCAAATGATAAGGGTAGGGGTGATACCATTATAGTTGTGATATGTGGAAAACATCAATCATAACATTGTATTTGTGCAAGAGATCCAATCAGTACGCCACTGGCCTGATTCTCTCCACTACCTAAAAAAGTCCAACAAACCTAGGAAAAAAATTTCCCTGCCTCCGTATCATACGGTGACCCACCCTTATTGACACCCAAAGGAACACACAATCACCATTTGTAAACTCTATGGGTTATATCTATCTTTCAGCATACGACTTCGGCCTACTCTAAACTGTATCCATACATTTTCGAATGAATTGCACCTACTTCGTTGTCTCCTGCATGAGACTCGGCCCCAAAAACTTTGACTCACTAGCCTCCATCTAGCATAGTGGTGATCTACATGGCCTACCATAAAGAGCCTCGTATGGTTACATCTGTACAATTTCCTGATGAATATTGTTATAGGTGAATTCCACAAGAGCTATGTGTTTCTCCTATGACCCACCAAAGTCTGGCACACATGGTCACAACATATCCTCAATCACCTGTATAGAATGCTCTGAATTCCCATCTATCTATGGGTAGAAAGTCATACCCAACAATACATGGGTACTAAGAAATTTATACAAGCCCTTCCAGAAGCATGAAGTAAAATTCGAATCATGGTCTAAAACTATAGTCCTTGGAACACCATGCAGATGGACTATATCTCAAACCTATAGTTCTCCTAACAACTCTATTATGAATGTTTCTTGTATTTGAAAGGAATGTTATACTTTGGAAAATCGATCAAAAATAACCTAGATAGAATCATTCTTTAAAATATTCTTCAGAATACCTACCATAAAGTCCATAGTCACATCATCCCACTTCCATTCCGGAATGGGAAATGACTGTATCAGACCTCAAAGTCATTGATGCTCTGCCTTCACCTGCTGAAAAATTTAGAATCATGTTAGAAACCTGACTATCACCTTTTTCATTCCTAGACAGCAAAATTATTGTCATAGACCATGGTACTTTTTTCCACCCCTGGGTGTACCACCCACTTCGAGGAATGAAATTCCCACATTATATCCTCTCACATGCTCATATCCACAACAGCTCGATTCATCATGTAGATGATCTCATCCTCATCTATAAACTAGTCTGAAGGTATCTCTTGACCTTAAAATCATTCTTTAATGGCCAAGAACTCTAAATCTGTAGACTTTCTATCCCTGATTTATCTTAAAAGTGTCAAATCCACTGAAACTGATATGATATTCATCTACTCTCAACTATCCTGAACCACAATGTGCATCTCTTCTAGCAACGTCGTCATTTCCCACTCAGCACTAGACTCATGAACAACCTAAGTATGAGTTTTACTACTAAAAGAATCAGTAACACTCTTTCCCTTACCAGGTGTATATTCCATATAAAAATAAAAAGACTGCATATACTTAACCCATCTCCATGTCTAGTATTCAAATCTATCTGCGAAAATATTTATCTCAAACTCTTATGATCGGTAAACACCATAAACTTATCTCCCAACAGGTAATTCCACCAACACTTTAAATAATAAACCAATACTTCTAACTTGAATTATTCATAGGTTATTTCCATTTATGTGGCCTCAAATTCCAAGAACTATACACCACAACTCTATCACCTTGCAATGACACAACTCCAAGTTTGATCCCAAAAGCATCATAGTACATTGTGTACTCCACACCTGACACAGGTAGGATCAAAATTTTTGCCAATGTAAAATTGTTATTCAACTCTTGGAAGGATTTATCACATCCTTCAGGCCATTGAAAATTAATCCCCTTGTTTTTAAATCCCAAAATAAGTGATTCCAAATGTGAAAAGTCATATAGGAACCTCTTGAAATATTCAGCTAATCCCAAAAATCTATAAATATTGAATACATTCTTGAGATAATCCCAAGAAACCACTACTTGAACCTTCTTTAAGTCTACTGAAACACATTACTATGAGATTATGTGACATAGGAAGTGTACCTAATCAATCCAAAACTATAATTTAGATATCCTGGAATATATCCGATTCTCTCTTAGTGTACTTAGGATGATGCCAAAATGTTGGTCATGATCATCATGAGTCTTGGATTACACTAAGATTTCATCCAAAAACACCACCACAAATTGATCCAAATATGGATGGAAGATTCTATTCATCAAGGCCATAAACACTACTGGCGTGTTTGTCAACCCAAACAGTATTACGAAGAACTCATATAGGCCATACCTACTACTAAAAGCAGTCCTCGACATATTAGAATTCTGAAATCTTAGATGATGATACCATGATCTCAAGTATATCTTTAATAATACGCAAAATCCTTTTAACTGGTCAAACATATCATTGATATGCAGAAGAGGATAGTGGTTCTTTACAATCATCATGTTCAAAATCTAGTAATTGATACATAAATTAAAACTCCCATTAGCCTTCTTTGCAAACAACATAAGTGATCCCCAAGGCGATGTAGTCAGATGGATAAATCCCTTATCCTCCAACTCATCCAACTAAGTCTTGAACTCTTGAATCTATGTCAGTTCCATTATGTATGGTAGAATAGATACTAGTTTAGCCCCCAAAAAGAGATCAATAGTGAATTCCATATCTCTCTCACGTGGTATCCCTGAGAATTCCTCAGGAAAGGCATCCTAAAATATTTCAACTATTAGTGGAAGAACTTCTTGCCTCAAATACCCTTAATCTAGAAATAGACTAGAAACTTGGGATGTGAGCTCTCCTAATTTCTGAGTAATTGGCCCTGCTCGGCCTACTTAGATAGAACACTTTCCCCAGTGAATGAAATGGTCACCCTTAGGAGACGTAAATGTAACTCTCCTATGGTAACAATCTATGTGGGCTCAGTATATGACTATCCAGTCCATACCCATGATAAGGTCGAAGCTTGTTATATCAAGAATATAGAGATCCCACAGAAAATGATACACCTAGATCTCAATAGAACACCCCTTTCACATATAGATGTCTCTAGACCATATTACCAATGTGGTATCGATCGTCATAACCCCACTCACAAACTCCACCACTAGGATCAAACCATTAACATGTTTTATAGATATTAAGGAATGAGAGGAACTAGTATCAAATAAGGAACTATATAATGTAGAATCTATAAGAATAATACCTCTCACTGTTGATAGTCCAGCCTCCCTATCCATAAGTGGAGGATATAATGCATGTAATTGTATATCCCCTATTCCCTATGATGCCGTCTGAATTCTATGACTTGAACCATGCTACTGATGTGGGAACTATTTCCTAGTAGCACCAAATCTACTATCTTTATCACCTCGTCCAGTAGAACTCCAGTTTCTTAACTCATATAGTGTAAGAAGATCCCTTTTCAGCACCTTGGTTTTATCTAGATCCTCTATCACTAATATTATACCATGGATTTCTAAAGAACCTTCGTAGATACCCCATATTTATGTAAGATCAGTACTTGAATGGTGTTTGGATAAAATGTTTCCAGACTTTTCCCAGCTTACTGCACTGGTGGAAAATCACTTGAGTAAGATCCTAACTACCTAATCCCCATAAAAGGCCACTTTACTTCCCACTAATCTGGATAAAGTTTTCATAATGGTGCTTCCTGCTCTTAGAATTTGTACCTCCTAATAATATATCAGCAACTACCTATCCTACATTGGAATCCTCTCTTAGGTTCCCCTCATCTATGAGATCCCGAACCACCACCTCAACATACTTCTTTAACCTAAAGAGGTTAACTTGGGACTTAATCTCTCACTTAAGTATATCAAGAAAACAAATCACTGTAGTCATCTCATCTCTTTCCAATGCAGGGGAAAAGAACTGCAGATCCATAAAGAATCTTATATAGTCCATCATGGACATGCCCCCCAAGACAACTGGATAAACTCTGATTCTCTTTCCTGCCTCAACATCTAAGGATAAAAGTGTTACAAGATCCTCCACAAGAAGTCCTACAATATACAATAAGTCTTTCCAGTCTACAGATGAATGTCTCATCAGTGCTTCACTAATCCCCACAGTATATAAGAATCCAACTTGACCCTCCTCTTAGTCAGAGTCTCCAGATGGTCAAGTATCATCTCAATAGACTCGACCTAGAACTCATCTCCCTTAGGTCCACCCTTCCTAGTAAAAGTTAGAGGGTGATACAATTGAAATTACCTTGTCAGGTCAGACATGGTCTTCTGAACCCACACTGGGCCCCTCTCCATTAATTATAAGAAGTGATAAAAGTTCTCCTAGAACTTCTCCCCTTCTTCCTCACCCGGCGCTATCTGTGCCCTAGGTTCCACCACTAGAGGATCATCCACTGCCATGTCCCTCGGTCTTCCTCTAAAAAAGAATCATCATGAAGTAATATCACTAATACTCCAAACAAACACTTTAGGAAATAGTTAACATGGTTAACACATTTATATAAGAGGGAAACACAACAAGACACAACCAGTCGCTTCCCTAAAAACTCTCCACACAATCAGAACTGAGGCGCTATCACTACCCTTAACCATTATACAAATAGGTCCTGGTTAACATGGGTAAACCCATTTCCATATTAAATTTATCATTTAGATACCCATTTATTATCATTATTGCATCATCATTACATTTTAAATTAGGCACCATTTTCATTTTAATTCACAGAAGCAAGAAAAAATAGTCAAGTTCAACATCTTAACCATAAATTGTTTTTCCCATGCATGCCCTAAAGGATGAATGTTTCAATAAACCTGAGTGCCTAGAATGATACCTGCATACTCAAATATCATTCCTTTCTAGGCAAAAAGTCAATTCTTAATAATTACCAGAAACAGTACTCACATCACACAACATGTGATTCCACCAAGGTGAAATATTATTCAATTGTAACAATACAAAACAATAATAATAATCCCACATTACGTACTTGGTTTTTCCCTCGTATATGGGTTTGCAACTCCCATGAACGAGCTCATAACCAATCCCCAACTCTTCCCAGTATCCTATATACCTTTCCAAAATAGTAAGATAAGAAATAAGAAGAAATAAAACTAGATATTTGATACCATTTTGTAATGTCCCAACCCAAGTGCCACACATTGGTTCCCTAATCCAGACAACCACATAACCTCAGGAGTGCCTCCC
This sequence comes from Viscum album, assembly GCA_963277665.1. NCBI lineage: Eukaryota > Viridiplantae > Streptophyta > Magnoliopsida > Santalales > Viscaceae > Viscum > Viscum album. The sequence goes on along the minus strand of OY728135.1, from coordinate 87,947,837 downwards.
CATACTCTAAAGGCTACAAACTAGCAATGAGGGTCTGGTAAGTCAGTTATGTGGAGACTACACCCTCTTTTATCAAAGTAAAACACTAGAGGAAATAAATATACAATAACAGAAGCATATATAATCATAAAAAATATCAATATATATAGATAAACAATACCGAAATACAATATCAAACTAAAACAGAAAACTTTCCATGCTGAAGTACGCATCATGTGTCTAAAATAAAAATAGAAAATAAAGACACTAACGAATCCCAATTGGGTCATGATCCCCATTTAGTTTCGTCATCCAGCTCTATCCCAACACTTCCATATAACTCAAGGCATTTTCCCTTAACCTATCCATAAAACACAAAGTCTATTCAGATACCAATCAGGCATCCCAAGTTGGGTGTGAGTATAACTCAATAGGCCACCACCAATGGTGTCTAAAAGGAATCTAGACAATAAAAAGTGTATACAATTGTATAAAGAAATAATTACTATACATATGTAAAGAGTTATCACATTATTAATGAACCTTTATTAAGTACATAGACTACCGCGTTTCTGAGGACACTCGTACATCAATACCTGCTCCAACCCATGTTGGGTCTAAACCATGTTACATATTCAATTTATTATTCTTTTAAATAATGGGATTTCAATATCCATTTCATTACAATATCATTATTATGGTCACTTGGAACCATAGTCCAATGCCTATGTTTTGGGTATAGATCACCATGTCTAGTTCCCCGTTTATCAATCCTGCATATATACTATAGGCATGGAGCATCATGTCTAGCACCCTGATTCTCAATGATGTAAATACATCATAGGCATAGAACGTCATTTCCACCACCCCAATTCTCAACCATGTGCATATATCATTATTGTAGATCATCATGTATAACAAACCAATTATCAACCATTTATACAGCTCTATTAGTAGCATAGATCGTCATGTCTCACCACCCATTCAACAACTATGCATGTATATCACCAGCATAGATCATCATGTCTAATAACCCACTTATGAACTGTAAAGGTATACCCTTCATTATCACAACCTCACATGTACTCATCATCACATGTTTCCACATTACCACGTTGACCAAGATTAATCATGTTAATATTCTTATCACGATTACCCATAATTGCTTCCATTAATTTATTTATAAATTAATTAATCCATGTCCATTAATTAATTCGATGATTAAATAATGTTTTCAAAATATCAACATCCAATAATTAATTCACCAATTAATTATTAAAATAGGTTATTTCAATGTCTTATAATTAATTCACCAATTAATTATTCATTTTATGGCATCAATATACCATAACTAATTCCCCAATGAACTATCTCAAATCACAATATCAGTATCCTATAATTAATTTCCAAATTAATGATCACAATTCGCAACATCCATAAACCACAATTAATTACACAATTAATTAACCAATTCAATCATCTCAATTCCATCATAATTAATTCCCACAATTAATTATTAAAATTAGTAATATCAAAATACTGTAATTAATTCTCTAATTAACTATCTCATTCAAAGAACTCAAAATATCACAATTTCAAAATCATATCAATCAATTAATTCAGTTTGGGATTATAATTTCTAAAAAATCTATAAATTCTAAAAATTACATATACATAATCAAAATCACGACTATGAGATTTAGATTTTAGACCACCTAACTTGATTGAGAAGGAAGCAGTGAAAAAACCCTATATCTGCAATAGAAACGGTCTTCTAGATTCCTTTCAACAAGAACTAAATAATCTTTAAGCAAAAGATCAAGAAGAAGATGAATTATCTAAAGGAATACCTTAAAAATATAGGTATGAATATCAAAGATTCGATTCCAGATGAATTCAATATTGAAGAAGACTCCCATAATTCAACATCAGGAGACCCGCAACCAAGATGGGGGTGCACAGAAGGTATTTAGCTGATGATGGTGGTGCGCAAAGGAGTTTTGGTCTAAGGAAGAGGTGTGAAGGATGTATTCGATTGAATATGGTGGTGTGTGTGGTGTCTGCAGTGATGAAAATCATGTGTGAAGGGTTACGTGATGTTGGAGGTGTGTTTTTAATAAGATGGGCATCAAAATTCCATGATGTGGATTTCCATTTCATGTCATGTAAAAATCATAAATTATTCCCCCTTTTCCCAAAATAAATTCCATCAAACCATTAAAGAAAAATTAATTAAATATTACATGTGGTGTAATCTGGTTTCATGACATGTCAAAACATCCTGAAAACTAGTTACAAGGTGTGTAATATGGATTCATGACATGTTGAAATTTGGTGAAGAATATTTCCTGGGTGTGTAATTTTTTTTAAGTTTAAATTAATTCAATCCATGAATCAAATTCACTCTGTCTACCACAAAAAAAAATTAAATGGATTTATATGTAGAAGAAAAGGGATCTTACAGAGGTGGGGTATTATTAATTTTTTATGATAATGAAATTTCATCATAATATTCTTAAAACATTATATTAATTATAAAACTTATCATTATTACATTTCAACTATAATATTAATTTAAATATTCATCACCAACTACCTAGTTTTCCCATTAGATGCATAATTCATTACTACTATCCTTTGTCGCCATTTTTTATATTAGTATCCTTAAAAGAAACATGATTTAATAATGTTTATTTCCCATATGGAATTTTCTACCAATAAGACCTAAAAACGTTATATAGAAGAATCCTTCACCATCATATCAAAATAATATTCACAATCTCATTAATCATGCATCCTTTTAAGGAACTATAATATCAAAATACAAAGTAAATAATGGCATGGTCACCCCAATGATATAAAACACTTTTACATAGACCCTAAAAAAGAACATTATGAAGTATATAAATCTAACTAACACTAAAAAAATATCAAAACTAAATTCATAATAATTAAATCACTAAATGATTTTTATTAAAGAAAACATTAACCCATACACATTGATGATAATCAATTTCACCACTTTATTCATTTTGATTACTCATTATAAAATGATAGTGTTCTAAACACAAATCCTTCAAACCGAAAATTAGATTCCATTCACATAGGGTAAATTTTAATATCCAGAACAACTACCCAGGGGGTAGATTACCCTTTACAGGAATCACTGACCATAAATCTCAATATAAAATTCCCAACATAATCTTTATTCTCAGGTAATCAATATCCATGAAACTCATATAAATTGAATGATAAGGAACATTAAAAACTTACTTAACCAATACCATTCTATTTTTATGCTTACTACCATTAATATAAGGGAGTGAGGTTTTCTTTTATTTTTTTATTTCAAAATACTGTGGACTATTATTTTGAGGTTTCATTTGATGTCCTGAAATTTTAAAGATACACAACATCGATATTAAAGGAATCATGAAATATAATTATTTAAATATGATCATTATAAAATAACTTATGAATTGGTGAGTATTAATAGGAATAAACAAATTATGGAATATATATAAAGCTCCAAATCAAAAAACATGTATTGATTAATTTATTCCATATAGGAACTCAATTTCTAGTAAAGTAATTTTTTCTTTAAAAATATGATTTCTCCCAAAATGCATTTCATTTATTTTTGTGAATGAATATTATAATTAATTATTGGAAATTTTTGATTTATTTTGATAAAATGGTTATCATTTTTTTAATATGCTTGTCAAAATTACCTTAGAGTTTGTTTTTAGGTATTTTTATGAAATGATTGATTTTCTAGTGATTAGTAAAAAATATTAATTTTTATTGAAATATATATTTTTGATTCAACCATTTACAAAGTTCCATTTTTTAAATGGGTTTGAAGTGAAATAAATTCTATAATATTATGAATAACCCAATAAATTTATTTTAAATTAGTTTTATGGTTTAATTTGTTATATTTTTTATACTTAAAAGGGGTTTTTTTTTGAAAATTGTTTTTCTTTGCGTTTTGTGTTTTAATTTTAAAGTAATTTCTACCACATTGAGAAATTGAACCATGAAATATGGATTAAATATTTGGAATCAAGAGGTCCTAATTTAGTAAAAATTTCCATTTTAGTTATTTTCATTTTTAATATTAAATGTGGTAAATATAGTCACTATATTAGTAAAATCATAACCATTTAATATTGAAAAATTCAGTAATGTGGTTAATGTTAAAATTAGTTTAACAAGGGGTTAATATAAAATATAAATTTTAAAATAAGATCAAAACCTATAAAAAATTGATTGGATTATTATATTAATACCATTTCTTCAATATCACTATGTCATTTTGAAACCATCTAACATGAGTTAGTCAAATATTATATTAAAATATTTCATATACTTGAAAAATGACATAAATTATATTGTACAATAAATGATATTTTTTTAAATGATTTAAAATTAATTAGAATCCTATATTCATCGAATTAATTGGATCATGATTGATAACATCAACCATGATCCATTTATGGTCCAATTTCCATTTTATAGTAACTATATTGACCCCTAAAGACTAAAAACCTTATTATCACAATAATCATCAAATAGGGTTAACAGGGGTCAAAACAAAATGAAAAAGGGTAAAAATATAATATTAACTTGTAAAAATTTTAATGGATGAGATTATTTTTACTCATAATCATCATATATTTTAATTATATCAATTTGGAGCGATTTTCCATGAAACATTATTTATATTAATTTAATACTTTACGAAATTCTAAGAATTCCCCTCACATATATTATAAAAGAGAACCTTTTATCCACTTATGTTAACACTTAAAAAGACGTTTGTTTTAATAATAACTTACCAAATTCATTCCTAACATCCATAGACACATTCTATAGGTTATATGTTTGGCATAAATCCATCCTTAAAGGGATTAAGGTGTTAAGAAAAGAAGGTTGTTCGATGAAGAGGTATAACTTATTACCGAATGTTTTATTATTATTTATTCTACTAAATAATTAAAATATTATTCAAAAATGTTGAAATAATAACAAATTATATTCCATATAATAATATTTTATTATATTAATTTAGTAACTTATATCCATATCCTCTTCTGTCAAATGGGAATCAAAACCATCATTCATGTGTATGGTGGATTGCGGCCTCATGACCCGACATAATTTGTTTTCCATTAACTTTACTCAAAGGTAGTAATAATTTTTGATTTTATGTTTATATATTATATTCATTAATTTATTATAATTTTTAAAAGATAATTTATTATATTTTTTCTTACCTTTCCATCCATTGGAAAATGATAACATCGTTCATGTGTATGTGTTGATTACCACCCCATGAAGCGACGTGACTCATTTTTCATAACCACATCACATAATTATTATATATATTCATATTTAAGGAAATAATATTTTATTTATTATATAATTATAATTATATAAAGACAAAATAATACATACATTATTTCCATAATGATAGTGGAAAAATGGAAACTTTACTCATGCCTACGCGTGACCTACCGTCTCCATGATAGTAATGAAGTTAATTTTTCATAACCATCAGTCATGGTATATTTTAAATGTATAATTGATGAACATAAAGTATAATTAATTTTTTATAATTATTTTGGAGATGATTTATTAATTATCACAATGACCATAGTCAACTTATCAATATCATTTTGGACTTACGAGCCAAGTATCTTTAAAACATTTAATGAGAGATTAATAAGTTAAGTAATTGTGTATAACATGGGAAAAAATAAAATAAAATAAACAATAAAAATGAAAAATTTTGTAAAAAAATTAAATAATTAACATAAGTTTATTATTCTTGAATATAAAGAACACACGTAACAATTCAGACTCAAGGTAAGAGACACTTTACTTTCAAAACCTTGTTTTAAATGTTTTAAGGATTTATTTTCTAAATATTTATCTTTCATGTCAATATTCATAAAATTATTTTATGAATATATTTATCAATCATAAATTAAATTTTATGTCTTTTTTATTTAGCTTCATATTTTTTCAAAAGGAATATTTTTATATTTTTTATACAAAACATTTTGAGAAAAAGAAAAAAGGAATGTTCTATTTTAACATATACTACATGAATAGTATTTCCCACCACCATAACTATTATTTTATGTTTATAATCCTTTAAAACATTTCATGTTTTCTTGTAATAAAACCCTATTTCACTCTGTTTCTATTATTTTTAAATAGGGGTTTAAATGGAATTGATATTTCAACATCCAGAATTTTTTTATGGGTGAAAAGAATGTTTTTATGAGTTTCATAAATAAAGACATATTTTTATCTATTTAGATTATGTTATAGTTTTTGGGAATTATTTATGAATATAGGTGGCTCTTTTATAAATAATGGATGGGTGGGCCCATGATAGCCCTCCAATTCATTGGTCAATATTTATGTTGGAAGTTGACCATGAAGGTTATTCCATTTTTAATAATTAAGGTTATTCTATTTGTATCTCTTAAGGTTATTCCATTTGTAACCATTAAGGTTATTCTATTTGTAACTGTGAAACATATTCCATTTGTAAGGGTGATTTTAAGTATTATATGAAAATTACTCCATATGATATAGACATAATTTATTTATGATTTCTATTTTTTATGAAAATTTTATGATTCAAAATGATAAGTAGTTTAGTTTATAAATAAAAGAAATGTATAATATACTATTTAGTGGTGAAATAAAGTTTTTTAATTTTTAGTTGATTTTCATGATTTTAATAAAATTGTATGAGTTTTTTATCTTTAATATTTGTTATTTAATGGTTTATGAATTTATTTGGGTAGGGAAGACGATTTCTTAGGTATAAAAATATTTATTTAGAATAAAAAGTTTCTTTTGAAAAAGGAAAATATTTATAATTATTAACAGATTAAATGGTTTATTTATTTCTTTTTATTCCCCTTACGATGATTTTTGTGCTCATCCAATATTTTGAAACATTTATTAAAGGGTTTTATGTTTGTCTAGGAATAATTATGAAGACTTAATATGGGAAAAGAAAAACTGGGTATAATGAGAATAATTCTCACTTAAAGTCATGGGTATCATTATGTATGTGTTTGGAAAAATTATATAAAACTCTAAAATTAAAATATAATTGGTAGAGTAAGTCATCCCATATTCTCTTTTGATGTGGAAGGTTTTGGATGGTTGAAATTGGATCAGATTGTTTGGTATCAAAGCAATGATTTTAACAACAGATCTGAGAGTACAATTCTTGGACTCTTATAGTTGTTATCAAAGAAGGGTTTAGATAACTTTATAGATTATTATTATTTAATGTGATTTTATATTAATAGTTATGAATAACATAATGGGTTTATAAGTTCATGGTTAATCATAAGTTCAAAGTCTTAAACAACCCCTTTTGAGATTTTATGTGATGTGATTTTTAGGTGATTGAATATATTTTGGGTGACCTTTTATTAGGTTAAGTTATATGTAACACTTACATATAACTTGATGGGTTATTCTATAATAATAATATTATATTTTTAGGCATATAAGATGAAAAGTATGAGGTAAATTTTGAGTTTAAAACATTCTTTAATGTTGATGTTATTTATGTCATTAAAAATAATTTTTGGAACATATAGAAATTAATTTAATAGATATTTTTGTAAATGTATACCCAGAGGATGAATGAAAACTCACTGAATTTGGCAAGGATATAGGGATTGAACCCATAACTAAAAGGAGAAAAGGGTGTAACACCTACCATTTGGCTATGTGATGTCATGGTGAGTATAAAATTACATAAAATATTTGAAAATAAGGATTAAGATGATTTTAGAAACATTTATTTTATCATTTATATAACCATGAGACTAAAAATTGATTTTGATATTAAGTTATTAATGTTATTTCTGAAGATGAACACTATATTTTTAGGGAATACTATCTGATTAAGGTAAAAATAATTTTATGGGATTTTATTTGAGGATTAAATTTTGAATTATATTTATGAAGAATATATGATTTTAATGTGTATTTCTAGTGATTTAGGGTATTTATGGAAATGATTATCATATCATATAATTTGTATAAATATGGAATATAAATCTTTGTTATGATACTTTAAGAGTGATTAATGTTATTTGGAGATAAATGATATGTTCATATTAAAAGATATGTAATCAAATCATTATAATCATTTTTTTCAATCATAGTAACGAATATTTTAAAGAATTTTACGGATTAATATTTATATAATTATTAAGTTTTATCTTTGGTTGTTATTATATAATTTTGGAGATTAATGTATTATTTATTCATAAGAAGGTTTTTACATTTTAGGAATTATCATACCATGTTATAACTATTTTTGTTTTAGTTAATGTATAAATATATGAGGAATAATTTGTTATCATTTTGTTGAATTATGTGATCCATTAAATGTTTATATTAGTGCACCAGACATGAAAAATTCACCATTCAATACTCATTACTTGGAAAAAAGATGATATTATTGTGGAAATTGATTAAAGGATGAAATTAAACTTTTAAAGTAATATAATTCCTTATTTTATTAGTATATATTGAAAAATAACTCCTAAATATTAGGAAAATGATCTTGAAATAATTTTTTTATCCTATTACCTTCATTTTTGATGAATTGATGTTCATTTTCACACCACTTTAGTTTATGTTTTTATGGTTGTTGACTTTCTGATTATAATTCACTTCCTTATGATTAATGTTCTCTATCACAATTCATTATTATTTTGGACATTATGTTTCCGATCACCAATAATGATATCCTATTTGGAAACCTAGTATGTGTTATCCCAGATGACCTTTTTATTTCCCTTTCTCTCTTTTAAAGATGAAGTTTTATTAACCCTTTTTATGATGTAAAATTTCAACTATAGTATTTTAAAATTTAAATCCTTTGATTACTGAGCTCATGTTTAAATAGTGACAATTAAATTTACTAAAATATTTATAATTTAATATCCAAATAATTTAAAAGAATGACAATTTTTGATAATGTATAAGATACACAACACTATGCTTAAATGAACCATGAAATATTATTAGTTAAATATGACAACTATAACCTACCTGTTGAATTTACATATATAAATATGATTAAAAAATTATGAAATATATATTAAATTACTAATCAAAACATTTTTATCGAATAATTATTAGGAAATAAGAACTCAATTTTTAGTAATGTTATTTTATTCTTCAAAAATATTTTTTCGTAAAAAATAGTTTTTATTACATTTTATGAATGAATATTTTAATTAATTTATTGAAGTTTTAAAAAATTTATTTGAGAAAAAGGATATTATTTTTGGAATTATCTTGTTAAAATTAGGTTATATTGATTTTTTTGGATTTTTCTAAATGGATTTATTTTCCAATGAATAGTGAAAAATATCATTTTTTTATTTAAAGCTATATTTTATAAATCAGGAATATAGGAATTTCTATTTTTTAAAAATGGTTTTAAATTAAAATTATTACACTTATATTATACATTTTCCTATTATGTTTTTATTTTTTATAAAATCATTTTTTAATTAAAAGTTATTTTTTTTTCTGAAAACGTTTTCATTGTGTTTTGTGTTTTAATATTATATTATCTTCTACCACATCAAGAAATTTAATCTTGTTAAATGAATTATATATTTTGAATTAAGAGGTTCATATTTAGAACATAGGTCCCTTTTATTTATTTTTTCAATATGAATAGTGAATTCAGTAAATGATTTTCACTTGATAAGTAAAATTTTAACCCTATAATATTGAAAAATTCATCATTGTGATTAATGATAAAATTAGTTATCAGAGGTGTTAATATGAAATATAATGTTTTATAATATATACAAACCTACAAAAATTTTAATATATAGTTATGTTATTAAAATATCATTCTTATATTAAAATTGATATCATTTTGGATCAATTTTGCATGAGTTAGACACGTATTATAATTTAATATTTCATGTAATTCAAAAAATTTCATAAATGATGTTTTATAATAAATAATATTTTATTAAAATATTTAAAATTACTAAAAATAAATTCATTAGTCAAATTATTTTTATATTATTGAAAATATAATCCATCGTCCATTATGGTCCAATTTCCTCTTATAGTAACTCTATTTACCTCTAAAGGTTAAAAACATTGTTATAATGTCAATCCTCAAAAAGGTTTAACACAGTTTAAAAAAAATAAGGGTACAAATATAATATAAACATGTAAAAAACATATTGTTTGAGATACTTTAATCTCATCCTTATCTTATCTTTGAATTATATCAATTTTGATATTTTTTTCATGATAAATAATTTATATTAATTTAATAATTTATGAAAATCAATTAATTCCCCTCCCTTATACTATAAAAGAGCATATCTTTTCATCTTTTATTTACAAAAAAATAATTTTGGTTTATCAAATAGCTACTCAAATCCCTTATCAAAGTAACCACCTATATTATATAAGTCTCATTTTTTGTATAAATCCAATCATAGAGGGATTAAGGTGTCACGAAAAGGAGGTTTTATAAGGAAGAGGTATAACTTTTTACCAAATGTTTTAGTTTTATTTCTTCTTCTGCATCCTTTAAAAATTATAGAAAAATTATGAAATAATAACACCAGTATCTTCCATATATTGATATTTTATTAGTATTACCTATATTCATTTCCTCTTCAGTCAAATGGGAAACTAAACCATCATTCATATATACGGCGTACTATCACCTCACGAACCGATATAATTCATATTCTATAAATGACCCTAAATGATTTTTATGATAATATATTTAAGGTTTATATATTATATTAATGAAATAATTATCAATCTAATATATTATCTTTTTTCTTACCTTTCCATCCATTGAAAAATGATAACGTCGTTCGTGCATATAAGTGGATTAACACCTTCATGAAGTGATGTGACTTATTTTTTACAACCACATCAGAATGATATTATATATAAGTGAATTTAAAGAAATAATATGGTATTTATGATATAGTAAACATTATATAAATATGTAATAATACACACCTTATTTCCATAATGATCATTGTAAAATGGGATTGTTACTCATGTGTATGTAAACCTACCATCTCAATGATTGTAATATATTTTATTTTCAATAAACATTATTCATGGATGGGTTTAAAATTATATTTTATGTATAAAAATTATATTTATGAAATATTATTATATTTATTATGTATTCTTTATCTCATTGACTATAATCAACTTACAGAAATCATTTTAGATATATAATCCAAATATCATCTAACATCCGATGAGAACTTAATCGATTAAGTAACTATGTATAACTTGGTAAAAAATAAAATAAAAGGGATAATAAACATGAAAAATGATATTTATAATGTAAATAATTAATATAATTTTATTATTATGAAATTTTAATAACATACATGATGAGTAAAACTTAGGGTAAGGGACACTTTACTTTTAAAACCTTTTTTAAATGTTTTTAGGATTTATTTTATAAATATTTATCTTTGATTTCAATATTATTAAAATTATTTTAAAGAAATATTTATAAATTATAAAGGATAATTTTTTTAAACTCTTTTTAATTTACTTAAATGGTTTTCAAAAGGAATTGTTTATGAGTTTTATACGAATTATTTTGATAGAAATACAAATGGAATGTTCTATTTTAACATATAAAATTCAACAGTTTTTCCAATCAATGTAACTATTATTTTATGTTTGGATTCCGTTAATATTTTATTTTTTAAAAATATAATCAATTTTTTTCTTTTTTTATAATTATTATCAAATGTTTTTTTAGTTTTAATGGATATTTAAATATCCAAAAATTATTATTATGGGTCCAAAGAATATTTTTATCAGTGTATTGTTGAAATCTACAAACTTTTATGTGTTAAGATTATTTTATAGTTCATGGGTATTATTTATAATGATGGTTAGTTATGTTATAAACCAAGGATGAGTTGGTTTATAATATACCTCTAATACATTGGGTATTATTTCTATTGGAAGTTTATTTTGAATGTTAATACATTTATAACTGTGAAGATTATTTTATTTTTAACCACGAAGGTTATTCTATTTTTACCCATAACAGTTATTCCATTTGTAAAAGTGGTTTTAAGAGTAATATGAAAATGTTTCCTTAAGTTACCTACTTGAATCATTTATTATTAATATTTTTTATTAAAATATTATGGTTCCACAAGGTAAGTGGTTTAAATTTTGTTTAAAAAGATAATATATTCTACTTATTAGGGAGGAAATTTATAATTATTTGATTTTTTAATAGTTTTTCATGATTCAAAAGAAACATTTATGAGTTTTATTTTATCTTTTATGATAAATTATAAACTTTTTATGAAAATACTTGGGAAGATAATTTTATTTCTTATTTAATAAAGTCTTTATTTAGAGTGAAAAATATATTTTGAAAAAAGAAATTTTATTTATAAGTATTCAGGATCAACATGTTTCTTTCATTCATTTTATGTCCCTTAATGATGTTTTTGTTCTCATCCAAAATTTAAAAATGTTTTTCATAGGGATTTATGGATGATATGGAATTATTATAAATCTAAAATATGAGAAAAGAAAAGTTTGGCGTAGTGAGAATAATGCTCACTTAAAGTCATGGGTATCATTATATAAGAGTTTTCCTAATTATCTAAAAATATAAACCTAAAATATCATTAGGTATGTAAGTGATTATATATTTACTATTTATGTTTTATGTTTTGTATGGTTGAAATTGGGTCACATTGATTGGTATCAAATACAGAAATATAATGTATGTTATTTTTATAGTGGATCCCGGAGTGTAGGTCTTGGGATTCTATATTCCTCACTTCATCATTAATGATCTAGTGTCGATTGTATCCAGTTTCTTTCTATTAACTAAAAACAAAGGGATAGTTTTTCTATCATGTCTACTATAAAATAAAAGGGATCAATACATTAAATACTCAAGATAATGAGGTGGTGTACTTCAGGATACCTTGAAGAACTATTTCTAAACATCTTTACCAAATATGTTATGTTATTTACTTTATGTATTTTTTGTATTTATCACTTTCATAAATTTAATAATTTTTTTAATCCATATGACACATATAATCATTTTTATTCAAATTTATATTCATTTTTTATTCATATTTTATTATTAATTATATCATTTCACTTTAAATACTTTTACTATTTTATTCTCTTATAAAGAAGTTTTTAAAATTGAACTATTTTTCTTTAATTTTTTAAGGGTAATTCACCCCTACTCTTTAAATATTATATCCTATATCTAAAAAAATTGGTATCAAAGGGGTTTTGATTTATTTAAATTATTTTTTTTAAAATTATTTTCATGATTTAATTTTTAAAATCAATAACCAATTTATAAAATAAATATATTTTTCTAATATGCCTTTTTTAAACACCCCTGGCGGCCCTAATGGAAAATATTCAGGTTGTGATCTATATTTAATAGAAGTAATTATTATTTATTAGAAAATTAACATGTCAAATTTTATTGTATCTATTAGCTATAATATTTATAATATTGTTATACATGCATACTATTACATATAAAAAAGAAGATAAATATACCCTAGATGATATTTCTTATTTTGAATTAGATGGTAAAGATATGAATACCTGGGATTTTGGTTTAGATGATAAAGAGTTTAATAGATTTTATTATTGTAAAATAGCTCAAGAAATTATGAACTTATTCTAATTTACACATGAAGGTTCTACTAAAGTTAAGGATATAAGGCTTGACATGTTTAGACAAGACTGTAAGAGTTTATCCACACATCCTATAAGATTCAACCACTACTATTTTTACTATATTTGTTGAAATTGGTAATAGATAAAAAGCACTTGGTGATTTTATTTATATATAAACCTTCATGATGAAAATATTTTGGGGTTTACCAAGCTTTTGGGTTCCATAGGTTACAACAATCCAAGATGTTAGTGATGTAAAAAATATGGAGGTTAAGGAACTAAAATTTTACCACATAGAATATAAGATAACCTTGAATATAAAATAAGAAAAGGATGATAAAGAGGATAATGATACAAAAAGAACAACTCATTTGAATGAAAATAATGATGAATCATATAATAGTGACCCCGACATGGACAAATTTACCAAGATGATGTAAACATACTATAAAAAGAAGATATCTACTAGACACTTCCAAAAGAAAGTACAAGAATATCAGGTAACATGTTTTGTTGTAAAACAAAGGGACACATAAATATATATTGTCCCTTGAAAAATAAAAGGTCAAAGATAATAAATAATGTAATAAATATTTAAATTTCTCATCTGGGTGCATTAGTAATTAATCCATTTCAACATACAAACATAGCAATGAAAGTACCAAGTGTCCCATGACATATGTTGTGGATGAAATTGAGGTTAATTAAAAAATTTCTCTTTATAAATCACATTAATCTTATTAGTATTCCATCTATTCTACCACTTCTTTAACTTATTAAAATCTTCTCAATTCTAAAAATTAACTTCAAAATAGTTTTTGTGATCTTATTTCAAAATTTGAAGATATTAAAAAGAAACACAATCTAGTTTTTTCTAAAAAGAAAAACTTGTAAAATAAAACATGGATTTAATTTTAAAAATAATGGTTCAACTAAATGTTCAAAATTTGGAATTAAAAATTAGGTATCATCGAAATCTATTTTTACTTTCACTAAATGTGAAGAATATTTAAATAAAATGCTATCTTGTTGAAAACCATTTAAAAATCTCTATGTGTTTGGTTTTTCAAAAAATCTAGTTTTCAGAAAAATACCAAAAATGATACTTTTAAGAACAGAATTTGTCAAAAATAAAATTTTTAATTATTTCAAGAAATATGTTAATTTATTTTGTGAATGTAACTATAAAAATGATATATATGGTTGACCTAAAAGTATTCATATTTATTCTCATATTTTGAATAGAAAAAATTCTTCCAAAAAAGTATGGATTCCAAAATATTTATTAGCTACCTTAAGTAGAACCATTATATGGGAAACAAAAGCTATAGTTTTTATTTTTTTTTAGAGAAAGAGAAAATCTTGAGAAACTACATGGTATATAGATAGAGGGTGATCAAGTATTATGTGTGGTGGTGATTTTGAATTCAATCATAATTAATATTTTGTTGAGTGACATGTCACATTTAAACATGATTAAAAATAAAAAATTATTGTTATAGGTACCATGGTGTATCCAATATTACACTTATTAAAGATTATTTATTTTTAAAAGGTTTGACGAAAACTTTTCTTTGTATTTGTCAATTATGAAATAGTGGTTTTTGAAATTACTTTTAAAAATTATTATTGAAAAGTTTTTAACTCTAAAAATCCGTTTATTTACTACATACCAATTTAAAAATGATTATATTATAGATTTAAAATATATAGAAATAAAACATGTTACATGTTTATGTCCACAATATAATGATTCTATGATTTGGTATTAGTTTCTAAGTCATTAAAATATTAATTCTATTCTAAAAGTCAACCACATTCGAATATTATTAGATTTAATAAAAGTTTACTTTAAATATAAAACATATTTTTTAACTTATAAACTTTGAAAATATAAATGTCATCATTGAAACCTAAAAACCCTGCTTCCTCTTTTAAATCTTGATAACTAGTTCACCTTGATATTTCTGGAATAACTCAAATTTCTAGTATCAAAGATAAAAATAAAACCTTTGTAATTATCAATGAATTTACTTGATTTACATAGGTTTCATTATTAGACCATAAGAATGATGCATGTAAATCATTATCAAATTTTCAAGGAAAGTAAATTATAAAAAAGGTATAAACAGTATTCCATTAGACATGATCTTGATAGATAATTTGACAATAAATACTTTGATGAATTTTTTTCTTCTAAAATTTATCATCATTTCTTTTCCTCTCTTAATAAGCATCAACAAAAAAGGGATGTAGAAATATGAAATAGTACTCTCAAAGTGATGTCTATAACTATTTTTAATTTTTCTTCATTACTCAATACTTATAGGTTGTTTTACTTAATACCGCATGATTTATCCTTAATCATGTCCTTATAATACTCATCATAGGAAAAACCATTATGAACTTTGGAAATGAAAATTTTAAAAAGTTGGCTTCTTTAGAGACTTCAGTTATAAATGATTTATCTTTATTACAAAGGATAATTTAATTATGTTTGACACTAAATCTAATGAGGGAATATTCCTTGGGTACTAAAACTCAAGTAAAGCCTTCCAAGTCTTCAATAAGAGTGTCAAGATCCTAAAAGTTTATATTCACATCAAATTAGATAATAATCATCATAATACATCCATAGAGTGATAATGATGTTTTCCAAACATTTAAGAACCTTAATCATCCTCAATATTATAAAAAATTTATGGTGCTTCAAGATCACATTCCTCTCATTTACCCATGTCTTGGACTCAATCCAAATACCATCCTCTTGAGAATGTTATTAGTGATTAACAATATAAAACTTATACTATAATTTTTGTATTAAATGAGGTTAAAAATTAATATTTTCTCCCGCATATTGAACATAATTACCTTGATTATTCTATTAATGATGAAAATTGGATACTTTCCATGAAATAGGAGTTGAACCAATTTCAATGAACAATGTTCAGAATCTCATGGAATATCTTGACAATCATACTATTATTGTCACCAAGTGGTCTTTTTAAGAAAAAACATGATGAACAAGGAAATTTTATTTATAATAAGGATAGAATTATTATTGAATTCTATATTCAAGGATCAGGTATTAATTATGTTGAATCCTTTACACCCGTTTCTCATCTTGAATCCATGATAATGTTTTTGGCATTCACCGCTCATTTTAATTTTAAATTTTTTCCAATGGATATCAAATGTTATTTTTAAATGGTTTTATTTCTAATTTGTTTGTTAACTAACCACATAACTATGAATATAATAAATTTCAAAATTCTGTATTCAAGTATAACAAATATTTATATATTTTAAAACAATACCCTAGGTTTTGGTATGATAGGTTTACCAAATTTATTTTATCAAATGTTTTCAGAATGGGAAATGGTGATTCCAAAATTTTTCTTAGAACAAATTCAATTGATTTATTAATTATTCAAATTTATATCAAATTTATTTTTATTTTTAGATAAAATAAATAAAATATTCGTAATTAAGTTTTTCATTAAATTAATAATGATTTTGGAATGAGTTTTATGGGGGAGCATTAATTCTTCCTCAGTTTGAAAATTTTTCAAAATTATAATGGTTTATTTTTAAACCAAATTAAATAAACTAATGAACTTTTAAAAAGATTTTTATTCATCATTCTAAGAAAATTAAAACCTGCATGAGTACAATGTTTAATCTTATGTTGGGATAATCTAGTTGATTATATGATAACAAGATTTATTTAAGTATCATTATAAATCTACTTTTACTTACTGTGACCCGTACATGCATCATGTTTTTTATATGCCTTTGTGCTCATTTTCAATCCAATCAAAAGCAATTTCATTTAAAATCCCTCAAAATAATTTTTTGTTATTTAAATTGAAGTAAACATATTAGATTATTTTATCCTAAGGAAACCTATTTTGTACTTTCTTACTTTTTTTCTGATAAATATTAAGGATTCCAACTAGATTGGGAAAGTTCTAGTGTAACTTTTTATCTACTTGGAAAATCCATCTTTTCTTGGAGTAGTAAGAAGAATAATTTTTTTCTTTATACAACTAAATTAGAATACATATCCATTAGGAGTTTTTCCCATGTTATATGGATTAAAAATACTCTATTGAACATTGTGATAACATATTTTTCCATTACTATCATGTCTGACAACACTAGTGTGATCAATATTTATAAAAAATCTGATAAATGCTCTCACAACATTCATATTGAATTAAGACACAATTTCCTTTGAGATCAATTTCCAGAAAGTGATATCGTTTTTGACTTATTTTTCACAAACCATCAACATGATGATTTGTTTAATAAACTCCTTCCTCTAGACCATTTTGAGTCCATCAAAGGTGATTTGGGTATGATTCTCCCATGATTATAATTTCTTAATATCTTGTAAATCTAGAGAAGTTTTAATTTTTAAATATATTTATAAAAAATATTTTCCAAAGTGGATATTAAATTATTTTATTAAGAAAAATTAAACATTATTTCATTGTTTTGGAAAAGTTAAGTTAATATAATACTTTAAGAAAATCATTCCTATCCTCATAAAAAAAGTGGATGTTGTTATGGTGTATATGATCCTAAAAATTTATCCTAATAATATCTGATTGGTTTTGTTAACCCTTTCTCTATCATAGGCATAATGAGAGGGCCTTTACAACATAACTGGATTGACACTCCTAGATAATTTTCAATGGTTTATTAATAAAATATTTTATAAACATTGATAATGAATTTTTTACAATTTTTTTTCTAATTATTTTATTCCTATATTTTTTTAGTTTAATTCCTTTGATCCCTTTACACTATCATAATGAATTAATTTAAGGGGATCTAATCTTATTAATTCTGAAATGATATTAGAAGAGAGATTTTATTTTTCAAAATATTTTTTCAAATTCAATTTTTTTTTGTTTTTTAAAGTTATGTAGATTTTTCTAAAAATAGTTTATTTCTCAATGTTTTCTTTTAAGTACTAAAATATATTTTTTAAAAATAATATTTTTTTTGAAAACCCTTGTTCTAAGTATTTCATGTCTCTAAAACAATTTTAACAACTTAATTTTTGTCTCTCTTGAATGATCATTAAGGATTATTAACATATTGCTAATTTTTATCTATTAATTATCTAATACCTTGTATAACTTCTCTTTGAAAATATGAAAGGGTTAGAAGTTTTAGACTCACATGAATCCTATCATAAATAAAAAGAAGTTATGTTTATAGAATAATATTTCTTTCATTAATCATGATTAATGTAATTATCAAGTGTTTGTGATCATAAAAAATTGGGATATTTTTGTGAATCTAACCATTCATAGATTTTAATGATCACAAATTTTTTAATTTGTTTAATTTTATTATTATAATAATTTAAAATCTCATCAATTTTATTTATATAAATATTTTTTTTAAGTTCTATTATTTTTTAATTATTTCATCTTTTATCCTTTTTAACTTATTATTAAATTCAATTATTTTTAATTAGTTTTTGCGAAAAAATAATTTTATAATTTTTATTAATACCCTTGTATAAACCTTGTATTGTTCCTATTACCATTATGAAACCCTAGATTTAACCCTTATGTATGTTTAGAATTTTTTTGTTACCCTTGTGTAACATCAATTAAAATATTACTTGTGCTTTATATTTTTATTATTACCTTTACACATGGGTTTATATACCCTTACATATCTCCAAATTTTACCCCTTACCCTTACATAAGTTATTTTTTACCTTTAAAATATTTTTAAAAATTATGTTTTACCTTTACATATGTTCCTATCTACCCTTGTATAGAACATGTTTTACCTTAATGCGACTTATTTATTTTTATGCTTACCCTTACACCACTTGTGGAAATTGTTTTTCCTTTACACATTCTTATATAAAATATTATTACCCTTAAAAATGTCTCCTAACATTAAAATTTCATGAAAAAAAGCTTATATAGGTATGAAAACTCTGTTTATCTAGTTTATTATATTTTCATAATATTTTTGATGTATTAATTTGTTTTTTTTTTGTTTCAAATTTTTAAATTGTTTTAATGATTATATAAATTTTCATTAATCTTATAGATCCTATAAGAATAATTTTTAGAGAGTTTTAAAAGAATTTACAATAAGATTAAATATAATTTTTTATTCTCAATTCTTAGATTATATAATCTTGGTTAGCTCTATACGAAAATGGATTACAAATTTTCCCTATAGGAGTTGTCCACACCATAGTACAGAGTCTATGTCACATCTAACTCATTTTTGGAAGAACCATAATAATAAAAAATTTGACTCCATTCCATAGTGCTAAACCCTAGACCACTGTGAACACCTTTGCGGAACAATACTCCCTTCCATAGAGTAGATTATTATGATTCTATATTCATTTAATATTTTTAAGATTCATGGAACCTAAAATTAAATATATTAGATATCCTAATGGATTCTAGAACATTTTAAAATGAATTAAAGGTTATAAATAAATTCCTTTAGAGGCTTGTCAGACCACAATACATATACATCATATTTCACAACCATTCAAAAAAAATATTTGGTTTCCATTCATGCACTCAAAGCTCTCTATTTTTAAATCCTCTATTCCTTCAAATAGTGTGTACTAAAATTAAAATATCTTTCTAACTCTCTATATATTCAAATTATCATCTTATGTTCATCATATTATTTAGGGGAATTTATAATAAACTAGAAATACCATACTCGTCCTCTTTATTCTATTTTGGTGTTTAATACCATTAAAGTAAGGGACATCAGGTTTATTTACTTTCAAAACAAAATAGAATATTATTTTTAGGTTTATATATTCAATTGTAAATATATAGTGTCTGTTGTATCTATTTTCTTTATTTATCCTTAAAAAGGGATTATTTTGGTATCTTAGATACCATTAAAGTCATTAGAATAATACTTTAAATCCTTAAGAGATTGAGGTGGTAGAAGTTGGGGTACCCTTAGGAACTATTGCTGATCTTCCTTAAAAAATATATTTTTTAATTTACTTTCCCCATTTTGTTTTATATATCACTTTCATTCATTTCATATTTTTTTAATCCATCAAACAAACTTAATCATTTTGTATTTGAGTTACTATTAATTTTATTCTTACTCTTTTATTTGGTGTCAGCCAGTGATGGCCAAGGACCCGGAGGCCTTAAGGGTCGGGGCTGGGAGGATACCTACCAGTAGATCTTCGTGGTTCATGGTTACTTTCAAAAGGAGGATGAGTCTCCTACTGTGCCACTTTACGAGGAGCCAGGATCGTCTTTAGGTTTCGATTGTGGTGAATGCAGCCAGGAGGGGGTGGGTGTCTTGGGTCCCTTTGACCCAAAAATTCCCATCACTTCCCAAAAAGGAAAGTCAAAAGCTCCAAGTAGGTCCAAAGAGGAATTGGGGGTGACTCTAAAAGATTGCTTTGACAGTCTGGAAATGCAGGATGAGGAGCATGTGGATGATGACTCAGGTGATGACGACGAAAACCATCCCTTATCGGATAGCTTGGACCTCACCTATGGCAATGGCCCCCATAGCCCAAGAAGGAAGAAAGTGAACAAAGGTAAACGTGATGCAAGGAAATTCATTGTTGTCCAGGGGAAAAAGACCAAGGGACACAAATACTATTCTCATTTTCCAAAACCGATGGAAACCAGGTCGGCCAAGAAGGATATAAGTAAGGAGAACAAAAGCACAATTGACCGGGATAGTGGTGTCTCAAGTCGAGACACGGGAGTGAGGGAGGATGAGGTAAGGGACTGTTTGTAACTAATCATTCACTCCATGGAAGAAATTTTGCAAAAAGTCATTAGACTGAATTCCTCATAGGAGGATACTTTAAAAATTTATGAAAGATAGGTGCAGGGGGAGGTCTCTAATGAGATATATGAGTAAATTGAAAAGCAAGACCGAATTGTTGCTCGGGGTTTCAATCGCGGCATAATCACCATGGAAGATTTCATCTAGACAATGGACAGGATGGTGTCCCACCTCGAAGTCCTTATCAGGGAGGATCCAGAAACTCAGGTAGGTAACTTGCACTGGGAATTATATAAAGTGGATAACTCAAGCCATCTTAGTCTTGTTTTTTATAATTCGGTGAGATCTTTTAGTACATAGTGATTTGTCATGCGAACTTGGTTTCCCACTTCCCCATAAAGTGGACTTTTTAATAAAAATATATATTTGGATGGATTGGATAAGTAATATATGCATATTTGTTTTACATATTCTTCATCTATTTTTCTAGGATTTGATTTATCACTAGAAAAAAATGTTTTTTGAACCATCAAGAATATTTCAAATTTATATTATGAATATATAATAAGAAAAAATAATAATTAATTTGATAGGTTTTCATAATTCCAGATTTGGAATATTCAAAAATATATTTACTAATAAATTCAAATTTTTGTTAATTCAATAATCAATGAGAAAGGTAATTTTTAAGTTTTAGGAGAACCATCAATATATACTCCATGAAATGGATATGATACTCCCTAACAATTCCAAACATCTGAACTAACATAAAAAATAAATTTTTGGATATTATGAACTCATGAACAAGACTTAGAGATCATAATCACCAAACCAAAGTATGTAAGGGAAATATAATGATTAAAAATAAAATTTTAATTTAAAAAAAATTATTAAATGGTTAATAAGAATTCTTAAATGGATGTAATAATAGAAAATAACTTTAAATTAGGTTCTTACACATATTAATAATAATTCTAAATGTATTATACATTGATTTTAGAGTGTGTCTGACTACGCGGAAGTCCGAGGTAGGGGTTTTTCATCTCAATTTCACTTAATAGATACATATTTCAAAATATGAAATTATTTTCATTAATATAGAGTATATAATACATAATTTACATAATATGTCGTGAATTTCTTTATTGACATGGTATTTTATGTTCCTTCTCAATTTTTTTTCCTTCAAGGGGGTTTTGACGTTAAAATCTATAAGGATTTTTATTATAAATAATTTATTTAAAATTTTTAATGTATTTTACACAAATGTTTTTAATTACATATATATATTCTTATTACTATTTTAATAATGTTCTTAACTATAAATAAGTGATTTGTTAAGTTGATTTTTAAATATTTTTACTTTCTTTGTAATGTTTTTAAATGGAATCTTTCTAATGTTTTCTATAAGAGTTATTTTTCAATTTCTTTATAAAGGTGTTAAATGATTTTTTTTTAAAATTATTTCTTTATTTATATTTCCCAATTTTATATTTTTTCTTAATTATAATATTATTATTCAATATTTATTTTTTTCAAAGGAAATAAAATTTCCATTATTTAGTGATTTTTTTAATATAAGAGGATAATGTTTTAGAAGATAAAGAAAGGTATTTCATACCACTTATGTGTATTTTTATCATCCATGACACATTAAATATTTTTTAAATACATTTTATTTCAAGGATAAATTATTTCAAATTATATTTAAATTAATGTTTTAAATTTCATCTTTTCAATCCTTGAAATGGAGTTTTTGAATGTGACATTAAATGTTTTTAGAACTATATTAAAAAATATTTATAATTTGTTTATAATTTTACTTTTATTTTTCTACAAAACTATAATATATATATATATTATTTTGAAGCTATATATCATGTATTACCCTCAGAATGATCTTATGACTTTACAGTTCATACCTAAACTTGTTCATATGGGTTATATTATATATCACTCTTCACCCCTCTCTTGAATTTATTTTAATTTCTTGAATAAATCCGATATAATTCCCACTATTTCAATATTATTTTTTCTTCTATTGAATTATCCATATAAAAATTACTCTATATGGTGATAGTTTTAAGGATTTTTACCAATAATTTTATTCCATTTATTGATTGAGAAAATATTGACAATCTATAAAATTTTTAATTCAAAATTAAAATTTATTGATTTCCAAGTAATGTTGATTATTTATTGTATTATATATTCATTAATTTTTTATGATCAATATATTGGACTTATTTAGTGATGACTTGGTCCCAAAATTATATATCCCCTCTATTTATTGGTAGGTCTTATGAGACAATCTTTCCTAAGTATTTGGTATATGACTTACATATTTACATATGATGTCTTAGAATAAGACATTGATTCTAAGAGTAAGAAGTCTCAAATAATGAATTTCATTAAAATGAATTCATTTATCTTTTCCCACGTGATTACTTATGTTGTTATATAATACATGTAAATATTCTACACCAATGATTTTGGTTATGGAATATGTGATTATAATTTATTCCTACCATACTATTCATGCATTTTTGTATTCTATGATAGCTCCCTTTTTATGCTACCCCTTATTGAGCATCCATGGTCACCCTTCTTATGTTTCTATTACCCTAGGTCATGATGAGTGATATAATGTAAGTGTAAGATTTGGTGTCCTAGAACCAATGGTTTTACTTTGATTACATAGATATTTAATGTATTTAAATATTAAACATCTTATTACATATTTTTCATTATTATGCATGATTATGATGTAATAATGTCCTAGAGTATTTTTTTCATTGATAAAGTCATGGTAGTTCCCCGCTATGATGAGAACCTTGAAATGATATAAAAATATTCATAAATATAGTTCTACAGTTAGATTAAATACTATGATGGGACACATAACATGAAGACTGTCAGATGCGAGTACTCGTAAGTAGATGCGACTTCCTCTTATGAAGATCTCACTTGGTAATATCTAATATAGGATATTATAAGAATAGACCCACCAGTAAGAATTCCTCATGTTTTAGTGTCATCAGATATTTCTATATGTGAGCATGTGTAATGATCCATAGACTCTAAGATTATCATTAATATGTGTCACGACTCGTGCACTTTGATTTATTGATGAAAATAATTATGTAGATAGTTGGCTGGAAGTGGGGTACATTGAGTGCATCACAAGTGACATGATATTAATGGATAAGTCAAGGAAAGATTTGTACCTTCTATTCATGGAAGTTGATATATCAACCCTTTGATTAAAATAGAACTGTCATGAAAAATTCCATGGCCATGGTGTAACAATGAGTTTATTTCAGGTAGTCAAAGAATGATGTATCAAGTATAAAGGTTGATGAAAATATCATAAAACTTTCTTGATAAGATATTGAGACAAAGGGATTATATTACACAGTGAGCATTCATATGTGGATTTTGTTGTTGCGACTTTATGTTCTTTCTCTTGGGTTCCTTAAACTGTTTCTAGATAATACTCTTAGACTTTAGACAAGATCTCATAATACCAACGATAAATTATCATAGAGGGTCACACACTAAGTGTTTTTTGTGGTCTCAGTTAAATTCTATTTGAATTTAATTAATGAAATAAATATTATTCTCAAGACCGTGGAATAATTTTGTTTAAGTTAATATTATCGCATATATAAATTAAAATTTATTTATTTATTTTATTTAACATTTAATAAATATTTATTTTCTAGTTTTTAAATAAAATATTTATTTAATAGAATAAAATATTTATTTATTTATTCGGGTGTTCATTAAATGGAAGTGGAGTTCGAGCGAACCAAGACAGGTCCAGTAGTAAAATAATTATTTTCCAGATGGTAAATAATTATTAGTTGGCCCAAGTTAAAATAATAATGGTGCTAATATTATTTTTTGACACAAAATCTTATTCATAATTCTATTTTGTGCAAGTCGGTGCACCATAAATAATGATGCAATATTATTATTATGAGCATGGGTTTTCTCTAATTTCATGAATATATTTAATTTCTATTATGTAATTAAATATTTTAACAGAAGTTTCATGCATATAAATATACAATTACGTCTATTGTTCCATAGTAAACACACTTAAAGTGCAACGTCTCAGTTCTGGGAGCCGCCCAGAGGTGCCCCGTACCCGGTTGGTCAAATGTCCTCAAGCGCATTTCCAAAAAATGCCAGAGGCTGCTGACTAGCAGTGAGGGTCTTGGGTGTGATAGTGGGGAAACTATGCCTACATTGGAAGAGTAATGCAATGAAAATAAATAATTAAGAATAACAAAATCAGTAATAATAGTATAAAACAGTAAACAATGGAAGACTGGAGAAATAAAAAACTGGATCACATATATAAATGATGCATGATACATATGTCTATGAAAGCAGCCAAACAAGTCAAAATGATAGAATACAATACTAAACCAAATTATAAGGAAACAAAAAAACTCCAACAACATCGTAAGCATCAGCTTGGTTCCATGCTTTCCATCTCCACAAAAATCAAGTACTTGAAGTAGAAGAGAGATTTCCCCTATCTATGCCTACAACAATATAATCTATTTGGGCCCAAAATCATGACCCAAATAGGGTGTGAGACAAATCCCAGTAGGCAACCACCCAAAGATCTGTTCCTAATAGTCATTGAATATATATGGTAGGAAATAATCAAAATAAAGTTGTAAACAAGGAATTACTCAGAAGTAAACAATCCTACAGTTTAGATTACATCCATTTCATTTATTATACAAGAAACGAACAATAATAAATAACCCTATGGGAAGTACTCACAGACTAAACCCTCTGGTTCAACTAAACAAACACAAGAAACCCTTTGGTAAGTACTCATAATCTAACCCCTCTGGTTTAGCTTTAGCACAGACTCTCTGAGGAAGAAATCACTGTCAATTACCCCTATGGTCTCGTATCGGTAACTATAGACACTCTGGGGAATAACTCAACATCCAATTCCCCCTGTGGTATCATAAATAGGAACTAAAAACACTCTAAGGGAGCACAAATTCCACCCCCTATTGTCTCACAATGTAAAAGTAAATAGACACTCTGAAGAATCCCTCAACGTCTATTCTCCCTATGGCCTACTACACCAGGTTCTCACAGCCCTTTGTAAAACAATCATGCATAAATGGTATATGGAAGCCAAAGTAAACCTCAAGAACTACTTGTCTAAATAGTATATAGTATCTCATAGTCTGTCAGATAAATTTACTACATCCTAAGAATACTAGGCATGGAAAACAAAGCAGCCTAACAGGAAAAGCTAGTCCAAACAGTAAATATCAAGAAAAAATGGGAAACACATAAATAAAAAAAATAACTGTATTTAAAATAATAAATCCTCTACTCAAGCACACAAGGCATAGAAGGCAATAACAGGGCTAAAAACCATAAACACACAATACCCCGAACAAGGGTATTGGAACTTTTGCACATATAAATCAAAGACTAACTACGGAAAGGAACAAACCACCTACCTCAGCGTTGTACGATCAATATATGTGAGCCTCGGGCCTTGAATTTCCCTAGAACAACATAGATCTACAAAAAGTCTAAAAATTTTCAACCAAGGATATCTTATGAAAGAGGATAAATGAAGAGCTGAGGTTCTAGAAGAATAAAGAACTCACCGATGCAATTAAAATTCAACAGATGAAGTTCGATTTAGAGAATGGATGGTGAGTCGGTGGCTTCGAAAAGAATCAATAGTCTCATTTTCTCCTGGACAAGACAGATGAAGAAGATGGGTGTTCTGTCGATTAGACGTGACCACGATCCACTAAATGAAATAAAAAGAAAGTACATGGCATGTTCTCCCAGGGTACACATCATGTATTTTCTTTAACTAGATTTCTCTTTAGGCACTCTCCAGGTCACCCCACACAGCCATGTGTTGGCCATTACACGACCAACACATAGCTACCCGGGCAACCGAGTACACGGTGTGTACTTATAAGTACATGACATGTACTCCTGAAATTTCCAAAAACTCATCTTTCTCTCAAAAACAACGAGAAAATAAAGACATAACTGAAAAGAAGATCCGGGTTCTTACAAAATTCCCCCTTAAATAAGTTCTTCCCAGAATTTCCCTAGCAAGGCGGTGTAGAAGAAGAATCCTCGAATAGCTCTGACCACTACGATCGTACATCAGTCTCCCCCTCCCAAGTATCATCCTTTACTCACTCGTGATGCCATAACACTTGTATCGAAGGGATAGACCGGCCTCGGTGAACCTTTATACTACGATCAATAATCTAGATAGATGCTCGTCTAATGATGCATCCACATCCAACTCAACCTCCTCAGGTTAAAATACATGAGACTAGTCTAAGAAGTAACACCACAACTGAGAAACGTGGAAAACGTTGTACATATCTCTGTACCTCTGTGGTAATTGTAGCCGATAAGAAACCGTCCCAGCTCTCTCCAAAACCTCAAATGGTACAAAACATCTCGGTGAAATCTTGCCCTATCTCCTAATCCTCATGTGTCCTAACCTCGGTGTGACATGCTGAAAAAATTGATCTCCGATCTC
The DNA here is from genome assembly GCA_963277665.1 of Viscum album. Taxonomy (NCBI): domain Eukaryota; kingdom Viridiplantae; phylum Streptophyta; class Magnoliopsida; order Santalales; family Viscaceae; genus Viscum; species Viscum album. Next base: position 87,919,750 of record OY728135.1, on the reverse strand, counting down.
AAACTCTAGAGGTCATCCCCGTCAATCAGCATAAGACTTCTATTGTGACTGTGCATTAGCCATTTTCTTTCGAATCAACTCCACCTGCTCTGTGGTCTCCTAGACAAGATAAGGTCCCATAATGAATGCCTCTCCTACCTCCATCCAACATAAGGTTGATCAACATGGTCTACCGTACCGAGCCTCATAAGGTGCCATATGAATAGTTTCTTGAAAACTATTATTGTAATAAAACTTTAAAAGAGGTATGTGCTTCTCCCAAGAACCTCCAAAATTGAGGATGCATGCTCTCAGCATATCCTCCAGGACCTAAATTGTATGCTCAGACTAGCCATCTATCTGGGGATGGTAAGATGTACTCAGAATAACCTGTGTACCCAAAGACATATGTAGTCCCTACTAGACCCAATAAGTAAAACTGGCATCCCTGTCTGAAACAATGGAGTGTGGAACCCCAAGTAGACGGAGAATCTCTCAGATGTACAACCTTCCCAGCTCATCTACACTGAAGGTCTCCTTGATCGGAAAAAAGTGATCAACCTTCATGAGTCTGTCAATGATAACCCAAACTACATCATTCCCTCTAGGAGACCTCGATAAACCTATCACAGAGTCCATCGCGACATCATTACACTTCCACTCGAGAATGGGTAACTGCTGCAAAAGCCTTGCTGGTCACTGATTCACTACCTTCACCTGCTGATAGGTGGAACATATCATCAAAAAACCGGAAAAATATCTTTGCATACCTGGCCAACAATACTGACGGTGGAGATCTCGATACATTTTAGTGACACTAGGATGTACTTCCCAAACTGAGGAATGAAAGTCCCACATCATCTCCTCGCACATGTATACTGACACCCATATGCATCCATAAAAACACAAGATCTCATCCTCTCTTACTTTCCATATAGGAATAGGGTCATCTTCTAACACACTCTCATATAGGACTAGGCCTTCAGCATCTGATAGATGCCTCATTTTCACTCAATCAAGTAGAGTAGAGGTAACAACTACAGAAGAAAGGAAAGTCTGCCCCTATCTGTCGTTCACCTTCAAATTCATCTCAGAGAACAGAACCAGAATATTCCACTCAATTATGGACTCCTGTATTTCCTGTATCTACGTCCTCTTGCTCAATGAATCAGCCACAACGTTGCCTTTTTCATGCATATAGGCAAGCTAAAAGTCAAAGAAATGAAGGTACTCAACCCACCTTCACTGTCTAAAATTCATATCGCGTTGAGTAAAGATATACTTGAGACTTTTGTGGTCAGTGAAAACTAAAAAATTCTCTCCAATTAGATAATGTTTCCAACAAATTATGGAATGAACAACTACAGCCAACTCGAGATCATGTGTCGGGTAATTCCTCTCATGTGTTCTCAACTGTCGAGACACGTATGCAACAACTACTTCCCCCTGCATAAGCACTACTCCCAGCCCGATACATGATGCATCCTAGTAAACAATATATCTCTTTCCCGACTCTGTAAAAACTAGTATCAGTGCTAAATTCAACCTCCCTTTCAGCACCTGAAAGGCCGACTCATAAGAATCTGTCCACAAAAACATCGAACCATTCTTAGTTAGGCTGTTATTGGCACTTCTAAGCATGAAAAGTCTTTTATGAAATGTCTATAGTATCCATCCATCCCTAGAAAACTTATCACTTCAAATACGCTCTTCAGATACTCCCAGGAAACTACTAATCTCACTTTCTCTGGGTCTACTGGCACTCCTGTCTCTGAGATAACATAACCAAGGAAGTGAAATTTGTCAATCCAAAAGTGGTATTTTGAGATCTTAACATACAAATGATGCTCTCTCAGTGTACTCAAAATGATCTCAAGATGTGTGGCATGGTCTTGTCGAGTGTGAGAGTACACCAATATATCATCCATGAAGAATACCATGAAAGAATCCAAGTATGGATGGAACACTCGGTTCATCAGTGCCATGAAAACTGCAGGCGCGTTTGTGAGACCGAATGACATAACCACACACTCGTATAGACCATAACTACTCTGAAAGGATGTAATAGGTATATCTGATGGTCTAAGGAACAAATGATGATAACCGGATCTCCAGTAAATCTTCGAGAACACCCGATCTCCTCGAAGCTGATAAAATAGATCATCAATCCTCGGTAAGGGATATTGGTTCTTGACCATCAACTGTTTCAACTTCCGATAATCCACACATTCTAAGGGTACCATCCACCTTCTTTGCAAATAGGATAGAAAAACCCTAAGGAGAAGTACTTGGTTGGATAAAACCCTTTTCCTAAAACTACTCTAACTACTTATTGAGCTCTTGTAACTCTAGTGTAGCCATCATATAAGGAGAAATGTACACCGATGCCACTCCTCGTACTAGCTCAGTAGAAAAGTATACCTCTCACTCTGGAGGAAAACTTGAAAATTTCTATAGAAAGACGCCTCTGAAATAATCCATCACTAGGGGAAAGTCCATCTATGAATTCCCCTGGTCATCTAGATATAGACTAGCAATATGGGATGTAACTCCTCCCAACCCATGATGCTTGGGTCCCGCTCTGCTCGCTTGGACATTCCATTTTCCCTTATGAAGAAATGATCCGCCCTCTGGTGATGTGAAACTCACCCTACAACAATAGTAGTCAACAACTACCTGGAAGGATACTAACCAATCCATTCTGAGAATTACATCATAGACTATCATCTCTAAGATATAGAGGTCCCATAAGAAGTGACACCCACCAACCTCTAGAGGAAACTCCTTGCACTATCGTACACTAGTCATTCTTGACCCCAACAGAGTCTCCAACATCAAGACACCAGAAGAAGTAAATATACAGATCCCAAGGCTCTCTACAATAAAAATAGATATAAAACTATGGGAATCCCCTAAATCGAAAAGTGGAAAAGAAAAAACAAAGGCTGCTAGGATTTTACCTCAAACTGTAGAGGGTCTGAGATCCTACTCTTGTTAGTTATACTCTACTGAAAAATCTTGACCTACATTGAGGCCCTATGAAACCTGAACTGATCCACCCTGTTTCACTAAAATCTTGCCAAATGGATACCACAACCGTGACCTCCATCTCAGCTTGAATATCCAGAAGAACTCTAGTTCCCAAACTGATGATAAGTTGGTGGTGCTGCTCCTGAATGAGGAGTCATGGAAGAACCTATGTCACCATCTACTGGTGAGAACAGCTGACAGAACCACTGAAGATGGCCCATCTTTCTGTAATACTGGCACTCCACTGGGTCTATTGAGAAACGTGGCCTCGTATTATCGCTCTTCAATCACTGGTAGCACACCAACTTTCCACCAGAAGAAGTATCTCTCTTCCTCGAATCCCTACGAGTAGTCTCCCTATGACGATTCCTACTACCAGCAAGAGTGGTAACAATTTTGGATGTCGAGCCACCCTGGATCACAGCTTCATAATCACTAATATTTCACTCTGTGATCAGTTCATGGTTAACTATAGAGGTTATGGAAGTCAACCTGAAGATTTTTACCTAAGATCAAATGTCTTGCCTGAGACCATCCTCAAACTTCCTTGCTAGAAATAACTCATCACCTCCTAGAATAGGCATAAAGTGCTGCAACCCTATGAAGTGACAAGAGTAATCCATGATTGAGAGATTACCCTGATCTAGAATCATGGAATATTGGTCTTGATCATCCCTCAAGGTCTCAAGGTAGAAGTAATCGTAGAAGGCGTGCCGAAACTCATCTCAATCCATGACTTGCTGGCGTCCCACCTGTGAGATCACATCCCACCATATCTTGGCGGAATCCTGAAGCATATATGTAGCGAGCTTCACCCTCCTCTCTGGAGGCATCTACAAATGCCCGAAGATAGATATCATGGCTTCCAACCATGAATCTATAGCCAGTGGTCCTCCATCCCCTGTGAAGGTGGGAGGATGATGGAACTAGAAAACCTGCGTCAGATCTGCCATAGATGGGGCAGGTTGCGGTACTCCTCGGAGGGCCTGCATGAACCTCATGAAGCCCTCTCAGAACTATTCATCGACACCTGTATCTGAGATAATAGCTGGTGCCCAGGATGACACTACAAGAGGATCTGCTGGTAGTCCCTGATCAACCATGTCCGATGTCTGATCACTTCCCTATAATTGGCATAAAACCGGAGGAATTCTCAGTGGCATGACTCTGTAAGGTCAAGCCCACACCTTAGCTCAAGATTATCAAGGATTGAAACTTACAAGTGTAAAAAGGGAACAAGAGAAAGGAAATATTCAAGATTTAAAAAAATAAGTGGATACATGATGTGTATAATTCCTACACGGCATGTTCCTTTAAGCCTACACATGGGCATGTCCTCCTACCAACTCTGGTCATGTAACACCCCATACACACGACATGTTTCTCCAAGACACGGCGTGTACTTGAATCGTGTTCCCCTTCCCAAGTTCTTCTACATGAGTATCCCACATATTTCTCCTAGAACAAGACTACACAATGTGTTTGTGCCAGACACAGTGTGTACTAGATGAACTTCACCGACCCATGTTATTAGTTGAATGGTCGGTTACACAGCTGACTCTACACGACGTGTTTATTCCAGAAACGACGTGTACTAGATGAACTTCACTGACCTATGTTGTTAGTTACATGGCTGGTTACACGGCTAACTCTACATGGCATATTCATGCCAGACAAGACATGTACTATCCACCCATTATCCATCCGTGTCATTAGTAACATGGATAGACACATGGTCTATACACACACCACATGATTCAGGTACACGACATGTTTCACCAAAGATTTCCCAACCCCGTGTCTCAGCCCACACAGGTTGTAACACGGTTAGGGAATACATGGAATGTATATAAAATACATGGAATGTAATTAAGAAAAATAGTTCCTTCCCAAATAGAAGAATACATGGTGTGTATTTATCATTACACGCCGTGTATTTTTGTTTCTTATAGACAGTAAGCCTCATAAACTCCTCCAAAACCCATAAAAACACTGAAACAAACATTAAAGTTCAAAATTACGATCCGTGAGGGCTCATACTCCCTACGAATCAAAGCTTGGAATCTTCTACATGTCAAATACAAACATACTAGAGAAATGGTCCACCAAATTCCGATCCCAGAGGGCCCATAACACCTCAAGAACCAAAGTTTGGTGTTCATTAAAGTGAAATTTAAAAATTAGAAATACCCTATCAAACAACATGTATTCTATCAGGGCATCTATCACAACAACATTCATATCTAGCACAACATCTATCGCAACAACATACAATCAGTAATGCACCCTAAATGTCATGGAAAGAACGCATGACATGTGATCTCTAGAAAGTGCATATATGATGCATGATATGGAATACCCTCTTCTCATCAGGTTCAACATAAATAGAACCACACTAATATCAACTATAACATCAAAAAACATGTGAATCACCCAACGGTGAAATCAAATCAACTGTAATAATTTCAAAACCAGAAAAATCATAACAGATGAGGTAATTTGGCTTTTCCCTGTACACGGGTTAGCTACTCCCGGGCACAAATTATTACCAAGTACCTAATACTTCCTATCCCTAGATATAGGCTCCAAATATTAAGTTAAAAAGAAAAGAGTTACTATGATATAACATTGTAATGTCCTTGTTCCAGGATCCTCCCAGAGGATCACCATACCTAGTTGGTCACATGACCTCAAGCGCATTTCCCCAAATACCAGAGGCTCCCGACTAATAGTGAGGGACTTAGGAGTGATAGTGGGGAAAATATTCCCTCTTTGGAAGAGTAACACAATTGAAATAAACAAATAACAATAGCAAAAATAGTAATAATACCACACAATAGTAAACAGCGGAAGACTGAAGAAATAAACAACTGGAACACATATAAAAATGATGCATGATACATATGTCTAGGAAAGAATCCAAAAAAGTCACAATGCTAGAATATAGTACTAAACCAAAGTAAAAGGAAAAAAATAAACTCCAACAGCATTGCAAGCCTCAGCTTGTTCCCATGCTCTCCAGCTCCACAACAATCAAGTACCTGAAGTAGAAGGGTGTTTTCCCTTATCTATATTAGCAACAATATAATCTGTTTAGGACCAAAAGAATGAACCAAATAGGGTGTGAGATGAATCCCAGTAGGAAAACACCAAAAGATATATGCCTAAGAGACAGTGAATATATATGGCATGAAATAATCAAAATAAATTAGTAAACAAGGAAGTACTCAGAAGTAAAAAATATTACTATTTCAATTACATCCATTTCTTTTATTAACCAATAAATCAACAATCATAAGTAAACCTATAAGAAGTACTCAAAGCCTAACCCCTATGGTTCAACCAAACAAACACAGGAAACCCTATGGGATGTACTCATAGTCTAACCCCTCTAGTTAAGCTTTAGCACATGTCACTGAGGAAGCACTCACGGTCAATTCCCCCTGTGGTTTCGTATCGGTAACTATGTACACTATGAGGAAGCACTCAACATCCAATTCCCCCTGTGGTCTCATAACAAGGAACTACATACACTCTTAGGGAGCACAATGTCCACCACCTATGGTCTCACAACATAAAAGTAAATAGACACTCTGGAGAATCCCTCAACATCCATTCTCCCTATAGTCTACTTCACGATGTTCCCACATACCTGTGTAAAATAATCATGAAAAAACGGTATATGGAAGCCAAAGTAAACCTCAAGAACTACTTGGCTAAATAGTCTACAGTATCTCACAGCATGTCAGATTAATTCACTCCATCCTAAGAATACTATGCATGGAAAACAAAGTAGCCTAACAGGAAAATCTAGACCAAATGGTCAATATCAAGAAAACATGGGAAACAAATCCATAGCAAGTTAAATAACCCTATCTATAATCATAAATCCTCCAATCAATCAGACAAGGCATAACAGGCAATAACAAGGCTAAAAACCACAAACATGCAATACCCTGAACACGAGTATTGGTACTTCTGCACATATAACTCAAATACTAACTACGGAAAGTAACAAAACACCTACCTTGGCATTGCATGATCAGTATACGTGAGCCTCGGGCCTCGAATCACCCTAGAACCCCATAGATCTACAAAACTCTAAAAACGTTCAACCGAGGATATCTCGTGAAAGAGGAAAAATCAGGAGATGGGGTTCTAGAAGAAGGAAGAACTCACATATGAGATTCCAACGCAACCAATAGAGTTAGATTTGGAGAACGGATGGTGAGTAGAGGGAATAGAGAAGAATAGGTGGTCTCATTCACTCATGGACGAGACAAATAGAGAATAAGGGTGTTCTATTGATTAGACGCGACATCAGTCCCTTTATTGAAATAAAAATAAAGTACAAGATGTGTTCTCCTAGGGTACCCGACGTATACATTCTTTAATTGGAATCCGCTTTAGGTGGTCTCCAGGTCACCCCACACGGCCATGTGTTCAGCCATTACACACCCAGCACATGACTACCCGTGTAAACTGGGTACACGGCGTGTACTTCTAAAATTTCTTGAAACTACTCTTTTTTTCAAAAACAACCCTAAAAGAAAGAAATAACTGAAAATAAGATCCGAGTTCTTACAACACACTTGGTGAATTAAGAATTTTTGAGCTAAATAAATTTTCTCCTAAATCCTCTTCTCGCATCTCTTAAGAATGAGATACATTTTTCAAGGCTGAAGAACAAGAGATAAATAACGATAGACACAAGACACTCGCTTCGCTGTTCTAGAACCCAGAGAATGAGTGGTGTTGATCGGAGGCCATCAGATCATGTGTGGATCACCGCTAGAGGGATTCTAGTTTGGATCCTTGAAAGCACAACAAGATAATCTGGAAGGGTCATTCCGAACGATCAACATCATCAAAGAAGAAAATACCAAATATCCATGTATTCTTTTATTTATGAAATTAATTAAATTAATTATAAACATGATGTTCAAGATCCTCTCTTAAGGTTTTGGGACTCTTCCTTCTTTATCTAAATATTTGATTCTATTCCATGGAGACTGGAATTCATCGTCGTATTGATCCTAGAATAATCATTGATCATGGATAAAATTAAAGTTGGGTGTCGGCCCAACCGCGCTTCCACTGCGCCTGAAACCTTCAATTTGTATCAGAGGGGTTTCATCATAGTTTATAATTATTTAAGTATTTCATTGATGATTTAAAAATTTAATAATTTAGTGTTTTCAATTCATGTTAATCATTCTGCAAATTTGAATCTTGAGATATGTTCCTACTTTTTTCGTTTATCGTTCACCTTATAGAAATGATATTTTCTTTTAATTTTGATTAAAATAAAATATATTATCTCATATGGAGGTTCCAAAGGTTCCTAGATGTAAAAAATAAGAACACACGATGTGTATTTGATAGTACATGCAGTGTATCCAAGGTTCAATGCATCAGGTCTGGTCTGCCAAACCAAGCCGTGTCATTGGAGTTTGTCTAAATCTTAATGACTTCATGTGTTGACCAGGAATAGGTGGCACATAGTTTCTGGATTACATTCCATGTGGGCCACTAGACACAGCGTGTAGTCCCTTTGGGTTAGGGTTGGACTATGTACCCTGTAAAAAACATTCCCAACTGGAGACCGTGTAACGAGGAACTACACAACATGTGGACTACTGGACACACCGTGTACACTGAGGATTTACAAAGTACACTCACATGTCGTTTCCCCGAGCGTGTACTTCAGATGGACGGTGAAAAATAGTACACGTTGTTTAGTTAGAACAACATGTTGTGTACTCCTCCAAATTACACATATTTATTAAAATTTATTATTATTTTATACAAACCCTTGAGACGTGTACCATCGTGCAGACATAAAGCTGAGGCACAACATGTGATAGGTGTTTCATATATATGTGTTTAATTTAACATCTACGTAATGTTCATTTCTACTCATTGGGTAGTTATGAATAGGAATTCACCAAGTTTCCTCCAAGGTACAAGTTATATACAAAGATAATTTTAAATGAATTTATTTGTTTAAAATTATGATGGATGAGAATCTCAAGGAAATTCAAAAAATGGTTTAAGATAAAAGGATTGATTAATTAAAGATGATAATTAATTGATTCGGGTATGATTTATCTTAAATAAAAATGATTAAATAATTTAATGATAGTTTTATTTATGCGTAAATATCATTTCATGTATGGATGATCATGAGCTAGACCAAGACCTTTGTATGTGTATGTTTTATTTTAATTTATTTATTTAAATTAAATTTGTTGTCCTGTGAGCCTTCTCATTATTAATATGTAGGGCCTGTATTCCCAAGGTTTCTTTTATGTAAAACACCTTTTTACCCCTCACCTTCACGTGAGTTAAAAAAAGGCATATGTAATGGATGGAACTCCCAATCTAGTGGAGGCAGTTCAAGCTGGAGCTGAGAAGAAACCAATCCCAGGAGATACATAGGTGGATAGGTGGAAAGCTATAAACATGAACCCAAAAGGTTCAAGATGCTTTTACCCTAGGTCAGGGTTAGTTTATCAACTGCTAGATAAAGTAACCATTAGAAAAGATCATGATCATTATCTTTATTTTATTTATTTTAGTTGCATGGTTTGTCATTATGGATGTGTTTTCACGATCACATAATTAATGAATTAAACAAGCATGCAAGATAGAACTAAAATAAACCACACGTTTGCATAAATATTATCAAGACATGGTTAATCACTTAAGTAAGTTCCACTTAATATTAAAAAGCATGTGATAATGATAATAAGAAATTCACGCATAAGAGATAAAAAACCCTCAAATAAACTATTAAGTCAGACCAAGCCTTCCATTACATGATTAAGGGAAAAACTCAATAAAACTATGTGTTTAACCAACCCTTGTTGGGACACTTACTTTTATACAGGAAGCCCTTATAAAAGGTTTCACATTGAATTAACCATATTACATCAAGAAGAGTATCCCTCGCTAGACTTGGTGTAATATTGGAAGAAAGAGTTGAGGAAATCCAAAAGTCATGATTTCAGGATTGGGAAGTCCACTCAATAGATCAAGGAGCTATAAGCCCATAGTTGGAAAAGAACTGCCTACCTAAATACCTTCGAATAGCTTGACCAACCCTTTTGGGGGTTATGCGAAGGGGAATATTGATCCTTTCCACTAGAATGTCATGGAAATGGGACATTCTGTGTTCAATGGTGAGGTCCATTGGGGATTGATAAAAATAGTGGGAAACTTAAAAAAAATTATTATTTCTCATAAAATGTAATCAAGAAAGTACTAATGATCTGCTCTTTTAATTGTAGAATAAAAATGACAAGCTCATCAACCACACTATCCCTGTGATCAATTCTAGTTAAAGACAACATCCTCACCAGCAGTAACTTCCAGGAATGCGTTATATGCCTTTGGGTTATCCTACGCCATCAACAGAAGTCTTACATACTGGAGTAAGCATTACCTGTGTTGAGTCAATAAGGTTTTCCTTATGACTTTTTCATTCCTTCTTGTTTTGAAAATCACAAACATATTATACTTTTGAAAATCAATATTTTACTTCTCTAAAGAAAATTTCCTTCCTTAAGGAAATTTAACCTAAACTATATTTCCTTATACATATCAATATTTTTTCTTAAGTATAAAAATCGGATTCATACCTAAAACTTCAAAATCATATAATACTCAGATATGAAGCATTCTGTTTTAGGATCCGAATTCTGGATATGAACTGTAATGAAGTTCTATTCCGAATTATGGATACGAACTCTAATGAAGTTTCATTCCGAATTCTGGATACGAACTCTAATGAAGTTCCATTCCGAATTCTGGATACGAACTCTAATGAAGTTCCATTCTGAATTCTGGAAACGAACTCTAATGAAGTTCCATTCCGAATTCTGGATAGGAACTCTAATGAAGTTCCATTCCAAATTCTGGATACGAACTCTAATGAAGTTCCATTCCGAATTCTGGATACGAACTCTAATGAAGTTCCATTCTGAATTCTGGATACGAACTCTCATATAGTTCGACTCTGAATTCTGGATATGAACTCTCATATAGTTCCACTTCGAATTCTGGACTCCAAACTCTTACTAGTTCAACTCTGAACTCTTACAAGTTCGACTCCGAACTTTTACTAGTTTGACTCTGAACTTTTACTAGTTCAACTCCGAACTTCTATGAGTTCGACTCTGAACTTTTATCAGTTCGACTTCGAACTTTGTAAGTTCAAATTCTGAATTCCAGTGAAACAAGAATCCGGATTTCCTTAGAAATTTAGACTCCGGATTTCCACAGAATTCAGGTTCCGAATTCCTATAAAACAAAATCCAAATATCTCTTTATTATAAGACTCCTAATTACATTTTGGTTAGACTCCGAACTTTTATTTACTTACATTTTGAACTTCAGTTTTACTTATACTGATACTTGTTTCATTACAAAACGATGTCGTGCTTTCAGTTACACATGTTTTGTTATAAAATGATGTTGTCCATTCCGTTTCTAACTAACCGCTGGTTAAGTGACACATGTACAGGTCCCTCCAAAATTTAAGGAAAATATGACCGTTGGAGGAGGGAGCTTACCAATGGAGATTCAACTATAAATAAGAGCTCATTTGAAAAGAAGTGATAACTTTTGGAACTTTTGGAATTTTGGTGATCAGAATTTCCTGAAGTGATTTCTAGAGAGAGAGGTTCTTATTAACTCTCAAGCTTCATGTAGAAAGTTTGAACAACTTGTTAAAACTTTTCCTTCTGTAGATTGCTTCGTGCGACTCTGATTATTAGTGATCAAAATCGAGGGCTTCCGGGGATAGGAAGAGAGAGGTTCCAACACCTTGAAGTTGAGGGCTTCCTTGAAGAGGAAGACAGAGGTGCTCACTACCTTATTGTTGAGGGCTTACGGGGATATCAAGACAGAGACTCCAATCTTCATATCGATTGCTTACCCTAGTGTGGGTAAGATAGAATTTCTTGAAATTATAAATCAAGGGACCTTTATCCAAGGTTGTTGGATACCCTTCTCTTTGGGTCAAAAGATTTATATCTTGTTACTTGTTCTTGTTACAAGTTTTTCCACTGCATTTTGTATTGTAAGGAAAGTATAACCTTCTTATATTTCCTTACACTTGTACTCTGACTTAGTTAGATTCTATACGCTTTAAGGTAGAATCTCATATTGTAAACTTTGGATAAGTTTCATTTTCTAGATCCATATTTCCGGAACCTGTTTTTCGGAATCACATTCCAGATTTAAGGAAGTGTATAGAACTAGAAGTCGGTAACTTCATACTTTTTCCCAATCTTTCAATTGCTGTTTGAGGTGTTGTAAATTTTCTTAGTTTAACTTTGTTAAACTTAGATCTTTCCTTGTTTAAGGAAATTTTTTAAAGTGTACAATTCACCCCCCTCTTGTATATTGAGTATCTACATCGTTATTTCGATCCTACAATTGGTATTAGAGGAGGTATCTGAAATACTTATACTCACATATATGTTTTTCTTGCTCAGTTTTTCATTATTAAATATTTTTTTGTTTAATAATATTCTCCTTGAATATGAAATTTTGTTATTAACAAGTCTTTGTGTAGAAATATTTTTAATATTGAAGGAATAAATGTTGGTTCCATCGACAACCTAAATCCTACAAGACCAACAATTTTTAATGGTAATGATTATGAATATTTGAGAGATAGAATGAAGACTTTTGTTATCAATAATGGAGTAGAATTTTTTTTATGCTTACTGGAGGTTATCAAATTCCAGATAAGGAAGTTAGTACTTTCAAAAAGCAAGAGAAGCATGATTATCAACTCAACAATAAGGTACACAATACTTTACTTTGTTCAATGACTAGGAATATATATAGCCAAATTTATTCTTGTGAAACAGTTAACTATATATGGAAGAAAGTTGAAGTTACTCATTTTGGTACATCTAAAGTGATTGAGACTAGAACAGCTATGCTTAGAGCTGAGTATCATGGTTTTAATTTTCCTTATAGTGAACCCATATGAAAAGTTCAACAGAGATTCATGACTATCGTGAACAACTTACAATCTATGGGAGAGAAAAGTTTGGATGATGAAGCTCTTGTTGACAAGATCACTGATATTATACCCAATGAGTGGGAATCAAAGAGAACAACTATTGATGAGAATAGGAAGGTCACTCAAATTTCTCTTGATGAATTATTTGGGACTCTTCTTCAACATGAAACTAGAATGAAGAGAGATGTTGACAACATCAAAAAGAAGAATGGGAATAGTACTGTTGCTTTTACTACAACATCAAATCACATGAAAGATAAGACTGCCGAGAGAGTAACTAGATCCAAGTATAAGAAGGTTGTTATCCAATCCGAATCTAGTGAGAGTTAAGTCTCAGAAAATGAGTTAGCTAATCTTGCTCGAAGGATGAACAAGATAGTTGGACAGAGGAATTTCCAATAGAAGTATAAGAAGAAGGAAAGGAAAGATAAGAAAGATTCAGAGGTCACATGCTATGAATGCAAGATAAGTGGACACATATGACCTGATTACCCTATTCTTAAAAAGAAAGAAAGAAAAGAGAGGCATTCTGAAAGGAACAAGAAGATGTTTTACAAAGCTAAATCTAAGAAAAGTCTGAAAGCTAATACTACTTGGAGTGCTAGCTGTGGAGACTCTTCAAAAAGTAAATCTTCAGAATATGATTCATTAGCTCAGAAGAATATGGGATTCATTTCTAATACTTCTTTTCCACATACATGTCTTATGGCCAAGGTACTCTCTACCAAGGATTTAACAAATTTATCTCTTGATAAGAATTACTATTCTGAAAATAGTACTTCTAATGAAGATACTTCATCCTCAAAATATAAAAAACCTTCATATAAAGAAGTATCTAGATTTTCTAAGTTACTTGAAGAAACAAATTGTAAAATTTTTAAGAAATTAGGCAAGAAAAGGACTAGGGAAGAAATTCTTACAAAATAGATTTCAGATCATTCTTCATATCTTAAAGATAAAGAAGAACTTTTAGAAAAACTTTATAAAGACCTTGAGAAAGCGAATTCTGATAAGGAAGAACTTTCTAAAGATCTTAAGAATGCTATTTTAAAGATTAACGTTTTTGAGGAAAAATCTAACTCTAAGGAAATGATTCCCAAGGATAGGAATTTAGTCATCAAACTGAAATATGAACTATTTTCTCTTAAGAAACTTCTTCTAAAATTTACCTCTGGGAAGGAAAATTTTGACAAGATGTATTCTGAAATTAAACCTCAAGGAAACACTACTGGAGTAGGTTATACTCACAAACAACCAGTTTTCAAAAACAACTATTTTGTTCCTTCTAGAGCCCCTTTTTGAACTAAGTGTCAAAGTGGTGGGCATTGGAAGAAAAACTGTTCTTTGAATAGAGTTCAATCATTTGGGTTTCATAAAGCATATTTTTCTAAACAAATGTGGATACCCAAAATTTTGTTGTCTAATAATTCCAAATCCAAGCATGTCTAGATTCCAGAAACCTAACTTTTTCTTATTTTCAGGAAAATAGGGAAAGTACCAACAACAATACTTAGTACATGGATAGTGGATGTTCCCAGCATATGAATGGTAAAAAAAGATATTTTGAAATTATTATCAAGACGAAAGGAGGAAAAGTAACTTTTGGAGATAATTCTTAGGGAGAAATTATTGGTATAGGTAATATTGTTCTTCTTGGTAAAACTTTGATTTCAAATGTTTTGTTTGTTAAAGGTCTTAAGCACAACCTCATTAGCATAAGTCAATTATGTGATAAAGGATACCTTGTGAATTTTAGGAATGATGAGTGCTTAGTACACAATTCCAAGGAAGAATTTATTCTTTAAGAGAATGTTTACACTTTGAACTTAGAAGACCTTAGGAGCCAAGGAATACCTTGCCTAAGTGCAATGGATGATCATTCTTCATTATGGCATAAAAGGTTAGGACACTATAACCTTAGAAACTTATGTAAACTCTCTAAGAAGAAACTAGTTAAGAATATACCAGAGCTTATATTTGATTCTTCTAAAGTTTGTAATCCTTGTCAATATGGAAAGAAACATAAATATAGTTTTAAATCAATTGGTGAAGTCTCAACAACTGATGCATTACAGTTGGTGCACATAGATCCTTTTGGTCCAACACAAACTGGAAGAATTGGAGGAAAATACTATGTGTTTTTTCTAGTTGATGATTACACTAGATTTACATGGGTCTATTTTCTATCAAAGAAGTCTGAGGATTTTTATTATTTCAAATGTTTTAGAGCCCAAGTTAAAAATGAGAAAAACCTTCCACTTAAAACTATTCATAGTGATCATGGAGGAGAATTTCAAAATTCTTATTTTGAAACTTTTTGTTGTATAAAAGGTATTACTCACAACTTTTCAGCACCCAGAACACCTCAACAAAATGGTGTAGTTGAAAGAAGAAATAGAATTCTTCAAGAGATAACTGGAACCATGTTGAGTAAATATTCTATAGCTTGACATTTTTGGGCTGAAGCTATAAGTACGGCTTGTTATACTATAAATCGAGTTTTGATTATACATTTTCTTAATAAAACTCCTTATGAGTCATAGAATGGTAGAAAACCTAGACTTTCCTACTTCAAAATTTTTTGTTGCAAAGTATTAATCCTGAATACTAAAGATAACTTACACAAATTCGCACCAAAATCTGATGAAGGAATTTTCTTAGGCTACTCCACAACTTCTAAGGCTTATAGAGTTTTCAATAAAAACACTTGTACTGTTGAGGAAACAATACATGTCAAATTTGATGAAACTGAGCCTTTTGTTTTTAAACCATCCCAACCTACATCCTCAAATGTGTTATCAAAAACTGATTATCAACCTTTGTTAGAAGATCCTTCTGATAAGGAAAATGTTCAAGAAGATGCTTCTAAAACATTTACCCCAGAAGATTTCCTACCCTATATTGATGAATAGGTTTTACAAAATCCAAATCAGTTGTTTCTTAAGAATCATCCCAGAGATAGTATCATTGGTGATGTGAATCAACCTGTGAAGACTAAAATTTCCTTGAGAAATGAAGTAGAACATCTAGCATTCCTTTCCTAATTGGAACCAAAAAACACTGATGAAGATTTAGGTGATGATGATTAGATCAAATCCATGCAAGATGAACTAAATGAATTTGAAAGGAATAAAGTCTGGACCTTGGTTGAAAGACCTAAGGAAACTTCTATTATTGGAGTAAAGTGGGTCTTCATAAATAAGTGTGATTAAAATAGAGTCATAGTTAGAAATAAAGCTAGACTAGTTTCCAAAGGCTATAATCAACAAGAGGGAATAGACTATGAAGAAACCTATGCTACAGTATCTAGACTTTAATTTATCGTATTTTAATTTCCTTTGCAGCATTCTTTAATTTTAAACTTTTTTAAATGGATGTGAAATGTGCTTTTCTTAATGGTTATGTTCAAGAGGATGTTTTCGTTGAAAAACCTCCTGGATTTGAAGACACAAAATATCCTGATCATGTTTTTAGACTTACCAATGTTTTGTATGGTCTTAAACAAGTCCCACGAGCTTGGTATGATAGAATTACACGATTTTTGCTTCAAAATAACTATGTTAAGGGAAACGAAGATCCAACCCTTTTTTTAAAGAAAGATAAGAAAAATGTTTTGATTGTTCAAATTTATGTTGATGACATTATATTTGGTTCAACTCAGCAATCTCTAACTAATTCCTCTATAAGTCTAATGAAATCTGAGTTTGAAATGAGTATGATGGGTGAGTTAACATTTTTCCTTGGTTTTCAAATTTCTAAAAAACCAGAAGAAACCTATATATCTCAACATAAGTATATTAAAGATCTTCTTAAAAAGTATGGATTTGACAACACTAAAAGTATTAGTACTCCCATTGGTACCTCAAACACACTTGATCTTGATGATGATGGAAAACTAGTAGATCAAACATCTTTTATAGGTATGATAGGAAGCCTACTATACTTAATAGCTAGTCATCCAGACATAATGTTTTCAGTATGCTTATGTGCCAGATATCAATCCAATCATAAGGAATCTCATTTAAAGGTAGTGAAAATAATTTTTCGATACTTAAAGGGAACCATGGATCTAGGATTATTTTATACTTCTCGAAATGATTTTATCTTAAAAATATTTTTGGATTCTGAATTTGGTGGATGTAAAATGGATAGAAAAAGTACATCCGAAACTTGTCATTTCTTAAGAGATTCATTAGTTTCTTGGCCCTACAAGAAGCAACACTCAGTATCACTCTCCACTACTGAAGCTGGATATGTAATAGTTGCAAGTTGTTGTGATCAAGTGTTTTGGATGCAACACACACTCACAGACTATGGCTTCAGTTTAACTAAGACTCAAATTTTGTGCGATAACACAAGTTCCATTTCCCTTAGTAAAAATCCCGCACATCACTCTCGTTCAAAACACATAGATATTAGGCATCACTTTCTTTGGGATCACACACTAAAAGGAGATATTATTCTTCAATTTATCGTAACACAAGATCAACTTGTTGACATTTTCACAAAATCTTTACCCTTCGATAGATTTGAATACATTAAACAGAAGATAGGAATGATAACCATAAGGTAATATTCCTTCATTAACTTCTTGTTCAACTATTCTCCTTACAGTAATAAAATCCTCTTCATAGGGGGAGTACATTTTATTGTTAGCATAATCAAAATTTTCGTAGTTAGTTTTTTAAAAGCTTTTGTAATCAAAATTTTCGTAGTCAGTTTTTTTAAGATTTTGTAATCAAAATTTTTTTAGTCAGTTTTTTTTAAGCTTTTGTAATCAAAATTTTCGTAGTCAGTTTTTTTATAACCTTTTATAATCAAAATTTTCATAGTCGGTTTTTTAAAGATTTTGTAATCAAAATTTTCATAGTCTGTTTTTCAAACTTTTGTAACTAAAATTTTTGAAATGATGTTTTTGGAACTGAAATTTTTATAATGGAAATTTTCGGAACTGGAAATTTCGTAATGATAATTTTCATACTCGGAATTTTCATAATGAAAATTTTTCGTACTTATACTTTTTGTACTGAAATTTTTGGTACTCAAACTTTTCGTACTGGGATTTTCATACTCATACTTTTCGTACTGGAGTTTTGGTACTCAAAGTCTTTTCAAATTTAAGTTTTTCATAGTTAAATTTTTCTTCAAGAATAATATCACCTATTACGAATAAATTTCATGGCCAATATGAAAGGTATGATTTCCTTACTTAAGTGTCCGTAGTCATATTTTTCTTGCTAGTATTTTCCTATGAGTTTTAAAATTTCTTGGATTCTAGTTTTCTTACATCCGATTGTTTTTCTTAAAACCTCAAAAGATCATATTCAAGATTTCCTTGCAGATATGTTTTCAACTGTCAGATCATATCAGAGAGTTTTTCAACCGTTAGATGGTTTTTGGAAGCTCAAAGGTCACCTGCATCACCTATATAAAGGGAACCCCTATTTTGTGTCCCACATCGATTTTCAAGCTCTCGTGTGCTAAAGCTCTGCATCAGTTGTAAAAGGCCATTCTGAATCTTCCAGAGCTCTTCATTCTGAATGTCTTCTGAAGCCACTTCTTAGGATATGTCAACTACGAAGCCAATCTCAAAATGGTTAGTTTATAGGGAGAGGTTAGTGCATCCGAGTTTCTACAAGTATGGTTATCTTATATCTAAGAATATCAGATTGAATGGATGGGAGGATGTTTTCTTATCAAATCCAGTGAAACAGGATATGGTTTATACAGATTTTCTTGTTGAGTTTTACGAGTCTGTTACCTTCCTTAAGGAAGATGACATAGAGAATTTTTCTTTCAAATATTATGGGAAGACTTATATGCTTTCTTACACCAAGGCTGTAAGATTGGTGGGTCTATCCTATGAAGGTAAAGATGAGTTTTTTTCACATAAGCTTCCAGATGAGAAATGAAGTTTCAAAAAAGTGAAGGCATTGAAATGACTTGGACTTAAAGATGCCAAGACTGCTAAGATTTCTCACCTCTCTTCGAATAATCAGATTCTATAGCTATGGGTACAAGGTTTTTTAGTACTGAGAAGGGGTAATAAGGATAATCTCAAGAAGAGTGATATATACATCATAGATTTTTTGGTAAATCTAAGGAAGTTGAATTTGATGAGGCATGTTTTGATTATAGTTAAGAATATTAAAGAAGGAAATCTAAAAGCTCAGATCATAATGTATCTAACCTTTCTTTCTAAGATTATTATCAGACGTCTTGATTCGTTTAAAGTTTATTGCACTTCCAAGAAAAGAAATTTCAAGGTAATGTTGGTTAGTGATGATACATTAAAGAGGATGAAGATGGGTTTTTCTGTTGAATTCGTAGAATTCTACCATTTACCAAAGGAAGAGGCTGAGGCAGCTCAGAAAGATCAACAAACTCCGGAACCATCTAAAAAGGCAGGGAAGAAGAGAATGTTGAAAGGAGTGGTGGCTGAAGACAAGACCCAGAAAGCTAAGGAAACTCAATTTGCACCACCCAATCCAAAGAAACAAAAATCCTACCTGGATGAAGTGGATGCTAAGTGGGGGGAAGATGAGGAGAAGAGAAAAGAAGGGGACCCTCAATTTGGATTAGAACCTGCTGAGGCTAAGGGCTTAAAAGAGAAAGCTTCTGATTAGTTGGAAAGACAAGAAAAAGAAAAGAAATTGAAGAAGAATATGTCAGAAGAAGAGATTGTTCAATCTCTTTTGAAAGCAAAAGAGATGTCTTCTGAGCAGATTCTGGTTCTGGAAACTTTCATTACTGAACCTTTACCAGAGACCCCTGGGAAGAACTACTTCACTCATGAAAATCTTAAAGAGAAAGAAGTTGTTGAAAGAGAAGAATAAGAAGTTGTTGAGACAATAGTAGAAGAAGTTGTTGAAAGAGAAGAAGAAGTAGTAGAGGAAGAAGAAGAAGTAGAAGAATGAAGTGCTGATCTAGATGACCTAATTAAATAAGTTGAGGATTATCAAGAAACGGCTGAATCCTCAAAACTTGTCACTCCAAGAAAGGGAGTTGAGAAAGAAGGTAACAAAGATGATGACAAGGAAGAGGAAGAGAAAGAGTATTAATTGTCTAAGGAAGATACTTATAAGAAGAATTTTCTTGAGGAAGGAGCAGAAAAGGAGAGAATAGATGAAGATAAGATTGTTCAACTATTAGAGAGTGAGGAAGAATCTCCAGATGATCAAACCATTCTGAAAACCGATAAAGGTAAGAAAGTACTCATGGATACACCAACAAAAGATATCATCAGGAAGAAAGGAGTTGGTGGTGCTTCTAGAAGAAAGCTAGTGGAGGTTGAAGAAGAGAATTCACCTAGTAAGGTATCGGATTCGGAGTCATCAGCATTGGGTCATGACTTTGATTTTGAATCTCTGAAGAAATTGGTGGACACCATTCCGATATTTCCCACCATAGACTCCAGATGCTAGATGATGCAACACAGTCTGAATCAGAAGTCAGAATCCTTATCCATGGTGATGGATAAGTGTGTAAAGATTGATGTTGACCATATAAATTTCCTTATCAATTATGATGTGCACAATAAATCATGCAGCAAAATCACTTTGTGGTCAAAGAAAATTGATGAAGACTTGGCTGAGTTTGATCATTTTTAGAATGATTTTAAAGATGCTTTTGACACCGAGGATGCCAAACTGAAGAATCTTCCAGAGAATCTGAACCTTGAGAAAAATTCTCGGAATAAACAAGTGAAGGACTTGAATGGGAAGGTTAACTCTCTTGCTCAGAATTTTAAAAGGGATAGAGATCTCCATATTGAGCACGAAGAAAATCTTGTAAAGAAATATGAAGTTCTTAAGGTACAATATGAGGTCCTGAAAACTCAAGATGAGAGGATAAAAGCTTTGGAGAAACAAGTTGAGGAGGACCAAAAAGACTTGAAGAAGCTGAAAACCTTGTTGAAGAAGTTAATTCCCACGGAAAAGGAGGACAAATAGATAAATCCAATCTTTTGTTGCATTTGATTTTCCTTGTAAAAATTCTTTCAACTCTAATGAAATATGTGGTTGGTTGTATCTTGTCTTGTTATGTACTAATGTTTCAGGTACTTCATTTTTTTCCATTCCCTTCAATTCTTTTTTAAAATCACAAAGGGGGAGAAGGAAAAATAACTACTCAAAGGGGAGAAGGAAAAATTTAAACTCGAGAAGGAAAAATTTCTAAGAAGAACTATCCTTAAGGGGGAGTTCTCATTACGATTCCTTCATTATAATGAAAATTCCTTTACGGAAATTCAGAATACAATCCTTAGAGTTCCAAAGCCTAAGGGGGAGTTAGTTGTATTCATTATCAACTTTTAACAAATAGAGATAAGTTTTAATTTTAATGTCTAATGAAATTTTTCAAAGTCCTTATATTCTTTTTCGTAAATTTGTTTATTCTTTCCTAAAAGGGGGAGATTGTTGAGTCAATATGGTTTTCCTTATGACTTTTCCATTCCTTCTTGTTTTTAAAATCACAAACACCTTATACTTAAGCAAATCAATATTTTACTTCTCGAAGGAAAATTTCCTTCCTTAAGGAAATTTACCCTAACCTAGATTTCTTTATACATACCAATATTTTTTCTTAAGTATAAAAATCAGATTCATACCTAAAACCTCGGAATCATATAATACTCAGATATGAAGCATTCTGTTTTAGGATCCGAATTATGGATAGGAACTGTATTGAAGTTCCATTCCGAATTCTGGATACGAACTCTAATGAAGTCCCATTCCGAATTCTGGATATGAACTCTAATGAAGTTCCATTCCGAATTCTAGATACGAACTCTAATGAAGTTCCATTCCGAATTCTAGATATGAACTCTAATGAAGTTCCATTTCGAATTCGGGATATGAACTCTCATATTGTTCGACTCCAAATTCTGGATATGAACTCTCATATATTTCCACTATGAATTCTGGACTCCAAACTCTTACTAGTTCGACTCTGAACTTTGTAAGTTCAGATTCTGAATTCTAGTGA
Source organism: Viscum album (assembly GCA_963277665.1). NCBI lineage: Eukaryota > Viridiplantae > Streptophyta > Magnoliopsida > Santalales > Viscaceae > Viscum > Viscum album. Next base: position 87,897,714 of record OY728135.1, on the reverse strand, counting down.
AACCAGAATCCGAATTTCCTTAGAAATTCAAACTCCGGATTTCCACAGAATTCAGGTTCCGAATTCCTATAAAACAGAATCCGAATATCTCTTTATTATAAGACTCTGAATTCCATTTTGGTTAGACTCCGAACTTTTATTTACTTACATTCTGAACTTCAGTTTTACTTATACTTATACTTGTTTCATTAGAAAACGATGTCGTTATTTTAGTTACACATGATTTGTTATAAAATGATGTCATCCATTCTGTTTCTAACTAACTACTGGTTAAGTGACATGTGTACATATCCCTCTGAAATTTAAGGAAAATATGACCGTTGAAGGAGGGAGCTGACCATTGGAGCTTCTCCTATAAATAGGAGCTCATTTGAAAAGAAGCGACAACTTTTGGAACTTTTGTAATTTTGGTGATTAGAATTTCCTGAAGTGATTTATAGAGAGAGGGGCTCTTATTAAATCTCACGCTTCGTTCATAAAGTTTTAATGGCTTGTTTAAACTTTTCCTTGTGCAGATTTCTTCATGAGACTCTGATTGTTGGTGATCACAATCGAGGGATTCCGGGGATAGGAAGACAGAGGTTCTAACACCTTGAAGTTGAGGGCTTCCTTGCTGAGGAAGATAGAGGTGCTGACTACCTTATAGTTGAGGGCTTTCGGGGATTGCAAGGCAGAGACTCCGATATTCATATCGAGGTATTACCCTGGTGTGGGTAAGAAAAACTTGCTTGAAAGTATAAATCAAGGGACCTTTATCCAAGGTTTTTGGATACCCTTCTCTTTGGGTTAAAATATTTATATCTTGTTACTTGTTCTTGTTACAAGTTTTTCTGCTGCATTTTGTATTTTAAGGAAAGTATAACCTTCTTATATTTCCTTACACTTATACTCTAACTTATTTAGATTCTATACGCTTTAAGGTAGAATCTCATATTGTAAACTTTGGTTAAGTTTCATTTTCCGGATCCATATTTAAGGAACCTATTTTTCGGAATCACTTTCCAGATTTAAGAAATTGTATAGAACTAGAAGTTTGTAACTTCATACTTTGTCCCAATATTTCAATTGGGGTTTGAGGTGTTGTGAATTTTCTTAGTTTAACTTTGTTAAACTTAGATCTTTCCTTGTTTAAGGAAATTTTTTAAAGTGTACAATTCACCCCCACCCCCCTCTTGTATATTGAGATTCTACATCGTTATTTCAATCCTACAACCTGATCCTCCTGCCAAAGAGGTGAGTGATGAGGATTTCATGGTCTATGAGAAACATATGAATGACTTGGTTGACGTTCAATGTTTGATGTTATCATCAATGTCTAGTGAAATCATGAAATCTCATGAAAACATGGATACTTATAGCATGATCGAGCACCTTTGTGGTCTTTACCAAGAGAGATCAAGACAAGAAAGGTTTTATATGTCTAAAGTACTCTTTCAAAGTAATCTTGGAGAAGGGTCCCTAGCTAGGCCTCATGCAGTCAATCTCTTTGGTTACATTGAGCACCTGGAGGTTCTATGGTTTAAACTCCCCAAAGAACTGGGCACTGATCTCATTCTCGCATCACTCCCTTAGAGATTCTCTAACTTTGTTGTCAATTTCAATATGAAAAGTATTTAGAAGTATCTATCTGATCTTCTTATCATCATTATTCAAGTGGATAAAGATATGAAGCATGAAAATACTTCTATCCTTATGGTTAATAAGAGGAAAGGGAATTCTAAGAGCTTTAAGCCCAAATATTCTTCATAGACTTCCAATAAAAGCAAGATAAAATGGGAGTAAAAGGAATAAGAGGCTATTTATTTTGCATGTGTCAAGAAGGGCCACTGGAAGAAGAATTGCACCCATCCTAAGATGCAAGGGGAAGCTTCAGGTGCATTTTTTATCGAATGGAATCTCTCTGTTTCTACAAATTGGGAATTAGATATAGATTTTGGTGCTTACATATGTATCCAAATATAGGAACCAAGTAGATTCAGGAATATTGACTGAGGGGAGGCAGATCTACGAGCACCCAATAGAGCCAGACTTGCTACTATATTTGTTGGGGACTACCACCTCAAATTTCCAACTAGATTGATCTTGGTGTTAAAGGGTTGTTATTATGTGCCTTTTATTACTAAAAAATCATTTCTCTATCCAGATTAGATACAAATGGATTTATTTTCAAGTTTGGAAATTAATGTTGCTTCTTTTACAAAGATAGCATTTTTTTGTTAGGGAATATTTATACAACGATATTTGTGTGTTAGATTACACAAACCATTTAATTACAATAGATTACAAAGATAATTCAGATGACTCATAACACACCCAACTTTGGAATCACCAGATAGGTCATGTAAACGAGAAACTCTTTAAAAAGTTACATCAAGATGGATATTTATATTCTTTCAAACTTAAACAACTTTTCATATGTCATGAATGTTTACAAGGAAAAATGACCATAACCCCATTTAGTGGGAAAGGTGAAAGGGTTAAAGAACTTCTTGAATTGGTTCATACCGATGTGTGTGTACTATTTTCAGTTGAATTAAGGGGAGGGTACACATACTTCATAAATTTTACTGATGATTTTAGTAGATATGGATATATCTACTTAATGAGGTATAAGTTGGATTCAATTGATAATTTCAAAGAATATAAGAATGAAGTTGAAAAAAATCTTGGTAAAAAGATTAAAAAACTCTAATCAGACCGAGGTGGAGAATATCTTAATTAAGACTTCATTGATTACTTAAAGAAGTTTGGGATCCTATCCCAAATCAATCATATAAACACGCCCCAGGGGAATGGTGTGATCTAAAGGAGGAACCACACCCTGTTGGACATGGTGAGATCAATGATGATTCATGCGAGTCTTCCATTATCCTTTTGTGGATATGTGTTACAAACAGTGGAACACATACTAAGCCAAGTACCAACTAAACCTATAAATGGTATTCCATAAGAGTTATGGAGTTGAAGAAAATCCATGTTATTGAATTTACATGTGTGGCATATCGAATCATTTTTTAAGGCCTCTTCAGGTAACAAACTCGTACCCCGAGGCACAAAGTGTACCTTTATAGGATAACCCAAGGAAACAAGTGGATATTACCTATACAAACCCTCATAAAAAAAGGTTATAGTGGCAAGACATTCCATATTACTTGATATAGAGCACATATCCCAAAGAGATAGTGGGAGAAAGATACACTTCAATGAATTTGAGGGTCAAGGTACATAAGAGTTGGTTCAAGAACAGATTCCACAAATCCCTGGGGAAGAAAAATATGTTCTAGAGACACAAGTACTACGTAGGAGTAAAAGAGAGATTAGAGAACCATAATTGTATATTTTTATAGTTACTAAGGATGGTGACTCATTATTAGTTGATAATAATTATCTTATAACCTACAACAAAGCAGTAAGTGGCACAGAAATTTCCAAGTGGAAAGAATCCATGAATTCTGAAATGGATTCCATGTATCAAATCCAAGTCTGGATTTTAGTAGATCCTCCAGTTGATGTAAAGACTCTTGGTTGAAAATGGGTATTCAAGAGGAAATTGGACATAGAAGGACAAGTCAGTAACTATATGGCACGACTGGTTGGAAAAGGGTTTAAACAACATCAAGGAATTGACTACCATGAAACATTTTCACCAGTTGTAATGCTGAAATCCATCATAATTTTAATTTACATTTAGGCTTACCATGAATATGAGATTTGGAAAATGGATTTCAAAATGACCTTACTTAATGGGAACCTTCAAGAATATGTCTACATGACACAACCTGAAGGGTTTGTGACTCCAAAGGATTCCAATAAGGTATTCATGTTTCAGAAATCCATTTATGGATTAAAGCAATAATCCAGGTCTTGGAACATTATTTTTGATGAATCCATAACATAATTTGGTTTTATCAAGAATGAATATGAGACTTGTGTCTACAAATTGTGGGAGTGCAGTCATTTTTATAATAGTATATGTTGATGACATATTACTTATTGGAAACAAGATACTAGTCTTATAGTCTGTTAAGGCATGGTTGAATAAATAATTCTCTTTGAAGTAATTGGGTGTTGAAGAATATATTCTTGGGATCAAGATTCATCGTGATAGATCCAAGAGATTATTGGGTCTAATTAAAATTACATACATTAGTAAGACATTGAAGAGATTCAGTATGAAAAAATACAAGTGGGGATTATTGCCAGCATCACAAGGAATTCATATTTCCAAGAAAATGTGTCCTCACACACATGAGGAAAGAATGATAATGGAAAGGACTCCATACACATCATAAATTGGGTCAGTCATGTATGCCATTCTATATACTAGGATAAATGTCACCTATGCGTTAAGTGTGGTAGGTATATATCAAGCTGACCCAGGTGACCGCCATTGGATGGAAGTCAAGACCATCCTAAAGAATCTGAGGTGTACTAAGGATACATTCCTGGTTTATAGAGGAGATGAGGAACTAGTTATCAGAGGATATGAAGATGCTAGTTTCTAGACTGATCATGATGAAATGAAGTCACAAACGGGATACATCTTCACTTTGAATGGAGGTGTAGTGAGCTGGAAGAGCTCAAAGAAGAGTGTGTTCGTAGATTCTATAGTAGAGTCTGAGAATATCACAGCTTCTGAAGTAGATAAAGAATCAGTTTGGATGCGAAGATTCATCCAGGAGTTGGATGTGATACCTAGCAGTAAATATCCATTCAAACTGTACTGTGATAATACTGCAGCAGTGACTCTCAAAAAAGAACCAAGGTCACATCAACAGACGAAGCACATACTTCGGAAGTATCATCTCTTAAGGAATTTTTCTTAGATAGGTGAAGTTTAAGTGAGAAATATTTCCAAGAAAGACAATGTGGCATACCCCTTGAAAAAATCCTTGACTCAGCAGAAACATAATCACCACGTGTGGTCTAGTGGACTAAAAGTCGCAGGCAGTTGGCTCTAGTCCAAGTGGGAGTTTGTAAGAGTTGGTGTCCTAGAACCAACTGGTTGTACTTTAAATACATGGATATTTAATGTATTTAAATATTAAAGATCTTATTACATATTTTTCATTGTTCTACATGACTATGATTTAATAATGTCCTAGAGTATTTGTTGCACTGATAAGTTCATGGAAGTTCCCCACTATGATGAGAACCCAAAAATTCTATAACAATATTCTTAAATATAGTTATATGGTTGGATGACATACTATGAAGGAACACATATCATGAAGACCATCAGGTGTGAGTACTTGTAATCATATAAGAATTCCTCTCATAAAGTTCTCACTTGGTAATCTCCAAGAAAGGAGATTATGAGAACAGAACCGCCAGTAGGAATTCTGAATGTTTTGGTGTCATCAGATATTTCTATCTACGATCATGTGTAATGATCCTTAGAATTTAATATTATCATTAATTCATGACATGACTCACACAATTTGATTTCCCGATGAAAGTCGTCACATAGACAGTTGGCAGGAATTAGGGTACATTGGGTGCATCACGAGTGAAATTATATTAATGGATAAGTTAAGGAAGGATTTGTCCCTTCCATTTATGGAAGTTGATATCTCTTCCCTTTGATTGAAATAGAATCGTCACATTAAATTCCATGGACATGGTGTAGTGATAAGTTTATTTCAGGTATTCAAAGAATGACATATCAAGTATAATGTTTGATGCCACTATCATGAAACCTTCTTGATGAGATATTGAGACAAAGATATTATATTACACAGTGAGCGTTCGTATGTGGATGTCATTGTTGCGACTTTATGTTCTTTCTCTTGGGTTCCTTGACCTGTTTCTAGACAGTACTCTTGGACTTTAGGCAAACCCGCCTCATGCTAATGAGAAATAATCCTAGAGGATCACCCAATAAGTATTTTTTATGGTCTCGGTTAAATTCTATTTGAATTTAATTAATGAAATAAATATTATTTTCAAGACCATGGAATAATTTTATTCAAGTTAAGATGATCGTATAAATTAAATAAAATATATTTATTTATTTTATTGAACATTTAATAAATATTTATTTACTAGTTTGTAAATAAAATATTTATTTAAGATAATAAATTATTTATTTATTTATTCATGTGTTCAATAAATGGACGTAGATTTTGAGCGGACCAAGGATGGTTTGGTAGTAAAATAATTATTTGCAAGATGGTAAATAATTATTAGTTGGAACAAGTTAAAATAATAATGACACTGCTATTATTTTGTGACGTGGAATTTTATTCATAATTTCATTTTGTTCAAGTTGGCACACCATAAAAAATGATAAAGTATTATTATTACGATCATGGGTTTTTTCTAAGTTCATGAATGTATTTAATTGATGTTGTACAATTAAATATTGTAACTGACGTTCCATGCATATAAATAGACAAGTACGTCTATTTGTGCCATAGTTAACACACCACATTCTTGGTGAATTTAGAATTGTTGAGCTAAACAATTTATCTCTCGAATCCTCTTCCTGCCCCTCTTAAGAATGTGAGACATTATTCAAGGATGAAGAACAAGAAATCAAGAACGACCGACACAAGAAACTCACTTCACCATGATAGAACCCATAGAATGCTTGGTGTAGATGAGAGGCCATCAGAGTACGTGTGGATCACTACTAGAGGGATTCTAGTTTGGATCCTTGCAAGCACAACGAGATAATATAGAAGTGTTATTCCGAATGATCAACATCATCAATGAAGAAAATACCAAAGATCCAGGTATTCTTTTATTTTTGAAATTAATTAAATTAATTATAAACATGATGTGAAAGATCCTCTCTTATGGTTTCAGGCCTCTTACTTTTTTATCTAAATCTTTGATTCTATTCAGTGGAGGCTGGCGTTCATCGTCGTATTAATCCAGAAATAATCATTGATCATGGTAAAAATTAACGTTGGGTGATATCCCAACCATGCTTCCGCTACGCCCGGAACCTTAAGTAAGATATATCTATAAGGGTATCATGTTTTATAAAATTTTTCAAATATTTTGAATACTTACTGTACAAAATAAATTATTGGTATATTGGAAGAAATACTGATTTGGATGGAAATATATGTGGTTTTTTATATAAAGTTTTTTCCTAAATTTCTAATACATTAAACCTTAATGGTATTATGTATTTAAGTGACTCAATATAGGCTATTGATATTATAATCATGGATGGTTATGTTTGGATCCCTATAGTTGGTATTAAATCCAATGTGTAATGGATATATTTTTAACACCAGATCCAGATGTTTGGATCTGGGGAATCTCAATAGGTATCAGATTAGGGTTTAGATTACATTATAGGTTATTATGTTATCATATGATGATATTTTAATATTTTTAGATTCCATCATGAGTTAATAAGTTTAAGTTTGATCATTAGTTTAATGGTACAAATTCCTCATTTAAGGTATTATGTTATTCGATTGTGAGGTGATTAATTTTATTTTGAGATATTTTAATCTACCACTAGGAAGAATACATGGTTGAGGTTTAGATAACCATATGAGTTTCTAAGTGATTTAATGTTCTCATAATTATGTTTTATCAAGGAAATGGGTTTTTTTTATTTTGGGAATATACGTTAAGTAATATTGAAAATTTAAAGGGTGTAAATTTATTTAGTGACAATGTGATTTGGGTTATTTTGGGAAAGGATTTATGATTAAGGTATATGTTGATTGGTATACAATTTTGTGAGTTATTAATGTTGTTTAGGGATAAAGGTTATGCTGAATTCTAAAAGCAGAGGTTTACATGATTTTTGGGTTTAAAATATGGTAAGAATATTCAAGATAATTTTTGGTTAGTTATTTTTGAGGATTTGGTTATTAATGTTAAGAGGAATAAATATTTGTAAAAAAATTTTAAACTAAAAGAGTTATGATTTAAATTAATATTTGAAACCAATAATTGGTTTAAATGAAGGTGTCAGAGGAAAAGAAACTTATAATTGACCATAATATATTTTTCAATTGTTATCACAACCATTTTATTCAAGCATTTGGTTGAAAAATGATCATGAAAATGATGCTGTAAAATTTATGTTTCTAGAAACCCCTTAGTTTTATAAATAAGGAAGTATATTTTTCACCAATGTTTGTTGAAAATGAAAATATTTATGTATATCTATTTTGAGGTAAAATAGGTTTTTCCTAGTCTTTCCCGTGATACTAAGGTAGATAACTCATTTTAAATTATGTTACAATTTATAAATATATTAAGAGAACCCTCATATGTTTTCGATGGTTAGAGAAATTAAAATAGAGAGGATTAAATTTACTTATGGGGTAAAATGTAACACCCAAATATTTTTTTATGTGTTTTCCTTTTAATTAATACCTTTTTGAATACCTTGTATCTCATTCAACACCAAAATAAAATGAACCATGCTATATTTTATTATAATCAAAGGTAAAAAATAATACATTATGTGTATAAAATATAAAAAAACCTTATGAAAAATAAAATTAATATAAACCATCGAGTTAATAAAAATATATTAAAATAATTTTTATGAAATAATATATTTTAATTCGGTAAATATATTTTTATATTTTTTAAATATTAATTGATGTGTTTCAACACCAATTAATTGTTAAAATTAAATTTCTAAAAGATAAATAATTAACAGAATGTTATTAAAACTATTTAACATTCAAAAGGGTTATTTTTTGAGGAACTATTTTTATAGTGTTGAGTAATTTTTTCATAAATCATTTTGACCATTTTTAAAGGATTATTCTAATTAAATGTTTAAATTTATAAACCAATAAATTTAAAGTCATTTAAATTGGTACAAAATAAATATAAAAAAATATATAGTTTTAAAAACTCATTTTCCTATAAAAACATTTGTTCCATTGTAATTTTTTATTTTTAAGTAAATATTAAATTATAAAGTTTTAGAATTTTAATATTATAAAATAAAAATATTTTTTGAATTCATAATGTCAAAATAATATTTAGGTATAATTTTTTTTATTCTATTTTTTAATTTAATAGAGAAAATACTATTTTTTACAAAAAACCATGACTTTTATGACATCATTATGATTTTTTTTTGAAAAATATGTGATAAATTTTTATTGAGGAAAAAGAAATTTAAGGTGTAAAATAATGCCTTTAAGATAATTATTTTTAATTTATCAATCTATGTTTTACTATTTGGAACCTACGTTATATTTTATTATAAAAAAATATTTTCGACATTTTCTTTTAATTAAGTATTAAGAATGTTCCTTTCAGTTTTGGAATAATTTGAAAGTCACAAAAAGTTTATCATTATAATCATAAACCAATAAATATATCAAAAATCAATAATATACTTTATTTCAATGTAAATTAATTTTTATTCTTAAAATGAATTTATTTCTAAGAACTTTTTTGTGTTACATTAACTACACTTTTATTTAAATTAATATTTTCCACCATTATAAATTGAATCTTGTGAAATATTTTTAACATTTTGAACTATAATCATAAAATTTGGTAATAAATTTCATTTATTGTTTATTCATAAATATATATTACCACAATAAAATTCGGTCACCATGTTAAGAGTTAAATGTAAAAAAAATGGTAAAATTACTAGATAAGAATACAAAATATCAAAAAAACGTATCTATAGATGAATTTATGAGCTCTTTCTTGAACCTAACATCCCTTACCATTTTTTATCCTTATTGGATACAAATTCCTTGAGAATGAATTTTTATTTTTATATTAATCAATTAATATTATAGAAGTTCCACATCTCTAACTTATAAAAGGGTCCCTCCACCACCGTTTCAAAGATACATCAAAAATTAAAACTCACCCCTATAATGACCATATATTTTCACCTACAAATACTTTCCAACTTTTTTAGAATCTGGTCCCAATTAGAATTCATGAACCCCTTATTTCCAAAAGTACTATAAAGAGGATATTTTATCTTTAACCATAAATAATGAATTCTTTAATATTTTTGTTCTATTTTTCATCATCTAATATTTCTTAAATTAAATTTTTTAAATTAAAATAATATTTATTAAACCATTATGATCCTATAAAAGTTTTATTATCACTCTATAATATCATTTTATTTTTTACTCAATTGTTATAATGTGTTCTTATTTGGCTGGTCTTACCACCTATATGGACACTGTTATAATATTTACTATATGAATGACTATGAAAAAACAATCACTGGTAAAAATAAATCATAACTTTATTAAGTTATGATAATAATTATGTAGTGTAAATAGACTTTTGTATATTTACCAATAAATACAATTCTTTTTTTAATTTAATAATCACTGAAAAGGATAATATTAAAGTGTTTTATGAGAACCATCACCATAAGTTCAATGAAAAGAATATGTGACTCAAGAAATATTCCAAAAACATTAATTACCCTAGCATGAGCATTATAGGTATAATAAACTCATGAAAAACACCTAAGGAAAGGAGAATCTTAACCAAAACAATTCTAAATAAGGTTATTATTCATATGAATGATGAGCCTAAATTTTTTATATGGTGATGTTATAGTGTTTATAACTATGAAAAAGTACAACATAAGATTTTTTCATCTAAATTTCACTTCATAGAGACTTGTTTCAAAATATGAAAATATTTTTGTTTATATAGTGTATATGATGCGTATTTTATATATAATATAATGAATCTATTTATACGTATGGAATTTTAAGTTCTTTCACACATTTAAAAAATGGTTTTGAATTAAAATAAGGTATTTTATTTCAAATAATTACTTAAAAAGATTTGAATTATTTTATAAAATAGTTTTTCTTCCATATCCATATTATTTATATTGTTTCATGAATTATATTAATTATATTTTAGTGAATTATAAAGGAAATCTTAAACTATATTTGAATTTATTTACATTTTCTAAAAAGTAATCTTTTTAAAATTTTCTGTATGGGTTATTATTGAATTTCATTATAAAGGTGTGAAAAGAATTTTTTTTTATCATTTACGAGTTAATCATATTTTTCTTATTTTTTATCTATTTTTAATTATCATGTTTCTTTTTCTTGTTTCCATATCTTTTTGAAGGAAATAATTTTCCCATTGTTCTGTGAATTATATATTATAAAAACAATGGTTAATGTTTTAGATGAATAAATAACAATATTTCATTCCACCTATGTATATTTTTATTTTCCACATCATATATAAATTTTTAAAATACATTTCGATTAAAAGTTCAAATATTTATATTCCTTTTAGAATTTATGATTTCAATGCCCTATTTTCACCCCCTGAAATGGATATTTGAAAGTGACATAGAATTTTTTTATAAATATATTTAAAAATAATTATGAAAGTTATTTTTATAAATTTTCATCTATTTTCCTATGAAATTAAAAAATATATAAATTATTTTGATTTATATTTCATTTTAAACCCGATAAATTCTCTTAGGAATTTATATTTCATACCTCACAATATTTGTAAGGGTTATGTTCTCTATCACTCATCATCACTCTCTGGAATGATTTTTCATCATATCCATGTTATTAAATTTTGTGGATATAATCTATATTTTTACACTATTTATATGTTATGATTTATTTTATTGTCATAACCATATACTCATTACACTATATGGTGATATTTTGAAAGCTTCTTACCAAGAAATCTATTTTATTTACTGATTGGGGAAATATTGACAATCCATATAATTATCATTCCAATAAAAATGTTTATTGATTACTTAGTAATGTTGATTATGTATTATATTGTTGATTAATTCATTTCATATGATGAGAATTGGACTTATTTAGTGATAAGTGGGAATTGAAATTATATGAACCCTGAATGATTTCATAGGTGTCATGAGAAAAGCAAACCTAGGTATTTGGTTCATGCCTCACCTATTTATATAAGATGTATTAACATGAGGCATTAAAAATAAGATTATGATATATAACATTATGTATTCCTTTACAATGAAATCATTTATTGTTATCCATGTTATTATTAATACTGTTGTGTTATCTATGAATATATTTGATTCACATGGTATTAGTTAAGATATATTTGATTATTATTTTTTCCTACCATACCAATAATTCCTTATGTATTTTATTACAGCTTCCATTGTATGCTACCCCTTACCGAAAATATGAGGTCACCCTTTTCATGGTTCCATTTACCCAGAGTATGGAAATGTTATTATGTAATATATTCCTACAAGGATATCATGTAAGGAGACTTTTTTAGGTATTGATTAAGACTTAATGAACTATAATAAATTCTTGGTGTTGTGTAAAAAATTCTCATTTGGATTGAAATACATAAGGTTTGTTATATAAATGGGTTTTTCTAACTCTAAAAAACTCTAAATCCAAAAGTAATTGGCTATATAAGTGACTTAATATTGGTTATTAACATTGAAATCATAGATTTTTATGTTAAGTTTTGTATAGTTAGTATCAAATCCATTGTGTAAAGGATTTTTTTAGGAAAAAAATTTGGGTGTACCGGTCTGGGGTATCTCATATATAATTGTTTCACAACCCATACCCATAAAAAATGAAACAATATCATCAAAAGAAGAATAATAAATGATACTAATATCCTTAATATAGAAAATAAAATATCTAACTCATCTCATTTACCTAAGTCTTTGTCTCCTAATATCAACTACAAACTATCATAAAAGTAGTATAAAATAATGAATATATCATAAAACCTCATTAACATGAGATATTTTAACATACACAGTAGAATAAATCCTTGATATAGAAGTTGGTACAGTTCCCTCATACTTATGCCCCTAGAAAAATTCCCCATAAACCTCATGATTATTCATGGTTAACATTAATATGGATAAAAACATGGTCATATGAAACTTTTGAATTCACATATAAGTTTTCACTTGTAAGTTTATTATGAAGCTTTGTCGTGCGTGCTCTCAAAAATATTTATACTAAGTGAAACATAGTGGATGTCCTATGTTGATATCTTGAGGAGACATTTGCGATCAAACATTTACTATTTATAATTAAATATATATATATATATGTGAAATAAAATATATTAAAATTATATTTTAGAAATGATAATGAAATACTAAAATTAAATATGCAGATTTAATGCAAACACAATGAATGAAAATAGAATGATCTTAGACGGAAAGGAGATCCTCCCCGGAGATTATCCAGAGTGAACCTTCATCATCTCTTTGTTAATTTCAAATCTACTTAATGATCATGCTCCATAAAATGCATGAAAATACCCTTATTACTATGGTTGTGAATATACGACACTCTCAACAATCACCGATAGACCACACATCCACCTCCTCGATCGAGGGAGAATGTGAAAAAAGTGAAAGCTAAGCCTCAGGTGGAAAGTGGAGACACAAAGGATCCTTGCCCACTAAGACCCCCTTATCCTAACTCTAAGTAAATAAGAAAAAATAAAACATTAATGATCAAATACTTGGGTTCACCATTGAATTACTCCCCTAGGAAATTCCTCAGGTTAGCTACTCATGATCACAATCATAAGAGTCCATAGTTAAAAGAAAACGGGGAGAGAAAACAAAAGAGATAAAGGAAAGTGGAGAAAGAAGAACACTTGAATTAAAATATTAAATGAAATTACAAAATGAAAATAAAATAAAATACAATACTAAACTACATAAAATGGCTAACAAAGGCCATTCCTAGGTTTCAAACCCTTTAAAAAGAAAAAGAGATACACTTTTATAGGGAGAGGGGGTGAAAATTTGGCTCTAAAAATATTTATCCTAAATTATGCACGTTTATAGCCTACTTAAGGACAAAATTTGGAAATTGGTTCTTCTTGAAAGTTGTTCCCCTACATCACCCCCATTCCTCCACAAAATTTATCCTTATTGGTCCACGTATGAAGTTGTTATGACTATTTTATTTTGGAACATTTAATCTGTCCAGGTGACTCTTCATATTCCACAACTCCAACTTTCCATGCCATCAAGACCTTGAATACAGTGGTTTCAGACGTATAATCCCTAAATAAAGATGTTAATTAATTCCTTTTAAATCTTCTTGTTGAATTTAAGATCGATTGGACTGATACAATTCGATATATAGGCTACCCTTTTAAACATTCAAGATCCATGCACAGTTTTCAAGGCCTGGTTTGTGAGCTAGATTTGAGCTTCCAAAAAATTGATTGAGCTTTGGGTATAGAAAGATAACCATAGATCATAGAACCCTATAAAAGAATAATTTTTCAATTTGTATCATTTTAGAAAATATTATGTCCGAAACATTAGAATAAATTAAAACTATTTAAATCCAAAATAATTCATTTTTTCAATTAAGCTCAAAAATACTCCTAAAACATAAAATGGGATAATTAACCTTTGAATAAAAAATTTGTGGGATTAAAAACAATGAAATTCAGAATAAAATAATTTAAAATATTTTTTCTATCCATTCACCCACACTTAAACATTCCACTCCTTAGAAATTATCTTATACCAAGGTCAAAACAAACTTCTCAAAGCATAAATGACAACACAACTCAATTATCATATCAAAGAAAATATAATGCCTCCTACCTGGATAATAATTTCATAACTCCTCAAAAATAATATTAATCCATTAAATTTCATGTTAATCCTGACATGCATGTCGTACCTACCTCCCCAGAAAAATATTTCTCTCTTCACTCAAGGATATTTGATGTGGTGTATTTCTCATTCTCAAAACATGTGTGATATCCATAGGCTTGCTATCCTCCTAGTATCTCCACTTCACAAATTAAAAAATGTTTCAATCATGAGGTCTTTTTCATGTGTTGTTCTAATGCTAAGGGTTGGTAGGTTTAAAATGTAAAAACATATAAGGCAGAATGAGGAGGGTTATGCTCTAAAGTGAATTAAATGCATGAAAACAGTTTTTCCTAAGAATAGTGTTCTACCCAATCAGATCAAAAATGAATCAACTCTAAAAACCTATTCTTTTGTGAAGTTCACACTTGTAATTTCAGCATCAATGATTTTCATCCCTCTTTTCCCCATTTTTAGCATTGTTTCAGCTTGTATGCAGATCTGGATTTCTCTTCAGAATCATGTTTTTGAGGAAAAGAGAGGAAGCTTTTGATCTTCAAATATTGGTGAAAACCTGCTCCATATATGTAATGATATTTTGGTCCACCCATACATATTCCCATCATGAAATTTATTCCCCCAAAGCAGCAATAAATATGGAAACAATTTCAATTCAGCTTAAAAAGATTCTTCAGGAAAGAAAAATACATCTCATCTTCTCCCTCTCCCACACTTGAGTTCAAAAATAATCATGCATTTAACATATAGAGAAGGTTGGAAAGGGATAAATGGAATGTAATGTGGCTGACTAATAAGTTATTTCATGGATAATATGGGATTAAATAAAGTTATATGAAAAGGTAGGAAAAAATAAGAGTTCAATGTAAAAGGGATTTCAAAGTGATGCATCACTCATACTTAACACATTCTATGAACTCTAACAGCTTTGAAAAAGAGAAAAATAGAAAATTTTGGATCATAAAACATGTATCAAGACTCTCAAGAAAAATCTAAATGTAATAAGATGTTAAACAGGTTTAGAAACCTCTCAGGTTTGGCAAGAGTTTCAATTTGGACAGCACTAATGCACATGAGTTTCACAATCAATCAAACTTTTTCAAATGAAAATATCGGAAATAAAAAAAAAATCCATTCAAAAATAATTTAATTCCTAAAAAATTCAAATAAAGCAATGTTCCACAAACACCAAGATAGTTTTAATTTTCTAAAGTATTTGATTAAGATTAAGATTCCTAAAAACACACCAACAAAATTAAAAATGAAAACAAGAAAATTTAAAAAAAAAACAACATGAAAAATAAAATGAAAGCACATACAGAATTCTTAAAACATGTTGAAATACCTCCCCCGCACTTATTCCATTTCTACCATATTTCAGCAAAAACAAGATCAAGAAATAATTTCGCACAAAATTTATATTGGGAAGCAAATAAAATAATGAAAAGGAAAGACACAACTGGATTTATTTTTCAGTGGCAGCCTTGAGTTAACCTCCAAGATGCTACCATTTTGGAATTACAAGAATGAAATGAGAATACATAAAAAAAAAATAAAAATAAAGAGAATAGGATAGAAAAGGGATAATGCTTGGTTTGACCCTCCAAGTTGGTGCTAAGTTTTTTATTACCCCTAGTCAGGCAGTTGTAGTGAATTATCCCCAATCAGATGGTGGATGTGGTTTCTTTGAGATAAACCACCACATGTGACTTTTTCTAGTGTCTATAAGTAGACACCAAGAATGGAGAACCCTAAAGAAAATAAGAGAGTTATTAACCCCCAAGAAAGAATAAATATATAATTTGAGTTCAAGAGTAGGAGGGAATATAATATAGGGGTTCTCCCTATAAACTTTTGTGGTGTCCTCCTCCATATGGTATCAAATTTCTTGTAGAGGAGGTAGTCGCACCACAACCATATTCTCTAGTTCAAATTATTCAATCACCACCACTTGGGTGGTATATTTATTAACATCCAAGGTCTGAACCATTTGTGTTGTATCATAAATTTCAAAAAAGTGGAAGTCAGAAAACAATTCATCTTGAATAAGATTAAAACTTGATGAATCAATCAAGAAATCTTCCCTTTCAAGTAAGTCAGCTTGGAAATTGATCTTTTCAGGAAAGAACATCGGAAAATCCATATCATTAGGTGAATATTCTTCATCATATTCAAAATAAAGATAGAGGTAAAAAGGTACAGATTGTTCAATATCAAGCATGTGAAGATCAAGTTTCAAGTTATCTCCAACAAATTTATTCCAGGATTCTTCCAAAAATTGTTGATCTCCCTTAAGTGAATCCGATGACATGTGCACTTCAGGGACCTCCTCAAGAAATTTTTGAGTACAGTATGATATGATTAATTCCTTAATAATCTCTTTATCACCCTCCTCATGTTATTTTACATAAATAATGATCATTGAAATCTCTTTCACCACTCGTTCTGGCTCAGGTTCCGGTTTAGGATCAGGTTCAGGTTGAGGTTTAGGTTGATCCATCACTGAACGAATATATTCATCCTACCTTTTAGAATTTCTCTTCAGTTTTTGAATATCTTCATGAATTTCTTGCATATGAGATTTTATAATTTTATCTTCTTGTTGCACCTGAGATTCGTTAGTCCATACAGAATAATCACCATTGAAATACATCAAGAACAAAGAATTTTTTTTAGTTTTAGAAATTTATGATTTTTTGTTGTTTTTTTAAATAAAAGTAAGAAAAATAATTTATAATATATGAATAAAAATAGTGAGTGAAGACCACTTGGCTCCCCGGAAACGATGCTAATTTGATGAAGTGTTGTCGTGCATGCTCTCAAAAATATTTATACTAAGTGCAGCACAGTGGCTGACCTAAGTCGATCTCTTGAGGAGCCATTTGTGGTCAAACACTCACTATTTCTAATTCACTATATATATATATATGTGTGTGTGTGAAATAAAAAAAATGAAAATTATATTTTATAAATGATAATGAAATGCTAAAAGTAAATATGTATATGCAATGAAAACACAATGAATGCAAATAGAATGATGTGAGACAGAAAGGAGATCCTCCCAGGAGATTATCCAGAGTGAACCTTCATCATCTCTTTGTTAGTTTAAAATATAATTAATAATCATGCTCCATTTTATGCATTAACATCCCATTCTACCTATGGTTTTGAATATACGACACTCTAAACGATCACCGAGAGACCACACATCCACCTCCTCGATCGAGGGAGAATGTGACAAAAGTGAAAGCTAAGCCTCAGGTGGCAAGTGGAGACACAAAGGAGCCTTTCCCACTAAGATCCCCCTTAGCCTAAATCTAATTAAATAATAAACAATAAAACATTAATGATCAATGACTTGGGTTCCCCACTGAATTACTCCTCCAGGAAATTCCTCGGGTTAGCTACTCATGATCACGAGCATAAGAGTTCAAAGTGAATAGAAAACGGGGAGAGAAAACAAAAGAGAGAAAGGAAAGTGGAGAAAGAATAACACTTGAATTAAAATATGAAATGTAATTACAGAATGAAAACAAAATAAAATACAATACTAAACTACAAAAAAATGGCCAACAAAGGCTATTACTAGGTTGCCAACCCTTTGAAAAGAAAAAGGGATACACTTTTATAGGGAGAGGGGGTGAAAATTTGGATCCAAAATCATTCTCCGAAAGTATGCGCCTTTATGGACTTAGTAATGGAATAATTTAGAAATTGGTCCTTGAAAGTTGTTCCCATAAATCTCCCCCGTTCCTCCACAAAATTTCATCCTTATTGGTTCACGTATGAAGTTGTTAGGATTATTTTAGTGCGGAACATTTAATTTGTCCAGGTGACTCTTCGTATTCTACAACTCCAACTTTCCATGCTACTAAGACCATGACTACAGAGGATTAAGACATATCATCCTTAAATAAAGATGTTAATTAATTCCTTTTACAACTTATTTTTGAATCTAAGATCCATTGGACCGATACAATTCGATATACAGTCTCCCCTTTAAAATATTCCAGATCTGTGCACAATTTTTGAGGCCTGGGTTGTGATCTAGATTTTAGCTTCCAAATAATTGATTGAGGTTTGGGTCCAGAAGTCTAAAATGAGTCCCATCAAACATATAAACCTATAAAATAATAATTGTTCAATTTGGATTAGTTTAGAAAAAGTTATGTATGAAACATTACCAAAAATTAAAACTGTTTAAATCCAAAATAACCCATTTTTGTAATTAAGCTAAAAAATACTCCTAAAACATAAAATGTGACAATTGAACTTTTAATAACACATTAGTGGGATTAAAAACAAATAAATAAATAATAAAATAATTTAAAATAGTTTTTTTATCAATGTAACATATTATAATGAAACTAAAAACCTCAATAAGATCATAGTATAATGAAGAGTGAAATTTTATAAGATATCCTAGAAATATTTCTACGTATCCATCCCAAATATGGTTCCCATATACTTATAAATCATGTGTATAAACTGTTTCATAGCCACAATATTATGTACAAATAGACCAAATTTTACCCTAAAATAAATAATAAAATTACCCTGATAAATTATGAATTGATAGATTCATTATATAAAAATGTTTTAGTCATAATACCATATGTTTAACTATTTTTACTATCATTCAAAACCCTATACCTATAACATGGTTGACCTAGTATTCCACAGACCAAACTTTAGGGCTCATTTTGAGGGTACCACTAGAAGGGGGGATAAAACATTGGTATGTTTTTATAAACCATATTTTAATATCCAAACATTACTCCTGGTTAAAAAAATGATTAAATTTTTCATGATTAACTCAACCTCAACTGATTTTATGTGAATATAAATAGAATATAAACATTAATATTTATAAGTTTTGAGAAAAAATCAAACTCCTTGTCATTATTGTATAGTCACATCAACCACAAATTACCCAATATATGTGCATGTGTTACACCAAGGGAAATTCCAATCCTATAATTTTACAGTCCCACTATGTTTTAGTCTATAGAGTCCCACATGAGAAATTTTTCAGTTTTAAGCTACCCCACAATAATGAACTGAACCAAAGGAAGAAATATCTCCAGCATTTACTAGTTTCTTCTACAACACTCAATATAGATCCTCTTATATCAACAACATAGATCAATTAGATAACCCATGTATAGTTAAGATTATATTCCTAGGTCTTATTTAGAATATAAAATTTTATCTTGATCTATACTCTAGTCCATTAAATTAACTATGTATCCTCAGTATATCAAACACTCAGGCACAACATGCACTCTTCTTCTTCAATGATCCTCAACTTTAAACACCTACTTCTCTACTTGATGTTGTTAAAGTAATATATTCTCATAATTATTTCCCATTTTTTTGAGTTTTTTCAATTATTCTCAAATATATTACATCTACATTTATACACATATATATTCAGAAAATAATATCATAAATATGTGTTTCCAACATAGAAATTTAAAAATTTCCTTAATCATATATAGTAGTAGTGATATCATCTTATTAAAATATGTTAACATATTCTTGATTTTTCTTTCATTAAAACGTTATTTAAATTAATAATCAATAATTCCTTTTTATTTTCCACAATACATGGGTGATTTATTATTTTTATTCTTCCATGTATTTTATTATATTAAAATCATTTGAAAACTCCTTCTATGTGTTCTTGAACTTATTCATTATGATTTGGAATCTATATATTGTGTCATGGAACTCAAAATACAGTATCTACCTTTGCCAATCATCATTTAATCTCTAATTAAATGAAAATATAATTAGAGTGATCATTAGGTTTCAATTATTGAATAATAGGTCTCGAGAATTTCATGGTTAAATTTTCAATCTATTAAGAATATTTAATCAAAATATTTTTCATATTTTCAATAAAATTCATCCTTTTTATTTTATCTTTATTCTATATTTTCCTTAAAAGTTTTCTAAGTATGTGATTCTTATGAAGCTCATACTTTTATAGATGACGCTTAAATAGCCTCAAGAATTATGTTTGCGCATACTGAATTATGATTTTATAGAAAAACTTTATGATTATGTAGATGGTAATTCATATCCATGTATTATTTTAAATGATTCTTATACTTCCTAACTTCATTTTTACACAACCTATAACATTACCAAAATTCTTAGTTTATTAGAATAAATTTAATCCATTTGTTTTTCATCTTTGTGGGTCTCATCCTTACTGACTCACCATAATGACCCTTAAGGTATCATCCTTATGGTTCAACAATATGACCCCTCTAGAGTTTCACCCTCATGACTAAAGGATCCATATAGAAATGCTTTCATCTTTATTGGTCGACATTGAAAATCCATACTACCTAAAATAATATTTCATAGAATCTTCCACTAATCTCTAGGAATTCTCAAATACTCTAAAAACCTCATAAAAACATAACAACATCATTAAATTTTTAATCCTCACTTCATATATAAGTTTGTATATTCAAAACTCCTAAAATGATTTCTCCACATCCACATGAATGGTTTTTTCTTATCTTAAGTTGTTTCTTTAATCTTCCCTCAAGACAATTTCCTCTTACTTCCATGAAATATTTTATAGATCACTTCTATATCATCATCATTTTTATTATACATGTAGAGTAGTTCCACAAGTATCACACTTTAATTATTTCTTTTTCTTTAATATTTCTAAATAATAACCTTATACTACAACATAAAATTATTTTTCCATTCTATCATGGAAGCAACTGGATCAAATATTCATCAATTAGAAAGACATATTGACACCACCTTAATTAATCAAAAAAAACTCACCATATTTTCAAAAAATCCAATCCACTTTAGTGGTAACTTGACAAAAAAAATTTATCATGATCTTATATATGATATGCAAAGAATATCTCAAATAAAATATCTAATAAAACTCTATCATATACAATAACCACTCAGTTACCTCTCTATAATGGCTTCTAGATTCATTGTGACCTCTCAAGTCCACCTCAATAATTACAAAAGTTGGGGACTTGAACTGAGAATATGAATCTTAAAAATATGATACATTTTCCTCTAGAAAACAATGAAAATTTATATAAAATAGAATAAAAACAACCCAACCATGAATAATAAGAAATATATGATTTATTAATTTAATTAAAAATATAAAATTCATTAATGTCATACCATAAAAAAATTAAATATATATACAAATATGGAGGAACAACTTTTAATCTCCAATATTTAATAAAAAATATAGACTAATAAATCTAAGTGGTGTGTGAAGAAACCCCCCACACCACAAGATCAGTTTAGAAATACCATTCACATAGATAACACTAGATGATAAATCTACCAAAACAAATCTTACAGACATATATATAGAAGTGGGACTGAGTCTATCTACATAACTAGTATCCCATCCTTTAAGGAAAAATAACCATTTCAATAGAATAAATGCATAATAATAATAGAAAAAAATAACAATACACTATAGAATACTCATAGCTATAACTACATAGGGGTAAACTATTTTAGAAATTAACTAGTGAAATATCACATAGTTAAATCTCCCTAAGATATTGTGAACATGCCTATTGAATTCCATAAGTCCATGCATCATTACCAATAATTCCATTTAATTGGGTTATTGTATTCTTATAGTTACTACATATACAAAAAAAGAAAATAAAAAAGTATTTATAGTATAAAAAAGTTCCATAATATATTATGCCCCTCCAAACTAGCTCCCACATGTATGTATCCACATATCCAATGGTGAACATCTAGTCACAATCAATTATTTTAAATATTCAAAATAAACTTCCATATATGCATTTGAACAAAAATTGAACTAGTCCACATAAAATCCATATCATAATTGTAACATATTAGAGGTGGTATTTTTGGGTCACACTTGATCACATCACTGATCTATATATGGATCTCGATGGGTTGAGGACATAAGATAGTTTTAGTGAAAACATGATAGTTGCTATAAAATTTTTACAAGATTTCATTTAATTAATTGATTTTATTTTATTAATATTTGTTCCCTTATTGCTTGATCTTTATATAAAATAATAATTAATGAAATACTATTAAAATAAATCCTTTATATTATTGTGACCACCATCCTTAAAATAAATTATTAATAAAACCAATGAAATTTACATTTTATATAAATATAAGTTGTGTTTGTTGGATGGGTTTTGTAACCGAGGTTTAAATATTTGAATGGTCGATCTATTTCACAATCACGTGAAAAATTTTCTTTTATTTAACTCTATCTAATTTCCATTGAATGATATTTCTAGTAGATTTATAAAATAATTCATATGATTCTATTATAAAATTAGTTATCAATGATCCTCTTGTGGAATCATCCATAATTAAAAAATTAATTTTGGACAAAGATTTTTAATTTTTTTAATTAGAAACAACATATATGGATCATTATTAATCCACATTCTTAAAATATTACTAAACCCATATCATTATTTATATATTATCTCCATCCCAAATTTATTAAAATTGAAATATTTAAATGTTGATTCATATTTTTAAAGGGTTGAAATAGTATTGCTAGAAATATTTTTGTCATGTTATCCTATGTTGTGATAAAATTTGATTCCTATATTTTAATTCCGTATTCAACCATATATCATAATAAATATATTAATAAGTGTATATTTACCACTTTTTTTAGATACTATGATATTTAAAATTATCATAAATTTTAGGAAAACTTATCATGTTTTCATTCATAAATTATTATGGTAGGAAAATGAAACGAATAAATTTTTTAATCATTTGATTAATCACTACCTTTATCTATAATTTATTCACAAAAAATAGTTGATAACTAGTTTTACCCCTATATTATGTTTTTCCATACTACCTTGAGTATTGTTTCCTTATCTATTCTCTTTAAATGAATTGTTCCACTTACTAATTTAGAATAACTACAACCATGTTTTCTTTATTATTTTGTCTCCTTTAACTAATTTAAATATTGATATAATTTTCAATATATTCCTTTACTATTTTTCATATTTATCCACGATTTTAACTTCTGTGCACAAAAAACCATTTTCGGAATATCACATTTTTCAGACACCAAACATAATAAAGAAAATAAAAATAGAAATAGAAAAGTGGTATGTAAATAAAAAGTATAATATATAAAATCTCAAATTATTTTATGTTAAAATTATTCCTTGGGAACAATGAGAAAAACTATACCTCTCAGAAAGAAACATTAATTCCTCATGGTTAATCAAAGTTTAAATATTTATATTACTATTATCAATATATACTATGTAGGAATAATGATGTAGAAGTCCATGGTTAAACCCACAAATTTTTTTCCCATAAAATAATACATTGAATCAAAAGTCAATATGATTAATACGAGTGATATTTATAAAAATATGGAATATAAATTTAAAAAATTAATGAAATGAATAAATTTTCAAAATAAAAATATTCTAACAAAAATAAATGAAGGATCATGAAATAATTATAAATAAAACATTTTAATAAATTATAAGTTAATGTTGGGATATATTTTAAAACAAAATATTATTAAGAGTTCATTCTATTAAATAATAAATTAAAATGTTACCTTGATTACATATATGAAATAATTAGAAAATCTAGATTACTAAAATACATTTTAAAAAATAAATGATTCAAACTTATTCACTGAAAATGAATAAATTTAATCCATCAAGTTCAAACATGAAAAATTAATTCTTCAATAAATTACTATTGTTTATAGATAATAAAATAATAATATTTAATTAATAATAATATAGATAAAAAAACTAAAAAATTCATCAATGTAAAATAACTAAAATATTTCAATAACCCATTATTATAATTATCAACACAAAAAAATAAACTAAATTTGTAGTGTCTTAAAATTATACAAATTTAAGAAAATGAAACACTAATGAAATAACTAAAGAAATAAAATATTAAAAATTAAATTAAATTAATATTATTCCTCTAGAATAGGATAAAATATCAAGATTCCATATTCCTAATGTTTTATTATCTATTTACATGTTCTAGTTACACCCAAGTTGATTCCCCCTCCCCCTCTACAAAATCCCCTTATTTTGATTTGTTAACTAAACCCACCAATATAATACCAAAAAGTGTTTAAGATTAAAGTGATATGTTATTTATATCTATCCCTTCATATTTCATTTGTACAAAATATCAACATGTAAATACCCCTATTTTGGCGTGTTATAGAGTATCAAATCATTGGATACAATATTTCCCTGCCCACTTCTTTATGGATATCATCGCAAATATAAATGGCATATATTATTCCCTTAGTTTTATTATAATGATTATAACTATCATGATCTACCTTACCAATACATATGGAATATTCATTAATGTTATTATTTTGAGTCAAATCAGTTGGAATCATTTTTATTAGCTTAAATTTAATTTGGAAAATATAAGATGAATTGTTATAATATGTTTATAAAAAATCATGGTGTGTTAGTTTTTAACCTTATCTCCTTTGTTTCAATTAAAAAATAACATAGACAATAATAACACATCATGTTTTTATAGATCATTGATACTTAGTACAACCATGAGCTAACAAATTTTGAAGGATTTAATCTTTCCCTATTATTCAGGGATCTATTATGTTATTACCTACATTCTGTATTATTTATAAAATGTTACTTTTAACCATATGAGATCCATAAATCTCTATTTTTTCTGTATTATCTGTTGTATACTTACACCTTTATAAACCGAACATACCTTTATTATTATAGGTATGCCATTTCTCTTCATCCTACACTATTTTTAATCATTTATTTCGTGGTATTAGAGTTATTCTCTTAGGATCTTTTCTTGTGTCCAACTATACCATCACTACATCTAATTATTCATTTGATGATATATTTCCTACTACCTTGGTTATAAATATTATCCCTATCAAACACACCCTTTACAACTAGCTTTTGTGTAAGGTTCAATTCAACCCTACCTAAGGAGTCAACAATATATTAAATTTTTTGTTTCATAGTTATAAGTGCTTTTGTGATTATTTCAAAAGAAATTATAAAAGGTGTGACATAAGTTCAAAATCTAGTATATATCCTTTCACTACAATAAGATTAGTTTTTACTCAACTCACAATTATCTTTGATTTTGGAGTAAGTTCATTAAGTTTTTAATATTATCTCTTTCAATGTTTAGATAGACATAAAAAACTTGTTTTCTTATCAATCTCATGCAATAATCCGACAAATCAGAATATAATAATCCACTGCTCAAAAGAAAGTACTTGAAGTATCTGAATATTTCAATTAGATTAAGGGCCTAATGGATACCTCTACTAACACTAGTAAATCATTTAAAAATAAGGATGTAATCACCAATATTATTGGTGGATTATATTTTGGATTAAATTATAAATTTGAATCCTTAGTGACATAGATCACCACTAGTATAGATCTAAGGTCCCTAAATGATCTATATAAATATATATTTAGTTATGAGAGATAGATGTTGAATAATAATTTAGTAGTACATATTGGTGGATCCTCACCCAACATGATCTTTAGAGGAAATATATGTATACATTGGTGACGCCATGTGAAATATTGGGGGTAAAAAAGTTTTTCCCACACCAAAAAAATTAAAATAGACTAAACTATCTTGTATATGGAAAATATAGACACATAAAATCAATCATATTCTTTGTCAATCATATCAAGAAGAAAAAGATATGGTGATTACTGCAGTAACCACTCCATCTTATAATGTTGAATCATATGGGTATACTGATACATTTAGTATTGACCAACATAATAATAACCTTGAGAATCTCACTTTTAAATAGAATTATCATGGAAAATATCATGTTTGTGTAGAAAATATATCATTTATGAATATTAAACACATTTTCTATCCATAAATTAAATCTAATAATTTACTGTTACACTCAAAAAAATTTATTCTGATGTATCAATTATGTATATAATTTTTTTAGTTTAATTTTTTCATCTTGATAAAACTATATTCTTTTAATTTTATCAATTTTTTTATAGTTATAGATTTAACCATGAAGAAAATTCTTCTTTAAATAAAATATAATGGAATAATGCTCTAAATTACATATCCTTACATGAGATTCATGAAATAAAAAACCTATTTGAAGGATCTACTTAAATTTTGGTTTCTTGGATTATTTATCCTTAAATATTTTTGTTTAAAATTTTCAAATCATATATTTTTTTATTGAAATTTTATTTATTATAATTTAGTTTGTTTCACATTTTTAAATTAAAAAATCTATAAATATTCTTTATATTCCTAAAATAAAATTTCTACTACCCTGTTCAATCTAGTACACTCTAATGTTTAGGGTAATTCTTGGACATATGTAGGTGGGTACATGTTTTATAGATGTTTTTTTTTATTTTTTGTATGTTCACTTGGGATTATCCATTTCAAAATAATAACGTGCTAAAAATATTTATTAAGTTTTAAAAAATTATTGCAAGACATCAAAGCAAGAGACTTATTTGTATTCATACAATTTAGGGTAGTGATTAGAAAAATTAAAATTTATTTCAAACACTACTGGAAAAAGAGGCATTTCCAACGGTTCACAACTGTTGGGAAAGGCCGCATAACCGTTGGGAATATCTATCCCAACGGTTCTACAAACCGTGGGGAAGTAAGCATGTGGGAAAAGTTTTCCCAACGGTTTAAAAAGAATCGTTGGGATAGGTTAGAAAAATCAACCTATCCCAATGGTTTACATTAACCGTTGGCATATGTCTTCCCAACAGTTTTAAGTAAACCGTTGGTAAAACCCAACAAAATCTCTAGATTTTCCCAACGGTTCACTCAAAACTGTTGGAAAAAAGCCAACTGTACATCTTTTCCCAACAGTTTGAAACCCTTGGGAAAGATTTTATACCAACGGTTCCATCTGAACTGTTGGTATAAACCTCCTTAGAAGACTATGCAAATGGTTTCAAACCATTGTCATAGCCTATGCTGTGCAAATTGCACAGCAGCCTGCAATTTGCACAGCAGCCTGCAATTTGCACAGGGGAGGAGCAGGGTCTCCATTCACCTGTGATTCTTCAATCCCTTTCCTTTACCTGCAATAACCAACTAACATATACATATACAGAACAAATTCATATACATTTAACATATAATACATCCTGAAACTATACACATTCAGAATTAAATCAGAATTCATAACGTTATTATAAAGATACATAATTTAGAATTTATTTAGAATTCATTTTAAAATTCATTTAGAATTCATTTAGAATTCATTTTAAAATTAATTTAGAATTAAATTTCAAATTTAGATGACAATTATATGTGAAATTTGGAATTCAATTCCTAATTTGATCAGTTTTTCATATACAAGTGTTTTTACTATATATGATATCCATTTTAAACAAAATACATGCACATGGAGTAGTACTGGTTAAACCATGCCTCCTATTGAGGCATGATTGACTAGTGCACGTCACACATGACCCATTGATCATTTTCCTAAAGTATCAACAAATTCTGAAAGGGTTTCGTTGGTTTTCCGTATGCCAGTTATTATCACTTAAAATGTGGTTCATTTAAAAAAATGGCATTTTTGAGTGATCCCTGCCACACCGCGACTCAGATTGTGGCGGGGTTGACTCGTAAACGTCACAAATAACCCATAGATTGTTTTCCTAAAGTTTCAATAGAATTCGAATGTGTTTGGTCAGTTTTTCGTATGTCAGTTGTTGTTTTCACTTAAAATGCTTTCCATTTCAAATAAAAGTGATCCACTTTGAGTTGTGGCGGCCACACCGAGGCTCAAATTGAGGTGCAGCTGACTCGTAGACATCAAAAATGACTCATGGATCCTTTTACTAATGTATCAACACAATACAAATGTGTTTGGTTGGTTTTCCGTATGTCAGTTGTTCTTTTCACTTAAAATGAAGTCCATTTTAAACTATAGAAAGACACTTAGAGTGATCCCGGCCACACCGCTACTCGGATTGAGGTAGGGTTGACTCTTACACATCAAATATGACCCATGGATCATTGTCCTAAAGTTTCAATGGAATACTAATGCATTTGGTCGGTTTTCAGTATGTCGGTTGTTGTTTTCACTTAAAATGTTTTCCAATTCAAAGAAAAGTGAATCACTTTGAGTTGTCCCGACCACACCAAGGCTCGGATTGAGGTGCAGTTGACTCATAAACATCAAAAATGAACCATGGATTGTTTTCCTAAAGTTTAAATAGAATCCAAATGCGTTTTTTGGGGTTTCAGTATGTCAGTTGTTGTTTTCACTTAAAATGTTTTCCATTTCAAATAAAAGTGAGTCACTTTGAGTCGTGGAGGCCACACCGAGGATTGGATTGAGGTTAGGTTGACTCATACATGTCACAAATGACCCATGAATCCTTTTCCTTAAGTATCAATAGAATCCGAATGTGTTTGGTCAGTTTTCCGTATGTCATTTGTTCTTTTCACTTAAAATGAAGTCCATTTTAAACTATAGAGAGACACTTCGAGTGGTTCCGGCCACACCACTCCTTGGATTGAGGTGGGGTTGACTCATACACGTCACATATGACTCATGCATTGTTTTCCTAATGTTTAAATGGAATATGAATTCATTTGGTCAGTTTTCCGTATGTTAGTTGTTGTTTTCACTAAAAATGATGTCCTTTTGAAACAAAAGAGAGACACTTCAAGTGGTTCCGGCCACACCGCGCCTCAGATTGAGGTGGGGTTGACTCATAAATGTCACATATGACCCATGGATCATTTTCATAAAGTTTCAACAGAATCCGAAGGTGTTTGGTAGGTTTCTTGTATGTCAGTTGTTGATTTCACTTACAATTTAGTCCATTTTGAAAAAAAGAGAGATAGTTTGAGTGGTACCGGCCACACCGCGGCTCGGATTGAGGCGGGGTTGACTCGTACACGTCAAATATGACCCATGGATCATTTTTCTAAAGTTTAAATAGAATAATTAGGCGTTTGGTCGGTTTCCGGAATGTCCGTTGTTGTTTTCACTTAAAATTAAGTCCATTTTAAACAAAACATAGGCACTTTGAGTGGTGTCGGCCACACCGGGCCCCATATTGAGGCGAGGTTGACTCATACACATCACATATGAGTCATGGATCGTTGTTAAAAAGTATCAACACAATCAAAAGCCGTTTGATTGGTTTGGCGTATGTACGTAAAATATTGTCCATTACAAACAAAATACATACACTTGGAGTGATACTGGCCACACTGTACCTCGGATTAAGGCGGGGTTGACTTTTACACGTCACATAAAACCCATGGATCGTTTTCCTATAGTATCAACAGAATCCAAAAGCATTTGGTCAGTTTACTGTATGTCAGTTGTTGATTTCACTTAAAATTAAGTCTATTTTTTACAAAACAGAGGCATTTTGAGTGGTGTCGGCCACACCGAGCCTCGTATTGAGGCGGGGTTTACTCGTACACGCCACCTTTGACTCATGGATTGTTTTAATTAAGTTTCAATATAATCCGAATGCATTTGGTCGATTTTCCGTATGTCAGTTGTTGATTTCACTTAAAATTAAGTCCATTTTTAACAAAACAGAGGCACTTTGAGTGGTGTCGGCCACACCGGGCCTTGAATTGAGGCAGGGCTGACTCTTACACATCACATATGAGTCATGGATCTTTTTTCAAAAGTATCAACACAATCAGAAGTCGTTTGATCAGTTTAACGTATGTACGTAAAATATTGTCCATTTTAAACAAAAGAGGGACAGTTTGGGTGGTTCCGGCCACACCGTGCCTCGGATTGAGGCGGGGTTGACTCATACACATCACATATGACCCATGTATCGTTTTCCTAAAGTTTAAATAGATTAATAATGCATTTGGTCATTTTTTCATATGCCAGTTGTTGTTTTCACTTAAAATTAAAGTCATTTTGGACAAAAGAGAGACATTTTGAATGGTACCGTCCACACCGCGCCTCGGATTAAGGCAGGTTTGACTCGTACACATCAAATATGACCCATCGATCGTTTTACTGTAGTATCATCAGAATCCAAATGCATTTGCTCGGTTTACTGTATGTCAGTTGTTGATTTCACTTAAAATTAAGTCCATTTTTAACAAAACAGAGGCATTTTGAGTGGTGTCGGCCACACCAAGCCTCGTATTGATGCGGGGTTCACTTTTACATGTCAAATTTGACTCATGGATCGTTTTTCTTAAGTTTCAATATAATCCGAATGCGTTTGGTCGGTTTTCTGTATGGCATTTGTTGATTTCACTTAAAATTAAGTCCATTTTAAACAAAATAGTGGCACTTTGAGTGGTGTCGTCCACACCGGGTCTCGAATTGAGGCGAGGTTGACTCGTACACATCACATATGATTCATGGATCATTTTTCAAAAGTATCAACACAATTAGAAGCCATTTGATCAGTTTGATGTATGTACGTAAAATATTGTCCATTTTTAACAAAAGAGGGACAGTTTTGGTGGTTCAGGCCACACCGCACCTCGGATTGAGGTGGGGTTGACTTGTACACGTCACATATGACCCATGGATCATTTTATAAAGTTTCAACAGATTTGAAACGCATTTAGTCGGTTCTTCGTATGCCAGTTGTTGTTTTCACTTAAAATTAAAGTCATTTTGAACAAAAGAGAGGCATTTTGAATGGTACCATCCACACCGCACCTCAGATTAAGGTGAGGTTGACTCGTATACATCTCATATGACCCATGGATCGTTTTCCTATAGTATCAATAGAATCCAAATGCATTTGATCGGTTTATCGTATGTCAGTTGTTGATTTCACTTAAAATTAAGTCCATTTTTAACAAAACAGAGGCATTTTGAGTGGTTTCGGCCACACTGAGCCTCGTATTGAGGCAGGGTTTACTCTTAAACATTACATTTGACTCATGGATCGTTTTCCTTAAGTTTAAATATAATCCGAATGCGTTTGGTCGGTTTTCCGTATGTCAGTTGTTGATTTCACTTAAAATTAAGTCCATTTTTAACAAAACAGAGGCACTTTGAGTAGTGTCGGCCACACCGGGCCTCTAATTGAGGCAAGGTTGACTCATAAACATAACATATGAGTCATGGATCATTGTGAAAAAGTATCAACACAATAAGAATCTATTTGTTTGTTTTGGAGTATGTACGTAAAATATTGTCCATTTTAAACAAAAGAGGGACAGTTTGGGTCGTTCCGGCCACACCGTGACTTGGATTGATGCGGGGTTGACTTTTACACGTCACATATGACCCATGGATAATTTTACTAAAGTTTAAACAGATTTGGAATGCATTTGGTCGGTTTTCCGTATGCCAGTTGTTGTTTTCACTTAAAATTAAAGTCATTTTGAACAAAAAAGAGACATTTTGAATGGTACCATCCACACCACCCTTTGGATTGAGGCGGGGTTGACTCTTACACGTCACATATGACCCATGGATCATTTTCCTATAGTATAAATATAATCCGAATGCATTTGGTCGGTTTACCGTATGTCAATTGTTGATTTCACTTAAAATTAAGTCCATTTTTAACAAAACAGAGTCATTTTGAGTGGTTTCGGCCACACTGAGCCTCGTATTGAAGATTAGTTGACTCATAAACGTCACATTTGACTCATGGATCGTTTTCCTTAAGTTTAAACAGAATCCGAATGCGTTTGGTCGGTTTTCCGTATGTCAGTTGTTGATTTCACTTAAAATTAAGTCCATTTTTAACAAAACAGAGGCACTTTGAGTGGTATCGGCCACACCAAGCCTCGAATTGAGGCGAGTTTGACTCTTAAATGACACATATGAGTCATGTATAATTTTTAAAAATTATCAACACAATCAAAAGCGGTTTGATTGGATTGGCGTATGTACGTAAAATATTGTCCATTTTAAACAAAATACATACACTTGGAGTGATACCGGCCACACCGCACATCGGATTGAGGCGGAGTTGACTTTGAAATGTCACATATGACCCATGGATCGTTTTCCTAAAGTTTCAACACAATACGAATGTTCTTGGTTGGTTTCCCATATGTCAGTTGTTGATTTCACTTAAAAATAAGTCAATTTTGAACAAAAGAGAGGCAGTTTGAGTGATCCTGGCCACACCATGCCTTTTATTGAGGTGGGGTTGACTTATAAACGTCAAATTTGAGCCATGTATCGTTTACATTAAGTTTCAATATAATTAGAATGCATTTGGTCGGAGGGGAAGGGTCTAGTCGGGTACACAGAGATGCTCGTCTACCTCTGGTACGAACCTCCCTCGAACCATCAGCCTAAGCACTGAAAGAATGGAATAATGAAAAGTGCACATACATGTGTACATATAAAATATATACATAGACAGCACATAGTCACATCATGTCATAAAAAATAACACTAAGGATCAGATAAAATAGAAGCAGTCATGTAGAGTAATGACAAGTGCACATACAGATCAGAAGCAGCTAAAAAATTGTTGCATACATGCCATGTTTATTTCCTAAAACCAAGTAAAAAAAGAAAAATGATGAAACTCTAGAACATGGGTTGCCTCCCAGGAAGCGCTAATTTTACGTCTTCATTCAAATGGATGGACACTGGTCAATCGTCTTGGTCCATCATCTCAGAACTCCTCTACCTCTTACAAGAACTGGTGGTCGTGTCATCAAGCTCACAGGGACGCTTAGTGTGATTGATCACTTCAGGAGCATAGCAGGTGTGAATATGGTATGGAAGTAAGTGAACATGGCACTCGTCATCAGCCAGATGCTGAGTCACCCGTCTTGCGAGGTCAGATGGAGACGAGACGTGGACATCGATGGTCATGGAAGAGGCAGACAAGCTAGACATTGTTGGTTAAGCTGCATCCACAAATAGATTCATTTTTATATATTAGAACCATTATAAATGTTTGTCCCATTTTGACAAACAATTAATGTGTGAAAATTGTGAAAAATAACTTATCAGATATATAAAAATGGATTTACTCATGGACATGATGCATAATATCTCAAATATTCTTCATTGGATCCCAATTTGAAATTTTAATCCATTATCAAATGTCTTATATCAATTTATTTTTATTTAGATCCTTAAGGTTGAACGCTTTTTGTAAAATCTAGCCAAGGGAGGATAGACTAGTGACTTGGAATACAATTGGATGCTATGTGGTGAAAACAACATTATAAGCATTGTTTAGGATATTATTGAGGTGGTTTGAGGATCAAATCTATCTTTTTAGAGAAAATAAAGCATGTCCAAGTTTGGTGGTCAATGTTTTGAAGTGGGGGTATTTGGTGGTTGAGGAGAGGGATGAGGGGGATGTCCAAGGTCTAAGAGGAGGGGTGGGGGGCTGTCCAGGGTCCAGGAAGGGGGGTGGGGGCTGTCCAGGGTCAAGGAGAAGGGGAGAAGGGGTTGTCCATGGTCCAGGAAGGAGGGGGGGTCGTCCAGGGTCCATCGAGGAGGGGGGCTATCCAGGGTCCAGGGTGGATGGTGGGGGGCTTCCTAGGGTCCAAGAAGGATGGGGACTATACATAGTCCTGGGAGGAGGGTGGAGGGGGTTGTCCAGGGTCCAGGAGGGGGGTTGTCCAAGTTTCAAGAAAGAGGAGGGCCAGGCTGTCCAAGTTCCAGGAGGGGGGGACTATCCAGGGTCCAAGAGGGGGGGTGTCCAGGGTCCATGAGGAGTGGGGGATCTGTTAAAGGGAGGAAATCCCCAAATAATTCATTGAAAATTAACTAAACTTAATCCAAAAAACATCACAATTCCAATCCATCACCCAACCAACATCCAATTCATCCTCAATATCACTAACCTTCGCATGCCATAAACAACACATCCTAGTTTATACCAAATTAAAAAAGAAAA
The DNA here is from genome assembly GCA_963277665.1 of Viscum album. Classification (NCBI taxonomy): domain Eukaryota; kingdom Viridiplantae; phylum Streptophyta; class Magnoliopsida; order Santalales; family Viscaceae; genus Viscum; species Viscum album. The sequence goes on along the minus strand of OY728135.1, from coordinate 87,863,208 downwards.
CAAAAATAATAGATGTAAAACATTAAAACTAAGGTAATACTTACATATTTAGAGTGTAGAACTACAATATTGTTTGATTTAAGATGGATCTGTGAGTGGAACGAGTTTCTGAATCTTTGTATAGAGAGATCCCAGACGTTTAGGTCAAATCAAAATAGAAAATAAAAAATAGATGAAGAACATTATAACTGAGGTAGAACTTACATATTTTAAGTGTAGAACAGAAAAATTGTTTGATTGAACAGGATGGATGGAGTTTTGGAGACTGGGTAACGATAGAGCGTCAGGAAACCTTCAATTTAGGGCTGCAGTCGAGCGGAGGGGGACTACAATCGAGCGGAGGGGCTACTGGACACGCGAACTGGATTTAGGGGAAAAATTTCCCAACGGTTTTAAAAAACCGTTGGTAATGTAGTCCTATACCAACGGTTTCTTTAAACCATTGGTAAAGGTGGCATAGATTCCAACATATACCAACAGTTAGTGTATAACCATTGGTAAAAGTGTATTAATTGAGGCCTATACCAATGGTTTTACAAACCGTTGGTAAATTTCTTCATAAAAGCATCTATACCAATGGTTTGATAAACTGTTGGGATATAAGCGTTTGTAAAAATGGGATTTCCAGTAGTGAAAATCAATTTGGGGTTACTCATTGGGTTTAGTTTCTTTATACCCAAAAATAAAAGGAATCTATTGAATATAAACATTGATATATTATATAAATTAGGTATTCTATTCTTTTAAACTCTCATATTCCTTAGATAAATTTGGATAAGGCACATTAAAATACTTGTTTCCTTATCAATATAAATCCTAGTAGAGTTAATAAGTACTCCACTCCTATTTAATGGATTAGAGAAGTAAATACAAACTATAACCTTCTTAAGTCCTTTCATTGTGAATGTTGGAAAAACATATATCATTATAATTCTTATAATTTGAAACATTCTTCCAAAATATATGATTTTAAGGGTTAAAAAAAACTTCACAGGGGATATAAAATTATATATATGTCTACAAGAAATGTACACATACCTCAAGACATGATTTTTAATGAAACTATATTTAATTTTTAAATAAATACCAATTTATCATCTCTTATTACACTATTGACATCTTATTATGTGTCTCTTATTTTTAATTTTAATCATACACATGATATTTTGACTCTTGAAACTCATGATTATAGCCAAGTAGAGAACACTGATATACCTTCTATTGATCATTATATTTTATAGAAACTTACTTTTATGTTGGTAGATCTTGCATTTTCCTAAATATTATTCAATAATTTAATATTTAAATCCAAATGGTTTTTCTTTTTAAGGGTAATTATCAAATTTTTATATTTTTTGAATAATGTGAGCTTGAATGTGAAAATGAATTAATTGTTAATTTATATATGTTTTTTTATTATTTTCATATTTCTATTATAACATTTTCTATATTTATATAAATTGTGAAATCTATTTTTTTGGATTATATGCTTGATTGAATACATTTCATTCAACTTCACCTTAATAAAATTCCAACAATATATTTCCCCAATGAAACTCACAAGTAGGGCCTTGAAATCTATTCATAGTTTGGATGAATTTTATACATAAAACCATATCATTATACGTAATAGTAGAAATGAGCTAAAATTTTAAATGAAGATAGATAAAATCCTGAAGAATATTTAAATAATATATGGATAATTGTGATTTAATAAATTTTCAAGGCCATAAATTCATAGTAAACTGAGTCATGGGAACTCAAACAGTTTGTATGAATGAAAGGTTTTATAAACTAATTTAGTTATAATAATTTCTATATATGAACAATTAAGATAAAATTTGGAGAGTACAAGAAAAATATTGAAAGAAAAAACATTTTATAAGACCAAATTCCATGATTATTCTACTTAATAGGATAACCTTTCATGAACATTTGATGAAAATAATTTAGAGTGAAAATATTCCACCCTATTATTTATAAACTTTTACTCCACATACTTTCAGGAGATTTGGCCACTTTCAGTAGATAAGTAGGGGTTTTTCTGTGTAATACTTGTTTATATTATATATATAAGTTTCCCCATTCCATCTTCATTTTGTTTATATTTTTTATTACCCATGCTGTAATTCTTTTATCATAGTGGTTATAGAGAACTAACCCTCATTGTTTTAGGAGGAAGTGGTGATTATAGGAATTCATTATGCAAAAATGATTCTTATTATTTTATTCTAATGATTTTATTAGGGGAAAAATTTATTGTGGTATAAAATTAACCTTATTTATCTTCTATTGAGTACTTCTTCTTTTTCATATTTATTCCTCTCAATCATTAAAATGATGTGCATGGTGGAGAGGAATTTTAGTGATGTGGCAGGAGAGAATTATACATAATTCAAAGGTATTGATGTTTAGTAAATTAAATTAAAATTGTATGGTGTAGTATGGTAGGTCTTCATCATGTTATTGAGAAAGATAATGAAAGTATATTCTAAAGACCAATGATAACGTCACTATGAACTCCCAAGGGAAACGCCAATATTCCTTCAGGTTAATATTTTGTGTCTTTAATTGTGTTGTATATTTTTTTAATTCTCATTTATATTCATATATATCATATTAATTTTATAAAACTCCCAAATTTTTATTTTTTATTTAGTGGTTTATTAGTGAGTTTATAAATAGTGACAATAATAGAATAATTTTTGTCAAAAGTCTTCTCGAGATATCGAACCTAGCATGTGAACTATACTTCATTCTTAAAAAATAAGAAAATATTAATTAGGGATCTATGATAATCTATTCTTACCAAAATTTCTCCATTTTTTGGGAGACAAATAGCTTTCACAAACTTTTTTCATAGGCAGAAAAAAGAATAAATTAAAAAAATTAAAAAAAAATTAACTTTATTTCATATCATTCTTTATATAGGACAAGATGGATTTTTCTGCTTATTTTTTATATTCTTGTACTGTTAAATTTTTTTTATCACTTTAGTAGTGAAAATTCATTAATTATTAAAGTTCAATAAATTTTTTGAGTGATGGATGAATTGAAAATCATAATAATGTCCCCTTACACTTCTCTTGTTGAGATAAAATATTAATAGTGGGTATAAAAAAAAATGAGAAGAAGTGAATCTTATTCTACATACATTCCTAGTTGAATATATAGCAACCCTACTATTCATTACATAACTATCACATCATTTTTAAGATAAATAACATAATAGAGTTATAAATTTAGGATAAAAAGTTTAATGTCTTAGGAAAATTGGGTTCATACATAAGATATACATAATAAAACATAAATATTTATTTAAATCCTTCATCTTTATCCTTAAAATCTCACATTCTCTATAGTACATGTAATCACCAGAACATATACATCAAAGAAAGGGTTGAGCTAAAATCCCAATAATAGGGTGAATAAGGGACATGAATCAATATAAAATGGGTGATAATAATCATAATAAACATATCATAAGCACAAGATCATCATAAAAATCATGACGGAAACATGTGATAAAGGCATGGAATTTGGAAATGAATAAAAATGAAACATCAGGTCATAGTTGTCAAATACCACACATAGTTGTGAAGAATGCTAGCATCATGTCCATGAATAACATATGTATATAATCATAACATCATTATTGTAAAAAACTCTTGAATAATGTTTACACATATTACGAATTATATCACGAGATACAAAATATTAACCAATGTATTGGAAGGATATATAATTTTTGGCCCACTCGTCACATTATTACATTTTCATAATCATGAAAGCCACATAGAACATATAACAATTGTAATCATGAAATAAAAAATAGAAAGGAATGGGTTTCATAAGGATTTCATAAATCATACATTCATGGATGAACATTGGGGTTCCCAAACCAAAAATTGAGATTATAATTTGGAATAAAAGATCATTTTTTCTTTAAATAAGAAATAAAACATGAGGAGTCAAAGATTTGTTTAGGATGGAAATGGGTTTTTCGGAAAATCATTTTATTGGATTATAATTAAATTTGGAAACATGTATATCCCTAAATAAAAAGGAAATTATAGTGAAATTATATTTAAGGTACATTATATGAATATTCATACCAATTATGACATGAAAGAGGGATGACCCAATAAAAGGGAGTTGGGTCTGAGAATCCATTTTCCTTTATTCCCGCTTTATTTCTTCGCTTTTGTGCCTCATTAATAATAAACCTGGATTTATTAAACAATTTATCAACAAGTCAATTATTTTAATTTTTAACACTCTTTATCAAGTATAATAATTTTATTATATTTATCAATTTCCTTGGTTATAGGGTAGTCATTTTGATATCATGTTTTACTTAAACATTTCTCGTTTTTCCTCGATTTTACTACTCTGTTCAATGTAATTTATACATTAGTATAATTAATTATATAAATTTATAATAAATATAATTAAATTTTTATATATTATATATAGTATATAGTATCAATAAATGATTATTTTTATATGTGTTTCCACTGAAATTTCTCCATAGGTGGTTAACCGACCTCTGAAAAGACATTGTCGGGGGAGTGGGAAAGGGTAGTTTGAAATATATATATATATATATATATATATATAATAAATATGATTCCTAATATAGGTTAATATCATTAATATAATGATAAATTACTTATTAGTTAATCTTATATGGTATTTTTAAATGGGGTGGTGAAAAAAAGAAAGAGAATAAGAATAAATAAAAATAAGAAGAGTTGATCGAAACATACTTAATCCTTGGTGTAGATTCTCTTATACGCCTATGAAAATACCTTGTTTTTTGGAGTTGTTTTATTACATAATGTCCCTAGGTATTAAAATTTAATTGAGAGGGAGTATTTTTGGAATATTATTGGATTTTTTAATATAGGTATGAGTGGTTTTATAAGGGGGGGAGAGGGGCTTTTTAGACTTGAGAATAAGGGGTGTTTTTAACTAAAATATTGGACAAATAATTATATCAAATGTAAAACATAAAATTGAGACTTTTTAAAATATAAATCATATATAAATATAATATAATTTTTTAATAATTTAAATACCGTTTATAATTTTAATTCATTAGTTTATTAAAATGTAAAGTGGAAAAAAAGAAAAACAATTATTATAAGGAATAACTTTTGGCTTTAAATTTGGGAAATTGAAATTTTTGCAGTCAAATGCATGTCTATTTTATTTTAATTAATAATTTATGAAATAAAATATATCATAGACTAACCTCATGTTCTATAAAGTATTATTTAATTATTACATCATGAATTATCTAATTTAAGATACATTGCTTATGTGATAAATTGTATTTTTACTATTCACCAAAGAATTGAAGTATTTAAAAAAATGTACCAAAAAAATAACCATAAGAAACTTTTTATATACTAATTTATCAAATTATATTCATTATATCAAAAAAAATTCTAAAACATGTGATTTTAAATTTTAATATAAAAATTATGTTTTTTATGAAATACATTAAAATACAGTTTATTAAAAAACATTCTTATATTTTGATTGAGTTTTTTAATCATGTAATTTATTGTTTAGAATTATAATATTAATATTTAATGATATTAATAATGATAAATATTATTGATATTATATTTTATTATTTGGAGGCCAAATTACTATTCCCATGACCATATTACTATTTTAATAGTCACATTAATATTCTAATATTCAACTTATCTCCTATAAATACTACTTTTTTATTTCACTCAATACTCAAATAAATTCTTATAAAGGGGTTATATTTAAATATTATAAGATTTTTATTTGTTTAATAATATTTTGTTTCATTTCTATAGTGTTGGAAGTGGGGGTGATGATTCTAGTAGATTTAGGTGATCTATATTTTCACATTTTATCTTTTCTATTTTATATTTTTTTTATAATTTTAATGTTTGGAATATTAATTGGTTTTGATGTTGATTAATGTAACAATATTTATTAATGAAATAAAATTTTTCCAGTTTCATTATATGTATAATACTATATATTATACTTTAACACACATTTATTTCAGGAGAGAAATATCATTTATAAACTCTTGGTTGTTACATTCTCCCCTCTTTAATCCATAAAATCTCAACTCATGTTCTCAGTTAAGAATATGTGAGGGTACTTCTATATCATTTTTTCTTCTAGTTCCTACACTACCACTTTATACTTATGGTTCCTCCATAATAGTTTGACAAGGTGATTTTTCTTGTTACGTAGAACTTTGTCTCTACGGTCCAATATCTTCACTAGATTTTCTTCATTTGAGAGGTTATTCTACAGTTGTACCACCTATGGATTTCGTACATGTAAGGGATCAGGTATTTCCTTCCTCAAGAGAGATACATGGAACACATCATGAATTTAATCCATACATGGTGGAAGTGAAAGCGGATATGCCACTACTACAATGTGATAAAGTATCTCAAAGGGTCTAATGTAACTTGGGATTAACTTCCATTTCGTTACAAATTGAATGAATCTATTCAATGGTGATATTTTAAAGAAAATATTTTCTTGAACATCAAACACCAAGTCTCATTGACAGTTATCAACATATCTATTTTTACTACTATTATCAGATTTTATATATTGTTGTATGGATTAAATATTCTCAATCACCTCTTTCACAAGGTCAGGACCAAGTAGATTTAGTTTTCCAAATTCACCCCAACATGTTGTAGTTCTACATTGCTTCCAATAAAGATATTTGTATGAATACATTTGAATACTCGTGTAGAAACTGTTTTTATATGAGAACTAAATAAATGGTAGATGTTGATCCCATTCACCTTTTAATTGCATTGAATTGGCTCTTAGCATTTCCTCAAGAGTATGAGTAGTCCTTTTAGATTGTCCATTAGTTTGGGAGTGATAGGATATGATAAAAATTAATTCCATATTTAAATAATGTTGAATACTTCTCTAGAATTTAAATGTAAACCTTGGATCATGATCAAAGACGATCGAAAGTAGAACCTAATGTAGCCTCAAAAATCCATTCACATATATCTTGGAAAGTTTTTCAAAGTAAGATATATTATTGAATAGAAAAGAAGTGAGTAGTCTTGGAGAGTTGATCCACCAAATTCCATATTGAATTTTTTCCTTTGGATGTCTTTAGGAGACCAGTGAAAAATTCCCTTGTGAAATTATCCCAGTTCAATGTGGGTATAGGTAGTGGTTGCATAATCTCTTTAACAATCTTTCAATCTAATTTAACTTGATCACATACCAAACACCTTGAGATTTACTCTACAATATCCTTCTTCATTTTGTCCCACCAAAAGTGTTCTCTAAGATCAAAACACATCTTGGTACTTGTTGGATGGATAAATAAAGGTGATATATATTCATTTCCCAATAGATCCTTCTTTATCTTAGGCGATAAAGGAACAAAAGGACTTATTCCAAATCAAATCACACCATCTTCATCTATTTGTAACTCATGTATCTTCCCCTACTTTACTACTTTAAACATATTATGTATATCCAGACCATCCCTTTGTGTCTCTGTGATATTCTATTAGATAGATGGTTGGGAAATCATTTGGTCAAGGTAGTATATATTTCCTACCATTATGATTTCAATATCCATACTTTTTATATCAATGAAGATAATTTCTTTATCAATCTGTGTGATGGATAGAGTAACTGGTTCTTTTCTTACAATAGCATCAACTACCTTGTTCACCTTTCCTGGACGATAGTGAATAGAGAAGTCATAGTCCTTGATTAGATCTAACTATCTTATTTGACACATATTGATATAATTATATTTGAATATATAATTTATAATCTTTTGATCAGTATATATATCACACTTTTCATCACAGAAGTGGTGACTACAAATATTCAGAGAAAAGATCACATCTGCTAACTCTAGATGTTGCATCGGGTAGTTCTTCTCATGTATATTCAATTATCATGAATAATAAGCTATAAATTTATCATTCTGTATGAGTACACAACCTAATAATTTCTTTTAATCATAATTGTATATCATAAAACCTTCTCCACTTGTTGGTAGTATGAGTACGAGTGAAATGATTTGCCTCTTCTTGAGCTCATTAAATCTTTACTCGCATCCTTTACTAATTTGGATATTATCTTTGTTAGAGGGCCATAAAATTGTGATAAATTCCTCACAAAGCATCAGTAGTACACAACTAATCTCAGAAAACTATGGATTTCCATGACACTAGTGGATCTAGGCCATTCCTCAGTTGTCTTTTTCTTTGAATGGTCTACAGAAATTCATTCACTTATGATCATGTTCCCTAAGAATGTGACATGTTATATAAAAAAGTCACACTTTCTAAACATAGAATAAATTTTCTCCATCCATAATTTTCCAAAAAAATATCATATTTTCTTCATGATCCTACATAATATTTCATTAAATGAGAATATAATCAATAAAAACTACCTAATGTTTTTTAAGGTAGTCTCTAAGGACTCTATTCATCAAATAACTAAAGATTCTAGATGAATTAATAAGTCCAAAGTGGATCACTATGAACACATAGTGCCCATACCTTGAATATAAAGTAGTATTCTGAATATATTCCTTCTTTACCTTTAGTTGATGATATCAGGAATGAAGTTCCACCTTTGAGAAGTACTAAGATCCTTATAGTTGATCAAAAAATCATGAATCCTTGGAAGTGGATACTTGTTATTTATGGTGATCTTATTGTGATCTTGATAATCGATAGACAACCACATTGGTCCGTACTTATTCTTAACAAATAGCACTAGAACACCTCATGGTGATGCACTAGGTCTTATGAACCATTTTTCCAAATTCTCTTGCAGCTACTTATTTAACTCCTCTAGTTCAATCTAGGAAATACTATAGTGTAATCTGGAGATAGGAGTTCCACTGGGTATAAGTTCTATTGTGAACTATACCTAACGATCTAGGGGAAGTCTGGGTAACTCTTTCACAAATACATAAGTGTATTCCCTAAAAATGAGGATTTCCTCCAAGTTTATATTGACCTTTTACTCAACCATTTGCTAAAGTTATGCTTCTTCAAAGGGTAACAACACCCACACCATTGATGGATTTTCTAAAAGAGATTCATGATCTTCCTTGAATTTTTCAAGGACCATTGGATGGCTTAGAATATGAAATGAGATTTCCTTTTCCCAAAATTTGATGCATGTTCTATATAATGAGATCCAATCCATGCCTATTATAGTGTAAAATTCCACCAAGGGAAGTATTAAGAGATTCACTGGAAGAATATTCCCATAGAAACTTATAGAAGAAGATTCCAACAGTTGGGTTCCAATGATTTCACCACTAGGTGTTTGTACATATATCTATACTTCGAGGTATCAGGTCTTCGATTCCAAAGTTCTAGAAAATTTTTAGGATATAAAGGAATTCATAGAACTAGAATCACATAAAACTTTTTTCCATTATTTATTGAATAGGAAGTGTTCCTTGTACAAATTAATTTTTGAACTCCACTTTAGTAGTAGTGATGGAATAATATTTCCCTTGATCCCTTATCTTTGGTGGTTACTGACACTAATCTCTAATAGACCTATGATTTAGTTCACAGGCTTTCATAGTTACTTTTCTCTCTATAGTTGAAACATTGAACCATGGGTGGTTCATTAGGAGGTTCCTTCATTTCCTCCATCATGTTGGCTGACTTCTTCATATATTTTCGATATTCATGATATTGGTGGACTTATCTACTACACTTAAAGTATTTCCCCATCCCTTTTAGACAATTCCCATGATGTTTCTTTCCACATTTTATACATGTGGGTAGTTGGATCCTATTTAATCCTTTTCTATTTGACCAACCAGCTTGAAACTCTTTTATTCTCTTCTTATATTTATAATCAAGGGACCAGTCTCTGAAACACATCCCTACATTTAGATAAAAATTAACCTCTTATTAATAACTCTTGAAGTCTCATATATCCTATGAATTTTGAAGGTGTGGTTTTAAAAAATTAATGAATATATCTATTTTTATATTATTGTTGATAAAAAAATCCTATGTCTATCTTTTAGGACTTTTGATTTTTTCCTCGTAATTCGTGATAGATTCACATTCCATTTTCTTCATCTCTTTGAATTCGATCTATATCTTTGTTTAAATAGTTATAGGAAAATAATTGTAAAGAATTATTTTCTTAAAGTCTTCCCAATCCATCTTATATATTTCATCCATTAGTTTTGTGTTCTTAATAGATGAATAAAATTGATTGGCCTATCCATCTAAATGATAGAAAACTAGATTCACCTTATCCTCCTCAAAAAAATGGATAACATAAAATATCTTCCCCATTGAGTTAACCAACTATTTCGTGACAGGTGGATCAATAGTTCCACTAAACATCGATGGTCATTACCGAATAAAGGACCCAATTTCTAGTTTATCCTTATTGGGTTGGGATAAAAGTTCCTTGTAGTTAAAGTTAATGTTTATATCCTGATATTTATGGGTAAGAATCACCATAATATTTTGAACTCCACCTCCCATGGAATTGGGGATGTTTTTCAGACAATCATTGTGTAATCCCTCACCTGGGTTGTTTGTATGGTTCTCCCTTATTCCAACCATTTACTAAAATAGAAAAGGTTTGCACAAAAAGTAAGTCAAAAAAGAATTAAGAATCAATTATTTTATGAAATTAACCCTAAAGGTATATCTTATGGGATTCCTATATCTATCTTTTTCTAAAAATATTCTTTTACGATGTTTTAGCTATACATAGTACTATGCACATGGTTTTCACTATTTTTTTTCTATTCATAATTCCCAAATTAACTAAATTGTGCTCTGATACCAACTATAGCAACCAGAATTTTCATTATATAACTATTAAATCATTTTTAAAATAAATAAATAATATATATATATATATATAAATCTAGGATCAATTGGTTTAGTTTCCGGGGAATATTAGGATCATACATAACTTTTACATAAGAAAAAATAATCATTTATTTAAAGCATAAATATTTATCCTTAAAATATCATGTTCTCCTTAGTACATGTAATAACTTTAAGATATAAATCAAATAAATGGGTGAGTTAAAAGCCTAGTAAAAGGATGAATAAGGGACGAATAAATATAACATGGGTGAGCATAATCACCACCATAATATCATAATTAATAGATAATCGTAAACATTATTAGGTAAACATGTGATAAAGGCACAAAATTTGGTAATGTATAAAAATTAAACATCATGATATAGTGGTCAAATACTACAAATAGTTATGAACAAAGCTAGCATCATGTTCAGTCATAACATTTTCATAGTCATAACATCATAATTTTTAACAAATATAGTATAATGTTCATGCATATTAAACATTATATCATAAGGTACATCACATTACCCAATGAATTATAGAAAATACAATTATGATATCACCCATCATATTATAACATTTATATAATCATGCATTCTGCATAGAACATATAAAAATTGTAATCACAAAATAACCCATGGAAAGGAATATGTTTCATAATAATTTCATAAATCACGCATTAATGGGCACTCACAACTTTGTAAGTGTTCACTGATGGGTCGCATTTAATATATTTAAGGAGACAAGCCATGGTCGAATATAGATTTGAAGGCTAGGATTGAGCACATATGTGGATATGTAGATTGGAAAATTGTTCCAATTGGTAAAGGTTATTTCCATATGCTATTAAAATCGCAGGAATCTCTTGATCATGTCTGGAAAATTTAAAATCTTCAACTCAAACAAGGATTTTTTTACATTTTTGAATGGGATTACATGTTCAACCCAAATAACTATAGGAACACAATGGTGAAAATCTGGGTTAGGCTTCACAAACTTAACTAGTATTTCTGGCATCCAATGATTTTGAACGTTATTGATTCATGCATAGGAACCCCTATGAAAATTGATCAAAGAACCCTCAATGCTGAAATTGGATTATATGCTAGGGTCATGGTGGGGATATATATTATAGATATTCTCTTAGAGTTCATTTTCTTCAATGAAAATGGCCTTAAAATTAAGGTCTGAATAAAATTTGAATGTATGCCTCCTTATTGTGATATTTGTAAGATTTTAGAACACTCCTTGCTCAAATGTAGGATTTTTAAGAGTCAAGTCTCTTAACCGACTAATGATGGTTGGATGGAGGTTCGTAAGCACAAAAATAAAATTTTTGTGGATTCTTATAAGGCCTCTAATAAAAAATCAAAAGTCTGGGTGAAGAATCCCACCTTTCCGGGAGAAAATTTAGGTAAGACCTGGGCGGATATGATAGAAGTTGAAGAGAACTTAGAGGTTGATCGGTACGTTTAAGAAGATATTGAACAGCTTGTTTGGGTACTTGTAATAAATCTCAAATGGATCCTTTAGTTCCAGTTACCTCTTCTCATATTGGAGTTTCAGATCCCCCCAATGGTGGTCTCAAAGAAGTAACTCTGGATAAGAAAGATGTCTCTAATTGGAAACATGAGTCTGTTGAAGCTCCGAAGGGTGCTGAACAATCGGTTGGCGGTGAGCCAGTATGTGAGACATAGGATCATGGCCAGTACATGCTTCTGAAAATTAGGCACAAATCCAAAGATGGATGTTCCCCTATGGATGATGTAACACCCCAGGCTTCCATAGTATGTTTCCATTTTAATAATACAATAGATTTTTTTTGTACACAACTTTGAGTTCAAATACACCACAACCAATCAAACTAGCCGTTATGAATAGTTATACAAACTTTTTAAAATTTTATAAATTTTATATTTCAAAATGGAATTCATTTTTGGATTCAAAATATCAAAATTATATGAATTTTAAATGATTTCAAAATAGAAAGAGATATTTCTCTAAAAAAACTTTTGATTTCATCTATGTCAACGTCCTTTGATGGATTTTAAGCTTATTTGAAGTTGATTTATTAGGATACAAAACTTCTATATTGTATTGAAGGTTTTGTGATATGATTGACTGTGGATGTGTTATTTTTACACCATTCATGGTTTTTTGATAAAGTATTGACATTTCTTATGCTAGTTTTAATACGAATGTTTATGTTATGTTTAAACCTTTTTATATGAGGAATGCATTGGACTTAGTAAGTGACGGGTCGAGCGCGCTATAGATCCTCGATGCATCAGTAGGTCTCATAAGACAAACTAGTGTCTTGGCACAAAGCCTTGAAAAAATCTTGTTTTTAGTCTTGGCACAAGGCCTTGACTATGTGGTTATGAAGTCTGGCATTATGCATTCCATAATTATGAAAGTGGCTATTGATATTTCATGTGATTATTAGATTAATAGAATATCGATGTGAATAAGTAAATGGAATTATTTGATTTTATCTTTTCTATATTATGTTTAAGTTATAGTTTAAAAGGATTTTGTTTTTGTATTATACATTTTCTTAAATGTTTATGTTTTTTTATGAATGTTTCTGCTATATTGTTAACCTTACTGAGCATCTGATCTCACCTCTTTCTATGTTTTATTTTTTCCAGGATGTGAAGTAGTATATTATGACTGACCTATAGGGATATTTTGTGGGATATTAATGTGGTTAATGATGATAATGTTGTTGTTTTTTTCATTTCATGATGCAATGTAAAACTGATGAATGTATATAGTATTTCCAAGACTACTGAACTAATAGGTCTTTCGAGACTTGATCTTTTGTGATCATTCCAATGTTATGTAATAATGCACTGACTCTAGGTAATTGGGGTCAGGGTGTTACATTGGGTATTAGAGGAAGTTTAGTACAAACCTTGGAATCTAGATTTAGATAAACTCTAATTAGAGTATATTACCCTAAGATAGAATTTGAGGATTAATATAGAAGAACTTCCTAGAATTTTGGTACTGTAGAGATTTTGTGAGTTTTCCAAGAAATACATCCCTATCTAGATATGAGCAGGTAGAGGCAGCTCTTTCACATATGTACCTAGGGGTAAAACTTGCTAACACCGCTTTGAGCTAGATTCAAATGAGAACTGGTTCATGACAATGAGCCTTGATGCACTCTTGGTTACGACACTCCCAGGGGATATTCTTAGGATAATTTTTATTTTATTTAAGAACCATTATGAAATGTTTATGAGTATATAGTTTCTCAAAGAAAACATTTTTATGATTATGGATTATATCCATAAATTGTTCAGTTTATGTTAAGTGTTTTACAAGTTTGGAATTATGTATTTCGATTCATAAACTAATCTAGTGTATGTCATTGTTTAGAAATGATGCCTAGTGGAAGGAATGGAAACCGTATCAATGCACATAATCCATGTAGGAATTTCCATCCTACTTAAGATAATTAGAGTGGAGATGGTGAAGCAACTAGTTCAGATCAGCTTATCACCATATTGGGACAACTCACTCAGGTTATGAATAATAGTCTTACTTGTATAGAGCTCCCTGATCCACAGCGTGGGGGATCAATTTTAGATCTCTTTATGAGGAAAAAACTACCAACATTTAATGGGAATACAAATCCATTGGTAGTTGAGCAATGGATAAGTTCCTTAGAGAAAATATTTCATTATTTGGGGAGTAGTGAAAGGGAAAAAGTTGTCATGGCAGTTTATCGCCGCACAGGAGATGCAGTTAAATGGTGTTCATTAATCCAAAACACAAAGGAAGATGAAGAAGTATCAAACATGGAATGGAGGGAGTTTAAATATATTTTCTTGTAAAAATACTTTCCTCGTGACCATTGAGCGGATATGGAAAGACAATTTCTGAGTCTGAGGAAAAAGGAGGAAGAGAATGGAAAAGTATGAGGTTTACTTTACAAGGTTAACAAGGCATGCTACAGATTATATGCATAACCCAAGAAGTAAGATTTATCATTTCTTTTATGGGTTAAAACCATTTCTCCATCTAGAATTAGTATCATAATCCTTCTTGTTATACGAAGATATTGTCTAACGTGCTGTCAAGATAGAAAAGGAATTCTCTAAGTCTTACGACTTTAAAGAAAATAAAGAGAACAAGAGATCTACTAAACAATCTAGGAATAGGAATTAGGGGAAGAAGGGAAAATTTGAATATCCATCCTATAATAAATGTGGGAAGAAACACCCCAGTACTTACCTGAAGGGAATTCGAGTCTATTACAAGTATGGTGAAAAAGGCCACCAAGCTCCTGATTGTAAGGGGAAGAAAGATGTTGTCAATGTTGAATGCTATAATTGTAGAGAAAGGGGGTATTATGAAAATGAATTTTCTAATCTCCAAGGAAAATTATCTCAAAAAATGCCAAGGGATCAAGGCCAAGCTTATGTTATCACTACTGTTAAGGTTGAAGCTCTGAAAGACGTGGTGGCAGGTAATTTAATTATTTCCTCAAGTTTAGAAAATGCTTTGTTTGATTCTGGATCATCACATTGTTTCATATCTTCCCAGTTTTCTAAGAAAATTAGATATTTAAAATTTTATTTAACAAGGGAGTTGTCAGTCAAAACTCCTAAGAGAAGTATCATTGCAACAAAGTTTTGTGAATCAGTCCCCATTAGGGAATATAAATGTTGTTTATCTGCCGATCTCATCATGATACCCATGATTGAATTTGATATAATCCTCAGTATGGATTGGATTTCAGACCATGATGTGAAAATTTATTATAAGAAGATAGAGGTTATTATTTTTGATGATGGTGATAAAGAACACCTTATCTTTAGAGAATAATCATCACCACCAGATTATTATCTAGATCCACCCCCATTAGCACAACTAAATTCAATTATTGGGGAGTAAGAGGATGTAATAACTATGGGTGAGGAAAAGAATGTTCAAATAGAGGATGTACCTATTGTGCAAGAATATGTTGATGTGTTTCTAGAAGATTTACATGTACATCCTCCAGAATGAGAAATTGAGTTTTCCATTGATTTAATTCCTGGTTCAAGGCCCATATCAAAGACCCCTTATAGAATGGCCACTATAGAATTAGTGGAACTAAAGAAACAACTAGAGGAATTGAGTAATAAGGGATTTATTCTCCCTAGTGTTTCTCCATGGGGAGCCCCTATCCTTTTTGTTAGGAAGAAAGATGGATCTATGAAGTTGTGCATTGACTATAGGGAGATAAATACTATAACAATAAAGAACAAGTATCCCCTACCTTTTATTGATGATTTATTTAAACAAATTCATGGATCTCAATATTTTTTAAAGATTGACCTTCGATCTGGATCCCATCAGTTGTGCGTGAAGAAGGAAGACATTCCAAATACAGCATTTTGAACCAAGTATGGGCATTTCGAGTTTACAATAATGTATTTTGGGTTGACTAATGAACCCTTTTTCTTCATGGATCTAATGAATAGAGTTTTCAAAGAATATCTTGATTACTTTATAGTGTTATTTATTTATGATATCTTGGTATACTGAAAAATCTATGAAGATCTTGAAAATCACTTGCGCATTATCCTGAAGACTCTTAGAAGAAATGAATTATATGGGAAGTTTAGCAAGTGTGAATTCTATCTTTAAGAGATTTCTTTTCTTGGCCATATTTTCTCTAAGGATGGAATCTCTATTGATCCTTAAAAGACCAAGGCAATCCAAAAATGGCCAGCACTGTTGAGTATAACTAAGGTACACATTTTTATTTGTTTATAAGGTTATTATCGATGTTTCGTCCAGAATTTTTCCCGATTGGAAAACCCATTAACCAAGCTCACACGTAAAGGGGTTAAATTTTTTTGACAAAAGAGTGTGAAGAATGTTTTTAATAAATAAATAGAAGATTAGTCAATGCTCCTATATTAACTCTACCATCGGGGAATGATGAGTTTGTTATTTATAGTGATGCATCTAAGAAAGGATTGGTTGTGTCCTTATGCCGAATGATAGGGTTATTGGATATGCATCACAACAGCTAAAAATTCATGAGAAAAACTATCCTACTCATGATCTTGAGTTATCAGCTGTAATATTTTCTTTGAAGATATGGATACATTATATCTATTATGAAAAATGTGATATTTATACTGATCACAAGAGTTTGAAGTATATTTTTTCACAGAAAGAACTCAACATGAGGCAAAGGCAATGGATTGAACTACTCAAGGATTATTATTGCACTATACACTACCACCCAGGGAAGGAAAATAAGGTGGCTAATGCTTCGATCAGAAAGGATCATGGATTTTTGAACAACATGAGAGTTAAAAGGGATCCTATTTTCATGGATCTAGTGAAAGTTGATATGGGAATAATCATGGAAGGTGAAACATCAATACTTTTTCAAATGGTTTCCAAACCATCTTTACTAGAAATGATAAATAGTTCTTAGACTGATGATGAGGAGTTTCTAAAGAAGATTAAATCTTTGAATGATGGGAGATTGAGTGAATTTGTATATGAAGATGGAATTTTAAAATTTGGGAAGAGACTTTGTGTTCCCAATATACCAGATATAAAAAGAGAATTGTTGGATGATGCTCAGAGCTCCAATTTCTCTATACACCTTCAGATCACCAAGATGTATAGATATTTAAAGGAACATTTTTAGTGGGACAACATGAAGAGGGAGATTGCTGATTTCTTGTCAAGATGTATGGTTTTTCAACAAGTGAAAGCTAGAAGGAAACAGCCAGGAGGAGTCTTGAAACCTCTTCCCATACATGAGTGGAAATGGGATAATATCACAATGGAATTATTCATGGGACTACCAAAGACACCTAGAAGGAACAATGAAATATGGGTTATTGTTGATTGTCTTACCAAGTCATCACATTTTCTTGCTATAAGACAGGATTTACCTCTTGAAAATTGTTGACGCTCCTTTCCGTCACAGAGTCTAAACAAATGAAAAGGGAAATACCTTAGCATAAAGTGATTCATCCTTTGAAGAAAAAATTAAAAACTGACAAAGGCATGAACAAGGGTTCTTTTCCATTTGGGTCGCATAAGTTCCACCAAGGTCGTGCAAGTGACTTGTGTGCTGAGCAGGTGACTTGCGTGCCATACAGGTGACTTGCGCGCCCTCTTAGAAATTTTTCACAGGGTCTCTCTAGCCTATAAATACCCCTGGTGGGCCCCCATTTCAGGAGGAAAAATTACAAAACTTCACATTTGAGCTCCTGGCGCCCTCGTCTCTTCTAAAAGCTTCCAAAAACTTCTAAGGTAATTTCTTATCTAGAACGGAAGATCTAAAGGGAGGGAGGAAGGCCTAAGTGTTGAAACTCATTAACACTTGCGCGCCTAGGTGTCCATCCCTTAAGGGAAATGGCCACACTTGCGCACCACCTTACTCCTTCCACATAACATGCGTGCCTCTCTTTTGGAAGTCTCTAGGGTTAGTATAAAAGGCTTGATCCATGCTTCGCCCAAATTCTAACCTAAGGATTGAAATTCGTGCAAGTACCCAGATTCCACGCAGGTATACTTGCATGACTAGTACTTGCGCACCTACGCAGTACTTGCGCGCCCACGCAGTACTTGCGCACCCCTATCTTTTCGAGTTCCCTTCCTGCCCATTTCACCCCTATTACACCTATCCACCTATCCTCTTCAGGATTAAGCCTTCATAACTCTCTCCAAAGCCATTTATGGAATGATTTATTTGTTGGCTTCCTTATCTGGAAGTAATTATGTGGAACATCTCTCAAAACCTATTGATTTACACATCTTTACATCACTAAAAGTTAGAGAGTTCATTCATTCAACCTCATCCTTTAAGATGATAGAATCCTTAACCTAGGCCTCCTTTTTAGGAGTAATCCCTAGTCTAAATTCCCATTAATTTGGGCATACTCCTTAGGAGTAAGCCCCTAGTCCTCATTAATTTGGGCCTCCTTTTTAGGAGTAAGCCCCAAGTCCCCTAATCCGGTTATCATCTTTAGGAGTAAGCCCAACTCATAATTCCCTTAACCTGGGCATCCTTTCCAGGAGTAAGCCCCAGTCTCCAAGTTCCCAAAAATAGGCATCCTCCTCAGGAGTAAGCCCCAACCATGGTTCTCTTAACCTGGTCTTCCTCTTCAGGAATAAGCCTGAGTCTCAAAGTCTACAAATATGGGAATCCTCTTTAGGAGTAAGCCCCAAGTACCTTAACCTGGGCCTCCTTATTAGGAGTAATCCCCAGTCTTAATTTCTCATAACCAGCCTTAATTTACTTTTTATTTGGGCTTCCTTCTCAGGAGTAAAATACAATCATAAGTCCCCTCCTAATTTGGACATCTTCCTTAGGAGTAAGACCCAAGATTAGAGTATCCAAATATCCATAAAGTACATATACCTTTATGGACCCTGTTCCTGGATTTCTTCCCTGAAGTAAATATTAATCTTAATTTATTTTGGGCAGTCATACATACATAAGCCCCATATCATTGCATATTTCATGGAAAAAATTGGCTGGTTTCACCAATACCTCTTGTTTCTCACACCGAGCATGACTCACGTGAGCTTAGAGTGTAAAAGTAATCATGACATCTTTCTTTGAGCCATAAATCATGCATAAACATCATACTCTCTTATTCTAACTATGTGGGTTCTAATTCCTTTTCCAAATAAAGGATACGTAGGTAGCCCATCTGCGGGTACGATCCCAACTCTGAAATAATCCATGTCCTTCTGAATGACAACAAACATCAAGTGCCCCACTGAGTGGCTTTAAAACCAGTATGGTCTTCATAATGACCAAGATAATTTTATGTATTAAAGGATAACATTGAATAAGAATCTCTAACAAATACAGATGATTCTCTATCGATAAAGAACCTCGAATACATATAAAATATTCTCTAAATTTCCTACATATCAATCATTGATTTTCAGATCTAAAGGAAAGCTCATTTTATACTTGGTAATGTAATAAGGATTCACGAACATAACTTAAATCTATAAAGAGAGTCTCATAGTAGACAATAATTCCCCTCAAAAGGGTGTGATGAGTCCGACCTCCCATCCTCTCGACCAATGCAAATTCCTAAGCCTCATCAGTCCATAACTAATGAGCGCCTACCTTTGAGAAGTAGGTCCAAATTGATATGGAATCATTGTAAGTTTCTGGTTCTACAAACAAACCCGTTAGAAACCGATTGGAATGTTTGAACCTTCAATCAACGAGATCATCCACAATTCCAGAAGAAACAAAAAATGGTGAACCTGACATGAATCCTTAACCAAGTTAAAGTGATGTTTTACTTATTTGTTAGGCCCCTATTAAAAACTCAATGAGAGGTCCAACAAAAAAATCAATAACATATGTGCTCATCCAAAAGCTGTAGTAGCCGAATTTATCTGGATTATGTTTGTTATATCAAACATGCACTATTTTCCAAGATCTTATGCATTTCAAGAATGGATTTTCATAAGTTCACTACTGTGAATACTTCTTCTATGAATAATTTTTCTGTGAATACTTCTGCTGTGAAAACCTATGCTGTGAATTCATTTGCTGCTACTCCTGCTGGATCATCGTCCGCTCTGAGGGTGACATCACCTACTCAGCGTCTTCAATGCTGGGTATCAAATGCACTAGTTAAGGAGTACCATCAAAACAGTACTATTCCAACTTTGGAGGCTGCTCGACAAGCCCTCTAAGTGAACAACTCACCCTGGTCATCCGGAAAATGATGACCAGTGATCAAAAAGCAGGCGGTGCTAACCACTGTCTCCAACCATTCCGGGTTGTTATCCCTGGAATGCAACAACCATTCCCTCCCATATTCTGAGGAGGTGAATGAGAAGGCCAATCAGGGCCTTAATTCAAGGAAACATGAGTCCTTCCTGAGGGCTCCCACCAACAATCACCGCCAGACTCGTGTGGCAGTGCGCTATCAAAATGATGAGGGTGTCTTCTCCAGGTGTTCGGCTCAGGTTCCTCGAACCCGAGCTGGCAAAATGAACCACTAGTGGTGACAACCGGTTAATAGTGAGAAGGTTCTCATATCTGCCATTTCCAGAGAATTCCACCAACCTAACTTGGTGTCAAGCAACGAGTGGGCACACACACCTGTCCGTTTTAATCCCACTATCCAGAAGACTCGTCTGGAAGCAGCACACCAATCCCTCCAGGCAATTCCGATGGAGTACTATAGACAGGAACATACACCTGTTTATAAATCATCGGATAGTCAGCAGGATCGTCTGACTACATGTGATGGAGCCCGCCAACCCAATGTATTGACAACTGGTAAACAGGCACATATACCTGCTTACACTCATCAATCCTGCCAGAAGCCTCGTCTGTCAGTATTGAAGGAATCTCGTCAATCACATTTGGCAGAGTGCAATCAGCAGGCACATACACCTGCTAGTATTGATCAAACCTACCAACAGTCTCGTTTGGTAGCATTTGGAGAAGCCAGTTAGAAAGCTCCAGTGAAAAATAGAAGGTATACTCAACTCTCTGCCCCCACACATGAGTACTTTCAGGATTCACTGACAGGAAAAGGAGGACAAGAGCACACACATACTCCTAATCCAAGCACGGAATGGACGTATATCCCCGTTCTGGCAGCTGAAGTCACCAAGCATATTCTATTTATGGTGAAAGAGCATAAGCAAATTTCTGCTCATATTTTGGATGCCTGCCAGGATATTATAACTGTTTCAGCATAATCTCAGGGAAATACACATAAATCTATCCCTACCAGTGGAGTGACAAATCAACAGTTCACTCCGGAACAGACACACACCTCTGTTCCAGTCCAAGAGGGTTTTGGGGCGTACTCCCCCATATCATACAAACAACCAAGTCATGCACATACACCTGGTTTGAGTGGAGATAATCATCCTAACCTGATCATTTATCATGAGAAGACACATACACCTGCCAAATTGAGTAAGAAGGCATCTAAGAATAAGGCTCACCCAGCACAGTTAAGAAATCAAAGGCCCATCTGTGACAAGGCCTTACTCGATGTGGGAGTTCTTGATGCACTTAGACAACTATCTGTTGCAAATCAAGATTCTACTCTCTCAGTTCCCAATAGTGGGAACATTAATTCCGAATGTCTGCATCAGATACTACCTCATGAAGCCTTGCTTCATGACAATTCGGTTGATCTTGAAGTTTCATCTTCAGATGAGAGCCACAAGAACCCTCTGTGTGGTCAGAAGACCAAGGAGAAAAATGTTTCATATTTTGTTGTAACCCACCATGGTGGTCCTCCCCATGATGATGAATTTAGCTACGAAAGTCCTCTCTACAGTAATAATGCAAATTTCCTGAAAAATGCTCCAATTAACAATGTAGTGATGAGAAATCCCTCTTATCTTGAGGCACTTGAAAATATGAAGTCAACCATGTCTGATGCTTTACTAATAGTAGGTGAAATACTTTATCAATCATAAGATAGCCCAGGGTGTAGGTCATTCTACGAACCACCCCTAAGTCATGCATCTTCTAGTTTGATCAATGATTTCTCTACCAATCTTGTTGAATCCGATGAAGCAACAAGGAAGCACCAAATCTGGTCTAATCAGGTAGAAGAATCTTCATTGAATAATAAAGATGAAGTACTAAACATGAGAAAACAATTGGAGAAAGTTGATGTGCCAGTTATGTTTTGGCCTATGGCTGATTCTCAGTACGACATTCTAGAGATGTTGACGGAAGATGGAATTCATGATATTCATCTCAACATATGGAAAAATATTTTTCAGTTGAAAAAGAAAATATTATCTTATTATGAATATGAAAATCATGTTAAGGTAATAGAAGGGTTGCAACGCCAAATTGATTTGGCATCTCTCTCAGTTTCTCGATATCTGAAGGCTGAAAAGCAACAGAGAGCCCTTCAGCGTTCATGCCTTGGCGCACTAAGAATATTGCGCTAGTTAATTTCCAATGCCCCATCTGGTATTCATATCAGGGGATGGGGTGTTCATGGAGCACTACATTTCACTGTACTCTCTAGTCATCAAAGCCCGCCTAAAATGGTCTCATGCAATGTTATTGCCCATGGCCGGCCACAATCAATGGGTTTTGTTTGTAATCAAAATCTTTCCCAAGAACAGGCCTCAACTAGTTCCTCTCAAAATCAAGCATACAGAGAAGAAGTTGTTGAATTACTCCTGCATCAAGAAAAATAGAATATTGAACAGGCCTCTCTTTTGGAGAAAGCACATCATCAAGTGGCAGAAGTGTCAGAAATCATCCAACGATATTTTGAGCTGGGTGATAAAAGTGGATGCAGGTTGATGCATCCAGCCAATTTATGAACTAAAGTCCATAAGATCAAGAGATCTTTCAAGAAGGTCTGAAATATAGAATGTCAAGAACCACCTTAGCTCACCAGGATGGGGACTCTTTTAACCCAAACCTCATAATCAACAAATAGTATTCGAGGAGTTGAGCAAAGACAATAGGAACAGCCCCAGTCCACCGGACTAGGGACTTTTTCAAATCCTCAATCCTTCCCTCAGATAAAGTCAGTCTTCTCTCGATTGGGGAAGAAGCCTCATGAGGAACGAAGAGACAAATTATCAGGATATTCCCTCCAAATTACAGTTCGTCAAGAAGTTATTAAGGGATCGAATCAACAAAAGGAAATGTCTCATCAGGGATATAAAATAAGGCATTATCTTAGAAATGCCGATATAAGAGATTCAATTCATTATGAATCAATTAATGTCATTAATGACATTGTTGATGATCCACCAGATGAGGTTCACTCAGAGGGATCAGATGAAGAGGTTCCTGCTCAAGAAGTTGTATGCACATAAACAAATAAAGAAGGTGTGCGTACATGAAATCAAAGGATTACTCAGAACCTAGGTAATCCTTCAAGTAACCCACATCCCCCTCTTCAAAAGGGAGCCAACAAGGGGAAAGGAAAGAATCAGGTTACATACCCTTCCTCTGGAGAAGGCCAATCAATCTCACTAGAGAAAAGATTTGCACAACAAGAGGAAGAAATGAAGGAATTAAGGAGGATGAATTTAGAACTACTTCAAGGTACTCTTCCTCCTAAACATGCTAGAGTCAGTCCCTCAAGACAATTTTTTGCAGCTATTGAGATGGATCAAGAATATCTTCCTCTATCAGTACACCCTCACAGGTCTAATCCTACGAGTGAAGTGCAATAAAAATTGGTGGTGCTACCATCAGTTGCAGCACCAGCCACCAGATATGTACCAGCTCCAGTCATTGCACCTATTTAGGTCCAAGACCAACTATATGTTTCTCAAAATATAATAACTACTATTGAGTCGTTAATAGCTCGGTTGGAAGCTATGGAGGGAAAGCATGCTCAAATTCCACTAGAAATGAGAGCTTACCCATAATGGGTTGATGCAATTCCTCCCCCATAAAATTTTGCAAGTAACACTTTCCCAATCTTTAATGGTTCGGGAGACCCAGATAAACACTTAACACATTTTATTTCTTGTTGCGATCCTATGATGGTAACCCTTCAACAACAAGAAGCAGTTAATCTTGGGTGTTTTGTACAGTCATTACAAGAACCTGCTTTTTTCTGGTATACAAGCTTGTAATCACGGTCAATTACAGGATGGGAGTATCTTCTCCAAAAATTCATTCTTCAGTTTAGCTCAACGTTTCCAAAGACAACAGTTTTTGATCTTACAAACTGTAAGCAAAGGGGGAATGAAATTGTCTCAGATTTCATTGCTCGCTGGAAGGGATTAACATATTCCCTAAGCTTAGAACTCACTCAAGAGGAATTGTTTCCAATCTATGTGGTGAATTTACATGATGATTTGCACACACCACTAATCCCTGTGAAATACACAGGAGGGTTTCGAGACCGTACTTCAACAGATTGAAGATTCTCTTATAAAGACTAAGGATAAAGCTTGTGTAATTCCATCAGCTCCAGGAAGAAGAATGGTTTCAGTAGAGACTGAAACAATCATTATTAAACAAGCACCTGTACCTTCTTATACTTCAAAACCTTCATCTTCTTGAAGGGATATTTCTCCTGAGAATCAAAAACAGAGGCCGTTTCGTCAAGACGATCAAAAATATCAAAGATGGAAACAATTTGAGGATCTGAAGAGAAAAAAATACTCTTTCCGAAATGAACAAGTTCCAGGTTACTTCATTTCGGCTCTGGAAAATAATTTGGTTCAATTGCCAAGGACCAAGAGGACAAATAAGGAAGGAGATGAAGACCATCCCAACTATTTCTTGTTTCATCAGATGTTGGGGCATCCCATTCAGGAGTGTTTTGTTTTCAAGGACCTCCTGCAAAAAATGGTCGACTTGGGACAAGTCAAACTGAAAGGTTCTTCAGATCAAGTAGCATGTGTTACTACTATGAATTTAGAGGAGGAAGGCGAGTGGCAAGAAGTCAAGAACAAAAATGCACAAAAATATTATGATTGGATGGTCAGAAAAACGATCAACCGAACTCATGCCATTTTGCGAACACAATTGAATAAACCAATTGTGCCTTCTACCATGAATGATGCATAAAAACCTTCTTCATCAGAGGGAAAATCCTCAAAGAAATGACATGATTCAAAGAAAGAAGAAGAATCATAAGAAGATGAGTATGTGTCAAAGACCAAGTTGTATTTGACTATAGAAGATTTTATGCCATCTACTTCGAAGACACGGGCACCGCCCCACCAAATAGCACAACCTAAACAGGCTAATCAAGTAGAGTCTTCATCGGATGAAGAGTTGATCTTCAGTTCTATTAATATGATTCAATTAACAGATCCATATTCCTATTGCAGTTTTGATTTTAATGAGACTGAATTCCCTGTATCAAGAAGAGGAATTAGAGGAAGTTCCAGAGGCTCAGGAAACAGGGGAAGATGTGGATCTTTCATAGGCCACTATTCCAATTCTACCCCTGCTAGAACTGTGTATGTGGAAGAAACACATGGAAGAGCCCTTCAACGAGCTCAACAAGAACAAGCAAGTTCTTCCACACATGGTAGACTCATCCCTAGCACAATTATTCTGGAAGATCAGTTGAAGGTTCCATCTTTTTCCTCTCAGTAAGTAAATAGACATAATCTGTCCAATCTTCCAAAGCCAGAACTGTTACCAACTCCTATCCCGGTATAAGATGCATCAACTTCCAAAGAATCTACTTCTAAGGTACCTGCGAAACCACATGTTCCTATTGGGAAACACAGACCTTTGAATCAAAAGTATGATGTATTGAAACACTTGTCCCAAGTACCGACCAAGTTATCAATTCTGGATGCCTTTGAATTTATCGAAGGATCTTCGGGAGGCACTCATCGAGACTTTGTCGAGTCCTCGGGAGTTTGAAATTGAAATTGTTGTAGCTGAAGTCTACCATGTAGAGAATAATCCTGCATAATTCCATGCAATGATATCTTTTACTGATGAAGATTAAGATGATGTCGTGCATGGACATATCATACCTTTATACTTATCTAGAAAGGTCAATGGCATAGACATCTGAAGAGTCTTCCTTGATAATGGTTCAGGAGTCAGCCTCATCCCCATTCGTACACTTCATCGATTGGGCCTCACAGAATCTGATTTATCTCCTTCTACTTTGATGTTACAAGGATATGATAAAAATGAACAAGAACCACTGGGTGAGATTACACTCAGAACTCAGTTTGGAGATCTTATATCCAATTCATATTTCATGGTTTTTGATCAAGACTCAGCCTTCAACATCTTTCTTGGAAGACCCTGGCTACATCGACATGCGGCTATCCCTTCGTCATATCATAAATGTCTCAAATATTGTTTCGATGGTCAAATTGGGACATTGTATGGTGATAAATCCCCATTCAAGACATGTGAATCTCAATACATTGAGGTGGAATTCTATCACATGAAGGGAAATGAGAAATCGACAACAAGGGAGATTACCAAAGGTAATGCTCCATATGGTTTAGAAAAGATTCCAATAAACCCATTTACACATGTGAGTACAGATTATGTATTGCCTATCAGTTAAATTGACAGGATAGACCAAAATCAAAATACTCTTATGGAAACCTCCATAATGTCAATTATGACAATCAATCCAGACAACATGGGAGAAAGTGGTGATCCACCAAGCAATTATGAAAGCTCAAATGGAGATGTCTTCATTTCATCTGCTGAAATCCAAAAAGTCTATACTTCGCCAATCAGGCCAGAGAAAGTTATAGAAATGTCAGAGGTAAATGATGATGTCGATTCTCAATCCATCATCTCCTCTTTGTTACCCAAAGAAGACCCTTTATCATCAATCGGGTCGGAAATGGAAGCTTCTTCTTCAAGATGTGAAAATTTTGACATATCTTATGATTATGGAAATTCTGCTTCATCATCTACTATGAAAGTAGAAACGGAAGAAATAACACATGCTGAAGAAGAAGAAGAAGATCTAAAGGATGCTCCTCCAGCATTTGAAGAGGGTATCTCTACCACCATGGATGAAATCAGAGAAATAAATCTAGGTACAAAAGAATATCCATGCCCCACTTTAATTAGTGTGGACATGACTCTTGAAGAGTAAGAGATGTATATTTCCTTTCTAAAGAAAAATCAAGATATATTTTCTTGGAACTATACAGAGATGCTAGGGCTTGATCCTGATGTTGTCATTCATCGTTTGGGTTTTTTAGAAGAACATCGAGGATTCAAATAAGCCGCTAGAAGAACACACCGAACCTATGATTCCAAAATTGAAGCTGAAGAGGATAAGATTATCAAAGCTAACTTTGTCAGAGAAGTTAAATATCCCAAGTGGTTGGCTAATATTTTCCAGTGAAAAAGAAGAATGGGAAAATTAGAGTTTTCATTGATTTTAGATATCTTAATCAGCATTGTCCTAAGGATGATTTTCCAGTACCAATTACAGAACTCTTAATTGATGCAACAGCTGGCTATGAAGCGCTTTCCTTCGTGGATGGATATTCTGGATATAATCAAATCCGAATGGCTCTAGAAGATGAGTAATCTACAGCTTTTAGATCCCCTCAGGGTGTGTTTTGCTATCAGGTAATGCCCTTTGGCCTAAACAATGTAGGCGCAACATATCAGCGTGCCATGCATCGTATCTTTAAACCCTTTTTAGGGAAGTTTTTTGAATGTTATGTGGACGATTTGGTGGTTGAATCCAAACAACGTTCTAATCACTTGGCTGATTTGGAAATCATATTCCACAAACTTTGACAAACATAATTTGAAGATGAACCCCTTAAAATGTGATTTTGGGGTAACCTCAGGAAAATTTCTCAGCTTTGTCGTATTCCATCATGGTATCAAGGTCGATCCTGAGAAGAAAAGGTCAATTATTGGTATGTCACCTCATTGAAATTTAAATGAATTGAGAGTACTTCAAGGACACTTGTCCTATATTCAGTGTTTCATCGCCAATTTGGCAGGAAAAAGTTTACCCTTCACCAAATTGATGAAGAAGGGAGTCACTTACCAGTGGACTGAATAATGTCAAGAAGCGTTTGATATTCTCAAGAAATATCTCTTGAGTACAATAGTGTTAATGCCAACTGTTGAAAGAAGACCACTTATCCTCTATGTGGCAGGTCTAGAGTGATCATTGGGTGTCTTTCTTGCTCAGAAGAATGATGCTGGGAATGAAAACAACCTCTACTATCTCAGTCGGACTATGCTTAAAGCAGAAACCCAATATTCAAGTATTGAGAAGTGCTTCCTAGCATTAATCTTTGCAGTTCAGAAGTTGAGACACTACATGCAACATCACGAGGTCCAATTGGTATCTCGTAATAACCCGCTCAAATTCATCCTTAGTCGTCCAATGCTTACAGGATGATTGGCAAGGTGGGAAATTATTTTGTAGCAATTTGACATTCAGTATGTGTCTCAGAAGCCAATAAAGGGCCAAACTCTGGTAGATTTCCTTGCTGAACACCCTTCAATAGAAGACACATCTTCATATATTGAACTCCCTGACGAGGAAGTCTTCTCTATTCAAGAAAGTCTTCAAACATGGGAAATGTACTTCAATAGTGCTTCTAGAAGTCCAACAGGGAGAAAAATGGAAAATCATAAATTTAACAAAGTTGGGTTAGGACTTGTGCTCATTTCTCTAGAAAAGGTGGTATTACCCTATTCCTTTTCATTGTTGGGAGGTGGTACAAATAATGAAGCGGAATACCAAGATCTTATTGCAGGATTGGAGTTGGCACTTCAAGCACAAGTGAATCACTTAAAGGTGAAAGGTGATTCAGACCTGGTAATCAAACAAGTCAATGGGGATTATACAATCAAAAAAGAAGAACTAATCCCTTTGTATGATTACTTCAGATAGTTAATGGAGGAATTTCCTTCGGAACCGACATTTTCTTATGTCCCAAGATCACAAAATTCCCAAGATGATGCACTGGCTAATATAGCCACAGCTTTGGAAGATCCAAATCGGGACGAGACAACCCTCAGTATTGCCCACCGTCGTACAATTTCACCTTATGTTCAAGCCATAACAGAGGAAATCAATGAAATTTGTCCCATCTCTGAACCATATGGTCATAATATAGGATGGATGACACCTATCAGGGAATACCTTCAAAATGGAACACTTCCACCTGATAGATCCGGGAAAGAACAAGTCTGGAGATGTGTGGTCAATTTCACTCTTTATGATAGCCCATATCACTTAGAGAAAGTTCTCTACAAAAGGGGTTTTGATGGAGTTCTCTTCATATGCATTGATGGTGAAGAGAAATGGCTTTCATGAAATAAGTGCATGCAGGAGTCTGTGGTGCCCACCAGTCTGGACACAAACTATCTGATCAAATTCGAAGGCTTGGATACTTTTGGCCTTCAATGATACAATATTGTATTGATTTCACAAAGAAGTGGCATTCATGCCAAGTACATGAAAACTTCATTCATCAACCCCCAGAGTTGCTTCATACAGCTAAATACTCATGGCCATTTGCCACAAGGGGAATGGATGTAGTAGGACCTTATCCTTCGGCTACATCAAAGCAGTTTAAGTACATTCTTACTGCTACTGACTTCTTTTACAAATGGGCAGAGGTAATACCTCTCAATGAAGTTAGTTCTAAATTAAATTTTAGCTTCATCAAGTCTAATATCATTACCATATTTGGTGTCCCTCAAACTATATTAACGGACAATGGAACCAACTTCTGTTCATTTGAGGTGAGGAAGTTGTATCAAGAATACAACATTAAATCCAATCATTCCTCTCGGTATCATGCAGCGGCCAATGGCCATATATAAGCTTTCAACAAGACTCTATCAAATATACTGCAAAAGATGGTGGATAAAGATAAGAAATCATGTCCTGATAAACTCTTTCATTCTTTATGGGATTATCGGACCACCACCCGCACTGCAACGCGGTAAACTCCATATTCATTGGTATACGGAACAGAAGAAGTATTGCCAATTGAGGTTCAACTACCCTCACTCAGAGTAGCCATTTGTGATCAGTCATCTACAGATGAACAATCTCAAAAGTGATTGGATGAATTGGAATGATTAGATGAGAAAAGATTGTGAACCTTGCACCACTTGTAAGTCTATCAGAATCGAATAGCACGAGATTTCAACAAAAACGTTTGTCTTCGTTCATTCGTTCGAGGAGAATTGGTATTAGTTCTCAGAACTCCAATGATACCAGGAAAGAAACCTCCCAAGATTGAGCCAAAATGGGAAGGACCTTATTCAATACATAAGGTCTACTCCAATGGAGCTTATTCTTTAATCTCAATGGATGGAGAACTCATCACTACTCCAACCAATGCCAGATTTCTATTGAAATATTTTGTATGAACACAAAATACATTAAGGGTCCATGCATACAACTTTAAACTTTTGGCACTTACGTCCAACATGATGTTAAATTATGACGTCCTAACTACATGACGTTAAACTTTACAAGAGTCCCTTACGTCCAACAAGACGTTAAATTTCATAACCAACATTAATTTTCATAACCAAAGGTCCATGCATATGACCTTAAACTATTGGCATTTCCCTCGTCCAGCAAGACGTTAAACTACATCATCATCTTTAGTCCATGCATATGATCTTAAACTATTCACACTTTCGTCCAACATGACGTTAAACTGTGTCCCTTTTCATCGTCCTATACGACGTTAAACTATACAGTTATGGTCCACGCATATGACCTTAAACTATTCGCACCATCGTCCAAGATGACGCTAAACTGTATCGTCCCTTTTTCGTCCAACATGATGTTAAACTATGAAAAAGTACCTAATATGTCCAACATGACGTTAACTTGTGTCCTATTTTGTCCTTACTGCATGAAATTAAACTGCACAGTCCCCCTTTCATCCAAAATGACGTTAAACTATATTGTCCCCATCGTCTTAGCTACAAGACGCTAAACTGTACAGCACCCTAATACATCCTACATGACGTTAAACTGTATTTTCCCTGCTACATGACATTAAACTGTGCAGCACAAATAGTCTTCACTGCAAGACTTTAAACTGCATAGTCCCTTCATACGTCCTACATGATGTTAAACTGTGTATCGTTAAGGTTATTTCTACCACTTGTTTCTCACACCGAGTATGACTCACGTGATCTTAGAGTAAACTTCAACCATAACACCCTCTCTGGGCCGCTAACCATGTGTAAGTCTCAACACCATTTTTTAGGTTGTTGTCCCCAAGAACAACTTGATCACTAATTAATTCTTTAATTGAACTATGCGGACTTTGATCCTTGCCTTCTAGGCTGGGTACATTGTCAACCTCCTAAGGTTCAAGCCCGAAACCAATTTCTTCACATCGGTTCACCTTCGTCCTTGCTATATGACGTTAAACTGTACTACATTTTTTGTCTTGTATGACAATAAACTACAATATTCTTTGATATCGTCACCTGAGAGGGAATCATTATTTACATTGATCTTCGATCTTGTTATATTTCAAAGACTACGTGCATACATGATAATGCCTGGACCTTTTATCTTGGGTCAAACCATCATTGCACTAAAGTCCCCTTTTCACCCTTCACTTGTACGAACCAAATCTGTACAGAGGTTATTTCTAGAACTATGTGTGCTTGATTCCCATCCTTATGAGATACGTAGGAATGTTTGAGTGTCCCTCAAATCCAGCACCAAGTCTTTGGGCCTAACCCCAAATTACACTTTCAGTCCCCTGGCTGAAAAGTCCCTATGAAAACACACACAGTGTATTCATTATTATGGTCCAAGATCTATGACCCTAAACTAAGATGTCCTATAATCTCATCCCACATGACGTTAAACTATATTTCAAAAACTACATATGTCTTTATTCCTATCCTTATGGGATACGTAGTGAAGTCCAACATTTCAATTCAGGACCCAGCCACAACATGATTATGGTTAGCATTGGTCTGTGTATATCTACATGCATTGAAAAAATGCCCATTTTTATGTGTCATACTCCTAACCTTGAATAATTCTAGATCTCCATAACACTTTTCTTGAATTCTGGTCACAAAATGTCCAATTTCTAAGAATTATTTTGCCTAACTAAGTACACATGGTACAGGAGACACTACAATAGTGTAGTTGCAAGAAAACTGGATAGGGATTTCACTAACTCTCAAGCACTGGACTATTGGGATACCATCTCTAGAATCACTTTACCCAATCTTAATTCTGATCATTACCGTATCCTTGTCAGCCTCAGATCTAATAATATGAAAACCATTCATCCTTTCATATTTAACAATGCTTGGTCTTATGATTTAGATTATTCTAAAATCATAAAAAATTGCTGGGATTCTATGAACCATCACAAAGAGGCTTTTGCCTGCATTACTAAATTAAAGCACCTCAAACAATGTCTCAAGGGATGGTGCAATACAAAATACAAGAAAATGGAAAAAGACATCTCTATCCTTGAAAAATAACTTTCCCAAATTCAACACAAATATACTTTCTCTGATTTTTCTACTAACCCTCAAGCTGAAATCAACACTGATTTAAATTTGAATTCTCTCCTGGTTCTAAAAGAAAACATTAGTAAGAAAATTTTCAAAAAAAATGGCATTCAGAAGGTGAGAGAAACACTAATTTTTATAACTCTCTTTAAAGAATAAGAAAATTTTGTCATCCTCTCTCCTTCCTTAGAGACAATTAAACCCTCCTTGACTCAGAGGAGTCCATTACTATCCATGTTGTCAACTAATTTGATAAAATTTTAAACAGCCCAAATATTAATAAAGAACTTCCTCATGAGATCATTCTGATCTTGGTGAATTAAGAAGATAATCTCTCTCTTTTAAGTATCCCTCATGACCAAGAAGTCAGAGACACTATCTTCAGACATAATCATGATAGTGCCCTGAGACCCGTTGGTTTTAATAATGGTTTTTTCGACATCATTAGGAAGTCATTAACATGGATGTGTGAAAACTTGTGAAATCCTTCTTCTCCAGTGGGGTTCTCCATCATGGGATAAATTCTCAATTCCTTACTTTAATTCCCAAAATTGCCAATGCTTCTGAAATACATCTTTTCCAGCCCATTGCCCTTATTAACTCTCTCTATAAAATCATCACCAAACTTCTTGCTAATAGATTTTCTTCTTTATGTCAAAAAACTATTCCATGGAATCAATTTGGGTTTATAAAGGAGAGAAACATACAATATTGCATTTTTCTTTCCTCGAAATTCACCAACATTATAGAAAAAGCTAACAGAGGAGGTAATGTTGCCATTAAGCTTGATATTAGGAAGGCCTTTGAAACCATTGACTAGAGATTTATCTTTAAGGTTTTGGAAGCCTTTGGTTTCAATGGTATTTTCATTAGTAGAATCAATTCCGTGTTCAATTCAGCCTCTATTTCTATTCTTGTAAATTGATATCCTAAGGGATATTTTAAATGTACCAAGGGTGTCAGGAAAGGTGATACTTTATCTATAATCCTTTTTTCCATAGCTAAAGATTACCTTAACAGGCTTCTCACCAACCTGGTTTCTCAAAACAAACTTAAACCCATTCAGGTGGTGAGAAACTTAAGTGTGCCTACTCATCTCTTTTATGTCGATGACATCATTATTTTCTTATAAGGTGATAAAAGAAATATTCAAAATCTTAAAAATGCCTTGGCTCATTATAAATATCTCTCTGGTAAATCTATAAGCTGGGGAAAATATTTTGTCTTCTTTGGAAAAAACTTTTCTCATAATAGAAAAAATGACATCATCAATTGTCTCAATATCAAGGAAGGATCCTTTCCCTTTAACTACCTTAGTGTTCCTATATTTTGGGGAAGGCCTAAATCCATTTTCTTTTCTGCCATTATTGATCAAGTGGTCAACATTCTTTCCTCCTGGAAGGGTAAATATCTCTCCATAGTGGGAAGGATTTTTTCGGTGAAGTCTACTATTGTGTCAAAATTGGTATACTCACTGATGATTTAAAAATGGATTATTGGTCTTCTTAAAAAAATTATTATTTTCATCAAGAACTTTATTTATACTGGTATCATTCTTGAAAGAAAACTTGTGACCATCCCCTGGGATGCATGTTGAAAACAGTTGGATAATGGTGGTATTGGTATTAAAAACCTTCGACTCTTTAACGATGCCCTACAAGATAGATTCACTTGAAGATTGATTAATAATAACTCGGATTCCATCACTTTTCTTAGAAAAAGATTCACAAAAAAACTTAGGAAAGGAAATTTGAACTATATCCAATCGTCCATATGGACCTCCATTAAACAATGTTTTGCAAACATTATGGTCAACTCTATAAGGATGATTAGTGTTGATTATTCTATGAACTTTTGGTTGGATAATTGGAATGGTGTCCCTCTTATTTCTAAGTTACCTCCTAACTCCATCCCGGTGAACACTAAATGTACTATAAAGGATATCATGAATTTCGGTAGATACAACCTGCCTGATAACATCATGCCTATTATCGACAATTACTCATATGAAAATAATGATTTTATTATATGGGATCCTTCTCAAAATGGGGTTCTTAAATCAATTTTGTTTTACAATCATAAGATCACAAATCCATATCTCAGTTTTTTTGGTTAAAATACTTTAATAAGAACTGAATTAAGCCATCAAGACTTAATCTTTTCTGGCATATTGCCCACAATCATGTTCCCACTGAGGTTTGTCTTTAATATTTTGGAATACAACCTAGTTCTAAGTGACATTTTTTCCACCAGCATAGAGAATATTCTAACCACATATTTTTTGTCTTTTTCTATGTATTCAAAGATTTGGAATTATATTACTAATTTGTTTGGCTGCAGATGGTTACACTCGAACTCTATTAGTGCTCAATTAAAATACTGTGTGGAGTTGGACTCTTCGCAAAAATTCAAAAATCCCTTCTTAGCATCTGTGGCAGAGCTCCTACACGTGATCTGGTATGATAGAAATTCCATTATACACAAAAATTACTCGTTCAATATTAATACAGGTCATACGTGAATTCGAATGGCCATCAAGGATGCCACTTCAATACCGAAATATTATTGTGACAACTCCATTGGTGATTTCGAGATCCTTTGTTGCCTCAGAGTTGTTGGTATCTACAAGAAACCATAGCACACATTTGATGTTTTCTGAAAAAATCTACAGTCGGGATGGATTAAAGTGAATGTTGATGGTGCTTCCAAAGGTAATCCAGGGCCTGCTGGTTGTGGTGCTATCATCAGAGATTCTAATGGGTGATGCCATGGATTCTTTTTTGGTAGTTGCGGTATGACTTCGCTCCTAGAGATCAATTACATTTCCACACACAACTTTCATGAAGTGAACAGGGTTGCTAACTGTCTTTCTAACATGGTTATCAGTCAGGACATTACTTGGAAGGAGGATCTACCTGTTGAGTTCATCCCTTTTTATGAAAGGGATTGTAAAAAAATCCCTTAATTCAGAATCATGTAATCCCCCACTATTTTTTAATAAATTGTACCTTGTTATTTAATTGATAAACCACCTTTAAAAAAATTATTTATAGTCATTTGATTATATTTCTTAATTTCCTTGGTTACAGGGCAGTCATTTTGATTTCATGTTTTACATAAAAATTTCCCAATTTGCCTCGATTTTGCTACTTTGTCTAATGTAATTTACACATTAATATAATTAATTCCATAATCTTAAAATAAATATAATTACTTGTTTGTATATTATTTATAGTTCATAATTTATATCCATGATTATTTTTATACGTGTTAACAAGAAAATTTCTCCATAGGTGGTTCCTCGACCTTTGATGGGACATTTTCGGGAGAGCGGGAAAGAGAAATTTAAAATTTACATATATCCTAAATATGACAATTAAAGTAGGATAAATTCATTAATATAATGATAAATTACTTCATATTTAATCCTATATGTTTTTTTTGTGAAAGGGGTGGTGAAAAAACCCAAAGAATATGAAGAAGAAATAAAAAGAAGAAGAGTTGACTGAAACTTACTTAATATTCAGTGTAACATCTCTTGTACGCCACTAAAAATACTTTTATGTTTGGAGATGTTTTACTTCAGAACGTAGCTAGTAATTATAAAAGGATTTAAGGGGTGTATTTTGGAAGAGTATTGTATTTTTTAAGATAGGTATGAGTTATTTTCCAAGGGGAGGGAGAAGGGTTATTTATACTTGAGGGGAGAGGTATTTTTAAAATAAAATATTGAATAAAATATTATATAAATGTTAAAATATGTAATAGTGAATTTTTTATAATATAATATAATATATTGGGTTTAATACTTTAAATCCATTTTATAATTATAATTTTTTTTTATTAAAATGGAAAGTGAAAAAATACAAATTTTTATTTGAAGGAATCAATTTTGACTTTAGGTTTTGGAAAGCACTTTTTTTACTTTGGAAATTAAGATTATTATATTTTCATTAATAATTTATGAAATAAAATATATCATGGAAAAACCTCAAGTTCTATAAAGGATTATTTTATTATTACATCATGAATGATATAATTTAAGATACACTGGTTATGTGAAAAACTATATTTTTACTATCCACTCAAAAATTGAATTATCTCAAAACATTACCAAAAAAAATACACTTTTAAAATTTATACAAATTTATTTAAAAAATGATATTAATATTATTAAAATAAATTTCTAACATATTCAATTTTAATTTTTAATATAAAAATTATTATTTTTATGAAATACTTTAGAAAAAAGTCTATTAAAAAATGTGCTTATATTTTCGTTGAGTTTCTTAATCATGATATTTATGTTTTCTAAATTATAATATTTTTATTTACATATAATAATCATGATACATACTATTTATATTATATTTTATTTTTGAGGTCAAATTTCCATTCCAATGATCAGGTTACTATTACAATGGTCAAATTTCTATTCTAACAGTCACCTTACCTCCTATAAATACCACTTAATTATTTCACTCAATATTAAACTCAATTACTCTTAGGGTTCTATATTTAAATACTCTAATATTATTATTTATTTACTAATATTTTTTTCCTTTTCTATGGTGTTTTATGTGGGGGAAATGATTCTAGTTGATTGTGGAGATGTAGATTTTCCCATTTTAGCTTTTGTATTTTATATTTTTTGTCCAATTGTAATGGTTAGAATTTTTATTGGTTTAATTGTTGATAAATGTAATTATTAATGAAATATATACTTTTTTTTCTTTATTTTTATAATACAATAAAGTGTATTATAACACATATTTATTTCAAGATAAAAATATCATTTATAAACTCTAGGTTGGTATAGAAGAGCCCAAGGAGGAAGGGAGGGAACCACATGGATATCTACCATTTTACAACTTTAATCCATTTTAGTAAGTGTTTAATGAAGCAGACATGAAAACTATTGTACACATGGGAAATCAACATGGTTTGGATAGATATTATAAAGACACTATAGAGGTTAAAAAGGTAACTAAATCTACCATATTTGACAATGAATAATCATCTCTTCTCTATATATATTCTAATTTGAAAGAAGACACAACATTTTTATTAGATTTTGAAGAAAAATGGAAGATATTGAATACCCTCCTCCAACTCTGAAAACCCATCTCTAAGTGGAAATGAGCAAAGAAGAAGTGTTTAAATACTTGACTATATATAGAGATAAAATTTTATTAAACTTATTTATATCTGATTTTATTGAAAAATTGTTGAGAATTACCCACCAATTATTTGGATATTACGATTTAGGAAAAACATGGATTTATATGGAATATGAAGAAGAAGAAGAAGAAAATTATCTATTGAGGTACCAGTGGCCTTTCTTAGAGAGTTCATCTTCCAAACTACATGATTTGAAGTGTAATTTTTTATATTTATTATTAATGTTTTATTAATATTCATGTTTAATTGTTTTTTGAAATCCCCTAAGGGGATGGACTGATATTAATTTATCAATAGAGTCCTCTAATCCCATTTTTAATGAGTGTACCAATGACCTTTCCTGGATAGATCATGTTCCAAGATTACATTTTTGAAGGGTAATCTTTTTACATTGATTCATATTGTTATATCCATATTTATGTTGATTTTTTTGAAATCCAATAATGGGATGGAATGGTAGTATATTATATATGGAGTCCTATACATATTGTTTGAAGGAGTGTACACTTAAGGGAAAACATTGTGGTGGTTCTATTCACACAAACCACACCCAAATTCTGAATGGGGATAACCCAGTTGAACTGCCAACTGCAAGCAGTCAAAATACAACACCCAATTTTTTTTTTTTTTGGGGGGGGGGGTTCAAACTAAGAATTCCTTTCTATTTTGTTTCATTTATCTTCCTTTAAATAGGGGTTTTATTTTGTGTTTTTCAATTCTTTTAGGACTAAAGTGAAAAAATCTAGAAGATTGACTTAAGGGTTCCACTATTCAAATAAACCTAGGTTATGCATTTACTTCTCTTTTAATTTGTTACCTTTATATATTTAATCTAAATTCAGGATAAAATTTATATAATTTAGATATTATGTATTGGGAGTGGGGTTTCCAACATGTTTTTGTAATTTTTATGCATTTCTTTTTGGATTTTCATATTTTTTCTAAAATTTTGAATGTTTTATTTTTTATTTTTTTACTTTTTTTTGTATTTTTAGGATATTGATATTAATAAAATAATATTATAAATTCAAAATATCTTGGTATTTCTATCACATTTATTGATTTTAATATTTATGTATTAAAATTATCATTGAATGGATTTTGTCACCTGATTTTCAATTTTTTCTATTATGGATTTTTTTAATGATTTTGAAACTCATAATAACTTTAACTATACAAAAATAATATCTTCCTCAACCTAATAAATTTATAAACCTTTTTTACATCTTATTTTTATTATAAATTTTCTTCAGGTCCTTTAAATATGTTTTTTGATCTAGAAAAATATTTCTCTTCTAATATGATTGAGACATATTTTGGCTATCCATATTTTAACATGATATATTCCCTTTGCATATATATTTATTTATCCTTTTAAATACATGAATTTTATTATAGGTTAATTTCACATAACAATATTATTTTTCCTTAACTACCTTCACTTTTAATATATTTTCATGAATATTTCATTTTTTAGTGTGGGGGAAGGGTCTTCTAGGTTTGTTATTTAAAGAAACAACTAATTATTAGGTGTTTGGGGATTATGTCAACATGTTAGGAACTTGTGAAATTGGTGTGAGTAATTATTTCATTATACATAGTTTTAATCACCCATTCAATTGAAAAAGGAATAATAAACAAAAAAAACAAAAAAATAAGATGATATTGAATTAATCATTGTTATTACTTGCATGAACAATCATTAATTAATTATATTAGATTTTATTATAATCCTCTAAGAAAAAATATAAAAAATAAGAAGAAAAAGGGGGAAAGTAAAAATTAAAAAATAGGAGAGTTATTGAATAGTTTTGACTTCTAATTGTGTGGAGATATGATAACTTTCAAAAGCATATTGAGATCACATATGTTCATGGGAATTAGAAAATATCCATATGAAAAATCATTGTTTTAAGAGAGAAATATTGTTTCAAGGTATTATGTATTACATGAAAATGGGGATTAATATGTGATTGAATAAAATTTTATGAATAATGAATAGTTTTGTAAATTTAATCCATGTAAGAGGCATTATATTTTCATTGGTTTTGAGAATTGAGTGATCTTTCCATTTATGACTTAGTGAATTTGTCTTAACCTTAATATTAGATGATTTCATAAGAGTGTAATCCATAACACTGGGGGATTGATGAGGAAAATAGTTTCATAAATTTTATTCTATAATTTAATTTTTCTAATCCCACCAATTTACCATTTTAAGGGTAATTTTAAGAATTTTAGTTTTTTTGAATAATTTGAGTTTAATTATAAAAAATTCCTAATTATAGTTTTTATATATTTTTAATCATATTCATATTTCTATCATGATGTGTTAAAAACTAAATAAACATTTATAAATATATTTCTTATACTATTATATGAATTATGGGATGTATCCCATTCAACTATACATAAGGTTTTATCAAACAATGGATGGACCAAATTAATCTAAAATGTGGGACCATGAAATCGGTACATAGTTTAAATACAATTTATAAATGAGTACATATCTCACAAAGTACTAGTATAAAGAATATAAAATTTTAAAGTAAGATATATAATGTACCAAGGAATATTTTCATTAACATTTTATACTATGATTAAACCTTTCAAAAGACTACAAGGGCATTTAAAATCTAATCATGGGATTTCAAATAGTTTGTAGGTTAAAAAAGGTTTCTTGTTTAATTTAGTCAAAACATTTGGTATACGTGGACAATGAATATAAAATATTGAGAGTAAACACACAAGATAGAAATTAACAACTTTGTAGCATAACATATTATAGGATTTAGTAATTTAATGGACTAACCACATGTGATATACAAAAGAAAAAAATTTAGAGTGAAAATTAGCCTCCAACTCCATTATAAATTTGTACTCCATTTCATTTTAAGGGAGATGGCCATTTTCAAAATCTATGTAGGTTTTTCTATATGTAACACATTTATACAATATATATATATATATATATTATTTTTATCTATCAGTCATCATTTTTTTTTATTTTATATTACTTAACCATACTTCTCTTATCTCCATGGTTGTTAATTACTAACCCACATTACTATTTGAAGGGGGATGTAGTGATTCCTCGAGTTCATTGTTCATAATGTATCACATTTATTCTATTAATCTTAGTAATAGTTAAATTTATTTCAGTATGTGATTTCCATACTTTCTCTACTATTGAGTTCTTCTTCTAGTTCATCTTGATTTTCTCCATCATTATAATGATTCATATGATGTAGTGAAATTGTGGTGCTAAATTGGGAGAGAATTGTCCTAAAAATAAAGGTATTGGTGCAGGATCATTATAATTTTTATAGTAGGTATTAGTGTGATATGTCTTGATCACTACATTGAGAACCATTATGATATTATAATTTAAATAATAGTGATAACATTTCTATGAACTCTAGAGGATAATAATAAGTTCTTTCTTACTAACTTCATTATTTCTTTCATTGTCTCGTGTATTTTTGTTTTCATTTTCATTTATACACTTAAATATTATATTAATTTTATAAAAACCTTATTATATTTGTTTTTATTAAGTAGTATATTTTTTAGTTTATAAATAGTGAAAATAAGAGAACCATTTTTGTAAGTTCCCTCCATGAGATATTTACACTTGGGTGTGCACTATGAGGCATTTTATAAAAATTAGATAATATTGGGTGAGGACCTATAACAATGTCCATGTATCACTTCTAGGGAAATATTATCTTGAATTATCAGTTGATATTGAAACTAATTTATCACTTGTTGAATATGTGAAAAATTCACAACAAAATATGATAATAACATTGAAGGATAATATTCAAATTCATAAGAAATATAATTATGATACTGCTTGTTATCATCCTAATAAAAGTATTTCATAGAATCAAATAATTTTCTAAAAAAAATATTATCTTGATTCTCTATGAAACATAAAGAGGAAGAAATATGTAAATGAGAAATATGATACAGTACTAAAAAATAAGACATTAAAACTAAAACCACATTGATAATAAATTAATATAATTGATTGTAAGTGTGTATTTAAGCTAAAAAAAATAAATATAAAATTTTATATTATAAAGAAAAGTTAATAGAAAAGGGTATTAAACTATGATATAGACTCAATTATAGAGATATGTTTATTTCGTTATTTAACTATCTTAAAGGTTGTGATCCCAATAAACTAAGAATAAAAAATTTATTTTTACTTAGGTCCCTTGAAGATTAGATTTTTGTGTGA
The DNA here is from genome assembly GCA_963277665.1 of Viscum album. Lineage (NCBI taxonomy): Eukaryota > Viridiplantae > Streptophyta > Magnoliopsida > Santalales > Viscaceae > Viscum > Viscum album. Next base: position 87,820,922 of record OY728135.1, on the reverse strand, counting down.
CAAAAACATGGTAATGAACATTCCGAACATCCAAATTATGTTTTATGATTGATAATGAACTATACGTTCTCATATAGGCACCTAATGATTAGAATTAAAGACATAATTCAAGTCTGTGAGAATTAAGTTTTACCCCAGCCAGGATTGGATCCTCACTATATATATATGACAGAATAGAAACAATTTATATTCTCATTGATGTTAATGGGATACAAATTTCATTTTTTTCAACTCATGATATCGATAATACAGAAGTGAAAAAAAGAGTGCTGAATTTTTTCAATTCTTTTAGTAAACACTCATAAAGGTCACATTTATCAGTGCTAATAAAAAGTGCTGATAAATTTCAATCATTATCAATGATTGTTCTACCATTAATTAAAGTTGACCTTTATCAATGTTATTATTTATTCTAATACGTTATTTATTTTAGAAAAATAATACATTAAAGAGTATATATTTTGGACACACTCTCACACATATACACACAAATATCATTATAGAGACTCTTAGTTTCATAATGAGTGGTGATCCTATATAAATAATAGCATATACACATTATATATATATATATTAATGATTAGATTTATAGTATTAATGTATAATATATATCAATAAATGAAATTATATTTATTTATAAAATAAAATGGAAAACTATTTAAATAAATATTTTATCTCTAAGCATTTGCTTATATGTTTTTATGAACACACACACAAACACATATATTACCTTATATGGTAAATTTACAAAAAGTAAACTCAATATTTAAATTAATTAATAAAATGAACATAGATATAAATCTTCAATATTTTTTTAATTAATAATATTTTCTAAATGATTATTAATAAAATTATATATATGTAATAATTATTTAAGATATAATTATTTTGTATTTTATAATTGTAATTAATATAAATAGATATTAAAATTATAATATATAATGATATTATATATACATAATTAATTATTTTTAATTATTCATCTTTTAAATATATCAATTATGATATTTATAATCATTAATAATTTTTTACAGTTTATTATTAGTAATTTTTTTTAAATTTAAATAATAATTTACATATACATATTTCTGAATAGTATTTCTTAAAAAACATTGATAGTAAATTTAATATTTATATTTAATTAGTAACACACACACACACACACACACACACACATATATATATATTAATATATATATATATGTATTAAAACTTTTAAATATAATTATACAATTTTATAATTATTAATATATTGTAAAAGATATGTATTTATTTATGTACTTTATAAAAAATAAAATATGATTAAAAATGTTTAAATATTATACAAATTTACTAACATACACACACAGATATATATATATATATATATAATAAAATATGCATTAATATAATTAGTAACATAATATTACTCCTTTTTAATTTAAATATAATTATTAATATTTTTAAATATAATTATACATTTATATAATTAATATGATATTATAAAAATTATTTAGTCATTTATATAATTAACAAAAACCCATAAATATAATTAATAATATTAAAATATAATTAATAATTATGAATACTATAAGTATATATATATATATAATATACATTTTTATGATATTAGTGATATATTATAAATATTTTTTTTATTTGAATATAATTATTAATATTATATATATAATTATTCATTTATATAAGAAATAATATATTATAAAAATATTTGTATTTTTATATAATTAAGACTGTTTTATAAATATAATTAATTATAATTAAAAATATAATATTTAATTATTAATTTCTTTATATATAATTAATAATATATTTCTTTTAAATATACTTAATAGTATTTGAATTGTATCAGTATATATAATTTTAATTTAATATATTTAACAAAAGTTTTTAATATATTTCTATATGTAGGAAATGTATATAATGGCCGAATGAGTTCATTGGGTTGATTAGTATGTCATTTCTTTATCATAAGCAAGAGATAGGTCTGAACCCCCTGGTCATCTATGAATCTTTTGTTTTTTGAAAAAAATAGGTTATTGATGATTAAATATACATTTATATATATTGTTATTGAGGATTAAATATATATATTATTATATATAAATATGTAAAGTTATTTAGGATTAATATGTTATATATCATTATTATATATTGAGTATTAAAAAGTTATTGATGATTAAATTTATATATTATTATTATATATATTATTATTTATAAATAAAAAGTTACTAAGGATTAAATATATATATATATATTATATATATATAAGTTATTTAGGGTCTTCTATAAACCTTGTTTTCTTACATATATTTTGGATTTATCAGTCTTAAAACTAGTGTTTATAAAACCTTACCTTTATCAGCGCTGAAAAAGGATATATGAAAATATATTTATGTAAGAAAACACACACAAACTTAGCATACATAATTTATATATATATGTATACAAACATATAATATATTGTTTTATATTTTCACACACACAAAAACACGCATATATTTGTGTGTGTGTTTGTGTGTTTATATGTTCTTATACACATAGACACACATATACTTGCATGTGTGTTTACATGTCTATATTTATAAATATAATTATCTATGTGTAATAATTTATATATATATATTTATATGTGTGTCTACACACACATAATTATATATGTACAAATAAATGTTTAATTTTTTGATATATTTTTGAATATATATAATATAATAATATACATATATAGTAATTTTATTTAATATATATATATTTATAAATCTATTATTAAATGTTGAATTTATATGTATTATTCTATATAATTTTTAATTTTATTAAATATAGACATTAAATTTTTCCCTTTTATACTTAATATATGCATGTTTTATAATTTATAAGTATATTCTTTACATTTATACTTTATACAATAAAATTAATACCCTCTATCTCTATATATGTACATGTGTATATATGTATGTATGTATTTATCTATATAAGTTTTTGTGTTTCATATAGTTTTATATGTGTCTGTGTTGTTAGGTCTCACTGGGGATAACACATATAAAAAAGGTAGTGAAAACAACACCTAAAACATAAAACCGTAGGATATTCCAAATTGGATTGACTAAAAGAATGAATATAAAATAGTATAATTTACACCTCTTGATATCATCCTCAAACTTTCATTTTATGTAGATCATTTAGGAGAAATCAATATGTTCCTCCCTCATAAGGCATCCATGGGTTGTTGGAATCTCCCATTGCTCGGGATGGATACTCCATTATTCAAAGTTTGTTATAACCTTCTAGATAAATGATAGATAGAGGGAGAGAAAAAGAAAGAAATAGATTTGACTGAGGAGATATTGTGCTAGATATTAGCCCATAAATATAAGGATTAATATTATTTATATATCATTCTAAAGACCCGCTATGAAACTCAAATATTTATCTATATTGATGAGATATTAAATAAATACTCAAATGTTACATCTACTTTCAATGTAAAAATCAATCCCTATAATAATAATTTCTTTTTTAAATGATTAATCTTGACATTCAAGTTCCTTGAATAATCATATTATGATGATTATAACCAACATATTACTATTGGAGTGCAATAAGACCGCAAATAAAAGAAGCATTTTATAATAAATGCAATACAATGAACTAAACTATGGAAAAGTTAAACTCACCATTTTTTATTTTACTCTAGGATTTAACACAATGGACTCATAACTATCACATTATTGTGGTGATTTTAGTGCACAATTCCATTAATCTCCTACTTTCACTAAATCATCAATCACAATGCAAACATTCACCTTATGACACATCATATGAAATAACTTGTGAAAAAACTATCCATAACTCCATTTTGAAAAAATATCATACATTTTCAACACATGTTATGTCTTAAGTAACTAAATGTAAAAAACCATCCAGAACATATTCCTAATAGCCTCTAAAATACTTTTGGGGTAGATCCCAATGTTTCCTAAACATGATTCATATTTCCAAACCACAAAGTGTAACTGCATAGGCCTTTATATATTTTAAAACAATTATGAATTCTAGAATCCATAAATTTAATCAAAGAGAAACTTCTAGAAAAGCATCAATTCTACTAATGATACAAAGGGATCTTGTGTGATCTTCATCAAACACATGTATCTGTATACTAGTTCCCACCAGCTGTACCATATAAAAGTATGTATAATCATATAATTCCCTTTTTCAATACATCATGTTTTTACTCATTATAGATTATTTCATTATGGTATAACCTACTCGCACATTCTCAATTTTACATATATAGAAAGAATAGGATATAAATACACCACATGACATTCATCTAAGTAGGTGGGTACATCACATACCACTCATCTATAGAGACAAGAACATCACATATACCTTACCTAGGTATGGACATAAAATTCCTTATTTAGTCTCAATCAAGGGCCCAAATGTCATACTCATCATATGAAAAAACATATCTCATCTTGGTTAATCCTCAACTTATGACATTGTCAACAATATAACTAACCACCCATGATTATCTAAGGATCATGGATTGTATAATAATGGGATGAAAGTATAAATGATTTAGTGATATATATCTTTCAAACCTAAGTTATGGGGATTCAATATGAAACATGCACACCAATGTTTCCAAATACATAGTGTATAACACTCTATATAGTATACTTTGTGGGTCATCTAGTATAATAAATTAATTTTGTGCCTCGTAAACTATTTCATATCTTCATATGAAATGCTACCCATTCTAACCTTAACATTTTGTCACTACCTATAATATTCCATGATAAAAATTAGTTAGTGATAACTCAAAGTAGTACATTGATAGATTAATTTTTATATCTGTTCATGTAATATATGCAACCAATGTGAATGAATTATAAATAGTAGAAATCCATTTCTATAAAATGATATATTTTATATTATTAATCTCCATAATATATACTAAAAGTAAAAATACATAAGTGAATGTCTATTAATATCCGATATGATATACCACTAGAGTGGTCTTATGTTTAATTCACATTTGATGTTTTATAAAACTCACTATATCTATTTGTATTTCCTACCACATATCTATGTACCTATTTTAAAAAAATTATCTAACAAAACACTTTCAAGGATTAACATCTATGAAGAAAGTTAGTTTTAATAATAGTGATATTTAGGGATCACATTACCAATGATTAACACTTTGAACATAGTACTCAAACACTTTTACTTAAAAATATAATATGTTACCATTTTAATAACTTTTATTGTATACTTAGTGCCATTTATATGCTCATTGTCAGTATCATTCTTAGAACTTTTATATTAAAAATTTCCTTTGAAATAATTTAGTAACTAATGTAACTCTTTATATTATTTTATCCTTACCAATACATACTAAAATATATTAGGATATAGAGTAATATTAACTTCATTAAGATAACTTACTAAAACTATTTACATTTATCTATACACATATCTAGTAAACTATTTTTGGATATTAAGGGACATTCAGGCCAAACGTTATTGGTTTATTCTTTTATTTTTCATACTTTTAACATATATAAGCCTAAATAAACTCTCATTAGACTCTTAGAAACAATATTCCCATTATAATATCATGATAAGACTCACAAAAAATTTTGTCTAAGAAACAACATTTATTTCATTTATTTGAAATATTTAATAAATAAACTATTACCAACAATATCTTTTATAGTATTAAATGTTTTTAGATAATTTTTCCAAGAAGGAATACATTATTATTTGAAATATTCCATAATTAATTCTTGGTAACTCTTTCCCTCATATTTCCAAAAATATCTATAATAAAATCCCTTTTCCAAGATAAAATATTTTTATATTTATATTACGTTAAAACATGTTATAAAATCTGATGAATCATAATCCATGTGTAATAATACCATTATATCATTTTGTTTATAACAAATATTTTTAAAAAAAACTAATTCTCTTACCATATGAGAGTAATAAGATGAAAAGTATACATACCATATATAGATACATTTGAGAATGATATATTACTTTAAATTCAACTCTATGATTCAGAATTTCATTACTTCGTCATTTGAATACAACTATAGGATTTATAATTTATTAAACCTTTTTTGAACTCATGTATACATTTAAAACTTTTATCAAATATATTTAGAATCATATACCCTTAAAAATCAGTGAATTGATTCTATAATACTAATAACTAACATGGAATATATATTGAGTTTTTGAAAAATATAATTAGGTATAATATAAAATAAATTCATTTGGAAAAATTTCCCTTCCTATCATCTATTTAAGTTTCAATAGATTTGGATGAATACTCAAAAAAATATTTTTATACTTACTAACATTTGTTTTTTCTTCTGGTTTGATCTATTAACCACTTATACTATTAACACAACATTGTAACCTTGAAATCACTTTACTATTTCATGTATTATAAATTATTAGAGAAAATATGGAAAAAACTTTTTTGGAATCTTTCACATTGTTAGAACATTTCCAATAATAAAATCAAAATAAATTATCTACCCAAATTTAGACTTAAGAAAACCACTAGTATCTCTAAGAAATATATATAGTCAATTATTTTGAGTACATGACTGGACAGTAATGTTCCTTGGGTAATTTCACATCAAACTCTTTTAAAACCTTACTTTAATTCATATATTATTCTCATATGAATACTTTTTAACTTTTTGAACAAATTCAATATTTTCAAAGAGTTACTCTAACACAAAATTTATTCTTCTTTATCAAGAATTAATCTTATTTTTCTATACTAATATAATAAATTTATTAACGTGAGCTTTTATTTCTCAAAGGTAGATCATAGGGTCATTTTTGACGATAATGATTTTATTTATCTAAAATATAAACTTTTATTTGATGAGTATCATGTTTTACATTCATTTTTAAGGGATTTTTATTCAAGATAATCCCACTAAAATGGTTATCCTTTTTTAATACAATCACATCAATTATTGAGAAAATATACATATTAAACTAAGAAATGAGTTTTTTTATCATTCATATAAGAAATAATTTACTTAGTAAATCTATAGTTTCAATCAAATCATATATCAATCTTTGATAGTTTAGTAGATTCAGTTTTCCTAATCCATCATACGGATAAACACAAAATAAGTACCCTAATATCCTTTTAAACCATCATGAACTACAACCAATATAAAACATTTATGGGATTGTAGTAAATACAAGAGTCACCCCTAAATCCCATATCTAATTATTCATGGGGTGGTGACTATAAAAAATGGTATAAGTCACACAAATGGATTAAATTATCCTCATAAATCTAATAAATATATAAGAAAACCTAAAAAAACTCCATGATATATTATAAAAAAACAAAATATCAAAAAAAATCCATGAAATTGCATATAGATACAAATCTCCATAAAAAAATACAAAAATAAATATTAAGACAGCCACTGCAATATAAATCCCAAGATCCAATATACTAATGACTAGGTTGGTCTCTAAAACCCTCATAAAAACCAAAAAAATTGTTTTTATATATATATGGCGCGAGCATACACATATACTTAGTAAGATTATCAACAAGACCTATCATGAAAATATGGAAGTGGAATACTAATTCTTTAGTGAAAAAACAATAAAACCAATGAAAACTACTACAAGTCAACTAACCCCAACCTCACCAAAGTATCACTCACAAAGTGTCTCATTTAATATAATAACATAATATCAAAATAATGTATTCAAAGGAACCCCATAACCACTTCCCCATTGGTTTATCAATCTCACACCCTAAGGGAAAACATCATATACATCCATCCCTTATATATCCTTCAATAAATAACAAGTTTATATATCATGTCATAACTGATGTGGGTTGGATCACAACCTTACCTATCCCAACCTACTATAGGGTTCAACATACGGTGTTGTAATTATTCCAAACACTCCTGTCACAACCAATTTTAGTTAGACTACAACCCAACCCATATTATCCTCCAACAAGTTCCAACATATTATGTTATAATTGGTTCATAGTGATAATTCTATATACATACCCATATCATCCAAAGCAGTGTATCATAAACATGGAGGACATCAACCTTGTGACCTCCTCCTTCAATATATGTCCCTCACCAAATAAAAATACCCCAATTGCATCCATTACTATTCCTATAAGGGGGAGTATGAAATAAGGAGTAATCAATCATTTTTTACCTCACCAACCTTGATGTTTAGTGAAGATACCCAGAAACAAAAATGTTTGGGAATCAGTAAGAAAATTCAACTTTGGTGTGGTGAATATGAAATTACAAGAATGTATAAGGCATGATATAACTCTAGAAAAATCCCAATATTTGGGTTCATACTAAATAAAAATACCAAATCCCTTAACAACCATCACAACACTTCCGCTTTATTACATTAAAAACCACCATGACTGCAATGAAAAGTATCAACAAATTGCATCATAACATAACCATGAAACATCATTTACATTCCCCATTGACCATATCATTTATTAATTTCCATATTTATAATTTACCAAACATATTATATTTCATTATTCCTTTTATTGACTATATTTAGTTCCATTCAATTCAATAAATCATTTTTCCCAATCATCACAGCCCTTACCATTTGTTAATAACAACCATTCCTAACATTAGTGATTTATTTCATCATTTATAGGTGATAACAGTCATTACACATTAATTTACTTCATATAGTCATCACTAAAATAGTTATTAATAATAAATTCATTTGATTTAAAGCATTCCCCTTTTGTATTCTAGACATTAATAGTTCATGAAGAATACAAAACTTATTAAATTACAACCCATACTCATATTAATCATTATCAATAGTATCCATCCCAACATGCATCCATAAAATAATCCCAAAAAAACCATTGCACATTCCAATCCATCAACCATAGTACCCCTTTTCATCCTCCAATGTTATTCAAATGAATCTAACCACCACATCATTCTTCAATTAGAAATAAGTTTTAACCACTAATTGTTATTACCAAAAATTATAAATACCCACCTAACCAATTTATTACCCGATTTATGCGATTAGATGGTTATGAACATGAAAGGTATACCAAAAATAGTTTCTAATACATTAAAATTTCACACTTCCATAAACCATATAATCAAAAAAAGTAATAGAAATATCAATCCATTCAAAAAAAACACACCAAGAAACCCTTATTCTATAATTCCTTCATAATCATTATGTGCGGATATCAAAACATATCTATCATTATTATAGATTCTCATGAAACCATTTGTTTACTACCCTCAACTGAATATCCTTTTATGGGTTGTGATTCCAATACATAATCATAGTAAGGTAAAGAATTCAAAGAAATCATAAAAAATACAATAATAATAATATTCAAATACCAACCACATAAAAAATATAATAAATAATTTAAAAATTTTAGAATAACTATTTTTTCTAATTTCCTTAGTTAAATTCTTTATATTTATTAATATAATCCATACTCACCATCCAATGAAGTAAGAGAGTGTTAAATATATATATTAACAGAAATAGAGAAGGGATCCTTGAAAAAACTACCTCAATTAGAAATCTACTTTCAAAAAATTGATATGTTTATCCAAACCATGCATTACCTTAACTAGTCCTGAAATTGGATGAAGGGAGTCATTCATACCCATAGGCTAGCAACAAGTTCCTGGGAATCAAGAACTACCTTTGGGGATGATTTTTCCACAAAAAATTGGAAACATGGTGATAAATAAATTTAATATTTTAGAATTCTAAAAAAAAAAGAAAAATGGATAGGTATAGTTAAAAGGAAAAACAAGTTCCATGATAAATCAAAATAATAAATGTACTAAAAAAATACAAAAACGCGAACTCCATCTGACATAATATAATTTACATACTCTCACACCCTACAAATGAACAAACCTTCTACCACCTTAAACCACCTTTACATTACCTGTATTAGATAAATAAATCTATATACACCCAAGGTGTGTGTAGGGTGTGAGAAAAAGAGACTAGCAGGATCCCATAAAGTGTTTCAAGATCATACTTTATATAAAATAAACTAATTATTATCATATAATTTTAAACAAGGAATGAGATACTAAGGAATAGATAAAATAATCCTTTCTTATTTAACAAAGTATTATGATAAATAGGTATCCAAATAATTTCATTAAACACACCAAAAAATATTTCAAAGAGAAACAATTATGATAAAAATTATATATATAGAAACAATTCAATATTAATGAGGATTCTCATTCCAATATCCTAATCAGTAGGCCAGAAGTTGTGCACATTACCCTAGTATAACATGTCTATGGGGTAGGACAATTCTCTAAAGAGAATCACCCTTGTAGAACTTTGGAAACAAGGTGCACACATTAACCTATAAGAAAAGGTCTAGGGGAACAAGTTCATCCTGAAGGATGGTTCCCAAACTCATCATTGATCACATTCATGTTTACTGCAACAATATCACATAAGTGTATTTCATTGTTGAAACCACGAAAATCATGTATTCCAACCATTTCCATTAAAATATCATGGGTTGATTGAATTTTCAAAACCCATATTCAAAATTACACTATATCATAAATAACATTTTTATGTCTTAATCAGCATTAAAATACCATTTAAGAGAGTGATCAAGAAAGGCTCATAGAAGAAATCCGAATCAGGAAACAACATACCTTGAAACACATGGAATGCCAATATCCATGGGTATAAAATAATCCTAGATGATCCTAGGGACTTAATAATTGATAAGGAACCATAGATCAAGAATTTCCAACCATAATTATCCAAATATACATGATATGAAATGAATAAGACTAAAGATAAAACTCAATACCCCAATTATCTATCAAAAATAAGAGGATAAAGCATCTGATCAATGTACTCTTAGTCCAAAATGAATCTAAAATAAATTTATTTAGAAACCTATATCAACAATTCCATTAATTAGAAAATCAAATCCATTAAGAGAAAACAAGTAATTGGAAGAATAGGAAGATCTAATACTGAAATAAAGATCAATTTACCAAGATAGGAACATAGGTTCAATTAGGGAATTAATTCACCCCATAAATGAGTTTCATTGGGAAAATAATACCTCAAGTGATACTACAAGTCAAATAAGAAAAATTTTGTTTAAAATAGTTTAATTTATAATTTAAATGGGTTTTTTAGGTGGAATAAAGACAATACTTTTCCAGAAATTTCCAACCTAGAACGACACCACTGAATTGTATACCGACCATCCAGTGGTGTTGATAAGAATTATGGAACAAATGGACACCCTAATAGATGGAAAATAGAATTACTATATGAATTATTATTACCATCCATCCACCGTCTGACCATTGGATCTCACCATCCAGTCATTAGACTAATTGTCACTCATCTAGAAATAGGTTTAAGTCCACACAAGCACCATCCACCCATAAAACCTCTCAAACAATCAAATATCAGTACAATACCTCACCCATAACACTTATTTCCTTCTAAAACTAACTAAAACAAGAGTAAAAATCTAATATATACACAAAAAGAAAAGATAAATGAGAATGTAAAATGTGTAGTACTTGAATACAACATGGGGTTGATATACTCACCAATCACTGTATGACTAAAAAAAAGAATAATAAGTTGATAATAAGGCCCAAACCATGAAAATGGAAACACAATAACCAAGAACACAAAAATAAATAATCAAAATAATAACCATGAAATCACAAAACCAAACTATCACTACTAAAATGGATTCCCAAATGAAGTGAGGGAAGAAAATAAGAAAGATATGGGAAAAACTCACATTGGATCACCAAAAATTGATCTCCTAAATCCAATAATCAAATCATGAAATGAGGCACTGATAGATTTATTAAAAATTATTTGGATTTCACTCATGGTAATAGGAAATACGGGTGGAAGAATGTAATCTAGAGGAACCTATAAATTTATATACAACATATAAAAACATATGACCATCGTTCATGGGTATCATCCATGGTGCAAGGGATTTTAACTGAACCCACCTCAAAAATATAATTAATAACCCCATATTATTTCATGGTTAACTAGCATATTTGATAACATTAGGTAATGAAACAACTATAAAATTTATCTTTATAGTAAAATATTTAAAATCATGAACACAACCTTAGTGAAACAAGATCACCACATCATTATGACTCAAAAAATAGTAGCATGAAAAAATTATCTACTCCAAGATCCATGCTATAGTAGTGATGGACACACCACAAACCATTCCCTTCACTTCCTAAAGGTAAAACTTAATCCAAGACCGCAATACAATATGAATTCTATACTATAATGTTCCTGAAAATTGAAGATCCAAGGAACTCAACCTCTAGTCCTCCACGAAGAAACATAAACCACTACAACATAGAACTTATCCTTATAAGAAATCACAGTTTAAGTTTCACCATGTTCCTCTATCATTCTCTTAAGACCTCAAATATCCATAACATGTAATTCAAATAGAAGGAACGTTCTGGGCCATTACAAATAGTTTTTACCATGTAAAATGGTCAAAAAATGAACCAAACTCTTATGTTCACCAAATTAATTCCATTCATTATGTAATACATATGCACCTAAGTTTATCATGAAACAATTTTGTTAAAGTATTTATTTCCTAATAAGTCTTTTTTGTAGGAATGTTACACTTAGTGTTTTTATTGGGATTTAATCTCCATGTTTTCTCTTTAAATTCATGTATTATTATAATTATTTAGTTTATAATCATTAATACTTCAAAAAAAATCTGTATTTTCAAACCATATTGATGTGAACCATTTTATAAAAACCATAAATTGTGTTAATAACCAAGACATTAAGATAAATATATTCAACCATATCCAAATAAATCTCACTCATAAGGTATATGAAACCCTTGTAAAATCATAGGATCATATGAAATTAAAAATCCCTATAAGAGTAAGTATGGACTAATAGGTAGCCAACCCCCACTTTTCTAGTTAATCCATAATCATCTAGGCCAGTGATAAGTTCAACCTTAATTCACTCTACCCACGATAATTTACTCAAGAGAGATTTCAATTAAACCACTTTTATAAAATCTAATATGTATAAACAATAATAAAATATTAAATTTAAGATCATAACTTAATACAATCCAATGTCAAGTAAGAATAAAAACTTAATAAAAATATAATAGGTAACATGAAATTCTATAAATGCATGTAAGGTAATTTAAAGAAGTAGTTTAAACACTTCTAAACTAAATCGTACATAATTATTCATAATATAACATCTATATTAATGAATAATGATGGTAATAAATTAAATAAGTGAACAATTCATAAATTTTGGCATGAGGTAAACATTTATAAAAATTTCATAAGTAAATTATAAAAACATTATAATTTGGGAATGATTTAGAAGCATGATATATAATATAAATTCTAAAATTTTTATATTTATTTTAATATAAACCCTTTTTATATTATAATTAATTTTTTTTAAATATGAACACCTTAATATTTAAAATTATTTTATATTTGATGAAAATTTTTATTATCAAATAATAAACATTTCATATATTATTTAAACAATGTATGTTAATTAATTCTAACATACTTGATTTTATTTAAACAATTGACCATATCATCATCCAAAACACCATTTAGAATAAATTAAATATTTTTTATATAAATAATGATTCAATATAAGAATTTTATATTTTAATTTATGAATAATCCATAGATAAATGTAAATTTTATTTCTACATCACCTTATGTTATTTTATAAACACTTTAAAATTTATTTACCATATAAATAGTATTTAAACATGATCAAATCTTTGAATTTTTTTGTTTAGTTGAAATAATCCACTCATATTTGGTATTATACCTTTTGGTTCACGCATATAATGGTTTTTGAGATTTTTGAAAAAAATAAAATTTCATTTATATTCTTTAAAAAATATCTTACTATAAGGCATATGGTATTACCTATTGTGAAAACTATTTCTGGGGGAAGAACACATACATTTTTGTGACCATTTTGTAAAATCATTTATTCCTTACAAGTGAAATCATTTCACCTTATCATGTGTGTTTTACTCAAGATATTTTTGTTGGAGAATAAATTTTGACCAAGGTATTTTAATTAGGTAATCAATTTCATGAAATGGATTATGTTGTTGTAGTATTTATTGTGGATCTCACCATTCTATAGTACAAGATGGACTATGGAATACAACACCATCCTATAATGATATTTATTTCACAATTTTCTTATGATTCTAGAAACACTTGTTTCTATAGGACTATGTTATGGATTCATATCATTTATGAGACTATGCCCATCCTAACTCTTATTCTACGATCATACAATTTATAAATTTGAAACAAATGTTTTTCCTTTAGCTATGTAATTGTGCCATGAAAAATCATTTTCTTATTTCTTTTTCCTATGATATTTCAACCCAGTAATAATAGAGGAGGCTCTAATACCACTATAATATATCAATGGGGATAAAACTTATCTAAAATGAAACTTTAAAACTACCTAAACCGTAAACCATAGGATCTTCCATAATAATTAGACCAAATAAAAGGCACAAGATAAAACTACAAACTTTATACCTATTAATTTGATCCCCAAACATGCATTTAATATAGATGAGACTGGATAAATTGATAGGTCCCTCCCTCCTATGATATCCATGGGTTGTGGGAATCTTTTAACACTCAACAAGCATCCAACCTTATCCATAATCTACAAGAAACTTCATGTAAAATGATAAGAGAGAAATATTTCAAGTAAAAACAATGGTTGAGGATTTTTAATGTTAGATATTGAAACACATGTCCAAGGATTCATATTTTTTATATACTCATCCAAATACCCTCTTTGGAACTCAAATTTTTGGCTATACTGATGAGTCATTTCAATAACTATCAAATATTATAGCACCTTATAATTTACATCCCAATTTATAATGGTACAACTATAAATGATGACATAAATGAAATTAAATAAATAGAAATGGAAGTTGAATATAACCATTATGATTGTAAAAATCTATTTGAGTAGTAAAATAACTCTATGAATATAGACCGTTCTGTCTACTATATTAACTCTTTGATATTAGTAGATGTATTGAAACTAAATAATTTTAATGATAGAAATAGATATAGTGGAACCAACTTTATATATTTAGTTTCTCTCTTAAAATATAGGTTATTGGAATATAATGATCTTCCTCATATAACATATGAAACTAAATGAATTTTATTTTTGATGGGTATGACATATAAATGAATACATTTTCACCACCGTAACTAAAGAACCCGACTTATGGTCCATACGACCTTAGTTAAACATCCCCATACAATAGAGGATGTTGATTAACTTCAATAGTATAATATTAACATGGGATTAGTTTCATCTTTGTTTTGTCACATACAATAATATATGAATAAATAAATTAAAATACTACATCAGAATACCTGTAAGGAATAATAGCTAAGTGAAAGAAACTAATAATAAATAAATATCAGCATGTTATATCAAATTAACCCCATGATGAATAGGAATAAAAACAAAACAAGGATCACCCACTATGATAGTCAAATAAAAAATAATCATGGAATTTATGAAGACATAAACATATAAGAAATTAGTCCCAAAGTGGTCCATACTTCCAAAAACCCTATAGATATTCCATTTATAAACCTTATACAACTTATCACCTAAATGTGAAACATAAAGGATCTGTATTCATACTTGGGTTCTTGTACTGGGTGTGAGAGATACATCTTAGTATGGAACCACCAACATGGTTCCTATATTTTTAATGATATAAAGTGTAATTATAAATAGGAAACATAAAAATAAGTATATAGGTATATGCATCCAGTAATCATGTGCTAGCCTAGCCCCCATGACACTTAGCATCACCTGTTTTACCCAATAAAGGTAGAAGAAAGTTTCATGTACTACAGATACAGAACCATAACCTATCACTCATGAAAAATATGTACAATTTTGTCTCAATAAAATCCTTATCATTCAGGGTAGGTCCACATGGATATTTCTCAACCACTATCCTATTACCAAGGATAGGGTCCCATGTATGAGTCTTGATCACCAACCTCTCACTTAGGTTAGGGTCCTACATGTGAGTCAAATCCAATTCCCTCTCACTAATGGTAGAGTCCCATATTTGATCCTTGACAATTTCCCTCTCACATTGGGAAGGGTCTCATATCTGAGTCTTGAACACTACCCTCTCAC
Source organism: Viscum album (assembly GCA_963277665.1). Lineage (NCBI taxonomy): Eukaryota > Viridiplantae > Streptophyta > Magnoliopsida > Santalales > Viscaceae > Viscum > Viscum album. Next base: position 87,804,575 of record OY728135.1, on the reverse strand, counting down.
TCAAGGTAGGTTCCCATATCTGAGCCTTGTATTAGCACACTATAAATTAGGTTGTGGTGTCATAACAGTCTTCATCATCATTTTCATAAAAATAGTCAATATAAGACAACATGCATAGTAGATAAGATAATCTTATATCACAACAAGAAACCATTTTATCCCTAATGCTCCACTATATGAAAACCCAAAAAAACTCATATATCTCACCATAACTAATCACAATAACATTGTTGGCACCAAAATGTTGGAAGAAAAGAGAGTAGAAAAAGAGGCATCGCGACCTGCCTTACAAAGCCACAGCACAGAGTCCCCCCAAGAAACGCGACCGCCACGAAGCAAAGGAGGCGGTATGCTCCACGAACGCCCCTGACGTTCGCGAGCCCACCACGAAGAAAAAGAGGTGGTACGCTCTGTGAACGCCCCTGACGATTGTGATCCCACCGCGAAGCAAAGGAGGCGGTACGCTCCGACAATGCCCTTGATGTTTGTGACCCACTGCGAAGCAACCGAACCCCTCTTCGCGCCGTGTCAACTATGCTCTGTGGCACCTCTTGTCTATAAATACCAGACTCCCCCTGAGCCCAAAGGACAAACAATCCGACCTTTCACCTTCCTATCTACCAAATCGCGAAGCACCCTTTGCTCTGCGAATCATGAGCTACGCAAGGTATTTTTGCTTCGTGAGGTGCCTCTGCATTGTCTCGTTTTGATCCCCTCTTCTGAGAGGGATTCCTTTTGCGAAGATTAAGGGCATTCACGAAGGAAGGGATCTCCAAGGGGGCCCGGGTTGTCACGGAGTTTTTATGCTTCATGAAACACCCCTCACGTACACATGATCCACATTCCAAGGCAGGGTCACTATACCTAGTGAAGCATATTGCTTCACGACACTTTGCTTTGCGAGGCGCCCGTGCTCCACGAGGCAGTGTTCCACGAATGCCTTTACACTTTTTGAAGCACCTCCCATTTGCACCTCTGCCCCATGCTAAGGCAGAGGCACCCCACTTCGGGAAGCACACCCAATCGCAAGTTCCCTCCACCATGCAGAGCGAACGAACTCCACAAGGCCCCCACCTATGGACCCCTCTTCTTGGAAATTCCTTTTCCTGTGCGACCCTCCAGGTTTCCATGATGTGATTTCAAAGTCCCCTAGATGATACAGCTCGTGGTGTTGCTTCGCATAATGCATCTTCACATAGGCACGCTAATTGCTATTGCTTCTTCTCATAGCCAAACTAATGTGGACCCCTCGATGGTTCGCACTATGACCCCCCTTCAGTATGGAATTTTCGGTACCTTCCCTCCCACAAGGAGCAGAGGGTATCAGTTATGTAAGTCCTAGGGGTGCGGAGTAAACCCACCTCGTCCGAGCTGCAGGACGTTAAACTTCCAAGCACCCTCGTCCTCAACACACGACGTTAAACTGTGACTTCGCCCTGTGCCTCTCACACAGGGTGACCCCAACTTAGACATTATCCACAACCCATTGGTCTCCACAAGGGATGATATCCTCCTTCTGGGAGTGGAGTTTGTCCGCAGGGGAAGGGAAGCCACCTTGGTGTAAGCCACTATCCATTCTTGCAGGAGGCAGAGCCCCCTGCTCCCTCCTTTCATCTTTGTTCCCCAAGGACTGTAGAGTACATGATAAGGAACATGCCCCTCTCCTCTCTTTCTAGGTTCCAAATACAACTCCCTATGCGCTTTGCTGCCCTCAGGCCTCCATCCTGAAGTAAGTCCCAGCACCATGGGCCGCCCAACACATAATCCCCTCTTCACTTCACACCGACACAACCTTCACGATGTGATCTCTAGGTCCCTACAACCTCTTGTTTCTCACACTAAGCATGACTCCCGTGGGCTAAGAGTAAGCATCAACCATGACAAACCTTGGGCCACCTCAGGGCGTAATACCCAAATTCCCCCGTCTCGCATGACGTTAAACTACATTCCAATCAAGCGGTAAGCCATTGTGACAAACCCTAACTATGAGGACTTTGATCTGTGATAAGGCATTGTACGTAGGAAGCCTCAATGAGGTTTAATCCCAACACCCATCATACCCCCGGTCCATATTCACGTCGGTTCACCAGCGCCCACCCAAACTATGAGTACTTTGATCAATGCCAAGGCAGGGTACGTAGGAAGCCTCCATGAGGTTCAAGACCATCATCCACATGGAACAAGGTCCTTATTAATTTCATTTATTCAACACGCCCTTGTACCGCATGACGTTAAACTGCATCCCAATCTAGCGGTATGCCGCTGTGATCCCACCACCCGGTCGTTTCGACTATTATTTACGTCGGTTCACCCACACCTTGGGCAGCCTAGAGTGTAATCCCCACACCATTTTGAACTACATGGTCTTTGATCCATGTCAAGACATGGTATGTAGGAAGCCTCCATGAGGTTCAAGCCCACCATCCACTTGGACCAAGGTCCTCATTCATGTCGGTTATCTGACACGATCCACCCGAACTACGGGGACTCTAATCCATGTGAAGGCATGGAACGTAGGAAGCCTCCCTAAGGTTCAAGACCACTAACCATTGGTCCCGACCGCCTCAGCTTTGGTGTTCCAATCCCCCTTCCTAAACTACGGGGACTTTGATCCATGTCAAGGCATGGTATGTAGGAAGCCTCCCCGAGGTTCAAGCCCACCATCCATTTGGACCAAGTACCTTCTTCACGTCGGTTCACCAACACCCATTTTGAACTACATGGACTTTGATCCATTTCAAGGCATGGTATGTAGGAAGCCTCCCTGAGATTCAAGTCCACCACCCATTGGTCACTCCGACCCCCTTCACGTCGGTTCTCACCAAAATAATTATGTAGACTTTGATTCCCTGCCATGGGGATATGTAGGAGGTCTCTTCGAGGCTCAAGCCCATCACTACCGTCATCTCCAGGACGGTCCCATCTCATTCATCCTCCACTCCATTCAACTTTTCATCACCCATACTGATTCTTACCTGGGTCGCCACATATCGGTGGGATCATGCCACCCCATTCCCGTACACAGCGTTCGGGAAGCTTCCCATGTGCTGATCCCAGTATCGGTGTTCCCTTAATGGGGTTCTTCAATCTGATCCACTCTAGCTATTGTTCTGATCAGCCCGATACATCTCTGTTGGATGTTAAACTTGAGGCATACCCTGTGTTAAACATGGGAAGTTCAGGAAAACCTCAGATACATGCCTAGGGTATATGATTCTTCGTGCTCAATGTGGGATGCCTCGGGCTTCCATGCCCTTGAGAATCCCTATAATAAGGGAAAAAAGACAGACACGTCAATTCCCCAGCGTCCATACACGCTGGTGATGCCTCAATGTGACTACTCCCCCAAATGAAGGTTGCTACCCTGACCGGACCCCATGGATTATCCTGATAGAAGTAGTGTAATTAACCGGCATCCATGGAAACATGGCACTGGGAAGAGTTTCATGAACAACGTATTAAAAATATAAGGGAGACCTGGACTAGGTGACGAGTCCCGAGGAGGAATCCACAAAAGAAAGAACCTACATCCCATCATCCTGTTTTGATCAAGGAGCATACGTCCCTGAATAAGGAGTGAATTCCACCCGCCTTTGGAAAGTGGGAATGCAGGGCAACAGAATTGCACCGACGTCCCTCGAACGTGACGGATGCGCATGCCCCGGGTAAAGCGTCGGAAACAGAAATGTTGAACCCAACATGAATTTCTTCTCCTCAATGTGGAGATTAGTAGTACTCAAGACATTAGTAGAGTGACGTGTCACCAGATCTAGATATCTGGCGCTGGGTCCCGCCAAGAAAATAGCAGGCCTAGCGTGAAACTCACCAAAAGTTGGGGCAGTCAAAACGTTGGGCATCTCGGTCTGCGACGTTGTCATTGTGGATCCCTCTTACCGGTCATGGAGGAAGGAATGGCACTAGGGCAGTGGGTGTTGATTTCTTCTTCTGTCAGTACTAATGAGCTGATCTCCCTACCTCCAGGAACCCAATTACTGCATCTGGAACCCGATCACCTCCTGCCCCCCAATGCAGGGGCAGGGGAAATATCAATTTGGAAACCCCATGCAGTTTTTCCTTTTCAACGATGGCCTCGACTGTCGTGACTACTAGGCGCTCGCGCCCCCTCTCCCCATTGAAGATTATCCAACAAAGGGTAATAAATGACCTTGTACGTAGGTACAAGGAGGAGGGTGTCATCCCTACGAGGGACATGGCCCGCCTGGATTTAGAGGCATCTGCACCTCGCCATCAATGCCACCCTCGAGGGCTGAGTAGGGACCCGCTGCTCCCCACTCCAACCTTCAACCGTTTCGGGAGCCACTCCCCAGAACGCCTCAATGACTCCATGCCCTATGCCGATGAGGTAGGGGATGTCCGGGCCCACCCGAACAGAGTTATATCCCAGGGGTTCCTAGCGAGGGCCCCCACCATGCTTTCCAGCGCCGCCACCCGGTTACTTGAGCTGAAGAACAGGCAGAGTACCTACCTGCACCATTGGCACCGGCCCGGTTGACCTGAAGCCAACGTCAGGCACATGCTGAGGAGGGCGCTCGTCAAGGGGTGTCAACATCAACAGCTACTATGGCCTAAGCCACCACCGACATGCATCATCAACCCCCTGCATACGCCGAGCAGGGGTAGTTGTATGCTCGACTCAGATAAAGGCCCCAACCACCCCACGGGTAGGCTGGGTCGACTCTCCAAGTCGCAGGCACAGGAGGTGGTCACCACGGGCTAACCCACAGCAATGCCACCCACTACGGGGGCCCTCCCCGTGCAATCACCATGGAGGATGCAGACCTTTCCTGTTCCCAGGCCTGGCTCAGAGGTATGACCCATGCCACCTTCGACCTGAATGAGGGCCTTTCCCATAGTAGCAACACCTCATATGGGATCCTCTCCCATGCTCATTACACTGGGTATGGAGCCATCCCTCCTGCTATGGACCGTCGGGGTAGGGATGTTGTACATCCAGTCACTCTACAATGTGAGGACCTTCCTCAAATCCTTGTAGTAGCTGACGGAGGTCCTATTCGTCTTATTAACTAGAGGGGTGGAGATCAACTTCACTTCACCAACACCCAGCATGGAGGTCCTACCCGTGTTTGGTCCGATCAGTATGGGGACCTGCCTTGCACTGACATCACCAAGGGAACCAGACATGGAGGTCCTACCCTTTCTCCCGTCAGTTCCAGTGGGGGTCCTACCCGCACCAGCATCCAGCATGAGGTCCTCCCCATGTCCCCTTTGACATCTACCCCGGTGCTCCTCGCACCCCGGCCCACTCATGCGGAAGTACTCCCCGCCACAACACTAGTATAACCGAAGGAACTTCTCATGCCGGGAATTGTCCCTTCCCCGAAGAGCCACCCCAGGGTAGGAAGGCGGGTCGTTGCTGCCGCAAGAAGAATACCAAAAATCTTCAGACTGTGATCAAACCGGTCTGTTTCTCGGATTCTGAAGTAGAGTACAACTCAACGATGGAACCCTCCCCTCGGTCCTCTGTGTCAAGAACCAGGGCAGGAATAAGGCGTATCAGCCTCATCCTTTTAGACTGTGAAGTCCAATAGATCCCTGCCTCTCTTCATAGGTATATCCAGGAGGAGGAAATTTTGGGATTCCCTTGGGTTCCGACCATGCAGTAACAACCATCATCACTAGAAGAGCCCTTTAACTCGACCAGAGATCATGGAGATCTATTTTTGGGACCAATGACTGTTGAGAAACAGTTTGGCCCATCGCCGGTAACCTCGATCCCTATACCGGAAGTTCTGGCTGTTAGCCCGTCGTATCGTGACATTGTGTTCAAGTCACTATACTCCTCAGAGGATAGCCCGGAATTCGGTGTCCAGTCAGCTCGTTCTCCATATTCTCTGCCGCCCAGTTTACTATCTCAATGGTCTGCTTCAGTACTTCTACCGGTTCATCAGCCACCTCCTGTTGACGAGTGGGGAAATACGAGTCCAGACCCTGAATCTGTGCCCAGGAACTTCTCGAACATTCTTGCGGTGGATCACTTCCCAGAGAAGTTCTAGCCAGCAGCGACTTCAAACTTCTGTGCACCGGAATCCCTCAACCCAGAGGAAGCCGAGTGCTTCCACCAAAACCTATGGGTGACACACTTCCATCTTTGTTATCATCGGGTGGTGTACCCCAGTATCCAAGTGCACTTTGAGGAAATCAGCGAGAAATGTCATCTTGTCGATTTGGCCACACTCCCTGTGGCCCGGTGCCCTAGGTCACCAGGTCTCCAGAGGACCCTCCAAAAAAGATGCATTCAGAGTTTAAGGGTACTCTTCAAAATCATCAGGGAGGCTACCCCCCACGTGCAAGTTTGTGGCTGGGGGAATTACGTTTCCCTCCTCTTCGTCCCTATTCGATGACAGCCCAACTCAATATGCGATATTGAGGACATGCCCCTGGGAAGGGTCACATTCCACATGGCCAATGTCATGGACAAGGAGGACAAGATGGAATTTCTTGATGGAGACTTTCCCCCCCTGAGGGTGCGCCACCATTGTTGGACCCATCAGGGAGGATTACCCATTAGTATAGGAACCTCCTAGGTCTCCCTGTTCCCACCAAGTCATTGGTACTCAGTCGGAATGCCGGTAGGGGTAAAGAGCATGTTGGAGCTGTAAAGCACTCCGACCCATCCTCCTCAGTGCAGAAGATGGAGGAAGACCCCGAGAAGGCCACATTGCGCCAGCAATATGCTAAGAAGAAGAGTCTGGTCGACAAACTCCTGGCCAGATGTGCTATAGAGCGACGACCTGACTATGGTGATCCTGGGTTGGGGTAGCAGGGGCAGGAACAACTTTCCCCCAGTGAGATGCCTCTGGGAAACCCTGATCATACCGATCCTGTGGAGAGGGTTGAAGGCGGAACTCATGGAAAGATGGCGCGATACATCTCACCAAACCCTCCCGAATGGTGCGGGAATCCGAGGAATCTGGCCCCAGTTCCCCCAGCTGCCCCGCAGGCTGCTCCTCCAGTCGCTCCACGAGCCGTTGAACCCATATACCATGTCGAAGAGCTTAGAAACACACTCATGGTTAGGGATCCCCGCCAAGACAGGGACCCTCATCCGGACGATCCAATGGCGGAACTCATCACCCACCTCGAGGCATTTGACATGCGGTAGGTGGCATTCCTACCAGATGGTAATCCATATCCCTTATGGGTGGATGATATGCATGCGCCCCTGGGTTTTGGAAATCCTACTTTCTCTCCCTTTAACGGGACGAGAAACCCGCCGCAGCACCTTGCCCACTTTTCCTCAAGGTGTGGCCCCATGTTGGGGACCTTAATATAGCAGGAAGCCGCCAAGATCCGATGTTTTGTGCAGACATTGGAAGGCCCTACGTTTGTTTGGTACATCCAGCTCCCCATTGGATTGGTGATCGGTTGGGAGGATCTTCGCCAGCAATTCCTATATCAGTTCAGCTCCACCACACGAAATACCAGCATCGCATACCTCTTCAAGTGAAAAAAAGGCCTGATGAGAGAGTCACGGACTTTATCACCCGGTGGAAGGGGCTCACATACTCCCTCGACATGCCACTAACTCAAGAGAAATTACTGACGATGTGTGTAGGGAATGTCAAAATAGAACTGGTTCCTGCCCTGATCACTCAAAACTACCCTAGAGGGTTCCGAGACTTCTCAGATAATGCCCAGCACCATGAGGAAGCTCTACAACAGGCTAGTCAAGCATGTCTGTTGCCCCCTGTGATCCCAGTAAAGAGGGATTCCAGAGCCGAGCCCACCACAGTGGCCCAAATAAAAGCCCCAAGTTTCTAGAATTGATGCCAGTAGCACCGGCTCCACAGCCTCGCAGAGGCCCTCCACTGTTGACGCAGCCTTCTGCCCAGCAGCGACCGCCTTAGAATCGGCAGGTTCCCTGGCGCAACGCACCACCGCTGGCTAGGTAGAATAATCAGGCTCCACCTCCTCGGTAGGATCCTCCGGCCCCTTATCAGGAATAGGCTCCTAGAGCCCCCTAGTTGGAAAAAAGACACCAAACTTACTCGTTCAGTGAGGATCAGGTCCCTGGTTACTTTTGTAGTGCCCTAGAACAGGGGATTGTGCACTTACCTGAGTGCAGAAGGCCGACAGAGGCGAATATCACCGATCACCCCAACTACTGCCCCTATCATCAGATTCTGGGGCACACTTTCAAGCATTGCTATGTATTTAAAGACTGGCTCCAAGACCAGGTTGATAACAACATAGTTAGGCTGGGCCCGACCCCGACATAAGTGGCAGGTGTCTTTGTGAGGTTAGAAAGAGGTAGTGACGATGAAGGTGAGTTGAAGTAGGTTTCCAGCCGTGGGTCCCAGAAGTATGATGACTGGATATCCCGCAAAATAGTTGCCCACTCCCATGGTATTATTTGGGCACACTTGAACTAGCTCGAGCCTTCGAAACCTGCGGCCAGTGCCTCTACATCATCATCTCAGCCGACCTCTTCCCAAAAGAGAAAGCATCGGCGACGCAAGAATAAGCAACACGCTCCAATAATGCCATCGTCATCCCGCACTCTCGGTGACTTCATTCCCCCTGAGATGGGGATCCCTCCCAGAATCCTCCCACTGGTGGATGATTCCTTGACCGATAGTCAGGGGTACACTTCGCTTAATACCGTGGAGTTGGTAAATCCCTATATAAATCTGATGAGGGGGAACGCCAGATAAACCTCCCCAACATCCCCAGCTGACACCAACGTTGGTGGAACCATGGCCACATGGGATATCAAGGCACGTCAACTGGTGCATTCAGCCAGTTCGGGCACACCACTAAGACCAGACAACAGGCCCAATGCAGAGCTGAGTACGTGCAACCCCCTCATCTGGCGTCCTCAAATCTACCTCTGCCGCTGTTCCTGCTACTAGATCAGGCAGAGCTACCTCGTCTTTACTATATCCAGTCTCGCCCTGGTACAGGCTGATCTCAGTTTTCCGGTCCTCATATGGTATCTACTCTTCAAGCCTCAACTAGTGAGCAATGGGACATACCTAGCACTAGCCAGCCGCCGATCCAGCCAGTATGGCCCGTCATGCCTCTAATCGCAGAGCGGCCTCCTGTAAGCAGAAGTTCGCACCTGGCATGGAAGTATGATGTTTTGAAGCACCTTATCGGCATCCCAGCGATGATTTCTATCCACGAGGCTCTTCGCCTATCATCTGACATGCGTGAGGCACTCACCGAGGCTCTAAGGATCCCCCTCCAGTTTGAGACAGAGGTAGCAGTTGCAGAATCCTTCCACACTGAGGAAATTGAAAATGTCGAATGCCAGGAAGTTATCACGTTCTCCGGTGAAGATGAAGAACCTCCCATACAGTGCCACATTCATCCACTATACATCATTGGCCAGTTCAATGGCATGGACATCCGCTGATGTCTTGTGGACATGGGCTCTAGGATTAACCTAATCCCGACTCAGACACTACAGAAGCCGGGTTTGTCTGAGGATGATTTAACTCCCTACAACCTCAGAATCTAGGGATACGACAGGACCAAGTAGACCCCGGTCGATAAGATCCATTTGAATACCCAGTTCATGGGCCTAGTTTCTAGTACATAATTCATGGTTGTCTCCTAGGACACCACATACAATGCATTGATGGGTAGTCCATGGCTCCACATGCATGAAACAGTCCCTTCATCGTATCACCAATGCCGCAAATACTCCCTCAATAGTCGAGTAGGCATGATACAAGGAGATGCGTCTCCTTTTGCCTCTTGTGAATCCTGCTATCTAGATGATGACTATTACAAGAGCAAGGATAAGCAGATTCTGGAAAGTGATATTGAGACTTCCACAGTCACAAGTGATCCCTGGGCAGGCCTGGATGACACCTACATCTTCTCGATCCATCTGATGGATGCCACAACCCCCGACATGGGGAAATGATTTGTCGTTTCGGGTACGATAGGAAGGTATATTCCCAGGTCCAAGCGACGGTGAAAAATCACCTTGTACTCCTACACCAACCAGACTCAGGTGATCCTAGAACCTTTGACCCCTATACAGTATCGGGATGTCAGGCTCATGGCAACAGTAGTACGTCATACGTGTCTATTTCACTGAGCTGGAATTAACCGGCTCAAGCCGACACGCCACTATAGATTTGATTTTATCAAGCGTGGCCCCATGAGATGAAGACCAGATGGGATTGGATCAACTACCTTCATCGCTATGGTCTCAGTGGCGCATGAATCCTTTGATGTGATGACCACAACCGCTCAAGATGGCACCAGCCTCCCATCTTAGTCTGGTGGCTCGGAGACAAATCCACCTATAAAAGATCCCTCCACAAGTGGAGAAGAGGATCTAGAGGATTCTCCCCCCGACTTTCAAGAAGCTGTCTCTACCACAGTCGATGAACTAGTACATGTGAACCTTGGTAGCGAGGCAGATCCGAGACCCACATTGATCAGTGACACCATGTCCCTCGAGGAGAAGCAACGGTACGTGAAATTCATTAAGTAGCATCATGATGTTTTTGCCTAGATTTATAGTGAGATTCTAGGACTAGATCCCCAGGTAGCTGTCCACCACCTTGGACTCCCGAAAAACCATCGTGGGTTCAAGAAGACTCCCAGAAAGTTTCACCCTTCTCATGGTTCCATGGTTGAGGCCGAAGTTAACAAGATCATAAGAGCCAACTTAATCAAAGAAGTCCAGTACCCCAAGTGGTTATCCAACATTGTTCCAGTCAGGAAGAAGAACGGGAAGATCAGAGTCTGTATCAACTTCTGTGATCTCAACTGCCACTGTCCAAAGGATTATTTTCCCCTTCTAGTGAAAAAGTTGTTGATTGATGCTACAGCTGGGTTCCAAGCCCTCTCCTTCATGGATGGGTATTCCGGGTACAACCAGATATGGATGGCCCCTGAAGATGAGGAGTCCACCGCTTTCAGGGGCCCCCAAGGTAATTTCTGTTACCAGGTTATGCCCTTCGGCCTGAAAAATGCAGGTGCCACCTATCAGTGGGCCATGCACTGCATATTCAAGACAATTCTCAAAACATTGGTGGAGTGCTATTTGGATGATCTAGTGGTCAAATCTCGCCAGTGCCAGGACCATCTCAAGGACCTTGAGAAAGTATTCAGCTTCCTTTATTCCCACCACTTGAAGATGAGCCCGTTGATGTGTGCCTTTGGGGTCACCTCTGAGAAGTTTCTCGGCTTCGTTGTTAGATATCGGGGCATCAAAGTCGACCCAGAGAAGATCAAGGCCATCAACTAGATGCCTCCCCCAAGAAATATTCAAGAGCTTCGAGGAATTCAAGGCCACATAGCCTACATACTCTGATTCATTGCGAATCTGGCTGGAAAGTGTAAGCCCTTTTCCCGGTTCATGAAGAAAGGCTCTACCCATGAATGGGATGAATATTGTCAAACCGCATTCGAGGAAGTCAAGTGGTATCTGTTGCAGCCTCCGGTTTTGGTGCCACCCATCGCCGGAAAGCTACTGGTCCTTTATGTGACCACCCTGGAAGGGTATCTCGGCACCCTACTCGCCCAGAAGAACAATGAAGGGACAGAGAATAGCCTCTACTACCTCAGCCGCATACTGCTCGATATGGAGACCAGATAACCCCCCATCGAAAAGAGACTCCTTGCTCTCGTGTTTTCCGTACAGAAATTGCAACATTACCTGCAACACCATGAGGTACTAATGGTCTATCGAGTATACCTGTTGAAGTACATTCTGAACTGCCCCATGTTTACTGGCCAAATAGCATGGTGGGTGGTAATTCTTCAGAAATTTCACATTAGGTTTGTGCCTCAGAAGGCTATCAAGGGGTAGGCATTGGAAGACTTCCTAGATACCCATCCAACCCCCACAGATCAATTCCTAGACCTAGATTTTCCTGATGAGGCAATCCTCTTAGTCTATCATGATGTATTATGTTGGAAAATTCACTTCGATGGTGCCTCCTGGATCCCCACTAGTAGGAGTCTCAACGACCCTAGGCTCAACAGGGTGGGTCTAGGTATCGTCTTCGTCACCCTGGCGCACGTTGTTCTTCCGTACTCATTCCTATTGTCAGAAGGCTACACCAACAATGAGGCAGAGTATCAGGCTCTCATCATTGGCCTCAAGCTGGCCCTTGAGATTGATGTGCCCTATTTTCACATGAAATGGGATTCTGAACTAGTCATCAAGAAAGTCAATGAAAACTATGTTGTCAGAAAGCCAGAGCTCGTGCCATTTTTGGAGTGCACCCTCCATCTAATAGCCCAGTTTCCTTCTCAACCAGAGGTTACCCATGTCCCTCGGTCGCAGAATGGTCGAGCAGACGCTTTGGCCGGTTTTGCTACGTCACTTGCAGAACCCGAGCAGGATGATCTGATTATACATGTGGCACACCGAAGAGTCATTTCCCCCATCACCACCGAGGATGATGATGACCTACGAGTTAGACATATTACCGTCGGATCCTCCACTTCAGGAGCCCCAGGTTCTTCAGATGTAGTGGTTGAGACAACTCTCGACTGGAGAGCACCTTTTTTCGAGTATCTCCAAAATGGTTGCCTCCTGGATGATCGGGTCGAGTGCGAGCGAATCTGACACCGCGCACTGCAGTTTACCCTCTAGAGTGGTCCCAGTATTGAGTAGATCCTTTATAAGTGTGGTTTCAATGGTGTTCTCCTCTGTTGCGTTCAAGGAGTCGATATTTATCAGGTCATGCAAGAGGTTAATTCCAGTTTATTTGGAGCCCACCAGGCTGGGCCGAAGCTGTCTCATCAGATCCGGAGACTGGGGTACTTCTAGCCTTCTATGATCCATGATTGTATTGAGTTCGCTAAGAGATGTCATGTGTACCAAGTTTATGCTAATTTCCTGCATCGACCACCAGAACCTCTCCACTCCACCAAGTACTCTTGGCCCTTCGTGGTGTGGGGGCTCGATGTCGTGGGGTCGTACCCACCAGCGACAGCTCACCAGTGCAGGTTCATCCTGACCGCTATAGATTTCTTCTCCAAATGGGTAGAGTCAGTCTCAACCAAGGAATTCAAGGCTCGATCCATTGTTGATTTTGTGAGCTATAACATCATCTACCAATTTGGATCCCCTCACACCGTTCTCACCGATAACGGCACAAACTTCTGAGCAACTGAGCTGAAGAAATTGTACACCAAGTACTATATCCTTTTGAACCATACCTCTCTCTATCACGCGTAGGAAAATGGATAGATCGAGGCATTCAACAAAACCCTCTCTAAAATTTTGAAAAAAAATGGTTGGTCATAACAAGAATTGTTGTCCGGACAAGATCCCTAACTCCCTCTTGGCTTATCGGATGACTACTCGCAATTCCACCCAGGTGACTCCATATTCCATGGTATATGGGGCTGAGGACGTCCTACCCATCGAGATCCAGCTTCCATCATTACACACTACAGTCTATGACCAGCAGGCACCATATAAGGTGGCTGAAATCTGTCTAGCTGAATTGGAAGCACTCGACGAGAGTAGGCTTCGTGCCTTGCACAATCTAGAAAGGCATCATAATAAGATAGCTAGATCCTTCAACAAGAAGGTTCGCCTCTGCTCTTTTCTGCAAGGCGGCCTGGTGTTGTCCCTTCGAGTGCCAATGATCCCTAGTAGAAAACCACCCAAGTTGGATCCCAAATGGGAAGGACCTTACATCATTCATAAGGTTTACTATAATGTAGCATACTCCTTGGTGACCATGGATGGTGAGCTCATAACTCCTCCCACCAATTCCATGTTCCCCAAGTGATACTTTTCTTGATACCCTTAGTCCTGCATGACCTTAAACTGTATGGTCCTGTATGACCTAAAACTGGACGGTCCCGTACGACCCTAAACTGCACAATGGTCCTGTATGACCTTAAACTGTTCAATCCTTCATGACTTTAAACTGTGCACCGTCCTGCATGACATTAAACTGCATCTTGAGAACAACGTATGGCTTGATTCCCATCCTCATGGGATACGTAGGAACCCTCATACGCTTCGTTTTGAGCCCATCCCCAAACTCTTATCTCTAACTATCCCCCTGGGTATATCTTCCTCGGAGGGTCCTCGCATGATGTGGAGTAGGGTTTTTTATCCCCACTCATACGAGGATTATAATGGTCGAACCATGTTCCCACTCTCATTCTTCTATCCTCCCATGTCTTCACTGCACGATGTTAAACTGCATGGCCTTCAAGAACTATGTATGGCTTGATTCCCATCCTCATGGAATACGTAGGAACACCCAGACATTTTGTCTGTTGGCCCAACCCAAAAGCTAGAATCTTCCCCTCGGGTCAAGAAATATGGACAGGTGCATACTTTTTCCCCAATTCACGTCGATCTAGCCTTGATCTGGCTGTACGTCCCACTCCCTGGAGATGTTCGTCTCTTTCATAGATGGGTACAAACATCGAGTTTATTGGTTTGTTCTGCCCTGTCGTATCTAAGCGAAGAACTCCCCTCAGGCGATGCCAGCTATCGGGCCCCTTGGCCTTTCAGGCCCCTGGCCCAGGTTCTATGATTGGATTGTACGACATAGTGCGGGATTATGTCCTCATTCACTTCGGGATAATCATCATGCTATACATATCCCCAGATGATACCTTCACCCAACCCTCGTCCTCAATGCAAGATATTAAACCGCATGCTGGTCAGGCCTCCCTGACCGAGGCCCAGCCTCAGGCCCCTTGGCCTTTTCGGGCCCTCGTCCCTCATCCTCACTGTAAGATGTTAAACTGCAAGCTGGTCAGGCCTTCCTAACTGAGGCCCAACTATGAGGCCCCTTGGCCTTTTCGGTTCCCCCGACTTAGTTCCTCTCTTAAGGGAGTGTATGGTTTGGTGTGGGATTACGTCCTTATTCACATCAGTTTATTCGTTGTACCATACCCCTCCCTTTTTAGGGGGTATCCTATTCCCCTCGTCGTCCTGCATGATGTTAAACTGCATCTTGATAACTACATGTGGATTTATTCCCATCCTTATGGGATACGTAGTACCACCCGAATGTCTAGACTTCGGACCCATCCCCATCTCTTAGAAATCTCTATTTCACCTTGGACCCTTGGCCTACCCTTCCCGGAAGAGGGGAGTATATGGCCTGGAATGGGATTATGTCCTCATTCACGTCGGGCTTGTAATGACCATTCCATGTACCTCTCCCTCCTGAGCATCCCCGTCGACCCTTTTCGGTGGTTCATCAATGTTCCTAAGGGTACTCTGGTTTAGTACCTAGAATGTTGGGTTCTACTCAAACATGTTTTCACCCTCTTTTCAGGCTTCGTGTTCCCCTTCATCATGGCTTTAATCACCTTTCACACCTGAAGGGACACCCAAAAAAACATGGATACCACGCCTAAGGGCTCTCCATCCGTTACGGGCCAACACCCCCAAGGGTTTCAAACAAAAAATTGATACAAATCCCACGTTGCGAATATGGTCAGTGGTAGATGCTCATTTGTTGTTCCCACTACAGGCTAACGCAATATAGATACTGTTTTTCCACCACGGTTAATAGTTATCCTCCATCTCCATGCCAACCCCATTAATCCCAAAGTGTCGGTTACATGATTTACATCCTTCCCCATCTTCTCATGTTCAAGTAGATCTTCGACACTCTTGACACTATTCCTTAGTGCGCATCTGCAAGTCAGGGGAACAAAGATGTGGTAATGGCATCCTTTGAGGCTCTGCACCAATTTCACTTTGATGGACATTCTAGGTATTGCAATAAAGATCTTCCTCTCTTATTTCCCACACTGAATTTGACTCACGTGGGATTAGGGATCTGGTCGAGGTCTACGCTTACTTAGAAAGCTGTCATTCCTCCATGGTCTGAACTCTAAGACCATAAACTAAGATCTCATGAGAACTACGTATGGATTGATTCCCATCCTTTTGGGATACGTAGGAATGCCCAGACCCCTTATCTATGGGTCCAGCTTGAGTTCAGATAATTTTTCTTTTTTGTCCCGCCTTCAAGACTTTGACTATGGTACCGCGTGGTGTGGTGTGGGATTATGTCCTCATTCATGTCAGGTTTGCAATAGTCGCACCATGTGCACCCCGTTCTAAGAATTAGCCCTCATGTTTCCTGTCCCGTAAGACATTAAAAGGAACACTCTATAACTATGTATGGCTTGATTCCCATCCTTATGGGATACGTAGGACCACCCAGACGTCTCGTTTTCAGGTCCAGCTCAGCTGGGAGCTAGCTTCTCTGTCCCCTTTCACTTTCACCCCTATTGGGGCCCCTTGGCCCGAGATTCCTCTCTTAGAATTGTGTATGGTGTGATGCGGGATCATTTACCTATTCACATCAGTTATGTTTCATGGCACCGTATGCATTCCCCACCTAGCATCGTCTTTACTATGTCTGCGTTGCATGCTGTTAAAATTCATGATTGATGCTATCACATGACCCTAAACTGTGACATTATCGTCCTAGTCGCATGATGAAAAATGGCACTGCATTGTGATGACCTCATCATAGAGGACGTCACATTGGGTATTGGTCATATTCCATGCCATTTGTCAATTCCTACTACGGATTGATTGTTGTGGCGACTCCAGGGATTGCTACCCTAGGCCTGTCACTTCACAAAAAAAAACCCGCTCACCTTAAAGGACAAACATGATTTATCAAATACCGCTTCTCCTAGTGCGAGGACTAGATCCTCACACCCCTTTCATCCTTTGCACTAGTACCTTACCGTGTCGTGAAACCTTTCAAGAACTACGTATGTCTTGATTCTTATCCTCATGAGATACGTAGGAGCGCCCAAGCACTTCCTCGTGGGCCCATCCTAACTTTTGTGTTCGGTCCCTCGACTCGAGAACTTCCCCATAGAACACATGGTAGGTAGGGCTTATGTCCTCATTCACATAGGGTTTGGTAACCACCTTTCCGTGTGTTTCCTACTCTCCTTACCCATTAATGGTCCGAGTTCTAAGACCTTAAACTAAGACCCTTTAAAGAACTACGTGCTGCTTGATCCCCATCCTCATGGGGTACATAGGAATGCCTGTACACTTTGCCTCAGGCCCAGATAGGCTCTCGTTTTCAGTCCCTCAACCTAAAACCTCTCTGAGGAACACGTGGTGATCGGAACCCCCAGTTCCCATTCACGTCGGGTATTTGTAGTTATCCCACCACGTGCCTCCCATGTTTCCTACCATCCATGGTCTGAGTTCTGTGACCCTAAACTATGATCTCCCTATGAGAATGGGATCGACTCCCCCTATCTGATATGTCTTGTTGTCGTATTTATATGCATGTTGACAAAGATCCCAAAGTGTGGAATTTTCATGGGGACATTCCCCGCATTCCATGTCCAAACTTTGTGAGCTCATGAATTGGATCCTCATCCTCTTCCACATCCAAAAGAACCCCCAGATGGCATGGATTCTAGGCCTAAGGGATCTCCTACTGTTCCAGGCTAACGTCACTAAGTATCTAGGGCAAAATTTGTGATAGGTCCCATGTTTCGAACATGGTCAATGGTCGACCCTCATTTGTCCGTCACCATTCTAGACTAATGCAATGCAGATGCTTCGTTTCTGCCACGGTCAACATTTATCCTCTATATTCACGCCGCCATCATTATGGTCCAGATTTTGAGCACCATGATTCACTAATTTCCACTTCCTCATGTTCAAGTGGAATTTTGACATAATCGTCTTTAACTCTTCGCACATCTAGGTGTGTTACATAAACGTGTTAGAATCATAGGGCCGGTATTCACCGAGCGTCCCTTCACCCTAAAATGTCCCTTCCTGTGTCAGGAAAGTCCCACCACCACTTCTTGATTCCCACATCGAGCATGACTCACGTGATCTTAGTAGTTTTGGTAGGATGTTTACTAGCACAAAAAGGCTTCTCATCATCTCGCATGATGTTAATCTGTGCTTCCAGAACTACGTGTGGCTTGATTCCCATCCTCATGGGATATGTAGGGAAACCCTGGTATTTTGCCTGGGGTCCAGCCCCCAGGAATCATAAATCTAGTTCTTCCCCCTTTCTAGCCCCTGGTCAGACCCCTCGTAGGGGATCGTACAACTGTACCTCTACCCTGAACAAGTTCGAGATGCCCCAAGATGACATTGGGAAGCGACGACTCCCTCGCCAGAGAGGCTTCTTCTGAAGGAAAGAATGGTCCATGATCAAACCGATGCGCCATCTAGTGTGCTTCCACCATGATGACATAACCTCAATAGTGTTGGATTCTATTCGAAAAAACCCTCACTACACATTCCATGCTTTGCGTACCCCCCTTATTTGGACCCTCGTCCTCTTTCACGTCTGGAGTAACCCCCTAATGGTATGGATGCTCAGCCTATGGCCCGCCTATTTTCCTGGGCCAACGTTCTAGAAGACTAATGGGTAACATTTTGAGTTAGGCCCCATGTTTCAAACATGGTCAACGCATTATGTTCAGATGGAATAGCATGGTGATAACCCCATTTTTCTCACATTGGGCTCGACCCGCGTGAGCTTAGGGACTAACCACTGGACATTTCACGAATATAATAGACGCGTATGAATCCAACCTTGATAACGAGACTCATGCATGCTATGGAATCAGATAAATCCAAACATGAAATTACGTTTGAGATTTTGTGATCCTTACAACACTTGGGGGTTTATTCCTTATTATCCAATAAAAACATATATTTTAATTACATTTTAATGGTATTAAATGTTCATTTTTGATCTTATGGGCCTGAGTTAGTTCATTTTCATTATGAACATCCATTCTCATCATTTGTGCACTTCATGCCTAATATACACCAATTTAGGCCCAATGAGTCATCTGATTCTAAGGAATGTAATTATCAATATTTTAATTTGATATTTTGGGAAATATATCTACACTTAAATGTGAACATTTTTCATTCAGGTATCAATGGATGATTCATAAACAATGATGGAGATATTTGGAGATGAATGGAAGCAATTCTAAGAGAAGGAATATTGGAAACCATCCCACTTATGAGACTGTGGGCCCCAACATACAGGCCCAATGAATCCCAAATTGTGTTGGCTGCTAGAAGACATTTATAGGAACAAATAACTCTACATTATCCAATGCTAATTTGACCTATATGGTGGTAATTAATGTGTCCTAAGTTAGAGATACAATTCTGGGCCAGATTCTGCATCCCAGAAAAAAATCCCACTAATTTGATCATATCTCGGAATAAAAAACTCCAAATGGGCCCAAATTTTACAGTAGGTTATAATACATCCTTAGATATATTTTCTTCTTCTATGGAACACTCTGATTCGGCCATCGAGAAGGTCTTCCAGACGCGTCTGTTCGGTGAAGGAAAGTTGGCTGCCACCTCGGGTCAAGGGTGGAAAAATCAACTCTCCCTTACATTCCACCCACCTATGGCCTACCAAAATTAATTTAGGAGACTTGTACTGTTTGAGGCTCTACCCAAGGGCTCAAAAATGCCTATTTAATGCATTGGTGTTGGAGGATTGAAGGATCTTGGGTGCTTTGTTCAATTGTAATGTTATGCTGCAATTTTGTTGTCTCAAATTTGTCTTTCACATGTAAGTTGTTCAATTCACTTTATTTTCTTAATAAAAGTTCTTCTTATTCTCTTATTATATTGTTCTTAATATCACTTTGATACCATTGGATCAAGGTGTGAATTTATTCACACAAAACCTTGTGAAATTATTCACACAACGGTGGAGTGATCATTTTATTTTTGTTGTTTTCTTACTTCTCCATTTCCTCCCTCATGAGTCTACTTTCTGCTTCCATTGAAACCATGGGATCAATGGAGGGCTAACACACTTATGGGTTGATCCAAGGTAGTAGCAAGGGTCTGTATTGGATGTTATTTATCACCTCATTAATTTAAAATCACTTCTTTAATTGATATTTTTATTTGATGATTTTTAAAATCCATCATCCTTGTTGAATTTAAGGCCACACGCTTCAAGTGCTATTACGAACCTTTACCTTGAAGTGCTCAACACTTTGATCCTTCAAGTGTATAGATGATTATTATTAAGGTTATAGGCATTAAATCAGAAAGTGATGATGTTGTTTTATCTTCTTAAATGAATCCATCTCAAATATAAGAAATTGAAATCATTAAAAAGGAAATACATCCAATCCACCCCGAGTAATAACCTAGGATCAACTCATTCTTTTAAATTTAATTCACTTAAGTCTCTTAGATATCCTATAAAATCATCTAAAATCAATCCAAGTTGGCCACTTCACAGTCTAAAACAGTCCATAGAATGTACGTGTCTATAGGTTACTTCTTAGGTCTCTGAGGATTCGATAACCCAAGCTAAACTACAAGGACCGTTTTACCTTCATCTCTTGGGTAAATTTGAGAAAGAATCAAATGTTGGCACCATTTCCAGGGACCCAAGTAAGTCATCTAAACAAACATTCTATTCTCCCCCATTTATTCTTTTCTCATCCAAATTCTCTTATCTTGTCCCTTTCTCATTTTTTTTTCTTTTGGCGCATGTCCGCCTACACCCACGATCAATCAAACCGTCTTGTTAGGGTGGATAGTCTTGGGGTTGGGGATTCAAGTACACCAAGGGAACTATTTCCATTATATCCTAATCTTTCTAACACCCCCGAGTCAAAAATTGAGCCCATTTCAATGGAAGGTCTTCAAAGAAACCAACTCATAAACCCGGGTGGGAACCAAAATGGAAACCCAAATGAGGCAGCCTCAAACTTGGGGAATGTGGTCGATCAAACCATGAATGACTACCTCACACCTTCTTGGACAAATTCCCCTCTTGAATTAGACACAATTACCTATGAGAATACAACTACATCTTCAAACCCCATGTCCTAAACCATCTTCCCACATTCCATGGAATGGAGTCTGAGATGCCCTACCTTCACATTAAGGATTTCAATGACATTGTAGAAACCATGTGTCCCCCACATCAACTAGAATCAGCTAAGATGAGGCTATTTCCTTTTTATTTAAAGGATCGAGCTAAAAATTGGCTAAAAATTTTGAGACCATCATCCATAAACTCTTGGGACCAACTACAAAGAGAATTCTACAAAAAATACTTTCCCCACCACAAAACAATTTCACTTAAAAAGTGTATCCAAAACTTTTTTGAAAAGGAGGGAGATTCATTCTATAAAACATGGGAGAGGTTCAAAGACACTCTAAACATGGTTCCACACCATGGTTTTTCTATTCCTGAACAAGTGAGAATTTTATAGGAAGGGTTGGGTCTAAGGAACAAACAATTCATTGACATGATGTGTAATGGAACCTTTAAAAACAAAGCCTCAAATGATGCTTACGAGTATCTAGAAGGCCTTTCTGAACAAAACCAAACATGGGGAACTTCACCTTATTCTGAAAAGCCACAAAGAACTACTATAATTCATACACTTAGAGAAGAGGAAAGCCTTAGGGCTAAACTCGCAGCACTCTCTAGGAAGGTTGAAGAAATAGACCTTAGTAAAGTCCACGAAATCGAAACTATTGACCCTGTTTGCACAATTTGTGAAAAACATGACCATAAGACAGACAACTACCCAACCATTCCATCCATAAAGGATGTTCTTTTAGGAGGACCCCTAGCGGAAGTAAATGCTTTGAACTTTAAAAAGCCTCAATACCAAAACACCTTCAACCAAAGGTATAACGACCACCCAGGCTTCCGCTGGAAGGATAACCAACAACCTAGCCAACCACAGGGACAAAATCCTTACCCCCATCAGAACTACCAAACCCATAACCAGTTCCAAACCGAACCTATCCAATACCAACAGCCACCGGTCCATTTTTAACAAACCATCCCACCTCCAAAATATCCCCCTGGGATAAACCAATATTCTCAAGCACCAACCCAAACTGTTCCACAAATCCTACTAGAACAACTATGCAAACAAATGGAGAGGATGAACTCGGAGGTCTCTTCCCTTAAACAAGAACTTAAAACCATCAAAACTGGAAAGGCACCCATGCCTACTCAGGCGGTTCCATCCTCAACTTCAAGGGGAGAGTCAAGTTATACTCAAACAACTCATGAACAACTAAAGGTTGTGACTGTTTTAAGAAGTGGGAAAATAATTGAGAAACCTGAACAACTAATTCAAAACCCACATGAAGATTCAAACTTGGATGAAAATTCAAATGAACCAAATGATCAAATTGAAAAACATTATAACATTTTCAAAGAAACAACTCTTCAACAAACAACCCCGCAACCTACACCATTTCCTCAATGCATGAGGGGGAAAACCAAGCCTAAATTGAGTGAAACATTGAGGGAAATCTTTTCAAAAGTAAAGTTGAACATACCCCTTCTCGATGACATCCAAACCATACCTGCCTACTCAAAGTACGTTAAGGACTTTTTCACTTTTAAAAGGAAATTTTCACATAAAAACCATGTCCTTTTGGCTGCTAATGTGATTACCACCATTCAAGGGACCATTCCTCCTAAGTTAAAAGACCCGGGTTGCCCTTACATCATTGTTGAACTAGGAGAGAGAAAATTTGTCAAGGCCTTGTGTGATTTAGGTGCTAGTGTAAATCTCATCCCATATGTTGTGTACTGCCAGTTAGGCCTAGAAGAACTCCAACCCACATCTGTCACACTTCAACTTCCTGATCGTAGCATTAGGGTTCCAAAGGGGATTTTAAAGGATGTTCTGGTAAATGTTGAAAACTTCATCTACCCTGTTGATTTCATTGTCCTTGACAACCATACAAACTTAGGAAATAAGGAACAAACCCCAATCATTCTTGGTCGTCCTTTCCTTGCAACAATCAACTCTCTTATCCGAGTCCGAAATGGGAACATGACCATCACCTTTGGGAACATGAGTCTAGACTTGAACATCTATAATGAAAGCTCACAAATAGGGGATGATGAGGACATTCATGAAGTAAACATGATAGGAATAATTGATAATGAATCCATAGAACATCAAGGAATATTTGATGAATTTTTAAGTCAGGATGAGATTGATTTCCTTTGTTCATATGAAGGAAGATTATCTCCTTGACTCGAATCATTTTCAAATTGCTCTTATGATGAAGTCTTAGGTCTAACAATCAGTGAAACCTTTCAAGAAACCACTTTCATGAAGACCACTCTAAATTACTTCCCTAAATATGATCAAGCCAATATAGTAGCTGAAACTTCTACATGTGGGGAATCAATCCTATCTGAAACTCTAAAAATGAAAATTGAACTTAATCCAATGCCCCAATATTATTTTGAAATTCCGAACCAACCTGATCACGAATTGAAGGAACTTCCCGCTACACTCAAGTATGTTTTCCTAGGGGACAATCAAACACATCCTATTGTCATTTATTATTCTCTTGAAGCCAATCATGAAAGGATGCTTCTAGATGTCCTTAGAAAGCATAAGAAAGCCATTGGTTAGACACTTTCTGATATTCCTGGGATTAGCCCACTTATCGGGACTCATAGGATTGTTCTGGAATCTAATTTAAAGCCATGTCATCAACCTCAACGGTGACTCAATCCTAATATCATGGAGGTAGTAAGAAAAGAACTCCTGAAATTGCTAAAAATTGGTATCATATATCCCATAGCTGAGAGTGAATGGGTGATCCCAATCCAAGAAGTTCCAAAAAAGGTTGTAATCACAGTGATAACCAATGAGGATGGAGATATTCTTCCAACAAGGGTGAGTAGTGGATGGAGGGTCTGTATTGACTATAGGAAGCTAAACTCATTCACCAAGAAGGACCATTTCCCCTTACTATTCATTGACCAAGTCCTTGAGAGAGTGGCAGGTCATGTGTTCTATTGTTTCTTAGATGGGTACTCAGGGTATAATAAAATTGAGGTCTCCCTAGAGGATCAAGGGAAGACTACATTCACATGTCCATTTGGAACCTTTGATTTCAAATTCATTCCCTTCGGGTTATGCAATGCCCCTGGAACCTTCCAACGGTGCATGATGGGAATCTTCTCAAACATGGTAGGGGATTTTCTAGAGGTCTTCATGGATGAATTCTCTGTGTTTTGGGATACATTTGAGGGATGTCTGCAGAATGTGGAGAAAGTCTTGTCAAGATGTGAAGAAAATAATCTGGTCCTAAACTGGGAAAAATGCCATTTCATGGTTAAAGAGGGACTTGTTCTAGGCCATCTGGTATCGAGTAGGGGGATTGAAGTTGATAAAGCAAAGGTTGACATCATTAGTCACCTTACATCACCCAAAACTGTCAAGGAAGTGAGGTCTTTCTTAGGACATGCTGGTTTCTATAGAAGATTCATCAAGGACTTTAGTTCAATATCCCACCCCCTTTGTTCTCTCCTAGTAAAGGATGCTCCATTTGTTTGGACAGAAATCTGTGAGGGTTCATTCTCAACCCTCAAATCCTCTCTCACCTCTCCTCCCATTATGAAATCTCCAAATTGGAATCTTCCTTTTGAACTTATGTGTGATGCCAATGACTTTTCTATAGGAGCTGTGTTAGGAAAACGTTGTGATAAAAATCCTTATGTCATTGCTTATGAAAGAAAATCCTTAAATGATGCCCAAATCAACTACACCACCACTGAAAAGGAGTTACTTGATATTGTGTTTGCCTTAGAGAAGTTTAGGTCCTACCTCTTAGGATCCCCCATCACTGTGTTCACTGACCATTCTGCACTAAAATACCTCTTCCAAAAACAAGATGCTAAGGATAGACTGATTAGGTGGGTCCTTCTCTTACAAGAATTTGACCTCACAATCAAGAATAAAAAAGGAGTTCAAAATGTTGTAGCTGATCACCTCTTTAGGATGTAATTCAAAGACAACTAAAATCACCTTTCTGTGTCTGATTTATTTCCTGATGAACACTTATACTCTGTGAGTGACTGCCCTTGGTATGCTGACATAGCCAATTTCTTAGTTACAGAAGTCATTCCAAAATTCTCAAGGACTCAAGCTTGAAAGAAATTTCTTTCTGATGTTAGACACTATGTGTTTGATGATCCATACCTCTATAAGTTCTGCCCTGACCAAGTCATTAGGAGGTGTGTTCCAGAATCTGAACAAGAGTCCATCCTTAAATTCTGTCATAGTGAGGCATGTGGAGGTCACTTTTCCTCTAAGAAAACATCTGCTAAGATTCTTCAATGTGGTCTCTTCTGGCCCACCCTTTCAAGTGACTCCTACACATTTTGTCAAAGTTGTCCTAGGTGTCAACAAGTAGGGTCCATCACAAAAAGGAATCAAATGCCACTCACTCCCATCTTAGTGGTTGAAATCTTTGACTATTGGGGAATTGATTTCATGGGTCCTTTACCAAACTCTAGGGGATACCTCTACATTCTCTTAGCTATTGATTATGTCTCAAAATGGGTTGAGTCCATTCCCACAAAATCCAATGATCATCAAACTTCGATTAGATTCCTAAAAGAGAACATATTTTCTCGATTTGGAATTCCTAGGGCTATAATCAGTGATCGAGGAACCCATTTCTGCAACCGCCCATTCTCTTCACTCATGTCTAAGTATGATATTTGTCATAAAGTGTCCACTGCATACCATCCTCAAACCAATGGTCAAGCTGAGTTAGTGAATAGGGAGATTAAGCAAATTCTTGAAAAAACTATCAACCCCTCTAGGAAAGATTGGTCTGAGAAACTCTTAGATGCTCTTTGGGCCTATAGAATAGTATATAAACCCATTTTAGGAATGTCCCCATATAGGTTTGTTTATGGTAAAGCATTCCATTTGCCAGTGGAGATTGAACATAAGGCCTTTTGGGCAATTATGAAAATGGATTATGATCTCTCATTGGCCAGAACAAAAAGGAAATTAGATCTCAATGAACTGGAGGAACTAAGGATGGAGGCTTATGAAAATTCAAGGATCAATAAAGCTAGAGTTCAAGCCTACCAATCTAGGAATATCAAGGTCAAACATTTTGAATCGGGAAAACTTGTGCTCTTGTATAGTTCAAAACTTCATTTACACCTGGGAAAGTTAAGATCTAGATGGTCAGGTCCTTTCATAGTGCATCATGTATACCCCCATGGGGCAGTAGAGATTCAAGATCCCACTAGTGGTCACATTTTCAAGGTCAATGGTCAAAGGTTAAAAACATTCATTGAATCATTCAATAAACAGGAAATAGATGTTGAGTTAATTGAACCAATCTATGAACTAGGAAAAAATTGATAAATTTAGGATCTATATCGGGCTAACGACGTTAAACAAAGCGCTGCACAGGAGGCAACCTGTGGTTTTTATGTTTCTAATCTTTCTGAATCATCTTTATTTTTAAAATAATATTAATTAATCATTTTTATATTTAAAAATAAAAAAATAGACTTTTGACCTGTTCTTCTATTATGAGTATGGATGGGTACAAAAGGGTAGCACCATATTCATCTGTGTCAAGTGGTGTGATCCTTGAGTAATACCTTACCCAAAAATTTAAAAAGAAGACAATATATCATCAATTTATTTTGTTTTATTTTTATTATTTTATAGGTTAAGATAATAATAATAATAATAATAATAATAATAATATAATTAAAAAAGGGGACACACCATAGGCCGTGGGGAAAACCTCGTCACAACCGACGAAGCCGTGGGGACTTGAACCCGGGACCGAAGGGAGACAGGGGTGCGTGCTTACCACTGACCTACAACTTAATGGAACTTTGAAAGTGACATGGATATCAAAGGACTAAATTCGAGCGGCAAGAACTTCAAACTTCAACCACCATGTGACTTTATTCCATGATCCTCATATTTCAATTTCCTTATTGAACTCCCCTTTTATTCCTCTACCCCATTCTAAATTTTATTTTTACGAAACTAGGGACAGTTTCATTCTAAGTTGGGGGGTGTGGAAACATAATGTTTGTTTAAAAAAAACAATGATAAAAAAAAGAAGTAAAATTCCTTTATCATTCATATAATAACATCTTTTCACACATTAAAACTACATATCAAATAAATTTTATTTCCTTGACTCTTAATTTAATTCATTATTAAGTTTAAAAGCATTGATTTTGGAAGTTTGGTTGTCCAATGAAAATTTTCATCATTTTTATTTTAATCCATTAAATAAAAATGCCACAATGCACGTTCTCTAGACTGTGGGGTGATAATTTTAATTCTTGGGGTCCCATAATAAATAGAATAGGCTGGTTTGATTTTTACGAATAATATGAGTATTCAAAAAAAATTGTGTGTAGAGCAATGGATTGATAAAATGCAAGGCTTTCGGCACTTAGGGATCATGACTCCAGAGTTGTCTAGCCCTAAGTTTTTTAATCTATCTCTATTTATGGTAATATGAATTTGTTTTTGATTAAGTTAACTCGATACGATGCTCGAGTATGTGGGCTTCACTTGGTGCCCTAAGGCCTTTGAGTCTGGGAGTCATTGACAAAGTCTTGTTACATGGGTTAATTTGATTAACTGAAATTTCAATTACTATAGCAATATAACAAAAAAATCCAAAAAAAAAGGAATTAAGAATACTCATATTAGGATTAAATGTGATTCCACCTATCGCTTCCATGATTTTCCCCTTGAATGAAAATGAACCCCCATATCTATTGTGATTCACAACACATCATTACAACTAATTGAGTTGGATGAAGTATGATGATGGATTTGATCAAAGTAATGGGCTTGGGATTGGGAAGCACTCTCTCAGCTCAGTGGCTGACAGTTGTGGGGAAACTGTCTGATTCAGCAGTACCCTCACCCAGTCTGTCATTGGATGCGGGGTACCCCTGGAATGCACAAAATCCTCCAGCTCAGCCAGATATTGATCCGCCTCCGCCAGAGACACTGCGAAACCGGCCCAGACAGGGCCTATACCCAGTAAATCCATCCCAAGATGGTTCAAGTGTTGCCACATTGCAGGCAGGCCAAGGAATTTTCGATTGACATCCTAAATGTCCCAGGCCTCTGGGAAAACAACATTCTCTGGAAGGTCGATATGGTGCATCCGTTTCCCTGGATCTTGAGTAGATATCCTATGAAATCCCCTCGGTGGCCGCCCCTCCAGAGGGATCTTCTCTCCTAAGACCATCGGATCTACTGCCGCTGTTGGATCCACCACCGCTACCTCACCCTCAGATGGTGCAGGTCTCACCTCCATGGTAGCCCCACCACCATGAGAGGCCCTTGTCTCCCTCCGACCCCAACCTCGGGACGGGGAAGGCCCGCCATCACTAGCTCGAACAGTTGGCTGCTTCATCATTTCCCACAGATAAGCTGCCTCCCAGCTTATGGCGTACTCCTTCACCAGTCTAAAGGCAGTAGTAGGTGGGGGAAATGCATTCCTCATTTTCCCGTCTCCCCGTGTGAACATGATCTACAATTTCCTCATCACACACAGGTTCTCTTCATGGATCACCTCCAAGTAGACCCGAGGATTCAATCGCTTCATGCACCGGAATTTCCTCGCAAATCGGTGTGGGGTGTATAGCTTGTAGAGAGGCTTACCGTAAACTCTTTCCACTAAGACACCACCCCGAAAGGCCAGGATATAGGCCTGGTGCTCCTCCGTCCCCCGAATTTCATTGGTAAGTACCCCCATCAACAATGGAAACAGGTGGAAATTAAACTCATCCACCTTCCACACCTGGTTTAGTACCAACGGTATGGTTAATTTGGCTGGAAAGCTCCCAAAAACATTCAGAATGGATGGGCAGAAGTTTGAACCTGAAGGTGAGATGGGGTTCGGATATTTGTAATCCCCCCTGCTGTGCACCGCGATCCACCCATACAGATGATTGAAGGTCCCACATATCCTATGTGGCCTTTTTACCTCACTGACATGCCATAGCATCTTGTACAATCTGGCAAGCATCGGAATCCCCAGATTGACCCGCCCTCCTGTGGCCAGCATAGATGCCATGATAAATGTGCTAGGACACACCCCCATGTTGGTATCCCTCCCTGGCAGGATCCAACCATAGATAAGGACCGCGATAAACGCCGCCAGCCTAACTATCGGCTGCTTTTCAGTATTGATACTGAAACCCCATGTCTTCCACTGGCTGTCCTACAAGATCCACCAATACGAGTGTTCCTTGCCCCGTTGATCCCCCTTCGGGCAAGTTTGATGCCTTGAGGGAAACTGTCGATCCACTGGAAAGTTTAGGAACTGCTTGAACCACCGCCTAAAGTGGATGTCCCTTACTGCTTCCTTGTTTTCCCCGGGGACCAGTCCCATCAATGTCATCGCTAGCCGCAACATCTTCTCCGGATCCTCCCACGCACTCATGACGGGGAGGAACGCATCATACATAGCCCCCAAGATCGGTACACCCAAAATCTAATCGATATCCCATAGAATGATTCCAACCTCCCCATGGTATAGGTGAAAAGTGTTGGTCCTAGACGACCATCTTCTCAACAGCTCCAACATCAGTTGTATTGGTTGATATATGTGGAATTGGGAGGCCCATGTCACCTCATACAAACC
The DNA here is from genome assembly GCA_963277665.1 of Viscum album. Classification (NCBI taxonomy): domain Eukaryota; kingdom Viridiplantae; phylum Streptophyta; class Magnoliopsida; order Santalales; family Viscaceae; genus Viscum; species Viscum album. Next base: position 87,775,120 of record OY728135.1, on the reverse strand, counting down.
CACTCTCCTCAGATCAGATCCAAACTCCTCACATGAGGTGCCTACCCAGTAGTCTCATGCCCAATCATCTATGAAGTTGCCACCCTGGCACAGGTCCCACTTGTCGGACCACCCCTTCTTCGAATCCCTCAAGTATGCCTTCAGTATTGTGTGGTATAGAGGAGGAGATGCCTCCAACTACAATGCCTGCCCATCAATGTTGTTCAAGTGGTTGTACAGGCAGTCAACGATGATGGGTGTGAAGTCCTCTTGTGCATGACCATCAGCCGCCCTAAACCATTGGCGCTAGCACGACGTGGTCCTGAACCAGCAAGTTGGTTCGTCCCTACTCACCTCAGGAATGAGGACGTCATCTCTCAGCCCGAAGCCATACAAGGGCAGACTCCTGCACAACAGATAGTTTTTCTGGCTCTATGATAGCATCTCCATCAATTAATTATGGTCTGAGTAGCTACGGAACAACTCTCCTAAGCCTAGGAAATTTTCTATCTCATCCCTTCGGGCGGCGTCCGCAAGCACCCATGGGCAGCTTCTTGATGGGCCATTTGGTTTTAAAGGCTCGGACAATTTTTAGCTCGGGTCGCAAATCCTGTTCATGAAGCTCATTCCTGAAAACGAATTGTGGAGACTGGCCTCAGCCTGCCGGCGCACGGTCACATAGCGTTTTCACGGAGTCAAAGACTCGCGATTCACCACAAAGCTCAATTCACGGTGAGCAGTCACGGAGTACGCGGAGCTTCGTGAATCGAGAGCGCAAAAGGACAAATTCATAGAGGAGGGAAAGGAAAAAAGAGATGTCAGACCCCTATTTATAGGCAGTGACCCTTGGAGCTTCTTGGTGAATCCTGTCCTTGCGGAGCTTTGCGGTGTGCCCAGCCCTCGCGACCCCTGTCCACCTCGCGCACCCTCTTTGCGAGTCAGCACCATGAACGACCGATGATTTTGGTGATTTCCCTCATACTCTGACCCTTGATCCCTCTACGGCTCCAAGTCTGAGGGGGGGGGGAATTTGTTGGTGCCAAAATGTTGGAAGAAAAGAGAGAAGAAAAAGAGGCCCCACGACCTGCCTCGCGAAGCCACGGCATGGAGTCACTCCAAGAAACATGGCCACCACGAAGCAAAGGAGGCGGTACGCTCTGCGAACTCCCCTAAAATTCGAGATCCCACCACGAAGAAAAGGAGGAAGTACGATCCGTGAACGCCCCAGACATTCACGAGCCCGCCGCGAAGCAAAGGAGGCGGTACACTCCGCCAACGCCCTTGACGTTCGCGACCCGCCGTGAAGCAACTGAATACCTCTTCGCGTCGCGTCATCTCTACTCCATGGCACATCTTGCCTATAAATACTAGACTCCCCCCAAGCCCAAAAGATGGAAAATACAACCTTTTTCCTTCCTAGATCCCAAATCTCAACGCACCCTTTGCTCTGCGAATCATGATCTACGCGAGGTATTTTTGCTTCGCGAGGTGCCTCCGCATTGTCTCATTTTAATCCCCTCTTCCAAGAGGAATGCCTTTCGTAAAGCCTAAGGGCATTCACGAAGGAAGGAGATCCCTAAGGGGACCCGTGTTGTCGCAGATTATTTATGATTTGCGAAACACCCCTCACGTACACGTGATCCACATGCCAAGGAAAGGTCATTGTACCTCACGGAGCACATTACTTCACAACACTTCGCTTCGCGAGGTGCCTGTGCTCCGTGAGGAAGTGCTCCGCGAATGCCTTTCCACTTCATGAAGCACCTCCCATTTGCACCTCCGCCCCATGATAAGGCCAAGGCACCCCACTTCGTGAAGCACACCCCTTCACAAGTTCCCTCCACCACGCAGAGTGACCGAACTCCACAAGGCCCCCGCCTATGGACCCCTCTGCTTGGAAATTTCTTTTCTCGTGTGACCCTCCAGGTTCACACGATGTGATTTCAAAGTCCCCTGGATGATACCACCCATGGCGTTGCTTCGCCTAATGCTTCATCGCATAGACACGCTAATGGCTATTTCTTCTTATCATAGCCACGCTAACGTGGACCCCTAGATGGTCTACACTGTGACCCCCCTTCAGTATGAAATTGTCGATACCTTCCCTCCCACAAGGAGCAGAGGGTACCAGTTATGTAAGTCCTAGGGGTGCGGAGTAAACCCACCTCGTCCAAGCTTTAGGATGTTAAACTACCAAGAACCCTCATCCTCAACACACAATGTTAAACAGTGACGTCACCCCGTGACTCTCACGTGGGGTTCCCCCACCTTGGACATTCTCCACACCCCATTGGTCTCCACAAGGGATGATATCCTCTTTCTGGGAGTGATGTTTGTCTGCGGGGGAAGGGAAGCCACCTTGGTGTAATCCCCTAGCAATTTTTGCAGGAGGCAGAGCCCCCTACTCCCTCCTTTCATCTTCGGTCCCCAAGGATAGTGGAGGACGTGATAAGGAAGATGCCCCTCTCCTCTCTTTCTGGGTGCCAAATCCCTCTCCCTCTGCACTTTATTTTCCTCAGGCCTCCATCCTGGAGTACGTCCCAGCAAAATGGGCCTCCCAAAGCGTAAGCCCCTCTTTGCTTCCCACGGACACACCCTTCGCGACGTGATCATCAGGTCCATGAAACCTCTTGTTTCTCACATAGAGCATGACTCCTGTGGGATTAGAGTGAGAATCATCCATGAAACACCTTGGGCCGCCTCAGAGCGTAAGCCCCAAATTCCCCTCGTCCTGCATGATGTTAAACTACATTCCAATCCAGTGGTAAGCCGTTGTTACCAACCCAAACTACGAGGACTTTGATCTGAGATAAGGCATGGTACGTAGGAAGCCTCCTCGAGGTTCAATCCCAACACCCATCAGACCCCCGATCTATCTTCATGTCAGTTCACTGGCGCCCACCTGAACTACGAGGACTTTGATCCATGCCAAGGCAGGGTACATAGGAAGCCTCCATGAGGTTCAAGCCCATAATCCACATGGACCAAGGTCCTTATTCACATCGTTTCTCTAACACGCCTTTGTCTTGCATGACGTTAAACTGCTTTCAAATCCAGCGGTAAGCTGCTTTGATCCCACCACTCGGTCATTCCGACTATCATTTATATCGGTTCACCCACACCTTGGGCAGACTAGAGTGTACTCCCCACACCATTTTGAACTATGTGGTCTTTGATCCATGTCAAGGCATGGTACGTAGGAATCCTCCCTGAGGTTCAAGCCCACCATCCACTTGGACCAAGGTCCTCATTCACGTCGGTTCTCTAACACGCTCCACCCAAACTACGAGGACTTTTATCCATGTCAAGGCATGGTACGTAGGAATCCTCCATGTGGTTCAATCCCACTAACCATTGGTCCTGACCACCTCAGTGTCGATGTTCCAAGCCCCCTTCCCGAACTATGGGCACTTTGATCCATGTCAAGGTATGGTACGTAGGAAGCCTCCCTGAGGTTCAAGCCCACCATCCATCTGGACCATGGTCCTTCTTCATGTCGGTTCACTGACACCCATTTTTAATTATGTGGAATTTGATCCATGTTAAGGCATGGTACATAGGAAGCCTCCCTGAGATTCAATCCCACCACCCATTGGTCGCTCCGACCCCCTTCATGTTGGTTCTCACCAAATGAATTACGCGGACTTTAATTCCCTGCCATGAGGATACGTAGGAGGTCTCTTTGAGGCTCAATCCCATCACTACCGTCATCTCCACGAGGGTCCCATCTCATTCCTCCTCCACTCCATTCAACTTTCCCTCACCCATCCTGATTCTTACCCAGGCCGCCACATCCCAGTGGAATCATGCCACCCAATTCCCCTCCACAACTTTCGGGAAGCTGCCCATGTGTTGATCCCAGTATTGGTGTTCCCTCAAGGGGGTTCTTCAATCTGATCCACTCTAGCTAGTGTTCTGATCAGCCCGATCCATCTCCGTTGGACGTTAAACTTGCAGCATACTCTGTGTTAAACATAGGAAGCTGAGGAAAACCTCAGATACATGCCTAGGGAATATGATTCCATGCTCTCGATGTTGGATGCCTCAGGATTCCGTGCCCTTGAGAAGCCCTATAATAAGGTACAAAAGACAGACACATCAATTACCCACCATCCAGACATGCCAGTGATGCCTCAATGTGACTACTCCCCCAACTGAAGGTTGCTTCCCTGATCGGACCCCTTGGAATGTCCTGACAGAAGCAGTGTAATTAACCGGCATCCATGGAAACATGGAACTGGGAAGAGTTTCACGAACAACATATTAAATCTATAAGGGAGACCCGGAGTAGGTGACGGGTTCCGAGGAGGAATCCACGGAAGGAAGAACCTACATCCCATCATCCTGTTTCGATCAAGGAGGAGACATCCCTGAATAAGGAGTGAATGTCGCTCACCTTTGGAAAGTAGGAATGTGGGGCAACAAAACCGCTTCGACGTCCCTTGAACGTGACGGACACGGATGCCCCGACAAAAGCGTCAGAAACAAACATAAAAATATAAATAGTGACTTTAGTTGAATAACACCTCATGATAATGACATGGATAATACGATATAAATGACCCAAAATACTTGAATAATTGGTTATATTTAGTCACATTACATATTCATACCCTTCATAAGGGATTAATATTATTTTAAGGCCTCATATAATCATCACAATACTATCCCATCTGAAAAGATTTTATTAAAACACTTTAAGTGATTAAGGGGTAAAAAACTACCTTACCATACCTCTAATTCAAATAAGTTCATAATAACTCTAGTGAACAAGACACACTTTCTGACACATGGTATTCCACTCCAAGATAAATCCAATACCTACATGCCTCATACCCAAGCATTAGGAATACCATGTAACCCCCATAAAAAATTTTCCATCTATGAATTATCATCACATTATAGGGATAATCAAGTAATAGATGATGGTATAGGCTTCCCATTCTTGATAATGTGGGTGTTCTTGTTCATTCAAGATCATTAGAAAATATCTTGTGGTTATACATTACCTATCAGTGTGGTTTTTAGAGATGAAGGACCCCCAATCGATGGCAGGGGTGATTGTGGTCGGTTGACATCGACTGATGAAGACATGGGGAGGGACACCACCATACGATGAGGGAGATTATAAAAGGATTACTAATTACATGTCTAACAGTAAGATCCCATCCAAAATGGGGGGTAATAATTAAGGGGAAAATACATGTGAGGTGGTCAGACTACTTGGACGATGGTGCTTAACCCACTCAATGGTGCGGGAAGGGGGTTATGGAAACCCTATCCCAGACCAATAGCAGCGGGTGGATGTGATATAAGGTATTCGTTCTAATTCCTATTATCCCAAAAATATGTATTTTAGTGCCTTTGGTTCATGAGAAAAATGTCCTTAATTCCATAAAATATGTGTGGGACTTCAGGCCAAAATATTGTATTGTAAGGGTCCGGTGGATGGGTTATCCCATGTGGCGGGGGAGGCTATTACTAATCCTTATTACCTATGGGTGTGGTATTTCATGTTTCCTTGTATCTTACTCATTGGTTATAAAATAATCAAAACTCATAAATTTATACCCCTTCCTCATAATACATATTAACCCATTAATGCTCAATCCTTATAATTACCAATCTTCTCTTGAAGCAAGGTATTATCCCAAAGAATTCATAATGCCTAACCACTATACATAATAAGGTGATTAAAAGCTTTAAAAATCATACCATCACCCTTCCCAGATAATTCCCATAACTCATCTCTCATTGTAACCTCTACCAAAGTCTCTTACCATATATGAGGCTATATACCCTCTCACATTGCGTAAACCTAGTTTTCTATTAAATAACTACATAATTAGTAAGACTATGGGTTTATTGAAAATAAATAGAGGTCACAGAAATTTGTAAAATATCACTTAGTAAACTTTAAAATTATAAAATCATGTGAGACACACATAATTAACACTTTTGAGGCTAGCCTAGCCCATCACATGTCTCGAGACTCACTCGACCCCTTTGTAGAAGTCTCAAACCTGAAACATAATTCACATGCATGAACATCAATTAAATATATACAGAATATATTAAAATATAAAAGGGACTACATTCCTTTATCTTACAGGAGTCAACTAGTTTGATATAATTATGTTTTTCCATCCCGTTTATGTTAAATTGAGATATCATACAAAAATAACTAAAATATATTTTTACATAAAAACATGATTGAAATAGTTGTCACAATGAGAAAAGTCATACTGATTAACTCAGTCTTTTCATAGGATATATCCTTTTTCAGACATGGGGTTAATCCATTGAGTGATTATCCTCTAGGGGGATTTAAAAAGGGAAAGGGAGAGGGGATACTTTTAATAATGGAGGGATTGGTGAGGTTATGGTTGAGAAGCTCTATGGAAGGGGTGCGATTTCATTTTAAATCAATTACTTAATTGAAATAAAATGTATAAAAAGGCACCTAAATAGCTACCGAGTACTATCTTGGTGGGAACTCGATACCTGGTGGCCTTCTAAGGGTATCACAGTTTTGGGGGTCCCATCAAGTACCCATTGTATAGAGATAGGGTTCCCACCAGGTCCCCTACTTATGGATGAAGGCATACCGCCTCTTTGAACCACACTCAATGATCTCAAGGACCACCTAAACATTGAAAATTTAGTAAAAACACTATATTGAGATATACCCACTCTTTTATTTTTTATTTGAAACCCCATTTTCAAAATACCCCTTTCTTAGGTCTCAAAATATAAATTTATATTAAATTATTTGACCCATAATGATGCGATTCGTTACAATATTCCAACCATGGGGATTCTCATCCTAGAGAAGTATATAGGATGATTCCCCAATATTGGATTCCCTTATCAAGATGTGATGACACTACTCAACCATAGAACTAGATTGGTTATGGTTCTATGGCTCATACTCCCAGTAAAACCAAAATAACCCTCTACCAAAATATATTCTCTGACATCCAACACACACCATTCAATTTTTAAATGATTCCAAAAATGAAAAAAAATCATTTTTCAATGGATGAGAATGCATAAAACACAAGTCAAAACTATTACTACCTGACTTTCCTCTAAACTACGCATGACTAATTCATCATGACAATGAAAATTAGTTTAAACCCCCTGTGTATATACATAACATTCTAAAACAACATATTAAGCACACCTAAGACTAGATCCAACTTCCAAATGACTACCCATTCTAATAAAACCACATTTTACCATGTGTTGACTATTGATACAACCAACACATAACCCATGACACACATAACCCAATATCTCAATACTCAGCATGTAATAGTTTCTTTCTATGTGACATACCCAGTGTATCTTTTGTTTCCTCATGGTCCACTGAGGGAAGAGAACTAGTTCGTTACCCTATGTAGTAAATTGATTAAATCCATTTACGACCTTCTACAACATCACCTCCTCTCCCACCTAATAATTACACAACCTATGATAGATCATTAAAACACATGGGATCCATCAAAATAATTTCCCAAAACACACAACTCACCATTTTCCAAATGAACTAACTGCACAAACAACCTGTAATGATTTTTTGAATATAGTTTACTTAAAATAGATATAACTCATCTTACTAAAATCCTTGAATTTTAGAAAAAGTAACACTACCACATACATAGATCATTATTTCATTGAAGATATATATGGAGAGAAACCCATAAATTTCTCCCCACCATAAGGTTTCCCATGTCTCATTTCGATGATGAACTACATTACCATTACATATTCCTATTATGATCACTTCTCATGGGAACTTCTCAAAATAACCCTAAAATTATCATCCTAAATCCATATTTATAGATTTTATGAAATATGAAAATCCTTAAATACTCACACCTTCACTAGAAAACATTACGGTGTCTCCCTGATCTTTCTACAAACTCATGATTCTAAAAAAAAACATATGCATCACTATTGTTGAGATATTCTCTATCACCTTCCAAATTACTGATACCCACCACATGATGAATTTACTTTACCACCCGACCAACCAAAAAAACATTCATTCCATCTATTGAACCAATCCACTATCCTACTGATTAAACATATCAATCCCTCAAAACATCTCATAATCCCATGAGGATTTTAGTTTTATTTATCTAGAACTAATACATTTTGAATCACCATATCTTACTCATTATGAAACTACTACTGAGATTTCCAAAAATTACAACTTTACCACTATAAGGGTATTTCATCAGTGTGCTACCTACAATAGGTGTCCCAATTTCATACTTAATATTCCTTGAATGACTATTAATTGAACATCACTCAATGGTACTAATATATTCACCTAATGGTAAAACCCATGACTCACCCATATCTTATTTTTATCATCATCCATCAATCCTAATTTCCAGGAATGACACCACATCCACCCCTCTATACCATCTTGAAACACATGGATTTACCTAATTCAAGGTTATTAAAAGTGATCATCCTTTTATAAGGAACAAATAAAATTTCAATGATGAAAAAAACTAATTACCATACCATACCCACTTATAGAAGGCCAACACATTCCTCACAAAGAACTACCAGTGCTTTTATTTCCAATAAATTCAATGTAACAACCAAATAATGGAAAACATTCATCCCTACATCACACATGCCTTACTTTAACACACAATGAATCTATACATGCCCTTTTAAACCATAATTACGTCACCTAATACATATTTCACAACAAGAAACAACTCCATAACTTGATTTCTTGGCTACTTGGACTAACTAATGAACTAAAATCCAACCGATAACTATATGAAAAAAGCGAAAACCACTTACTCTACCAAATAACACTCCTTTAACACACTAGTGAGGAAAACATCACCATCCAAAGGAAAATTCACATGAAAACATGACCCTCTATAGGGTATCTAATTGTAGAAAATATCCCATAATAGAACATGCTGCATCCTAGGAACAAACCTCCTACACTATCCTATTTGGGAACACCTACTAGGAACTACCCCCAACAAGGCTTTCTCAAACCATGAACATAACTTCTCATATCATAATATCATACAATAACATGAAATAATTACTATTCTGATTTCATTTAACTATAAAAATGATAAATTATTTAGTAAAACACAAATTAACTTATTATCAGTAAATAATTAACCAAAACCACTTTTACCACATCCTTTCAAAAATAATTTAAATAAAAATCCATTATTAAAACCATATTTGAAATCAATTTATTAGTTTAAAAAATATTCTATACCCACAAATAGTCATGCACATGTTTAGGTATACCAACATGCCTATTATGATTCAAGAACTCAGACACTCCTTCTACCCCAATAAAAGAGTAGAACCATATATAACAATTCTAACTTAGAACGTTATAAAATCATAAAAATATCATTTAGAATAAAAGCGTAATGAAAAATAATCTTGCAAACTTGGTAACATGGCCTTACACAATATAGGTTTTCATGATACACAAAGATGGTATATGTACTAAGATATGACCAAACTAGATTAATATATGAAAATAATGATTTGATACCATTTCTAATGCCCAAACATATGAACTTGAATACCAGTCTAAGCTAGGGGAAGCACATGACCACATGTGTGCCTCTCCATATTCCATAGGATGTTAAATAGTGATGAGAGTATAATAATATCATTGGGAGAGTATACTCTTGGTATGGTGATAAAACAATAGGTTCAGCCTCAAGAAAATACCTAATCCTATCCACCTTATGATCACTCACCACCAATAAGTTTAAATTAATAAAAAAATTTATCCACACCCTGGATCAGGGTTCACAACAGCACATAGACTATCCAGGTCACAAGACCTCTACCACAGTTCTTCATGGGTACAAACTACCAGGTCACAGAAGGACCACTTCCACACATATCCATGGGATTAAAAATATGTAAGAAGGTATAAGTGTAAGTATATCTTATATACATTAGTTTGATATAGGAGAAAATGTGTTATTTATAGAAAGATACATACACTACTCAAAAGTATGTTTAAAATTCCTAAAAAATAGAATAGATATTAGAAAGGATTTTAAAGGCTCTCTGTGACTTGAGATGTAGCTCTGGACTCTTCAGATGTAGCTGAGATGATATGTGATTCTTCTGCTGGAATTGGACACTAAAACAAAGTGTTGTATTCTAGATTCTAGGTACAAGTATGATTTTGTAGGTATAATCTCCACCTTCTTTGATATGCTGAAGTATTTTTTCAATTCTATTTATAACTCGATTCAGATTGCCTTGTGTGTTCTTCCTTATGTTCTTGAGTTTAGAGTGGGTGTATGAGAGTCAAAAATGTTCTTCAGTGTTCCTCACCCATGGGAACTCCACACTTCTCTTCTATTTTAGGTTTGTTCTACTTCTCTCTTAAAAAATAATTTTTATACTTGAGGGACAACAAATAGAATGTTCTTTCCATGTGAATAGGTTCATCACCCATTGTATGGTCTCCTAAAAGTCCTACAATAGATTATTAAATACATCAGTATCATTATATGACTCAAATATGACCATTATAAATAATATTAATAAATGAAAATTTAAAAAGTCTATCAGTGACTCTTCTATTAGTGAGTTAGTATATTGGTTAGTCATCTGTTAGTATCTCCTTTTGTCAGTGACTCAATCCATTGTAATGTCATTCTGTTAGTCTTTTCATATGTTGGTGACTCATTACATCAGTGACTCATTTCAACTATCAGTGAGTCCATGCATTGGTAGAACCATGCATTAGTAGGTCACTTGGACTTATGGTATGTAGATTTCATCAGAACATCATTTGAATCGGTAAGTCATATGCATCAGTAGGCCATCTATGTGGGTAATTCATATGCATCGATAGGTCATCTTCATCGATAAGTCATATGAATCCGTTGGTCATCTGCGTGGGTGAGTCAGTTCTTATGTCGGTGTTAGTGACTCATATTTAGACAATTTTAGATTTTCTATCAGTCTTATAGTAAAAAAAGATTATACAGTGTTAATACCCATAATTACACATAGATAATCATTTATAATCTTGTTTAGTCTTAAAAAACATAATTAGTTATATGATTGAAATGATCTGATATGAAAGATAAACTTTGACATAATTTTGGAGATGTCAGGAGGTAAGATATATGTTATCTATTTATAGCTCGATTGAGATTGTCTTGTGTGTTTTTCTTTATGTTCTTGAGTTCAGAGTGGGTGTATGAGAGTAAAAAATGTTCTTCAGTGTTCCTCACGCATGGGAACTCTACACTTCTCTTCTATTTTAGGTTTGTTCTACTTCTCTCTTAAAAAATAATTTTTATACTTGAGGGACAACAAATAGAATGTTCTATCCATGTGAATAGGTTCATCACCCATTGTACGGTCTCCTAAAAGTCCTACAATAGATTATTAAATATGTCAGTATCATTATATGACTCAAATATGACCATTATAAATAATATTAATAAATGAAAATTTAAAAAGTCTATCAGTGACTCTTCTATTAGTGAGTTAGTCAATTGGTTAGTCATCTGTCAGTATCTCCTTTTGTCAATGACTCAATCCATTGTAATGTCATTCTTTTAGTCTTTACATACGTTGGTGACTCATTACATCAGTGAATCATTTCAACTATCAGTGAGTCCATGCATTGGTAGAACCATGCATTAGTAGGTCACTTGGACTTATGGTATGTCGATTTCATCAGAACATCATTTGAATCGGTAAGTCATATGCATCAGTAGGCCGTCTGTGTGGGTAATTCATACGTATCAATAGGTCATCTTCATCGATAATTCATATGCATCCGTTGGTCATCTGCGTCGGTGAGTCAGTTCTTCTGTCGGTGTTAGTGACTCATACTTAGAAAATTTTATATGTTCTATCAATCTTATAGTATAAAAAATTTATAAAGTGTTAATACCCATAATTACACATAGATAATCATTTATAATCTTGTTTAGTCTTAAAAAACATAATTATTTATATGATTGAAATGATCTGATATGCAAGATAAACTTTGACATAATTTTGGAGATGTCATGAGGTAAGATATATGTTATAATATATGACATGTTTTGTGATAATTAAAACCATTATAGTAAATTATAGTGGCCAAAAATATCCTACGGGCCAATAATATACCCCTTTTTATGATCACAATCATGTCATTGTTAAATACCATTAGAGAATGATTAAACTAAAAAATCTGATTATTAGATCCCATAAAGAGGAATAGGCTCAAAAATAATTATAAGAAGTGAAATTTATCATAGAAACATAAAAAAATAATAATACTTAATAATGTTATCCCCCTTTTGGGATTAGAAAAAAGTGGAAGGTTAAGAACTAAAATAGAAAAGGAGAAAAAATGAATTGTCATTCATATGAAAATTACACTAATAGACAAAAACTGCATGCACATATCCCTATAAAAAGAATCTCTCTACACTACTGATTAGGGTCAAGGGGTTCCTTCTCCTTATTAGAAATATCAATGGTAGGCCCCATAGGTGGTGGTGCAGAAGCATGAGCATCTGAAGGGATCTTCCGTCGAGATAAAGGAATTTCTGCTAGAACAGTTGGTGCCAGGATTGGTTTGTGCTGGGATAATAGCTGAGGTTGAGGTTGTTATGTGATAACATTCCATATTTGGGTCATGTCTTGAGAGAGCGATATTGGATAGGAATACATTGGAAGAGAAGAGTGAATAGAATCAGCAGCTAGAACAACAATGGCTTTACTCTAAACATTAAGATATGGTTTCAGTAGTTTGATAAAGTCCTCAATAATTTCTCCTCCATACTTCATTTCATTTTCAATTTAATACTTGTTCTCCATTTTTTCCGATTATTTCTCTGGGGTGTTCATCCGTTCTTTTAGAGGACGCGCTATTTGTTGTCCCACATTCGCGCTTTCCAAAGGTAGGCTACATCTGTCGCTTATTGAGGGACATTTGCTCCTTGATTGAAATGGGATGATGGGATGTCGGTTCCTCCTTCTCTGGATTCTTCATTGGAACTCGTCACATGGTCCAGGTCTCCCTTAATGATTAAGACATTGTTTGTTAAACTCTTATAATTCCATGTCTTCATGGATGCCGATTAATTATGATACTTCTGTCTGGATCTTCCAAGGGGTCGAGTCAAGGAAACAACCTTCGATCGGGGGACTAGTCATGTTGGACATCACTAGTGTGTCTGGACTCTAGAACACTGATGCGTTTGGGTTTCTTCCCATTATGATAGGGCTTCTCGAGGGAGAAAAATCATGATTCATGCCACATCAAGTGCAGTGAATTATATTTCATAGGCATTTCTCTAAGGTTTTCCTCATCTTCCTATGTTTAACACAGTTTATGCCATGAGTTTAACATCTAGAGGAGATGGATCAGACTCATCTGAACACTGATAAGAGTTGATTAGATGGGTGAAACCATAGGATGGAACACTGATTCTAGGGATAAAATGTGGTTATTTACCCAATTGCATATATGATTAGTGAGAAAGTGGGTGACATGATCTCACCAGGATGTGGCATCTTGGGTAAGAATCAGAACAAATATGGATGGTTGAGAGTGGATGGAAAATGAGATGGAAACAATGTGAGGACGATAGTGATGTTGGTCTTGAGCCTCTAAGAGACCCCCTACATATCCTCGTGGCATGGAATCAAAGTTCATGTAGTTCGGTGGGGTGAAGGGACACCTGAGGAGGCGGCCCATGGGAATGGATGCATGGATGGGATATTGAGGAAGTAGAACCTTCGGGGTGGGGCATGACCTTCCCAAAAAACATAGGATCGAGGGAGAGACCATAGTGGGACATGAGTGATGGTTTTGAACCTTAATGAGGCTTCCTACATATCCTCGTGGAAGGGAATCAAAGTTCACGTAGTTTGGGATGGGGGTATATCGGGGTGTACACATAGGTCAATGACCCAACGATATACTAGGTCTTACATGTGGTTAGCATCTCGAGTTTGTCTGATGTCAGGGGGGGCAGACCAGAGATGTGGGTCCCAAAAAAAGGGACTACAATAGCTTACCATTGATTGCATAATATAATGTCTTACCAATGGTTGAGCTTTCAATGGATTATTGCTGGTTGGGGTTCCAATGGCTTATCGTTGGTTGGGGTTCCAATGTCTTACCGCTGGTTAGGGTTGAATGTAAAGGAGGATTCCTACGTACATTGTTTAGGGTACAATGATCAAAGCCCATGTATTTCGGCAGCATACAGTTTAACGTCATGTGGGACAAAAGGGGGGGGGGCGTATAGTTTAACGTCATGCGGTATGGGGGTCGACCGATGTAGAGTGGTCGAGACCGATGGGTGTTAGGCTTGAATATTAGGGTGGATTCCTATGTACCTTACCAAGGAGACAAGGATCAAAGTTCATGTAGTTCGGGATGATGGATATAGTTTAACGTCCTGTGGGATGAAGGTGAACCGACATGTAGGGGTCGGGACAAGTAGGTGTTGGGCTTGAACCTCACAGAGGCTTCCTAAGTACCTTGTCTAAGAGACAAGGATCAAAGTCCACAAAGTTCAGGATGAGGGATTTGGTACTTACACTCTAGGGAGGCCTAGGAAGAATTTCATGGTCAAATATTACTCTAATACCACGTGAGTCATGCCCAGTGTGAGAATCAAGAGGCAGCAAAGACCCGACGATCACATCGAGAAAGGTGCATACATAGGGAATGAAGTGGGGGCTTACATGTGGCTAACGAACATGTTGTTAGTGGACCAAAGGGGAAATAGAGGCTTATGCATGGTTAGTGACCTAGGGAGATGGAGATTGGGACTTACTCTAGGATAGAGTCCTGATGGCGACAAAGACCAGAGGGAGAGGGATTGGGTAATGAAGGTCTCGGTGCCCATCTCTCCTCTGGTCTTTGGCATAGAAGAGGAGAGGAGGAGTAGGGATGCTACCACCCGCAAGAAAGGCTATGGGCCTACACCAGGATGGTTTACCATCCCCATAGATAAATGCCACTCTATCAAAGAGGGTCACATTCTATGTGAGGAAGATCTCACTCCTGTGGAGATGAGTGGGTCTGGAGAATGTTTGAGTTGGGGCACCCCATGTATATTGCATTCAGTGAGGCCACAATTTAACTTCATGTGCTGAGGATGGTGGTGCTTGTCCATTTAACGTCTTATAGCTCGGATGATGAGGGGTCACTCCACACCCCTAGTACTTACATAATTGATACCCACCCACCCTTGGGGAAGGGAAGGCATCAACAATTCCATGGTTTGGTGATGATATGGAGTGATCCAATGAGGGGCTCACATTAGTGTGGATATGAAAAGAAGAAATGGATTCTAGCTTTCCTATGATAAGAAGCATGAGGATAAGCCACACAACATGAAGCACTGTTCAAGAGACCTTGAAATCACTTCGTACAAATCTGGAGGGTCGTACAGGATAAATGTGTGCAGGATAAGTGTAATGCGCGTAAGGAGAACCAAAAGATATTGTCCGGGGAAGCAACATTAAAGACACATTTAAATGAGAACACAAGGAGGAAGGGGTGCACACAAAAAGGGGGGATTTTCACGAAATAGGTTTGAAAATGAGAAAGATTGTGCTCAATAGGATAGGGGTTCATGTAATAATCCAGGTCTGCGTGGATAAAGGAGGCATGCGTGAAATTGGAGGATTTTTGTGTGCAAGTGGAAGAGTTTTGCGCCCAAATGTCTTATCAATAAAGGAAATGGGAGAGGGTCAATCCCTAGTGGTCCCACCTAAAGGAGGACACCTGGGAGACCTGTCACGTAAAATCCTGTATCTAAAAGCCATCTTTTCAACGTGGAAGGGATTTATTACATGCACAAGAGATAGTTTGAATTATTCAACCCCAGAAGGGAGGGATTGTGCTTTTATTTATAAGAGATCGGTAGTAGTAGAGTGCGTGAAATTTGTTCTTCGCGGAAACCTGCTCCCATAGGCAGGTCACGTGGGACTTTCCATGCCGGCGTGCAAAATATTCACAGGTCATGAAAATGTCCATCTCGGGAAGCATTTTTATGCACACACTTCAAATTTTCCATGTAGTCTTTTGGCCTATCCTAGAACAGTTTTCCAAGTCAAAATGTGGCTTTAGTTTTCCCAAGAATGACTGCCTGAGGCCTTCAGCAGATTTCGATGACTACATAAGCGCCCCCTCGGAATCGAAGCTTGCGAGGGGGCATGGAGGTCGGATTTCAAGGTAAATGTCGAGATGCATGGCCATGTTGAGGGAGATGTGTGAAAAATGGATCATGTGTAGAAAAATCTCTTTCACATGTGTCGAATACCTAATTCATGCATATAAATACCCTCGGGGGTCCCATGGTCCGTACAAGATTTATCACGTGATATGCTTCAGATCTCTAGTGTGCATAAATCTCACTATCTTTTGCACATAATATGTGCTATTTTTTACAGAATTACCCAACTTTGGTCTCAATTTTGCGCAAAACCCCGTTTTCAACCTTCTCTGTTTTTGTTTCATGCAGCCTTTTGGTTTTTTGTGAAACCTCCTGGTTTTTCGTGCAACCTCCTTGTTTTTACAGACTTTACAAAAAAATGGCTACTGATTAGAGTGATAATTGGAGAGAATCTATATATGTCGCTCAGAGGGCAAAGATTATTGTTAACCCTATATATTATGGTTCCATAAAAGTTTTATCTGATAACCAAGATCTCTTCACACTATGGGAAAAACCGGGTTTAGTGGCGGTTTTGTGGCGGCGGTTCACAAAAATTCCGCTAAACATTTTCGCCGAAAGGTTTCGCGGCGGTTTTTAATAAACCACCATGAAACCCATATTTGTTTTTAACAATCCCGACCCTTCCCCCCCACCCCAATCGTTCCCCCAAACCCCCGCCCTCCCTTCTTCCCCAACCCCCCCCCCCCCCCCCGGCGACCCGCAACCCTCGACCCCCACCGTCCGGCGACCCCCTACCGTCCGACGACCCGCGACCTCCGGCAACCCCGCGACCTCCGTCTCCGGTGACCCCGCGACCTCCATCTCTGGCGACCTACTTACTAGGTGCTTAATAGTTATGTTGTTTGTTCAATGATGTGTTATTATAATACCATGTGGATCTGGAATTAACTTCGAGCTATGCCATGGTATGTGCTAGGTGTTGGGTTGCAAGGGAACCTTGGCTAGTATGTGAAAAAATGGAATTGGAGTAAATTTTTCCCTGCTTTTGGGTACTTTTATTTGGTAATTTCCAATAGACAATAGCAACAACTATTTGGGCTTAAGAATCTAGGTGTGAGTGGGATGTCTTCCCAACACAACACATAATGGACCAAAGGTCACCATAATATGTCTTTAATTTGGATTTACTCATATTTTAGGTAAACTACATAGTCTGTAGACTGTGAATGGACATTGAGTAAGGGTGGAGTGCTATAAATTAATAATTGTGATTGTGGTGGTTTTAATTTTTATTTTTCAAAAGTTTTTTAATTATGGTATTTTTTGGTTCTCTATGGTATATTGTATTTATGGTTTCTTTTATTAGATATTGTTTGTGTTATTCATCTATAAAGACATCCCACTAAACCAAGGGAATATGCTGGAGAGATTTATATACCCATGAGAAACCCTTGTATTTTCCCTTATACTATAATACGATGACAGTGGTTCTGAAAATGGGTTTCCTTTCATTTTATATGAGTTCCTAAAGGTGTTTCTAGAGGAATTTTTAGGTATACATTAGTAATGGGATTTAAAATTAATCATTGATTTGGTACATGAATCATATACTACATCTCTTCCCTCATTCAATATGGACCCCATCAAGTTAGGGGAATTAATTATTTGGTTCGATGAATTAGAATCCAAAGTATTTTTTCACCCAAGAATCTCATCATAGTCCAACCAAGGTTGAATTACATAAAGCATGATATATCACTCTTATTTTGTATCAACTATTTGAAGTTGGAAAGGTTTTCTATAAAAAAATAGCTCTTTCCAAACATCAGTGACCAAGTTGATCAGATTATGGGGGAAATGTGGTTCAATAATATCAACATTCACTTTTGGAATCCTCATTTTAGTGTGAGTGGATTTGGAATTCACTAGAATGATTTATGAAGAAGGTACAACCACATCAAGTCTAAATTTGTGACATTAAAGATGAAAAATGATCCTATGATTTTTATGGCCCTTATAAACTGTGTGTTTCCTAAGTAAATTGAATACATTATGGTGGTGTATATGAATGTAATCCTAGTATACTTTTTCATTTAGGTGGAGCATGATTATCATCAAAGAATTGTTTTGGGAACACTTTTGGATGTCCATATTAACTCCATGTACTCCAAGAATATATTTTGGATTAGAGAGGTCAAATTCATATTGTATCTGGCATAGAATCATTGGGTGTCATTTGATCCAATGGAAATTAGGGTAGTGAATTTATGGTAATATTTGAGTCATGAATTTGATATCATGATCTTATTAAAACACAATAGATATTATAGGGATTTTTTTATAAATTTATCTCTATTTACATAACTAATAAAATAGACTTACCAAAAATGGGTAAGGTTAAAAAAGAATACATAATTTTATTCTTACATTTATGATCACAATCAGTGGTTGAACACTAACCCATATTTATGTTAACGTAGACTAGAATTTTGTATGTGGTTTATTGCAATGCTTTAGGTATAGATTCGGGAAGCATGTTGTGTAAGTTGGACATTTAGTGGCCCATAGATCATCCCACCTCTTACAAAATTAATGGGATTATCCAACCTATATACTAGAGGAATTGGTGGTGATGCATTCTTTAAAATCATGGGGTCAATATCAATTCAGTGAGAAATTATTATTCTACTATGAAAGAATAATCATGGAATGTATTTTCCTTAAAAATGATCTATGTATAAGGTATTGCTCATTGATCAATTACAATTAGGGATTTGACTTTTTTAATTTTCTATATCCTATGTAAGAGAAAGATGGTGTAAAATAACTTAAGGATAAAAAATCCAACCCACTCATTAGATGATTATAGTGATGATTGGAATCTGATGAGTCCTTTTCTGAAATTCACTAAGAATCCAAGGAGAATAGTGGAGCTATATTCATAGTTAGTATTCAGTTAACACCACATTTTCTAGAACTAATTCAGTATGAACATCCTAAGGATGAATTAAGAAAATGTTAAAAGTAAAATCTATATTTTTTGGATGTTCTTGATAGGTGTTCAATGTCATATGATGAAATTCTACTCATCAAGGGTTATTTCATGATTTAGTTGTCTCTACAAAAGGTTTCTATATAGGATAACCACCAGTATCCATGGTTTGTTTATCCTTGGTCCAGAAATATGTTTTATGATATTTTTCACTAGTTTTGATGGATAATTTTAAGTTATGATGTAGCTAAAATTGTATCTAGATGTTATATGTGTCTGTAAATTTAGGATGAGCACTAGAGACCCTCAATTATTCTTTTTTCACTCCCTATTCCTACCTAAATGTAGGATTATGTCGCTATTTATTTCATTATTAGGTTTCTTCTTTTACCTTAGTGAATTTACACCATTGTATTTTAAACTTATTAACTATTTAAATCCACCCTTTTTATCATGATAAAGTATTCGACTATGGTTAAATAATTAAGAAGCTTGAACATTCCAGATATTGTGAAACTATATGTGGTTCAATCAGGTAACGTTTCATATGGGGACAACTGTTTTACCTCCATTTTTTAGATGAACATAAAAATGAAATGGGAATATCGTTGATGCTCAATGTGACATAACAACATCAAATAGATGGAAAAACATTTCATTTTAAAAGTACCCATTTCATTTATAAAAAATCATGGAAAAAAATTTCTCTCAAAAACCCCTTATTAAACAAATGAAAATAGTCATTCCAATTTTATATATCAACTTATAAATTAAGAGAAATTAGGCTAATTATCATAGACTAGATATGGAACCACCTACCTCAAAGCTCAAGTCACACATTCCCATAATGGGATCCACCAACAATGAAAACCCAATGATGAAAACGAAGGCCCTAGAATATAATAAAAACATTAATATTGATATAAATTAGAAAATAAGGGGTTGGTGGAAAGGTAAAACACCAAATACCTCAAGAAAAGACATCTGCCGCACCACAACTAACCAAGGAATGACCACCATAATGAGATCTCCCAAAGGATCTAGAAGAATACACAAAGATTCAAAAAATTAGGCCACCAGATCTGATAATGTTACCCTAGGGTGCCACCATTATCAAGAGAAATGAAGAATCAGAAATATTTCTTACCCAGAGAGATGTGCCACAACTATAATAAAAGATCCAATGTTGAATGGATCAATCTAGATGGAGCATAGTCTCCCAAAAAACCCGAGAAGATCTCTAGGTAGGGATCCAAGGGCCTGGAGAAAAGAAATGAAACCAAAATAGCCACTCGCCTATTTTAAAAACTACACGAGGGCCATTTGATGATGTGTAATACTATTACCTGCTGTGAAATCTATGGTGTTCTAGTATGTTGAAAAATCCTTCACCTCGAATTAAAAATCCATTATTTTAAAATTTACGATGTGAAACCACTCTTCCCGAGGTGTAAACTTTCACATCATAAATACCCTTTCATGACTTGTATCTAGTAATAGTTACACGATGTGTAACCTAGTTATACAGTGTGAAAGACTTTTGAATCATGTTGAAAAAGCTGGTTAAAGATGAAAGTACAACAAATATCTGACTTCACCGTTTTAGGTATCTTACTAAATAAATGGTTAATAGATTAAAAAACATTGAAACTAAGTGGGGGAATTATCATAATGTGTTATCACTGTAGTGGATCTAGTGAGAATAATATTCATTGGCTTATAAACAAGTATCAACAACATTTTTCAAATTATGAAACTAAATATGGTAAAAAAATATTCCATATTATTTTTATTGATCTATAATATTGATAAGTGAAGGTAATGATTATTAAACATAATCCAATGAGGGGAAACTATAGAAATGGGAACCCATTCATTGGTATTCTATATTAGTGATTTTGGATGGATGTTATAAATACCGACTGGTATCCCATTTCTAGATATGGAAAATAAAATAAAACATTTAATTGAGATGACCAAGCATGTGAGTATATGAGATGTTCAGGAAAGTTGTTGTATTTTTTGTGAGGGTGTGGAAGTAATCTGAGTGGACCAATGTATCTCATTAATGTAGTGGGGAAAGAAATTTTTTGAGGTAACATAAATGTGTGATTGACAGTGTTATGATAATTGTGTAACCTGATATTCTTACTGCTCCTCAATGAGGTGTTCACGTTGTCTCCTAAGGATCAGACTTGTTTGGTTTGTCTGGGCATGCTAAGTAAGTGGTAAATGTGATCAATGAATCATATTTATTATATTATGCATACTTTATGATCAATGGGTCATCTTTATTATATTATGATTATGCAATCTTACACTATTGTATATTTTGTGTAGGCACATTGTGATATACATGGATAAAAGCTGGATCACATTACCGAGGAACACACCTCAGTATGTTAAGGGTTTGAATGAGTTTTTAGATTTTGAAATTTCTAATTGATCCATTGAAGGGAGAATAAGATTTCCATGTCCTAAATGTAAATTTAGAACATGGTTGAAGAGAGATGAAGTTTATGAACATTTAATACTGAAGCAATTCCCTGGTCAATATTTGCGTCGGAATTGTCATGGAGAATCGAACAATACAGAAAGATTGAGCACTGATGTTAATCCACAGAATGAGGTCCCAAGTTCGTCGATAATGGAAAATGAAATGAAAAACCTCATAAATGATGCATTCGGCACTACAAGACACCACTATCAGCATCAAAACATATCAGAACAACCAGAAGAGGGTGATACAAATTGCAACATGACAAGTGATGTTTTTGAGACTGTAACACAAGTAGATCAAGATTGGAACATATCATTGGATCCTCCTCTTGATTCTGTAGAGCCAAATGTAACGGAAAACTTCACTGAGAAAAATGCGTTTCATGATTTAGTTGACGATGGAAATCAAGAGTTGTATAGTGGGTGTTTGTTTTTTTAACTTATACGAAATGAATGGATTTTTAAAACAATATTTCCAAGAATATTCCTTTACAAGTTTTCAAGTTTATTTTTAATCAACTTTTTTTAATAATTGTATGACATATTAAGAAAGGAAAAGTGTTTTTGAAGTAGAAAGAATATTTTCCTCAAGAATGGAGTTCAAGTGTTTTATCAAAATTATTTTCCATCTAAGATAATAAAGGGTTATATTTTTATCCCTATTATTATATTTATTTGATTATGTTGTGATGGAATTATTTTTATGAATTCCTTTATATTATATGAATTGTTTTATGATGTCACGATGTTTAAGATTCCCATTTTTATTACATGGGTTATGCTATGATGTATGGTTTATGATTTTGTGGCACACATAAGAATAGTATCATTATGAGATGGGTGAGACCTATATATACCTCCAATGCATTGGGTAAAGATTTTATATCTCATGAGATAGACATGGATGGAACGGCAAGTTAAACTGGTTCAGTGAAACATGACTGAAATGAGGAGTGAACTCGGTTCAGAAATGGACTTTGTCCACTAAGATAGTCTTGGCCATGAGTCTTGACTAATAGAAAATTATTTTCTATGATTATGTGTGTATTCCAAAAAGTTTCATGTTTTAAGTTATGATTATTGGGATTTCATTTCACTACTATGATTTATCCCATGTTATGAAATTATGCTCTCTTTTGCAGCTCTAGATTTCCAAAATGTTATGTTCTTATGAATATGATGTGATTGATATTTCTTTTGTTTACCCTTACTGAGAATTTGAGCTCACCCTTTTGTATGTTTTCTTTCCCCAGGTCAGGAAGAAGCTTATTAAGTAAGATATGCCAAAAGGGACTATAGATATGATAAAATAAATTGGAGACAGTATAGACGCTTTATGAACCAGTTGTTTATGTTTCCCAGTTTCTAAAGACACTATACCTATACGATCCTTTCATGGTTTTGTTATATGTTGTAATAAGTATGCTTCAATTTTGAAGTAATAACAATGTATGTAAAGTATGGGTCATTATAGTTGGTATCAGAGGAAAGGTATAGTCAACCTTTGGAAACTAGGATGTGAAAGCCTTAGTAAGAACCCTAAGGAAAAGTCTAAGCATAGAACACAATCTTAGTGTTTTAGAAATGACCATGAATAACCTAGGATAAGACCTTAAGTGTGAAATTTTATTCTTGATTATGTGGTTTTCCTATTATAATTAGTGTTTCTCACACTATTATTCTTGGTTTTAGTCAATGGATGGAACCCAAAGGAACCGTGTTAATGCGGAATGCGACGGGAAATGCAATGATTGTCCCCCTGAGCAACCAAACGTTATGGGAGATGGAATGAAAAATCTTGTAGCCATGCTCACACAACTTTCTCAAGCTATGAATCATGCAGGACTTCCAAACGAGCAAAGGAAGGAGAAAAATCCTGTTGAATCCTTCATGAGGCAGCGTCCACCTTCTTTCAGCGGGTCTACTGATCCATTAGTTGTTGAACAATGGATTAGTACTACTGAAAAGATATTTTCAGTTATTCAATGTTCTGAACATGATAAAGTCATCCTAGAAGTGTATCGTTTGGAAGGAGATTCTGATCAATGGTGGAATCTTATTAAGAATATGAGGCAAAGGGATGAAATTGAGTCCATGGAATGGGACGAGTTCAAGAACTTATTTTTCAATAAGTACTTCCCTCGTATTCTCTGAACAAAGATAGAGAAAGAGTTTCTTGAATTGAAGCAAAAGGATGATGAATCTGTTGGTACCTATGAAGAAAATTTTACAAGACTTGCAAGGTACGCTTCTGGTATTATTATCCAACCTGAGAGTAATATTGATCGATTATTTAGTGGCTTAAAACCAAGTCTTCGAAGGGCGTTATCCATAAGGGACTTCAATAGCTATGAGGAAATCGTTCGATCTGCTCTCAAAGTCGAGATGGAGATTGGAGTAACCCATCAGTCATATGGGTTTGATAAGAATAGGAAAATGGAATTCAAAGTAAAATCTAAAGAGCACACTGAAAAGAAGATGAGCTTTCCCTTATGCTCAAAGTGTGGAAAGAAACATGGAGGGAGTTGTCTTAAAGGGACAAGTAAATGTTTCAAATGTGTAAAGGAAGGTCATCGGGCATTTGAATGACGCAATGATGGGAAGAAGATGTCTAATGATGCAAACAAAGGAAGGGACACACAGAATGAACCTACTACACTTCAATGTTTCAAGTGCAAGGAGATGGGGCATTATGCCAATAAATTCCCTAATACAAGGGTTGTTGATGATGATCGACATCAACAAAATCTTAAGGCTAAAGAAAAAGGAAATTCACATGCAATTTCTATCAGCAATGTGGAGTACGATAACGATGTGGTGAAAGGTACACTTACCATCCAATCTAAAGTAGAAAATGTTTTATTTGATTCTGGATCCACCCAATATTTTATTTCTGAAGATTTTTCTAAGGGTATCACCGTATTACCTCAACAATTAGATGTTGAGTTAGCTGTGACAACACCTAATGGCACAACAGTTGCATCAAAAGTTTATAATTCATCCCCGATTGAAGTTTGTGGGAAAGTGCTTCCTGCAAATCTTGTGATCCTTCCTATAGTGGAATTTGATGTGATTCTTGGCATGGATTGGATTTCTTTATATGGAGCTCATATCAATTTCCAAAGAAGGGAAGTCACATTTTATATTCCAGATCAATCTATGATTGTCTATCGATGCAAGGATGAACATAACCTACCAGTGGAAATTCCTTATATCTTATTGATTCCACTAAATTAAGGTTGTTTATCTCAAATGGTTGGTGAGAAACTCGCGATTAAGAATATTCCCATTGTACGAGAGTTTGATGATGTCTTTCCGGAGGAATTGCCGGGTCTTCCACCAAATCGTGAAGTTGAGTTTTCAATAGAACTCGTACCGGGTGCTTTGCCTATTTCAAAGACACCTTATAGAATGGCCCCAATTGAGTTGCAGGAATTGAAGAAGCAACTCCAAGAGAATCTTGATAAGGGATTTATACGCCCTAGTGCATCACCTTGGGGAGCACCTGTTCTGTTTGTTAAGAAGAAACATGGATCAATGAGACTCTGTATTGATTATCGAGAACTTAACAAGATCACTATCAAGAACAAATATCCTCTCCCACGCATTGATGACCTATTTGACCAACTACGCGGAGCTTAATACTTTTCCAAGATTGATCTTCGTTCAGGGTATCATCAATTAAGGGTCAAAAGGGAGGATATACCAAAGACGGATTTCCGTACAAGGTATGGACACTATGAATTTATAGTGATGCCATTTGGTCTTACTAATGCCCCTTCTATCTTCATGGATCTGATGAATAGAGTCTTTAGAGACTACCTTGATCAATTTGTGGTAGTCTTTATAGACGATATTCTTGTCTATTCAAAGAGAAAGGAAGAACATGAAGATCACTTGAGAATTATATTGAAGACCCTGAGAAAGGAGAATCTTTATGCCAAATTTACCAAGTGTGAATTTTGGCTTCAAAAAGTTGCATTTTTGGGTCAAATAATCTTAAAAGAGGGGAAATCTGTGGATCCAGCAAAAACAGAGGTTATCGAAAGATGGTCGAGACCAACAACAGTAACTGAGATCTGAAGTTTTCTTGATTTGGCTGGATATTATCGATGTTTTTTGAAAGATTTTTCACGATTATCTAATCCACTCACCAAGTTGACTCGGAAAGGAGTTAAGTTTGTCTGGACGGAGGAATGTGAATAGAATTTCAAGGAGTTGAAAAGAAGGTTATCCAGTGCACCTGTGCTCACACTGCCTTGTAGTGGAGAAAGGTTTGTGATCTACAGTGATGCATCCAAGAAGGGATTGGGGTGTTTTCTTATGAAAAATTATATGGTGATAGCTTATGCCTCACAACAGTTGAAAATCCACGAGCAAAATTACCCAACACATGATTTGGAGTTAGCTTCGGTAATCTTTGCATTAAAGATTTGGAGGCATTACCTTTATGGTGAAAGGTGTGATATTTATACTGATCATAAAAGTTTAAAGTATATATTCACACAAAAGGAGCTGAATATGCATCAAAGAAGATGGTTGGAGCTGATTAAGGATTACGACTGCTCAATCCATTACCACCCTGGGAAAGCAAACAAGGTGGCAGATGCATTAAGTTGACAAGACCATGACAGTTTATCCATGATGAGGATCACAAAAGATCCAATATTTATGGATTTACAAAGGATGGATCTTGGAATTATAATGGAAGGGGGAAATTTATATCTTTCTCAAATGAATGTTCAACCATCTATACATGTGAAGATTAAAGAGGCACAGAAAGAAGATGTAGAGTTACAAAAGAAGGTAAGAAGTATTCCTGAATTCAACCTTGATTGTGATGGGATAATAAAGTTTAGGAATCGGGTTTGTGTTCCTCCCATCCCCGAATTAAAGAAGGAGCTGTTGGATGAGGCTCATAGTTCTTCATTCTCTATTCATCCTGGAAGCACGAAGATGTATAGGGACCTGAAAGAGTACTTCTGGTGGGATGGCATGAAAAGAGATGTTGTTGAATATGTCTCTCGATGCTTGGTTTGTCAGCAAGTTAAAGCTGAGAGACAGAAGTCTAAGGGGATGTTACAACCATTACCCATACCTGAATGGAAATGAGAAAACATCACTACGGAATTTGTCATAGGAATTCCTAAAACATCCAAAGGCAATAATGCTATCTGGGTCATAGTTGATCGTCTTACAAAGTCTGCACACTTCATTGCTATTAGAGAGGATTTATCTCTAGATCAGCTTTCCAGGATATATGTAAAGGAAGTGGTAAGATTTCATGGAGTACCACTTTCTATTATATCTGACCGGGATCCGAGATCTACCTCGAAGTTCTGGAGAAGTCTTCATCACAATCTGGATACAGAGTTGAGTTTCAGCACTGCTTATCATCCTCAGACAGATGGTCAGTCTGAGAGAACAATTCAAACTCTAGAAGATATGTTGAGAGCTTGCTCTATGGATTTCAAAGGTGGTTGGGATCAACACTTACCTTTGGTGGAATTTTCTTATAATAATAGCTTTCACTCTAGTATTCAGATGGCTCCTTATGAATCTCTCTATGGAAAGAAATGCAGGACTCCAACTTGCTGGGATGAAGTTGGGGAAAGAAATATATTAGGACCTGATCTTGTTGATGAAATGGCAGAAAAGGTCCGATCTATTCAACAACACATAAGAGCAGCTCAAAGTCGATAGAAAAGTTATGCCGACAACCGAAAAAAAGACCTAGAGTTTGAAGTGGGTGATAAAGTGTTCTTACGAATATCTCCCTGGAAGAGGGTCATGAGATTTGGAAAGAAGGGGAAGTTGAGCCCTAGATACATCGGTCCTTTCGAAATACTGGAACGTGTCAGGAAGGTAGCTTACCGATTGGCGCTTACACTGAATCTCTCTCAAGTACACGATGTGTTCCATGTATCTCTCTTGAGAAAGTACATACCTGATCCTTCACATGTACTCAGCTCAGAAGTTGTACCGCTGGAGCAAGATCTTTCTTATGAAGAACAGCCGATAGAGATTCTGGATCATAGCAAAAAAGTCCTATGAAACAAGACCACTCGCTTGGTGAAAGTTTTATGGAGGAACCACCAATTAGAATAAGCTACATGGGAGCTTGAGGATATGATGAGGGAGAGGTATCCTCATCTGTTTGTTACAAAGTGACGAATTTCGAGGGAGAAATTCATTTTAAGGGGGGTAGAATGTAACACCTGAGACTTTTATGAGAAATATTTTGTTTTTATGTTATATAAATCATCAAAGGAATCTTTCACTACATACAACACTAGCTTGGCTTGCTTTACACGCAACTGCGGCCTTCCTCGATAGCTTGCGTCGTACGCAATACCGAGTTTCACTAAACAACGATATGCTATTAAAATATTATTAAAACTAGTCGTTATGAATAGTACTAACTAAATTTTGAATTTTATAACATTTTAATTCAACTTATACATTTTCTAGAATGAGGTATAAAAGCAAAATCAGTTTTTTTTGATAAAAGAAATATTTTTCAAAAAATACAGTTTTGCCGCCTTTTGATGGCGCACCCACATTAAATCTAGTTTTTGACATGTTTATAAGTTCAATTTGACAAAATAAAATTCTTCTTTTGAATCAGGGCATAAAAATTTACTTTGGATAAATTTTTGATATTTTTCTGATAACTTTCATATTTTGATGAATAGTAAAAATACGCTAATTTTTAATTAAAAACAACTTTTTTCATTGAGATAATTTATATGGATAAATTATAATATTGAATGGTTTTAAAGTATAAATAGAATATATTTTTACCATTTAATATAATGTATGTCATTAGCATAAATTTCACATTGAATTCATAGGTAAAAACATTTCAATATTTGGCAATGTTTTAACTTCTAAAACCCGTTTTCTTAACAACGGGATTTATTTTAAATTAATTACTGCAATTTATATGTTTTGAATTTTGAAAAATGGATTCCATATTAAGAATCAGTGGGTCCAAATTATGTTAATAGGCTACTTTTTATTTTTGGGCATTATGAATAGTAACTACGGTAAATTTTATTTACCATAGTTAAAGGTAAATCGGGTAATTAAGGGTAAATATAAGATTATAAAATTACCCTAACACCTGCAAAAATCCTATTGGATGACTAAAAGTCGACCCATATCACCTAAGGGTCGGATTAGATTCATTTAATGGACTTTTGTCCATGAAAATAATTTAATTATTATTAAAACCAAAGAATGTGACAACATGTCACTTTCTTAAATCTTATAAGTATAATAATTTTAATTTGGTGATAAACTTAATGAAACTTCAAACATGAATAGTCTCCAGAAATCTAATACAATTATCTACATCATAGGCATTTATTTAGAATGTTTTAGGGATTAAATAATTATAATTAATTATGACACAATAGTGATGTTGAAATTATTTTATTAATTAAAATATCAAATAAATGGTTTTAAAAATATTAAAATAATTATTATATGCACTATTTAATGTGATCCACTAATTTTCTAGATACATATGACATTTTATTAATCTATTAAAGCTTTTAGTTCGAACATATCCTCTGTATATATTTTATTTAAATTCAAATAAATGAATAGTATCAAAATTGACACTATTGTTATTTTATAAAAATAACATATTATAAAATTGTTTAAAAATCACAAAAAATATTTAAAAATTATAAATTAAACTTTATATGGTAGACAATGTCATAAAGTGTCCAATTATGGAAAATTCACAACACATATGTAATTATTAATAATAATTTAAAATTTAGAATATTATTACCACAAATAAAATTAAATTGACAAATAAGGATAAATCAAGTTGATAATGTTTAAAATAAATTCCTAACATGTCTAAATTTTATTGGTTGATGAGATTACAACCCTATGTCATCTAATCTTCGGATATGAGTCATTTTGGAAGTTTTTAAGTGGGGTTGGGATTTAGTATAAACTAATATTTCTTATATTTCCAAAGGTGCCCCTCTCCTCCCTTATAAAAGGGAACCTCCTACCTCTCCTCCTCACACCAATTTTAGCCTTTAAGCTCGGCCAAACCCTACCCATTTTACTTCCCCACTTCCCTAGAATCATCCTAGAGGTTCTGGTCTTCTTCAAATACCAACCCTAGTGCCCTAAGAGGAGGATAAGAAGAGGCACGCCAAAAAGAGGTAATATCCATTACCGATCCTTTCCAAATTATTTCTTCTTAAACTTCTTCTTATTTAGTTGTTTAATTATGAAGTAATAACATCAGTATCACTCATATACTGATATGTTATTATAAGTATGAAACAACCCTATTTCACCATCTATCCATCCTACGGAAAACGAAATCACCGCGCGTGTGTACGTACGAAATACCGTCTCCACGCCGTGGTGTAATCTATTTTCCACCACCTTACTTGGATGGGTATAATGGTGTAAATAATGAATATATATGATTATTTTAAAGTGATATTGATTCTTAAATAGTATACATACACTCCAATACAATTCCATGATCATGAGAACGATATCATCACTCGTGCGTACGTACGGAATACCGTCTCCACGATGTGATGCGACTCGTTCTACATGATCTTCATTGCATAATGATTATATAAATGAATTGAATGAATGAATATGATATATATTACACTAATAAAATTCTATAAATGAGGTATCTATAACCTAAAGATAAGAATAAGAATTTATTCGAAAAAACACGCATAAGAACAAAAAGTAATAAACACCCGAATAACAAGTTGTAATGAAATATTACTAATAAGAAGCTAAGAATATGACCATATATGATATCATAACAATAAGTATGATTCTGGAATAAGTCAATAACATTATTTAAATCATTATACAGGAGGTTCGGACACTTACAAAGCAAATCAGACCTAAGGTAAGGGAAATATCACAATCTCATTTTTATCTGAGATTGTTTATACTTTGAAATTTACTGGGGTGTATTTTATCATCCACATCCATGTTTCCTCAATATATAATATTATTTACATCCACCTAAAATTGTTTAAATCCAATTTTACCCTTAGGTGAGTTTTAGTAAAAGATATGAAAGGAACCTTTTGTCGATTTTCGTACGAGGTACTTTTTGACTTTTCCAACAAAAGTAAGAGAAGAATGTTTTTTTAACTTATACGGAATGAATGGATTTTTAAAACAATATTTCCAAGAATATTCCTTTACAAGTTTTCAAATTTATTTTTAATCAACTTATTTTAAGAATTGTATGACATATTAAGAAAGGAAAAGTGTTTTTGAAGTAGAAATGATATTTTCCTCAAGAATGGAGTTCAAGTGTTTTATCAAAATTATTTTCCATCTAAGATAATAAAGGGTTCTGTTTTTATACCTATTATTAAATTGATTTGATTATGTTGTGATGGAATTATTTTTATGAATTCCTTTATATTATATGAATTGTTTTATGATGTCACGATGTTTAAGATTCCCATTTTTATTACATGGGTTATGCTATGATGTATGGTTTATGATTTTGTGGCACACATAAGAATGGTATCATTATGATATGGGTGGGACCTATATCTCCCTCCAATGCATTGGGTAAAGATTTTATATCTCATGAGATAGACATGGCTGGAACGGCAGGTTAAACCGGTTCAGTGAAATAGGACTGAAACGAGGAGTGAACTCGGTTCAGAAATGGACTTTGTCTACTAAGATAGTCTTGGCCATGAGTCTTGACTAATAAGAAATGATTCTCTATGATTATGTGTGTATTCCACAAAGTTTCATGTTTTAAGTTATGATTATTGGGATTTCATTTCACTACTATGATTTATCCCATGTTATGAAATTATGCTCTCTTTTGCAGGTTAAGATTTCCAAAATGTTATGTTCTTATGAATATGATGTGATTGATATTTCTTTTGTTTACCCTTACTGAGCATTTGAGTTCACCCTTTTGTATGTTTTCTTTCCCCATGTCAGGAAGAAGCTTATTAAGTAAGATATGCCAAAAGGGACTATAAATATGATGAAATAAATGGGAGACAGTGTAGATGCTTTATGAACTAGTTGTTTATGTTTCCCAGTTTCTAAAGACACTATACATATACAGTCCTTTCATGATTTTGATATATTTTGTAATAAGTATGCTTCAATTTTGAAGTAATAACAATGTATGTAAAGTATGGGTCGTTATACTATAGCTGGGTGTCGCTGTGCTGTGCTGGAGCTACAAGGGGAAGCCGAGCCACGCCACTTCGTGAAAAAGCTGTTGTGGTACTCTGTTGAAGCCACTACTGTGTGGAAAGAGGAGTATGATGGGTTCAGGAAGAAGAAACTCCCCCTACTGAGCGCCGAATTGAGGGGGGAGGAAGAAAAAGTATTAAAATCTTAATAATAATAGTACAAGTAAAATAAAACAAAAACAAAAAAATAAAGTTAAAGTAAGTTAACTTTACATAAAATTTAACTTTACTAAGTCAAATAAATATAAAATAATTTATAAAAGTTCTAAATTTAAAACAATTATAATTTTAATAAATAGATAAATCATAAATTAAAATATAAAACTAAATTAATAATAAAAGTTAATAAATAATTGATTTACTGTTTATAATAAATATATAATTAAAAATAATTAAAAATAAACTATTAAATATACTTATTAAGTTAAAAATATTTAAAACTTAAGTATTATTTTCTAACTACTAAATTAAAATAAACTAATTAAAAAATTAATATTAAAATTTAAATATCTTAAAAATTAATAATAATAATAATAATAAAATTATTAATTAATACGATCTAAATTATAAAATTTTTAATTACTTATTTACCTATGATTTTAAATTTTAATGAATTATTTAAAAATGATAAACTAAAAAACTTAGTAATTATATTTAACTTAATTAAATTAATAACTCTTTGATAAAATTATAAGTGAATAATTTTATAAATAATAATAAAGTAAGTAATTTTTATCAACTACGATATTTAATAGTTAACGTTAGTTAACTTTTTAATAATTATTTTTGCCTTTGAGTTTTAACTGCTTTATTATGTTTATATTTTGTTCAGGTTCATTCAAGAGGCAGAAACACATCCATGTGCTTCCAACTAACTCATCTGGAGTTAGTTACGAGGGAAAAATTAGTGCGACGTGCTTGTCACAAAAGAACGCACGTGTGTGGTGCACAACTAAGGGACTTTTGAAGTTGGTTGAATTAGTCGGGGATAAGTAGCAAGTGACAGTAGAGTTTTTAAGCAAATTAGCAGCAGAATTTTGGGAGACACTCATTTTATTCCACGATCACATCAGACGAGTCCGAAGACTCTCTTCCTCATTCCACGTGATACTTTTCGAGAGCGAAACTCTCAGGAGACACCAAGAGCAGTACTAGAGACTGAAGATATAAGAGCAGGGAAGCAAATCATGAACATCATTCACAAAGGGAGGATTCTTCTTCTTCTACTCTGTTTTATTTGCAATATCTTTGCTGCTTTTGAATTGAAAATGATCTTCGCTTAATTTCTTGTTCAAGAAATTGGAAATTCTATTGGTACTTATTTTCGTTTTCTCTTCTTTTAATTTCTTCAAATGAGAATTGGATTCCTTCGATGAGATTGACTCTGGTTCTCAACTTAAATTGTATTTGCACCTGAATGCATCTTATTTAAATATCAACGTTCTTTCGGTGAGTTCAATCATTGATGTATTTCTTTTTAAAACTGGAAAATTCAAAACTACAAAAACTTTCGATGAGATAGCTTTCTGTTGACATCTTTAAAGCAATTTGATGTATGTGGTTTTTGATATGGAAAACATCAAGAACTATAATAAAAAGTGTTATTTCTTCTGGCGAGGAAGAATTAATAACTAATTTTCAAGGTGTGAATTCAATCTAATGAATAGTCATTTTTATAACCATTTGATTTCAAATTTTCTGAGCTCATTCTGTGATTAATTCTCAGCACTCCTGTTTATATTTTCTATTACCTTTATTCTATATTGGTACTTTAGCTATTCATTTTCTAATTAAGTAAGTATGGAATTTATAGAATTTGTGATATCTGTTTCCATTTTAATTTTAATAAAAAAATTAGAAGTAAAAAAAGATGCCCACCTCACTGCTGACAACAGTGAGGTTTTTAGTTTTAAAAACTTAGAATTCACTCACCTGCCTTCTCTGTGGTTCGATCCTTCACTGCTATACTAGTGTAGGCTTATAAATGTAATTTTGAGGGTGGTGACAACCTTCGGACTGTTCAAAATTTGGTGTCGTTTCTGGGGAAGGAATGCTCTGAGAATCTATGGTTTAAATAAAAAAACTGAAAAAAACCATTTTTTTTAAAAAATCAAACAGAAAATTCTGTGAACATTTGCTGCTTCTGTTTCCTATTTAAGTTCTGTTGGAAAATTTTTTGTGCACTTAATCTGAAAATTTTATAAAAAAATGGAATGTTTTGAAGGCTCAAACTACTGCACTGGACTTTACTACGTTTGTTGTGTAGATTATGGACATACTTCCTGGGAGTGTGTCTATAACCAGCCACAACAAGATTTTTACACTGATGAAAATGAACAATATGAGTCTAGTCCTGACACTCTAGCTAAAATTGAATTAAATGATTCTAAATTGGATGCTAGGGTGGATCTAATTAACAATTGGTTAACTAAAACCCATGAAATCCTAACTAGAGATTCTCAAGAGCGAGATCAAAGAATGAAAAGATTGGAAAACTTGGTCTTGGAATTACAACAGAGGGTTAAAGAACAAAAATAATTTGAAGAAAAAAGAAAATAAAAATATATATAAAAGATTTGAAAATAAAGTGGAAGAGGAAAGTGAATCTAACACTGGGAAACAAACCATTTACTTTGAAGAATCTGAATCTGTTGAAAAAAATATGGAAATAACCAAATCATTAAACAAAGAACACATTGATGAAGACCCCAAAATGAACTTTAATGCTGTTGAGTTGGAAAATTTTGAAACTAAATTAAAATATATTGAAAAATATAGTCCAATTATCTTCATAATTCATACATTAGAGAAAAATCAATGTTTTATAAGATTTGAGAATGAAGTCACTCTGGTAGAAGAGATTCTTGAAACTGAAAATTTGAATGTTAAAAACTCTTTACCCAAAATTTCTGAAATTCTGACCATTGAGCCTGAACTTGATATTGGGTACAATCTGGATGAGAACATTAAACTGGAAATCACAGAATATCAAATTTTTGAACCTAAATTGAACACTTCTCTTCCATGTTTTCAACCTGTGAAACCAATAAATTCTGAATTGTTGTTTTATAATGAGGATGAGGGAATGAAATTTGAAGAAAAATTAACTGATGAGTTTTTATTTCCCTATTGTCATATTAATCACTTTTCTGAATCTTTGTGAAATGAAATGGAAAGTAGTGTTAATCAACTTGAGGGTAATTGTTTTAATTTGAACATTCTGGAAACTGAATTTATAGAAACTGAATTGTACAATTCTTCTCCTAAAATTTAATTACAACACTCAAATGACATGGTTTTAGAAAGTGATCCTTTTGAACATGAACTTAAAGTAGAGGTTGAACACACACTTGAATAAGGCAGAATTGATTTGTTAGAAGCAGTAGATGTTGAGTGTTCATTCACGGATAATGTACTTTTAGAAGAGATTTACAATATTGTAAAACCTGAATCTGTTTGTGATAAAATAAATTATCTTCCCTGTCTATCACTTTCATCCTCAACTATGAAGGGTGTTGAGCCTTTTCATGATACTGATAGTAGTCCAGAGGGGGTATCACACTTGTGTTCCATTGTCCATGAATCTGTTCCGCACTCTATTGAATCCCCTTTTAGACCAACTAATCAGCATTTTACCATTTTCACCCTTGATTGTGAATCTGTTAATGTTGAGGTTAATAGAGATGGTTGTGAGGTCAATGTCACACCCTTTGAAGCATCTAGTTTTATGTTGTCCCTTCATGTGTATTCAAATCTTGAAATGTCTGAACTTATTCTGGAAGTAGACAGCACTATACCTACAACTGTTAAAGGGTGCTACTTAGGGGTTATTTTAGGCTATGAGAATTCAGTTTTTGTTTGGTTATGTTTTGGTTCCCAAAAATCTCATTGTTCTATTAAAAATATTTGGGCCAAACACATGTGGTGGTTCCTGTTAAGGAAACCACATCCACCTAGTGACTATAGTTAGTTGCTAGGTGAGTCCAGCTGGGGACTATAAACCTAGCACTGCATGGGAGGAAACCCATGGTCTTTGTTGTGTTAATAAATAAAAATTTTGTAATTAAATAAAGTATAACTGAAGACTTTAAAATTTGTGCTTCATGGGAGTCAACCCATGCTCCTTTGTTTACTTCTTTTTTGTACTGTTTTGTGCTGAATAATGTGAAGCTTTGTTGCCAACTGTATGCTATGTCTCTGCTGGTTATTTGTCTGTGGTTTATATGCTTCATGTTTTTAGGATGCCGCTGCTATGTAATAATGGATTTGAATTCTCATGTTCATCTCTGGACAAGAACTTAGTCAGGGAAGTACTTCAACCTTTTGCATTTATTTCATCTCCTATTTTTGCTAAAATAAAATTTTGCTCATTAAAAAATCTGCTTATTTTAAAAAAAATCTACTACATGTGTACTGAAAATTCTGCTACATTTTTACTGTATAAAATTCAAATGCATGTCTTGCTTCTGAATTTTTTAAAATTCTGCATATGTTTAAAATCCTACACGTATTGGAATGTAATTCTGCTGTATGTCACTGTGTAAATAAAAAAATCTGCATGTACTTCACTACTGGAAACTGAAATGCATTGTTATTAAAATCGTTTCCACTATTTGAATTTAAGCGCGGGGGAGTACATGCTGTTGGTATTTTAAATATGATTAATGATGGGGTGTTTAGCATGAAATTTTCCTACTTTATTGAATATCTAACTGAATAAATTTGGCTAAACTTCCTTACACCCAATTAATTGTGCACCCATAAGTGGCATACCTTGTTTGAACATTAATTGAAAAACTTTGTCACTGGACATCAATGTTAATTAATGTACTTGCTAATGAACCTGCTGTTA
The DNA here is from genome assembly GCA_963277665.1 of Viscum album. Lineage (NCBI taxonomy): Eukaryota > Viridiplantae > Streptophyta > Magnoliopsida > Santalales > Viscaceae > Viscum > Viscum album. The sequence continues at coordinate 87,738,364 of OY728135.1, read as the reverse complement.
AGTTATTCATTGTGGAAAACAACATTTTTTGTTTTGAACTTCATTGAGACCCTTTATACATGTCATAAATCTACTTAATTGAAAATCTATTTTGAACCATAATTGATTAATTGTTCTTCTCCATATTTAGAAGTCAACTTTGGGGGAAAAGTTGGGTTTTAAGTGTGGGGTAGGGGGTCAATTCTTGACTATTCTAAACTGTGCTTAATTGAAATTCCATCAATTCCCACTGCAACTTCAAAATTTTTACCAAAAAATGGTTAATTTTTTTCAAAATTCTTGCATAATTTTTGGCTTTACACTGTGCTCAATTGGTTTTTGCCTTAGGACAAGTACATTATTGGTAGTTAAGTAATGCATTGAATCTAAAATTTATGAGGTTGGATGATTGTTGAGTGATCTTACTTAGTGATTTGATGGGAATTCGGTTTAGGACCTACTTCCGAGTAATATGGGTTATATGTTTATGGAATTATGATCTTACCCTTGGAACTGGAAGTTTGTTTCTGATTCTAAGGGCCTCATTCATCTTTTAATTATTAAAATTAATTGCTTTAATGAGCCAATGTAAATGTTTTCTATATAAATCTTTTGAAACTAATGTAATTTGGGCATCTGGGATGCCACAGTGAGTCTCTGAGACCCTAGTTTCTGGGTGCGTTTCTGTTAACTATAAGCCCTCTGTTCACTTTGAATAAGTGCATATTGCACAGTGCTTAGCACAATGATACATGGCTTGTGAAAAATAAATAAAGTGTCTAGGGTCAAAAATGAGATCATTAAGGTGAGGGGAATGATGAACGCCAGATGAAGAAGGTGTCAACTAGTTTATATGGGAGACATTTAGGTTGTATCATTGAGGTGATTCACAAAAAAATTATTTATTGTTGTAACCTAAGTGATGAGTAAAATGCAAAGTTCCTTGGTTAAGGTTTTAATTCCATTGATGTTTTACCTCTTGTCATTCTTGGACATAGAACCTAAGATTGGATTGAAATGATTCACTAAGTTGTATCACATATGAAGCATGACACTTTCATTTCTTGTTGATTCATTACTCTCTTGACTACCTTTGAGTATTTGTTCTAAGCAAGATTCATATGAGTAATTCATTTTCTCAAAGCCTTCTGTTATGTTTTGCCCTCTATTTTGAGTACTGTACATGTTACAGTTTGATCTTAATCATTAATACACTTTCACTATTTTTCAAATATAATAAAACATGGGATTGTTTGAGGAAAAAAAATGCTTAAGTGTGGGGGAATTTGATATGGCCTTAAAAACACATGTTTTTTCACATTTTTTAATTAATTTTTATCAATTTAATTATTTATTTTAACACTTTTTAATAAATAATGATACTTATGTAATTATATCACTAAATTTATTAATTTCTCAATTTTTACAAATAACTATGTATTATAAGCTTTAAAATTGTTAAATTATTCCTTACTTTAATTTAATAGCATTATTAATTTTTATTTAGTATGGTATCTTTGTCTGCATATCTAATGATTTACCATTTATTATTCAAATTTATTATTTTGTTTTTGCACTTTAATTATGTAGTTTTAATTTAATATTACAATTATTAAAAATTAATTATCATATGTCTTTTGATAATTCATTAATTACTAATTAAAGTTTAAAAAAAACTAAATATATTCAAGCTTTATAATTTTATGTCTTAACTTAATTCAATTGTCCAATAAAATGATAATTATTAGTCTATTTTAATTAATTTAGTTTGTTAAAGCAGCATTAACTTAACTTTGTAATTTAAATGGTTAAATTTTATATTTACTTTTAATAATTTAATTTATTTTTAATTTTTAGTTTTTAATTTTTTAGCAATTTAAATTTTACTAATTAATGTTATTAATAATTTAACTTAAGTTTAATTGGTTTTATTAATTTATTTAAGTTTATTTTGTAATTAAGTTTTCATTTGTTTTAATTAATATTTAGTTTCTATTAATTATTGTGTTCATTTTTAATTTAAGTTCTAACTTATTTTATTTACTATGTTTATTTTGAAGGTTCACTGTTTTATTCCAGTCACGGTCACAATGTCTCCACGCACCGTGTCTGTTACTATCTCACCATTTCTAAGAGAAACGGTGGCACCAGTTTCATCATGGTCTCACCGTGTCTTTACTATGGGTTGCTCACGGACTCACCATGACACCCCTTACACCACTGTTTCCTTTGGAAATGGGAATGACCTTATTGATTTAAGGTTCAAACATTCCAAGTGGTTTCTAACGAGTTTTTTGGTAGAACCGGAAACATCCAATGATTCCATATCCATTTGGACGTACTTTCCAAAGGTAGGTGCTCATTAGTTGTGAATCGATGAGGCTTAATAATTTTCATTGGTCGAGAGGATGGGAGGTCAGACTCATCACACATTTTTGAGGGGAATTATTGTCTATTCTGGGACTCTCTTTATAGATTTAAGTTATGTTCGTGAATCCTTATTAAATTACCAAGTATGAAAATGAGCTTTCCTTTAGATATGACAATCAATAATTAGTATTAATGAGATTTAGATAATCTTTTATTTGTATTCGAGGTTCTTCATCAATAGAGAATCATCTGTATTTGTTTATAGATTCTTAGTCAATGGTATCCTTCGACACATTATATAGAAATATCTTGGTCATTATGATAACCATACTGGTTTTAAAGCCACTCAGCGGGGCACTTGAGGTTTATTGTCATTTAGAAGGATATAGATTATTTCGGAGTTGGGATCGTACCCGTAGATGGGCTACCTATGTATCCTTTATTTTAGAAAAGCAATCAGAACCCACGTAGTTCAAGTAAAGAAGTATGAGGTTTATGCATGATTGATGGCTCAAAGAAATATGTCATAGTTACTTTTACACTCTAAGCTCACATGAGCCATGTTCAGTGTGAGAAACAAGAGGTATTGGTAAAACCAGACAATTGTGCCATGAAAGATGCAATTATAAGAAATTATGTGGGGATTATGTATGTATGACCGCCCAGATAGATGAAGATTAGGATTTAATTCAGGGAAGAAACCCTGGAACAAGGTCCATAAAGGTATATGTGTTTTATGGAGATTTTGATACTTAACTTAGGACTTAATCATGAGAAGGATGCCCAAATTAGAGAGGACTTATGATTGGGTTTTACTCCTGATAAGGAAGCCCAAATCAAAAGTAAATTAAGACTGGTTAAGAGAAATTATAACTAGGGCTTACTCTTAAAGAAGAGGCCCAGGTTAAAGGGAATTATGACTGGGGATTAATCCTGAAAAGGAAGACCAGGTTAAGGGAATTTGGATTTTGGGAACTTGTGGCTTACTCCTAAGGAGGATGCCCATATTAAAAGAATTATTGTTGGGGCTTACTCCTGAGGAGGATGCCCAAAATTAAGGGAACTTGAAGACTTGGGCTTACTCTTGAAAAGGAGGCCCATGTTAGGGGACTTAGGGATTACTCCTAAAGAGGATGCCCATATTTGGGATTTTTATATTGGGACTTACTCTTGAGAAGGAGGCCCAGGTTAAAGATCCTCTCATCTTTAAAGGATGAGGTTGAATGAATGAAATCTCGAACCTTAGTGACATAAAGATATGTAAATCACTAGGTTTTGAGAAATGTTCCACATAATTTCTTTCAGATAAAGAATCCAACAAATAGAACCATGTTATAAATGACTTTGAAGAGGGTTTTAAAGTCTAAATATTTAAAAGGAGAGGGGGATTTGAAGAAAGCGAGTGAATAGGTAGGAGGGTAACCCAAAAATAGAGAGGCGTGCAAGTCCTGCGTGGGCGCGCAAGTCCTGGTCGCGCAAGTATACTTAAGCGACACATGGGTACTTTCGTGACGGTCAACCCTTAGGGTAATAGTTGGGTGATACTTGGCTCAATCTCTTAGTATTATCCCTAAAGGCTTCCAAAAGTGTGTCGTGCAAGTTTTATTGAAGGGATAAGGCGGTGCACAAGTGTGGCCATTTCCTTTAAGGGATGGCCACTTAGGTGTGCAAGTGTTGATGAGTTTCAACAATTAGGCCTTGTTTCCCCTATTTAGAGCTTCCATTCTAGGTAAGAAATTACCTTAGAAGTGTTCATAAGACTTCCAGAAGAGACTAGGGTGCCGGGGGCTCGAATATGAGTTTTGGAATTTTTTGTCCTGAAATGGGGGGCCCATAGGGGTATTTATAGGCCAGGGAAGACCTTGGGTGAAAATCAAAGAGGGCGTGCAAGTCACCTGTGCGACCACTATGCGGCATGCAAGTATACTTGCGCAACCATGATAAAATATGCACGACCCAAGCGGGAGGAAATCCTTCTTCATGCCTTTGTTGATTTTTGATGTTTCTTCAAAGGATGAATCACTTTGGACTAAGGTATTTCCTTTTTTCAGTCGTTAAACTTTGTGACAGAAAGGAGCATCAACAAAAGTCCCCCCTCAGAGTTGGATCTGAAAGAAATGAGGATGTGACTCTGAGGTAAAGAAGAAAACCAAGGAACATGCGGCACACAAGTGTTGAACGTGAAAATGGCGGCGTGCAAAGGTGTGCCATGCAGGCTTCGAGCCGCGCAGGCTTCGGCGCTCAGGGGTGCGGCCTGGCCTATATATAGGTGGTCATTCCTTTCGAAAATCACCGAATCTAAATGCTTATGATCTCTCATCATGTAAGTTGCCTTCGCCACACAAGTTACTCAGTTTTCCACTGCTTCCTTTTGTGTCGCGCTGTTGTAGAGGTATTTGGACTTGTGCAGTGATACCTGCGCGCCAAAACTTGCACGTCACACTTATACTTTCGCGCCAACTTTGGGACTTGTGCGCCTTAATGCCTTAACCACCTTTTCACTTTTCTTCACAAAATTTATGAAAAATCAAATTACTTAAGAGTTAATTATTCAACTTTTGTGCAGATGAAATGGCTCCTAAAAGAATCAAAACTTCTGATGAACTGGCTAGCAAGCGAATTGATGATATGATGAACATTGTAGGCCTCGATTACTATAATATTTGCGATAGAACTCTCCCAGATTTGGCCAAGTAATTGAAGAAGTATCATACTAATTTTCCATAGAGCATATACTTGCCTTTGTATGGCCATGGTCATATGTAAGGAGTCAACATTCCAGATGCAAAGAATTATATTCCCAAGATGAAGTCGCACTATTACTCCTCTATTTCGGTTATGCTGTGAATTAAGAGCAGCAACAATGGTGTGAACTTTCAAAATTTTTCTTCATGCCATTTCCTTACAGATATGAAAATGGAAAACCATGGGCTGATATGTTTTCCGCTGCCAGTTGATGGAGAGAAGAATATAATGACATTAGAAACAATATCTGAAAAGAGTACTCTCTCAAAATGGCTCTTTACTTCCAATTATCCATTCTCAAATCCATGTATCCATCTTCCAAGTCTCATGGACAGAAACAAAATCACTGTTTGATCAGTATAAAATTTTCTCAAACCGCACTCAAGAAAATTCTTTTAGAATTGTTCCAAGAAGAGCTGGTATCACTGCATATCTTATTGTATCAAGTTGAATGAATGAATTATAGGTGGTTGATGATGAAGATCGGGATGCCATAAATCAAATGAAGTGTTATGTTGAAAGCCTCTTGTAATTATTGAAAAAGATAAGAGACTCCAATCTGTGGATGTCCTTCTAACTCTTGTTCATCAATAAAAAACACTTTCATCTTCAATCATTTATGCATGCCTTCTTTTGCTGCCTATTTTAAATTTTTACCTAAGACAATGGGCCTAGTAAGCATAGTTTGATTTTTTCTAGGATTATTATGAATAACCCTAAAAATATTGAATCTTTTTATTTTCTCAATATTACCTAAATCATACAAAGTATATGTTTAGTGAGCTGGGACTTGACTTTTGTTCAGAGTTCCCTTGTCTTTTGTGGGCATTTTAAAGTCATGCACGTCAGACATAAAAATCTAATGTTTAAGGTCAAAATAGCTTTGATCGAATGGATTAACATTGACTCAATTCCTTGATAATTTATCTGAAAACATATTACCATGTTCATGTATGAGGGAAAATATGTAAACGATGACTGAAGAAATTTTGAATCCAAGGAATGATATGAAAAATGGATAAAAGGAATTAGAATAAGTAGTTTCCAAGAATGAAGTTACCACTATTTAACAAACCCGTTAGGGGGTTGAATTATGCAGGGCCACCTAAGGGAATTGGCTGCATAGTCAAATAATAGCATCTTTTGGCTGACAGCTCCGTTATGTAGACTACTTATGCAAGGCCGCCTAAGGGCACGTGCTGCATAATCAGGCAAAAGAACTCTCAGAAATTTACTTTTCTTCTACTAAAAAGCCAGTGGATGTTTATGGGGATTCAAATTTTCCAAAGAATAAAGTTTTCTGTATGGAGAGAGGTACTTGAATATGGAGAAGATATTTCCAAAAAATATTGTCTAAGAACTGGATGAATGTTACTCCTACGAAGGTCTAACCCAAATGTAGGGAAGGAAAATATAAACCGTATACTAGAATACTTTCAGATCATGAAAAATAGTATGTGACAAATATGTTAAGGATGGCTATTTTTTGCGGATCTCTACATATTTTCGTTAAGAAAACTAAGGAAAAATAAGTATTCCTCCCAAGTATTAAGTTACCATTATTTGAAAAACCCGTTAGGGGGTTGAATTATTCAGGGCCACCTAAGGGCATTGGAATCATAGTCAAATAATAGTAACTTTTGGATGACAAGTCTGTTATGTAGACAACTTATGCAAGGACGCCTAAGAGAATGTGCTGCATAATCAGGAAAAAGAACTCTCAATTATCAAACATTTTTTGACCAGAAGTTAAGAAAAGGGTTATAGAGATCTGTAAGTATTTAAGGTTAAGAGTATGACACATAAAAATGGGAATTTGTTCATTGCATGTAGAGATACACAGACCAATGCTGACCATAATCATGTTGTGGCTGGAACCTGAATTGAAATGTTGGACTTCACTACGTATCCCATAAGGAAAAGAATCAAGCCATACGTAGTTCTTGAAATACAGTTTAACGAAATGTGGGATGAGAGTATAGGAAATCTTAGTTTAGGGTCATAGAGCCCGTACCATAATAAGGAATACACTATGTGTGTTTTCACAGGGACTTTTTAGCAAGGGGATTGAAAGTGGAATTTGGGGTTAGGCCCAAAGACTTGGGGCTGGATTTGAGGGATGCTCGAACATTCCTATGTATCCCATAAGGATGGGAATCAAGCCACACGTAGTTTGTGAAATACCCCCTGTACAGATTTGGTTCATAAATATAAAGGGTGAAAATGGGGACTTTAGTGCAATGATGGTTTGACCCAAGATAAAAGGTTCGAGCATTGCCATGTATGCACGTAGTCTTTGGAATATAACATGATTGGAAATCAATGTAAATAATTATTCCCTTTTAGGTGAGGGTGTCAAATAATGTTGTAGTTTATTGTCTTACAAGACAAAAGTGCTAATAGTTTAAGGTCATATGCATGGACCGGGGTGAACCAATGTAAAAATATTGGTTCTAGGGGTTGCTTCTTGGATCAATATCATATGAGACGGAGGTGAACCGACATGAAGAGATTAGTTTTGGGCTTGAACCTCAGAAGGTTGACTACGTACCCAGCCTAGAATGCAAGGATCAAAGTCCGCATAGTTCAATTAATTAATTAATTGGTAATAAAGTTGTTCTTGAAGACAATGACCTAAAAAAATGGTGTCGGGACTTACACATGGTTAGCGGCCCAGAGAGGGTGTTATGGTTGAAGTTTACTCTAAGATCACGTGATTCACACTCGGTGTGAGAAACAAGAGGTAGCAACAACCTTAACAATGCACAGTTTAATGTCATGTGGGACATATGAAAGGACTATGTAGTTTAAAGTATTGCAGTGAGGACTATTGGTGCTACACAGTTTAGTGTCATGTAGTAGGGAAAAAATACAGTTTAACATCATGTAGGACGTATTAAGGGACATTGTTCAATTTTATGTCATGTAGGAAAAATATAGGGACACAGTTTAACGTCATGTTGGACATGAACACAGTTTTGCGTCATGTTGGACAATAAGGGTGCTGTACAGTTTAGCATCCTGTAGCTAAGACGATGGGGAAAACACAGTTTAACGTCTTACTGGACGTAAGGGGGACTGTGCAGTTTAATGTCACGCAGTAAGAACAAAAGATGACATAGTTTAACGTCATGTTGGACGTATTAGGGAGTTTTTAACAATTTAGCGTCGTGTTTAGACGTATGTGAAAATAGTTTAAGGTCATATGCATGGACCGACGATGATGTAGTTTAACGTCTTGCTAGATGAAAGGGAAAATGCAGTTTAAAGTCTTGCAGAAAGGACAACACAGTTTAACGTCATGTTGGACGATATGGATGCAAATAGTTTAATGTCATATGCATGGACTGGTGATGATGCAGTTTAACATCTTGCTGGATGAAAGGGACTATGTAGTTTAAAGTCTTGCAGCAAGGACAACACAGTTTAACATCATGTTGGACGATATGGATGCAAATAGTTTAAGGTCATATGCATGGATCGACGATGTTTTTCATGTTTATACAAAATACTTCTTCAAAAATCTGGCATTGGTTATAGTAGTGATGAGTTCTCCATCCATTGAGATTAAGGAATAAGCTCCATTGGAGTAGACCTTGTGTATTGAATAAGGTCCTTCCCATTTTGGCTCCAACTTGGGACGTATCTTTCCTAGTATCATTAGAGTTCTAAGAACCAATACCAATTCTCCCTGAACGAATGAATTAAGACAAACTTTTTTGTTGAAAGCTTACGCTATTCGATTCTAATAAACTTCCAAGTGGTGCAGGGTGCACAATATTTTCTCATCTAACCGTTCCAATTCATATAATCGCTTTTGAGATTGTTCATATGTAGATGACTGATCACAAATGGCTACTATGAGCAAGGGTAATTGAACCTCAATGGGAAAGACTGCTTCTGTTCCATATACCAATGAATATGGAGTTGACCGCGTTGCAGTGTAGGTGGTGGTCCGATAAGCCCGTAAAGCATGAAAGAGTTTATCAGGCCATGATTTCTTATCTTTATCCCCCATATTTTGCAGTATATTTTAAAGAGTCTTGTTGAAGGATTCTATTTGGTCATTGGCCGCTGCATGATACCGAGAGCAATGGTTGGATTTGATGTTATATTGTTGATACAACTTCCTTACCTCGGATGAATAAAAGTTAGTTCCATTGTCTGTCAATATGGTATGAGGGACACCAAATATGGTAATGATGTTAGACTTGATGAAGCTAACAATGCTTTTAGAACTGACTTCCTTGAGAGGTATTTTCTATTCCCATTTGGAAAAGAAGTTAGTAGCAATAAAAATATACTTAAACTACTTGGATGTTACTGAAGGATAAGGTCCCACTATATCCATTCCCCATGTGGCAAATGGCCATGAGTATTTAGCTGTATGAAGGAAATCTGGGGGTTGATGAATGAAGTTGGCGTGTACTTGGAAAGAATGAAACTTCTTTGTAAAATCAACACAATATTGTATCATTGAAGGCCAAAAATATCCAAGCCTTTGAATTTGATCAGATAGTCTGTGTCCATACTGATGGGCACCATAGACTCCTGCATGTACTTCTTTCATGACAGCCATTGTCTCTTCACCATCAATGCATCTGAAGATAACTCCATCAAAACCTCTTTTGTAGAGAATTTTCTCTAGGTGATCCGGGCTATCATAAAGAGTAAAATTGACCACATGTCACCGGATTTTTTCTTTCCCAACTCTATTAGGTGGAAGTGTTCTATTTTTAAGGTATTCCCTGATAGGTGTCACCCATCCTATAGTATGACCATACGGTTCAGGAATAAGACTAATTTCATTGATTTCCTCTTTTCTGATTTGAACATAAGGTGAAATTGTACGACGATGGGCAATACTGATGCTTGTCTCATCCTGATTTGGATCTTCCAGATATGTGGCTATATTAGCCAACGCATCAGATTGGGCATTTTGTGATCTTGGGATATAAGAAAATATCAGTTCCGATGGAAATTACTCCATTAAATCTCTGAAATAATCATACAAAGGGATTAGTTCTTCTTTTTTGATTGCATAATCCCCATTTACTTGTTTGATTACCAGGTCCGAATCACCTTTCACCTTTAAGTGATTCACTTGTTCTTGAAGCACCAACTCCAATCTTGTGATAAGAGTTTGGTATTCTGCTTCATTATTTGTACCGCCTCCCAACAATGAGAAGAAATAAGGTAGCACTACCTTTTCCGAGGAAATGAGTACAATTCCTAACCCAACTTTATTGAATTTAGGATCTTCCATTTTCTTCCCTGTTGGAATTCTAGAAGCACCATCAAAATACATTTCCCATATTTGAAGACTATCTTGAATAGAAAAGACTTCCTCATCAAGAAGTTCAATATCTGAAGATGTATCTTCTACTAAAGGGTGTTCAGCAAGGAAATCAGCCACATCTTGGCCCTTTATTGCCTTTTGAGACACATAATGAATATCAAGTTATTGCAAAATAGCTACCCACCTTTCCAGACGTCCTGTAAGCGTTGGAAGAATAAGGATGAATTTGAGCGGGTTATTGCGAGATACCAATTGAACCTCGTGATGTTGCAGGTAGTGTCTCAACTTCTGAACTGCAAAGATTAATGCTAGAAAGCACTTTTCAATATTTTAATATCGGGTTTCTGATTCAAGAATAGTCCGAATGAGATAGTAGAGGTTGTTTTCATTCCCAACATCATTCTTCTGAGCAATAAAGGCACCCAATGATCGCTCTAAAGCAGTCACATAGAGGATAAGTGGTCTTCCTTAAATGGGTGGAATTAACACCAGTGGACTTAAGATATATTTCTTGAGAATATCAAATGCTTCTTGACATTCTTCAGTCCACTGGTAAGTGACTCCCTTCTTCATCAATTTGGTGATGTGTAAACTTTTTCCTGCCAAATTGGCGATGAAACCCCGAATATATGCTAAGTTTCCTTGAAGTCCTCTCAATTATTTCAAATTATTAGGAGGTGACATACCAAGGGTTGACTTTGTCTTCTCAGGACCGACTTCGATAACATGATGGCATACAACAAAGCCGAGAAATTTTCCTGAGGTTACCCCAAAAGCACATTTTAAGGGGTTCATATTCAAATTATGTTGCCGAAGTTTGTGGAATATGACTTCCAAATCATCCAAATGTTTAGAATGTTGCCTGGATTTAACCACCAAATAGTCCACATAACATTAAACAAACTTCCCTAAAAAGGGTTTGAAGATACGATGCATGGTACGCTGATATGTTGTGCCTGCATTCTTCAGGCCAAAAGGGATTACCCGATAGAAAAACACACCCTAAGGGGATTTGAAGGCTGTAGATTACTCATATTCTAGAGCCATTCAGATTTGATTATATCCTGAATATCCATCCATGAAGGAAAGTTCTTTATATCCAGTTATTTCATCAATTAAGAATTCTATTATCGGAACTAGAAAATCATCCTTAGGACAATTCCGATTAAGATATCTGAAATCAATGAAAACTCTAATTTGTAAATTCTTATTTTTCACAGGGACAATATTAGCCAACAAATTGGGATATTGAACTTATCCGAAGAAGTTAGCTTTGATAAGATTATCCACTTCATCTTCAATTTTGGAAGCATAGGTTGGGTGTGTTCTTCTTGCGGCTTGCTTAAATCCTCGATGTTCTTCTGGAAAACCCAAACGATGAGTAGCAACATCAGGATCAAGCCCTGGCATCTCTGTATAGTTCCAAGAAAATATATCTCAATTTTTCTTTAAAAATGAAATATACATCTCTTTCTCTTCAAGAGTCATAGCCGCACTAATTAAAGTGGGGTGCAAATCTTCTTTTGTACCCAGATTTATTTCACTGAGTTGACCCATGGTGGTAGAGATACCCTCTTCAAATGCTGGAGGAGCATCCCTGAGATCTTCCTCTTCATCTTCAACATGTGTTATTTCTTATGTTTCTACCTGCATAGTAGATGATGAAGTAGAATTTCCATGATCATAAGAGATGTTAAAATTTTAACATCTTGAAGAAGAAGCTTCCATTTCCGACCTGATTGATGATGAAGGGTCTTACTTGGGTAATAAAGAGGAGATGATGGATTGAGAATCAATATTATCATTCACCTATGACATTACTATAACTTCTTATGTCCTGGTTGGAGAAGTATAGACTTGTTGGATTTCAGCAGATGAAATGAAGACATCCCTATTTGAGCTTTCATCATTGCTTGGTAAATCACCAATTTCTCCCATGATGTCTGGCTTAATTTCCATAATTGACATTATGGAGGTTTCCATAAGAGTATTTTGATTTGGGTTTATCATGTCAATTTGACTAATAGGCAACACATAATCTTCACTCACATGTGTAAATGGATTTACTGGAATCTTTTCCAAACTATATGGAGCATTAACCTTGGTAACCTCCCTTATTGTGGATTTCTACTTACCCTTCATGTGATAGAATTCTGCCTCAATGTAATGAGATTGACATGTTTTTAATGAGGATTTATCACCATACAATGTCCTAATTTTTCCATCGAAACAATATTTGAGACATTGATGGTATGATGAAGGGATAGATGCATGTTGATGTATCCAAGGTATTCCAAACAAAACATTGAATGCAGTATCATGATCAAAAACCATGAAATTTTATTTGGATACAAGATCTCTAAACTGAGTTATGAGTGTAATATTTCCCAGTGGTTCTTGTTCATTTTTATCATATCCTTGTAACATCAAAGTAGAAGGAGATAAATCAGATTCTGTGAGGCCCAATCGATGAAGTGTACGAATGGGGATGAGGTTGACTCCTGAACCATTATTAATGAAAGCTCTTCGGACGTCTAAACCATTGAACTTTCTAGATAAGTACAAAGGTCTAATATTTTCATGCACAACATCATCTTCATCTTAATCTATGAAAGATATCACTACATGAAATTCTACCAGATTATTCTCTACATGGTAGACTTCAGCTGCAACAATTTCAGTTTCAAATTCCTGAGGACTTGACAAAGCCTCAATGAGTGCCTCCCGAAGATCCTTTGATAAATTTAAGGCATCCAAAATTGATAACTTAGGCGGTACTTAGGACAAGTGTTTCAATAAATCATACTTTTGATCTAAAGGTCTACGTTTCCCAATAGGAACATGTGGTTTCACAGGTACCTTAGAAGTTAATGCTTTGGAAGTAGATGCATCTTGTATTGGGGTAGGAGTTGGGAATACTCTTGGATTTAGAAGATTAGACCGAATAGGTCTATTTACTTGCTGAGATGAAGAAGGTGGAATATCTAACCGATACTCCAAAATAACTATGCCAGGACTGAGTCTTTTATTGGTGGAATAATTTTCTTCTTCTTGTTGATCCTGTTGAAGGGATTTGCCATGAGTTTCTACTGCATACATAGTTCTAGCAGGGGTAGAATTGGAATAGTGGCTTTTGGGATATCCACGTCTTCCTCTATATCCCAGACCTTTGGAACTCCCTCTAATTCCCCTCTTTGATACAAGGAATTCAGGCTCATCAAAATCAAAACTACGATTGTAATAAGGATCTGTTAAATGAATCATATTAAAAGAACCAAAGATCAACTCTTCATTCAATGAAGACTCTGTCTGATTAGCCAATTTAGGTTGTGCCGTTTGGTGGGGCGGTTCCCGTTTAGGCTTTGAAGTAGATGGCATAAAATATACCAGAGTCAAAGACAACTTGGGCTTTGACACGATCTCATCTTTTTTTATTGTTCCTCATTATTTGAATTACGCCATTTCTTTGAGGATTTTCTCTCTGATGAAGGGGGATTTGCTGTGGCATTCATAGAATAAGACACAATTAGTTTCATCAATTGCATTTGAAAAATGGAATGAGTTTGGTTGATCGTTTTTCTGACCATCCAATCATCATATTTCTACGCATTTTTGTTTTTGACTTCTTGCCACTCGCCTTCTTCCTCTGGATTTGTAGCAGTAACGCATGCTACCTAAGCTGAAGAACCTTTCAGTTTGACTTTTCCCAAGTCCACCATCTTTTGTAGGAGGTCTTTGAAGACAAGACACTCCTGATTAGGATGCCCCAACATCTGATGAAATGGAAAATAATTGGGATGGTCTTCATCTCCTTCCTTGTTCAGCCTCTTGGGCCTTGGCAATTGAACCAAATTATTTTCTAGAGTCGAAATGAAGTAACTAGGAACTTTTTCATTTAGGATAGAGTAAATTTTTCTCTTTAAATCCTCAAAATGTTTTCTTCTTTGATCTCTTTGATCATCTTGACGAAACGGCCTCTGTTGTTGATGCTCAGGAGGTGGAACCCTTCAGGAAGATGAAGGTTTTGAGGTGAAAGCAGGTACAAGGGGTTGTTTAAGTGTAAATATAGTAGTCTCTGATTTACCCATTCTCCCATCCTACCCTCGCATCACACCTCTTCCCCTACCTCCCCTTTAATGCATAACGACACACTCCCCCTTCCTCTTGGCTGTGTGATGCACCTCCTCTGGAGCTCCCCTATCCACAGAGACCTCCTATCCCATATCTCCCTCATACCCACATGGTGAAACCCCCATGATCAATACCCTATAGTGCATGGACCATGTGAGCCCCCTCCATGACCCTCCTTCGATCTGCGATTTTGGGGCCAAATTGTTTCACATTATTTGTTGGAATCACCAAGGTAGAGCCTCTTCTACATTATCCTCCCTATTTCTGGCCTCGATTTGGCCTAACTTTCACCCCGTAGGGTTTTTTAAAATCCTTTCTCTTTGGAGGTGATCCAATTTTCAGTTTATTTTGTTCTAGGTTGGTGCAGGAGGCCTCTCGGGTCTTTTGGGGGCTTGTTTCGAAAACCGCTGCTGAAGGTGAGGTGGTTCAGTGTGTTTCAGTCTGATGTATTTTTTCTGAGGTAATATTTTCTCATGTTTCTTGGTTTTCCTCCTCTTTAATTTGTGGATATTGGTGTTTATGACTCCATATTATTTAATTGGTAGGGAGTTGGCTGGTTTCGGGTGGATGTGCTTCAATTTGGTTCACCGCTGCCAAATGAGGTATGGTTGTAGACATGTTTTTGGGTTTACACCTGCTAAATTAGGGTCTTTATGTGTTTTAAGGTTTTAAGTTATTATCTTGAAGCGTGAAATCCATTTTTTTATAGAATGGATTAGAAATTATATTTTAAAGTGTTGTTTTTACGTGAAATTGAGTGTCTTTCTTGTGTAACCCCTTTTGTGTTATTTGATGTCATTTTATAATACAAGTAATCAGTTTTTTAAATGATTCCATGGATTCATTTTTTGTTTTTGTTTGATGTTATTGTACGTTTAATTCAAAAAGGGTATTTTAAGCGGGTCTCTGTGTGTAAACCGATGTCATTCTACTTGGAATTGTTTTTTAAAATTTTTAATTGGTTTGTTAAACCATATAAAAGGTGAGAAACATGTTTGGCATTAGTTTTCTATTTATTCCCAACTTAATTTTGTTTTTTGTATCACTTGGTAATTTATAGACTCCTTTTTATTATTTGTAGTGTGTTTTGTTCATCGCGGTGTGGATTTTGGTCATCGGCGACAAAGTCCTATATGTATATACATGGGTAAGTATGTATATATGTATATCCTCCTTGAGAATATTACCTCATGACATGGGGAATATGTACTTGGGTCAAAGGGTATATATATGTATATATATATATGAAAATGTATATCCATGTAAGGTGAAGTGGTCTTGGGCTGCCATTATCAAAAGATGTGTGTTTTGGGGTATAGAATTTTATGTCACTGGTTGGTTTCACACTTTTTTTATGGATTTGTTTTGATGTTTTAAGGTTCCTTCTATTTTTTGAGTAATGTGTTGGATTGTTTAGTGTGGTTTTGAGTCGCCAAGTCAAGGGATACTCGCCTGTATATGCATAGGTATGTATTTATATATATATAGGTTCCCTGGTTACACATATATTCATGCATGTAAGTGTTTATATGTGTATGGGGCTAGGTGTGGGTATGTATATATGTAGAAGTACATGCATAGGTGAGTGGATACGGGCATATGAATAAAATAATATATATAAGGATCCCATTGTGCATCCCCATGGCCATGGAGATGTGTGCATATGGGCTAGGTGTACTTCCATGTATGTGAAAGTGTGTATTCTTAGTAGGGGAGAAACACTCTTGAGTTAGAAAGAACCAAGTGTTGGAGTGGACGGCTCGATTCCACCCTAAGGTAGGTTCCCTATGCCCAAATCTTTATTTAGAATTTCCCTTACTTTTTAGTGTTCTTTTCAAAATGTGATTTCCTTTTTTATTTGAAATGTGTATGCTATATACATATATGAAATTGGTAATGGACTTTGAAAAATTTCCTCACTCTTGGTTGTTAGATTTTCTTTTAAACCTTTAAAATGAATAGTTTGAATTATGTAAGGCAAAAATATTTCTTTTAAATTTGTGGTTTTATGGTTATTAAATTGGACTTTTAATTTTTTTTGAAAATTCTAATTTTTACCCCAAAAGTTCTCATGACTTATGTGTTTGGTTTTTTTAATGCAATGCCCTGGTTAATAACCAAGATGAAAAATCTTATTATAAAGCGAGAAGATTAAAAAAGGATGAAAGTGGGAATTTTATTACAATCCTTAGTAAGGAGAGGAAGGAGGTCATCCGACAACTCATCAAACCACGTAATGGCTTGGTTGATCCCCTTGTTGGCAAGAGCATCTACCACCGTATTAGCTTTATGGTAGGCATGGGTGGAAATGTATCTGATCTCCAAAAGCGAGTTCAGGAATATCTTCCAACTTGCAGTAAGAGGCCAAGAGAGGTGGACAACCCCATTCCAAATGGCTTGAACAATGGTGGTGTAGTTGATTTCGATCCAGATGTTGTTCCATCCTTTATATATGACAAATTGGATGGCATGGATGAGAGCCATCATCTCAGCTTCAAGGGAGGAAGTGATCCCACAGCTGCCATAGAAATTACCATGGAAGTGACCTGAGGAGTATCTGAAGATAGCCCCACAACCCGTAGGGCCTATATTTCCTTTGGAAGCCCCATCCACATTGATCTTGATCCATCCAGGAAGTGGGGATTTCCAGAAGACTTCAAGAAAACGCTTTGGTTCAGGGAAAATGACTTCAATCTGCAGGTGTCTCAGGATCACAAAGTCACCGATCATGTTGTCATAATTGTATTTCTGGATCGAGGTAGCATCTTTAATAGTAATCAGGATTCTCATGAGACCTGCAATGAGATTGGGTGAGTGATTATTGTAAATAGTGGCATTTCAATCATACCATATAATGTGTAGATGCTCCGCCACGGAAGATAGGAATAGGTTTTTATTTGTGGTGAGAATTTAAGCTCCACACAGTGCTTTAGCTGAAAGAGTATATTGTCGAAAGGAGGTCATCTGCAATCAAATATGTCAAAAATAAAATTCCACATAGAAAAAGCCTTAGCACAGGATAAAAAGAGATGGTTGATATCTTCTCAGTGTTGGTGAAAGATAGGGCATTTAGAATAGAGGTTAATGCTAAAATATTGGATACATGTCTCAGTAGGGATACACTTATGCACCAATCTCCAAATAAGAGTAAGTATGGAAGGTTTAATCCAAGGATTTTTTAAAAAATTTTACCAGGAAAAATCAGATTCAGAGTTAGAGAAATAATGATTGTAAAAATTTCTAGAATCAAGCATACCATTGTGGGTCGGTTCCCAAACCAGAAGGTCATCATCACTAGAGAAAGGGTATCCCTCAAACACCTACATGATGGAGTTAGGTAGCTCTAAAGTCCTGGAATGCATCACATCCTTTATAGTGCAGTTAATTATATCAGGGGAAGTATTAGGAGGAAGCATGGAGATAAGTGGGGATCCAGTCCTATTATCCAGCCAAAAATGAATGGTGGAGTCCAGGCTAACCAACCATCTAGATTTATTCATGATGCAGACAAACAATTTTCTTAGAAAGGGACAAAGAGAAGATTGGACATAGTTTAGATTCCCATTTTTTAACCTCATAAGAAATTTATTTCTAAGGAAATAAAGGGAGTCAGAGGTGTTATTGATCAGTCTCCAAGTGAGCCTTACTTGGAGGGCCTCATTGAAAAACTTGATATTTTTAATATCAAGGCCACCCTTTTCAAGAGGGGTGTATAAGGTCAACCAAGGGATGGTAACAAGTTTCGTTTAAATGATACTGACAGTCCAGATTTTTTTTAATATAAGTATTAATTATCTTTAGAAGACCAAGTGGCCACTTATAGATCATGAGGGAGTAAACCAATTTAGAAATAATGATCTATTTCATAAGGAAAATCCTACTATCCATGGACAGAGATTTCCCTCTCTAGGAGGTAAGCTGATTAATCACTTGATCCACCACATTATTAAAATAAATAGCTTTTGGTCTGCCCCAAAAAATGGGAACTCCAAGATAGGTAAAAGGAAAGGAACCTTCCTTATTGCCAATATTTTCTATAATGTGGCCTTTTAGGGAGAGGGGAAAGGATTTCCCAAAGAAAATATAGGATTTATTCTAACTAATGGATTGACCTGAAACCTCTTCGTAATGGGATAAGGAATTTTTAAGGTTAAGGACGTTCTGTTTATTTTCATTAAGGAAAAAAATTGTGTCATCGACATAGAGGAGATGGGTCAGGACAGTTAGGTTCCTGGACGCCAATATGGGTTTCAGGTTACCTTGAGAAACAAGGGAGGAAAACAATCTACTTAGGTAGTCTTCTGCAATATAAAAGAGAATGGAAGAAAGAGGATCACCTTGACGAACTCCTTTAGAGCATTTTAAATTACCCTTGGGGGAACCATTCACCAGAATTGAAATTGAGGAAGAGTTGAAGAGAGAGTGAATCCTACTAATGAAGACATCACTGAAACCAAAAGCTTGAAGAAATTTGAAAATGAAAGTCCAGTCAATAGTATCAAAGGACTTCCTAACATCAAGCTTTATGGCAATGTTTCCTCCTCGGGAGACCTTGTTTAAAGAGTTGGTGTATTCCGAAGCAAGGAAAATGCAATCTTGAATGGATCTACCTTTGATGAAACCAAATTTGTTCTAGGAAATAATTTTTTACATAGAGAAGAAATCTTATTGGCCAGAAGCTTGGTAATGATTTTATAAATAGAATTAATTAGAGCAATGGGCCTAAAGAAATGAATTTCAGATGCATTGGGCACATTTGGGATAAGGGTGAGAAATTGAGCATTTAGACCATAAGGAAGGAACCCAGTATTAAAAAAATGTTTAAAAACTTTACAAAAATCTGTGTGGACAACCTCCCAGTGATGTTGAAAAAAAACCATTATTGAAGCCATCAGGACCTGGGGCATTGTCAAGATTCAGGCTGAAGACCGCGGCTTTGATTTCATGGTCCAGGGGAGGAGACAAGAGGAATAGTCTGTCATCCTCATTGATCAAATTTGGGATGATCCTAGTAAGAATATTCTTTTTTAATATTAGGATCAATGAAGATATTTTCAAAATAAGTGACAACATGATTTGAGATAGAAGCTTCAGATGAAAGAATATTTTCATTATCTTTCAGAGAGGATAGAGGACGATTGATTTTCCTAATCCTTTGAAGGGCATTGTAAAATTTTGTGTTTCTATCCCCATCAGTGAGCCATTTTGTTTTGAAGACCTGTTTTCTAAGGTTATCTTTGAGGGGTAAAAGGGAGTTGAGCTTAAAAGTGATATTTATTTCAGTTTTAGGGTCAGAGGTAAATTCAGAGTTAGTGGGGGAGATTTGAATTTGATTTGGATCATTCTCAATTCTAGAGATGTCCTGATCAATCTGTTTGGATTTATCACCACACTAACCTTTGAGACAGAGCTTAATATGTTTAATCTTGGTGATACAGGCAAAAACATTAGAGTGCTGACTCATAGAATTCCAACAACTTTGAATGAGATGAGAGTAGTCCTGATCATTGGACTAAGCGTTATTGAATTTGAAGGGAAGACTAGATTTGGATTTTTTAAAATGAAAGGAAACCATAATAGGATGATGATCAGAATTAATTTTAGGTAAGTTGGTGCTAGAGATAATATCCCATGCATTAAGATCCAGGACAATCATAAGAGCCCTATCAAGTTTGCTAGTAACGACCCGGTTATAATGCCTACGGTACCAAGTGAATTTAGCACCTATGATATTAACTTTCATAAGGATACAATATTCAATTGAGGCTCTAAATTATCTAGTATCTATGGGGGAATGGGAAGGTCCCAAATTCTCACTGGGAGAGAGTATGGCATTGAAGTCTCCCAACACCAGCCAGGGGTCATGCATGGAGCTAGCAAAGGAAGAAAGGTCATGCGAGAGGGGCCTACGATCCTGATATCTATTTTTGGCATAGAAAAAGGTGTAAAATAAGTTCTTGTTATCATAAGTAAAATAACAAGTGATCATTTGGTCATAAGAAATAAAAATTTAAATATCTTTCAGACAATTGTGATAAATAATCCAAAGAGAATCAACCTTACTATTATTATAACAAGCACCAAGAAAATTGTAACCAGAAATGAAGTGATTCTTAAAGGTCATGGAGAAATTAGTTTTGGGTTAAACAATAGCTAAAATTTTAGGATTATTAGTTTCAACAAGTCTTTTAAGAACCAAATGGGTGTTAGAGTTTTCTAAACCCAAAAAATTCCAAAAAAAGACATCCATTAAAACCTGTTTTTGGAGCCTGAGCTCCTTTTTTTATTTTTAGATCCTTTCGAGCCCTTGTTCCTCATAGATCTTTTGAGGTTGGGGGATGATGCCAAAGGAGTAGTCATAATCTGTTTTCTCATAGGAGAAGTAGAAAAGTTTTTAGTTTTATTTAAAATAGTATTTTTTTTGAATTATCAAGGGAATCCATCTTAATGCAGTCAAATTGGGGGGCAGTAGCCAACACTAGAGAAGCCAGCGTGTCTACTACTCTGGAAGACAGAGGCAGAATGGGAGAGTGTTGTAAATCAGGGTTAGAGTCCTAAAAGGTCAGCGAGGAAGGGTTTTTGTAGCAGAAATAGAAGAACTCAAAGCAATGATAGCACCAGGTTCAACCAAAGGGTTTGTAGTAAGCATACCAGGAGCACCATTTGTAGAGGCAGTGGCATGGTGCACATTAACATGAGCTGGATCCAGTGCACATGATTGATCCGGAGAATCACTATCTTGAGGGAGGGTACGAGTAGTAGCATGGACTACCACCAGGGTGTCATCCTTGATGCTATCCTTGGGTGACACTGGAATATAAACATGCAAGACCAATATGGGAGGGTCAACATCCTGCTCCTCATGGAGGTCGGGATTGGAGGCACTGGAAATCAGAACAAGCTGATCAATTTCCTCTAAGGTGCCATGGTCGATTTCTTCAAGCTCTTCAGCTTCAACTTGATCTGCCTAGGTGACATCGGAGATCTCACCCAGGAGAGGGGTTTTTTTGACCCAAACATCAGGTTTTTTATTCAGGGGTTTAGGGATGATGGGATCCATGACCTTACCAGTTTTCCCCTGCCTCACCTCAGTCCACCCGTCGTCTGCCGGTTGAGAAACCTGGTTCTTAATAACACGACATTTTATCAATGAATGACCAACTATTTTGTAGAGTTAACAGTATGGCGTCGTCCGTTCTCATTCGATACAAACTTCAGCGCGGTTTTCCTTGGCACTAAAGATGATGAAATCTAGTATTTTTTCAGCCATGTCGACCTACACAATGACTCGAGCGTACATGCCAAGATCAGCATTAAGCATCCTCTAATCAATCTTCAACGTCATACCGATACCCGAAACAATATCATTGAGTATTCACGGGTTCCAAAAATACCAATTTAAACCATGTAGACACACCCAAATTTGGACTAAGGAGTTCTTAGTGTTATATGGGTTAAAATCATGGTCCCATTCCGAGGACATATGTGTTTGTTGAAAAGGTTTTTTTGAAATTTTTTAATATGCGTATGGATTGAAAGTGTTTTTTCCTAAGGGAAATAAGTTCTTTTCAAGATAGTCCATTTTTTGTTCTTTATAAATTATGCATGTGGATTACCAAATTATGTGGGTGGTGTGTAACATGTATTAAAGTGGATTTGGTGTGAGTGTGATAAATTAAATGGAGATAGAGAACATGGTGAACATATGGTATCAAGGTGGGTGGAGAATTTTTATCATGCTATTGATTTAGAGTGGTTTATCCCTACTTCACTTAGCATGTTTGACACTACAACACTAACTAAACATTTATGATGATGTTGGGCACCACAAGGTTATGGGTATGTAACCTACTAGTGGATCGTGCATGAGAATGGATATATGTTGTGGTTAATATTACATCGAGACACGAGGTTTTAGGTACCCACATGAGCTTGATGAACCTGATGGGATTTGATCATGCTTTTCATTTATGACTTGGTACTTGTGGAGTGATTTTTATTTTAGTTATTTCATGCATGCTCCCACTATTCTGAAAATCATAATTTAATTAAAACTATCTTCCTTTCATTTTGAATTGTTAATGTAAGCTTGGAATATACTTTGAAATATATTAGAAGTGAATTGTTTTCCATAAAGGTTAAACTTTTTAATTGAATTGAAAAATAATGAAAAACATTACTTTATTATGTCTTATTTTCAAACTAGTATAATTGGATTTTTTTAAAGGTAAGGGCATATGGTGTTGTTATTCCTTGGATTTCCTACTGAGCATCTCAGTGATGATGCCTACTTTACTTTTCAGTTTTATGTTTTAGTCTAGGATCTCTCTTAGAGAGAGTGTGGTTATATGTTTAGTGGTGACCCATGGGGTTACTTAGAGGTATGTCTAGCTAGTTATCTTAATTTTATTTTCTACCGTCACTGTTTACCTATTTTTTTGGTTTATTTCCATTTATCTATCTTTTATTTTCTAGGATAAATCATTCCTAACTTCTTGGTTTGATGCCTAACACTAGTTTTCAACCCATGGGGATCAGGAACGCCCTTCGGTCCATGTCGCGGACTGGCTCGGGTGACTAGTTCATAGTCGATCTGGGATAGTTCATGACAAAATTGTATCATAGGTGGTTTTTCCCAAGTTCTTTGGAGATTTCTGATAGTTTAGAGTCAGGAGTATTAGAATTCAAGTTGTCAATTTTGTGAAGGTTCTTTATCACCACCTATTTTAAATGACACTTGAATTTCCAGGGGGTCCGAGATGGTCTTTCCTCAAAGTCTGTGCTTGGATCTCAATTTTTTTCAAGGTCCTTATTCTAGTTTGTGTGTTTCTAGTTGGTCTTGAAATTTGGAAATTAGTTTTTTTAGGGGTTTATGGTTTTTGTACATGGCCTTGCAAGCCATGTGAAGACCACACAATTAACTCTAATGACATACTATTTTCTCCCCCAGTTGGTGAACAATCTGCCAAACTATGTGACCAAGCCATGTGTAGATGTTTTTTATTTGAGAATTTAGAATCGTGATTCGTTGGGTGAATTGTTTGCTTTTATATGCTCTTTTTGTGGGTTTTATCTAGTTTTGGGTTACAAAATTTATTATTAGTCTATTGAAAATTGAATTTCCAAAATGAAAGTCTTGAATTGTTTGGAAATGAAATGAGTTGTTTTGAAAATAGATGTTCTTTAGGGAACTGTTTTGGGTTCTTTTAAAGCTTTTGTAAAGCGTAAATCAGAACAATATTTTTAAAAAACAATTTGTGGATTTTGAAATTTTTGTGAAGTGTGATAATGATGTCTTTTGGAAAAGGGAATTTGAAATGATCAATTAGACCTTTGGTATCCCTTTGTATGCCCACAAGTATGGATGAATGTAATTATATGTTTATGGTTGTTGGTACATGTGTATGGGTTCTTGGGTTGGTGCTAGAATGTATGTATGTGAGGTTTCATGGAATACCAATGGTGGGAGCTCGGTTTTCAATGATTTTTTTTAAAATAATTTTTTGATTAATGATATGCTAGGATGATTTTTTTAATAAATTTTAAACTAAAAGTGGGTTTTAAAAATGGTTTTTAATCATTTGGAAGGTTTTGAAATTGGATTGTTTTGAAAATGTACATTTATTAAAGAGGGGTTTAGGTTTGGTTTGTGATGTTGCTTTGGTATTATTTCAGTTGATATTTTATTTTTGTATGGTTTGGTTTTGTGATGTATTAGTCTATGGGCTTGATGCTTATTTTCGAGCTGGAGATTCAAGGTTGGAATGAAGATTTGTGTTTCAGTTAATGATTTATGGTAAAATGTGGAGGCTTGTTTTGTTATGTGTTTCAGGATGGTTTTGTTCTTCTTGTTTAAAATATTCTACCCAAGAATGTCCAAAGGCTACCGAGGGGTCATTTTCAGTTGTTAGTTTTACCAACACTCCTAGTGGAGTGGTGGGATTATTTTATCATCATTGTTTCTTGTTTTCTCTATGGTGGCTGAGGTTCCATAGGGGTTTTTGTGTAACATGAGTAAGTCGAGTGTTTATTAGGGTCTTTAGGAACTCCATATGTTGTGAAGGTAAATTTTTCCTAGTTTTTATGAAGGGTCATGTTCAGGCTAGAGAAGGGTGATTTCTACCATCTCCTTGCAAGTTGGGGTCACAACAGGTGAACTGTGACAAATGGAAATTTGTTTTCAAGGTGATCATGAAGGGTTACCCGCCTTGTGAAGAGTGTGAATCAAAGGAATATTTTCTTATCATGAGTCTTTCGCCAGTTATTATTTATTATTCCTGAGACCATACACTTGTTTGTTTCCAATGTGGTCGATTTGGGAATTCAAAGTCGTTTGTCGTAACCTTATGAAGGCTTGTCAATGGTGTGGCTATTTGGGTCACTTGGGGGAAGTTTTTAAGTGGTCTTTCTAAAAAAATGAAGCCTCAATTGGAGGTTTTTAGTTCCTAACTACGGTGTAGAAGATGCTTCAATACATCAGAGCTCTAGACAGAGGTCTCAGAGTGAATATTTTCACGCAGTCAGGCAGTCTCTAGGTGCGAGGGATGTGCTTCCAACTTGTTATCTTCAATGTTGGGGAATTTATCGGTTATTTTGTCACTTAATGTGGTTGTCTATTTGGGAGGAGCTTGTATTGGAGGCCCTAATGGACTCTTTCATGATGTTTTCATGGTTGTGTCTCGTCAGGTATAAACTCTCTAATGGATAGTCTTCCCCTTAAGTGGTTTTGGGATTTGGGTGTTTTTTGTTGGAGTTACTCATTTCCTAAGGATATGGTGAGTCTATAGTCGGTGTTTGTTTTGGGTTCCTTTAGTTTGGACCCCCTCTCATGTGTAGAAATCTGGTTCGTGTTAGTGGGTTCATTATGGGAAATTAAATCCTCATTCTTGAAAATGAATTGAGAGTTCCCATGTGGGTGAAATTATACTACTCAGTTTATAAAATGGTTGGGATTCTCCAATGCCTTCCCTCAATATGGTCGGGTGAAACTCAAAAAGTTGAGGGGTCACACCAGCATAAGGGGTCTTGTTTGGTTCTCTAATTTTTTCGATTCAGGAAGTCATTATTCGGATAGAGTCCAAATATGTTGATGATACCAACATAAGAAATATTTGTGGAGAACTTAATATTCAAGGTGTTATTGTAAGGGTAACTCTTTGACTCTTCTCTACCCGACCCCGATCAATGTAGATGATTATCCTAGATGATGGGTCATATGGATAATGTTCATTGGAGATCTGAAGAATACTCCAGTGATTTCTAAGTTAGGGGTCGGGGTGTCCCAGGTTGTGGTTGTGTTTGGAAATGTGAGTCACGTATCGTTGGTTCTTTCTCTTGGTATTCCAGGTCTTGAGGTTTCAAGTCTTTGGTGGAAAGTTAGTGTTCGATCCACTTGTGGTAGGGGTTTTGTTTTGAGATTCATTGTATCCTTATTTAGATCTTTGAACCATCGAGTCCTTTGGGACTTTCTGGGGGTAGAAAGTGTCATAGTGGGGAGAATTATTACACCGTGACATGGCACATCATATTTAATTTTTTCTTTCTAAAATTATTTTTTGGGCTAATATTATGATCAATATTATAATTATTAGTTATATTATTATTATTATTATTGAGTTTTATTTTTTCCCTTTTTTCTTTCTTATTTATTTTCTCTCTATTTTTTTCTCCTCTCCTTTCTCCCCTCCTCCCCTCACGTTGCACTTCTTCCCCCCTCCCCTTTGACAAATGATGACACACCCCCCCTTTCTTTTAGACATGTGACACACAACCTCTTAATATCCCCTCTCCATGGTGGCCTCGTCTACCGGCTCCCCCTAAAACACCCATGGAACCCCCCCACGACCGAGACTCTACAGTGAGCGAGCCACGCACCCCCTCTCCACAACCCTCCTTCGATCCATGATTTTGGGGACAAATTTATTCGCATTGTTTATCATAATCACCAAGGTAGATCCTCTTCTCCATTCTCCTCCCTACATTTAGCCTCATTTCGGCCTAATCATCACCTCGTAGGGTTCTCCCAAACCCTAGATCATTGGGGGTGATCCAATTTTTGGTTTTTTTGTTCTAGGTTGGTGCGAATGGCCTCTTAGGTATTTTTAGTGCGTGTTCCAGCAACCACCACTAAAGGCGAGGTGGTTCGGTGTGTTTAGATCCACCGATTTTGTTACGAGGTAATTGGTTTTAGTATTTCTTGGTTTTTCACCTATTTAATTTGGGAATTTCTATGTTTATGACTCTATGGTATTTAATCAGTATGTCGTTGGTTGGTTTTAGGTGGTTGGACTTCAATTAGGTTTGCCATCACCAATGGAGGTATGGTTTTAGACCTGTTTTTTTTTTGGGTTTCACACGTGCTGAATTAGGGTATTTATGTGTTTTAAGGTTTGCAGTAATTATCTTGAAGTGTAAAATCCATTTTTTGATAGGATGGATTAAGAATTTAATTTTAAAATAGTGTTTCTATCTGAAATTGAGTGTCTTTATTGTGTAACCCATTTTGTGTTATTTGAGGTAATTTTATAATACATGCAATTGGTTTAATAAATGATGTAAGGGCTGTGTTTTTTGTTTTTATATAATGTTTTTGTGCATTAAATTCAAAAGGGGGATTTTAAGAGGGTCTTTGAGTGTAAAACGATGTGTGTCTCCATGGACTAGTTTTATAAAAATAATTAATTTGTTTATTAAATCATTTAAAGGGTGTTAAACATGTTTGGGGTGACGTTTCTATTGCTTCACTGCTTAATTTAGTTTTTTGATCCATTGGTAATTTCTTAACTTCTTTTTATTATTGCAGTGTGTTTTTTTCATCGTGGTGTAGATTTTGGTCAGTGGCAGCAAAGACTAATATCTATATACATGGGTAAGTATGTATATATGTATATCATGCTTGTACATATTACTTCATGGCATAGGGAATATGTACTTGGGTAAAAGGGTATGCATATATATATGAAAATGTATATGTATGTAAGGTGAAGCAGTCTCGGGTTGCCATCGTCAAAAGTTGTGTGTTTTGAGGTATGATTTTTTATTCCGCCTGTTGGCTTCACACTTGTTTTATGGAGTTTTTTTTTTTGTTTTAAGGTTTCTTCTAATTTTTTCGTAGTGTGATGGACTTTTTGGTGTGGTTTCGATTCATTAAGTCAAGGGTGACTCACCTGCATATACATAGGTATATATATATATATATATATTCCCTCGTTACACGTATATTCATTTATGGAAGTGTTTATACATGTATGGGTCTAGGTTTACCTATGTATATATATAAAAGTGCATGCATATGTGAGTGGAGATGGGCATATTCATATAAGCATATATGTAAGGATCCCCTTACGCATTCCTATGGCCATGAAGATGTGTGAATAAGGGCTAGGTGTCCTTAATTGTATGTGAAGTGTGTATTCTTAGTGGGGGAGTAGCAGCCTTGAGTTACAGAGCGCCATGAGTTGAAGTGGACGACTTGATTCCACCCTGAGGTAGGTTCTCTATCCCCTGATATTTATTTAGAATTTACCTTATTTCTTAGTTTTCTTTTTAAAGTGATATTTCCATTTTTATATAAAATGCATATTCTATATAAATATACGTAATTGGTCGTGGATTTTGAAAAATGGCCTCGCACTTGGTTATTAGATTTTATATCAATCCTTTAAAATGAATAGATTGAATTATCTAAGCTATAAAGCTTTATTTAAAATGTGTGGTTCTATAGTTGTTCAATTGGTCTATTAAACAATTTTCAAAATGGTTGATTTGACATCTAAAGGTATCATGACTTATGTGTGTGGTAAAAAAGGTGTTTTTGAATGTTTTGAAGATGCGTGTGGCTTGAAAGTGGGTTTTCCTAAGGGAAATAAGTTGTTTTCAAGAAAGTCCCTTTTTTGCTTTATAAATTATGAAAGTGACTTTCCATAATATTTGGGTGGTGCGTAACACGTATGAAAGTAGATTTGGTGTGAGTTTGAGAAATAAAATGGAAATAGAGAACATGGTGAACCCGGGGTATCTAGGTGGGTGAACTAGTTCTAGTGTACTAGTGATTTGCAGTGGTTCTTCCCTGCTTCACTAATCATGTTTGACACTACAACACTAACTAAAAATTTATAATGATGTTAGGGACCACTAGTTTATGGGTATGTTCCATACTAGTGGCTCATTCATGTGAACAAATATTTGTTATGGTTACTCATACATTGAGACGCGAGGTTCTAGGGACCCACATGATCAAGATGAACCTTATGGGATTTTATCATGGTGCTCATTTATGAATTGGTTCTTGTGGAGTTATTTTCATTTTAGTTGATTCATGCGTGCTATCTCTTTTGTAAAAACCATACCTGAATTCAAAATATTTTCCTTTAATTTTGAAGTGTTAATGTAATCTTGGAATCTACTTTGAAATATATTGGAAGTGAAACGTTTTCCTTAAAGGTGAAACTTGTTACTTGAATTTGAAAATATTGAAAAATGTTACTTTATTATGTCTTATTTAAAACTAGCATAATTAGATTTTTTTAAAGGTAAGGTAATAGGGTGTTGTTTTTCGTTGTCTTTCCTACTAAGCATATCAGGGCTCATGCCCACTTTATATTTTAGTTTTACGTTTTCTTCTGGGATCCCTCATGGATTTAGTGTGGTTCTATGTTTAGTGGTGAACCATGGGGTCACTTGGAGGTTTGTCTAGCTGGTTATCTTTATTATATTTTCCAGTATTACTATTTACCTGTTTTTTGGTTTATTTCTGTTTATCAGTCATTTATAGTCTAGGATAAATTATTCCCATCTGGTTTTTTTATGCATGGCACTAGTTGTCATCCCTTAGGGGTCAGGAACGCCCTTTGAGCTATGATGCGGACAGAATCGGGTGACCTGTTCAAGGTCGACCTAGGTTGGTTCATGACAATAAGCCATTTAATTAACCAAGTCATGAAAATTCCATTTCATTATAATCCAGTCCCTTATGAGGTGCTTTGTAAACTCTGAAATTATTTAAAAGAGTGGTAATTTTCATTTAAAACCCCATCCAAACACTTAGGCAGTGTTTTGACAATTCAAATTGTTTTTAAAAAATAGGTGAATAAAATGGAAAATCATAAGGGGTCACTATGGTTGAGGTCAAAAACCTATATTAAAATATAAGGATTCACGGGATAATAAAAACATGCTTCAATTTATTTATAATTAAAGATTACATTTTTGGGGAATCCACAAAAATGGATGGTGTGTGGGGAAATGGTGGGGCTATGAAACCACCAAAAAGTTTTGTAATAATATCCATACCACTTTCCATATTGATGTATATCCTTTTTCATCCACTATCAGATTCAAATTCAATGTTTATTGGATGAAATTTGAAGAACAATCCAACTCCCTAAAAATAGGGTGAAGGAGGTCACACCTAAATAGTTCACAATATAAAGAAATCATCCATGAAAGGAATCAAGAGGATTATAGTAGATACTAATGTAGATCCAATGTGATAGATGACGTTTTATTTGGATCCTAGATGCTAGAGTAATTGAAATCCATATCTTGGGAAGAGGTATTACCCAATTCTAGAGGGAGAGGTGTTCCTCTGCTAGAAATGGGATAAAGAGGTGTCAAAATTTGGTTCAAATACTATTAAGGTAAAATTTCAAATTTAATCCACAAAGTGGGGTCACATGGTTTTTTTGTATGGTTCGCCAAACTATGAACTAATTGTGATGACCTCACTATCTATGGAGGCACCTATCACAGTTTATGTGCACTATTTTCTAAACCATGCCCATACCCTTTGATTCATCTATTTATAAAAATTTTATACATACCATATGGGTGTGTTCCTAGGATCACATGGTTTAGAAAACCATGTGACCACCTACAGGACACTGAGTTCCCCATATGGTTAGTACTGACTTTGTGGTAACTTTGATGACTATCCTGTTTGCCCAATTCGTAGAGCTCTGGGCTCTGAACAAGCCCTAGACACTCCTAAAACCTTACATTATCTATAGTTCATGTTTGCCGGGATAAAAAATAGGTTCCAAAATGAAAAATAAATGATCCATACCTTTGATAAAAGTCTGTTCAATGCACGAACCAAGAGAAATGAATTTATATTGGGGGATTCCATGAGAATTATAACAACTAAAGGAACTGGTGGGTGTTAATTAGAAATTTCATGGAATGGTGTTGGTTTATGGATAATGTAATATTCAATAAGGGTTCGATACCCCTAGAATTGTAGTATTTATATACTAAACATGTTTCCATGGGAAGTGGATGCAATAAAAAATTACTCTAACATTTTTCCTAGACCAAAGGGGTACAGTGAGCATGGATCATCTTTTATTATGATCATAGGGTTGGACCAATAAGACTTATTCATTTTTTACTTATTCTAAATCATTTTCCTAAATAATATTGATAAAGAGAATAGAATGCCAATACGTGACTTTTTCTCTAACTTCCATTTGTGTGTTTTTATCCTAATATATCTTTTGAATCTTTTTCTAGAATTTAAAATCTTTTGATCTACACCATAGAAGGATAGAAAATATGTTTATATATCTTTGAGAAATGTTCATATAATTTAAGGCCATGATGCTCAAATCCTATGTCAGGAATGAGTTACACTACAACATAATTATAATTACCAAGTTCATGAGTAATACAACATACTTTTTAATATGGGATGAGGATGCTGTAAATATTGTTTGGGGTTGTTGAATTATGATTGATTCTATTATATAGTTATACTGAGGATTATTGTGAATCCTGATGAGGTGATGAGTTTCACTATGATACAATTAGCTCTCACAAGGATCATAGGTTCCATCTCATAAGGCCAAGATGACTCTAGTTGATGGTCCAAAATCCCTTATGCAAATCCGACTCTAACATGGTAAATATGAAGGTTCATCTTCCATTTCTAAGGGAAAAATAATGTTATTATAAATATGAGATTCTTAATACAATAGCTATGATTTTTGGATTAAGGTGATAAGTAAGATTGAATAAGAACCCCACACTTAGGTTGACCATTGTTTGGCTCTTGTGGTCCTTTGAAATGAAGTCATGATGGATGATGGTATTTGTAGTTTTAAGTAATACAGTGGATATGTGTCTTCCACACAGCCTAAAGTCATGAGGCCATGATGTAATTTTCTTAAATTTAAACATCGCATGACAAAAAAATATTTTTTAGGAAATTTTTCATCATTCAACCATTAAATTTTGAATCAATGTTAAATTAGGAAACATATCCTCAACGACATCTATAATAATTAGGGTAATTCATATACATGAGTAATTTTTATCCTTCCATAGTCTTAGAGGTAAATAGTTATATTTTTTGTCCCCTTCTTCACTGATCTGAATCATATACATGAAATTCATACATATACCCAATTCATGTAGACGTGAAATGATTTGGTATGACTTCATGATTCTTAATATGTTTAAGTTCTTATAAGTTTTGTGCCCAAGAGGTTAATTGATGGTGGTTTTGATTTAGGAGGTTGAAATATGGTGAAATGTATATGATTAAGTATGTTGGATTTTGATTTCAATACCTAAATATTATTTTCAGTAATGTCAATGGAATTTATTTTTTTGTGTTATTAGTACATAGATATCATGAATAAATATCATGGAGAATTTTTTATCAGAGGAGAAGCTAAGATACTGGCACATGGAATATATAGTTGATGATGCTTTAGAGAAAAGACCAAATTTTAGTATCAGTGACCATAGTGGAGTACATTTATCAATATCATAGAGTATATTGGTGGACACACACACCAAAAAAATAGTGAATTAGTGGTCTTTTCTCTAAATCATCTGTATGGGGCCATACAGATTTCATGATAATGTGTTGGCCCAATTTTATCGCAAAATGTGATCTCAAGACGGTCAATGGTAGTGGATTGTGTAAGTGAATTTTTGTGGAGAAGTTCTTGGGTCAACAGTTAGCAGTGGAATGATCTACATACCATCATCCATTAGTTCTTTAATACAAGGCATGAAAAAAATACACTTGGATCTCTATTGGTTTTTTGGTGGGATTTTATAATGGGATGTACATTTCATTGAATTACCTAGAATTTTTCTTAATTCATTTGGAAGGTGTTACAACATGGTTCCTTTTTCTGGTTTCATCGGGTTTTATAATTTAGAAGAGAAATGGGTACAATGAAATCCATCATTAAAACATATACACACTTTCTTTGGAGGATTTATGGGCACCCTACCATTTCTCTTTCTACACAATGATTTCATTTTGATTATTTTGGGTGTCTGGTTAAAAATATAGTGAGTTCCTCATAAAAATAATTATGTGGATAGCTCAAAGGAGGGAAATGTTTCCAGGAACCTATCATTTGGTCCACCCCCACATGAATGTGTGGGATGGAGGGTTTCTCTGCATGTTATATTGGAATATATTGGTGAAAATTCTTGGTAGGGGAGAGATACATCATCCTCAACTCGAATCACAAGTTCATTTCCGATTATGGGTGACGAGTCATTTGGATATTTCTTAGAATGATTTATGCATCTTCTTGGGTATTATGGTCTTATGGGGGAAGTTTTGGTTGGTCTATGTATGTAATGGAGAATGGAAACCTTCAATTGTGGGCCTTCTATCCACTAATTTTATAAATTTTGGTAATTGGTTCCTTTGGACTATGTTAGGGCCTTAGGTACATGTTTCTATAAGCTATTTTCACTATCGGAATATAGGTCATGTAATGGGTTCCTCATTTTCTAATATATAAAAATATGTTTTCTACTTTCTTTATTTAAAATTATGGGTCATTGACTGTTAGACTATGAAAAAAAAATTATGTATCTTAAAAAAGGTTGTGAGAACAATTTTACAGTTATAGTGTGAGAAAAGGAATTAAACAAATGAAATGAAAGAAGAGGTAGAATTTGTTGTTTATATTAACACAGAGTGAGAAGATCCTTCCTATATTTAAATAGGCTGTAGAAGAATAGTCTAAAAACTGCATAAAAAATTAAATGTTATAGTTAGAAGGAATTATTCTAGTTGATATAAAAAAATAGTGCAGGATTTACTCTCATTGTTAGGATACTTGATTTAATAAGTTTTATAGGATAACCTTACTCATTGTAAATACATGTTGAAACTATAGGGACATCTGATCTAGGAATAATCTAGATCATGAAATATACTCAAATCCTCATTTTGAGAGGTGAGACTTGTAGATATATTGTTGCATTATTATGTGTATGTGTTGAACAATGATTAAGATTCACATTAAAAAGTGATGAGGTTTCTTTCACTAAAAAAATATAAAATAATTATAATCACTAATTCTCCTCCCTCACCTTATTTATTGATTCATCACTGATCTAGGAGGTTCCTTTTTAAGTTGTATTACAACCAAGTTTCCCCTCATTAGTGATCTTTTATTTTAAGTTTGAGAATAATTCTCTCTCTATTCTATATACGTGTCACTAGATTTTATTATGTATTTAATGTAAAATAATAATTCAGTGAATATCATGGTTATTCCATGATTTCATGGAAAAAACTATCATATATGGAAGTAAATGATGTTTCCTTGTCTTTTATCAATCTGTTTGGAATTTATTTAGGTTGTAACTAATGTTTTTCAACCACATGTTGTTAATTTTTGTTTGACATCAATGGATAGAAGGAATATTGATAATTATATTCATTCTAGGAATAGTTTACTATCATCATTATTGGAGAAGCAACTTCTCAAAGTGAAGGGTATAAAGAGAACCAAATGCATTTGTGATTAATTGGTAAATATCCATGAAGTCAATAAATAATTAAATTAAGCTAATATAAATATCTAGAGATTAATAGTTGAAGATATAAAAATGTAAGAAGATGAAACATTTGATGATATATTCATAATAGTTGATGAGATTAAGTGTAAATTTATAACTTATAGTGATAAATTAGATGATACTACATTGGTGGAGAAGATAATTCATATCTTACCATAGTAAATTAATTCAAATTTAATTTATCTTGAATATAGGGATCCATAATCACATAATCTAGATTAATTGCACAAATTTTCCTGGAATTTCAGATGAATAAATA
Source organism: Viscum album (assembly GCA_963277665.1). Lineage (NCBI taxonomy): Eukaryota > Viridiplantae > Streptophyta > Magnoliopsida > Santalales > Viscaceae > Viscum > Viscum album. The sequence continues at coordinate 87,703,742 of OY728135.1, read as the reverse complement.
CTTTTTTTAATAACAAGTGTAAGATTAAACAGAAGTATCATATAATGAATCAAAGCAAAAGAAGCATAATAATAAGGTTAAAAAAATTATTTTTATTAATATAATTATTATCCTAATTTGATTAATATGTTTGATAATTTCATTTATCTAATATATAAAATGTGAGAAGAGAAATTGAATTGTTTAAATAAAAAATACCACTAAAATAAATTGGGTGTGGAGAAGTTTGAAATTTTTTCTACAAACTATCCTAATATAAATTAACAAGGATTTAATGATGAATAAGAAGAAGTTAGAAGGAGAGTCTTTAAAAATTCATCAAAAATTATTGAAAACCTAGTGGTTTTTTTCTAAAGGGAAGAGGAAAATTTATCAAAATTCATTAAACATTATTTCTTACCTATGTTTGAAACAAATTCTATTAGTGGTGAGTAGGAATAAAAAGAAAAATTCAACATACATTAATGAAAAAATTCATATTTCAAGGGTGAATAAACTATAATACACTAGTTAATATTTTAATGGTATTCAGTATAATAAAGAAACTAATGTGGAATTAATTATAAAAAAGAGTACTCAAGGAGTGTTTCACACAGATTTTAATGTTGTAAAATGTGATAAATAATTTGAAGAAATAAAATCTGTCTAATAGAAGAAATTAATCCATTAATATTGAATAAAATTTATTTTTTTGGAAATAATTTTATGATTTAAAAAATATTGTTGTAGAAATAAGGAGTTCAAGATTCATTATAGAAGGAGTGAAAGAGACAACAAATGATTTTGAGATTTTATTAAAAAATTATGAGTTTGGAAAAAGAATAGGAAAAATATAAGATAAATTTCTAGAAATCTATTTATATTTTTGGGGAAGGCTCGTGTAAAATGGGCTCATGGAAATTGGTATAAATTTGTCACAAATGATGAAAATAACACTAATTGAAAATATTATTTGATATATTAGGAGAAAAAAATCAGCAAGACTACATTTGTAGAAAAATCAAGTGATTCTAAATATTCTGTAAATTTATATTGAATCTTTTTGAATGAAAAAAATCTACAATTGGTAAAAAAAATACACAAAAAGAAGTTTAATATTAAGAAGAAAGATTCATAGGTCTAACAAAATTTTTATTTAAATAAATTGTCTAAAATTAATGGTGTAAGAGGATGAAATAATGGATCCCAATTAAGAAAAATATGATGCTTATAGAGGAAAATATATGTTATAATTATTTTCATCATTGTTAAGGGTTTTATAACATTTTTAGGATGCATCAGTTTATTAACCAAAAAAATGATGAGTTTATATGGATTGGAAAATAGAAATGTAGGGGGATTTATCTCTCTCAAAATAGAACAATCCAATGACATCCTCTGATATTTGAATTGAAAACTAAAAATATATTTCAACCATTTAAATATTTTTTTGAAAAAAATTTAGAATATTTACATATTAAAAAAGTTTCTATTTTTATGATACCAAATTAAATTTTCTCAATAGGTAGTGCTAAGATGTTTTTGAATAAGAAATAGAAATGCAAAGAAAATCTATATTTTGTGATGTTTCCTATAAAGAATACAAAATTAATGTATATGTATTTTTTATTGAATTTGTTCCTCTCATATGAAAAAGGAATCTAAATCAACTCAAGGATGTTTAAAAATTTAAATAAGTCTCATTCAACTTTGTAAATGATGGACCACTAAAATTCAAATGTATTGGATCTCCATTGATTGGTAAATATCAACTAAAATCTATATGTACATTGTTTGTTGAATCCTTAAAAAATAATCATATTAATGTGTATCATTAATTTTATGAAGAAAATACATACTTATTTTAAGAAGATGGGTTTTTTTAAGTTCTTGAAATATGAAAATATCTTTATAAGATGATAACTAACAAGTGGTAATTTCTTGGGGATGGTAATTCTGGAATTTCAATGTATTTAAGCGTGAAAAAAGATAATTAACTTTGGAATCAAAGACTTCATCCTGATTTCCAAAAGAAAATGTTTAAGATTATTTGTGGAGAAATTTTTTATGATGTTCATTATTATCAAAGAGAATGTAAGTGGATGTTTTTATCTTTTCTAGAGGTAATTGTTATAGATTTTGCACATAAAAAGGTTGAAATACAAACTACTCACCCTTTAAATCTTACTCACTCTGAGGTTTTTTGGTCTATAAGGAAGATTGAAATAAATGGATATAGGTATTTTATTTCCTTTATTGATTAATTTACTAAAAATACATTTATTATGTTTTTTAATCCTTTATCATAGGCTTTAAGAAGGTATAAATGTTCTATGAGTAGTTAAAATAAATGTCGTTGTTACTCATGGATGAGACTCTAAATGATAACGATCATGAGTATTCTAATGGAATATTTGAATTTTAACTTATAAAACATGAAAATTTTCATGAAATTAGTGAACTATAAACAAAAAACATAGTGTGTATGAATTAATTAATAGGAGTCGTGTAGAGATAGCTCAAACTATGTTTCTAGAGATAGTTAAATATTATTTATTTTCTCAAGACAATCACTTTGAGAAGTGTCTCATATAAACAATTATTGTTTTTTTGTCCAAATTATGACATGTCATGTTAAGATATGTATTATAATAAATATCTATATTCAAACTATTTTAGAGTTTTTGGAAGCTCTCACATTATTGATGTTAAAGGTGAAAATCTTGGAAAATTTGAAAGAGTATGTTTTGATACTATCTTCATTGGTCATCCACAAAATATAAGAGAATATTATTGTTAATACAAAAATATTGGGAGTATTTTTTATGACCTTAATGTGAATGTTATGGAACACATAATCAAAGTGGACTCTAATGTAAAATAATGTATTGTAAGTGATGAAGATGTATATATTTATAAAAAAATATAGGTGAATATTTAGAAAATAATTATAATATTTAATAGGTTATAGTTAAATAAGTTGATTTAAAAATTTATATTGGTGAAGAAAAAACTTATTTACACTATCCAAGGTTGATAAAGAGAGTTAAAGTCACAAATATCACCAGATATCAGAAAAGAATGAGACTAGTGAGTTATTAATCAATCTCAAAGAAAACATATTATTGGGAATATGTGGGTGTTCTGAAATAAGATGAATGAAATAGTGAATTAGTGAGAAATAATGTAAGATTTATGTGTAATGTCTATTCATAGATTCAATGAGTAGACTTCAATTAATCCTTTTTAGTAGTTTCAGGACATGAAACCATAATAATTTTTCTTACCATTGTAGCACAAAGGAACTATATGATCATTCAAATGGATTTAAATTCTACATTCATGAAAAGTTAATTACAAGAGGAAGTTTATATTGAACAATTATTTTGTTTCTTACTTGGTGAAGATGAGATTTTTTTTCTAGCCAAATCTAGATTTATATGGGATAAATCATGCCCCAATATCTTGGTACTATATTCTTGACACTATCCAAAATAAAATTAATTTTATAAATGAGACTAATTCCTAAAATATGATAAAAGTATTTTTTCCAATTTCATTTTTAGGTAAATTCTATAATTTTCAATGTATATAATGAAGGAATTTGTGATGAATTTGTAAAATAAAGGAATAAGAATTTTGAAATGTCCATTATTTGTGATATGAGATAAATTATTGGAATAAAATATTCTCAGTGGAAGGATTGTATTTTTTTCTCATGAAAATTATACACATGTAATGTTGAAGAAGTTTGGAATGGAGTATTAGATGTATATTTATATTCCAATTTTAGAAGGTAAAAATATAAAAAAAATTGAAAATGGGAGTGAAGTTAATACAAGGGGATTATATAAGTAGTTTAAATTCTTCATTACTTTACAGATTCAAGACTTGATATAGTATATTCTATTTAGACTTTATTCGATGAATCATAGTGCACAAAAATAGCCTCATTTTTATGTTTAAATGAGAATACTTAGATTCATAAAAGTAATAATAGATTCTGGTTTGAAATATGATACCGAATGGATTATTGACCATTTCTTTATTTAGTTACAAATTGGGAAGGATTTAAAATATCACTTGATCGAAGATCAAGTGGAGAACAATGAGTTAAATCGTATTTTTTTTTCTGTAAAGTAGAAAATTGAATTTGTTTTCTCCAATAAACAATTGAAATAATTATTCTAAAATCTATGGTGGAATTTTGGTGTTCACTCTCACTCTTTATAAGTATATGTTATGGTATTTTTATCCCCGCTACCATATTTAATTTGGATAGTTTTTTTCAATGGGGGAGAGAAATTGGAAACATACATATTTATTTTTTTATCATATAGTTTTTCAAGTGGGTTGTACACAATGTGGGTTGATCATCCATTGATATTTGTTACCTTTTGAGGAATAATATGTTTATATAGGTTTAAAAGGATTAAGATATGATTTTAGTATGTATAAACTATTTTAGTATGTTATTTTAAGTTATTAAATGAATATATTTGGTTTTAAATAATTTTTGATGAGATGATAATGTAATTGTTTGATTATTTTTATGATTTTGTTTGAGAAGGGTTCTTACAAATCACTATATTGTGGGATGTATACTATTATTTTTTAATGATCCTCTTTACTACACTGATTTCTCTCACATAGGTTTAGAATTATTGAATAGAGATATATTGATATGATTTCATATTTTAATAGTGATTTATGTTCCTTGGTTTCCAAAATAATCCAAAGTGGGAGATTATTGAACCCAAGAGCTTCTTTGATGGTTGTTGTAATTTTTGTGGGTGGAGATTTTGTGAAGATAATATGATTATTTATATTGTATTTTATTTTCAATTTAGAAATGTTATTTTAATTAAAATCATATGACTATATGTGATGTGTTCATAGTAATTATATATCTTGAATTAATATTAGGATGCAAGAAATATGGGAGGATAAGTGGAGTTATCAGAATGTGGAAGATGCAATGCATGAAACCAATGGTTCAAGGACTACAATACAGTACATTTAAGAACCAAAAAATTTATTTATCCATTATCTAGAGTATATTTTCTCCACTCTAATAAATAGGGCAAGACAACAAAGGTGGATGGTTTGGTTTTTTGTGGATTTCAGTGGTTTTTGAGTTTTCAAGCCCTCTATGCATATGAACATGAAATACACCACATAAATGAGAATAATATATTTAAAAACTAATGAAAACACAATTTTTTCAATACAGTTTCTATTTCTGCACTATAGAATTGGATTCTAAAAATATTTCTAAGATGATGATTACATGGAATCATCTGATGACTTTTATGGCTATTTCAGTAAACAATAACAACCAATTTAAAATTATATTATTATAATTTATTGGGAAAAAGTTACAAAGGATGTTTTTTAAGTAATATTTGAAATGAATCAGTATTTTATATTTGAATTTCTAATTTAAACTTGAAAATAAAAGAATTGGGTAATTGTGAAAATAATGTTTTGAGAAATATTATACAGAAATAGGATTAGAAAAATGACTAAGTAGAAAAAAGGGGAATAAGAAGAATTAGTGGATCTATATATTTCAAAAAAGTGAATAATTTATTCCTATATTTCTATAGGTCAAAGAAGAAGAGGACAATCACTTTATAAAAAATTTAAGGTTATAACTAGAATTAATTCTTCTTGTTGATATCCAAATTTATTTTATTATTTCAGTGTGGGATGAAATATCACAATCAGGTGACTTGATATAATATGAGTTAAAAGATAAACACTTATCATTGAACCTAAATGTTTAAAGTAATGGATTATATGATCTTAAAAAAATAAAAATTATGAAAAGGACTTGCCACCTCATTTTGATAGGTGATCCTTTAAAATTAGATGTTCTATTCTTGTGTGTACGTGTTGAACAATGATGATGATTCACTTTAACCACTGACCTGGATTTTTTCACTAGGGAAACATAAATGAATAAGAATCATTGTTTCCTCCCCTCTCAATGATTTCACACTGATCAAGGAGGTTCCTTTTAAGCAATGTGGTCCATTGATTCTACAAGACATAGTTCATGATAATCCTGGTCATGTCAAATGTGTCAATTTAGACTTATCTACTCAGAAGAGTCATTATTGGTGTAAGAAATTACATGTGAATGGTGAATAAACCATATCGTGTTGGATAGTGATGTATTACTAAGAAATTAATTGGGCTTGGAAGTAAAAATATATGAGGTGTATTTTGAATAGAAGGAGAATTGATCGGTAACTAAAGTAAGCTAAGGTAATATACCATTTATGCCATTGAGCATCCCCTGGTTTTCCCCATGCATCTCAAAATTTTATGAAACAAATTGTAGATATGAGTTTAAAAGAAATTAATATTCATAAATATAACTCATATATAAAAAGTGGAGATAACATTTTTTTAGAAATTATGGTTGGGCCTCGAGTGCAGAATCCCGACATCACTAAATATCCTATAAGTATATGAATCAAGACATACATAGTTTTTTATAGATCCCTATATAGTTCATATTCATGTGTATAAATAATGGTATTTTTATCAATTCATTCACAATATTCATGGCCCCCCTACTTCCCAGACTAACTCATTTGTAGGAAAATAGATTTATTTCCAGCCTAATTGTCGATCCATTGGTGGGGGAAAGTTTTTATTAAAATGTTCCAAAACTGTTATAGGAGGGGGAATTTGTAAAAGAAATACTAGTTATATTAATTAATGATATTAATGTTACTGAATATCCTTTATGGATACAAATCAAAACATACATAGTTCATAAATATAAATATCTCATGAAAATATTTGGATCATGTACAAAGTAGATGGTAAGGGGTATCACCTTAGCATGCATCCATTTAATAAGGTGATGCGAGCCAAAATATCAAAGTGAAATGGTCATCATCACATATTTCCCTTATGATGTTGGAATACAATATTATGATTCCTACTACCATGACTATATATACGTAAAAATAAAGGTTTATTATTATTATTAGAAAACACAAATGGTCCCAAAATCGGTAATTTGGGAAACATAATGTATTAAATGATAATAGTAATAAAAATGTACGTAGTTCTAGAAAAGTTAATGATCCCCTATTGGATCTGAATCATGTGTATGAGAGTGATGAATATTAACCACATAAGATAAAGTAACCAACTATCATCTAGGTGCATGATCTATAAATATTGATGATGCCATTAAAGTGATGATCTCACATACTTGGAGAATTTCTTACTAGTGGGGAAATATTTATATTCATGTGGTTAAACAAGGTTGACAACATTCAATACGAACCACACATTATGAGGTTTATGATAGCGTTGAACCTAGAGTTGGTCCCAACATAATTTAAAAATTGATCACTACAAATACTGATGGGTTAGGAATCTATCCAAACTTAGTTCTTTTGGAGAAAAATCAATGACCAGGTATTAACCATATATAGGGAGAGGGAATTCTTTTACATTGTGGTTGGGGCCAGGAAGTGCGGTATGAGTGTATCAATGTAGCCTATGATAGAAGTAATCATTCCACGTGTAGTTATTTTAAAAGGATCATCCCTTGAATGGATTCAGATCATGCATGAGGGGTGAATTATATTTCACTATAAAATGAGGTTGGTCATAAGATTAGGTGACTTGGGAATTACTTTGTATCTTTAAGGGTCGGGAATAAATCTGTATATATTTCATGAATAAAATTCCTTGCATATACCTAGATCATATTCCAGGAATAAGGTATTTTGATTCTCCTAGGAAAAAATCAATATGTGTGTCAAATACGTCTATATGGATCCAGTTCTAATTTATGGGAGAAAGATGACACAATAAATGGGCTACATTAAGAAGTTTATAGTCATGAAGGATAGACATTCACCTCACGGTTTAATGTCATATGGTTAGGAAGAAGTTTATATAGTTTAACTTCATAGGGTAAGGATATTTGGGGACCATGTATCTCTTGAGTAAAGAGTTGTGCATTGTCATAAGTTTGGGGAAATTTAAATTAAGTTGTAAAAATGGATCCAATCATCAAGTATTGTTTTCTAAATCTGATTTTCATCATCTTGTAAGATTCATAGACATCACTATGTATTTCAAAACAATTAGAATCTATCTACACATTATTATTAGAAAAAATCACTTCATACTGATCTATATCGTGTATGGGGAGATGGAATTTATTTTTCATGGAATTGACTCCCATGTTAGTCATGGTCCCCATGGGGTGGCCTACTCTAAATAGTTTATGGTCATATAGGATGGACCATATATTATGTAGTTTAATATCATGTTACTTGAACGTAGTCATGCAATAAAATATCATATGACTAGGTTGTTGTCATGCAGTATAATGTCATTGACTTGAACATCACAGTGAAGTTTAATTTCATACGAATAAGAATTCATCATTCAGTTTAACATCATGTGACTGGAACATAGTCTTCTAATTTATTATCATGTGACTTGGAATCTATCTTGTAGTTTAACATCATGTGTCTTGCATTTCTCCATTCATTTAAACTTCATGTGACTAAGTTGTAGTTTCCCCATTATTTATATTCTTTCAATAAGGACTGAAATTATATGTATTTTAATGTCCTTCTATCAGGACATGGGTATTAAGGCATAACACCCTATGACATTACTGATCCTTATTAGATATGGGAAAATGGATAATGTAAATTAACTATTTAAATTCAATGGTTAATGATTATTTCTTAGTGATTGCGGGATCAATGCCACTCTATTAGAGAAATTTCTTATAGGGTCCATGTGGACCTTCTATCTTGTACCAAAACATCCCCTAGGAACAAGCTCAAAGGAATTTTTTTATTCACTAGTGAATCCTATTAGGGCCCCTTCAGATCATTCATCCCTCGCTACCAATATGAATCAAGGGATAATATAGAGGATTTGTTCATAATGTCCATGAAATTAAAAGATAATATTCACTCGATGAATTTTCCAATCCATACTTTAAATAGGGAAGGATGTTATTCTAGTGAAAATGTGTGTCCAATTTTTTTTGGAATGGTTCAAGAATATTTCATCATGTGTTTTGAATGTATGACTTTGAACAAAGTATTGTGGATTATTGGAATCATAATCATGTAAAATTGTTGATAAAGATAGGGATTACCAAATCAATTAAATTAGATCTTTATAAGATAAACATAACACAAAATGAAAGGGATAAAAAATATGATACAATAATTTTTATTTTACAATGAGTACAATGAACATATGTGTAACATATAGGGTATCTAAATCTAAATGAATAGTATATTCATGGGATTTTTAAATCATAACCTAAGATTATCTAAGTTAATTATAGTTGTAGAATAGTGTGTATTGGTTGACCATTTTTAGTGTAAGAATACCATATCATGCACACTCAGGATAGTATAACCTTGGTTTAGGGGGGTTCGATATTGTAGGACTAGAACATCCACTAGGAACAATCTAGTAAGAATTTTTTATTCCCAAGTGAATCCAAGTGGGGTCCCTATAGATCATCCATCCTTATTTCTAATTTATAGTGGAGAACCAAGATTATGTGTGCTCAAGGTTCATGGAATGAAGAGATAATATAAACTCAGTGAATCACTTATTATAAAATCATATAGCCAAGGTATTAAATTAGTTCATAGAGAACTTAATAATCGTGAATTTTTAAATAACCCTAAATGTTATACCAAAGTTTATTGGAACAAAATCTTAGGTCTAAGGGATAAACATGAAATTCAAGAATAAATAATCATCAGGAGGGAAAATCTACCCAACATGAAGGCCTCATATAATGTAGTTTAGAGTATTAAAACAACAAAATGATTCCCTAATGTTGAATAAAATGAATCCTAATCATGATATTCATAGAATATTTCCATCTTATCTAAGTAACATGATTAATTATCCCCGTGAGAAACAAGAGGTGATAGAGAAGTCAATTAAACTACACAAAATTCCATGATATATAGCATGTTGGGATATTAAAAATTTAATAAAGACTGTAATATCTACATGAAACTGAATCTCATGGAGGGACATGGTTGGGAGTGATGAGAATTTGTGGTTATGACTAAAATACATGATCTAAGTTTCAATAATTATCCCATAATGATTTGAATCAATACACACCGACTTATTATATATTATCCTTTTCGTACATATAACTATCAAATAGGTATTGGAAAACATAATTTTATATACAAATCCTGCTTATGTACAATGAATTTCATGTGAAGAGATTACATGGATTTTGAGAAAAATAAACTTAATGTGGATGAGGTTTTAGTTCCAGGATAAAGGTGGGGATACTTTGTTCTCAGGAAGTTTTCTTAGAGAAAACTCAACATCAATAGGTAAACAAGTATATAGGAAACCTTTTGATCAGATCTATCTCACACATAAAATGTTATGTATCTCTTATATGGTAACCATATGCTATGTAGTTTAAAGTCCTGAGACAAATATCACCCTATAGTTTATAGTCTTGCAGTGAGGACTTAAAATGTCACATAGTTTAACATCATATAGTTAGAATATTCCTTGTCTAGTTTACCATCATGTGTTAAGGTAATTCACTCTGTAGATTAATTTAATTTTCTAAGGGAATTACCCATGTATTTTAATTTCAAGAGGTTATGAGATGAAGTTTAATATCATGTTGTAAATACAATCCCTTAGCAGCTTAACATCCCGATATAAGGACATTTTGTGACCTAACTTGTAAGGGGGGAGGATTTTACAATGGATATAAGATGATATGTATTTATGTTTCATGATTTTTTGGATTTTATAACTTGGTCAAGCCATTTTATTCACCCTTATTAAGCTAATCATTAAATAAAATACATCCTTCCATTATTCTTCCTATGAACCTATGGTATGGAAATTTTTTTTAGTAACTCGTGGATTCCTACATTGGTCCCTTTGATTGTTAGTCTTGATAATTTCATGATTTAATAAACATGATATGTATTCAACTATATTTTCAGTCATAATGGAATAAATATTTTTTATTATCTTTTCGAGAGATAGTATATTACTCAAAGATGGGTGTCCCATATTCTATTGCACAACTTGTGTGTTTTTTATATTTTTGACATGAGTGTATTGGAGATTATAGTTTTAGTTCTTCCAACATTACCTCATCCAAATGATTCTAAATCTAGTAATTAATTTTAAATAAAAACTATATTCTATGCCCGAGATATCCATGATATGTTTAGTAATTTTCATGGACCCTCGACTCAACCTCATTTGGATTCCAAATTATTGAGAGTTCAATAAAATAATTCTCCATGGAAAATATTAAATACAAAGAGAAATGTTTCGTCTGTAAGAAATATACCTTTCCTTGTATGTCATTAAGATATGTACAACCATGTTGTTTTCTTTTCATACCACCTACACCTCTATAGACATGGGCACATAGATGCATTTTCAATATGAGATGAAATGTCTTATTATTTATCAACTATTGGGTAGGTTATTATGCATTGTGGTCCCTGGATGTTGGTGTTTATTCATGTAGATTAGATTAATTCTACTCTCTTGGGGACTCAGTGGTAACTATTGAGGTCAGACAGTGTTTGGGTACTCCTGATCAAGGGGTGTAAAATATGGATATTTTACTAGAACTATGGGTGGGGGGATTGAAAATATAAAAATTTCATCATCCTTGTGGGTTATGATGAGGTGGAATAATTTCTATATTTCACCTAATAAGGGGGTGAAGAATACAAAAACCCCCTAGCCCTAAGGGTTGGGTCACTTCACATCAAGTTGGATTTTTTGGCAGTATGCTAATACATCATCTCAAAGAATAGATCCAAGAATTATTCCCACAATTATTTCCCACATATCCTTATTATCTCACTAGATATGAGTGATATGTTCTTATATATAAATTTTATTTTAACTTTAAGGGGATGACTAGTACAATTCATCACAACACCATTTCCTCTATCAATGGTAGGGTTCGTGGATGATGATGGGAATCTCAATGTAGACCCTAGAGGTTGAAGTTAATGTTACTATTAGGAATATACTCCATTGATATTTAACTTTAAGGCTTTAATGGTGTTGTTAATTAATTTTTTCAAACCAATAAACATATTATTATTCCCTTATTTACCAATGCTAGGGAATGGAGACAGGACAACTTGTTGTGGTGCATATTCTTACAGAAGGGAATTATTATCCTCATTAACTGAATTCTCATAAAAATCTAGTGGAATTTTCTCAGATTAGGATGATATCATATTGATTGAGACATAGGTTACCTTTTTCTCCTCTTTAGTTGGGTATCATGTGTGTAAGGTTAGTTACTAATGTATAATTTGGTGGGATGATGCTCGATGTACTGTTTGGTGGGATGAAGTCCGTTGTTCTATTTAATGGGGTGGAGAACATATTATAGATGATCCTAGGGAAAATGATAAAAATTCCCATAACTCTATGATTTATGGCTTCACTATGATTCGAAATTGTAACACCCAACAAATTTAAAAGAACACTATGTTCGGTAGTGTATACAACATGAAACACTGAGTTTAAACAAACATAGATTTACGATTAAAATGTTATTATTTAAATGCGATTGTTATAACCTAAACATTAGATTTTGTAGTATAAATTAAAATAACCAAATTTTAAAACTTTATTTTTAAGTTCAAATATAATATATTGACCTATAAGTACTTAATTCATGGTAAAATCTTTATATTCTTTGAAAATATTTTTTTATAATGAAAATATTTTAACGCTTTTTTTGAATACATAATAAAATTAATTTTTCCTAATTTTCGAAAATTTATTTGAAAAAATGAAATTAATATCTGGAATAAAAATTTTAAACATATATTAGGATGAATATTTTGGATTTTTCTATAAAGTGTAGTTTTTTTCTGAATAGTGTAAAATACTAGTTATTATAGAAAACCACATTTTCATTTAAATAATTTACATAGTTATATATTTTTTTAAAATGATCTAAACAATAAAAATAGATCAATTATTTTATTATTAGTCCAATTTAGGTAATTGGAGTCAATTTCATGTTGAAATTTTATATAAAAACGTTTTATACTTATGAAACGTTTATTTGGAAAACCATTTTTTCATCGTGTCTTTGAGATTAATTTAAAATTAAATTATTTAATGTAAATGAATTAAATTTGGGAAAATGGATTCAATGTTTTTAATCAGAATAATTAATATTATATATTAAGGATAAATTATTTTTTTGTCATAATGAATAGTTAAAATAGTAAAAATTTATTTCCCTACATAGAGTTAAAACAAGTCTACCACAAGGTTAAACTAGAAATATAATAGTTAAAAGAACATAATTTTTTTTTCCAAATTTAATTTTATAGATATATTTCCACTTTTATTATCTGATTTTTTATAATGTCCCATTTGGGAGCATTTTAACATATGTAAAACATGAGAATAGATTTTTCTTTTCAAAAATTTCAAGAACATCCTCTTCCATTATTATAAAAGGGAACCCCTTATACCCTTATATTTACACTTATAAAGCCTATGGTCTATAAAATAGATAACCTATTAACACCATTAATTAACTTATCGCATCCTATAGTCATTATTTTTATCAAAAATCCAATCAAGGGAGGCCTTAGGTATAATCCTAAAGAGGTGTTCTGATGAATATGTATCCTTATTTACCAAGCGTCATTATTTTATTTCTTCTTCCAACTCCATGAAATATTACTCAATCACAATGATATTATGAAATCATTATTTTTGTTATGATAATATGTTTTTTTTTAAATTTATTAACTTCATTCCATCTTCTCTTCCATTAAATGAGAAACGAAACCATAGTTCATTTGTACTATAGAATACCACCATGTGAACTGATGTAATTCGTTTTCCATAACAACCTCACGTGATAGTTTTGGATGTTGTATTTAATATTTATATATGATATTCATCATATAATAATCATTTTTTTAAATTAATATATTGTACACTCTCTTACCATACCATCCATGGAAAAATGATAATGTTGTTCGTGTGTACGGAGGACTACCGTCTCGCAAAGCATTGAGATTCATTTTTAATTACAATATTACAATGATGGTATATGTAATTTTATTTAAATAAATAGTATCATATTTATGATATTATTATAATTTTATAAATATAAAATAACACATAATTTAATTCCATCATGATTATTCAAAAATTTAAATGGTTCAAATGAGAACATATGGCCCACTGTCTCAATGATTGTAAACAAGATCATTTTAAATAACCCTAATTTCTGGTTTTTTTTAAAGAAAACTTTATTTATCAAAAATTATAATTATGTCATGATTATTGTTTTTTATAATATGGTTCAATGAACCATTTGACCACCTTTAATAAACCGATGCCGGTTTGAAATTATGAACTGAGCATCCTCAAAACAATTGATGTGGACTCAACTCATTAAGTAATTAAATATTTATTTAAAATAAATGAAGAATATTGTTAATGTATAATTTATTAAACCCATAAAATTTTACTAATAAAAATATTTATATAGGTTTATTATAAAAAAGATAAAATATGTATATGACTATGTTTGGACACAATGTAACATCCCAAGTAAGTAATGAATAATAGATATTTTTATCTATGTCTATTTATGAATTAGATAGTGTTTCTGAGGCTTAAAATGAAAATAAATCCAACCTAAAGCATGGAATACTCTAGTATTTTTAAAAGCTTGTTTTACCACCTTTTGATGGCGAACCATTTTTAAATCTATCTTTTGAAAATTTTATAATCCCTATTTGTCGAAATAAACTTATTCTTTATGATTGAGAAATTGAAATTTACTTTGGGTAAATTTTTGGTATTTTTCCGATAAAGTTCATTTTTTAATGAATAGTGAGAAATATTGTATTTTAATTCAAAACCTCTTTTTAATCTAATTTATTTATATATTTTGATTATCTTTTTAATTGGTTTTAAAGTGTAAATAGAATATATTTTTACCATGTAATCCAATGGTGGACATTGGAATTAATTTCACTTTGAAATTGTACTTAAACTAGTGTCAATCTTTTGATATATATTGTTTCATAAAAACACGCTATTTGTCATGACAACGGGAATTAATTATTAAATTAAATAATGTAACTACTATGTTTCGAATTTTGTAAAATAGACATCATTTTTGAGTTTGGAATATCAAATATAGCTTAGGGTGAAGTTTTGGTATTTTTCTGAAGAACTTCAATTTTTGATGAATAGTGAAACTACTAAGTGGTACTTAAAAAAACTGATTTTTCATTTAAATGAAAATTTACCACCTTTGTGTTTTGAATTTCAAAAATCCGACATACATGGTTTTCATTAAGAAGTAAAATGTGGTTCAATGGGATTAAAATAATTTTTTGTTGAATAGTAACTTTTAAGTTTTTAATTACGATTAGAGGTAATTAGTGCAATTTAAGGCAAAAATGATATTATAATAAAATGAAAATACCTAGAAACATGTCCTACACTTATTGGATGTGTCATGGTCGACCAATAAAAGACATGATTCATCTTGGGGACCCCATGGAGTCACTTTGGTAGGAAAATGTCATTAATATCTTTTTATTTAATGTTAAAATTAAAATGACACAAACATGAGTTGTTTTACTAAAACAATTTGTAAATGGGGTTATACAAGTAAGATCTTTGACTATAAATAGTCATTGGAAAGATAAAAATATTTCCTACATCATATTATTATTTTTATAATTATTAGACATTAAATAAATTAAATTATTTATGACATCATGATGATGAATCGATTACCTCATTATTTAACAATTTAAATAAAATGAAAATATAATGTAAAATCTAAGACCTAAACTTGTCAAAAACCTATTGGATGGGTATATTTCGAACCCTTATCACCTTATCCTCGAATTATATCAATGTGGGACCTTTTAAATCCGAAACTCATTTTAAAATAAAGTAACATTTCTTTACGTTCCAAGAGTGCCCCTCCTCTCCTCTTATAAAAGGACCCCACCTCTACCACCTTACTCACACTTCCAAAGCCTTTGGCTCGGCAAAAACCTACACATTTTGTCTCTCCACATCCCTATATAACTCTTAGAAGCCTCACTTTTGTCATAAGTCTTCCCAAGGAAGCCTTTGAGCTCAAATCAAAAAGGGTTACCCATTTTTAAGGTAATGTCTTCACTTGTGTTCTTTTGTTTTATTTTGCTTCTCCAACCCCCTAAAATCTTTTTATTAATTTCTTTTGTAACAAAACCAGTATATTAAATATACTAGGATGTTGTTATAATAAGGATTCGAGCTACACTTACACACACCTACATCTAATGGTAAAAGAACATACTGTTTCTATAGATGGCGAATTTCTGCCTCCCGAAACGATGATTGTTCAACATTATTTTAACACCTTCAAAGGTGGAAATTAAGATGAAACTATATTTATATATGATATATAATATGTTTATTTTTTTCTTAAGCTTCTGTATTTTTCATTTTGGGCATACCTTTATGGTTTCCATTATGGGTAAACGCGATATCTTCCTTTAAGGAAGTGCGGACTACCGCCCCCTCAAAGTGATTTGTTTCGTTAATACCATATGTGGGATGTATAAAAGATGGAGTTATGATATTATATATGATATTATACTGGAATTATAATATACCTTTATATCATTATGATTCCATTCCATAAAATACGAAATTGAAATGAAAGTAGCGTTCATGCGTACGTACGGCTTACCGTCTCCATGAACGGTGCATTTCATTTCTTAACTCTAAATGATTATGTAATATTATAAATGCATGTATATACTGGATATATATGAAATATATGACATCCAAATAATGAATATCATTATTGAGATAATGGATATTTGAGTACGTGAACAACTTGTAAATATAAGAAGTTCACTTTTGACTCAAGTACCAATGATCAACAAAACGACCATTATTAACTTAAATAGTTACATAATGTTCATAAAATGGTAATAAGTTATATATAAGGAATAATGAACTTGTAAAAGGTTCTTAATCAAGTATAAATTAACTCAAGTTTATTATTTTGGACATTAAAGAACGATTGAGTCAAGTCGGACGCGAGGTATGAGACTTCGTCTCAATCTCCATTCATTGAGGCATATTTTGTTTTATACACAACCTTATTTTATACAGTGTATAAACCTCTTTGACTTTTACGTTTATCCAAAAGGAATCTTTTTTATACGAAGCGTTTTACTAAACGACAAAAGGGAATGTTTTTGTCGTATGTATGTGGCGACAACGACTTCTCCGCCGCTGTGACCATTATTTGAGTTTTAGATTCCTCTACAAGCCATACCTTTTAAAAAAAATGAAAAATAAATACCATGTTTTACTTTTCTTTTATTTTGTTATTGAAAATGATTTTCATAATGTTTTTATTATATCAATGTGTTGTATTGATATCTTGTGATTGAAATGTGGAAATGTTATGTTTCCTTTATGCATGTTTTATGTGATACGATTATGTTATGGTTCTTGGGAATTGTTATGAAGAGGGGTGGTTCTGTGATAAACTAAGGGCGGGTGAGCCTGATATAGCTATCGAATGCATTGGGTAACGTCCAGGAGTGAAACATTAAGGTTTTTCCGAAGATATTTAGGGAATATACTATGATGGGTATTCCAAAGGTAACCAAGAGGGTTACTCCCTACGTAAGAATGTTATAAATTCCTCAAGTTACCTTTATGTCTTATGATTTCAATGATTTATTCATGATTTGATGAGGTATGTTAAAGTGCTTATGTTTTATGGGTAAAGTATGATTTCATTCTTATGTATATATGAACTCATGTTTCCTTTCCATATTTTTATAACACATACTGAGCTTTTTATGCTCATCCCAAGTTTTTTTGAAATGTTTTTCACAGGTCAAGGGAATGGTACATGATATGATGATATTGTCAAGTAAGTTTCAAGAAAGAATCCATGTTTTATTTTAAATATTTTTCCGTTGATGGGTAAAATGAATACTATCTTTTATGTAACCACCTTGTTTAAATGTGGAATGAAATGAAAGTTTTATGATCTAATTATCTAAAAATCTAAACCTGAAAATATCCTCAATGTGTAATCTTGTAATAACTCCATATTAAGTAAGGTTTAAGGCTGGGGCCTTATAGTTGGTATCATAGGTCGATTTAGATAACTTTAGGAGTTAGAATTTTATTAAATGATTATCCAATTTGTTTTATTTTTTATGGTCAAATTGAAATGATAAAGCATTTGAAGATTACCATGTTGATTTATCTAAGACATGTTTGTTCCGAATGGTTTTCCGCAGAGGAAACAAGGAAGCAGTGCTAGGAAGGCATACAGAAGGAAATAACCTTCTGAATCAGCATCTTGAGATGGTCGGAATTGGAACTGAACAGTTTGTTGCAGTAATGGCACAGTTGACTCAAGCGATAAATGGTGGTGGTATCCATGCATGAGATCAGCCAGATCAACTGTAGAGGAACTCGTCAGTGGTGGAACATTTCATGAGGCAACATCCCCCATCATTCAGAGGATCATCTGACCCTGTGCTAGCTGAAGGGTGGATTAAATCACTAGAGAAGATTTTCGATGTTATGGGGTGTTCAGACAATCAAAAGGTTAGTCTTGCTAGTTACCGTTTGGAGGGTGAAGCAGACCAGTGGTGGTCGATGGTTAAAAATATCAGGGATGCTGATGAGATTGATGCTCTCGACTGGGATGAATTCAAAGGTATGTTTCTTGAGAAGTATTTTCCTAAGGCTGTTCGACTTAGGATGGAAAAACAATTCCTGGAATTGAGGCAAGAGGAAGACTCAGTGGCTGCCTATGAAGAAAGGTTCACTCAATTGTCAAGGTATGCTCCAAATTTTATCTGAGAACTTGATAGTAAAATCAATCATTTTTACTCAGGATTAAAGCCAAAATATCGAAGGGCTTTAGCATCTCATGAGTTTAAAAGTTACGAAAAGCTTGTTCGATGTGATAAGAAGGTCGAAATGGAGTTTGCCGATGATCAAGTGTTCTATAACAACCAGCAGAAGAAGAGACCGAGGTGGAAGGAGAAAGGAAATAATTCTTCAAAAAGGTCTGATGGTAAGAAAAATAAGTTTCCAGTTTATGATAAATGTGGTAAAAGGCATGCTGGGGAATGTCTTCTAAATTCTGGAAAGTGCTACCGATGTGGTAAGATGGGACATAAGGCTCGTGATTGCACTGAAAAAGATCAAGGTGATGGTAAGTCCAAATTCGATTTATAGTTAGTGAAATGTTTTAAGTGCAATGAGATGGGTCACTATGCAAACGAGTGTCCTACAAAGAGCTTGAGTGATGGGAAGCAGTTAGACTACAAGAAGAAAGGGGTGGAGAAATCCTTTTCAACTACTTCATAAGATTTCGGGCCATCAAATGAAGTTTTATCAGGTACTTTGTTTGTTTTTTCAGATTATGCCAATGTGTTGTTTGATTCGGGGTCCACACATTCTTTCATCTCTGAAAACTTTTCTAGTAAAATGGGAATACCATCTCAATAAATGACTCCTGAACTTGTGGTAAAAACACCTGGGGGAAATGTTGAGGTAAAAAGAATTTATAAGAATCTTCCTATCCTTATCCGTGGAAAGAACCTACTTGAAAACCTTATTGTTTTACCTCTAGTAGAATTTGATGTTATCCTGGGTATAGATTGACTCACTATTTACCATGCTAAGATTGACTGTAGTGCTAAAGAAGTTTCTTTTCAGAAAGACTTTCAGTTTGTGTACAAGAATGAACCCTTACTGTTGATAACATATCAAGAGGCCGAGAAACTTGTAAAAGATGGAAATGAATGTTACCTTGCACATATTGTTGAAAACAAGGGAACTGTTCAGATTAATGATGTGCCAGTGGTAAATGAGTATCCTGATGTTTTCTGAATGAGTTTCCTGGAATAATATCAGATCAGGAAGTTGAATTTACTATTGACTTAGTTCTTGATGCTAAGCCAATTTCAAAACCCCCTTATCGAATGGATCAAATTGAACTTTTAGAGTTGAAGGAGCAATTGCAAGATTTATTAGAGAAAGGTTTCATTCGAACTAGCACATCACCATGGGGTGCTCCTGTTTTATTTGTTAAAAATAAATATGGTTCTATGAGACTTTTCATTGATTATAGATCCTTGAATAACATCACTGTTAAGAACAAATATCCTTTGCCTCATATCGATGATTTGTTTGATCAGCTCCAGGGAGCTCAGTTTTTTTTCAAAGATTGACCTGAGATTGGGGTACCATCAGTTGAAGGTAAAGGTAGCAGATATTCCGAAGACTGCGTTCCGTACAATATATGACCATTATGAATTTGTAGTAATTCCTTTTGGGCTAACCAATGCACCTACTGTATTCATGGACTTAATGAATAGAAGTTTTCATGAGTTCTTGGATAAGTTTGTGGTTGTTTTAATTGATGATATTTTGGTGTTTTCTAAACGTAAAGAGGAGCATGAAATACATTTAAGGGCTATTTTGAAAACCTTAAAAGAAAATAAATTGTATGGGAAATTAAGCAAGTGTGAGTTTTGGTTGCAACAAATTTCTTTCCTTGGTCATATTGTTTCTAAATATGGGATAACTGTTGATCCTGCAAAAACAAAGGTCGTTAAAGAATAACCAAGACCCACAAATGTAACTGAGATTCGTAGCTTCCTTGGTTTGGCAGGCTATTACCGAAGGTTTGTTAGAAATATTTCACGGTTATCTAGTACAATGACGAAGCTAACTCGGAAGGGTGTTAAGTTTATCTGGACAAAAGAATGTGATGATTGTTTTCAAGAGTTGAAAAGAAGATTGGTGAATGCTCCCATTTTGGCACTTCCTTCCAGGAATGGTGAGTTTGTTATCAACATCGATGCTCTATTGAAAGGACTTGGTTGTGTCCTAATGCAGAATGATCAGGTAATTTCTTATGCTTCACGACAGTTGAAAACTCATGAGGTAAATTACCCTACGCATGATTTGGAATTAACTGCTGTTGTTTTTGCTTTAAAAATTTAGAGGCATCATTTGTATAGAGTAAAGTGTGAAATATATACCGATCACAAAAGTTTAAAGTATATATTCACTCAGAAAGAATTGAACATGAGACAGAGGAGATGGATAGAATTAGTCAAGGATTATTATTGTATAATTCATTACCATCCGGGAAAAGTAAATAAAGTGGCTGATGCTTTGAGTCGAAAAAGTAATGCTTCATTAACTATGTTGTGTTTGGAACGTGATCCCTTGGTTAAGGATTTGATGAAATTTGGTATAGAAGTTGTTAGTGCAGGATGTCCTTCTATTTTGTTTCAGGTATCAGTGAAATCATCTCTATCTAACAGAATTAAGCAAGCACAGAAGCAAGACAGTGAGTTGCAAAAAAAGGTAGAGATGGTTCAGAGGGGTAAGTTACCTGAATTTAACATTGATAATGATTTTGTTTTGAGATTTGGGAAGAGATTGTGTGTGCCTTGTGATTCACAGTTTAAGAGAGAGTTGTTATGTGAAGCTCATAGTTCTCCGTTTTCAGTTCATCCTGGCAGTACTAAGATGTATAGAGATCTTCGGGAGTATTACTGGTGGGATGGAATGAAAAGAGATATTGCTAATTTTACTGTGAAGTGTTTTACTTGTCAGCAGGTTAAAGTAGAGCGGCAGTTACCGAAAGGGATGCTTCAACCTTTACCAGTGCCAGAGTGGAAATGGGAGAATATATCCATGGATTTTGTTGTGGGATTACCAAAGACATCTTGAGGTAATAATGCAATCTGGGTTATTGTTGATCACTTGACTAAATCTGCTCATTTCCTTGCTATACGAGATAATTTTTCCCTAGATCAAATTTCTCATTTGTATCTTAAAGTGATAGTCAGGTTACATAGAGTTCCTCTTTCCATTGTATCTGACCATGATCCTAGGTTCACTTCTAACTTTTGGAAAGGCCTTCAGAAGTCGTTGGGTAATGAATTAAATTTTAATACATCTTTTCATCCACAATCAGATGGGAAGTCAGAACGAAAAATTCAGACTTTGGAGGATATGCTACATGCTTGTTCGATGGATTATCAGGGAAGTTGGGACCGAAATCTTTCTTTGGTTGAGTTTTCTTATAATAACAGTTTTCATTCCAGTATACAGATGGCACAATTTGAGGCGTTATATGGGAAGCGGTGTCGAACTCCAGCTTTCTGGGATGAAGTGAGTGAAAGGAAGCTGATGGGACTAGAATTGGTAGAAGAGTTGGCAGA
Organism: Viscum album; assembly: GCA_963277665.1. Classification (NCBI taxonomy): domain Eukaryota; kingdom Viridiplantae; phylum Streptophyta; class Magnoliopsida; order Santalales; family Viscaceae; genus Viscum; species Viscum album. The sequence goes on along the minus strand of OY728135.1, from coordinate 87,681,426 downwards.
AAAAGTTCAGCTGATACAGAAACACACGAGAACAGCTCAGAGCAGGCAGAAGAGTTATGCGGACAACAGGAGGAAGGATCTCTCTTTTGAGATTGGTGATCATGTTTTTATCAAAGTTTCACCATGGAAGAGTGTGATGCAATTTGGTAAGAAAGGAAAGATGAGTCCAAGGTTCATTGGACAATATAAAATTCTGGAGCGAGTTGGATCAGTTGTTTACCGAGTGGCTTTACGTCCTAGTTTATCTCAAGTACACAATGTTTTTCATGTTTCAATGTTAAGGAAGTACATGCCAGATCCATCTCATGTTTTGAGTCCAGAGGTAGTTCAGCTGGAAGAGAACCTATCTTATGAGGAACAACCAGTCTAGATTCTAGATCACATGGAGTAAGTGTTACGGAATAAGGTGATTCATCAGGAAAAGGTTTTGTGAAAAAACCACATGATTGAAGAGGCAACATGAGAATCTGAAAATGCAATGAGGGATAAATACCCCCACTTATTCGATAAGTAAATAAATTGCGGGGACGCAATTTTATAAAGGGGGGAAGGATGTAACATCCCAAGTAAGTAATTAATAATAGATATTTTTATCTATGTCTATTTATGAATTAGATAGTGTTTTTGAGGCTTAAAATGAGAATAAATCCAACCTAAAGCATGAAATACTCTAGTATTTTTAAAAGATTGTTTTACCACCTTTTGATGGCGAACCATTTTTAAATCTATATTTTGGCAATTTTATAATCCCTATTTGTTTAAATAAACGTATTCTTTATGATTGGGACATTGAAATTTACTTTGGGTAATTTTTTGGTATTTTTCCGATAAAGTTCATTTTTTTAATGAATAGTGAAAAATGTTGTATTTTAATTCAAAACCACTTTTTAATATAATTTATTTATATAGTTAGATTATATTTTAATTGGTTTTAAATTGTAGATAGAATATATTTTTACCATGTAATATAATGGTGGACATTGGAATTAATTTCACTTTGAAATTGGACTTAAACTAGTGTCAATCTTTTGAAATATATTGTTTCATAAAAACACGCTATTTGTCATGACAGCGGGAATTAATTATTAAATTAATTAATGTAACTAATATGTTTTTAATTTTGTAAAATAGATATCATTTTTTAATTCGGAATATCAAATATATCTTAGGGTGAAGTTTTGGTATTTTTCTGAAGAAATTCAATTTTTGATGAATAGTGAAACCACTAAGTGGTACTTAAAAAAACTGATTTTTCGTTTAAATGAAATTTTACCACCTTTGTGTTTTGAATTTCAAAAATCTTACATACATGGTTGTCATTAAGAAGTAAAATGCGGTTCAATGGGATTAAAATAATTTTTTGGTGAATAGTAATTTTTAAGTTTGTAATCGCGATTAGAGGTAATTAGTGCAATTTAAGGAAAAAATGATATTATAATAAAATGAAAATACCTAGACACATGTCCTACCCTTATTGGATGTGTCATGGACGATCCATACAAGCCATGGGTCAACTTGGGGATCCCATGGAGCCACTTTGGTAGGAAAATGACATTAATATCTTTTTATTTAATGTTAAAATTAAAATAACACAAACATGAGTTGTTTTACTAAAACAATTTGTAAATGGGGTTATACAAGTCAGATTTTTTACTATAAATAGTTATTTGAAAGCTAAAAATATTTCCTACATCATAGTATTTTTTTATAATTATTATATATTAAATAAATTAAATTATTTATGACATCATGATGATGCATCGATTACCTCATTATTTAACGATTTAAATAAAATGAAACGATAATGTAAAATCTAAGACCTACACTTGTCAAAAACCTATTGTATGGGTATATTTCGAACCCTTATCACCTTATACTCAAATTATATCAATGTGGGACCTTTTAAATCTGAAACACATTTTAAAATAAAGTAACATTTCTTTACTTTCCAAGAGTGCCCCTCCTCTCCTCTTATCAAAGGCCCCCACCTCTGCCACCTTACCCACACTTCAAAAGCCTTTGGATCAGCCAACCCATGCAAATTTTGTCTCTCCACATTTCTATATAACTCTTAGAAGCCTCACTTTGGGCAGAAGTCTTCCCAAGGAAGCCTTTGATCTCAAATCAAAAAGGGTTACCCATTTTTAAGGTAATGTCTTCACTTGTGTTCTTTTGTTTTATTTTGCTTCTCCAACCCCCTAAACTCTTTTTATTCATTTCTTTTGTAACAAAAACAGTTTCTTAAATATACTAGGATGTTGTTATAAGAATGATTAGATCCAAACTTTCACACACCTACATCTAATTGTTAAAGAACATACTGTTTCTGTGGATGGCGAATTTCTGCCTCCCGAAACGATGATTGTTCAACATTCTTTTAACACCTTCAAAGGTGGCCATTAAGATAACACCATATTTATATATAATATATAATATGTTTATGTTTTCCTTAAGCTTATGTATTTTTTATTTTGGGCATATCTTTATGGTTTCCATTATGGGCAAACGCGATATCTTCATTTAAGGAAGTGCGGACTACCGCCCCCTCAAAGTGATTTGTTTCGTTAATACCATATGTGGGATGTATAAAATATGGATTTATGATATTATATATGATATTATACTGGAATTATAATATACCTTTATATCATTATGATTCCATTCCATAAAATATGAAATATAAATGAAAGTAGCATTCATGCGTACGTACGGCTTACCGTCTCCATGAACGGTGCATTTCATTTATTACCTCTAAATTATTATATAATATTATAAATGAATGTATATACTGGATATATATGAAATATATGGCATCTACATCATGAATATCATTATTGAGATAATTGATATTTGACTATGTGAACAACTTGTAAATATAAGAAGTTTACTTTTGACTCAAGTACCAATGATCAACAAAACGACCGTTATTAACTTAAATAATTACATAAGGTTCATAACATGGTAATAAGTGATATAGAAGGAATAATGAACTTGAAAAATGTTCTTAAGAAAGTTTAAATTAACTCAATTTTATTATTCAGGACATTAAAGAACGATCGAGTCAAGTCGGACCCGAGGTATGGGACTTCGTCTCAATCTCCATTCATTGAGGCATATTTTGTTTTATACACAACCTTCTTTTATACGATGTATAAACCCCTTTGACTTTTAAATTTATCCAAAAGAAATATTTTTTATACGAATCATTTTGCTAAACGATAAAAGGGAATGTTTTTGTCGTACGTATGCAGCGACAACGACTTCTCCGCCGCCGTGACCATTATTTGTGTTTCAGCTTCCTCTACAAGCCATACCTTTTTTAAAAAAAATGAAAAATTAATACCGTGTTTTACATTTCTTTTATTTTGGTATTGAAAATGGTTTTCATAATGTTTTTATTATATCAATGTGTTGTATTGATATCTTGTGATTGAAATGTGGAAATGTTATTTTTCCTTTATGCATGTTTTATGTGATACGATTATGTTATGGTTCTTGGACATTGTTATGAAGACGGGTGGTTCCGTGATAAACTAAGGGTGGGTGAGCCCGATATTGCTCTCCAATGTATTGGGTAACACGAAGGAGTGAAACATTAAGGTTTCTTCGAAGAGATTTAGGGAATATTCTGTGATGGGTATTCCAAACGTAACCAAGAGGGTTACTCCCTACGTAAGAATGTTATAAATGCCTCAAGTTACCTTTATGTATTATGATTTCTATGATTTATTCATGATTTGATGAGGTATGTTAAAGTTCTTATGTTTTATGGGTTAAGTATGATTTCATTCTTATGTATATATGAACTCATGTTTCCTTTCCATATTTTTATAACCCATAATGATCTTTTTATGCTCATCCCAAGTTTTTTTGAAATGTTTTTCACAGGTCGAGGGAATGGTACATGATATGATGATAGTGTCAGGGAAGTTTCAAGAAAGAATCCATGTTTTATTTTAAATATTTTTCCGTTGATGGGAAAAATGAATACTATCTTTTATGTAACCACCTTGTTTAAATGTGGAATGAAATGCAAGTTTTATGATCTAATTCTCTAAAACTCTAAACCTGAAAAGATCCTCAATGTGTAATCTTGTAATAACTCAAGATTAAGTAAGGTTTAAGGCTGGGGCCTTATACATAAGGTATGGGTTTTATCTCAAAACATCATTCTTTGAGACACATGTTCCTTTATGCACCTAATTTATTTTAAATATTATATATACTTCCATTTACATATTATATTCTGATTACTTCATGAATTTTTTTTTATGTTATGATTATTTTAAATCATTAATTTTAATTAGGATTCAAGAGTCACCAAAGTGGTAAGGGCTCATTATTCATTCTCATTTTAATCAGGGATGTTTGTGATTGAATTTAAATTACTGGGAGTTAATAGATCATTGTATAATAAAACCATTTAATATTATTCTACTCTAGTTACTCAATAAATTATCAATTACTAGTATCATTTTCCTCCCTATGGTACTTTAAATGATTGATAAATTATTTCTATGAAAAGATGACGTCATTTCTCTCTTTAGTAGAAAATCCTTTTTCTTCCATACAGATGTTTTCTAAAAATAAATCCAAGAAAATTTTCAAAATTCTATAAATGAAATATTAAATAAGTTTTAACCAATGATTTAATTTTTTTAAAAAAAATTAAGTGAATATTATTTTCATTTTCTGAAGGAGGTTCTTTTAACATTTTTACAACAGTGTGAAATGTTTATTTTTTAACTAATATGGATTGTACATAATTAAAACCCATCAATGAAAATTATTATTTGAAGATTCATTTATAATTTTCCATGTTTCTATTTAAATAATTAATTTTCTATAAAATTTTATAAATTTTTTTATTTTGAATAATTTTGTTCAAAGTGAAAAGGGTATTTCCATCAAGAAATATTCTATGACATATTTTAAAAACATTTACATCAACGATTGAAAAATTTGATGTTATAGATTTTTTATAAATTATGTATATACATATATATCCCTTATATATACCTAGATTGTATTCCCCTACACTAACATTGCAATACCAACCATATGTTTATCACTAAAATTCCATCATTATGAAATTTTCTTTAATTATGGTAGGGGACAAGATTATGTAACCCATTTTCTCTCTAATAGTAATTCTAATGTCTATGAATTATTATTGATTTCCATTTATGGAGCACATAAATCATGAACATGTCATGATGGTTTCACCTAAATATCACTCTAATGCATTTGGTAGTTTTTTAGAATCACAAGACATCATGTACAAGATTAGGGTGTAAACCTAATCCATTATGGGACTTTTTCCACCATGTGATATTTTCTAGGTTGTTAGCCTTGACTCATTTTTTGGTCAAGTTATATGTTTCCAATATATTTCTTATGATTACATGATATTATAATGCCATGTTCTATATGTTATAAATCCATTAATTACTTTTAAGCCTTCTCATTTATGAAATAATGTTATACCTTTTACGAACAATTAATGATTCCTTGTTATTTTTATTACATTATTAGTATTTTTAGCTCACCCATTTTGTCTATGTATTCCCTAGTTTATCCCATGTAGTTTTATGAACATAAAAGATTTAAAATGTAATTGTGGAGAATAAAATAAATATGTTTTTTTCTGTCTCACAATGATGTATTATGTACCTTTTATTCCAAAGACACTATGCCTCATGATCTTTGGGTAGTAATTAATGTATATTCATGTTAAAAATAGTTTAATAATATATGTAAATGGATTGGGTCACTGTAGTTGGTATCACGTAAATGGTTTAGTTTACCTCTGGAAACTAGAATGAGAAACGTTTTATGAAAACCCTAGGTATTTGTTTAAGGATATTATTATATGGAGGAATATATCATATAGTTTTGTTGATGGACAGAGAGAGAAGTTTCCAAGAAATTAAATCACTTTTTATATACTACATGTGGATGTGTCTCTAGTATAGTTGTTCTTAGGGGTAATAACTCTAAAAAAGGTGTGTTCATTTTCAATCGATCATCAATTAGTTCATGAAAATGGGACATGTTGTACACCTAGTTTGACATTGATAGGGGATATTATTTTGAAAATTCCAAAACTCCTTATCAACCATTATGAAGGAATTGAAAAAACTATTAGGTTATAAAACCTAATTAGAAATTTTACCATGGATAATCTATATTGAAACCTAGAGACTCATAATTCAGGATATACTTATCATTTATAATTCATTCCTTTTAGTTTTATATGTTTAAATTGTTTATGATAATGTATTATAATATTTTATTTTTCATAGTTAATGGTTGGATGTATGATAAATAATGACAACAAATAATGTTATGGTCAATGTAATGATTTCCCTAATGATGTACCCAACCTAATTGGGATTGAATATTAACATCTTGTGATCATGCCAAACGATCTATATCAACTTACAATTTACAACTGGAACAAAGATGAATTTTCAAACACATCAATGAATTGAAGGATTATGTATCCTAGAAGCATTACTGTTAAATGTGATAATAAAAAAATATTTAATATCCTACATGTTAAAAATGTGTTAATAGGATCCATGGAAAATATCTTAACAGACCTTTAACATTATTTATGTGTGGAAAAAGAGGGAATAATGTAACTACATGATGAAAAAATGAATAGTTCGGTTAACAATATGTTGGGAACAAATGTTCAACCTAAGGTACCTTTAATAGTTCAATGTACTAGATTTTGTAAACATGGTTATTATCAGAGTCTACACCCTTATCCATGTATTGATTATTAAGGGCATGTGTTATGAAAATAATTTAAGTGTAATGATTGAAGTTTTTATGATTTAAAATTTTTGAATCATATATTTGAAGTATTTTTATCAATGGGATGATATTTATAATAATCATGAATCTTTTAAGGATTGTTCTGAACTAGTTTTTCATTATTTATTTCCAAGAATATGTGTATCTGTACTAATGAACTAGAAAGGTGAGTTAATTGTAAGGTGATGTTTTATGAAAAATAATGATCAAGGAGAATATAATCATTTATATGAACTTGGTAGTGAGGTAATTTATAACACCCTAAGAATTTGAAAATTTATTTTCAAATAAAATTAATCTCTTCTATATTTTTATTACACACAATATCAAGTATAACTTTTATTTTCCACAATATTGAGTACAAACGAAATGTGACCTATTATTAAAATATTTTTATTTAATATGATAGTTATCACCAAGTCTATAGAATGAGATTTATAGATATGGTTAAATAATTATTAAAATATACATTTTATTCATTTATATAAAATTAATTATTTGGTGGGAAATTAATTAAAAAATAAAATAAAAACCATTCAAAGATAAAAAAATATTTTTCTGAAAAACTATTTTTATGCAAACAAATATAGTTTACCTAAGTAAATTAAAAACCCCAATTTTGGTGAATTATATTAATTAAATTTATATGGTATATATTAAATCTAATTTTTATCCTTCATCTTATGTATTTTCTTGACAAGAGATATGAATAAATCTAATTTCATGCTTAAAAATGTATTTTTAATAAAGTTATTTTTAGAATTTTGCACAAATTTGGTTAAAAAAATTAATATTTTAGAAAATTTATATGAAAAATAATCCCTTTTTTCAATAATAATATTAAAATTATCATTGGGTTAATGATTGATAATTTTCTAATAGGACTATTTTTTTATGAAGTGGAAAATATAGAAATTTAATTGAAAAGTGACTTTTAATTTAAATTATTTATAAAGATATATTATATTTTAAATGTATTTTAAATTTAAATTAAATAAATTTTATATATTTTAATCCAATAATGGTCATTTAAATAATTATCATATTGGGGTTTTATATAAAAACCTTATAAACCTTTGAACTTTTTCTATTAGAAAACCCGCCTTCTCATCGTGTCAAAGAGTTTAATTTCAAATTAAAATTTTACAATTATGTGAATTTAATTTATAAAAATGGATTCCATATTATTAATCATCATAATTTATATTATATAATATTTTCAACTTAATTTGTATCCAAAATTATTAGTTAAATAAAATAAATTATCGTAGTTAAGGTAAAAATGAGCTTACAATGGAGTTAACATAGGAAGATAAAGGTTTAAATGAAAATAGAACATATAAAATCAATATTGTTTATAAATGTTTAAATATTATAATCACTAATATTGAATATATGGTCATTTGTAAGCTTTTTTTGAATAAAATTTTTATTTTGGATTCTTTTGGGAAATTTCCATGCATTTTCCTAGTGGGTTTCTTTCCCCCACTTATGAAAGGCCACAAACTCGTTCCACTTATTCACACCACTAAATATATATAGTTCATTAAATATTATTAAAATACATCCAAAACATCTGTATCTATTTCTTATATATTATAGTCCTCTCAAAAGACAAATAATAGGTTCCTTAATATGATATCTAATGTGGGTTCTTCTAAGCAAAGGTAATTGTCTTCACCAAGCTCCTCCTTTTATGTTCTTATTTTTTCACCTTAAATCATTTATTAACACCTTAAATATATTAAAACTATTATATCCCATATAATTATATTTTATTATGTTTTTGGAATAAAATTTATCCATCTACACTTCCATCAAATGGAAAATGAAATAATTGATCGTGTGTATGGAAGATAACAGCCTCATGAACCGATGTAGTTTGTTTTCCATCACCACCGTTAAAAGATTGATATAAGGATATTTTTAAAAAAAGTATATTATATCTATGATACTGTTATACTTCATTGATTTTAATATCACATATTCATTTTTATGTTAAATTCTGTTTTAATTACAATAATGTCGCTCGTGTGTACAGCGGACTACCACATCATGAAGTGATGTGATTCATTTCTCACATATGAATTACATGGAATCTAATAAGGAAAAAATTCATGAATATATGTAATATGTATGATATGATATTGATTATTTATAGTTAATATATCACCCAATTCATTACCCATTCACTAGTTAATGGAATGATATCGTCACTCATGCTTGTGTACGTTCTACAGTCTCCACGAAGCGATGCGATTAATTTTCACTGTAAAATTTCATTAAATGTTATAAAAATTAATATTATGATAAGATATTAAATTTATAACATTATTATAATTATTAAAACTATATATTTATTTCCTATGCACAAGAATAATGACTTTCATGAAAAACTATGCATGAGAAAACAAGGCAATTAACACCCAAAACAATGAAAATAATGAAATATAATTAACAAAATGGTGGTAAAATGTTATAATATTATAATATATGATATTATGATTATTATTGTGGTTATTTAATGGCTTTATAATAAACATATATTTATTATATCGTACTTTTTAACATGTTCAGAGTTTTTCAATACTTAATGATAGAGATTCTTAGTCTCTCTTTTATTTATGGGAGACACAGAAAAATTTACCACTAATATATTTTATGTGGTGTATATAATGAACATTTTAAATTTTATATCATTAATCTAATAATTTTAATTATATTTAATGTTTCATTTACCTTTATCCTTTATTGGGGCTTATGATTCAAAATACTTCTAAAGTTGTAAGGGAGTTTCATCCCACTTTTTTACTTCTGTAAGACACATGTTATATTCAATACTATTTTATTTTAGGTTGCGCATATATTTATCATTAATTCATTTTATGATTATTATCCTTCAAATTATGGGGATTTACACATCCATTAGAGTATTTATCTTGTTCACGATTCAAATGTTACCAATGTGGTAAGGTGTTTTTGTCTCAACTTTCCTTCTCCTAGACATATGGTTATGTTATGAACCTATATTATTTTAAGAGGTGTATATAAATTCCTTTAAAAATGAAATATCATGAATTTATTTACCCTCATGATATTATAATTTTATTTTAATTATATTCATTCAGGGGTAAATTTTTCAAAGTTACCAAATGGGTAAATATTTTATGTTACAATCTCATAGTTAATTGGGATTTTTTATGAATATGTATACAATGATAAAATAATATGATCCATATCTCAAGAAAATAATGACTTTTATTCTCCTATTGTTATTTCAAAATAATAAATTTTCTCCCTTAATTTCCCCCCCTTCATGTACTGAATTCTTCAAAAAAATTATAAAAATTCAACTTTTCAGTCAAAAACACTTCTCATTCAAAAAACATGTCTTTTAAACATGTTAACAAAAAAATATATCAGTTTTTAAAATTATTTATTTAAGATATTTTTACTTGTTTTATTAAATTTTTACAAAAAATAAATAAAATAATTTTCATGTTGTTTTCCAAACAATTCTCATTTCTCTATTAAAAAAATCTGAAATTTATATTTATTTTAAAGCATGAGACATGAAAAAAACGTCCTGAGTTCATGAACTTTATTTTATTTGAATATTCATCTATATGTTTTCAAATTTATTTTAAAAAAATTGGATTTTTAAAAAGTATTATGTTTTAGAAAGTGTTTTTAAAATATGAATGGATATTTTTCCCATGAGATGATTTAAATTATTTTTAAAACTTCCTTTTTATGTTTTCAAGTTTATTTATAAAGATAAGGATTTCCAAAAATGGTTTACCTTTTAAATGTTGATATTCAATGAAAATTTATCTTCCTCAAGAAATGATCCAAGTGATATATCTTTAAAAATAATTTTTCTTCTAAGATGAAATCATTTGATGTAAATTATTCTTTACTATAGATATAAATCAAGGATTCAATTCATATTTATTCCTTTGAATGGTTTATAATGAAATTATTGAAAATCCCATGTGGATGGTTGATGAGTATAGCTATATTTTTTCAATATATAATAATGAATCAACATTTAATGTATGAGGAAGTACTATATGATTAGTGATTAAACATATATATAGAAAAATGGAAAGTGTTTTAGAAACATTCAATAAGTTTAGTGATGATTCTTCAAGAATGTTTATGGATTACTTAGATCTCATTTACTAGGAAAATTCTCCATTCTTGATGTGATGATACTTGGATAATTTTTATGGACTCATTGATTATCATTTGGTAAGAAAATTGTCCACGATTAGTGATGAAGATTATAGAATTTTTATGTATTCATCTAATGGAATTGGATTCCATTATTGGAAAATTATCCTTGTAACTCTATCAACTGATGAACTTTTAATAAGTTTAATGACTTGTGGAAATTATTGAAGTAAAGATAAAATTTTCCTCAACATTTAATAAGGTGAAGGCCATGAAAAATGAATAAATAATTTATATGAAGTTCATGACAATATTGTTTTTCATGATGATTCAAAGGTTTCCATAAAAATAATTTATATATTGAATGAGGAAGGAATTAAAGGAGGTAATGTAAAATATTTATATATTGTTACATTATTTTAATAAGGGATATTGGAATTTGATGATGATACTAATATGTATTAAGAGTGAAATTATACATTATACTTAGTATTTACTAATTATATTATAATTTTAGCCTCATATAAAAAAGTTACAACCTACTAATTTCATAATATAACATAAACAAAGTGTGGGACCCTTAGGTCAACCAATACCAAGGGAGGCCAAATCGAGCGAGTAAGTGTGGTAGGGGATGTGTATATGCCCGACAGGGTGCATGCCTATGTATAAGGACCAAAAAGAGAACACGCCAATAGGTGTGAATATGTCGGCCTAGAAAACCATTAAGGTAACCATGTGGATCATGTGTGGCATGACCCATGAGGGAATGATGTGTTGATATTGGGGTACTGACATTAGTGTGAGATCAAGGTGATACTGGCATGCTTAGATATATAAAAAAAAGAAGCCGAACTAGGTGTAATTAAATCATGAAGGGGATATATTCTTCTTCATATGACCCTGACTAGGGATCTTCAATATGAAATATCATTGGCCATCCCACTGATTGATCAATTCCATCCACCATTTTATTATATTGCTGATAGCATGAGGGTCATTCGATTATAAATAATTCATGCATAAAATTTTACATCTTATATGCATGAGAACATTGTAAGGAATAATTTTTAGTCAAAATGTAAACAATAGTTGTAGGAGGAACTAAATTATACTATCACTGTTGATATTGTTGACCTTTCTAAAATGGAGGGGCAGATTATTGTTATCTCTTCCACATAAGGACTTCACAACAAAGGAATATTCCAATATTTTTGTCATAAATTTTAATAAACATGATTGAATATGATGAATTGAGATATTCCACAGCATGAAATATTTTTTGTGATCTTAATGGGGTATAAAATGTGGAGTTTATGCAGTGTAAGGATATTTGGTTCTCACCCATAAATAGAAAAGCTCCCAAGCCTGAGATGCAGCTACTGAATGTTTTGATATAGATATCATTTACAAAGAAACATAGAACCATGAAACATGATTTTTTGAGGAGTGGTTTTCTCAAATCTACTAATTTATTGAAGGATAAGGATGATACCATGAGAACTCTACCTATCCATAGCGTACTCGTAGTGCTTTGTGAAGATATTTTTCAATAAAGAAACTTAAGATTGTGTGATACCCTATGTGTCTCTCTAAAAGTTTGTGTGAAGAAACCTGAGTGATATTTAATACAGTGACACATACACAATGTATCATGAAGAAGAATAAAAACTTTCGTGCATATATATACTTATCTTCTATTCGGGTTTTCACAAAAGAAGGAAATGAAGCTAACTGGTGCATGTGTTTACATTCATTGAGAATAAAAGTGCTTTGTGTGAGTGTTCATAAAAGGAGTGAATGAACTAACATAATGTGGATAGTGTGTTACACCCCTTTCATGATTATATTTCATGGTATATGAAATATTCTTGTATACAATCACATTCATTCGTAAGGTGTAAGTGAGGTGATTTTTAAAGCCTGAATGAAGACATTAGACTGTACATTAGAAGATCCACACATAAATAATCACTTAAAATAAATAACCCAAATGTAGCTTGGTTGTGCGCGCATAAAATAATAATAAAGATGAATTTTATAGTCTAGGATTTCAGATATCTTTATTCTCATGAATGAAGAGAATTGAGTTATTATTATGAAAGTTAGAGCGCATAAAACAATATGGATGAATTTGGGTAAAAACCTTGTATTAATTTATTAAGGTTGGGAACATCATTGGTATAAAGATTATCTTCCCAAAAAATTGATATATATAAGAAGAAGAAAACATGATGTCTCTTGAAATATTCATTAGTTTATTATTCTAAATACAATAAGTTTATCTATAATTATCACCAACCACTTATTAATGATTATAAGAATGATCTTCATACAATCATATTGATTTAGTAGCAGTAGAATACCTTTAGTAGAGGAAAAATAATATACAGTTGAATCAAATTCATTCATTGTGGTATATATATCTTTTTTCAGAGTGTTTAATGAGTATCCTTAAAGGAATGGAAGTTCTAGTATTGACATCTCCATTGAGTACTAGTGAAACTAGTATAAATAACACCACTTGCTTAAGAAGGTGTTTTATTTCCTACATAAAAATTGGCTCTTAAATCTAGGAATTTTTAATCTATACAAAATATATTTATAAAAGAATTTGTGAAACAACCATAGGATGGTCATGGAAAGGATTTGGTATTATTAACATGCCTTTTATAAATCCTTGTGTGTTGTTGTCTCTTTTATTATTTGTATTTCATTTGTATGTAATTTTTTATTGCAAACAACAAATCAATTACTTTTAACTGGGGTTAGGTTCATGAGTAAGGGGGTTTAATAAAAAAGAGAGTAAATATAGTAAAAATTTGGGAACACTAATTCACCCTCCACCATCTTAGTGTCCCAAAACAATCCATCTAGGAACTACAAGTTGTATAAGAGTATATGTATTCCTCTAATTGCATCATATTTTTATTCCAAGTTTTTTACATGGTTTATATGATGTTCATATTTAAATATAATTCTGAAGCACCTTAGGTGGAAAATTTAATCTCTACTATGGTTGATGAAAACATTAAGTTATCATGCAAGATGATAAAAAATAGGAAGAATAGAGAAGAAAATTAATTGAGAAAAAACTCAAATAAATAAGATAAGTATCAATGTTTTCATATCAAATAAGTTGACAATGATTCTTATGAAGATATTATTTTAATTTATGAAGAGTATACTGAATTTGAATATATCAAAATTATTTAAGTATTCTACTATCAATTTGGAAATATATGTGGATAATTATCCTAAATTAGTGATTTAATATATTTATTCTTCATTCAAGGATTGTTTTGATGAATGAGAACAAATTAAAGAAGAAATAAAAAAACATGATGATGTGGTTGCAAATAAATTAAAATGGTGAAATATTATCACATACCCCATTTATGAAATGAAATAATCTATGTATCTTTTAAATAAAAGGATATAAATAATTGAACAAGAATTGAAATGGAATGCATATGAAATAATTGGGAGTAAACATGTTTTTTGAGAAGTAATCAATGCACTTGAAATATTGTTAAATGTTTCTATGAATGTCTAAGATGATCAACATAATTAAAACTAAGTAATTTCAAATATATTTACATTTTAGTGGAAGAAAAGAAAATTTATAATAACCATGCTCCATAATAATCTCATAAAGTAACTATTAGTGTCAAGGAAGCATAATTGGAAGTTAAAGTTGGATTAATTGAAATTTTTTTGATTGATGGTAGTAAAAAACACAAATATTTAATTATTAAAATAACAAGTGATTGGGAATTCAGGATGAAATTAGTTGAAAATGAGAATCTTTCCTTCATTATGGAGTGCCTTTAACTTGATATTTAATTGAGAAAATTGATGTAAAAACATGATAGAACATCCCAAGTTACCGAGAAGATGAATTATTCCACCCAAACATATAAAGAGGTTCAACCTCCAAGAAGGTATGTTGCTACAAAAATTGATTATAAGACACATGTCTCTAAAGAGACACATATTTCTGGAAAGAAGAACTCAAAATCATCTCTTGATGAACTTTCTACAAACTCATGAAAGAAGGTAAATCATAACCCATTAAAATAAATTTCTATTAATCTAGTCTCATATACTATTGTAGGTATTTGGGAATATGTGGGTTGGTAAAAATGATGAAATAAACACCAAATAATCAAGTGTGGATACTATAATTATCATGAAAAATAACTCCCAAATTTATTATTAAAATAAGGAAAGGAAAATCTAGAACTAGTATAGTACTAAATCTAGCCAGACTTGTAATACAAGTAAAAGAAAGAGATTATTGGCTATTGTTGGTGTTTATGGGAATTTTGGCATCCGTACATTAATTTATTGAATAATGGTTCAGCATATGAAAATTTAAGAATACCAACATTCAGGGAGATTAAATTTGATGAAATGGAGAAACTTGTAAAACAGAAGAAACCTGCAGAGATGAAAGAAAATAAGTCCATCAAGAATTAATTTAGTAAACTTTAATAATATTGTGAATATATCAAGATAATATATCATAGTTATGATGAGGGATTCTATATTCCAAACATTCACTATACATTTAATGTTGAGATGAAAAGAGCACAAAAGATGCAGAAACAAAGAACAAAAGATAAAAATTCTTCCTTAGGGAATAAGAATAAGAAAGAAGTGATGAAGACTGTGAAACAATCTACTCCCAAGAATAATGATAATATGGATATCAATAATTTCATATAAACCAAGAAAAAATTATTCTATTGTGGAATGATAGGTCATACCATGGACCACTGCAAATAGGATATGTAAATCAATATAAGTAAGATGAAATAAATAATAGAATCAATCCATGAGAGAATCAAGAATATAAGAATAATTAAAGACATTCATTAAGAATTTTTTTATAAGTAACCTAATATAGGTAACTCAAAATCATTGAAGAATTCAGGTGGAAACTCCAATATTGAATATGTTATTAAATAGTTCTTAATCACCTTCCCTGTTAAATTGCATGGTGCTAGATAAATATAGAAAGATGAGGATAAATAACATTATAGAGAAATTGAAAATAGAAATAAGGTTTTTTGACATTGTTATATCCATTTTCATGAGATTTTTTTATCACATTAAAAATCTAGTGTCTCACAAAAATTGTGTGGAATGTTCAAGTATTCAGGACATAAAATAAACAATTGTATAAATGTTCAACCAGCTCAAAGGGAGATGTTGAAGATAGAGAAACAAGCCTCGAGGTAAGGTACTTCTCTACTGGAAGAAGTGAAGATAAAAAATATAAACAAAATTAAGGTGAATATAAGTTATATTCCCATACTATCAAAGAAAGAACAGAATTATAAATAAATAGGAGTTACAAGAATGAAGTGTACCAGACACTTTAGACCTACAAAGATAAGATTCTCTAGGTTGAGAAGAAATTATCAACATTGATGAACATATAATTATTCTCACAAGTGTTACACATTATTCCCTATTATTATGTAGTGTTTTTATTTACATTTTAGGAAATTGATGTGAAGTTCAATACAAACATGAGAAATGTGTAAACAAAGTGGAAGACAACAAGTTGGAACTCTTATTCAAGTAAAATTAAAACATGAATTGTTACGCAATGGTGTATTAACAACATGAATATCTAGAATAACATCTGATTAAATATTTCAATGTATTAATTGGAATGGATTTCACCCCTTTAGGGGGAGAAAATATGAAGGAGATTATATGAAGGCTTATTTCATGAATATCTTGATACACATTACATATTAATAGAATTTGAAAATAATGATAACCCAATTACATCTCTTTCCCTTTTATTGATTATAAAAAATGTTATCATCGAGGGGAGTGTTGGTTAGTGATTAAACTCATATAAAGGGTTAGTAATTTCATATGAAATTTTTGACATGTTTACTGAAGTGTGTAGGATAATATATTATTTGGTAAATCTTTTTTATAAAGCCCCCTCTTTGAGAAATAAATATGTTATGAGAAAGATTTCACATTCATGGTTGTTAATGGATAACATATACAACTTTGTTTATATCTATATTTTTTTATACATTATATTAGCCCACATAGACTTAGAGTAGTCCAATAACAGACACTTTTCCAAGTGAACCATGTGGTACCATCCTTATTTCCTAAAAATGATATATAATTTTAAAATTTTGTGAAAGGTATAATAAAAAACCTGAATTAATCCTTTGAATTTATTATCAATTTGGGAGATAAGGGACATTGACTTTAAAAAATGGTATTAACAAAAATGCCTGATGGGGATATTTAAAATACCATGTGTATAGTTAATGAGTATGGTTTTATTTTTTGTCAATATATAAGAAGGAATAAAAATTCAATGTATGATGAAGTTCTCTATTATTAGTGATTAGTCATGTATTGAGAAAGATGTAACGGGTTTGAGAAATATTTAAGAAGGATAGTGATGAAGATCGTATAATATATATGGATTCCTTGGATCTCATTTACTATAAAAAAAATTCATGATGGATGTTATGATTCCTGGAGAATTGTTTTGGAATCATCGGTTATTATTTGTTAATTAAAAATCCATGATTGGTGATGATGCCTAGATAATTGTTATGGATTCATCTAATGGAATCATATTTAATTCTTGGAAAATTCTCCTTGTAACTCTTGTGATTGTTGAACTGTTCATAAGTTCCAAGGAATAGACTAACTGTAATAAGAAATTGAACACTTTCCTCAACATTTTATCAGGTGAAATCCATGAAAAATTTATTAGGAATTTTTTTGAATACCATGAAAATATTGATTTTCATGTTTATTTAAATATTTATAGGTAATGAATTTATATATTTCATGAGTGAGTTAAAGTAGGGAATACAAAATATTTATATATTTTTTCATCATTTTAAGAATGGATCATGGGATTTTATGCTGAGATTAATATTTATTATGAGAATAATTCTACATTATACATAGTATTTAATAAGTATATTTGTATTGTAGTGTCATATAAAAATCATTTCCAACCTATTAGATACCCAATACAACCTCTACCTAGGAAAGTGTGGGACCCTAAGGTCATCCACACCAAAGGGAGGCCAGTATGAGTTTGAAAGAATTTAAGGGTCCATGTAAAAGTCCCATTGTGTTTGTTCCCATGTATAAGGCACGTAGATAAAACATTCTTGAAGAAGTGAATAAGTGGGCCTAAAAACCCCCTCGAGAATCCCGTGGACCGCCTGTGCCACAAACCATGTGGGAGTGTTTTTCTATTTATCTAGGTTCTGACCTTGGTTTTGTCTCACGGTGTTGCTGACATAATAAAATATAAAATGAATTTTCTTAAATAGGCTTCATTTTATGTGAGATTTAACTAGGGCATACAGTTCTTCCATTTAAAAAATGTACTAATATAATGTCAGTTGCACAACGCAGCTCATCTTCACCATTATATCAATCCCGGGACATTTTCTTCTTCATAATACCTCGAATGAGGATCTCTAGAATACTAGATCAAAGGCTATCCCTTTGATTAATCAATTATGTACATCATTTTAATATCTTTCTAATATCATGAGGGTCGTTCAATCAAACTGAATTCATGAATTCAATCTATTGTCTTTCATGCATGTGAAGAATTTGAGGAACAAACGTCAGCCAAACTATAAATGATTTTTGTAGGAGGCACTCAATTATATTATAACCATTGATACAACTAATATTATAAAATGGAGGAGCATATTATGGCTATATCCTACAAGTACGGGCTTCACCACAAAGGATTAATCCAATGTCACCACTATATTTTTTGTACATTTGAATAAACCTGAATGACTCTAGGTAATTTATAAATTCCATGAAAAATGGAATATTTCATGGGATATAGACATGTATTAAAACATGGATTTTATGCAGTGCGATGAACTATGGTGCTGGCCTATAAAAGGAGATGAAACCAATATTGAGATGCAGCTGCCAAAATATTTTGGATAGATCTCATTTTTGAAGAAATAGAGAACCATGAAATGCGATTTTTGTGACGAGTGGTTTATATATATATTTTATGAAGGATAAAGAGTATCCCATGAGAACTTGACATGTTCATAACACACTCAAAGTACTTTTTGAAGAACTTCTTCCATGAAGGACCTTGTCATTCTGTGATACTCTTGGTGTATCTCTACAGGTTTTCATGAAAAAACCTAAAACATCTATAATAATGTGACACATACATAGTGTCTCGAGAATAAGAACAAGAAGTTTTGCACATAAATATACATACCACATATTTGGTTTTATAGTAAAGAATGCATAGAAATAATATGGTGTTTGTGTGTACGTGAATTGAGAAAACAATTATAGCGTGCGTGCATACATGGTGTGCATGATGGAATACAGGGGGAAGTGTGTTATATCCCTTGCATATAGATATTTCATGGTATATGAAATATGGATGCATATGATATAATGAATGTGAGAGGTATAAGTGAGGTAATTTTTGAATCTTGAAGGATCAAATTAGACCATGGATAAGAACATGCACACATAATGAATAACTAAAAAGAAATAACCCGAACATAAATTGGCCACGCACACATAAAATAATAAGAAAGATGCATTTTTTCCTAGGGTTTAAAATATCTTGAAACCCATTCCTCAATATAATTGAGTGGGGATTGTGAAATTTAGATTTCATAAAATAATAGATAATAATCTGTGTGCAACCATTGTACACATTTATTAAAGTCAAAATCTTCATTAACAAAAGGAGTATTTGACTGAGAAATTAATATAGTGAGGAACAAAACAACTTACAGTGTCTGGAAAGATTAATCAATATATAATTCTAAAAGAAAGTAATTTTATGTGGATTTAGTATATTTTAATTATTAATGAGTATAATTATTATGTGAATATTATATTTTTGATTCAGTATTTTTCAAATAACTTCAATAGAGGAAACATATTATGAAGTTTATGTGAATTCAACTAGTGTACTAGTGATATATTGTTCAATATTTTTACTGAAAATATTTAAATAATTTGTGGTTTAAGTATAAAAAATGTAATTGAAGACAAATGGAACTATTATAAATAACACCATAGACTCATAATGATTTTTCCCTACATAATCAGTATGTTTTAATTCCATTAGTTTTAATCACTCCTAGGTAAACTGATAATAGAATTCATTAAACAACCATAGGATGAACATGTTAAGAAATAGGTATTAGTACTGAACCTTGTAAAAATACTTTTGTATTGTTGTATATTTTATAATTTTTATTGAATGTGTATGTGATTTTTTATAACGCACAATAGGTCTATTCCTCTGATTTGGGGCACATGTTTGAGAGTAAGAGGGCTAATTGAAAAGAAAAAAATAGGTAAAAATTTGGGTATGCTTATTAACACCCACACTTCTTAGTGTCCCTTAGTGATCCATATTGCCTCTAAATATATTATTATGAAACCAATTTGTCTTCTTTGGGATAAAACATAATTTTTTTTATGAAACTGGTTTCTCTTCCATGTGTTGTACAATGAAAAAATTATTATAAAACCTTCTTATTTTCCATGGTTTATACTATTATGAAATGGTGAAATGATTATAAGACCCATATATTTTCCATAGGTTATGATATGATAAAATTTTTATGAAACCTATTTCATTTCATGGGTTTTGATATGATGAATTATTTATGATCTTATTTTACACATATGTATGATTTTAATTATGTGATGTGTGGGAACTATATCTCCCTCCAATGCATTCGGTAATTATTTATATCCTGTGAGATAAAAATGGGAAAAATTCGATGGGATTGTTCCACTATGAAAAATTGGTGTGTCCTTATCAACTTTAGAAAACATGTGTGTCCTAATACACTATGGGAAAGAGGTACATCTAGATATACTATAGGTAGCAGGTGCGTCCCGATCCACTATGGGAAACAGGTGTTTCCAAATTCACAATGGGAAATAAGGGATGTGTCTGAATCCATTATATTGACGGTATTGGTATATAACATTGAATGTTGAATGGTTTTAAATATTTGTGATATTTAAATACTTTTATGATAGGATTTTGTGGATCATGATTGATTTTTGATGATTTTTCACCCTTATGGTCCATGTTTTCAGAAATTAAATAGTTTTATTCCCTAACTATTGTTAATGAGATATGAAATGCTGGGTTTGAACTTCATAAGTTATGTTCATGTTCAAATACCCTTATTCTTATCTTATTATTTCATATAATCTTCAATTGATATCTCTTCTTTTTACCCTTATTTAGCATATGAGCTCACCCTTTATTATGTTTCCTTTCCCAGGCTATGAGGAATGGTTTAGGTAGGGTATTACTAAGAGGGGTACTATGTGAGAAGATATTTATTGGAGATATTGAATATCATTCACAAAATTAGATGATAGTGTTTCTAGTATACAAATACATTAAACTAATAAATGTCCTTAGGAACCTATTTATGTAATATATTGTATATTCATCTAAAAATATATAATAACTATATATAGAAATCCTAGATTTCTATAGCTAGTATTAGAGTAAAATATTAGTTAACCCTTAGAAACTAGAACGAGAAAAAATTGTGAGATCCATAGGGATATTTATAGTCACATTTATAGGGTTAACTCTAAGGATAAGTCTAAGGATTAGTAAAAGTATCAAAAAATGCTCTGGAATTTTAGTAAAGGATAGAGAAAGGGGTTTATAAGAAATGACATCCCCGTCTGGATAGTACATGTAGATGTGTCTCTAGAACAGAGGCACCTAGTGGTAGTAACTTTGAAAAGGGTTCATAGAAATGGAATTTTTCACCAACTAGTTCACGAAAACATGCCCTAATGCACACTTGATTTGACACTCTTGTGAGATAAACTCTTCAATAATAGTATGTTATAAACTCTCCACCATAAATAATTTTAATTCTGGAGAATTCATGTGGAATATGAAATCCCTAGAAAAAGATGAGACAACTGCTCACTCATTATCAACTCATGTTCCCAAGTCTCATGAGAATCTGATCCATGTTTCTATGGAACCATGGAAAATTTAATCAAAGTCCCATGTAATACTTTCACTTGAGATTAAATGATCTTAATAAGATTCTCCAAAACTGGATCATCTCGCACTAACTCAATTTCCTCCCAACTCAGAATGTGAGTAGGATCAGGATGGTAATTACTAAGCTGAGAAATGTGGAAAACATCATGAATACCTATCAAATATAATGGAAATTCTAAATGAAAAGAAACCTATCTGATCCACTTATTTAACTAAAATATTCCAACATATCTCATAGCCAAATTTACATATTTTTCAATTCAGTGGTGATCTAACTGAGGAGAAATTTTCAACAATATCCAGTCACCAATGGGAAACTCCAGAGAATGATGACACCAATCCACATATGATTTCTACCAACTTGGTTCTATAATTAGACATTGATGTTCCTCTTGAATCTTTTCTGATGTATCCTGAACCAAACTTGGTCCATCCAAACCTAATTCTCCCACCTCCTTCTAATAAAAAGGTGATCGACATGCATAAAAATACAACACCATGAAGGGCTCCATGATAATCAATGACTGATAACTATTTTCATAAAAAAGATCGACTAGTCCAATATGGTTGTCCCATGATCCACTGATATCCAGGACACATACACAAAGCATATCCTCTTGGATCTAAGTCAAACACTCTATCTAACCGTCTATCTGTTGATGGTAAGTTGTTCTCAACTTGACCTGAGTTATCATTTCCTCTTAGTTACTCTTCTAGAACCTTTAGGTAAACTTAGTATCCCTAAATAAAACAATGGAATAAAGACTCCCATGTAACCTCACAATTTCCTGCACATACATCTTAACTAGATCTTCAACCTTAGTGGTATCCTTGATCGGAATGAAATGAAGAGTCTTCGTCAACCGATCAACAACTACCCAGATAGCATTCCTCCCTATAAGATTCCATGGTAAACCAAAAAAAATCCTTGGATACCTCATCCCATTTCTAGACTACCACCAAAAGAGGCTGATTAAAACAAGAGTTCTTCAAGTGATCTTCCTTTATCAATTGGAAGGTGTAACTGTAGACACATAATATGAAATTTCATGCTTCATACCCGGCAACAAGAATCATCATCTCATGTCATAATAAATTTTTTAGTTCCTGGATGCATGGACCAAAAAGAGCTATAATAGTTAAACAATACTAAAAAACTCATGAATACTAGGATGAAAACCTTCTTCCCAATGTGGATTAAACCCTCTAAATATAGAGACTAACTAGAAATAGTCTCCCCACCATAAAGTATTTTTAAAATTTAATAATTTCAACATAATGTGGATAGATTTTCAAGGTATAATCAAAGAGATATGATAATAACTGAACACTGGTTAGAACCATACTCTAAAAATTCTCCTGATCATCCATGTCCAACTAACAGAAATCCTTATAAGGGTCTAATTCTCCTTTTATTCCAGAACAACATATGATGGCACTTTCTTGATTAGATCGTTCGCTACAAAACTTCCATTTCTCGGGGTGTAGGTGATATCAAATTCAAAGATTTGAATGTATTCTACCCAACGTATCTATCTGATATTAAAGACTTTTTGAGAAAATATATAACTCAAACTCTTATGATCATAGAATACTGTAAACCTCTCCCCAAAAAAGATAGTTCTAACAACATTTAAGAGAATTCATAACTGCAAAATGATCTAAATATTGAGTTGGGAAATTCTTCTCACATAGTCCGAGTTGACGAGTGTCGTAATCTACCACATGGTCATCCTGTATAAACACTCATCTCAAAACAACAATAGAAGAATCAAAAAAATACCACATAAATCATTCCATGATTAGGTAAGATCATAATAGGATCCTATTTCAGAAGTTTTTTTAGTTCATTGAATGAAGATGGACACTTTGCATCTCATGTGAATTTCACTGATTTCTTAGTAAGAGTAGTCAAATGTTATGACATCTATGAAACATCCTTAACAAACCATCAGTAGTATCTAGAAAAACCATGGAATCTATAAATTTCCAAGGCAATATGCGGTTCCTTCCATGAAGAAACAACCTTTACCTTCCCTAGATCAACTGATAAGCCATGTTCATAAATTGTGTGTGATAATAACTTCACTTCTTGAAACAAAAAAACTATGTTATGAATGTTTTTCATAATAATGGTGACTTATTATAATCCAAGAAGAAAACCTAGATGGTGTTCATTCTCATGATCATATTTCAAATAAACCATAATATCATCCAAAAATAATAACACAAAAGTGTCAAGATATTTATGGAATATATGATTCATCAAATCTATAAAAACCGCATGAGCATTAGTCAGACAATAATGAATCACAAGATATTCATAATGGACATACCTACTACTGAAAGTTTTCTTAGATACATCAGAGTCCCAAACAT
Organism: Viscum album; assembly: GCA_963277665.1. Taxonomy (NCBI): domain Eukaryota; kingdom Viridiplantae; phylum Streptophyta; class Magnoliopsida; order Santalales; family Viscaceae; genus Viscum; species Viscum album. Next base: position 87,656,963 of record OY728135.1, on the reverse strand, counting down.
TGAGCTGACGATAACCTGACAAAAGATCAATATTCAAGAACCACTATTCCCCCCTTTAACTAAAAAACAAATCATCTACATGCGAAAAAGGATATTAGTTTTCAACTGTTAATGGTTTAAACTTTCAATAGTCCACACACAACCATAGTGAACCATCAACTTTCTTGGAAAAGATAACAAGGTCTTCCCAAGGAGAAACACTAGGGAGAACAAAACCATTTTCCAAAAGTTCATAAAAACAAATCAGGAGAACTGTTAGATTTGTTGGTGTCATACGATAAGAAAGCATCAATATCGGTTGTGTACCTAGCACTAGGTCTGCCGTAAACTCTACCCCTCTCTTTAGAGGAAGGCCTAAGAGCTCATTTATGAAGGTTCTGAGCGCAGTGGAAGCATGGGAGGGATGGTTCCCAACATTATTTTTTCCCGTATTCAATGAACAATTCTGGATCAATATGATGATGAATTCTAGTATCCATGGAATTGTATCAAGGATTCAGAAAAAGGAATCGAAACCAATAATCATGACAGAGTATTAACATATTTTGTTTATAATTAATTTTACTAAATAAGAAATACCTTTAATGTGATTAGTTCTTCATTGATTCATTCTCCCATAGATATGCAGGTGTACCATCATTGCGTTGTAGAGATTAAGGGTACATCTTCTATAAAAGTGATCCACACATGTTCCATGTCTCTTTGGATGTCACCAAAGGAGTCTCTAGGTGCTATAACGTAAGATCCTTGAACATGTGATGTCCTCCTACGATCACCTTGAGAACCGCTTCTAAAGAATTCTCCTTGATCGGGTGGAGGAGGATCTCTCTCGATCTTGAGAGAATTCTAGAAGAAAAATGAAATTTTTAGGCTTGAGATATTTTCTCCAATTCATTATCCACAACCACAATAGTCACTTGGATTACACTTGGATAATAATAGAATAATATAACTTGTCATTTAATTCACTTGGGTAACAATAAATAATTTGCAGAAGTACCTTAATTGTTTTATTATTTCAAGAGAAACCCCCTTGTCAAATAATAACAACAACAATATTTTTCTTGAAATACACTTAACTTGAAAGTTATAATTAAATATTATTTAATAAAATAATATTCAATATTATTATTTCTCACTAGACCCTTAACATAGTCTACCCATCCTCCACCATATTTATTGAACCTTGAATAATGAATATTAATTTATTTAATAAATATCATATATTTATTCTCCAAATAATATATATTAATATTATATTCACAAAATAGAAAATAAATAATTATTAATTATTCATCCCACATTAAATTCTCTCGAATAACTATTGTTGAAATAAATTTGATCAGGCATTCATGAATAATTATTAAACCACAACTGGGAATAATCTTTATTCAACTTTTTAAATAATAAACAATATATTATTTAAGTGAGATACCAGATACACTTAATGTGTGACACTCTAGGCCTCCTTCTCAGTTTCATTAGTGGAGTAGCCTAATGTCCAATGCTAGCATCAAGATACATTATAAGGAACCCATAGATAAATAAGTTAATGTCACAAAGACATGTCACCTCATACAAATTTTTAACATGTAATATAATCCATTTGTATTGATATCTCCAATCAAGTGGGTTTCATGAAAGTTCCATAAACCAATGTGCTTGATATTTCTTCTTTGACTTCCCAAAAATTGAACATTCCTATAGAACACAATGGAGATAAGTTTATTAAGGCTATATCATTTCCATCAATGGGAAAGAGATATCAACTTATGTTATGGAATAGAAGGTATATATCATTTCTCTCATTATACATTAATATAGTATTACTCGTGACACACTTAACATATACTACCTCTCTACGAACATATGTCATTACAGTTTTCATTAACACATCTAAGTGCATGATTCATAATAACCATTAATAATAATCTTAAAGTCTAAGGAAAAATACACATATTAGAAGATAGGAACATCCAATGACACTTATAAATTTGTATTTTCTAATGGCAGGTCTCATTCTCATAATATCCTCCTGGATATTACTAAGGGTATACACCATAAAGAAGGTGCCTCAAATTATTATGAGTCTCCTCCCCTGATAGTGTGTATCATATACGTCCCTTCTAATGATATCATCCAGCTACAAAAAATATATTCAAGAATAGCGTCTTGGCACTTCCATCTTCTAATCATAGTAGGGATCCCATATGACCATTTAATGCTATAACTACTCTTAGGACATTATCACATACAATTTCATTCATAAAAACAAGAATGATTTGATAAGAAGTTTATTAATATCTATCCAATAAATATATTTTTATCATAAAGTAAAAAATAATTTAGTTCTATGGTACAAAATCCAACATACAACCGCTTACACTTGATCCAACTACTAAGGACCTTCAGTCTGCTAACTCTCACATGATACTCATACTTCTGCTAAGACAACCCTTTTGTCAAGGGGTCCCCCACATTCTATTATGTGGACTCTGTTCTCACAACAACTTCACCCTTTGATAAAAATCGCTCAAGAACTGATACTTTGGGAGTATATTCTTTTTTTTGTTGATGTGACCTTGGATCTTATGCAAGAGGCACCACTGTAGTATTATCATAATAAAAAGTGATAAGGTATTTACTATTAGGTACCACATCAAGCTCCAGGACAATGTTATAAATATATAAAGATTACCTTTCTACATCAAACTCCTTTATGTACGTGGAAACTACTGTATAATCATCTAGAACTAGATACTTTTAACACTTAAAAATCACATATAATTTGTTGAGATAGAAAAAATATCCTGATAGCAACATCATATCATTCTGGTGTGTCTGAAAACTAGCATCAACATACCCTCTAATGTCATGCCCCTCGTCTCCTCCATACACTAGGAATATATCCTTAGTTCTTCTTAGATACTTAAGTATAGTTTTAAAAATATTCCAATGTTGTTCTCCTAGATCTTCTTGATATCTACCTACCATGCTCAGTGCATAGGCTACACCAAGTCTAGTACATAACATGGAATATATGATAGATCATCTCGGTGAATATTATGGGATATTACTCATTATATCATTATCTTGTACTGTATAGGGACACTTTTTCTTGGAAATATTTAAACCATGTGACACTAGAACCAATCCCCTCTTGGATTGTTCCATTTAAATCTATTTAATATCTGGTCAATATATGTACTTTGACATAGTACAAGAAGCCTCTTGGGTCTATCAAAAATGATCTTGATCCCTATAATGTAAGTTGATTCACCTATGTCCTTCAGGGATAAGAGATGGTCCAACCGGTCTTTAACTAACTGTATGACTGGTATGTTACCCTAAATAACTAATATGTCATCAACATATACAACTAAGACAACGACCGCATTCCAATTAAACCTTTTGTAAACACATGTCTCACATTTGTTTTTAATGAAACCAAATTCCCTTATGGATTCAAATAATCAAATATTCCATGACCTGGACATTTTCTACAATCCATAAATATACCTCTCCAACTTGAAAACCCTTTTGGCATCACCTGGTGTCACAAACCCTTCTAGTTGTGCCATCTAGACATCTTCTTGAAGGATCCAATTAAGGAATGAAATTTTGAAATCCATCTTCTAAATCACATAGTAATAGTAAGATTCAATGGAATGTATGATTCTTATGGATTTAAACTTGGAAATTTTCAAAAAGGTCTCATCGTAGAAAATTCCTTAATGATGTTTAAAACCTTTAGCAACTAGCCTTGCTTTATAGGTACTTACTTTACAATCCATTTCCAGTTTCTTCTTCAATACCCATCTACACCCAATAGGAATTACATCAACTGGTGCATCGAACAAAACCGAAACATGGATTTGATACAGGGAATCCATCTCATAAATTAATTTTTCTAGCCATCTTGTAGCTTCAGATCTCTCTCCTTCCTACTTTTAGGAGAGAGTTTCATCATTATCCAACAATAATAAGTAACCATCCTTAGTTACTAGAAAACCATATCTATCTAGTTCCCTTTCCTATCTTGATCTCTTATGCAGTACCTATGTTTCAAGAACTACTTATTACACGGGGGCCTGTGGAAGTTGTTCATAGACTAACTATTATGTATCTTGATCATCAGCATCATTTAAGTCAATCTTTCTCCCACTATCCTTTTTTAGGATGTACTCCCTTTCACAAAAGATGTCTTGTCTGGTGAAAGTTACTTTCTTGTCTGAGGGGTTTTATAGGTAGTATCCCTTTGTTTCCTTAAGATACCCAATTTAGATACATGTCATGCCTTGGGGTGCTAGTTTGTTTCCTGATAAAGCCTTCACAAATGCCTTGCATCCCCATACATGTTTACTCATCAAAATGAGTTTCTTTCAACTCCACAACTCAAATGTAATTCCATTTTAAGCCTTAGTTAGTACTCGGTTTAATTTTTATACCTCAGTTTGTAATGAATATCCCCAAAGGGATAATGTAATATCTATATGACTCATAATTAACCTTACCATTTCCAACAAGGTATGGTTCCTCCGTTCACTAACACCATTCCACTGTGGTGTATAAGGTGGAGTGAGCTGATATAGAATCCCAGACTCCCATAAAAATTCAATGAACTCTTGGTTAAGATATTCTCCACCTCAATCCTATTGAAGATACTTTATCTTCTTATCAAGCTAATTATCTACTTCATTCTTGAATTCCTTGAATTTCTCAATCAACTCAGACTTATACCTCATCAAGAAAATATATCCATATGTACTCAAGTCATCAATAAAAGTTATGAAGTAAGAATATCCACCTATAGGTTCTACTGGAAATGGTCTACACATACCCATGTGTACCAATCCTAGAATCTCTATGGCCCTTTCACCATGTCCATAAAATGGTGGTTTGGTCATTTTCACTTGTAAACAAGCATGACATATATCAAGTGGTTAGAAGATTATATATAACAACATTGACGGAGATTTGTCAAGAACTTCTTGATTACATGACCTAGATAGTGATGAAACAACTAGGTGTTATATGAGTCATGTGAACTTGAATCATTATCAATTTCCAACACTTGGTTTTCATAATTTAATACATACATACCATTATTTAAATGCACCATACCATAACATATGTTTTCATTATAAAATAAAAAACTTTTCTTTCTGAATTTTAAAATAAACTAATCTATATATAAACTTGATACAAAAATTATGTTCTTGGTAACACTTATTACATAATAATATTCATGTAAAACCAGAGTCAACCCAGTCGGCAACAAAAGGTGGAAGTACTCAATGGAAAGAGCATCCAACCTTGAACCATTTGTATCTCATAGATCCACCTCTCCTTTGGAAATTCTCAAAAATGTATGTGGTCCCATTATTTTAATACATATGTGAGAACCAAAAGTTGTATCTAATACTCAATGTGTAGAAATGGAATGATTTCACTTGATAATAAACACACCTTTGTCTTCTCTTTTCCCATGGGTGCAGTTCCCGTTCTTGTGGCATAACTTCCAACATGTGAAACACACTTCTTAATTTTACTTAACCTGTATTTGGATCTTATTCTTCTTGTTCAGATAGTTCTTAGGGTCTTTATACTATTTATATTTCTTAGGCCCCTCTTCCTTGTCCTTCCTCTTCCTATTCACCAAAGGAGTACAGGTTTTTCAAGCCCCATTTCCTTGTCCACTAGGTGAATTAATATAGAAGTTATAATAGACTATTCTCCTTATTCATCATATTATAATTCACAATAAAAACAGAAAAGGTCTTGGGTAGTGATGGTATTATGATATATGTACGCCACTCATATAGTAATTTAATTCCTAAGATGTCCAGATTCTCAATGTAGCCAATAAAAATGACTACTTGTGGCCCAGCTGGTGCAGACTCTCCAAGATTAGTGGGGAACAAAGAATTGGATATCTCATAACTCTCTTATTTTAACTTATCTTGATAGAGATCCTAAAGGTGATACATCATGATATAAGCATCCATTTCCCCATGTCGCTTTAGTAGCTCATAGTTCATGGATGATAGCATAAGGAACTAAACATTCTTAGAATAATTCAGATGTTTCTCGTACACATAGATCTCCTCATCACTTTTCACATTTCTAGGAACAAATCATAAATGTTCTTTTACCACATATAGTTTCCTTTCATGGTGAAGGATGACCCTAAGGTGTCATTGCCACACCTAAAAATAAGTGCCAGATAGAAGGTTTTCTTTCTCGAGTATAGATCGCAACAATATGTTTGATGTCATTTTTAATGTCGTTTCTACAAATAATATGAACATAGTTTTATTACTTTATATGATAAATTCAAGACAAATAAATAAATTAATATTCCTTAGTCTCCTCCTATTTTATCGAAACCCAATACCCCTCACTATTGGATTCATAATATCATGTTTCTGATCCATGCTAGCGGCAAGGATCCATATTGCCCTTTTCACTACCCCAACTTTTTTTGTTCAAGAAATTTGAAATGTTTTAGTTTGGAATTCCAAATTCCAACTACATTTACTCGCTGGTCCTAGATTAGTTGAGTGAACTCCCCAATACTGAAATTTTTAATTTTGGATTTCTTCAAACTTTTCCTCTCTATTACAACAGGTAATACTTTAGTACTCATCCCTTGAAGTAAACTAAGTAAATTCAACACAAAACCTTATAATTCCTTAATAATTGAAATCACACAAAATTTGGCTGGTCAAGCACTTTTAACTATGGTTCTATTCTAGCAGAATTAATGGAAGGCTATAATGACTTAATATTTTATCATGGGATTTCATCATTCATGTGTAAATTTCCATTTATTATCTTTTCACATGATTGTTAATATTATGTGGGATAATCTTAGGTGATTAACCATGTATTAGATGATATTTATGCATAAGCCAGTTTATTTTTGTTCTATTTTTCATGCTTGTTAATTCATTAATTATGTGATTGTGAAAAAATATCCATAATGAATAATCATACAACTGATATAAATAAAATAAAGGGTATGATCATAGAAATTTAATATTTTTTAATTAGTCCACCCATATTATATTCTCTCGAATAACTAGTGTCAAAATAAATGTGATCATGAATACATGAATAATTATTAAACCAAAACTATGCATAATAATTATTCAACCTTTCATATAATAAATAATATATTATTTAACTGAGATATTGTATACACTTTGTGTGTGACCCCCTATTCCTCTTTTTCAATGGAATTAGGTGGATCTACCTAAAGTCCAATGTTAGCATTTAGTAATATTCTAAGGCACCCATAGAGAAATATGTTAATGACACATTGACATATCACATCATACAAATTCTTACCATGTAATATAATCTCTTTATCTTGATGCCTCCAATTAAGAAGGTTGCATGCAAGTTCCATCAACCCATGTGCTCACTTTCTCATTCTTTGACTTCTCAGAAATTGAACTTTCCTTTTGAACACCATGACCATGGATTTTTTTAGGCTATATCATTTCCATCAATGGGCCTGAGATATCAAATTCTGTTATGTAATAGAAGGGACAAATATTTTCTCTCATTATTCATTAATTCTGTATTACTCGTGATGCACCCAACATATCCTACCTCCCTGCGAACATATGTTGTCATGGTTTTCACCAATACATATGAGTGTGAGAGTCATAATATGTATTAATAATAATCTAATAGTCTAATGACCAATACACACATCGGTATATAGGAATATCCAATGAAACTTATAAATGTGGATTTTCTACGGTTGGGTAGCATTCTCATAATATTCTCCTGGACATTACCAAAGGAGTACACAGTGAGAAGGTGCCTCAAAGTCCTATGAGTCCCCTCCCCTAATATCCTATATCATTTGTGTCACTTAAAATGATATCATCCTTCTATATAACATAAATTCAAGAACAATGTCATGGAACTTCCAGTTTCTCATCACAGTAGGGATCCCCTATGAAATTTTAGTGTGATAGATACACTTAGGAAATTAAGACATACAATGTCATAGAGAAAAACAATGATGATGTGAAAAAGAGTTTTTTAATATCTATATAATTAATATATGTTTACCATAAAGTATAAAAGAATTTGGTTATAGTGAGACATCTCCAACAATCTAGGAAAATTTTAGGAATGTATCAAACAAAAATGAGAAGGTTAACAACACGAGAAACATAATCAGGCTCAAATGTAACAACAGAAAAAAAACACTTGTGAGCTCTAGGTGGGAAGGACTTGTAAGACATGATCTCGGGTCCCACTCCCCCGGAAACACACAAGCCCTCCCATCGGAAGTAAGAAACAAAACATTCCAATGATAATAATCAACCTTAGTTCGATGAACGATAAGAAAATACATACAGATGATGATGTCAAACAGATCCAGATCATGAATTAGAAAATCCTAGACTACCTCCATATCGGAAACCATTAATGAAAAAGGACACTGAAACACCTTCTCTCTCCTCTTTCCAAGAGGGTTAACTAAATCCATTAGAAAGGACATAACTTCCATTGTAAATTTAGGAATATTAATAAAATATGTTCAAATAAATGAGTTGGAGGAACTTTTATCAAATAATTAAATTGCTACTAAAGATGCAATAAGGATAGTACATCTCACTATTACCGGACCTGTATCAATAACCACTGGACACTCATCTACTACATGAAATTGTTTCACTCCTTATAACTTTATCTAGATCCCTATAGTCTTTAACTCTTCTGACTACACTGTAGTACCCTTTGGAGTTGATGAAACCTTACCGTAATGAGGCATAGTAATATCTTGATAGATGTGTTGTATATGACCAACACATCTATATATTTTTAAGACTTTGTAAGCATAGGACAAAAAAGTGTTGTGTGTCCAAACCTGTCACAATGATATAAAGTTAGTGGCATGCTGGTATCATTAGCAGATGGTGCAATGGAGGCTTTCTACTAAGACCCACCACCACCACTTCTGCGATGATCCTTCCACTTCCTCTTCTTTCTAAGCACACCCATGAAGTTTCAACTTGATGGATGAGAAGAGTTTAGAAAAAAAAACTTTTCCTCCATATCCATCTCTTCTATTAGAGCTATGTCCACATTATCCTCATAGGTAAAATGTTTCAACATAAATACATGTGATCTGATATCTGGTCTCAAACCTTGAGAGTACTTCTAAGCCTTTGGTTGGTCATTCTTTACCCTGTCCATAGAAAAATGGGGAAGCTCAGCAAACTGAATGGTGTACGCTGGCACCAAACACTCTCCCTAATACAATGATAGGAATTTCAAATAATTTTCCAACGTCATCACCTATAGAAAAAACTAATGGAAGAATAGGGTTTTGAAACCCTTCCAATATAGGTCCATGTGTCTATCTTCCTGGACCATAGAATCCCACCATCGCTTTTCAGAACTCTCAAGCATAAACATTGTACACTTCAAATTCATATTCTTAGTTGTTTCCTAGAATTATATGATTCTATCATTCATATACATCTAGTCATCCAGATCTTGAGGTTAATTTTTTTCCTTTAAATGATGATGGCTTCTCGTAAAAGAATTCCCACGACTGATCTCTCGGCCTCTCCACCAGCTCCTGGATGTACCTAAAAAACCGTGTTCTATACTCCTAGTGATTCTTGATCAATAGAATGAACTTATTGTATGATACTCTTGATGATATTCTGATCCAATTTTATATTTCCTTGGGGAGAATCACCTTCACCTTCCTAAGGAAATTGTGGAAGATGTCTTACAGGCATAATGATGAACACCGAAAGAGAAGGAATGTTCATAGAATAGAGTAAATCTTAGCTTACACCAGAAATCACATAACTCGAAAATATGATTTAAAACAAAACCCAATACTAGAGAAACATTTCCCAACATACCATTTTAAATTGAGTCTCATCATGATAAGAGTTGGCTAGGCAATTATCACAACATACCTCTCAAGTACTGACAATCCTATACCCAGTCTAACAGATGTCCCCAAACAAGGAATCTTGAGGAAATACCTCCCTTTGATACCAAACTGTAACGAACCGACCTAGGTTACCCTCATACCTGGCACCCAACCGGATCTATCACAAACCCGAAAGGCATTCCTGATCCACATGAGCTAAAAAAACCCAAGCATCGAACAAAAAACCAAAGGGAAAGATTTCTTCCAAACTGAACAAAACACAAGGAATATGTATATATATATATGAATAAAAAAGAAACTTTTAAATAATAATAGATATATTCCATAACTGTAAGAAATATTGTGGAAACAATGACTATAAAAGTTGCTAAAACTCCAAAATACAAGTCCAAATACATAAGACAAGAACCAAATAGCTACTCCAAGTGATGGAGTGGATGAACTCCCACCATCTCACCATTATCCACCCAACTCAACTAACAGGAATCCTCACCACATCACTATGGAACATTTCCTTTCCTTGCATTGGAAGACATGCAAAGGTATATGCACCACCGAAGAGATGAACTGGTTTTGAGATAACAGGCTCAATAGGATCTCACCCCGGTGTTCCATAGAAAGTCTATGTATAAAAATTCATGTATGATATTTTTAAATAAAACATGTTATGATAAGTAGTAAATCATTTTTATAGAAAACTTTATAATCATTACCCTTTTATCACAATTCTAAAACAAATCAGGTATATCAATATCGAAGCACATTATTTCATATCATCTTTCACAAGAATAAACATGGAAATAAAGGCTAAAACGGTAAAAATCCACACAATGAAAAAACATTAGTATCATTAGCACATGCATCACAACACCATGTTAACCTCAATAACCTCAAAATTAAAAAATGTTTATCCATAATGGTTTTCTCATACCTTTTAACATATAATTGAAAAAAATAATTAACATTATTCATAAATAATCTTCCATGTTAAATACCTTGTTAAAACTATGGGTTACCTATACCTAAACCCAATTAAACACCGCCCAAAATATCTTTAATAACTTGAAAATAACTTTATATAAAACCTAAATAGTAGTTTCCTCTTCCTTTGAAATTATGATCGAAAATAAAATTATAAACTCGTGATGGCATCCATAACTATTAAATTTATATTAGATGAAAATGTCCTAATCTATGACATTATATAAGCCTTTCTATAATTACAACAATAATAGAGATGGACCCACACTCCTAGATCTATTTCTAAAAATATTGTCTTTACATTTTTCCATTGATACTGATAAATGTGATCGAATTTCCATAATCCAAAAAATATTTAACCAAATATAAATTTTTTATCACATAAATACCCAATGATCGTTTTGGTTTGGACTTATATAGATTTAGGAAATAATATTACATAATGATACCCATGTCTTTTAGTGATTATCTTCTCCCACTAAGAAATTATTTTTTTAATTCCACTTTACTTCTTCAACATATCCCATAAAATTCTTCACACGTGAGTCATTTCTAGAAAAAATTCATTTGACACCAATCTTCTTAACTTTTGGAAATTGAAAACATAAAAATGATGTTCCCACACAGTCAGAAAGGGAAAACATAAGAATTAATAATTGAATGTAATCAGGGAGAATAATATTAGAATATGTTATTGTTACATAATCCATGAGAATGATCATAACATAAGATAATTCTTACCCATAAAATCATGGATCACAATTCATGAGGCATGTATTAAAGCCTTAATATAGTACAAGTGTCATATAATTCCAAAATCATGATTCATACAGAAATAATCCTCAAGAAAATGAATAATTATAATTTAAATAAACTATAAAGAAAAAAGTTGGTATGTTGGAACATCATTTTCATATCAATTTTATAATAACTATTTTAAATGGAATATCCCACTAAAAATGTTCCAATAATATTTTATGAGAAACCTATAATTGGTTAACTCCTGCCCATTACTAAATGAATGGGAGAGCTATATAAGTCTCACCTTTCATCAAAAGCTAATTTAGTCTCACTCATCATCATAAACAATGTCCAATAACCACTACATAATCATAAAACATGGATGAGTTCATTTTTTTGTCATAATAATAAAATTTTTCTGTTATAGATTGATTTACATGAAGAAAATAAATGGATTCAATGAAAATATATTTGAAACAGTCATGATATATCCTAGTAAATAATAAGGTTGGTATTATTACAATATATCCATAGTGTATCATGTGTAAAATAGAGATATTTAGCCTTTTATGAATTTAAATACCAGAAAAAGATCATTAAAAACATTCCTGGGGAAAATACCCTTTTCTGTTTGAAAATCACTTTTAAAAACTCAAAATATCCTATAAATTTGGGAAAAAAATTTCATTTAAAAGATTTGTTGAAATTTTAATGGAATATTCAAAAAAAATTGAGAACTCGTGAATGTGGAAAATTATATTGATGTAGACACCATTAAAAATATATTTTTTTTATGCCTTTAGTAAAAAGTACCTTATTTAGAAAATGAAAAGAATATTAGTTGTGAATAATTTTATGAAAAATTCAAGAAATATTTAAAATGATATTAAAAAATCATTACATAATAGTCAAAAAAATTCTTGAAAACAATTTATAATAATGGATATGGATGAAAAAGGGGTTCTGACTAGAAGAGGATAAATTGGGTCATATTTTCTTAAAAGAAATTTTCTTAACCACTTTGAGTACTAAATAAGTGAACAAGGTACTCAAAAATTAAAAATAAAAAAAATATCCAAAAAAAAGAAAAATGAAAAGTTTTTATCAAATAAAAATCATAAAATTTATTCAATTGAAATTCATTAATATACAATCTAGAATAAAATTTCATTGAAGCATAAACCCCTTACCATAATGTTACTTTTGAATTGTAATCCCCACAAAAGAATTACATCGAGATGAAACTTTAAATATCATGAACATAAGGATATTTTTGATTTAACATGTGAACGGGGTAGTATATACACTTCATAAACATAAACAGGAGCATAAAATCAAAAAAGTCTCAATGAAATAATTTTTAGACAAAGAACCCTTTCTATTTTGGTAAATCCGAGTCAAATCCTTAAGAAAGATATATCCTTATATTGATTTTTAAATCCTCATAATTTTCATGGGAAGAATCATAAAATACATTAATGGGTAGTATATAAAAAACAAAGGAATAAGTGGTAAATATAGAATACGCATCACATAAATGAAAGTGACATTGGAAACCCTTGCAAATATCATATTATTGAAATGAAAATTAATCAATGGAGAGATTTTTTGTAACAAATTTAAATCCATATAAAATACTTATAAATAAAACATAAAAAATCAAAATTTAAATTAAAACATAATATTGGATTAATATAAATAATGTAGATATGATTTAACCCAATAAAATCAAATTTAGTTAATAAACCATTGACTTGAGTCTATATATTCTATGTATGTCCTTTAACACCTCTTCTTCAGACTACTTTCTTTTCATTACTCCTTAAGACCCATAATGTTTGTATTTTGGTCATATTAAGTAATCTGGGATGTTGAAATGGATTTTAAGATATAGTTTGTGTTTGTATTGTATTAATAAAAAATTCCCTTAATATATAGAGAGGATAGGAGAGGGGTGTCATCTTATAAGTGATGGAGGCATACTTTTGGAAATATGTGAAATATTATAAAATATTATGTTTCTATGTCAAGTAAGATGGTTCCAAAAATGACATCAATTAGAATATAAGGAATATATTGTCTCTATAAAATCATATGATCAAATTTAGATACGTTTGGATTGAATTTTAAACCTTTTCATTTGGACTAACCCCTTTATTAACCATTTTAAACATAATCTTGGTAACACATTTTTCAATCATGAAGAGTTATAAATTTAATTTTAATGTAAAAATATGATAATAATTATCAAGTGATGATACTTTCGAACCATTCCAATCCCAATTGAGACCTTTCAAGATTTTTAAATAATTTAATAATATATTGTTTTCATAAAATATCATTAAGGTCGTTTTTGATGATATTCATTTAATTTGACATTAATGACATGATTATATAAATGTAATTTTAATATAAAAAAATTAAATGTTATTAATATTTTATATTTATCATTAAATTTCATGTATCGTGATAATTTATCCAAATTATATTGCCTTAAATGTTTTTAAAATCATTACTTGATTGTTCTACTACTTGCAGAAGTACTGATTTGGAATTTTGTAAGAATACTAGGTAAATATTACTTCACTAAAATTTGAAAGTAAATTAATATCATTAAAAAAAATATTAAAATTTTAAATAATAACTTATAATTCATCAAATTGTCTTTTTATCACTTTGAAAAAATTTAATAGTTATCAGAGTAAAGAAAGTGGATTTTTGTATTGATACTTTACATAATATATATATACATATATATTGAAGAAAAAATGGCACAAAAATCCCAAAATTTCAACACATAGATAAGGAAGGACTAACTAAATCATCTAATAGGGATTAGGTAGGTGTTACATCGAATTTTTTAAATACTTGTCTCATTTTTTAACCATTATTACCCATTTTTCCATTACCAAGGTGAAACATATTCACCATGGTTACAATTCATTTTGAAAAAACAAATAAAGTTAACATATTTACCAAATATTGACTGAAAACTACCATTTTTAATGATTTTGAAAAGAAAAATAGGGTACAAGAGAAATCACAAGGGTCCAAAAAAGTACAGGCCTAGAGAATCATTAATAAAAACCTTCATCCCCTCAAGAGGAAGAGAGACAATTCTAATGAAAGAGGACATTCTTTTATTAGGGGATTACATGGACACAAATAAATATGCCACATGATTCCCCTCCCACCATGTGTGGGTGATCTCAATGTGATTACCCAAGACCTGTTTTCATTTCCAGATCAGATATACACTATTCTATAGAACTCGGCATGTACCTGATAGTTCTTTAAAGAGAATTAATGAACCTGTTTCCACTGCCTTAATCATGATGTGTCGCTTCCCACATAGCTCCAAACCCATGATCATCTCCTACTCTTCATCCTATAGGATGTCACCCCTGCCATAAAAGGAGGAAAATGCTGCTTCTACAGACCCCTCTTGGTTTCTGATGATGCCCCCACCTCACATCTCCCATCTGAAAAGAGACCCATCCACATTGAGCTTGAGCCCAAGGTGAAGAGGGTGCCAATAGACCCAGTTCCTCCATCCCAAATCATAGTCTTTATTTTAAATAAATTGGTTTGGGATAAGGGATTTAACTGATAGTGCATCATGGAAATTTTTACATAACGAGACTAGATCCTGACACAAGTTATTTATTTTGATGAGAATGATAGCCTGAGAACCTCAGAGGATTTTATGGTGAGAATAATTTCTAGCCCTCTAAATAGTCCAGAAGCCTTCCAATAGGATAACATCCCTCATCTTCCTCTCTAGACCATGGTCACCTGCTCCTTGAAACCATGCACTAAGAAAGGTGTCATGCATCCCTCGCTAACTATTCCATCCAATAAAAGAGCTTAAGGACTTCCAAATTCAACTAGACCATTCTATATCATGAAATAGATGACCCACCATTTCTAACAAAATGTTTCTTCCTAAATTCATTAAACAAAAAGATAGTTTTCAATAAAAGTCAGTATTTTTCACTATTCATTGAATAATAAAACATTTCAAAAAAATCCCAAAAATTCACTATAAGTTAATTTTGACATTATGAATTAAAAATGAAATAATTTTAATAAAAATATATTTTAAAATATTTAATTAATTTATTATAATATTCATTCATAAAAAGTAGTAAAATTATTTTTTAAGAAAATGTATTTTAAATGGATGAAAAAACATTCATAAAAATTGAGTGCTTATTTCCAAAAAATTAATTTATACATTTGTATAATATAATAATATTATATATAATTTTCAAAATTTGGTTATTCTTATTCATATCAAATAATTCAACAATTATGTTATAATGCAAATAATATTTTGTGGTCATCAAAGCTTGATGTTCTATGTATTGTACACTATTGAACGTAACATTATTTTAAAATCTTAGGGTGCTACATAAAGTATCACTATTAAGTCATGTAATTATAATATATGTTATATTTTCTCATTATTTATGGAAATGGGTGATTAAAAAATTCCCCAAACCAACTAATATAATGAAGGACCATATATTTCTTGGATTTTATGTATATTGCTGATTATTTAGGGTGAATTTCTAATGATTTTCAAATATAATTACTAAATTAAATTGGAATAGAGTCAAGTTCATTCAGAAAGTTGAATTTGAATAAAATTTCATAGAGAACAAGAGAAGGTTTGTCACTACACATGTACTCACATGACCCTATAATAGAGAAGGGTTTGTAATATTATGTTATACATCAAAGGATTGACTAGTATGTGTCCTCCTATAAAATGAAATGGTATTAGCTTATTCCTCAAACAAATTAATGGTCATTGAGGATAATTATCCAACATGTGATTTATTACTTGTAAAGGTACTATATTTCTTAAAGATACTGAGACAATATATTTATAGTGAAAATTGTGATATATATACTTATCACAAGATCTTAAATTATATATTCAAATATATGGAGTTATATATAAACTTAATCCTTTTATATATATTATTATATGAGTTTTCACATAAATATCATCAAAACAAAATCCATGGTTTGAGAGTTCTAAAATCCTTGGAAGACTAGGTTCATAATAAATCAAAATGAGACTAAATCACACCATTTTTATTTTATTCTTCATATTGAGCTACTAAATACCATTGATATAATAAAGCTATAATTGATAAACCAGAGAGTACATAAATAGAATGGGTGACATAAAAGTCAAATTATGGTATAATCATGATAATGACATATACCATATGAATAAAAAGGAATAAAATGTTATCATAAAAGAAAATTCAAGTGAAAAATTATATTAAATCATGAAAAAAATAACATGCCATCATAAGATAATATCCTCATAGGAATCCAGTATCAATATAGATTATGATATAAACATAATTGAAGGCTAACTACTAAGACAACATCACACAGTGGACATTGTCCCATCATGGATTAGGTTTACTCCCTAATCCCAGGTATATGATCTCATGAGACATAAACATTGACCAAGGACTTAGAGTGATATATGGGTACACCCATCATAACATATACATTCTTACATGTGTCATATATGGAAATCATATATAATAAATAAGCATAATAAAAACCCATGTAATGGAAATGGGTTATATAATCGTATCATTCCACATAGACAAAGGGTATATCATAATGAATTATGTGAAATAAGGAATTAAATACTTCTTGTAATTATATAGAAAAAAATGAATCTTAGGACATAAAGATGAAGTGTAATTGAATTTAATACATAAAATGTAGTGGGAAAATAATTTCAAAAACATTCATTTTATAGGGGGTCCAAGAAAAAGGGGTAAAGAATCATTAAAGAGGGTAAGGAAATTATTATTTACATAAAAATAGAAATGGAATGAAATAGTTTTAAAAAATATACAAGTTTTTCTAGAAACCATTAAAGGTTAAAAACATTTCATGGAGTGTTATAGGAAATGTGGCATGAAAAAAATAAGTTCCCTTTAATCGGATTTGCTTGTCAAAAGGAGTTGATAAGTGAACCTTTAAAATATATATATTCCCATAAATTAATGGTGAATTAAACTTGTTATATATGTGTGGGATGTATATAATGATTATATAAGAAGTAAATATGAATAATAGTGAGATAATTTGAGGTAAAGGGAGAGAAATCATAACAATAATGGAAATTAGGGTGGTTTGGAGAGATCCCTGAACTTGTTTCCAAATTCACTCTACACTCTCACTTAAACTATAAAATAATAAAATTAAATTCATTAAATAAATGATTAAAAAACTTATTTTAATATATTTTATTTATTATCAAGATTTTCTATTTGTCCTTATTCATTTAATTGAATTCTAATTTCAGTTCTTACTATCCCAAGGTCATTCATTTCATGGTTCCAAGGTCAGATCAAATTTTAGATGATTATAGAATTTATTATCAAATTAAACTAGAACTCTATAAGTGAAATAAAAGGATATAGATTTAATCCTAGAAATTGAAAATATACATAATATTTATTTGTTTTCTAATATGGGGATGATTTATTTAGTTTCAATGTTATCATTATACAGATAGTTTATTTAAAATGT
Source organism: Viscum album (assembly GCA_963277665.1). Classification (NCBI taxonomy): domain Eukaryota; kingdom Viridiplantae; phylum Streptophyta; class Magnoliopsida; order Santalales; family Viscaceae; genus Viscum; species Viscum album. Next base: position 87,638,722 of record OY728135.1, on the reverse strand, counting down.
TTTATAGACCATCATTAATAGAAACGTTTTAGTTAATTAAAATATTATTAGTAAATTAAGGAACCTTAAAGAAGTTATATTAACTTATTATGATCATATTTAACCAATATATTGTTTCCATAACCAAACATGAAGGCGGTGGAGGATAAACTAAGTATGTTTTTCATGGAGGTGGTGAACCCACCATATTATGAACATAATCTTCAATATAAAATGAAACAAGAAGATGATGGATGAGGTAAATTCCATTGACATGATAATATTATTTTATATATATGTTATTGGACACATTATTCCATGTTGTATGAAATTTTTTTGGTTGATGGGTAGGATGAAAAATACAAAATCTCAGTAGAGGGTGTTACCTTCTCCTTTCGATGTCTCTAAAATTGATTCCCCTTAAGGAACCATGAATATCACTTTTGATGAGACCAAGGATTATAGTGATATGGTGGGATATGGGGTTATAGTTTGGTAGTCATTTTGTGTTTAAGTAATTCTTATTGTGTGGGGACAAGTTTAGGTGATGAGTGGTATTTATAAGGGGACGATAAGGGTATTTTTTGAATATAATTATCATTTGATTATCATTTTAACTCAAGAATATCAATAGTATTGAATATTTTGAATATATATAGTAATTAGTGCTTCTGAGATGGATTCAATCACCACTTACATTATCCATGAAATATTTGTACGTATATTATTCTTATAATAAAAATTACCATATTTTGTCTTCTATTACTATTTATATAAAATTATACTCTTTTAAAAAAATAAAACAAAATCACTCTTAAATTTTTTTAGTATATAGATTAAAAAATTTAAATCATTTCTATGAAACTAATATTCTGTGTTTGAGATAATTAACTTTTGAATCAAATCCTTTTTTATACAAAAAATAAAAAATTGATATTTTAATCATATTTCTAACCTATTGAGAAATTATTTATGTTCATAAAAAATTAAATTTTTATTATAAAAAATATTATAATTTTTTTTGATGAAAATGAATATGATTTTAAAGATTTAATTTTTTATATAAATACAAATAAAATATATATTAATTTCAAAAACATAAACACTTAATATATCATTTTGAAACCCATTATTTTCTTGTATCATGCTATAAATAATTAATATTTTCATTTTATAAGATACATAAATATTATTTTAAAATTAAATATTTGGAGTCACTATTCTAATAGTATGATTACTATTCCTAATGATCAAATTACTATTCCAATAGTTATATTTGTCATAGTTATATGGGATCCTTTCCTTTTATAAATACATAATACCTTTTCATTATTCATTCACTTTCATTTTTTATTATTTTTATATGTATTTCTAGTTTCAAAATGTAAATTTCATCACTAATATATTGCTTCATTTATTATAATGTTGTTTGTGAGTGAGATCATTCTAGGGGATCAAGCAGAAGAAACTTTTTATATTATATTTATCTTATTTTTTATTTTGAATCTCATTTTAATACATTAAATTCTTATAGCAATATTTATTTTTTAAATATAATTTTTAAATCAATATAATGCAATGTTTCTGGTTCTATAATTATGTTCATGTGCTTTATATAATACTACATTACTAAATATGAAACAATTATATAATCAGAAGGGAAAATCCATCGCAAAAAATTTTGGGCCTTTATATCCTTACCCCCTTAGTAAATCACATCCTCCATATTTCATATTACATACTATGGTGAAAATATGATAGGATAATTATACTCTATTGATTCCACTGCTTCCCTGTCCGCATCCTTGTATTTATAGTTTTACCATAATATTGTGACTAGTTGAGTTGCCTTATTGTATAGTATTTTTTTATATATTTCACTATATTCAAGAGTTTATCCTCTAAATAGGGATCATATTCCCATTATAACACCTCAAAATTTGGTACATGTGAGTGATCTGGTATTTACATCCTCTAGATGGATATGTGGAATAATTCATGAAATTGAAACATCATTTATGGTAGTACAAGTTGGTTAGACACAACATTAATGTGATCAAGAATCTCAAAGGGAATGATATACCTATGAATTAGCTTTCTATCATCCCTAAATCTCATGAATATCTTCTATAGAGATATGTGGTGTAATGATTTACATCCAATTCAATCTTTGTATATCTCTGATAGTTGTTGACATAACACTTTTTTAGACTCCGAGAGGTCTCAATGTGTCAATGAATGGTCTGGACCTTATATAACATTTTATCAGACATTTCATGTTCCAATAGCTTATTTTCAAAAAATTAATCCCAATATGTTGTAATTATAGATATCTTCCAATAAAGGCCTTATTATAGAGTCATTTGAATGATTGAGTGGAAGCTATGATTTTATGATAACTTGACCAGAGGAAGATATAGATCCCATCATCCTTTAAAGTCTATCAAGTATGCTATAAACAAATATTCAAGTGTTTGGATAGTATTGTTATATTTTCCATTATATATGGAATGATAATCTATATTAAAGTTTAATTTTTTATTTATATTATGTTAGATACTTATCCAGAACATAGAGGTAAACCATGAACCTCAATCAGATGCATTTGATAGTGCAGTTCAATATATCCTCACAAGTCCTATAACATATATCCATACAAATTGAATGTTTAATAATTTCAATAAATTATTAATTAAATGATTAGTCTATATAAGAGGGTCCAATACATACCATAATAAATTAATCCCTTTATATATCTTCACATGACCTATGAAAAATTCATAGTAATGTTCTCCCATTTCCGTGTGGGTATGGGTAATGGTTACATAATCCCCTATGAATTTTTTCTTTTACACTTCTCAATATTAAATTCTAATAGATTTTATGTATATTCTCTAATATCCTTCTTCATATTGTACCACCTATATTGTTCTTGAATATCATGATACATATTTGTGTTCCCTGGGTGGATGGAGAATGTAGAACTTTGTGAATAATTTAATAACTCCTTATTTAGATATTTGGTTCTCAAGGTTCATTGTAAAAAATTTCTAAAAGGTCAAAATTTCCTATCCCAATAAAAACCAACAGTGAGCTGCAAACAAAAAGGAAGTCCTCCAGCTAAACCAAAAGGAGGAGATTCGTAGAAGAGATGAAAAGCAGTCCAACAAACCAAATGTAAAGAATAACCTCCAGTAACCAAACAGGAAGCTACTAGAGTTCGCAACAAAAATTAATTTCTAGTGGATATCCTTAAAATTGAAATTAGGATCCATTTTAAATTCCTCAACTACTTTGATAAACATCCTCTTCCTAAGCTCAAGATATGTGTCAGCTGGCATCTCCCTATTTTTATACTGGCTGAATACTATTCTATCTTTTCTTCCATACAAGAGTCCAGGTCATTTGGAAAATCCAGGTTTTCTAGAATAACATAGGAATCTCTATATGCAGGTTCATTTCCATCATTCTCACTGGATGACGCTTCTGAGTTAAAATAATCAGAGGAGCGTGTTGAGGCAGCTTGTGAGACATGTACTTTATCAATAGGGGTTGTCTGAGGAGGAATTTTCTCCCTTATGCCAGTAGAAAAGGAATGTGTAACAATTGTTCTTTCAACCATGGTATTATCTTTACATTTTGAGTGTTTCTAGCACTCGGACTGATGAAACTATCAGAGTCAATCATTACTTTTCCCCTTTTCTAGCACTGAATTTTAAGAAGGCTTTTTTCAATTGACAGGATTTTTCAAGTTCTACTTGTAAGGGTTATTCATGATCAGGTTTCAGAACTTCTTTATCTTTTTTGCATATAATTTCTTGTCATGGGAAAGGGTGGATCAACCTTGGATAAATCTTGTTTTTCTTCTTTAGAAGGCTTGAGGTTGTGCAAGGGATCAGTATCATAGAGGTTGGGGGTGCATCTTGGAGGGATCATAGGGATTTGTGATGTTGGTGTAGTCAGAGGGGTTAATTGTCTGAGAATCATAGGGAACTTTGGAGGATTACTTTTGCACCCACATAGATTTGAAGAGAGGTAGAGGTCGAGGGTCATTGAATTGGTTCCTACATTCATTAAAAGAATGACCGATACTTCATTTTTTATAGAATGGTGGGACATTCTCAAAGACCGCCTCTTGAATGAAACCAGTATCCCCATTTTGAATCTAGAATATCTAAGGAAAGGCTTTGAAAATGTCAATATAGATGCAAATCCTAGCGACCGAGGGGTGTGTTAGGTTTAGGGTAGCAGATTCGATCTTAATGGGCTGGCTGAATAGTCTAGCAATGGAAAATAAAGCATTGTTCTTGAAAATGTGTAAGGGTAAGCTCAGATTTATAATCACTTGATAGAAGAATAATTATTCACCTTTAATTATGATTTATATCTTTCTCCATTGAATTTATATGATGATAAGATCCCTATCCATCCTCAATAGGGATGCAGTTGCAAGATCCTTTTTTTCATAGAGAATATTCACTCTATTTGACTTCCCATGATGTTAGTAGAATGGAAATTAATAATCATTGATTTTCTCAAACCATTATCACCGGAATATATTATGATCTTTTTTATGAATATATATTTAAGGATATTATGATCTATATATATTTAAAACTTCTCCCCATAGAGATAATTCCCCTAAATTTTTATGGTGAAGATTACAAAAAACAACTCGATATCATTTTTTTAGATAGACATAATCATAAAATTTCAACCATATTGAAGTGTAGGCTATCAATTTAGCATATTTCATCACCATATATCCAAGCTCTTTTTTAATGAATTGATATATATAATTAGAAATTGCCCACATTGGGGTAGTGTGAGTACTTTTTTATTGATAACATTATGTTTAAATATAATTTATATTATCTTCACATTCATTAGTCAAAAAAATATTTACTCCCTTGTGAGTCTGTTTAGATTTTGGGTTCGAAAATAATGAGAAGGTCTTCACAAATCTTCAATGGTACCCATATTTTCTAAAGAAAATATAGATCTTTACTGAAAATATTGATATGGGACACTCTTTAATTTCATTTTTATTTTAATAATCCATTTGTATCCCATTTGTAAAAACTGAAAAATTCTATGAAATATTTTTTTAAGTGACATTAATTTCTTCAACAGAAAGCATTACACACAACCTTGAGTTTTAATGAAACTTAATATATTATAATGTTATAACCAAGATATTAAATTTCTTTAGGTATGAATATAATTAACTAAATTATTTAAATTATATGGTTTACAAATGGATATAATAAATTCATTAGTTACCAATTTATTAGAAATTAAAATAAATAACATTTCAAAAATAAATTAAATGTTTTCCTAAAAAAAGATTTTTATAAACACAATGTGTTTCTATATTGATAAATTAAATAAAACATTATTGGTGAGTGATTTTAATGAAATTTATAAATTATATATTCAGTCATATGTTTTATCATTCATCTAATATTTTTTCATTGGTTAAGAATAAAACCAACTTCATTCTTAAAAACTATATTTTTCCCAAAAATAGTTTCATCGCATTTTTCACACGTATTTTAAAATAAATTATTTCCAATTTTATAAAATTAATTTTGAAAAACTAAATTAATTTTTAAATCTACATGAAAAATTTATCTTGGAGTTAATTCGTTATTCTTTTCTAGAATGATTAATTTTTTGATAAATAGTGAAAAGTTAGGAAATTGTTTAAAATAAATTTATTCCATTTAAAGAATTTAAAAAGATCAATTCTTTTAAAACTATATTAAAAGTATAATTAATAGAATAATAATATTATTAATCAAATTTAGGTAATTGGAATCAATTTTATATTGAATTGTTATATAAAAAGGTTTTCTACTTAAGAAAACGTTTATTTGGACAAGTGCACTTTCATCGTGATTAAGGGTTTAATTTAAAATTAATTTATTCCAATTCATTAAATTTAATTTTGTGAAATGGATTAAATATTTTTGAATCAACATAATTAATATTAGTTAATGATTTTGACTTAATTTTTTATCATAATTAATCGTAAAAGAAATAATAATTAATTGCTACAGTTAAAGTTAAAATGAGGTTTTGCGCATTACAAGAACGTATGTTAAAATTAATTTTTGACACACATAGACTTTTTTTATAAATTATGTTTAATATTTAGAATCATTGGGAAAAAATTATATAATTTGGATCAATTTTTTTAGATAAAAGGATAAATTAAATAGCTAAAAAAACTAGTTACCCTCATGAAAACTAAAATGGTAAAAGTAAGTAAACATAGAGTTTAAGAGAATAAAATGTATAAAACAAGTTTATTTTTAGTTTTGAAGGTGTTTATCAACCATAAATTCCCAAAACTATATAATTTATCAATTTTGGAGGCACATATATTGAGGGTGACATTCCATTATTGAATAGTTATGTGTATTTACAAAAATTCCACTCTTTCTCAATTATAAAAGGGAACCTCCTCTAATATTTTTTATAAAAATACAAAGCCTTTGGTTTCAAATGTGAACTTAAAAATTACCCTAATTAATTCCTCTCCCACATACCATGGTCCTTTTTTATTGTATAGCCATCATAGGAAGGAATTTTGTGAAAACCTACAGATGATATTTAAAGAATAGGTATTGTTCTTAACTGAGAATTTTTTTATTTCTCGTTTCACCTCCTTCAAATATTTTTTAAATATGATTAAATAATAACAAAAATAAATACTATATATGGATATGTTATTATGTTAATAACATAACCTATATCCATATCGTCTTCTATCAAATGGGAAATTAAACTTTTGATCATGTGTATGGAAGACTACCGCCTTGTGAACTGGTGTAATTCATTTTTTATCAGTACCTCTCAAAGATGGATATAATAACTAATTTGACATTTTTTTATTAATTATATGTAATTATTTAAATTTTATATTTATAATATAACATCTAACATCTTTACTTCGAAGACATTGTAAAATGATAATGTCATTCAGGTGTAAGCGTCGACGGTCGCCTGCATGATGCATTCCCATATTGTTTTTATTTTATATTTAAATAGATGGTAATAAGAATATATTTAATGAATATAAATGATATAAAAGTAATTTTGGAAAGGTGGATCAATACTTACCTTTATTTCAATCCATATTTAAAGGAAATGGAAAAAATGTACATGTGTATATACGTCTTACCTTCTCCATAAATATTAATCCATTTTTATATCTCAAATGTAACGTTCTAGGTTTTTGGAGAGGGTAAAATTCCCCAAACAATTTGATTTCTTTTGACATTGATCACAAGTCCAACTTCTTTATTGATTATCAAAACCTAATTCAGAGATATTATTTTACCAATTTAGACGAGTTAAGATGATTAGAAGGTGTATCATGGTTTCGTGTGGGTTTTAGGTGTGTTGGTGGCCGAAAACCCAACTTTTCAGGGTGCATAAAATGAGGAACACTGTTTGTAAAAATTGTGTACCTCAAAATGGAAAACATGAGGCCCACATTTTTATTGTGAATGGTTTGAAAAACATTGTTGGAGGGGTAGAATGATCGTGACAGGACCATTGTAGTTTTTAACAATAGGCTAACACGGGGTTTGTGCACTATTTGGAAATATATGTGAATGAACCATGTGATATTACTCATTAGAAATTGGGCACTGAAAAGTATTCATAGGTTTTTCTATATTGTGTGATAAATGTGGGGCCTCTTTAAAGGGGAAATTTACCATATTTTCATTAAGAGGATTTCCCCACTTTTCTTATCCCTCATATGTCTTTCATCCCCGGTGCTTGTGCATCTCTCATATCCCTTCTATAGGTTGTGATCCACACCCTTATTTTGAGATCCAATGTTTTTTACATCAGTCTCATTGGAACATCATCAGTATGGGATTAAATCCTATTACTTCCACTCTTATTTTCTCTCTACATATGGTCGACTTAATCCATGTGATCTGTTTTACACTATTGTTAGGCTGTTTTTATAAATCTCCAATTCCATCCAAATCGGATCAGGTTGGAGTCTTGTAATTGATGATCGAGAAAATTACCAAAATGAGGTAGATGGTGCCTATATTTCTCCTTTATTTACCTCATGTTTTTGTGGTGTTTTCTTTACCACGCCATTCAGTCATCTAAGTGAGACCCTATTTAATTAACACCTATCATTTCAACTAATTATATTAAAATATGATATGCCTTGGGGCATGCTCTCACTCGACTACAAATGGTATGAGTCCAGTAAGGGGATTCAAACCTTGGGAATATTAATAAAAGGTGTTTATTTATTTAAATTTAATTTTTTATGATACTTCCAAAAGATCCATGGGAACATGATAAGCTTGGTTTAAGGATTGATGTTGTTATGACCACCTAGATTGAGGCAATGTGTTCATCAGTTTTGGAGTGTCACAGATACATTAGGTTATGTTGATCATCATTTGGGAGACATGGACATCAGATTGAGGTGGAAAGGTTTTCATGTTAGTAGAATTGATCAATTTTAATTTGATGGCATCCACCATAAGATTGAGAGACATGGTCACAGGGGCATGAGGTGTTTTGATGTTTTAGATTGTGTAAAATATTGGTGATTACCACTCACCATGATTGGTCTACCATTCATTGGAGTCATGTTCACATATTTAGGACTCAGATGATGAGGTGTTGATCACCACTATTGTGGGTAGAGGCCTCTGTTAGATGTGGCCCAGTAGTGGGTTACCATCAGTATGGTTAGAGGTGCATGTCAAGAAATCCATAGGTATGGTGGGGAGACATTAATTAATGGTGATGAGAACATTGGTTTGGGGTTGAGGATTATTTTATTTTTTGGGAACTTTGGTCTAATATTTTGTGGGAGGATTAATATCATCATTATTTGGGATGTTGGCTATTGACCTGATAATGATTATTATTTAGAGAGCATATATCATTGTGCATCGGGATGTAAGACTTTGAGCTTATGGGGGTATTCTTCAAACTTGAGGTTTGAGGGACCATGTACCTATTGAGGATTGACTTCATGACATCAGTTATTTATTATGAAATTAGGTTTCTATTATCATGAGGTATTGGGGATATTTCTATAGGAGGTTCCTAAGTTATCTCCAACTTAATATACACCATGGGAATTATTGGAATTTATGAAAAGGATCATCTCAACTATAGTTAAACTTGTGTTGGATGATGCAGGTGATATCTTACTTATGGATTTTGAGCACAAGGGAAGCATGTTATTATCTATATGTGCATGATCACTACATTATTTATATTTAAATACAGTTTCTTTATCACTGATGTAATTTAGCCACACATTGGTGGTGGTCTGATGAGATTTTTTTTACTCCCTACAAGGGCCTTTTAGGATGCATGTAGACTTTATGAATTTGAAATAAAGTAAGGGTTATAGCTCCATATTGAGACCTTAATGATCAAGTTGGGATGTTAGTATAGGATGGATGGGTAGGGACCTTGAGATTCAAACATCACTAGAGTTACTTTTTGTGTCTGTATTTTTTTATAATCAAGCTTATACATATATAATTATGTTTTACATGGGCAACACATTTCATTTTATTGTCATGTGTGACATATCTTGTATTAATGTTTAGCTGCAAAAGGTATCTATGATTTTTAATTCTAAAATTAGTTTACCTTAAGTAAATGATTATTTACTATTGCTGTCTGATTGTGCTTTTTCTATGAAGGGTTACTGGTATAGTGTTTTATGGATTTTACATTTTTTTTATATTTACCTATAGACCATAATTATTATAACCGCCATAAGTTATAGTCTCCCCACTATCACCACCTTACATTCTCACTTCAAGTTGGAATCCTTTGGTGTATTGGGAGGTGTGCTTAAGGCCCAGCGGCCCTTTGGCCTATAGAACTATTTGGGGGGGATAAATTTTTTAGGTTAGTAAAAATAGAATCAAATGAATATCTTCTACCTAAATTGGGTATTACTGTTTGGGCTATGGTATACTGGAGATTATTATGTTTTCAGAACTAGTATTGTAGCTCGTGTTTGGGTGTCTATTTCCCTATTCAAATGGGACTGGCTAATTTTCCAGGGGTGGGAAACTATTTTTCTATTGTGTCATTTTATAGTTGAAATTATTTCCAACTCAAGCGGTGAACTTGGGTGTGATTAAATTTTTGATTTCATATGATTGTTGGCCTGGTATGAAAAGGGGTGATTTTGTAACCTTTTCCTGATATGGAAGTGGAGGTTCTATTATACTTTATTGATAGGACCATGAGATGATTTATATATATACATGTGTGTTTGTGATAAATTTATTATGATATTTATTGGGAACCTAGATTTCACTGAGATGGGTTGGGTTGTTTAAAGTGTCAACAAAGAAAGATAAGAAGTGTTTTCCTACCTATCCTATCTTTGGTGGCATTCCAATCAACCAAACTAGGAATTTGGATATAATGAGAATTGTATGTGATGTGATGTGAGATGTGACATTTGTATATATGGTCCCAGATATGATAGAAGTATCCATGGATTGATATGTGACACCTGACTCTTATGTGTATAGGTGAGGAGTGATAAGGCCATATTTATATGTGACACCTGGCTCTGATATGGGCGGGTAATGGGATAACAGACCAGATTTTGTGATACATGGTTGCGAGGGGGGAGTGTAAGGGTGGTGAGATTTCATTTCTTGTTACATTATTCCATATATACATTATATATCTATGTTTGTGTGTGTTATTATAGCTTTCTAACCATGTATTGGTATTTAGTAAGATTCCACCTAGATGGATTATGGTTAGAGTTGGGGGTAGTGATTTACTGTCACATGAATGTGCACTGGTTAAGAACCCTAAGGGTTACGACAAGGCCCCAAAAGGGTCTGGAAGAGTATGAGAAATGGGTACATGCACAAGAATAGGATCTAGTACTGGTGGGAAAGCTGCCTAATTTGATAGCTTTTGGACTGTTCCATAAATAACAACATAGGGTAAAATTGGATTGGGTCATCCATGAGGTTAAACAAAGATCTCAAAGAGTATAGGATTCCATAGAGTACTTGACTCGCACATTCCATTCGTAGAACCCTCCACTATTTCAAGGTGAGGGTGGACTACAGGTGGTAAATAACTGGATAAAGTTAGTGAAAACAATATTTTTCCAGCTTGAGACACCCCCAGGTTAGAGGGTGAAGTGGGTGATGTATTTTCTTATAGGACTAGCTAAAAGTTGGTGGGATGCACAGATTCAGGCAGGCAGACATGAGGGATTGACTTGGATGGACTTTGAGGACATGTTTTTTGGGCACTTATTTATAGAGATGATGAGGTAAAAGAGAGATCGAGATTTCTTGAGCCTTCATCATAGAGATATGTCCATCTTGGACTATGAAGATACATTCACAGACTTATCTCGTTTTATATCTAGTGTGGGGTAGATGAAATCACAATACTGAGGTGTTTTTAATATAAGTTATGACACACCATATGGGTGTAGGTAAATATATTTAGGTTACCCTCATTCTCAGAGGATGTGAATCAGGCATTGATAACCAAGGGAAACTTTATGGACCTGTCATATTCAATACGAGTGACAACGTCAGAAGATTACAGTAGAAATTATTAATATAATAGGATGATAGGCTAATAGGAGTATCATTAGGAATTTTAGGATAGAGAATCGAGAGGGATACTGGGGAGTGGGTCATCAATGGTGTGATTCCAGTGTTGGTAGTCAGTACATGTGTAGAAACAGTATGATCAAGCATCATAGGAGTGTCAAGCATGCGGTCAGGTTGGGAATCTCGAGATGTTCTATGGGAATAATTATTGGATAGCTGTTATCAATGGATTCGGGTAGAATTAAGGTTTTAAGGTTAGACCAAGAGTGGTACTAGGATCTAGTAGCTGAGATTTAGCTAAACACAGAGGTTGAGGAAGAGACTGTGGGACACAGTAATGTGGTAAGTGGTTAGTGACTAGTGCAGCAGCACAGGGAGGTTAGAATTTAGCAAGTTTGGTTTTAGGCTTGGTGAAAGTGGTTAAGATGTCAGGGTTTGAGAGGGATAGTGAGTCGACAATAATTAGAGGTATGTTGTGGGAATGATGGGGTATCTTTTTATTTTGGTATGCCCGTTTTTGTAGGCATGTCCATTGTTCAGTGCATGAGGTGGAAAGGATTTATTTTTGGACAAACCAGATGCTGGTTAGTAGGTTAGTATCAGATCAGATGCATTATATATATATGATGTGTGTGGTACTATCATTTTTTATGGGCATCGATGAAATGTGGGATCTATTTGAGGTGTGTAGTAATTTGGGAATTGATGTGATGCAGGATTAATTGAGGTTTTTTGGAATCTCAGAATACATTTGATGTGGGATATATGTGAGTTGAAAGACACTATGAAGTCTTTGGGAATTTTTTGAGATGTGGGACCTTATATTTCCATATGTGATAGGGGCATGAGGTGGGGAACTAATGAGGTGCAGATCATGATGGGGGTAAGATGTGACATAGGTAATATTGAGCACATGATGAGTTTTAAGAGTAAATATGTTACCTAGTAGTAATTTTGAGTCCAAGTATGGTTGGTGGACCATTATTTTAAAATAATATTTGGTCAGGAAGCGACTAGGTTAGGTAAATACTAAGGTGGGGAGCACCTTGGGAGATTTGACCTGTGAATTTTGACCGGGGTAGATCTGGGTGATTTAAAAAGGATAGGTATGTTTGGTATCATCTTCATGTAAGTATTTATCTCTCAAGGATGATCTATGTTAAGGAGTATAGATTGTAACGTCTCTATTTTTTGAAGAGGGTCGAATCCCTCAACCCGTTTGAATTTTCAGATTTTGGTGAGTGTTCCATATTCTTTCTCAATTATTGAAACCAAATTCTGAGAAAATATTTGACCCAAGGAAATATTTTTAGATGATTTTGGATACTCAAAAATCCTCGGGGTTTCTAGTGGGTATCGAGTGTGTTGGAGGATTAGAACCCAACATTTTAGGTTGCATGTACTAGGGAGTATGGCTTGGAAAAACTGTGCGGATCCTAGGATAAACCGTGTGGACCTCCTTCTTCACTGTGCATAGTTAAAAAACCATGTGAGTGGGGGAGCATGGCCATGCAAGGACTAGTGAAGATTTTGATAGTGGTATATACAAATATTTCCTGTGGTTTATAAAATCATGTCCCTAAACCATGCAAGCTTGGTTCTTGGACTGTGGAAACTGCACGGTTTTCCAAACCATGTGGTAACCATGCAACCACTTTAATAGGGGGAACTGCCATTTTCCCCTATTTTCATTAATAGGGATTACCCTATTTTATTCTCCCTCATGTGTCTCTCCTCCCAAGTTCCCATTAATATCTCATCTATGCTTTCAACCATGCCCTTTATATGATCTCTAATCTTCTCACTATCGGTCTCATTAGAACTGCATTGGTATGTTCTTTAGTCCTCTTGATTTATTTCTCCTTTTCTCTCTCTATATGGTGCACTAAATTTATTTACCCTATTTTTAAATAGTTTTTCTAAAACTATGATTTCTTATGAACTGTCTTTCATTAGTGGATGATAAAGGGAAAGAGAGAATCTACCAACATGAGGTAAGTGGTGCCGAGATTTATCTTTGATTTCTCTCATGTTTTGGGGGATCATTATTGAGATATCTATTGGGTAGCTTGAGAGAGACTATATTTAATTAATTCCATGATTTTAAATTAATTAATTGAACATGTTAGATTCATATAGTCATGCTCCGAGTAAACTATCAATTTTATGATCCTAGTGAGAGTCTTTGTATAATTGGAAGATTAGGTTGGGGTGGTTATTTATTTAAATTTAATTTTTTATGATACTTAAATTAATTCCATGGGAACATGATGGGCTTGGATTAAGGATTGAGGTGGCATGGACAAAATGTATTGAGGTGATGCATTTTTGATGTTGGGTGAGTCCTAGATACTATGGGTGATGTTGATCACCAGTTGGGTGACATTGTTATCATATTGAAGTGACAAGGTCTCCAGGTTGCATGCATGGTTCTTACGATATTTGATGGTATTGACCATTAGATTGAGTGAAATGTTCATAGGGGAACAAGGTGTCAGGATGATATAGCTTAGCTTCTATATTAGAGATTTCTTCTCATCATGATTGGCTAACACACAGTTGGAGTCGTGTTCAAATAGTTTGGACTCCTATGACGAGGTTGTGTTGACCTCTCATCTGGGTAGAGTAATTTGTTAGATATGGATTAGGATAGTGTTAACCATTATTATGGTTAGAGGTTATTTCTATAATATCCATAGGGATGGTGAGGAGACATTGGTTGATGGTGATGAGAATGTCGGTTAGGGGATGAGGCTCACCATATTATTTTTGGCTGTTGTGTCAAGATTATGTGGGTGGACAGATATCAACGTTACATGGGATGTATACTATTGAGCTTAATGTGATTATTATTTGGTGGACAAACATCATTGTGCCTTGGGACGTCAGGCTTTGAGCTGATGGGGAGTCTTTTGAGTTGAGGCCTGTGGGATATGATACCTGTTTTTGTGTGCCTTTAAGACATCAGTTATTTGTTATGACATGAGGTATTGGTTGGAATGAGATAACATGGATACTTATATAGGAGTTTCCTAAAGTATCTCAAGATTGTTCTACCCCAATGTATACCTTGGGATTTATGATAAGGATCAAATCTAGTATAGTTATATCGAATTTGGCCAAATCACGTGATAGCTTCATTATTGATTTTGATCATAAGGGAAGATGGTTGTTAATTATACATGAATGATAAATAATTTATTTAAATTTAAGAACAACTGCTTTATTAATGATGTACGTTAGTTTTCCATTGGTGGCACCTACTATGATTTACTCTCACACCCTACAAAGGCCCTTTGGGATACATGCAGACCTTTTTCTTTTCAAATTAGGTAAGAGTTCAGGTTTAGGATCTGGACTTCAGTAATTAGGTTTCACTATTAGCATGGGATGGATGTCTAGGGACCTTGGGGTTCCCGCATCGTCTGGAGTTACTTTTCATTTCTTTATTTTTTTTACCAATGTGATTATCTATATATACAGAGGTCGGTCAAGGGAAACCCTTTTCTTTTTATTTTCACATATGACTTGAATAGTATGCATGTTTAGCTATAAAATGTGTCTATGATGATTAATTCTATATTTTATTTACTTTGATTTGTTGATAATTTATTGATGTTGTCTGATTGTGCTTCTGCTACATCGAGTTACTTGTCCACTATTTTAGGATATTTCCTTAAGTTGTATTTTATTTATCTATAGACCATTATTATTATCACCATTATAGGTTATAATCTCCCCATTATCATATTTTTACTCCCTCACTACTAGTCATAATCCTTTGGCATACAGGGAGGTGCACTTAAGATCGCGTGACCCTCCATCCCATAGCACTGTTCGAGTGGATAAATGTGTCAGGGCGCTACATCTATCTTTTATGGATAAATCTAAATATTTATATAAGTAATTTTTATTTAATTTATGTAATTTTTAAAATCATATAGATTATGGAACCATAATTAATGGTAAATTTCCAAAACTACTCAACCAAAAAATTCATAAAATAACATAGCAATTATCATCCATAAGAATGATTTTAATAAATAATTGTTAATAAATGGGTGATAAAAGTTTTAAAGTAAATCATATATGGTATGATATTTATTATTACGGTGAAATAATTTAATTATAATAAATCTATATTTATTTTTCATGAGTTTTTAATTTGTAAAAAGAACATTTATACCTGTGGTAATTGATTTTTGTCTCACTTTTATTTCCTTGGGAAACATTCCATATTCACCACTTATTTATTTTTTGGTGTATGTAATTCCAATGAATTGATTTTATGATTGTTATCAAGAAATTTATAATATGTAAATATCCATCTATTCTTCATTATTTTAAATGGATTATGATTAAAAAGTTACCAAAGTGGTAAGTGTTTTATGATAAAAGATCATCATTTATCTAGATTTATTATGATTATGTTTTTTATTATGAATTATAATGATTTCTCTCTCAATAAACTCATTAATTAATTTCACTTATGTTTATTTTTATTGATTAAATGTTTTCCATTAACTTTATTCTCCTTATTTACTCAATAGACTAAAATATTTATTTAAAGAGAAATCTTCTTTATTTCTTTCTTCAATCGAAAATAAATTCTTTTCCATATCCATGTTTTTAAAAAAAATTGAATAATATTTATACTATTCAGCAATGATTCTTTAGATCCCTTTTTAATCATGATTTAATTTTTTATGGAATGGTTTAAAGGGAATCTTATTTTCAGTTTCTGAATGATGTTTGTTGACTTTTTACCAAAAATTATAAAGTAATATCTATTATAATGTGTACAACATGAATAGAATTCTCCACCATCATGACAAAAAATGATTTAAATATTACATTAAAGTTGTCTAAGCTTATTTTAAGATAAAAAAATTTCATTAACATTTGAGAAAAGTTTATATATTAAAAATTAATTTTCAAAGTAAAAAAGGTTATTTCCCTTAATAATGTTTTTAATGATATATTAATGGTATTTTTATTCATCAATGACAATAAAAATTGATTCTACTTATGATGTACTGAGGACATGATCCAATTATATCATCCTCATTACTTCTCTACATGTTTTATGATCATATTGACTATATTTTTCTGAAACCCATTCCTTTTTCATAGTTTATGCTATGATGAATTTATAAAATGATTATGAACCCTCTTTATTTTTCCATAGGTTATGTCCTAATGAAATATTTATGAAACATATTTATTTTTACTGGTTATGATATGATGAATGGTTTATGATCTTATAGAATACATTTGTATGATTTTCATTATGTGATGTGTGGGACCATAATTAGATAGCCCTCCAATGTATTGGGTAATGATGGATATCCCATGAGATAAACAAGACTGGAATGGAGGTGAACCCTATTCAGTAAGGGAATATGATCACTTTGATAGTGTTGGGAGTGGAACATGAATAATATAATGGTGTGGGGAATTAACCAATTCCAATATAATACTTTTTTCAATGATCCTCTACTAATAATGAAATTATTCTATATGCATAAGAATATTCCATAAACACGTGTCTTTTTTCAATGTTATGTAATAATGGCTTATGTTATTTGATTAAATTATGACCCATGTCTTAGTAACTGGAAATATTCATTCCATGACTCAGAATTATGATAAGTGATATGCAAGGTATGATTTTCAAATGCCATGCTCACGTTGTCATACTTTTATGCTCATTTTATGTTTAAGTGATCATTGGTATCACCCTTATTTATCCTTACTGATCATATTAGCTAACCCTTTATTATATTTTATCTCCATATTTTATGAAGAAAGGCATTACATATTATATTTCTAAGAAGGGTTATAGGTTTTTTATCTTAGTGGTTAATGATGTAGTTCCCTAATGAAATAGTTTTTTATGAATCCATGCTTCCAAATATGAGAGACCTATATGATTTGGTTGCAGATCATTGTGTTATGTAATGAAAATTAATCTAATATGATTTAATATATATGTATGAAAATTATGGGCATCTATAGTAGATATCAGAGTATCGAATAGTCCCCTTTGGAAACTATGATTAGAAAAAATAAGTAATTACCTTGGTGATATGTAAAAACCTGATATTTTAAAAGAATAATGTTGGTTTTGATATAATATATGAATCCAAACACCAAACATAGATGAGAATGTAATACCCTAATACTTTATGATATATTTATTTTTAAAAAAAATTTCTCCCTTCGATATCATGTGGAACACGCAACACCAAGTCTAAATCAATCATAATAAAGTATACCGTTATAACATAAATGATAAATTTATAGGTATAAATAGTACTTACTAAATTATGAAAAATATTTTCCTTATAAAGGAATAAAAAAATAATTAGTTATCTATTTATTAAAAATAAAATAAAAATCAATTTAAAGACAAAAAATGTTTTCTGGAAAATTATTACTTTCTAAAAGACGGGTTAGTCACGCATTGTGAAAATAATTTAAAATTAATTTTTAAAAATTACAGAAAATTTATTTGATAGATTGAGATTAATTGTTTAAATAATCATATAAAAAATCAGATATGGTGAATTTTTGAAATGTTTCTCATATGTGTCATTTTTTGATGAATAATGAAAAATACATATTTTTATCGAAAACTGCCTTTTCATTTTAATAATTTATAAGGATGAATTATATTTTAAATATTTTATAAAGTAAAATATGTTCAATAATATTAAAATTTAACTAATTAATTCCACTTTAATAAATTTCATATTGAATTTAAATATTATAACATTCTATACTTATGATAATTTTCTCTTTGCAAACTCTATAACGCCCCGACCCCAAAAGCCGAAAGTCGGTGAATTGTTTTATTATATTGGATTTATTACAAGGAATAAAATCCTGAATGAACATGAATTTAAACATTTTTTAAATCTATATTACATAAATGATACCCATAATACATTGTGAAAATAAAATAAAGATTAACAATGGTAAAAGCTTAGCATCCTTGAAATTCATTAAAAAGGTTCCTCTTCCTAACCGGGGGAAAAGAAATATAATAAGGTTGATCTTGAATGCTTTGTAAGGGTAAGTAAAGTGAAAGAAATAATGAATTTAAGATAATAAATAAACATGTAAAGGTAAATATCTTATAACACATGCTATTAAAATAACTAGATATGGAATAATCAATATAGAATGCTAAGAAATTGAAACAAATTCCATTTAATCAATAAACTGCAAATAAAATGAATCCATAGATTTTATCATATGAAAATATCAGGGATAATAACAATAATAACTGAAATATATATGAATGAAATTATTAATTATTTTAATGCATTTCTGAGGAAGATGAAAACCAATATCTTCAAGACGTTTTATAAGATGGTTTAAAACTATTGATAGAAACCCGCTTAATTTGGACAACCTATTTGTATCATGAGAACAATTCGATGCGTCAAGGGGATATATAAATTCCAGGACCCACCCATCAATTCCAATATAAATATTTAATCATATAGAATACTATAATAACATAATATGCCTTATAAAATATCCATATTGAATAAAGAATAAGGATTTATCAATATTTCATCAGATAATCAAATAACTGTCAAAGTAAACAACATATGTAAAAATGGTATACAATTTAGAAAATAATAATTTCTATTGTATGAGAATATGGATATTCAAGGAAATTTCTAATTAAAAATTATTACAATAAATTTAATTTTTTAATAGAAATTTAATGATCACAAAAGGATTTGAGATTGTAGAGATGATCATTAAGAACATTCTAGATGAAAATAATCATTAGACATTCCAAAGTGTCCATTACCACTTTAAAACTTTTGAATCATAATACCCATGAATTGATGACATTAAATTAAACTTATAATATCATAAGAGTAATTATATTCATGATTTAACTTGTAAAATGGTAGTATATACACCACATATAAGTGAATTATTGGATAATACCAAATAAGACTCAATTTAATGTAAATTGAGATGAAATATCTTACCATGGATTTCCTTTTTTGTGAACGAACATTAACATCATTTATAATTATTTTTATAGTTTTAAAAACATATTAAAAAACAATTTTCAAGTTTATAATACCATATATTTTCTTCTTATAATATATTATTATCTGTTAATAACAATCTTTCATTATTTTTACTATTTTGGGTGTTAATTGCCTAGCTTGTCGACTATATTTTATCTTATTACTTGTTATTACTATAATGGTTTAATAATATACAAAATTTATACCATTATTTAAATATAATATATATATTAATTATATATTTAATTATAATAATCCATAATATTTGGAGATAATAAATGGGATGAACTGTTCATGGAGACTGTAGTTCATACGTATGCATGAACGCTACTTCCAATTATTTTCCACGTGGAAAGAATTAAAAGTAAATGAAATATATGTATATTATAATTATATTATCATATATATGTCATATATATTACATATATTTATTAATACCATCCTTTATATGTTCCATGTATAGTTTGAATGAGTCACATGGTTTTAAGGGGGAGGTAGTCCACACTTCCACAAACGATGTTATCATATTTTTAAGAAAAATGGAACGTATAAAGGTACATGTTATAAAATAATTTAAAAAAATAAAAAAATTATAAATATAATATAAATAATATATAAATAGATTTTCCATCATAATTATCAACCATGATAGGTGTTATAGGAGAAACAAATAACATCATTTTGTGCGCCGGTAGATTGACGTACACTTAAACGGAAAGTTTGTTACCCATTAGATGGAAGTGTGTGTAAGTGAAGTTAAAACCCTAATAATAAATAAATCTATGTATATTTAGGATACATGTTTTATTATATAATAATTGAATAATTATAGTATATAGAGTAGATAATGAAATAAAATTAAATAGCCTGAGGAAGGATGTTACCTCTTATTCGAGTAACTCTGTTTGGATTTCACCCAAGTTCTTCATTGGATGGATTTATAACCAATGTGAGGCCTCTAGTATAAGGAAACCAATTTTTAGGAGATATTTATTCAGATATTTTTTCTATCCAAAGTGATTTATAGGTGTGAGGGAGTGAGAGGGGTGAGTTCCATTTTATAGTGGAGTAGTGATATTCTAGTAAATTTTTGGAAAGGGAATTCAACCCATGTTTTTTGAATTGAATTTAGATCCAATAATAGAGAAAATTAGGTAAAAGGTAGGAATAGGTTCAAATATGGTAATCCAATGGTTGTTTACAAGTTTCTAGGTCATTTTGGCTCTCTTTTTTAAGGTTTAGTCCCTTGTTAAGCTAATTTTCCTCTTAATCATTATAATTAATTTATATCACTTTCACTAATATTTTCTATGAAAAACTAATTTGACCTGATTTAAAATTTTGAATTATATGATTCAAAATATGGAATCTATTTTTCAAAATTAAAATAATATAATTGGTATAAATTAATTTAAAATTGATCACACATACGGGAAGACAATGCTGGTTTTTAATGTAAAAACATTCAAAAGTTTGAGATGTTTTTTTATCCAATATCAATGTTAAATTTATTCCAATGGAATAATTTTGATTAATTAACATAGAATTTATCTAATTAATATTTAAAACCAATAAATAATATAATTTAAACTTATAAATAAATTAGATGCAAAATAATTTTTGAATTAAAATTTAGTATTTTTCATTAAAAATGAAACTTCACAGAAAAATATCAAAAATTCACCCTAAGATAAATTTTATTTTAATATTTCAAAAATGAAGGCTGATTTAACATATAAAAACTATACAAGTTCTAAATTGTTTAATTAAAATAGGTTCTTAGTTAAAAGGCCATAAAAGTGCCTTTATAAAAATATAGTTTTTTTATGTGTAATACTAAGTTTGTTCTTATATTATGTTTAAAAAATCCATTGGATGAATTTAAAAAATAATAAATTGAATATATATATATATTACATTAATATCACTCACTAATTGTTATTAATCTAATATTTTAGGATAAAACGACTTTGTGTGCATTTTTTTTATAAAAACATTCCATTTATATTAAATTGTTTCTTATATTAATTTATAATTAATTTGTAACCATTGAATTCAAACAAATATTTTAATAAATAAATTAATCTTATTCACAAGGATCAATTTAATGACTAGGTTTTGTTTTATTGTATTAAATAATAATATATTATTGTTCGGTAAAACTTGATCTTTCATCTTATGCAAGCCATCGGGGAAAGTTAATCTTGTGTGTAATGCTAGATGACCTTAGTGTTTTATATAGAGTATGCTAAAATTTATTTTGTGTATAACATAAGGTTAACTTGGAGTTTTGTATAAATAAATATAGGAAAAAATGAAATTTATTATAACAGGACAATATTATAAAGTCTTGTGGTGTTATATTATACCTGCCTTAAATAAATTGCATCCTCAAAATTCAAAATTGATCTCAATAATGAAGGGATTAATATTTGAAAACAATATAATGTTGAAAAACCCAGATCGTGTATAGGGTTAATAACAAATATTTTTAATAAGGGAAAAAGGAAAGTAAAATGGTCATGTAACTAGGTTCCCTAGTATAATAACATAGTTGGGAAAAAAACATGGACAAAGAATAAAAATATAAGAATAATGTTCAAATGGGGTGTGATAGAAAAAAATATTCAGTTAAAGTTGATGACTGCAAATCCTTAAACCACTATTATAAAAAGTTCATTGATATCATAAAAAATGATGATAATAGGACAACATTTTTGTTTCAAGACCCTTTTTCCAAGATTTGAGGAATTCATTCACTCTATAAGAATATATGTAAATATACTTACATGATAGGTTTCTATAAGCACAGTCTTATCATTGGGACATACATTCAACAATTTATACTTAGTATCTTAGAACATGTTGCATTATATGTTAAAGTAACACATAAATCTCTAAAACCACATTCAAGGATAAAATTCAACCATTTCATAAATGGATAACTTTTCCAAAATATTATTAACCAACACTTTTGAAGGATGGTCGTTGAATTCACAAAATGAAATTATCAAATAATAGGTTGTGTATTTTAATCATCGCATACCAAACATGTGAATATGGTAATAAAATTAATTAACATAAAACCTTATTAAAACATGAATGGTTATTATTACATAAATAAAACACTTGTTATTGTATATATTCCATAAATACAAAATTTCTATAAAATCCATCAATGATACCATAATCTACTTTGTCAATAAATAATTACACAGTTCCAAGGTAGTTCGTGCTTATCTGATTTACATTTTCCAATCCAATCATTTCTTTATCCAAAAATCATTCCCTTAACATTAGGAACATATTAAGGGTTATATTTCCCTCAACCATGTGTTTCCCAAAAAAATTACATTCTACTGAATAACTTTTCATGGTAAAATTTATCATATGATATCAAATCCATAATGAAAAGTATGGTTTCAGAGGAGGTTTTGGGAGTCTATGCAAGCAGTTGGTGCTTTAGGAGTCATGTTTTGTAGAGGCCTTATTTTCTTCAGGTTCCCTCGGTGGTTGTTCTTCTTTTTGGGTGATTTTGTTTCAAGTGGTTCCGATGGCGGAGTTTGTTGGTCACAATGACATTTTGTAGATCATTGACGGTGCTTGTCCTCTGCTCTGGCACTAGGATCCCAAAACTCTTCATACATTCGGACATGAGTGATGGTTTGATGGTGTTTTGGGAAGTTTAGTTCAAGAATTTTACTACGTTCCAGGAGGTGTTATTCGTGATGGCTTCTTCTCTGCCTTCGGGTCTCTCTGGGCATTATATTAATGGATTTGGTTTGTTTCCATTTTTTTGAAATGTTTTCTTCCAATGGTTTTGTTTCCAAAAGATGGATCTGGTATGGATTTCAGTTCGTTCGGAAGGTGATTCAACGATGGCAAGGTTGTTGGTGTCTTCAGTGTTCGTGGTCTGTAGCTTCAGTGGGATGATTTCTGGTGATCTTTGCCGGCAGTGGTGATTTTTATCTGAAGATGGTGATTTGTCTGTCAAGGGAGTGGATTGAGGCGGACCACTGCTAGAGATTTTTTATAGATTTGGTGACTCGAGGCGGTTTGATGGTGATTGGTCCAAGGATCATCATTTTGAATTTCAAATGTGGTTATTGTGGATCTCTTTTGAATTTCAAATTTGGGTTATGATGGCGTGATGGATGAATAACTTGAATGCGAGGTTCCCACTTATCCATAAAGTGGACTCTTATAAAATACCAAAAAAATGGATTTAGAGGAATCCAATACAATCCTTAAATATTTTATAAATCATATGAGGATAAAATCATAAATAAAATTCTTTTACAACATATTTATTAGATCTGAATACATAAGTATAGTAGTTATTCAAATTTGTTTGTGTCGATAACATATACTTGACCTTGATCCTTTATCTTTTTCTGAAGTATATTTTATTGATTCTTAGGGATTTTTTTAACATAGTAACCAATTTTCATGAAGTTGTAACATTGAATATAAGTATTTCTTTCTTCACTTTGAATTTTTTTTCTTGGTGAACCATTTCACTACACTTATAAAAAACACCCGATACTTTCAATTATTTACCAAGGTGATTCATTCCACAGTTATCACATGTTCAAAAATCATTCTTTTCATTCTTCCCTTTATCTATCATTTAATCTTCCTTTCTCTTCGTATGTTTCTTCCCTTTTAATCCATTATATATGGAGAATTATTTCTATCTCTTGATAGTACATAAAAGAATTTCATCATATGAAGAAAATGTTTTAGTCACTAAAGCCCTTTGGGGACATGTCTTAAGTCCTTCAAATAAAATATCAACCATGCATTTCATGTTTCATATGTAATTCATATCATACCTTGATAACCTAGTAAGGGTATCTTCATACTCTACAAAACTTTCTTCCTATTTTTTTTAAACTAAGGTAATTTCTCTTCATCTATGTTTGTTGGTCACTAGTGAATTATTTATCTAATAATGTATCCTGAAAAGTTTCCCATTCCATGCGTTCTTTTTCATATTACTCCCTAGTATTTTGGATCAACGGCCATCGTTGATCTACATCACTATTGAGACAATACACTACAAGTGTAACCTTTTACTTTTCAACACATCCCAATGCCATGAATATCTTCTCCAAAGTCTTAATTCATTACTCAGCCACTGTTAGGAAAGTAGTACCACTAAATTATGGGGTCCTCTATCTCATAAAGTAATATAACATTAGATAATCTGATTACGGAATAGGTTGATCCATCCTAGAATATTAATGTTTCATAACCTGATTAAGACACTCTAATATTTCCATAACATCCTCAATTCCAATACTAGCTGTGTTGGTTTCCTCAGTAAGCTAATCTCTACATTATCCATGTATACTAATACCATTATTCCTTCAAGGAAACATTTCTAAAAAATGTAATATATTGTATTAGATCATAATATTATCTAACATAATGTATAATCCCAAAACTAGAGAACCGCTAATTATAAATTTAAAATGTTTTCCATAACTAATCTCATAATAATAAACATGGTTTCATTGAGGATATCTTTTCTTTCAAATCCCCCATAATAGGTTTTAAAGAATATGTGAATTATCCAAATCATATCACATGAGGGTGTCAAACCAGGAGCATAGTAAAGCGCATTTTCATGTACCAGGTTACACCGAATCATGCCCCACTGAGCTTGTCGAATTTGTTACTCCTTGGTACATTTGTTCTAAAACCATATCCACTTCTAGTATTGAGATAGAGATGTATTTCTAGGAATTTCTACACAATATCTTCCATGCCAAAATTATAGGATGTTATTATATACTTAACCAAAAATTATATCTTAGGGTTATGTTAATTAATCTATGTTTTCTAAAACTATTTACCAAGGTTTTTTCAAAACATTCCTTGATACCAACTATAATGTCCCGACCCTAGACGCCCAAATCCGATTCATAATTTTATTTTATTTTCATGATTACAAGGAATATAATCCCAAATGATTGAGCTATTTAGCAGTTTTGGAAATCCAAATTACATACATGATACCATAATACATTGGTAAATGAAAATAAATCCTAACCTTAGTAAAGGTTTAGAATCCTTGAAACTCATTTATAGGATTTCACTTCATAACCTAGTAAAGGAAACATAATAAGGGGGAGCTCAACTGCTTTGTAAGGGTAAGTAAATTAGAACAAATAATTAATTGAATAGAATTAATTATCATGGAAAGGTAAATAAATGATAACACATTCTATTAAAATAACTAGATTAGTCATAATCAATATATAGATATTAGAAAATGAAACACATGACATTTTATAAATAAACCGAGAATGAAATGCACACATAGATTTTATCATATGAAAATATCAAGGATAATAACAATAATAGCTGAATTATATATTAAGGGAATAAAAAATTATTGGACATAGTTTCCGAGGAACATGAAAACCAATATCGTGTATACCTTTAGCGGGATGGTTTAATACTATATATAGAAGCATGTTTCATTTGGCCAACTTATTTGTCTCCTGAGAACACGTCAATTCATCAAGGGGCTATATAAAGATTGGGTTGCACCATTCATTAAAAGTCTAAAGCATTTCTCATATCGAATAATCAAATTAAATAATTTTCATTATCAAATATCCATATTATATAAAGAATACGGATTTCCCAATATTTCCTCGGGTAATCAAATAAGTGTAAATGTAAACACTATATGTAAAAAATGGTGTACAGTTTAGGAAATATGAATATCCATTGTATGATAATATAGATATTAAAGTAAATTACCAATGAATATTTATTATAATAAATTGATTATCTCAATATGAAGTCAACAATATCAAAATGAGGTGATATTGCAAAGATAATCTTTAAGAACATTCTTGGGGAAAATAATCATTAAAAATTCCAAAGTGTCTCATACCACTTTGAAACATTTGAATAATAATACCCAATAAGGAATAACATTAAATTATATATATAATATCATTTGAATAAATATATTCATTATATAACATTCCAAATGGAATTATATACACTATATATAAGTGAATAGGTTATGATAACAAATAAGTCTCAATAGAATGTAAATTGTGATGAAATCCCTTAGCTTTCATTTCCTTTTGTGTTAACAGAATTTTAAATCTTGTGTAATGGTTTTTGAGAGTGTTAATAAATTATTAAAGAACCATTTTCATGTGTATAATATCATATATTATTATTCTACAATATCTTATTACCCTTTTTATAACAATCTTTCATTATTTTCACTATTTCGGGTATTAATTTCCAAGTTTATCGAGTATGTTTTAACATATTACTTTTTCTTAATATCATGGTTTCATAATTGCCAGAATGTAAACCATGATTTAAATATAATATATATTAATTAATTATTTATTTATAATAATTGATAATATTTTGAGATAATAAATAGAATCCACCGTTCATGGATATAGTAGGTTGTACGTATAGAAGAATGCTACTTTCATTTGTTTTCCATATTAAAAGAATGAAACTTAAATGATATATCTATATATTATAATTATAGTTATATATATATATATGTCATATATATTAAATATATTTATTTAACCTATCCTTTATATGTTCCATGTGTATTGTGAATGAGTCATACTACTTTGAGGGGTGGTAGTCCACACATCCCCAAACGATGCTATCATATTTATACAAAATGGAAAGTAAAAAGGGTTTGTTTCATACAGTAATTATAAACTCAAAAAGGAATTATAAATATTATATATATCATATATTAACATATTTTCAATCATGAGATGAGGAAAAGGAAAAATGAACGACATAGTTTTGTGAGGCAGTAGTTCATCATACACATAAATGGTAAGTTCATTACAGATTAGTTGAAAGTGTGTTAAATTTATGGTTAAACCCTAATAATAACAAAATCTAAGTATATTGATGATAAATTTTTATTATATAATCATGGAATAATAATAATTTAAGGAGTGGATAATGAAATAAAACTAAAGAGCTTGACGAATGATATTACCTCTAATCCGGGTAAATCCTTTTAGTTTTCACCAAAGGTCTTCTTTGGATAACTTTATTCCCCAGGTGAGACTTATAGGTTTATTGAAGAGATTTTTATGAGCTATTCCTTTGAAAATTAAATTTTTTATTATAAAACACTTTTATAGAAAAATTATGAAACCTACAAGTTCAACCAATACATCAAACACTAAAGAAAATAACAAAAATATAGAATGTAAACTTAAACCTTTTAGATTTTACCTCTAAATAAAATCTACAGGAAATATTGGTTACCTTTTTATCTGATTCAACTTTGATAATCACTTCCAAATGAAAGGCTAATTTGTCGCATGCTTGTAAGAACTCCTCTATTATTATCTTCTTATCATTGAAGTCTCTCGTGAGAATTAAATATTTATTCTCAATAAAAAATTGATCTAAGGGATTATAGGGTATAAATATGGCCTAAAAATGTAATTTAGAAAATTTTATAGGTCATTTTGGATTTTAATTTTAAGGTTTATCCCATTTTATGCTAATTTTCCTCTTAATAGTTTTAATTAATTTTAACCATATTCACTAATATTTTTTATCAAAAAATAATTTAACCATATTGAAAATTATAAATTATTCTAATTAAAAATATTTAATCCATTTTTTTCATATTCCAATAACAGAATTTGTATAAATTAATTTAAAATTAATCATGCAGATGAGATGAAAATGTGGGGTTTTAAAGTAAAAACATTCAAAAGTTTGATATGTTTTATATCCAATTTCAATATGAAATTAATTAATATGACCTAAATTGAATTAATTGATAAAAAATATATAATTAATATATAAAATAAATAAAAAATATAATATAACATTATAAATAAATTAGATTTAAAATCAGTTTTGAATTAAAATTTTGTATTTTTAACTATTCATTAAAAAATAAAACCTCATAGAAAAAATAAGAAAAATTCACACTAAGATAATTTTTATGATCCACTTTCAAAGAATAATTTTATTTTGACATAAAAATCTATAAATTTTCCAAAATTTGATTTAAAATAGGTTCTCCATTAAAAAGTGGTAAAAGTGCCTTTATAAAAATATAGCTTTTTATGTGTAATACTTGGTTTTTTCTTATATTATTCATATCAAAAAAATTGGATGAAAGTAGAAAATATTTCATATAATATATATGTTGTGTTAATATCACTCACTAATTGTAATTAATATAATTTATTATGATAAAACAACTTTGTGAACATAAAAATAGTTTCTTTATAAAAAACATTTTCTTTATATTTAAATAGTTCTTATATTCATTTCTAAGTACTTTGTAATCAGCAAATTAAAAAAATATATTTTCATAATTTAGTTATTCTTATTCATAAATATCAATTTAATGGCTATTTTTTATCTGATTATATTAAATAATAATATTTTTACTAATATATTATTTTTCAGTAAAACTCAGTATTGCATGTTACACAAGACATCGAGGAAAGTCAGTATTGCTTGTAATGAAATAAAACATCACTATTCTTTGTAGGGAAAGAAATTTTTTTGTGTGTTTAAAATAATCTTAACATGGTGTTTCTTATAAATAAATATAGGAACAAAAATAAAATTTATTCTAAGTGGAAAATGTTGTTAAGTGTGAAATTTACAAACTCACTTTTCATTTTGTCCATGAGTATAATTTTAAATTGGATTCTATAATTTCTATGAATGAAACTTTTAAAAATTGATTTCATATCATTAAATAGAATAATTTATATTATCAAATAATTTCTAATTATTTTTTTCCATTAGGAATAGTAAAATCATTAGAAATTAATTATTACAGTTAATGTAGAAACGTATTTATAGGGGGGTTAAACAAAATTGATGTGGGTTAAGATGAAATAAAAACATGTCAAAAATAAATATTATTTCTATTTGTTGACCTTATCACCTATAATGTTTTATAATGACCCATTTTTTAGGCTTTTTGGCATGATAAAAACGTGGTTGTAATTTTGTTTTCAAAAAATCCATGTGTATCCTCTCCCCTGCTTATAAAAGTCCACCTGTCGCCTCCCCTATTAAAACATAAAAAAACTTTTGTATCAACAAACCATAAAAAAAATCATTTCCTTAATCTACTCAAAACCTAATATATCCATTGTTTTTATCATAAATCCATCCTAGAAAGGCTTTTAGTGCAAAAAAGAAGAAAAAGTTTTCTAATGAAGAGGTATTTTTTTAGAAGACCATTTTTATATTGTTTATTCATCCACATATTTCAAATATTATTATAAAATGATTATATAATAACATCATTTTATTAATATAATGATATGTTATTACAATAATAAAATTACCAATATATATTTTATATTCCATCAAATAGGAAATGAAATCACAGATCATGTGTACGGTGGACTACTACCTCACAAACCGATGGAATTCATTTTCTATCACCACCTTTAAAGGATGGATATAATTATAGATTTAAACCATGTATGTGAAATTTATCATATTATTATAATTATTTAATTTTAATATCTATTATACCTCCGTAAGTTTTATTCCTTTTAAAAAATGATAATGTCGCTTGTGTGTATGTCAGACTACCACCTCAGGAAGCGATGCCATCTGTTTTCAATTTATGATTTACCTGGAAATTAATAAGGATATATTTACTGAATATATGGGATATATATGATATGATATTGACTATATATAATTAATATATCACTAAAAAACTTACTATTTCCCTCTTTAATGAAACGATATCATCGCTCGTGTGTACATACAACCTACCATCTCTACAAAGCCATGTCATACATTTTCCACGACCAACCTTAAAAAATTATTATAAAAAAATGAATATAATAATCAAATATTATACTTATAACATTTATATAATTATATAGATGATTTAATAATATAACATTGGAAATAATTGGAATATTCATGAAAAATTACACCTAAGAAAGTAAGACAATTCACAACTGAAATGATGAAAATAAAGAAATATTATTAACAAACAGGTTGTAAAATGTTATAAGGGGATCATATATGATATTATAAATATGAATATCATTCTAGTATAAATTAATAACATGATTAAAACCATTATACTAGATTTTAAATCATTTTTAAGTGAAAATAAGTGTGAGATAAGGGACTTTATCTCAATTTCCATTCATTGTGGCATATTGTAATGTTATGCACTTAATTTTATTCATATGGTTTATATTATAAGATCCTAGCCATAGAAATTAAATAAACATTAGTTTTAAGTTATTAATATATTCTATAAAATTTGATCTTCTTTTCAATTTTATGTTTTTATGTAATTAGTTCATAACACATACATAGTAAAACTATATAAGAAAAAGTGAAAACTTATATTAAGTATCCTTTTTTCACATCATATAAAACTATTAAAACAAACATTTTTTCCATTCATAAAAAACATTCCATAATTTAAAATTGATGTCTTTTTTTCCCTTAATCCTCCTTAAATACTATTAAAAATAATATAAAAACATGGGATAACCGAAAAAATATCATTAAAGGGAATAAAAAGAAGAAATCCCATTAGTCTAGTGAAAAACGTGAAAACACATTAAAAAAATTTCTTAAAAATAGAAAATTTTAACTATAAATGGAATTATCTTTCATTACAAAGGATCATTTATAATTCCTTTTAAAAAAAATTACTTTAAAATATATTATAAAACATAGGAAATTCATTTAGGAAAATTGGGACATCATCTTATGGAACCCTAAAAAAATATATACAAATTATAAAATCTACATGGACAAATTCCAATATAATTATTCTTAGAACATAATCATTTCCCAATGTGTTGGAGTTAAATATAGGTGAACCCATAATATAAACTATAATATAATAACCCAATTCTATCTTGGTAGACCCGTCATATATAATGTCAAATAACAACAACATTAATAAAAAAATTCTTTAACTTTTTCATTAGAAAACGTTTGGAACACTATTGTATACTCATATTCAAATAACTTTTGGATGTCAAATAAAATTTTCTTTAAAAATACATTTTCAATAAAAATATACCCCAAAAATAGAAATAGGGTTTTCCACTGATTAAAAGATGAAACATTATAAAGTAATATATAAATAAAATAATTGTCATGGGGATGAAAAAAATCATTTTCACCATATATATTAAAAATTGAACATTCCATTTGTTGTCTTTCAAAACATTCTTTATAAAACACATGAAAATATTCATTTTGAAAAACATCAATAATAAAGAAAAAGATAAATACAATAAAATTTTCAAAAAAAATTAGATAAAAACGTTCATAAAATAATTTATAAAACATTGAAATGGAAAAGTAATAGTTTCAAGGGAAACATTAAAATATAATTTTTTAAAAGAAAAGTCCCCAATCAC
This sequence comes from Viscum album, assembly GCA_963277665.1. Taxonomy (NCBI): domain Eukaryota; kingdom Viridiplantae; phylum Streptophyta; class Magnoliopsida; order Santalales; family Viscaceae; genus Viscum; species Viscum album. The sequence goes on along the minus strand of OY728135.1, from coordinate 87,606,634 downwards.
CATGGAAATATTTGAATTGTTAGTTCCATCAAATAATTAAATAACAAAACATTAAATAACATAATAAAATATAAAATCATGATATAAAATTTAAAAGTTTCAATATATACACTTCTTAACAGAATATAGGTGCATAAGATCAAAATATTTTTCAAATAATGGAAATTGAGATGAATTTTCTTTCCTTGAGTCTGACTTGTCATGTATGTTATTTATCTTCTGGAATAAAAAAGTTATGTTTATTATTCACTTTACTAATAAAAGTTTTCAATTTTATTACTACTTTTATTTCAAATAATACCATGTTATGTATTATTACTTAATGAATTATGTTTACAGTGGATGTTTTTACATTATTTATCTTATGGGTCAAAAATGACTTTAGTAGGTTGAATATAGTAAAAGAGTTCATTATTTCAACATATCCTGAATAATACTCATTAAATAATTATCATATTTAAACATCAATAATATTTTTAATACCAATCATGAAATATTTATTTAATAAATGAAGTTATTACAATCATTGACATTATAGGTCATACATACGCATGAGTGACATTTCCATTTTTCAACGATCATTATAGAAAGGAGGTAATTAATAATTTATATATCCAAAATTATCATAATATCTTACATACCATATTATTTCTTAAAATATAATTTTATATATGATCCATGAGTTGTGTTGATGAGAAGAGAGTCGCAATGCTTCGTGAAGAAGGTATTACACGTGTTCACAAATGACGTTATAATTGTTCATTTATTGAAAAGGTAAGAAAATATGATATATTATATTTTAATATAGATAAATATGTCATTAATATCATAATTAGGTCATTTATATCACATTTATTTATTATATTTACCATTATTACCTTCTATGTAAATAATTACTAAAAAACGAATCACATCACTTCGTGAAGAGGTAGTCAGTCATGCACACAAGCGACATTATCACATCACCTATGGAATGGAATTTAAAAATGTATATATGATATACTTAATAAAGATTTATAATTATGTTATATATATTATATATATATACATTATAACCATCATAATACCCAATTTTTAGTGGTGGAAATAGAAAAATGAATGACATTGGTTTATGAGGCAATAGTCTGCCATACACTTGAATGATGACTTCGTAACCTATTTGATGGAATATAAGAAGGATTTGGTTTATAAAAATTAAAAGATAAAATATCATTATATTTAATATATTTACTTTTTTATATCATAATGGTCTAATAAAAATTTATGGGTTGATGTAAGAAATAAAATAAAAACTCTCATTGAAGAACAATACTTCTTATTCAGGTAACTTCTCTTGGTTTTCACCAAAAAGATTCATAAAAAGGATTTCTGAACAAAATAAGGCTTCTAAGATGATAATATTGAAGTTAGGAAGTAATTTTTGTATGTAATGGTGGATGAAAAATGGTTTTAATGAGTCAAAAGTATAGGATAGTTGGTATCCTTTTATCAGTGGGGTGGGTGGCACACTTGTAATTTTGGAAAAGAAAAATGTGTACCCAAGTTTTTAAAATTAAATAAGCATAAAAATGGATTATAATCAAGAATTAAAAATTATAAGGCCTAAATATTTCTATAAAACATATTTTATACACGTTTTTAGTTCATTTTTAAACTTTTATTTTAAATTTATCCCCCCCAACACATTTTTACCTTAACCGCGGTAGTTAATTTTTACTATTTTCACTATTAATTTTAGTAAAAATTCAGTTTAACCTATTATATAACATAAAATTTAATGATAAAAAATATTAAATCCATTTTACCAAATTCAATTTACGTAAATGGGAAAATTATAGTAAAAAAGCTCACAGACGTGATGATAAAGCGGGGTTCAGGAAGTATATTTTTTTAAAAAAATTATTTTATTTTAACTCTATGACTAATAATATTAAATGTATGGAGATAAATTAATATTTATTTATATATATAATCTAAATATTTCATTTTAAATAATTATCATTATTTATTATTTTAATTAATTAAAATGGATAAGCATTATGCATTTTAAAACAATTATTTAGAAAAATATCATTTTTATACCCAAAAAAACTTATAGTAAACACCAATAGATAGATGATTAAAAAATAATTAATTGTATTAAATATAACCAAAATCTAATTTTACTTTAAATAATATGAAAAACAATTTTAACTTTTAAAATACATAAATTGTTGAAAATAAACGCATTTTCTTTACAAAAATCAGTATTTTCCACTATTCATTGAAAAATCAGTATTTTCCAAAAAAATCCAAAAAATTCACAATTAATAAGTTTTTATATTGTAGTTTAAAAAATTATATTAATATTTTAATATAAAAATCCTAAAATTTAGTAATTAAAATTTTAAATAAAACGTTATAAGAAAATAGTTTAGTAAAAAATATTTTCTTTTTTATTTAAAAATAAATAATATTTTAATAATGAATATATATAACTAAATCATGTTAATAAATATGAAAATTATTTATTCTATCACTACCCAGTTTTGTCACATTATTCCATCCTATTATCAATTACATATTCGTAATTTTATTCACTTATCAAAATGATGGAATCAAACACCACTTTCTATATAATACCTCAAAAGTTTCCATATGTGTACTAGAATGAAAAAAAAATTATTATAAGAAAACTAGACCAAATAAAAATGTTGATCCCAAATTAAATGGAAATACATTGAAAAAAAAAGAAAACATATCATCCATAGTCTGAATTGTTCACTCAGAATGTCCATCAAATTGGGGATTAAAAGCTATACTGAAATTTAATTCAGTGCCCAGCGATTTCTAAAGTCCTTTAAAAAATTTAGATGTAAACCAGGGATCATGAACTAGTATAATAGAGAGGGTCACTCTATGTGACTTATGTCTCTACTTTATATACATCTGATAAATTGGGTCTGTAAAGATTTTATCTTGAATAGGAATTAAATTTGATGTTTTATATTATTAGTTAATAATATCCCAAATCTCATTATTACTTCAACATTTCATTCAAAATATTACCATGAATTCCATTAAAATATTTTCCGATTTACACTTTTTCACTAGGGAATGTTGAATCATTCTTGTTAGTAACTATCATTATGATTATCCTATTAACAAGTCATGTGATAAATATCTCCTTTCATTCCATCCGATCAGTAATACTCTTGATGGTCCATACATATTACTGTTTCTCTAATGAATGGAAAATAGAGAACTATGAGCTTCACCCAACAACCCATTCTTCAACTGGGAATCATAAGGAACACATAATTATTTTCCCAATCATAAAACACCATATTCATTAATATTAAAATTGGGTAACATACTCGTCTAAAGAAATTATACCTTTTCCTACAACTATTGATCCAACTTTTGAAATTTCCAAATTATTTCTAACAAAGTATATTGCACTGAAACCTAACAAAAAACATAGTATTTCACTTAATCCACAACATCTAGGACAAAAAATTTCAAATAATTAAATGAAGGACCACCTTTCAAATGTAACCCGGTTAATGTAGCATTATTTTTTGACTCAAATCATTAGCCATATTGTTTTATTTTTCTAGATAGTAATAAATCATGAAATCATAATCCTGGATCAGTTCTAGCCATATTATCTATCACATTTTTCATTATTTATGAGCGAATATATACTTCAAACTATTGTGACTAGTATATTGTTCACACATTACTCTATACATATGATGACTCCGAAAATTTAAAGTAAAAAACCATAGTATCCAATTCTAGATCATGTGTAGGGTAATTTTACTGTGAGGTTTCAACTGATGTAAAGAATAAAAAATTACTTTATCATTATTTATTTTGACACAACCAAGTCCATTCAATGAAGAATCACAGTAGATAAAAAATTATCCATTTCTAGAAGGAAGATCTAGAAATGGAACATTAAATAATCTTATTTTTAGTTCCTAAAAATAATCATCACATTATTTTGACGAGATTAATTTAACCCATTTTTGAGTTAGCTTAGTCAGTGGGACAGAAAATGAAGAAATTTTTTCAAAAAACTATCGGTAGTAACCCACTAATCCAAGAGATCATTTAATATCTATGGTATTTTTGGGTATTTTCCATTCATCAACAACTTTTGTTTTAGCAGGGTCAATAATTATTTATTGTTAGAAATAATATGTTTAAGGAAAAAAAATTTGCAACCAAAATTCTCACTTACTAGATTTACCATATAGATTCATTTATTTTATAGTTTTCAAAATGTTCCTTTTTTTCTTTCATGTTCCTCTTAAAATTTATAATATACCTAAATTTAATTAATGAAAACAACTAAAAATATATACAATAACTTATGAAAAAACCAATTCATAAGGTCTATAAATTTTGTAAGTGAATTGGAAAACCCAAAAGAAAAAACTAAAAACTCATATTGCCTGTATCAAGTCTAAAATGAATTCATCAAAATTTCATCATACATCACCATCAACTAATGGTGCTATGACCGTAGGTCAGCCATAAAAAACTAATGTTCTCCCTAGATCTAATTTTATAAATAATCGATATAAGGTAAGTATGATGGTTATAAAAAATTATTTTAATCAAATATCTATAGTAAATACATGTTTCATTGAACCATATTTATATTTAATAAAGAAAAAAAAGAGAACCCCATAGTAATTTTATTGGTCAAATGAAACATTTATCTAAAAATTCCTTCAATTTATTTTTCAATTCTAAATGTTCCACTTGAGCCTTTTGATAAGGGGGTATAGAAATAGGCTTGAAATTATGAACTAATTCAAAGGCATACTCAAGAACCCGATCTGGAATAACACTAGTAAAATTATCAGTAAATACATCCTTAAGTTTATTTACTATGGGAATACCATTAATTTGAATAGTTTCTTTATTTTTAACAATATGTACTATGTAAATTTCTATGTTGCCTCATAATTATCTTATGGAAAACACCAACTATACTATAAAGGACGTTATTCAATATCTTAACTTTAACTTTCTTAATAACATCATTCAGAATATAGACAATTATTGCAACTCTAATTTTTATGACTTACTTATTTTGGAAACTTCTCACAATGATATCCTTGATTCCAAAAGTTATTAAAAGTATAATTTTTCAAATTCTGATATTAATTTTTATTGGTTGAAATCCTTTGATAAACTATAGATTAAACCCTCTAGATTTACTCTTGTTTAACGTATTGATCACTACCGCGTTCCCACTGAGGTTTTTCTTCAGTATTTTGGGATCCAAATTTTATCGAAGTTTCATTTTTTTCACTAGAATATAGAAGATAATAATCATATATTTTTATCCTGTTCTAAGGCTTCAGCCCTATGGAATTAAATTACTGACATTTTTTACTATATATAGTTACTCCTGGACTATATCAGCTCTCAATTAAAGTCTGGTGTGGATCTAGAAACCTCTAAAAAAATAATCTATTCTTAATGGCTATTTTTGAGCTTCTTCATGTTATCTAATATGATACAAATTCTATTATCCACACAAATTAATCATTAAATCTTAATGAATATCGAACAAGGATTCTCATTCCCATAAGGTATGACACCTCGATTCAAAAAGATTATTATGACAACATCACTGTAGACTTTGAGATTCTTCATAGACTTCAGATTAATGGTCTCTGAAGACAACCGAGATGCACTTTTTAGGTGTTATAGAAAGCCCCACTCCAGGATGGAACAAAGTGAATGTTTAAAGTTCCTCCAAAGGCAACCCGGGACCTACGGGATGTGAATCCTTTTTCAAATATTTTCTTTTCCAGTGTCACAGATACTTTTTTTGAAATTGCAGTAACGCATTGTATCTCGAAGTAGAAATGATGAGTGTGATCCATACCATTGATTTTTCCAAGAAAAAATGTTGAAAAAATATTTTTATTGAAAGTGACTCGACCACTATTGTCCATGCTACTTGGAATGGTGTGGTGCACCTTGCTTGTTCACTTACATATCATTATATGAGCTTCCTTGCTTAACTTTTTGAGATTAACTACATTTTCATTCATTCCTATCATGAAGAAAACATGGTTATAGATGGTTTTTCTAAAAAGGGAGTCAACCAAGATATAACCTGACGAGATGACCTGCCTATTGATCTTCTCCCTCTCTATGATAAATATTGTAATAAGATTCCTTACTTTAGACTCATGTAACCTCTTTTCTTATATTTAATAAATTGAGTCTTGTTTGTTTACCGAGATACAAAATTCTTTAAAAAAATCAATGTCCTGGAGTCATTGAATATAGCTTTCATAGCACTACATTTTATCATAACATGATAAACTAAAACTAAATCGATACCAAGAATGATATCAAACTATACTATGGCTAGTTCAACAATATTTGAAGGAGAGATCATCCCAATAACTACAATATGATTACTCTTTTAAAAAGTGGTAACTTTAATACTTCAACAAGGAGTTTCCCCCAAAAATTCTATCTTTTTTTTAGAGAAGGTGGTGCTTTGGTCAAAAGACCAAAGCAAATTTATTAGCAAAAAAGAAAGATTACAAGAGTCTAAAAGACGGGATCAAATTACAATCTTTGACTTGCAACAGAATCAGGTTTTCTGGGAGTTCCTCCATCCAAGTTATTGCCTGATTAATGCCTTTGTTAGCGAGAGCATCCGCAACCCTATTCGCTTCACGATAAGTATGAGTTGCAATGTAATTGACGTCATGGAGAGATTGGAGGCAGTTCATCCAGCGTGTAGTAATCGGCCAAGCAAGATAAAAATCTCCCTTCCAAATGGATTGAACAATAGTAGTAGAGTCTCTCTCAATCCATAAATTGTTCCATCCATGACGAAGAGCAAAATCAGTGGCATGAATAACACTTAGCATCTCAGCTTCTAGTGAGGATGCAGTACCACAGCCTCCAAAAAAGCATCCCACGATGTGACCATGATGATTTCTGAAGACAGCTCCACATCCCACAGGACCTGGATTTCCCTTAGAGGTGCCATCCATATTGATTTTAATCCAACCTGGAAATGGAGGTCTCCAGAAAATCTCAAGGGTGCGCAACGGTTTCAAGAAAATGGCCTCAACTTGAAGACGACGAAGGACCATAAAGTCCGCCACCGAATTGTTGCAGGGACCATTCTGGATCAAAGCGGCTTCCCGAATAGCGATGAGAATTCTCATTTTACCTGCATTAGTGTTGTGTGAGCAATTATTATGAAGAATAGAGTTTCTATCATACCAGATCACATGAATCAGCTCAGCAACCCCAGCTAGGAACAAATTTCTAATTTTTTGAGAGGAGTCCATAGCAACGCAACGTTTAATCTGTTCATCAATAGAGTTATAAACCGGCCATCTGCAATCAAAAGTGTCAAAAATATATTTCCAAAGAGCAGTGGCAATAGCACAAGATAGAAATAGGTGGTTAGTATCTTCTCTATGCTGATTGCAAAAACGACATTTTGAACAAAGTTGAATACCAAAACTTTGAAGAAAAGCATCAGTGGGGACCCTATTGTAGGCAAGACGCCAAATGAGAGTGAGTCTGGAAGGTTTAATCCAGGGCTTGTCAAAATTTTTTATCCAGTTCAAATCATTATCAGCGTTGTTTAAGGAATTATTATAAAACTTTTTGGAGTTAAGAATCCCATTATGAGAAGGTTCCCAAATCAAGAAGTCACACGAGGCAGAAAAGTGGTAAGAATCAATAATTTGAACAATGTTTTCAGGAAGATTATCCATGTGAGAATTAAGCACATTACAAATGGATGAGTTGATGTCATCAGGGATATCATCAAGGGGGATCAAAGAGATAAGAGGAGTGCCTGTCCAGTTGTCCAACCAGAATCTCATGGAAGAGTTTCTCGAGACCATCCATCTAGCGTTGTGCATAATAGTGTTAAACGTGTCTCTAACAGAGGGACAAATGGAGGAGGTCATGAAACTCCTAATAGATCTTTTCAATCTATCAATGAACCTATTTTTGATGAAAGAAATGGGGTGGGTGTCATTGTGTATCAGGTTCCAAGTTAATCTGGCTTGAAGAGCTTCATTGAAGTATTTAATGTTTTTAATTCCAAGACCACCAATGTTTAGAGGTTTGCAGCATTTAGCCCAAGGGATAGTCACAAGTTTCCTTTCCAAGGTGCTACTAGTCCAGACAAAGTTTTTTATGTGAACATTTATTTTTTTTATGAGACTAATGGGCCATTTATAGACCATCATCGAATAAACAAGTTTGGAAACAATAACAGACTTGACAAGGAAGATTCTCCCCGCCATGGAGAGAGATTTCCCTTTCCAGGAGGAAAGCTGATTAAGAACCTGGTCAACAATGTTACAAAAGTAGCAAGCTTTAGGTCTGCCCCAGAAAATGGGAACGCCAAGGTATTTGAAGGGGAAAGAACCTTCTTTGATGTTAAGCTCATTGATGATATTATTTCTCCTAGAAGGAGGGATGTTTTTCCCAAAGTAAATGAAAGATTTATTCCATCCAATGACTTGACCCGAGACCTCCTCGTAATGCTTGAGAGCAGCTTTAAGAGTTCTAATGTTTTTTATGTCACCCTTTAAAAAGAGAATGATGTCATCAGCATAAAGGAGGTGGGTGGGGGCATTCATGTTTCTATAAGCATGAATTGGTTTGAGCTTGTTTTGCTCAACCAGCTGGGTAAGCATACGGCTAAAATAGTCTTCAGCAATGGAAAAAAGAATTGCAGAAAGGGGGTCACCTTGTCTAACCCCTTTAGAGCATTTGAAAAATCCTCTAGGAGATCCATTAACCAGGATGGAAACATGAGCTGAATGGAAGAGAGTTTTAATTCTAGAAATGAAAATATCATTGAATCCAAAACCATGAAGAACTTTGAAAATGAAGTTCCAATCCATAGTGTCAAAAGCTTTTCAGATGTCAAGTTGAATGGCAATGTTTCCGCCTCTATTCTTATTATTTATCATGTTAGTGAATTCCTAAGCAAGACAGATACAGTCTTGGATAGATCTCCCCTTGATAAAGACAAATTGATTACATGAGATAATTTTATCAGTGATAGTGTTAAGTCTGTTAGCAATTAGCTTGGTGATAATTTTATAAAGGGAGTTGATCAGAGCAATAGGGAGAAAGAGGTGGATTTCAGAGGCATTATCTAATTTGGGAATCAAAGCAAGGAATTGGGCATTTAGACTATGAGGTAAGAAGCCGTTAGCAAAGAAGGCTTTGACAAGCTTACAAACATCAGCATGAATGATGTCCCAATAATTTTGATAGAAACCATTATTGAATCCATCGGGTCCAGGGGCACTATTAGGATTCAAACCAAAAACAGTGTCTCTAATTTCATGATCAAGGGGAACACTCAGGAGAAAACTGTTATCAACATCCGTAACAATTGTAGGGATGATGTCATTAATGAGGTCTTTATTCATACAAGGCCCATTGAATAACGATTCAAAGTAAGACACAACATGATTAGCAATAACTTCTTCATTATCCAAAAGGTTGTCTCCATTTTTAAGGGAGGCAAGGGGTCTACTAGCTTTTCGAATTCTTTGTAAAGCATTATATAACTTGGTATTACGATCACCATCAGTAATCCATTTGAGTTTAAAAGTATGTTTTCGGATGTTGTCTTTGAAAGCAAGGAGCATATTCAGGTTCATAGTAACATGAGCTTTGTGATGGTGATCAGAAACGAAGTCGGAGTGGGTGATATTGTTTTGGATTTGATGCAACTCATTCTCAAGAGAGAGAATGTCATTATCAATTTGAACCGCCTTAGTGCTGTACCAACTTTTGAGCTTGCGTTTGAGAAATTTTAATTTAAGGGGACAAGGGAAATCATCATCGGGTTGGTTCAAAGAGGACTAGCAATGTTTTATGAGATTACAACAGTCAGGATCAGAGAACCAAGCATTGTTGAATCTAAAGGGGAAAGAGGGCTTCCGAGTATTGGGAGATATGATGACTAAAATAGGATGATGATCAGAATGAATCTTAGGAAGGGTGGTACTGGAAATTGAGTCCCAAGTATCTAAAGCATGGTCATTAGTAAAGGCTCTATCAAGTTTGCTCGCAACCACTCTATTGTAGTGATTCCTATAACAAGTGTATTTGGCGCCTTTTAAAGTGATCTCAGTAAGATTAGAGGTTTCAATAGCAGCCTTAAACTCCCTCATAGACAGACTTGAATGAAGAGGACCAATTTTTTCACCAGGTGAAATAATAGCATTAAAATCACCAGCAACGATCCAGGGGGAATGAATTTTTGAGTTCAGAGAGGAGAGGTCTCGCCAGAGAGATCTCCTATCTTGATATTTGTTCTTAACATAGATAAAGGAACAAAAGAGATGGACATTATCAATTATAAAATCACAAGTGAAACTTTGATCAGAAACATGGAAAACATTAACATTAGATAGGGAGGGATGAGAAAAGGTCCAAAGAGAATCAAAATTTTTGTTATTTTGACAAGCACCGATGAAGGTGTATCCAAAGTAACAAAAGTGAACAAGATCAGTAGAAAATATTGTTTTAGGTTCAGCAATGGCAAAAATTAAAGGCTTCTGAACATTTACCATTCTTTGTAAAAAATTAAAGGTGTCAAAGTTTGCAATACCTTTACAGTTCCAATAAAGAATCTTCATTTAAATCTACGTTTGGAGTTAGAACTCCATTTTTTCTTAATATCCGAGCCTTTATGTCTATTTGATCTTCTGACATTTTTTGACATGTTGGGGCTTGAGTTAGGCAGTGTCTTGCCTTTGGTAGGGACAGTGGTGATAGCAGAATCATCTAAAGAAGTATTTTGGGTGTCGATAACATGGGAGTTGTTATTGTTGGGTGTCGGAAAAACAGAAATGAGATCATTGTTGTTATCAGCCTTAACACAATTCAATTGTAAACTATCATGCTGGACAGAAATGCTGCAAGTACCTGATGAGGCTTCCAGATCAGAATGGGGAGCAGCAAGAGAAACGGCCCTTAGCTTTCTGAGGTGAGAAGCACAGCTTTGCCCAGTGATGAGAGCAGAAGAGGCCCCTGTAACCGGGGAAGCATGCTCCTGGATCTGCTGTGGAACAACCAAGGTATGGTCTTCACTGATCTGCTCCAAAGGACACTGCACCTCTGGCAGGTCAGAGATAGAATCCTGCATGTTAGTGGAGTTTTTTACCAAAGAGAGAGGCTCCTGCGAAATAATATTCAAGTTGTCCTGAGGAGCATACTGCACATCCGTGGTTAAAGTGATATTGGAAGAAGTGTGAGGAGTGGAAGCTTCCTTATTCTGATCAGCAGTACAGGAACCGGAGTTCACAATTTTAGTATCCTGCTTAAGTCTATCTAAAACAGAAAATTCCAATTTGTTTGTGTCAGCTTTGTTGTTTTCTTCCTCTTCGACAAGGTCAGCCCATTTGGTACCCGAGGTCTCCCCTAAATGAGATGAAGTTATGGGTTTTTTCACCCAGGTTGCAGTTTTATATGTTTCAGGAGCACTAACCAAGGGAGCTTTTTCCTTCCTATTCCTCCTTATTTCTTTCTAGTCGTTGTCAGGTAGTTGAATTGGCTGTTTCCTAATCAATATACAATTATAGATATTGTGACCAATGATCTTACAATGCTCACAAAAAGGAGGTATCCTCTCATACTCAATATTAATTTCCACTTTGTAATCCTTTGCAGTGAAGTTAATAGTGTTGGGAAGCTTTGATTCCAGATTGATTTCTACCATGATTCTAGCAAAGATTCCTAAATTAGCATTCAAAGTTCGTTGATCAATTTTGAGGGGTCTGCCTATGCATGAAGCAATGTCATTCAATATTTTTAGGTGCCAGAAAAACCAATTGAGGCCATGAAGTTTGACCCAAACCTGTGCTAACGTGTTTCGGTGAGTGTGTGGGTTGAAATTGGAATCCCAATTAGATAGGCGAAGAAAACCAGGTTTGAGGTTAAGATTTCATAATTTCCAAATACGATCAAGATCTTCTTGAGAGTTTAACAGAATATGAAAGTATCCTTTGCCAACTGGAATTAGTTTCCAGTTAACAGTATTCCAACATTGTGAGATAAGAGCGTGTAATTCAGAGAGTGGCCAAGGTCGATTACCTTTGAGATAGGAGATACGGGCCATAATGGAGAACCTGCACAAATGCGTACGTTGCTGAATCGTGTCTAGGTCCGCTTCGACCAGGAATCCTCCATCATACAGCTTCTTTACGAGCAGAGGCTTCGTTGAATTAGCAGTATGAGTTACTATCTTCAAGCACATGTTAACCTAATGATCTGAATCATTGAAACTATAAAAATCATTTTTGTATAACTATCTGTTACCCCATTCTTTGATTCTTTGGGATTCTTTTCCTTAAAATCATGGGCCATATGGACAAAATTTCCACATCAGTAACACTTACCTAATTTCATAAGACCCTCTCTATCGTTATTTTCACCTAATTTATTACAATATGGGATATTTTTTTTCCATAACCATATTAATTTTTTATATGTTTTCCTATAACCTATCATTCTGATTAATTTTTACTTTCCTTATCACGAGGCACATTAGTGTTAGAAAACTCCATCTAATATTTTATTATAACCAAGAAAAACATTATCATAACTTTTAAATTCACATGCAGCTAAATATATTTTTAGACATGGTTTCAATATTGAGGGAAAAAGCTAATTTTACTATAAATGACCCCAAAAAATCTGGTTCGTACCTATCCAGTCATGTCTATTTGGTTTCATACATGGACATAGAATCCATATATTTTTCTATCAATTCCAAGAATTGTTTTTCCACCTAGATTCGATATACTTTATGGAAATATTTATTAAGTAAAATATCTTTATATAGTTTCCATTCCATTGATACAAGATAATATTTCTCTTTATAATTCTGAAACAAAGAAAATCGTCGATCAATGTCACCTTCATAATGATAAATTAAAATATTTTCATTTTGACGTTACAAACATCCCATGACTTAAAATATCTTCTCTATTGTATTTACCCATCCTTTATCTAACACAAGGACAAATGATCAACTAAATTATGGGGGATGTTTCCTTATAAAATGATCCATAATAGACAAGTTCCATATTGTTAGATTGGGTTTCTCTCTAGAATGGGCACCACAACCATTTTTTTTTCAAATGATCCATCAAGATAATAAATTGTTTGATCCCAATTCCAACCACGTTGGAATGCTAATTTGTATGAATATTTTCCACTCAATTCCTTCCCAATACATATTCCCTAGTTCCTCTAGGTAGAATCATTCTGAATACAATTTTTTTACATTAATAAACATGGTATCCTTAAAATGATATATCATTTAAAATTATCCATAATGTAAAATCTTTAAAGGTAATTACATTGACATTATCTTAACCTCTAAATTTATCTAAACAATCATTTTCTACCATCTATAAGCACCCATCCATAAACATTAAATAATCTTTACTTTATGTCAATAATTAATTCTATTAAATTTGAGGGTATTTTTAATTTTAGAGTTTAGAGAATTAGTTTATAAAAAAATATAAAAAACCCATAAAATAAAAAGTTGAATTCCAGTCTCAGCATCTAGATTTCAAACATATAAAACCTAAAAAAACATGTTTTTTGTTCCTAAAAATTGATTATGACTTTATAATTTACCTCTATGTTTCCCTTACCCCTCCTTAAATCCTATGAAAAACATTTTGAATATGTTGTATGAGAATAAAAATATCAATAAGGACAAAATAAAGAATAAAAATCAATAGTCCATTGAAAACATGAAAAACCATGAAAAATCCTTTCTTAAAAACAAAATGTTTTACAAAGAAATGGAATTATAAATCCTTATAAAAGATAATTTATATTACCTTTTGAAAAAAATACCATGAAAACTCATTATAAATCATATAGAAGTCATGTAGGTTCCTTGGGAAATCATCTAATAGAACCCATACATAACCCTTGCAAATTCGGATAACCATATAACCAACATCCAATATAATTCTCTTTAGAACATAAAATTTACCCAATGCATTGAAGTGCTATCTGGGTGCACTCGTCGTATAATCTATAATGGGATCACCCATAATATATAATGTCTAATCACAAAAACATAAATAAAAAATTATTATTTCACTTTTTCATTAGAAAATATTTAAGAAAATATTATAAACTTATATGAAAATCATGTTTAAAAATAAAATTTCAATTTTAATTTAAAAAATATATTCAATACCAAACTACCAAAAAAGTAAATATGGTTTTTCATAGATGAAAACATAAAATATTTTAAATGAATCCAGAAATAAAATAATTTTCACAATGGAGGCAAATATGTTGTAACGGTGTATGTTAAAAATCGAACATTCTTTTTTCCATTTGGTAAAATTTTCCGTACAAAACATATAAAAATATTCCTTTATAAAACAATGAAATTAAGTATAAGAGACATGAAATGTAATTTATAAATATCTTATTTCCATATAAAATGTTTTATAAATAATTTTTAAATACATTTTTATGGAAAAGGAAGAGTTGGAAGGAAACCATTAAATACTATTTTTTTAAAGAAAAGTACCTTATCACCTTGGAAATATATAAATCATAATCCCAATTAAATAATATCATTAAAAATAAATAAATAAAAATTGAATGGATAAATTCATGATATAGAATTTATAAGGGTATTCATATACACCTCATAAAAGAATATAGGTTCATAACAACAAAATATGCCTCAACAAAAGAAAAATTAGATGAAGTCCATTACCTTGAGACTAACTCGCCGTGCATGTTATTTTTATTAATAAATAATAAAATTATGTTAATTTTTTATATCGTAAAGAACCATATATATTTTATTTATTTATTTTTATTTTTTTACTACCATGTTATATATTATTACTTAATAAATTAATTTTATGTTTGTTGCTTTGATGATATTTGACATATGTGTCAAAATTGACTTTGGTTGGTTGGATATGATCAAAGTAGTAATTATTTAAACATATATAGAATGTTAATAATGAAATAATCATCATATATATACATAAATTATACTTTAAATACCCTTAAAGTAATATATTTTTAAGAAATTAAGTACGTTACAATCATGGAAACAATAGTTTGTATGTACACAAGACTGATGTTTCTATTTTCCAACGTTCATTATATAAATGAGGAAAGTAATATTTCATTTTTAAATATTGAAAAAAATAAAATATATAGAATATAATTTATTTAAATATACTTTGATATATCATCCATGTGGTGTGGTGATGAATATAGAGTCACATCACTTCCTAAATGAAGTAGTCCACACATTCACGAACGACGTTATAATTTTTATCTGAGTGAAACGGTAAGAAAGAAAATAATATATTATATTTTTAGAATTATAAATATGTAATTATTATGATAATTATTTAATTTATGGAAAATATATTCACTATCATTACCCTTATTAACTTCCATGTAAAGCATTATCGAAAAATGAATCACATTGCTTCACAGGGTGATAGTCCACCGTACACACGAGCAATGTTATCTTATCCTCTACAGAATGGAATGTAAAAAAGGTATATATGATATAATTAATCAAAATATATAATTATGTTATAAATAAAAATATATATATATATATATATAAATTATATCCATCATAACACCCAACCATGAGATGTGGTATTGGAAAAAATTAATGACATCTGTTAACAAGGTGGTAGTCCATTGAACACATAAATGATTATTTCGTAACCCATTTGACGTTAGAGGATTAGAATAATGGTTATTATATTTACATAATAACATATCAGTATATTAAAAATACTAATTTTATTAAATGATCATGTTTTAATAATAAAATAAGTTGGTGGTGCAAGAAATAAATTAAAAACACTTATTGAATAACATTACCTCTTCTTTGGGTAACATCATTTCATTTGCACAAAAAGGATGATTAGGTTGGATTTATGAAAAATAAAAGGCTTATTGTTTGAAATTATTGTATTTGGAATGTTTTTTGGTTATGTATTTTCTAAACCAAAATGAATTTAGTGGTTAATAGGATAAGAAAGGTGGTGGCCTTTTATATTTGATGTAAGTGGAACACTTGTAAATTTTGAAATGAAAAATGTATAACCATGTTTTTTACATGAAAAGGGCTTCCAAAATGGTGAATTTTCAATTATTATACATTAATAGGTTAAAATATAGAATAAAATAGATTTTATAAATGTTTTTATGTAATTTTAACCCTTATCTATTTAGTTTAACCCCCTGGTAACACTTTTTTACCTTAATTGTGGTAATTAAAGTTTACAATTTTCATTGGTCATTTTGTCAAAAAAATAATTAAAAATAATTAACTAATATAAATTATGATGAATATAACTATTTAATAAATTTTACCAAATTCAATTTAAATAATTTTAAAATTAAATTTAAAACAAACCCCATAGAAATGATAAAAAAGCAGGGTTTCAAGAAAATGTATTCTGAAGAAAAAGATGATTTTATATTAAATATGTGACTGATAATAATAATTGTTTGAATATAAATTTATAATTATTGATATATATAATATATATATTTAAATTAAATCATTCTATAATATATATTATTTTAATTAATTAAAATTGTTAAACATTATGTATTTTAAATATCGTTCTAGAAATATACAATTTTAAACCAAAAAACAACGTTACACTAAAAACTAATATAAGGAAGATCGGAAAGTAATTAAATGGATTAAATGTAAATAAATAATAAATTTTCAACTAAAAATAATATTCCAATCATATTATGAATTTTAAAATACATAAATTATTGAAAAGAAATGAGTTTTTTACAAAAATCTGTATTTTTCACTATTTTCTCAAAAACCAATATTTTATGAAAAATCCAAAAATCACACCATAAGTAAATTATGATATTCTAATTTAAAAAATGATTTATAATATTTTGAAACTAAAATTTTAAAATTTATATATTTAACTATTGAATAAATCCTTATAATAAAAGAGCATCATTAAAACTATTTCGGTTTGATTTAAAAATTACTTAATATTTTTATAACGAATATAACTATCTAATTCATATAAATAAGTATAAAAGTTATGTATACAAACATTGATTGTTTTATTACATATATAATTCCATTTTTTTATTTATTATCTTGAAAACTTCATACTTAATGGTATTTATTGTTTTAATTTTAATTATTACATCTAAGGGGATTTGACATGAAAATTACCAAGTGGTAATTAATTTCATAACTTAACTTCTTTTCATTGGGTTATATTACATCTTAATTGTATTTTAAATTCTATGATTATGTGTGTAAATAATTTTTACATTATTATGTTATTTTTGAACTATTTTTATTTGGATTTATATTTGATACACATAATGGATTCGTTGATTAATTCTCACTTCAACATTATGAACTTTATAAGGTTTTATTTCAAAATATCATATTAATCAGGGTTATTTATACTTGAATTTACATTAAAAGAAATTATTGTATAATTTTCTAAAAAACATTAATTTTATGATCCTCTAGTTATTCATTCTATTTTTATGTAACAGTACCACGTACCTCTTATTAGTACAAAAAATTATTAAGAAAATGTTTTTAATAAAATACGACATCATTTCTCTCTTCGGCCAAAAATATTTTTTCACCCAAATTGATTTTTTTTCTAAAAATGTTTTGAAAAATGTTTTTAATATTACCCAAAATATTAATTGAAGACCTTTTTAGAAATTTTTTTATTTTTAAAAAATGTTTCGAAAGGAATCTTTATATCTTCTTCCAAACAAGTCATGTTTGACATTAAATGAAAATGTGAAAAGAATATTTGTTTTAACATGTGACGAATATACAGAATTTCCTATAATAATTACCACTCAATTTTTTGATGCTTACATTATAATTTTAAAAGGTTATTTTAAAATAAAATTAATTATAAATTATAAATTATTTTGTGATATTTTAGTTTTTTAAAAGTGACTTTAAAAGTGAAAAGTTTATTTTTCTCAAGAATGTTTCTAATGAATTTTTTATTATATTTCTTATCATCAATGAAATAAACCCTTTATTTCACTTATGATCCATTGGGGTTATTTCGTATAAATACAGTCATTATTATTTGTGTGTATGGGTTATGATCATTTTGAAAAAGAAAATTATTGATTTTCTCTTTGTTGATTAATTTTTATAGTCCTTAACATTACCATGAAATGATCATTTTCTTTTAAATATTGGAAAATAAACCTCCCAAAAATTCTTATATTATTTATCATGGATATATTTATTACTTAAACCATATATGATTTCTATAAATTCTACTTTACTTTGAAATTTATATTGTTGATACGGGAAATTATTATTAATCTGTATTCCTTACTCTATTCAGAAATGTGTTTATAAGGCATATTGTTCATAAATTAAATATATTATTCAATATATGTGGAATTATTTAAACATGAATATATGGGTGGGACATCATTATACATATCCCCTTGACGAATCGGTAGTCTCATGAGATGAATCAGTTGGGTAGACTTGGTTAAATGGTTTTCTAGTGTATTATTACCCATCAATTTGAAACTATATTTTGAAAGGTATTGACAGTAGAGGTATAATTATTCCGAATATCATGACATCTGGATATTAATAATTTTTTTCATTAAGAATTCTATTATTATTTTCCATGCGATTTTTGTAATAATGTTATCTCTAGATGAATTTCTTTCTTGGAATATTGATTAAATGGAATGTGTTTTCAATAATTTATCTTATCATATTAATTATACCTTATCAAATCATTTTAAAAAAGATATTGATTAAATAGAATGTGTGTTGAAATATTTTCCTTTCCATATTTATTATTCCTTTTTTATTATTCATCATTCATACATGATATCTCATGTTTTAGGTAAATCTTACTGAGAATTTGATCTCATGCTTATATTTTTATATTCCAAAGAATCCATGATAGGAATTATGATTAATATGAAAGGATATTATACATAGAATGATGATATTATAAAAAAATGTTATAAATTTTTTATTGAAATATAATATTGGAATCATTTATGTATATATTTTACCAAGTATACTAAAGTATTCAGTCCTTGGGGATTTAATTTATTGTATCTTATGCCAATATAATAAGTCATGCATCGACTCTCGGTTACTAGGGTCGAGGTCATTATAGTTGGTATTAGAGTATTTTTAGTATAAATCTTGATAAATATATTTACAAAAAAATGGATTAGGGAACCTAACCCTATGATATATTTTCAGGATATGTATAGAAAAACATACTAAATTTTTGGTAAGGTAAAGATTATATAGTTTCCATAGAAATACATTCATGTTTGGATACTAAAAGTGGACATGGTTCTGGAACAGATGTACCTAGGGGAAATAAATATGAAGAATTCATGTGGAGCTTGACTCAATCGTTATTTGGTACACGAATACGGGCCTTAGTAAACACATGGTATGATATTCCCAAGGGATATGGTTTAGATAGTTCATGTTTTCTTTCAAACCACTATGAAAGATTTCAATAGATGATGAAACTGAAGGACCTAGGTTAAACCTAAGGTTTACTATATTGAAAAGAATGGGTCAAGTTTTATAATTATATGGTTTTCCGACTATGATTATTGTTTCTCATGCTATGATTTTTGGTTTTAGTCAATGGATCAAAACATAATGAATTGTGTTAACTTTGAAATTATAGGATAATGTGGTGAATATGAGAAACCAAATAGGGTGATGATTTGTTTTATAGATATAATGATTATACCTAATCAATTATCCCAAAATATGATTTACAACCTATACCTTAAACAACTCTTTGAAATCACCAAATAAGTGAAGGGTGAATTTAACTAAGAAATATAGTGATGAAAACCATGGAGGAAAGAAGTATTGATTTCTTTTATGTCAAGAAATTTGTAAGATACACCATCTAAATTTCCTAAAAGGAAAGATAAAGTGTTTTATTTGTGGAAAATAAGGCTATAAAATAATAGATTATCCAAGAAAATGGATAATATTATGGAAGGAAGTAAATTTCATCCTGGGGATCCATTCATAGTTCTTTGTCTTAAATGCAGGGAACTCTAGAATTATCTTATTCAATTCCCTATTGTAAATGTTAACCACTAGATTTATAAAGGATCTGTGTTGAAAAATGGATGAATTATTTACGTATTAGGATTCCAGAATTAAATTTTAGAAGAATTGTTTTACGAATGGTACTTTGGTTAAAAGAATAATAAAATATCAAAGTATTTTTTTGAATTATGGAATCATATATGCCTTTTATAACTTAAGAGTTATAGAAACAATCGTGGGTTTATCAGTTTTAGGTTTTTTGTAAGTTCTATGCATTCAAAACTCCATTTTTTAAATGGTACGAATAAAAAAAGATAAAGGATATTTTTAGGAAAAATTTATTAGAATAAAACCCATTGGCTTAGTATATGTAAGAGTTATTTGTGGAATAATGAGTTAATATTTTTTTTGAACATGATATTAATGTTATTTATAACCTTTAATTTTTACCATATCTTTGATGTTGTATTAGTTAAGGGTGATTATAATTTGGGAACATTATATAAATTATATTAATAAAGTTTTCAAAAAAATGATAACCCATATGAATAGAGGAAACCCATTGAATCAAGTAAAGTCCACATGGGTTTAAGTTAAAAGTAAGTGATAATAAGGTTTTAGCCCCAACCAATAGCTTATGTGATGTTTTTGGTTAAAATTATATTGTTTTTACTTAAAAATTTGATGAATAAATATTAATGATGAACTATAGGTGTTATTGTTGAGGTGTTGAGAATAATAAATTATTCAAATGATTTTTCTTGAAAAATATATATAAATAGGTGGAAGGAATTATCACACTTTTATGGATCTTATGATCAATTAAAAGTTAACTTTAGTACTTCATGAATAAAGTTGAATTTTGGGTATTCATTTATTAGATTAAGAGATGAGGTGAAAATTGATTGATGCACAACCAAAGTATAAAATAGTTCTTACAAAATAGAAACATATCACGTTAGTTTATTTCCTTATATTCTTAAATAGTAAAATAATTCCTCAACTTTAGGAAGAATATCTTGAAACAAAAATGTTATCATATTACATTCATATAATATGAATCAAATTTTCTTTTATATCAGTATATATTTATGGTTTTCTATTCCTTAAATTTTTATTTATCATTCCATAAATTTTGAGTAATTAATTTTATCACGCTCAACAATTATTTATTATTTTCTTCAATATCTATATCTTCACTTCCCACCTATGTTATACTATATGAAAATCTAGTTTTTTGTTATTCCAGATAAAAATAATATTTAACATTCTATTTTATTAAGGAGAACTTTTATTAACCATTTTATAATGTATTTTTTTTCAATAATGGTATTTTCAATTGTCAGCCCTTGATTATCAAGATTAAATTTAATTTTCGAGGATACAAATTATTAAAGATTGGGAGAATGTAACACCCTGTGTTTTTAAAAAAAATAAATTTTCTTTGATAGTATATATGAAATGAATAAATAATCTTATAATATATTGTAACACCCAAAGAAATTCATATACATTTCTTTTTAAATAAATTCAATCTCTTTGATAGCTTGCAGAATAAGCAACCCTAAGTCTAAATGAATTATAATATAGTATACCATTATTACCCAGCCGTAAAATTGGTGGGTATGAATACTTCCAACTAAATTATGAGACCAATAGTTTTTACACAAGTATAAAATAATTAATTGGTTATAAATTTAATATAAATAAAATAAGAATCATTTGAATGAAAAATATATATATTCGGAAAAACTATATTTTTTCAAAAGATAGTTTAGTTTTTCTTTGAAAACATCACTTAAAATTAACTTTTATAACTCTAAGAAAATTTATTTGATAAAATTTACAAATTTTTTAAATAAATATATTAAAATTATATTACTGTGAATTTTTTTCATTTTTTGAATTTTTTTATTTTTTGATGAGTAGTGAAAAATATTTATTTTTATGGATAATTAAAAATTAATTTAAATATTTTAAAAAATTAAATTATATTTTAAATTGATTTTAATAATAAAAAAATTAACTAATTAAGGCCATTGTAATTAATTTCATATCGTCTTTTGATATTAAATAAATCTATACATGTGACAATTTTCTCTTTGGAAACCTATTATTTCATGATGTTTGTGGGTATAATTTAAAATTGGATTATACCACTTACATGAATTTAATTTTTAAAAATGTATTAATGATTTAGAATAATAATAATTTATGTGATCTAATTATGTAAAATTGATTTTTTTACCATTATGAATTGTGAAATCAGAACAAAATAATTACCACAGATACGGTAAAAACTAAATTTCTGGGGGTTAAACTAAAAAGATAAAGGTTGAAATGACCTACCATATCATAAAAACACTAATTATATAGTAATATTTTGGACTTATCACCAATTAGGTTTAATAATGACTCAATTGGAGGCATGTTTTATTATAAAAATGTGCCCTTAATTGATTATTTTAATATATTACATGTGTGTCATATCCCCCACAAATAAAAGGCAACACCGCTCCTCCCATCTTCACACTTTCAAAGAAATTATTTCATCTAATAACTACCCAAATAAATTCATTAATCCTTTTTAAAGATATTATATCCCATAGTTTGATCATAAATCCAACATATTAAGGATTTTTGTGAAATCCTAAAGAAGTTTTCCATAGAAGAGGTAGCATTCTTAATTGAGTTTTTTATTTAGTTTCTTATTCAACCTATTTTAAATATTATTAGAACATTATTATTTAATAACCTTATTAAAATTCATATAAAAATTATAATGGTATGTTCATGACCTATATCTATCTCTACTTCCAAAAAACTGGGAAATGAAACCTCTGATCATATATAAAGCCTAATACCACCTCACAAAATGATGTAATTTGTTTTCCATCACCACATTTCAAGTAGTGATAAAATGATGTATTTAAAACTTGTATTTTAAAATTATTATATTATTTTAATTTTTTAATTTTAATTTCTCATATACCTTCTTATGTTCATTTCTTTTTAAAATACGATATTGTTGTTTGTGTGTATAGCGGATTACCACCTCACAAAGGGATGTGGTTCATATTTCTTGAATTATTTACATAGAACATAATAAAGATACATTTAATGAACATATGTGAGATATATAAAATTATATTGATTCATAAAATTAATATATCACCCACTTATTTACCCTTTCACTCGTTCATGGAATGATATTGTCGCTCATGTGTACGCATGACCTACCATTTCTAGGAAGCGATGCGATTCATTTTTCCAATCCAACCATAAAGATTGATTATAAAAATGTATATAATGATTCAATATGATATTTATAACATAAATATTATTTTTTATATTATTAAGAAATATAATATTTAAAATAATGGTAACTTTTATGATGAAAAATACATGAGAAAACAAAGCAATTAACGCCCAAAATAATAGAAATAGAGATATATTATTAACAAACGGGTGGTAAAATTTTATAAGGGGATAATATATGTTATTATAAATTTTAATATTTTTTAGGATTAATTAATAACATTATAAAAATATTATATAGGATGTTAAATCAAGTACAAACAAAAATATGTTTGAGGTAATAGACTTCATTTCAATTTCCATTCATTTAGGAATATTGTAATATTATGCACATAATTTATTTTATATGTTTTAATTAATTCCCATTTTCATTTCATATCATAAAAACTCCATAATGTATGGTATTTAATGTTTCAATTTTAATTATTTCATATGTGGGTATTTTACTTGAAATTTACTAAATGGTAAAGAATTTCATAACTCAATTTCTTTTCATTGGGTCATATTAGTTCTTCATTATATTTATATTCTAATATTATGTGTGCAAATAATTTTGAAACAATTATATTTTATTTACAATTTTTTTATGTGGGTTTAAATTTTTTACACATAATTGATTTATTAATTAATTTACACTACAATGTTATGATCTTTTTAAGGGTGTATTTCACAATCTCATTTTAATCTAGATTTTTTATACTTGAATTTCCTTTGAAGGTAGTTATTTGATCATAATATAATAAAACCCCTTAATTTTATTATCCTATGATTATTCATGGTGTTCTCAAGTAATATTACTATATTATTATTTTTGGTACTTCAAATGATTAGGAAAATGTTTTTAATCAAAAATTACATCATTTCTCTCTTTGATCAAAAATAATTTTTCATCCAAAACCATGATTCTTAAAAATGTTTTAATTTTTTTTTTGACATTTCCTAAGGATTTATTGAAGAAAATTTTACCCTTGTCTGAATTATTACAAAATGAATTGAATGGAATATTTATGTTATTTTCCAAATGAGGCCGATTTGGATTTAACCAAAAATGAGAAAAATTATTTGTTTCATCATGTATAACATGTAAAAAATTTCCCACCATCTTGACCACTCAATGTTTTAAATATTACATTATAATATTCAATGTATATTTTTAATGAAAAGTATTTTGTAAATATTTTATTAACTTTGAACTCTAAAAATGATTTTCAAAGTGAGGATTTTATTTTCCTCAGGAACGTTTTTAATGACATTTTTATTATATTATTATTCATTAATGACATAAAACCATTATTATAAATAAAATCATCATGGAATATGTTGTATTGATGTTGTATTTATTATTTCTCTATATTGTTTGTGATTTTATTGACGAGGGAAATATTGACATTCTGTTTCACGGTTTTGTTTTTTTATCATTAATATTCCCTTGAATTATTCAATTTATTATCACCAATATAGATTAAGATTTACGTAACTATACAAATTATTTATCATGGATCTATTTATTAATTAAAAAATATATCATTTATATATAAGGTATTTGATATTGAATGTTTTATGGATGATAGGGGAAATTATTGTTAATCTATGTTCCTTAAATGATTTGGAATTTTTTTTAAAATGAATATTGTTTTTGAATTAAATTGATTATTTAATATATGAGGAATTATTTGAACATGAAGTTACTAGTGGGACCCAATTATAGATATCCCCTAGATGCATCAGTAGTCTCATGTGATAAATAAATTGTCTAGAATTAGTTATTTTTTTTGGTGTATACATACCCATCAGTTTTAAACTTTCTTTTAAAAATTCTTGATAGTATAGGTATCATGATTCCTAAGATCACGATTTAAAAAAATTAAGAATTTAATTCATTGAGAATTCAGTTATTATTTTCCATGTTATTTTCTAAATGGTAGTATCTACAGAATTATTTCATTATCATTTTTTTGATTAAATGGAATGTCATTTCAATTTTTTTACATGTATTGGTTGATTATACCTATCTAATCATGATAGTAAAGTTATTGATTAAATTGAATCTTTGTTTATATATTTTCCTCTACATGTTTATTTTTCCTTATTGATTATTCATCATTACCTCATGATATATTCCACTTTATGTTACTTTTACTGAGGATTTGTTATTACCCTTATTTTTATACCTTTCCTAGCAATCTGGGAAGTGTACTATGAATGATATAAAAGTATATTCTATAGGGAATAATGATATTATCTAAAAAATTATGTTGTAATTTTTGTACTCAAATGTAATATGGGAATCATGTATGTATCTAGTTTACCAAGAATACTAAACTATTTATTCTATCAGGTTGTGATTCCTTATATGGTATGACAATGTAATAAATCAGACACTGGATCTGGGATACTGGGATTATTGTCATTACAATTGGTGTCTTAGGAAGTTTAATAGAAACCTTGGGAGCTATATTTAAGAAAAAAAGATTAGGTAACATAACCATATGATATCACTTGAGGATAATTATAGAAGAACATCCTAAATTTTGGTTTTCATAGAAATTATTTTGTGACATGATAATACAAGTGGATGTGTTGTGTCCCAACTATACCTAGGGGTAATAACTACAAAATATTATTTTTGAGATTGACTCGAGCATTTATGGGAACATGAAAATGGGTCGTACTGTGCACCTGATTTGACACCCTAGGGGGATATGATTTGGATAATTCACATTTAATTTTTAAAAAATAATGAAGGCTTTAAATAGATGATGATAATGAATGTCCAAGATTAAACCTATGGTTCCTTAGATTGAAAATAATTTTTCATTATTTATATATGCTTAAAATTATTATATGGTTTTCCCACTAAAATTATTGGGACTCACACTATTCTTTTTTGTTTTAGTTAAGTGGTGGAAACGGAATGAATCATGTTTACATTAAAATTAAAGGCCAATATGTTAACTATGATAATCCAATAGTATGATGATATTAGTGGTAGATATCATGAGTATTCCTAATCAATTATCATGAAATATGATGGAAAAAATATACCTTAACCAAATCATTGACTCAAAAAATAAGAGAAGGATGGCGTTGGATAAGAGATCAGGTGATGGAGACCATTAGAGGAAATAAGGGTAGATTTCCATCATGTCCGTAATGTAGAAAGAGACTCCCTAGAAAGTGAATTAAAGGAATTGAAAAATGTTTTATATGTGAAAAGGAAGGTCATAAAGCAATGAATTGCTAAAAATTAATATTACGATGGTAGGAAATAAATTTATTCCTAAGGATCCATTTATAGTTCTTTGTCTTAAATATTGGGAACCTGGGAATTATCTGATTTAATTCTTTCATCTAAAGTTTAACCCCTAGATTGAGGAATGATCCATGTTGAAATAAAATAGATAAATTATTTATGTATTGGGATTCAAGAATTAAATTTAAAATAATTTTTTATCAATGTAACTTTCTTTATATGAATTATAAAACATATAAGGATTTTGTTAAAATTTTGAAGAATATTTTTCTTAATTAAATTAATAGTTATGGAATCCATCATGGTTTTATGATTTTAATGATGATCATAAGTTTAATGTATTAAAACTCATTTTAAAAATTTGTTTGGTAGGAATTTATTATAATTAAGGATATTTTTGGAAATCATTTATTAGAATACAACCCATTGGTTTAATACATGAAATTGTTATTTTAGGAATAATTTCATTACATTTTTTAGACTTAATATTAATGGTATTGGTAACCTTTAAGGTTTATCTTATATTTTATGTTTTATTAATTAAGGTTTATCACAATTTGGGAATGTTATAGAAATGATATTAATATTATTTTGGAGAAAGGAAAACATGTATGATAGGTGAAAACCGATTAAATTCATCAAAGGACATGGGGCGTGAACCTACAACTAAAGGATGATAAGGTTTTAGCACCTACTACTATAATGTCTGATTATATGGTTAATATGTCATTGTTTTTACTTAAAAAATTTGAAGAATAAATATTAATTATGAACCTGTCAAGTTATTGTCGAGGTTTGGATATTATTAACTTGTCGTAACCATATTGTATTTGGAAAATATTTAAAAATTGGTAGGAATACTTTTCACTCTTTAATAGATATTACAAGCCCTAGAAAGTTTATTTTAGTACATTATCAATAAAGATTCATTATGGATGTTGATTTCTAGTTGCAAGAGATGAAGTAAAAATTGATTGATGCATAATTCAAGGATAAAATTGTTCTTATGAAATATAAACATATCAAGTAAGCATATTTACTTATATTCATAGATAGTAAAGGAATTACTTTACATTATTAAAATGATCTAGAAAATAAATTTCATCCAATTATATTCTTATTTGATGAATCAAATGGTCTGTTTACTAATTTCATATTTATATTTTCTACCACCTTAAAAATCAATTTATAATTAAATTTATTATGTTCAATGATCATTTTTTATCTCTATCATTATTTTTTCTTTTCTTCCATATCCATATATTCACTTCCCACCCTTGTTCTCCTACTGGGAAACCAAGTTATATGTTATTTAATATGACCTTCATATTTTAAATTCTATTTTATCAAGAGTATATTTTATTAACCATTTTATGATGTGGGATATTTAAGAATGTTATATACAAATGTAAAACCTTTCATTACCAAGATCATATTTAAATTGCAAAGGAACAATTTAAAAAAGGTGGAATAAATGCGACACCATGATATTTTAAAAGAAGAAATTTATGTTCGATAGAATATATGACATGAAATATTGAGTATAGAGAATATTATAACTACTCAAGACTTTATTATTTTTAATTTTTAAATAAATTCAATCTCTTCCATATCATGGGAACACAAATCCCATAGTCTAAATAAACTATAATATAGTACATCGTTAAAATATAGTTATAAACTTTTTGGGTATAAATAGTGATAAATAAATTATAAAAATTATATGTTATAAACATATATAAAAAAATCATTGTTTATATATTTATTCTACATAAAATAATAATAATTTTAAATAAAAAGAAATGTTTTCTTAAAAACTATATTTTTCTATATGATAGTTTAATCTCGCTTTGAAAACATAATTGAAATTTTAATTTTTAATAATTTAAAAAAATTTATTTGATAAAATGAACTAGTTTTTTGAAATCATCATAAAAAAATTTGTTAGGGTGATTTTTTTGAATTTTTCGTGACATGTTCATTTTTTTGAACGAGTAGTGAAAAATATATATTTTTATTGAAAGATTCAATTTCATTTAAATAAATTAAAAGGATAGATTTTATTTTAAAATTTTATTAAGGTAAAATTAGATCAATTAGGTTAAAATTTAACTAATTTAGGTCATTGGAATAAATTTGATTTTTAATTTTTATATTAAATCATTCTATAGTTATGATAATTATCTCTTTGGAAATATTCTTTTTCATCACATCAGTGGGTATAATTTTAAATTGGACTATTTCATATCTGTGAATTTAATTTGTAAAAATTTATTCTATATTTAAAATAATCATAAATTATATTATCAAAATTTCTAAACTTAATTTTTTATGATTATTAATAGAAAAATTAATTAGAATTAATTACATTTGATATGGTAAAAACTAATTTATCGAGGGTTAAACTAAACCGATATGGGTTAAAATGACCAAAAAATCATAAAAAAAATCATTGTATAGACATATTTATACCTTATATCATATAATGTTTGATAATGACCCATTTTGAGTATTTGTTATTAATAAAATCATGGGTGTAATTGATTCTTTTCAAATATTCCATGCATGTTATCTCCCCCACTTATAAAAGTCCACCCCCTCTCCTTTACTCTTCAAAATTATAAATTCATTTGGTGTATCCAAAAACTACTCATATAGATTCCTTGATTACCTACCAAAATCATATATCCCTTAGTTTGATCTGAAATCCAATATAGTATGGATATTTGTGAAATCATGTAGAGGTTTTTCAAAGAAGATGTAATGTTCTTAATTGAGCGTTTATATTTTTTTCTTCTTCCACATATTTAAAAATTACTATACCATGATTATAAATTATAATTTTTTTAATATGATAATTGAATTACCTATATACATATCTTCTTCCATCAAATGGGAAACAAAACCACCTATCATGTGCACACTGGACTACCGCCTCACAAACAAATGTAATTCATTTTCCATCACCACTCTTAAAGAATGGATATAATGAATGATTTACTATATTTATATTATATTTATGATATTATTGTACATATATAATTTTATTATCTCATATACCTTCTTACATTCCATTTCATTTAAAATACAATAATGTCGCTCGTGTGTGAGGCAGATTACCACCCCATGAAGGGATGTGATCCATTTTTTTATTACGCATTACATGAAAATTAATAATGGTATATTTAATGAATATATGTGATATATATGAAAATATATTTATTATTAATATTAAAATATCACCCAGTTTCTTACACTTTCACTCTTTAATTTAATGATATCTTCTCTTGTGCATATGTACGATCTACCGTCTCCATGAAGCAATATGAATCATTTTTCATGTACAACCTTAAATAATGATTATGAATATATTTATAATGAGTGAATATTATATTTATAAATTTAATATAATTATTTATAATATGGTACTATAAAATATCCACACTAACAAGAACTTTCATGACAAAACATATATGACAAGGAAAGTAAATTTATACTTGAAACAATAAAAATAGTGAAATACTATTAATAGTCAGGTGATAAAATATTACAAGGGGGTCATATATTCTTTGAAAGATATTAATATTTTTTTATATATATATTAATATAATTCATGAAACCATTATATTTTAGTTTAAATCATGTACAAACAAAAGGAAGTTTGAGGTAGGGGACTCTGTCTCAATTTCCCTTCATTGCAGCACATTTTACTGTTATGAAACTAATTTATTTTATATGGTGTGTACAATATAAAGTTTAAATTTAATATCATGAAAAATTATAATTCATGGTATTTTAAGTTATAATTTTAATTATTTAATCTAAAAGGTTTTTTACATGAAAATTATCAAGTGGTAAAAAATTTCATAAATCAATTTTTTCATTGGGTTATATTGCTTATTTATATTTGACATTCAATTATTATGTGTGCAAATAATTTAGACTATATTATGTTTTATTTAACACAAATTATGTATATTTACATTTTATACACATAATTTATTCATTGACTAATTATCACTTCAACGTTATGATCTTTATAAGGGTTTATTTCCCAATATCATGTTAATTGGAATTGTTTACAGTTAAATTTTTATTAAAGGAAATTATTTGAACATTTTATAACATTCTGATTTAATTTTTTTCTCCTATGGTTGTTTATGATGTTTCTCAGTAATAGTTCCATATTCCTCTCTGGTACTTAAAAATATTGAGAAAATAAGTTTAATGATATATGAAATCATTTCTCTCTTCGGTCAAAAATCCTTTGTCTTACAAAACAATTTTTTTATAAAAAAAATTTCAACATGATTTAAAAATTACCAAATTATTTGTTGAAGAAATTTTTACCCATTTTTTACTTTTAGAGAAATTAAATTAACCTTTAGGTTTCTTTCCAAACAAGTCACGTTTGGCTTTTACCATAAATTTGAAAATAATATTTTATTTAACGTGAATTGTATATATGGAATTTACATCCATTATGACCACTAAATGTTTTACTGAATATATTATAATTTTCAAAATTTATTTTCAATAAAAACTATTTTCATAATGTTTTTTTAACTTTTAGTTTTAAAGATTTATTTTCAATGTGAAGAGGTTATTTTCCAAAATAATGTTTTAATGATATTTATTTATTTCTATTATGCAATGATATCAAACTATTATTAAAATTATGATGCACTAGGGATATGTTCTATTGATACCATCCTTATTATTTCTCTATATGTTTTATGATCATTTTGACCAAGGAAGGTATAAACATTCTCTTTCTTCATTTTGTTTTTGTAATCATTTACTTTCCCTTGAAATATTTAGTTTCTTATAACCATTGGAAATTAAATTTCCCTTAAATATCCATATAATATATTATGGATATATTTATTACTTAAACCATATAAGATTTATGCATATGGTATTTTAATTTGAAATTTATTTAATTTACTAGGGAAATTATTATTCATATGTATTCCCTACTTGATATAAGAATTTTATTGATAGGGAATATTTTTCATGAATTAAATCGATTACTTGGTTTATAAAGAATTATTTTGACATGAAGATATAAGTGAGGCCAAGTTTAGATATCCCCTCGATGCATTAGTACTCTAATGATATGAATTTTTTTACTAGCCTTAATTAAATGGGTTTCGGGTGTATACCAACCCATCAGTTATAAACTATCTTTTAAAAGGTTTTACAGTATAGGTATTGTGAGTCCAGAGATCATGACATACAATAATTTAGTATTTACTTCCTTAATAATTGATTAATTATTATCCACTCCATTTCCATGATTATATTATCTTAAAATATATTACAATCTTAGTTTATTTATTAAATGTCCTAACATTCCATTTATTTACCTTTATATATAAATTATGATTTTTCTAATCATGATAGAAAAGTTATTGATTAGATGGTATGTGTGTTTGTATATTTACCTTTCTATGTTTATTATTCCTTATTGATTACTCTTAATTTACTCATGATAGCTTTCAATTTATGTAACACTTTATTAGAAATTGAGATCACCCTTATGTTTTTCTTTCATAGGAATTTAGGAAGTGTACTATGAATGATGTGAAAGGATATGTAAGAGGGAATAATTATATTCTTTAAAAAAAATATTTTGTAATTTATGTATTCAAATGTAATATAGGAATAGTGGATTTATCTATTTTACCAAGACTAATAAACTATTATTTCCTTCTAGATGATATTTTTTATATCCTATGGCAATGTAATAAAGAAGATCTCAAATCCAGGTTATTGGGGTTGGGGTTATTATAAGATAAGTTTAAGTATAGGATAACATCAATTTTTTTTTGTTAAATACCATTAATAACCTTGGTTAAACCTAAGGTGTCATAGATTTAGAATAAAGTGTATTGATTTATAAATATTATTAATGATTTTCCATGATTTGAAAATATGATTATATATTCATGATGGTCATGCTGACCAATTTTTTTAATAAGGGAGGGATGATATAAATATAATGTCTAGGTTATATTATGTAAGACCAAATATTTAGGTATCTTATTTTATCTTAGTTATATTAATTCCCATATATCATAAAAAGACCGTGGAATATTAATTTCGAACCATAATAATCAGATACTGAATTATTAGTGAAAATAACTAATGGTATGATGGTCCCATAATAATTCTATGATTATTATTTGGTTAAAGTTTGTGGTAATGTTATTCTTGAAAATATTTTTATTACCCTTATAGATTAATTTAATGTTATCTAATGAATGGATTGGATTTCTCACCATAAATCCCACATCAATTACTATGGAATATAAGTCATGTGTGATATTCTTAACTAACCTATGATCATCTATCAGTTTGATGATAACTATGAACATTCAATGGAAATAATTTCCATTTATGGTTCTTAATTAATTTTTGAAAGGGTTTTTGATCTCATATGTATTGGTAGAATCTCAAAACCAATGAAATGCCTATTTTATAGAATTTTGTTGATGCCTTTCCAAAAGAGATTCATACTCTTCCATCGAATATTGATGTTGAGTTCTGAATAAATGTCATAACTAGTGCTACATCAGTTTTAATGACTCCAAATAAAATGTACTTGATTGAGATACATGAATCAAAGAAGAAAATCTAGAATAATCTTGACAATGGATTCATTCAGCCAAATGTATCACCTTGGGGTGCGCCTGTTCTTTTTTTTAGAATAAATATTGATTGATGAAACTCTGTATTAATTATCTAAATCTGAAAAATATCTCAATGAATAATAGTTATCATATACACCATATTGATCATATGTTTGATCAAATATATAGAGCTCAACACTTTTCAAAGATTGACCTTCATTCTAGATATCATCAATGAAGGTCGATATAGAGGATATACGTAAGGAATCATTCTATAAACGGTAAAGGTAATATGAATATAAAGTAGTTAAATTTAGTCAAATTAATTCCACCACAATCTTCAAGTATTTAATTAATATAGTCTTTAGAGATTACCTTGATCATTTTATGGAAGTCTTTATAGTAAATATTCTTATCTATTAAAAGAGAAATGATGTGAATAAATATTACTTAAGGATTTTACTAAAGACCCTAAGGAAGAAGATGTTGTATATGAAATTTAAAAAGTGTGAATATAGTTGATTTTTTTCATTTTTATGTTATAAAATCTCAATACAGGGTATCTCGCTGGATCTATCAAAGATGTATCCTATTTAATGTTGGAATAAACCAACCATGGTGACTAATATCTAGTGTTTTCTCCATTTGGTTTGATATTATTGGCACTTTATCAAACAAATCATTGATATCCAATCCCGTTAAAAATTAATCTCATAAGGGATCCAAGTTCCTTTGGAAATATAAATGTATGGAAAAGTTCAAGGAATGAAATAGAATGTCAGTCAGTTCACCTGTTCTTAGATTAACCTAAAGTTGAGAAGGTTTTATAAACATTGTGATTGATCAAATAAGAGAGTGTGGTTTTTTCTCACAGATAATGATATGTTGATAACTTATTCCTTATAAAAATTGAAGGTTAATGATAAAAATTACTAAACTTTTGATTTGGAGTTAGCTACGGTAATTTTTCCATTAAAGATATAGAGGCATTGTATTTATGGAGAATGGTGTGACATATATACTTATCATAAATGTTTAAAGTATATATTCACATATAAAGAGTTGAATATGTACCATATAAGATTATTGGATCTGATTAATGATTATGATTGATTGTTAAATTACCTCCTTATTAAAGCGAACAAGGTCTTATATGATTTGAGTAGAAAGTTTTGTTCCATCCTATCAATGATGAGGATTGAAAAAGACCCAGTGTTTCTATATTTTAAATGGATGGATTTGTAAATCATGAAAGATGGGTAGAAATTTCTATTTATCAAATATGTGTTTAACCGTCTATCCATGTGAAGATGTAGCACCCCAACCCCAATAATCTCCGATCTGGTTTCTACTACCATTACATTGAAATGAATATAAGGAGTTAAATCCCAAAGTACTGAATAGTTTTTTAGTCATGGAAAACCAAATACATACTCGATATTTGTATTAAAAATGAATACACTAATTATGAAATAATTTTTTTCAAGGAATAATTTATTCCCACTTATTATATCCTCTCATATCTTTCTTAGTACACATCTTTCATTCCTGAGAAAATGAAAACAAATAAGGGTGAGCTCAAATTATAAGTAATGGTAAATTAAAGTGAAATAACTAATTAATTAATTAGTATAATCAATATGGAAAGGTAGTAACTGAACACAAATTCCATATATTCATTTAAATGATAAGTAAGTGCATACAGAATATTAAAATGAAAATATTTGAACACACATATATATAATCAATAAACTAAGAAGGAAAGGGATTAAAAATATAGAATGGTGATAACTGGAAACACATGATATTAAAATAAATGGATATTGATTAATCAATATGGTAAAAAAATAATTGAAACACATTTATTTTAATCAATTAAATGAGAATAAAATGAATCCATATATCTTTTCAAAGAAATAAATCTCATGGATAATAATAACTATATCGGAATGAAACTAATCCTTAATTATGTGACGTTTTGTCTAAGGCACATGAAAACCTATATCATTAATACCTTTCACAAGATAGTTTGAAACTGAAGATAGAAGCCTCTTTAATTTTCACAACTGGTTTTTCTCATTAGAGCTTTTTAATACATTGATAGTCTATATAAATTCTGGAACCCACCAATCATAGTAAGCCCAATCATTCCTCATATATCTTGAAATTGATTTAATTTATAAATAATATATCTTATCAAATATCCATATTGTGAAAAAACATGGATTTATCAAAATTTACCCAGATAATAAAATAACTATAAAATTAAATGCATTATTTAAAAATGGAATATAGTTTAGGAAATAAAAATGTATGTGATAAATAATATGTATATTTAGGGTAAAATTAATGTCTAATGATCATATAAAATTGAATATTTCAAGTGGACTAAAAGGAATCAAGGTATTTAATTTAAATAATATCCTTGGTCAAATAAATAATAAACCATATAAGGAATAATAAGTATGGTATCAATACAATATATCCCAAGTTGTTTCAAGATAAAGTGTTGTTGTCATTGAGGAATATAAATTCTGTAAAAAGAAAAAAATATCATTTTCATTTTAAAGAAAATTTTGAAAATAATTTTCATTGAAAATAAATTTTAAAACATTTTCTTCAAAAATTAACATTTTAATATTTCAAATGAAGATTCAAATAAATGATTGTGGGAAATTTTATATATACTGTAAAATGTAAAAAATCATTCCTTCTGCAAGTTAAAATGGTTAGAAAAGTTCCATATCTGGAAAAAAATATTTTTTTCAAAGAATTTATGAAATACAAAAGGGGAAAAATATATATATAATAAATAATTTTAAAAAATTTAAATACATTTTTAGAAAATAGGGTATTAGAAGAAAATAGACTCTCTCAATAAAGAGATAAATGAGGTTGGGTTTTCTTAAAAATAATTTCAAAAATATTTTGAGTACCAAACAGTGGTAAAATTTTACCATTTTATAAAAAGGAATATAAAGAAACATAGAATAAGAAATTTAAATATTTTATTGAAAAATAATCATATAAATTCTTTTAATGTAATTTTAATAATGGTAAATATTTATTAGAATGATATTATGATATAAACCCATAAAAAGATCATAATATTGAAGTGAGAGTTAATAACTGAAATGATTATGTATAAAAGATAAAAATATAAATAAAATAAGTTGAAATACATCAATATAAATTAATAGTAATTATACATATAATAATATAATATTAAAAATAATTAGGGGTGTCCAGACCCGACCCAACCCGAACAACCCGACCCGACCTGACCGGGTCGGGTCGGGTTGGGTCGGGTTCAAAATTCCATATGCATGGGTCGGGTTGATACGGGTTGACCCATGGTTGGGTCGGGTCGGGTCATGGTTTGAGGAAAAAATGATCCAACCCGACCCAATGGACCCGATGGAGAACCCCTGTGTTGCGTCTTCTTTGTTCATTCAAATTCACACCACTATTAATTTATAATCAATTTTTAATATATATCATATGTTATACTGGAAGAGGAGAGAAAATCCCCATCATGGAAGAGGATAGGTTGATGGAATAAATGGCATTCCCCAACTCCTTCACCGTCGTGATCAAGATCAGGAGAGGCTCCCTGATTTCCTGCAGTCCGTGAAGCTCAAGTACATGAAGCTGGGCTACAGGTACTCCTGTAATTCGGCGACTATGATTTTGCTCCTCGCCCCCACCGCTGCCTTGTTCGTCTCCATGGAGGTTCAGGTTATAGGTACCGCCATCCGGGTTTCCACTGTTTTTGAGGGAGGCTCTCGCGCCGTGATAGGGGCCAGCCTCGCCGCGCTGGTCGTCGTATTCACCGCTTACAATGCGAGGTGGTCAAGGGCACTGTACCCAGTGGACTTCGCCTGCTTTCGGCTGGACGATAAGCTCAAGATCTCAAACGCCGGGTTCCTGAAGATGACGGACGAGAGAGGAATGTTCGGGGAGGAGTCGGTCCGGTTCCAGCGTCGGGTCACCTCTCAGTCCGGGCTCGGGGACGAGACGTACCTACCGGCTAGGGTCACGTCCAGGCCACTGCACCTCTTCATGAGGGAGGCCTGGGCAAAGGCGGATCTAGTCATGTTCGGTGCCCTCGGCTCTCTGTTCGAAGGCACTGGGGTCCGACCAGAGGAGGTGGGTATCCTTACTTATCGTGAACTGCACTCACACCATCGTTGTGTGCCATGATTGTCAACCGCTTCATGCTCCGACTCGACGTGAAGAGCTACAATCTGGGCAGCATGGGGTGCAACTCCGGCCTCATATCCGTCGACCTCGCCCTCCACCTCCTCCTGGCCAACTCTGAGACGTGTGTGGTGGTGGTGAGCACGAAGAACATCACCCTTAACTGTTACTTCGACGACAACCACTATATGATTCTCTGAAACTACATCTTCCTCATGGGCGGCGCCGAGATCGGGCGCAGGCCAAGTACGAGCTCTCGCATGCGGTGCGGATGCTCAAGGGCAGGGAGGAGGACAGTTATGTGTACGTGTACCAGAGGGAGGAAGGCAGGGACGGAGACACCCTTCAAATGAATGATAGAGAATATTGGCTACGATGACGGGCAGGGATGGAGGCTATCGCCTCCTTTTACGCCTCGGACTACAGTTTCATGTGGCTGAGAGTGAGGTGGTTGTTGTGAAAGTGGAGACTGTATCCGTCTCCACAACGACCTACCAGACCCCATATCTATAGTCATCCCACCACTACCGATCATGAACGCCCTTGACTGACACTTTTTGAGTCGATTATTCATCCAGTTGAGGTGTTCCGGTAATAGGAGAGGAAGAAGAAGTGAAGTGGAAGGAGTTGTCTTCGTGCAACGTCTTTTTTTTACATAACCCGATCGACCCGACCCAACCCAACTCGAACCAAGATGGGTTGGGTCGGGTCGGGTCCAAAATAAAAACCACCTCCAACCCGACCCGACCCGACCCATTATTTTTTGGTTGGGTTGAGTCCAAAAAACCATCCAACCCGACCCAACCCGACCCATGGACACCCCTAAAAATAATGATGAAGTAATATAAACCAATGAAAAGAAATTGAGTTATGAAATTTATCTACCACCTGGTAACATTAAGTTTTAATCTCATTAGATGAAATAATTAAAATTTAAACTCTAAATAAAATGAAAAATTAATTATTCATGATATTAAATATCATGGGTAAGTACATATAGAATAAAAAATAAATTAGTTTTGTAATAATACAATATGCCTCATTTTAATGATATTAAGAAAAATATCATACCTTGCATTTCCTTTTGGGAGAACATCCTTTAAACTCATGTTTAATAGTTTTAAGTATTTTATTAAATTATAATAGAACTATAATAATATTTAAAATATCATAAATTAACTTTTTAAAATATCTTATTACCCTTTTTTCAATAATCTTTCAATATTTTCACTATTTTGTGTGTAAGTTGCCGAGTTTTTCGAGTATGTTTTAACTTGTTATTTTTTTTCTTCTTATACCGATCATGATTTCATCATATCCCAAATATAAAACATGATTTAATTATCATATATATTCATTATATATGTATTTATTATAATCCATAATATTTTTATATGGGAAATGAAATAAACCATTCGATGGTAGGTCGTACGTACGCATGAATGCTACTTCCATTTCTTTATTGTATTTAAAATAATAAATACTAAATGATATATAGGTATATTATACTTAATGTACCATATTTATATCATATATTTAACTTATGTTCAAGAAAAATATTCTTAATACATTCCATGTAAAGTGTGAATGAATCACATCGCTTTGAGGAGACAGTAGTCCACACATCCACAAATGATGTTATCATATTCCCAAAAAATGGAAGGCATGATGTTATGGTTATATAAAAAGTTCCATAAGAATAAAAAAATTATATATACCATATATATCATATATAAACAATAAATATATCATTATTTACAAACATTAAGAGTGGTAAATGGAAGAATGAACGATATCGGTTCGAGAGGCGGTAGTCCACCATACACATGAATGATAATTGTGTATCCCATTTGTTGGTTGTGTGAAAGTGTAGGTATAAATATTGTCATAAAAAATATAAGTATATTGAATATAATTATTTTATTATATAATAATGATATAAAAATAATTTAATGTTTGGAGAAGTAAATGAAACAAAAGTATCCGTTGAAGAGAGTTACCTCTTATTCGGGTAACTCATTTTGGTTTATAACAAAATACTATATTGGTTTTCTTTATTACAAAATTGGTGATTCTAGGATGATTTTAGAGATATTGGGGAGTTATTTTGTCTTATTTGGTACAAGAAAAATGGATTTATAGGTGTGAATAAGTGGGAGGAGGGAGTTCCTTTTTATAGTGTAGGAGCACTAGAATTCCTATAAATGTTTGAAAAAGGGAATTCCACCCATGTTTTGTCCATGTCTCATGGATCTAATAATGAACCCAATTATATATTAGGAACTTTAGGGTTTAAATATGTCCATAAAATAAGTTTTTGACATGTTTTTAGGTTATTTGTTCCCTTAAGTTTATGGTTTACTCCCTTGTTATGCTTAATTTTATGTTAATCGTTGTAATTAATTCTAATTACTTTAAATAATATATTTTTTCAAAAACTAAGTTTAAATTATTTTAAATTATAAATTATTCTGATTCAAAATATGAAATCCATTTTTCTAAATTAAAATCATAGAATTGGTAGAGATTAATTTTAATTTAATATAGAAAATGGGATGAGAAAGCGGGTTTTTAAGTAAAAATTGTTCAAAAGCTTGAGGTGTTTTTATTTGAAAATTCAGTATAACATTGATCCCAATTACCTAATTGGATTAATATATTTAAAATTGATATAATTTTACTTTATACCCAATTTTAAATATAATTTAACCCAATAAAATATTTGAATGAAAAGTCAATTTTCAATTAAAATTCAGTATTTCTCACTATTCGTCAAAAAATGAAACATCATAGAGAAATACTAAATTAATAATAAGATAATTTGGATGTTCATATTTCAAGAATTATGTTTATTTTTACATAAATAATTAATTAAATTTTCAAAATTTAGTTTTAATATAGGTGCGACATTAAAAGGCAGCAAAATTTCCTTTTTTGAAAAATACAATTATTAAGTATAAAACTGGATTTATTCTTCTCTTATGCCTATCAAATATATTGGATGAATATAAAAACATATTTCATAGAATATATATATATTTATATATATGTATATATATCATTAATATCATTCACTAATAGTAATAAATTTAATTTATTATGACAAAACACCTTTGGCATATAATAATAGTTTTTATAAAAACATCCCATTTTTATTCAATTGGTTCTTATACTCTTTTATAATTAATTGAAAACATATTAAATTTAATTATTTATGTTAATATAATAGTTAATCCTATTCATAAATTCTAATTTAATATATTTGTTATATATTATTAAATTGAATAATAAT
The DNA here is from genome assembly GCA_963277665.1 of Viscum album. Taxonomy (NCBI): domain Eukaryota; kingdom Viridiplantae; phylum Streptophyta; class Magnoliopsida; order Santalales; family Viscaceae; genus Viscum; species Viscum album. The sequence goes on along the minus strand of OY728135.1, from coordinate 87,565,781 downwards.
ATTTTAATAATATATTATTGTTTAGTAAAACTCAGTCTTGCGTGTAACCCAAACTATAAAATAAAATATTTAGTCCATGAAATTTAAGAAAACTGAGTATTTATTTCATTTAAAGTTATAGAATATGTTTAATTTATTTAAAGTATTAAATATAGTATAAATTATTGAGGGGTTATATTCCTTTCTATATTTTTTATTGCATGTCATAAACACTATCGAATAAAAGTTACTCTTTTAGAATATTCAGGTTGTTAAATTCTCTCCACATTAAGTAAATTATGTCCTCACAATTTAAACTCAATCACTATAACCAAGGGTTTGATATTTGAACATTATTTTGTTTAAAAATCCACAACATAAAATATTTTATAAAATATCCTCTAAATAATAGAGAATGATAATTATAAAGGTCACATTTAATAACATGTTTCTAGGTTTCTAAATAGGATAACATTAGCAAAATGTGAAAATATGGACTTGGAGGAAAAGAATAAATAATTATAGGGAGTGATTTAGGTCATCGAAATGATCAATGTAATGTTTAGGTCCTCAAATTCATAATCCAATGATTATATAAAAGAACATAGGTTCTAAAAAATAAAGGAATTAAGATAAAATATTTTTTTAATATCCTTTTCATAATGTTGAGGAATTTTATTTTTTTAGCAAGAATTTACATACTTGATACATTTCAATTTCATATGAAGCATTTATTCTTTTGGTTGTACTTAGTTCAAATTTTAATCCATACCTTCTTCCAGGAAATGGATATCCTAAATAAAAGTCTTTTTTTATTTATAAAGCACTAAAATTTTATTTTTACAGATCATAAGATCCATGAAACAAGTATTTATATTTGTCTTTAACTACATTTTAAAAATAATATGGTTAATTAATTAATCTCTAAATATCTAAAGTGATACCACTAGTTCCTTATTAACATTTATTCATCAAATTGTTTAGTTAAAAGAAATGTGGAATTAACCTGGAAATCAAATAGGCATGTGGTAGGTGTGAAACCCTTATCATCCTTTGATCATGGGTTAGAGCCCCACTACCTTACCAAATATTATGGGTTTTCAACCAGCATGCAAGTTTTACCTTTTCTAAAACCATATTAATATAATTTCTAAAATAAATATGATTGAAATCCTTGAAATATAATAATTAAATAGCCTTTTAATAGTTAATTTTAATACAACCCCAATATGTAAATACTTCATTCATTTACTTCCACATAAGACTTTTATTACTCTAGAGTTTATCCTTTATAAGATGTAATTGACCTAGGTAATTCCCAACTTCCCCACATTTAAGGAAACTAACTATAAATTGATCTTTATGATGCGATTTATTTTATTACATCATAGTCCTCATTTATCCTCAACAATTATTTCCTTTAAATCATTATTCCCCACAAATAGTGTATTTCCCAATTCAACTAAGACACTTTCTTGGGTGCCTTCATCCATATTTCTTACATGATATAAATCAAGACCTTTTTTCTCCATGACCTCCACCACTTGAGCTCTTAGAAAACTCTATATTTCTATTATTTGTTTAGTTAGGGAGTTGGTTAAGGTTTATGTTTTTAATCATATTTTGGAAAAAATAATTATACGTGAACATTATATCATTTACTCCAATCAATATCCCATTTTTTTCATTTTTAACAAATTTTCCTTTATTTTCATTGCTAATAGGACTCCTTCAAGTTCCAAACCTTGACTTAAACCAGTAATCATAGTGTGAGTAATAATAGTCATAGTGATAAAAATATATAATCATTTATAGGATATCTAAATCATGACACCTTTCAATTTAAATCACCTTAGGTTTAAACAATATTATTTATTTTCATTATATATTTGAATCCTTTATAATGGTTTGTAATGAAAATATGAATTATCCTAAGAATATCCCCTAAGAGTGTCAAACTAAGTGCATAGTAAGGTGCATTATTGTGTACCATTTTACGCTCGAGTCGGGCCTGATGCACCATTTTCGATTTTTCACCGCTAGGTACATCTATTCCAAAACCACATCCACTTGTACTACCCAGATAGTGATATATCATAAGTAAAACCAAATAATATCTATCCAACCAAAACATTACGATGTTCTATAATTATCCTTAAATTCTACCTTATTTCCATGTTTTATAATCTATTTTTTCCTAAATCTATTTCCCAATGTTTCTACTAAACTTCATTTGATACCAATTGTTGCGCCCTGACCCCAGTAAGCCCAGTTCTTGGGTCTACTACTATAACATTGGAATGAATACAAGGACTCAAATTCTAAATGACTAAAGAGTTTAGCAGTCTTGTTAAACTAGATACATACATTATTTCTTCATTACAAATGAATACACTACTTACAATATAATTTTTTTAAGTATAAATTTATTTCCACTAAGAATATTGTTAAATATCTTTCTTAGTACACTTATTTTATTCCTAGAGAAATGAAAAAATGAGGTTGATCTAAAATTCTCATTAAGGTTAAAGTATAGAAGAAGAAATAATTGATCAATGAGCATAATCAATATGAAAAGGTAAAAAAGTAACACATTCCATAAATTCAATAAACCAAGAAGAAAGTGCTTAAGAAATATGGAAAGGTAAATAATTGAAAACAAATTTCATATAATCCATAAACTAATAAGGAAGTGGATAAATAGTAAGGAAAGGTAGTAAATGGAAACATATTACATTCAAATAGTTGGATAAGGCATAATCAATATAGAAATGAAAATAATTAAAATACATTCCATTTAATCAATGAACTGAGAATAAAATGAATCCATAGATAATGTAAAAGTCAAAATATCATGGATAATAATAACTAAATCTAAATGAAGGAAATACTAAATTATTGGATGTTATGTTTGAAGTACATGAAAACATACACCGTCAAGACCTTTCACAAGACATTTTAAAACTACAAGTACAAACCTATTTAATTAACACCACTGATTTTTATCATTTGAACCTGTTGATGCATCTAGGAGATATATAATGTTTGGGCCCCACCCATCACTGCCAATATAAGAATTCCTCATATATAGAGTAATCAAATCAATTAATAAAAAATATGCCTTATAAAATATCTGTATTGAGTAAAGAATGCTGACTTATCAATATTTCACTATATAATCAAAAAACTATCAAAGTAAATATCATATATAAAAATGGTATATAGTTTTGGAAATAAACATATCCATGATAAATAATATGGATATTTTGGTCAAATTTTATGTCTAATGATCATAAGAAACTAAATATTTGAAGGGGACTAAAATAAATCAAGGTAACGAATGTTAATAATATCCTTGACCAAAGACATAATAAACCACAAAGAGGAATAATAATGATTGTATCAATACAAAATATTCTAAGTGTTGTAAGGATAAATCTGTTTTGTCTTTGATGAATATAAATAACATAAAAATAAAGAAAAATTACACTTTTCATTTGGAAAGACGTTTTGTAAATACTTTTCCTTGAATATCACTTTTAAAAAAAAAATTCATTAAAAATTAACCTTTTAAAGTTGTAAAGGAAAAATAAAATAAATTATGGAAGGTAATTATATAAATGTCATACAAGTTAAAAATAACATTCCCTTTGCAAGGTAAAAAGTTTAGAAAAGTTTATGGTTTAAAAAGAGATAATAAGATTACATTGAAAAAAATTGTAAAAATAAAAAGTGTAAAAATATCTTTAATAAATTATTTTCTAATGGTTAAAAACATTTTTGAAATTATTTTTAGAAAAAAGGGATTTTATAAGAAAACAGGTTCTCCGACTAAAGAGATACATGAAATCAGGGTTTAAAAACATTCTCTAAAATATTTTGAGTACCAAAGAGTAGAAAATGGTACTATTTCATGAAAAATGTCATTAATAACTAGAGTAGAATCAAATAAAAGGTTTTTTGGTCAATTATCATATAAATTACTTTAATGTAATTTCAATAATAGATAGTCTTGATTATAATGAGATTGTGAAATAAACACTTAAAATGATCATAACATTGAATTTAAATACAATCAATAAATTGATTATGTTTATCAACAATAAATACACATAAAATAAATTTAAATAAATCAATATATATTCAATTTAATTTTTTACATCATCATTTAATATTAACAATAATGAGGAAGTAATATAACATAATGAAAAGGAATTGAGTTATGAAATTTCTCTACCACCTGGTAACATTATGTTAAAATAATCATAGATTAAATAATTAAAATTAAAACTTAAAATTCCATTAATATTTAATTATTCATACTATTAAATTTAAATAGGAATTTTATACACCATAAAAAATAAATTTGGTGCATAATAATACAATATGCCTTAATGAAATGAAATTGAGACAAAATCATTTTCCTTGAATTTTTTTGGTGTATAACCTATAACCTCTTGTGTAATGGTTTTAATCATGTTATAAACTTATAAAATAACTATAATCATATTTAAAATATAAAATATTAACTACATATAATATCATATTACCAGTTTGTTAACAATCATTCATTATTTTTACTATTTCGGGTGTTAATTGCTTAGTTTTTCACGTATGTTTCCGCTTGTTATTTTTTTATTCTTATGTCGATCATTATTTAATAATATAAATAATATAAATAATAATTTAATTATAATATATATTCATTATCTATTTAATTATAATAATCTATAATTTTTGGATATGGAAAATGAAATGCACTATTCATGGAGACGGTAGGTCGTACGTACACATGAACACTACTTCCATTTCATTGTCATATTTAAGAGATTAAAAAATTATATGAAATATAATTATATTATAATAATATTATAATATATATTTCATATATTATTATTAAAACCATTATTAATACATTCCATGTAAAGTGTGAATGAATCTCATCGTTTTTAGGAGGCGGTGGTCCACATGTCCACGAACGAGGTTATCGTATTCCCAAAAAATGGAAGGCATGAAGCTATGGTTATATAAAACATTCCAAAAGCATAAATGAATTATAAATACTATAAATATTATATATAAATTATAAATTCATCATTATTTCTATCCTTGAAAGCTGGTGAATGAGGAATGAATGACATCAGTTCGTGAGGTGGTAGTTCATCGTACACCTGAACGATGATTGTGTATCCAATTTTACAGATGTGTATGAAAGTGTAAGTAAAAAACTTATAAATATATATATATATATGTGTGTGTATATAATAAAATTTAGTTTTGTATATTGGAATGAAATAAAAAAAAATTTAAGGGGTGGTGAATTAAATGAAACAAAAGTGATCATTGAAGAGAGTAACCTCTTATTCGGGTAACTCATATTTTTTTATACCAAAATACTTCCTTGGTATGATTTATAAAAAACATGAGACTTATAGGATGAGTGGAGGAATTTGTGGGATTTATTGGGTTAGATTTTTGATGATCCAAAGTGATTTATTGGTGTAAATAAGTAGGGGGAGTGAGTTCTTTTTTATAGTGGAGGAGTGGAATTCTTGAAACTTTTTGAAAGAGGGAATTCCACCAACATATTGTCTATGTAAACTGGATCTAATAATGAACCAACTTATATAAAGTATTGAATATGGTATAAATATGTCCATATAGTTGGTTTTTGATATTTTTCTAGGTCATTTTTACTTTAAATTTAAGGTTTAGTCCCCTATTTAGCTTTATTTGGCCATAATCACTGTAATTAATTTTTAATTAATTTCACAAATATTTTTTGTAGATAGGTAAGTTACCATTATTATAAATTATAGATTATTTTGAATCCATATATGTAATCCATTTTTCCAAATTATAATAACAAAAGTGGCAGAAATGAATTTAAATTTAATCTCCAAAACAAGATGTGAAAGCAGGGTTTTAAAGAAAAAATGCTCAAAAGTGTGAGATGTTTTTATATGAAAATTCATTATAAAATTGATCCCAATGAAATAAATTGGATTAATTTATGTAAAATTGAAGTAATTTTTCTTTAAAAAAAATTTATAATATAATTTATCCTTATAATTTATTTGGATGAAAATTCTGCTTCAAATTCAAATTCGGTATTTCTCATTATTCATCAAAAAGTGAAGCTTCACAGAAAAATACCAAAAATTAACTCTGAGGTAATTTTGAAATAACTATTTAAAAAATGATATTTATTTTGACATATAAAATTTATAAAATTTATTTTTAAAATAGTATCACAATTAAAAGGTGGAAAAATCACATTTTTAGAAAAATACAAGTTTTAAGTGTAAAACTGGATCTATTATTATCTTATTCCTATAAAATATATTTTATTAATATAAAAATGTATTTGATTATATATATATATATTTAATTTATATCATTCACTAATATTCATTAATTTAATTTATTATGATACAACTCCTTTGGCGCGTAATAATGGTCTTTATAAACATATCTCATTCATCTTCAATATGTTCTTATTTTCATTTCTAATTAATTGGTAACAAAGGAATTTAGTAATATATATTCATATAGTAGTTAATAATATTCATAAATATAAAATTAATTTCTAGGTTATATCTTATTGTGTTAAATAATAATATTTTAATAATATATTGTAATTCAGTAAAACTAGATCATGTGTGTAACACAAGTTATCGAATAAAGTCTTTATTGTGTGAGATAAAATAAAAAACAATATTGTCTTAATTAAAATAAATAGAATATATTAATTTAAATAAAATATTAAATAAACCATAATTTATTGAGTGGATATATTCCTTTCTATGTTTGGTGTTTTGTGTCATAAATGCTATCAAATAAAAGTCATTGTTTTATAATTTTTAGGGTGTTATAGAAGATTAAAGAGTAATATAAGAAAGATGTAGATCTATAGAAGAATGTGATAAATTTTCCTTAATTAAACCATGATTTTTATGGAAGGATAAGTTTGAGGAACTGGAAATGTGTTATGTCTATACCAAATTTGAAGAAGGGGATCTTGGATGAGGCTTATAGTTCCTCATTATCTATTCATCCTAGAAGTATGAAGATGTATAGATATTTTAATGAGGATTGTTGGTGGGAAAACATGAAGGGTGATATTTTTATGTATTAAAATTGGTTATTAGCATGTAGTTAAGTTAAGGATAAGATAAAAATGTCTTAAGAGAATTTTCAACAATTACCTATACTAAATTGGAAATTGGAAAACATTACTATGGATTTAGTCACCGAACTCCCAAAAATGTCTAAATGAAATAATTCTATTTGCGATAAAGTCAATATCTTTAAAATATAATCACACTTAATTTATATTTGATATTACTTACTTAAAGATTAATATTCTATTATATTCATTAATTAAGTGCTAAGGTTTTATGTAGTTTAAAATTCAATTATATCTAATCGGAATATGAGGTTCATCTCAAACTAGAAAGGTCTTCCGCAGGCTCTGGATACAGACTTAAAAATCATCATTACATATCATACTCATACATACAAACAAACTAAAGGAAAAAATTTAAACTCTAGTGTATAAGTTGAGACCAAGTTATATGGATTCCAATGGTGGTAAGGATCAACACCTTCCTCTAGTAGAGTTTTCTTAAAAAAATAGCATCCACTCAATTATTTGGGTGGCTCATTATGAATCCCTCTATGGAAACAATTTTATATATCCAAAATGTTGGGATGAAGTTGAATAAAGAAAGCTATTGGGACTATATAAAGCTGCAGAAATGGAAGAGAAGGTTATATCCATTTAGAAAAACATATTTTCAGCACAAAGTCAATAGGAAATTTATGCTAACAATAGTTGATTATATATAGAGTTCAAAGTTGTTGATAAGGTGTTTCATAATGTTTCTCTATGGAAGAAGTTAATGAGACTCGGTAATAATAGAAAGGATGGCCCTAGGTATATTATCCAATTCATGATTCATGATTAAGTAGGGATGGTAGCTTATCACTAGGTGCTTCAACATAACCTATCTCAAGTTCATGATGTGTTCCATGAATCTCTACTAAAATAGTACATACATGATACTTCACATGTAGTTGACTTAGTTGTAATAACATTGGAGAAAGGTCTCTCTTATAAGGACCAACTGGTAGAGATTCTCGATAGTAGAGGGAATGTGATATTAAACAAGACCACTCTCCTAGTAAAATTTTTATGGATAATTCACCCATTTTAGGAAGCTATATGGGAACCTAAGGATGTCATAGGGAAAATATTATCAGTTACTAAAATAGAGTAATCACCTTTGGTGGGTGATATATTTAAAAATTATTTTAAATAAAATGTCCTAGAACACTGAGAGAGTATTTACATGTTAAATTGAAAACTAATTTATTATATCTTAAAAAAATAAATACCTCGTTCTAGGATCCTTCCATCATTGATTTGGCATCCCGCCATTTTATTACATAACTTTTCATTACATTTTACAAACAGAGGATCTTTTAAAGTCTAGTGTCTTGGAAATCAAGAACATAAAACATGAAAACAACATAAAATATTCTTCTAATACACTTTTAAGGATTCATAATAAGTTCATCCTATGTAAAATTACTATATCTCATAACCTAGAGATATACATTAAAGGAAAGGGTGAGCAGAAGGCTCGGTAAAGAAAACAGGTGAAACAGTTGACATGTGATCTTGAGAAATATTAATAAGAACATGATAAAAATAATAAAGACATGAGAAATGGAATAATAGGAATATAATGATAAAAATAACATGAATCATAACTTGAATATGTGGCTAAAACATTTAATTTAGACATTCATGAACATATCACCAAGGTTCATCCCAAGGTGTCATAAAAATTACCAAGGTTATTCACCAAGGTATCGTGAAACTTGTCATCTCTAGAGATTAATTTTTTTACCCAATGCATTGGAGCACTATTAGGTAGAACCCATAATATGTATTTATTTTCATGTGATCCACATAGATCATAATCTAAATTTTCATAAATAACCCATAGAGAATAAAAAAATGGGTTTCATTTCAAAATCGTGACATTTTAAAAGTTCTAAAAAATAAATTGTTATGTCATTTATAACCCATGGAAAGGGAGTTAGGGTTAATTGTATGTAAATTCTAGAATCAAATATATAATTTTTTGTAACTATGAACACCCATATAAACTAAATATTTATGGGTATTCACATATATAAAACAAGAGAATTTCTTGAGAGAAAGAGAGAGAAATTTTGAGACAAAATTCCTACAGCATAACGGCTATATAACTTGGTTTCAGAAAATAATAAAAAGAGAGGGGATAAGGGTAACACACTAATAAATAAATAATTACACAGTAGGGATACATAATAAAAATAAATAATATCATTTTATTTATATTTGATGGAAATTCCATATGAAAATGAAACTTGAAGGAAAAGAGAAGATGTGATTTCCTTTAAGAAAAATTCGGCAGCCTAACGGCGTTACTTAAAAAATTCCAAAAATCAATTGATGAGAGAAGAAATGGTATATTTTCATTTGAACATGAAATTGACAGTAGTAAATATATAAAATAACAATCCTCACATAATAAAATGGAACTATAAGACATTACATAAAGGAAGTCATGACTTAAAAGAGGAGGGTGAAGGTTTCCCTTACCTTGAAGAGTAACTTTGAAATCATGAAGGTTGGGACCTTGGAAGGCTTGAGGGAACCTTGGAAGGACTCCTTTGGAGTTAAATAGACTATAACTTTGTTGAGGAGGATTTTGGAATGAAATTTATGAGGGAATGACTTGGTATTTATAGGAGAAGTGAGGGAATAAATCATTAATTTCCAAGGGACACCTCATATGTGGTATTGACAAAACCATGGGCTTGTCCGTGGTATTTACCCATGGTATTGGTAACTTGGGACACATAATACCATATATTACTATTCATAAGTCAACCAGAATGATTACATAATTATTACATCCTTAATGATGTCATTAAACACCCGAAACTCAAAACTGTAATTTTACTATTCACCAAAAATTCAACTGCTTCAGAAAAATACCAAAAATTCACCTTAACCTAATATTGATTCTCTAAATTCAAAAATGAACTCTATTTTATGAAAATAAATTTCTAAATATTTTTAATTTAATTTTTAAATGAAAACACTATTCATCTAAAAAACTAATACTTAACTAATAATTTATGAAATAGTTATTTACTTATTTCATTAAATCACATTACCAAATCAAGGTGTCTAAATTATAATAATACTTTCTTAAGTTATATTACTATTCTATTTGGTCACATTACTATTCATAATCGTAAAATTACTATTCATAATTTTCTATTTACCAAAAATTAAGTTGATCTTGTTAGACTCTAAATTTCCTACTGAACACAACTATAAAAGACCATTTTTTGAAAATAATTACACATTATTAATTATTTAAGGTTTACATAAATATTTTAAAATATCCCTTTTTCAAAAAAAAACACATCTTATATTTATCCGGACATTTGAAATTCACAAAATTTACCATAATAAGAAATAACAATTTTATTTATCTCAAAAGATTACACAAAGTAGATAAGCTCATGTTACTTATCCCCTTATAATACCATCATAGGACCTAAGTGTAAGGTGTGCTAAGGTGATAGAATCTTGGGGCGGCTCGGCAAACATTGCCCGAGTGGTGACCTCGATCAGCTTGAACTTCTCCCATGGGAGATTCCATTCAAGCTTCACAAGATGAAGTTCAGCTTGGGCTTGGTTCAGAGCAAAGCCCAGTGGTGATACCTCCTTCCCATGTTTCGTCAGATGGTCTTCAAAAGGCCCAAGTCTACTGGATGAGGTCATCGAATCTTCTTTTTATATTAATTAACCAAGATCACTTGTATTTATAAACAATAATTGTAATGTTAAGAGTTTAGTTTCAAATGGACATATTGACCGACGATCATATTGACCGACGGTCATATTGACCGACGGTCATATTGACCGACGGTCATATTGACCAACAGTCATATAACAGTCAAAACGCAATAGTCTCATTTAATTATACTCACATCATTAATTAATGGATATTGTTTTGTTGACTATAAAAATGAATTAACACACATATTTAGGAAATAAAATTTATTCAAAAGTTTAGGTCGTTACATTCTTCCCCCCTTAAGAAATTTCATCCTTGAAATTTTAACTCATACCCTCAGAAGAGAAAAGGTGTGGATACTTTGGTATCCTAGACTCCTCTGGTTCCCATGTGGCTTCTTCCCATTTTTTGTCCCTCCAAAACACCTTAACAATGTGGGTAGTCCTGTTTCATAGAACCTTGTATCTATGATCCAAGATCTCCACCGGATACTCCTCATAAGATATGTCATGTTCCAGTTATACCACCTCCAGATTTAGTACATGTGAAGGGTCAATTATGTACTTCCTCAAGAGGGATACGTGGAAGAAATCATGAACTTGTTCTAGATTTGGAGGAAGTGCAAGCCAATAGGACACTACTCTTACGCGATCAAGGATTTCTTAGGGGCCAATGTACTTAGGGATGAGCTTCCCTTTCTTCCCAAACCTCATGACTCTCTTCCAAGGTGAAATTTGAAGAAAGACCTTTTCACCAACATCAAACTCCAAGTCCCTTCTATGGTTTTCGGCATAGCTCTTTTGTTGACTCTGAGCATCCTTAATGTGTTGTTGGATGGCATGGACTTTTTTGTCATCTCTTGCACAAGATCAAGCCCATGAAGCTGTCTCTCACCAGCTTCATCCCAACATGTATGAGTTCTACATCACTTCCCATATAGAGCTTCATATGGTGCCATTTGAATGCTTGAGTGAAAGCTATTGTTGTAAGAGAACTCGACTAAAGGGAGATGTTGATCCCATCCTCCTTTAAATTCCATTGGGCATGTTCTCAGCAAGTCCTCATGTTTTTGAATAGTCATTTCAGATTGGCCATCAGTTTCGGGGTGATAGGTCGTACTGAAATTCAATTCAGTGCTCAGATAATGTTGAAGACTTCTCCAGAATTTTGATGTGAACCTTTGGATCGTGATAAAATATGATAGATAGTGGAACTCCATGAAGTCTTTCCACTTCCTTTACATAAATCCTTGAAATTTGATTAAGGGAGAAATCTTCATGAATGGAGATAGAATGGGTAGTATTGGTGAGACGGTCTACAATAACCCATATCACATTGTTTCCTTTGGAAGTTCTTGGGAGACTAGTGACGAAGTCCATAGTGATATTTTCCCACTTCCATGCTGGTATGGGTAGTGGTTGCAATACCCCTTTATGAATTTGTCTCTCTTCCTTCACTTGCTGACATACCAGGCACCTTGAAGTGTAGTCAGAAATATCCCTTTTCATATTATCCCACCAAAAATGATCACGAAGGTCCCTATACATTTTTGTGCTTCCATGATGTATAGAGAAAGTAGAGCTATGAGCTTCATCCATCAGCTACTTCTTTATTTCGGGAATAGATGGAACACATAGTCTTGTACAAAATTTCAGTACACCTTCTTGATCAATATTAAACTCAGGAAACTTCCCATCCTTTATAGCCTCAAATGTCTTCTGCAACAAAGGATCTTCTTTCTGTTCTTTCTTGATCTTCTCTAGTAATGATTGTTGAGAAATAATTTGGGTTATGGTTGATTATTTCCCTTCACTTATATTTCCTATTTCCATCCTTACTAGGTCATTGATCAAAGGATCTCTTTGAATCCTCATCATGGAAAGAACAACTTGGTATTTCCTACTTAATGCATCATCAACTTTTTTTACTCTTCTAGGATGATAATGAATTGAACAATCAAAGTATTTAAGAAGTTTCAACCATCTACTTTGTCTCATGTTCAATTCCTTTTGTGTGAAAATATACTTCAAACTTTGATGGTCTATGTATATATCACATTTCTCCCCATAAAGATAGTGCCACCATATCATCAGAGCAAAAACAACTGCAGCCATCTCCAGATCATGCATATGATAATTCTGTTCATGGGTCTTCAACTGTCGAGATGCATAAGCAATGACTTTGTCATTTTTCATGAGGATGAACCCAATCCCTTTGAGATATTAATCACTAAAAATAAAGAATCCTTATCCACTTGAGGGTAGATTTAATAAGAGTGCAGTAGAAAATATCTTCTCCAGCTCTTGGAAACTTTCCTTACACTCCTTTTTCTAGATGAACATGACCCCTTTTCAAGTTAACTTGTTTAATGGATTAAAAATTAGTGAAAAGTTTTTCACAAACCTCCTATAATATCCTACTAGTCCAAGGAAACTTTGAATCTCAATTATTGTTGTAGGTTGAGGACACTCCTCTACAACTTTTTTCTTTGCAGAGTCAATTATGATTCCTTCATTGGTAATAATGTACCCCAAGAAAGCAACATGTTGTAATCAAAATTCACATTTTCTAAACTTTCTAAAAATCTTATCCTTTTGTAGAGTTTGTAAAATAAACCTTAGATGATCTTTATACTCCTCGTGACTTTTGGAATATATCATAATATCATCAATAAAAACTACCATAAAGTTATCAAGGTAGTCCTTAAAGACTCTATTCATCAAATCTATAAAAATAGCAGGTGCATTAGTCAGTTTGAAGGACATCACAAAAAATTCATAATGCCCATATCTTGATCAGAAGGCATTTTTCAGAATATCTTCTTTCTTCACCCTCAATTGATGATAACCAGACTGAAGATCAATCTTAGAGAAGAATTGAGCCCCACGAAGTTGTTCAAATAAGTCATCAATTATTGGAAGAGGGTATTTGTTGTTTACTTTGATCCCATTCAGTTTTCTATAATCAATTCATAGCCGCATCGATCAATCCTTCTTATTCATAAAGAGAACTGGTGATCCCCAGGGAGACACACTCGGTCGAATAAACCCCTTATCCAAAAGATCTTGGAGTTATTTTCTAATTCCTCTATCTCCACATTTTCTATCCTATAGGGGGTCTTTTATATCGGATGAGATCTAGATATGAGTTAAATGGAGAACCATACCTCTCTTTCTGGGGGAGGTTTGGGTAACTCCTCAAGAAATACGTCAACGAATTCCTAGATGATGGGGACATTTTCTATCCTTAAACTATCATCTCCTTCTTCTTCTTCACGGATCAGCTCCATAAAGAAGGACATATGAGGTTCTTCTAAACTAAGATCAGGTTGAGATATCTCTCCTTGTAAGATAATTATGGATTTTCCATTCAACACTACTGAGATTTCCTTACTTCTGCATTTGATCTTAGCATTATACTTTGAGATTTAGTCCATCCCTAGTATAATGTCGAATTCTAGCATGGGAATGACTACTATATTTGCGATAATATTGTGCTCACTAAAGTAAATAATAGAGTTTCTTAACATTGAAGATTCTTGGATAATCCCACCGGGAGTCTTTTGTAGTGACTCAGTTTTTGGCCCCATCATACATTGGAATATTCCTATGAATAATTCTAGAGTTAGGCGTGAAGACGACTTGTGATTCCGAGGCCCGGTGTTCCCGAAATTAATTTTATAAAAATATTAAGTATTTTTATATAATTCACGTGGGAGGGGTGTTTTATATCCCAAACGGTAGCTCAGAATGGGAATCTGAGGGCATGGTTGCGTCCGGAGTGTGTCATTTACCCTAGGTGGGGTGTAAACTTTGTGGGCGCGGGCCTGCTATGAGAAAAGCCACCAGGGGCATTTTTGTAAATAAATGGAAAATTTTAATTATGAGTGTCGGCTCGAATAACTCCTAAATGGAGTCTCAGATTGAAAATCTGAGTCCACTGTTGCATTCATACCATTGTGTTTACCCTAGGTGTGACATAACTTTAGTTGGCATTGGGTGCCGAGTCGGAGGCGTGTTGGCGGGGAGTTAAATGAAGTTTTTAATTAAAAAAAAGAAACAAACCCCACCCCTCACCTCCCTCCTCTCGCAACCCAGAATGGAAAAGGAACCCCTCCCCCTATTCCACCGTTCTTCACTGAATTGAGCCATAGATGACCGTTTTCAGTGCCGATCGTCAGCGGATCGAGCTCCAGCGCGTCGTAGGCATCGTTCTGCACCCGAAGCTTCGGCGATCCGCCAATAGGTAGGCGTTTTGAATTTTGAAATCCCGGATCCGGATTTGGTTGGTTTTTCTATATTTTGAGCCTACAGATGTGTAGATCCGGTCCCAGGGGGCATGCAGATGCCTTCGGATGCGCGTTTGGACCCCCGGGGTGCCCTCGGTGGCCCTCAGAAGGTCCGTCGGCGCGGCACCGGCGCGGCGGCGGGCCACAGGAATATCATCGGACCGCCATAGGGGTGGCGGTCCAGCCGCCAATTAGCGGTGACCCCACAAAGGGGGTCGACCATGCGCGCAATGCGCCGCGCCGCGGTGGTGTGGTCCGTCGGCCAGAGCGGCCTGCGCTGGTGGCGGCCGGGTCAGCCGGCGTGGGCCGGTCCGACCCTCTCCTTGTACACGGGGGTTTTAAAACCCCTGTTTCTTGCATTCCAGGGGTTGGATTCGTATGCCTTCTACAGCGATGTGACCCTGGAAATAAGGAGAACCCTTTGAGGTAGGTTTGGGTGTTTCAAAGGTTTGGGATTGTGGCTCATGAGCTTGAAACGTCGAATAAAATAATGATATTTTATTATTATTCAACTTCGGCCCATTGTATCTTCTACCCGGAGCATCCGATTGACTTGTCGTTAGTGGAGTTGAGACCTTGATGGTACAGTGGACTTTTCTTGATGGTTTTCGGGTGTTGGGACTGAGTTTGGGGTGCAGACCCCACGATGGACGGTTTGGGCGTTTACGGAGAAATGCAACTTTCTCGCCAGGAGTCCGATTTTGGCAGATGAATAGTCAATCCTGTGTGTTTCTCCAAGAGGATCGCAATGGTGTGATCTATTCGATGTGTTCTGGGATCGAGGCGGGGGCCCCACCCGGGCTTCCTTTAGTGAATAGTACCTTTTTCACCGGGTGACTGTTTGGGACGATCGAGTAGTTGATCCCATGTGTTTTTCTGAGGGGATCATAGTGGTATGATCTTCTTGATGAGATTTGGGATCGTTGTGTGGGTCCCGCATGGGATAGCTATGGTGAATAGTGACTTTTTCACCGTTTGTCCATTTTGGGTGAGTAAACAGCCTATCCTGTGTGTTTTTCCGCATGGATCGTGATGTTGGTCTCGGTATCAGCCTTGGAGGTGCACGGGGTGGCGTTGCAGCCGGTCGCTCGGGTTTGCGACGTTTGGACCAGCAGTGGTCGAGGGTACTCCCTTGGTTAGTTTCTACAAGGGTTCGCACAGAATCACAACCTTAGTATATGTTGGTGATCCTCTCGATGTGATGTTTAATCTGTTAGAGTTTTGGCATCCCTCTGGTGGTCCCGGAGCGGGACCCTCTAACATCATTTCCCTAGATTGGGTTCTTGATATCGTTATGATTGCTTATCCACGAGTGGCGATCCCCTATCTAGAAGGTTAACCCTGTAGGGTTTGTGGTATCATTGGGAATATGATCCCCTATGCAGTGGGTTGTGATCAGTAGGGTTGTGGTATCCTCAGGTATATGATCCCCTACTCAGCATGAGGATTTTAGTAGGGTTGTGGTATCGTTGGTTATACGATCCCCTACTCAGCGTGGGGTTTCTATAGGGTTGCGACATCGTCAGTTCGATCCCCTACAACGCGAGATGTACCAGATAGGGTTTTTGGTATCGTTGTGACCGTCATGACATGGGTGATGATCCTCTATCTGAGTGACGTGTTTCTCTTAAATTCCAGATCGGGTTGTGGTATCCCCCAGCAGATCCTGGGAGTGATCCCCTATCTGTAAGATCTACGAATGCCAGATCGGGTTGTGGTATCCCCCAGCGGACCCTGGGAGTGATCCCATATCTATGAGATCTTCGTTTACCGGTGTGGGTTCTGGTATCCCTTAGTGTACCCTATGAGAAATC
This sequence comes from Viscum album, assembly GCA_963277665.1. NCBI lineage: Eukaryota > Viridiplantae > Streptophyta > Magnoliopsida > Santalales > Viscaceae > Viscum > Viscum album. The sequence goes on along the minus strand of OY728135.1, from coordinate 87,548,829 downwards.
CCCTATCTGAGGAGTTTGGTGTTTATGTTTTTTCAGCAAGGTTTCCTTAGTGACGATATCTGACGAGCGTGATCTCTCGGGTGAGCATCTGAGATGTTTGTGTGGGACCTAATGGAGTGTATCTCTCGGAAAAGTGTCGTCTGGGATGACAATGATCATGGATTGTGTTCTCCTAGTTGTGAATCATTGCTGGTGATGAGTTCGGTACCTCATGTGGCTTGGAGCGTGAGGTGAGTATATCTGGATGTTCAAGGTGTATGTATGGGAATATACCTGGTTTGAGATGAATAGTTGTGTTTAGCTGAGGATGGTCATGAGATGGAGTTTCTCTCTCGTCTGGGTTCCCTCTGGCTGGGATGATCGGACTGTTGCCTTTCAATTGCTCTCTTTTGTTTTGGGTTTTTGGGATGCCTACTGAGTATTGTTATACTTACCCCTGAATGGGCTTTGCCCACACATGTTTGTGTCTTGTGCAGACCACAGGCCTTTCTACGGAGTCCCAGGAGGACCTGGAGCAGGTGAAGCTGAGTGAGAGGGTCTGACTATGGAGTCTTACCAAAGCTGTGCCAAGGAGCTTACAGGCGGGTCGTTTTGACAGAGATCCTCTATTCCGGAGCGGGTTGGATGCTTTTGCAATTTTCTTTTGGTGGGTCCTATTTTTCCCTTTTGTACTTTTTCTGTACTCTGGTTGTGGGATAGATGTATGCATGATTTTATTTTCAGTTTCTGTATATATATCTACGCTGTCGCATGGAGGTGTTTGTGGGTGCATGTGTACATTTACCTTTTCCTAATGCCTCCCATGCGTGTGATAGCCTAATCAGTGCAAGACGCCAACCCCTGGCCTATTGGAGGCGGGCTTGGGGAGTCACGGCTTGAGCCCAGTTGGGTCGAGTCATGACAAAGTGGTATCAGATGAGGTTACACCTTTGGGATCTCAGAGCATAGGTGGTTCAACTATGAGTTTGGTTTGGGTTGTATAGCGGCAGTGTCAAGATGTTTCGAGTTCAGCTTTCAGGCCAAGGACTCCAGTGTTGGTGCGGCAGCTGACGTATCCATTCACCATGACTCTGATAACCTACTTTTTGACTTGAGATGTTTGGACACTAGTCATAGAACATAACGGTACATGCATCATATAGGACTGGGTTTTTGGGTTTCCCTTATTCTTATTGAGTCAGCCATCTAGATATACTCTTTGACTATGGTGTGTCTTGAATGTATTTCAAGATGCCTCCACGATGACAGCCAGCGAGGGTTCCGCAGAAGGATTGTGGTGATTATCCACCCCATGTAGAGGCAGTAGACCAGGGCTCAGGTTCCGAGGCAACACCTCCAGGTGGTCCATCAGTTGAGCCACCACCTGTCGAGCAGCTGGTTGTGCCGGTAGTGCAGGATGAGGTTGCGTGCAGGCTGAGTGCGCTGCATGAGTTCCAGAGGCAGTGACCTCTAAGGTTCAGAGGTGATCTAGACCCTCAGGCAGCTGATGACTAGCTCAAAGCAGTCACCAGTGTTTTCCGCCTGGTGGGGACACCCCTAGATCAGATGCTGGTCCTAGCGGCGAGCCTTCTACATGGTTCGTCCAGGCGATGGTGGAGATTGGTGATGCAGTCCCATGATGAGGAGATGATCACATGGGCAGAGTTTTAGTGTCTCTTCAGGGAAGAGTTATATCTGATGACGCTGAGGACAGTACGGATTTAGGAGCTTCTGCAGCTTCGGTAGGAGGGCATGACTATGTCAGAGTACTCAGTGAGTTTTACTGACTTGTCTCGCTACTCCCTGGATATGGTTTGAGACCCGTTCTTTTGGGCTCAGACCTTAGATCAAGGCCTACGCAGGGAAATCCGATAAAGTTTGGTTTCCTTATGCCTGCCCACCTATGCTGTAGTGATGGAGTGAGCGTTGGTGGTGGAGAGATTTATAACTGAGCAGATCCTGCCAGTTAGTGTTTGGAACGCGAGAGCTGAGACTTCATTAGTCAGATCAGCATCTGGTAACCGGCAGCAGGCGCAAGTGTCTGACCGTGGCCGATGTTTTAGGAGGCGACCCCAGGATAGAGGATTTGAGGCTCAGGGCTCACAGGGCTCGCAGGGCAGTTTTGGTTAGCCTCAGGAGAGGCAGTGTTACGCTTGGGATGGTCAGGGACACCTTTCTAGAGATTTTCTAACTCATCATGCTTCTAAGAGGGATTCGGTCGACAGACTACCTTGGTAATGGGAGCGTCTCGAGCAAGGAGGTCCACAGTGCAGCGGACGTGGCGACGGATCTGGTGCAGCAGCACGAGGTGGTAGGCGGTATCAGTTGCTACCACCCCCACCCCTGGGTGGTCCACACCGGGCATAGGGAGCTGGTGGCCGAGGGAGAGGACAGCTGCAAGCCTTAGAGGCTATTGACCCAGAGGCTCCGTGGATGGATAGAGGTATGCCTTGTGTCCTTTATACTTTCTACAGTAGCTTGTTAGACACTGTTTAGAAGTACTCTTCGCTTTTTCATTGCTTGCTTGAGTTTTGTTCAGGGCATTGGTAAGACCCTATGTGTGTGTTTCTTGGAGTGCTTCAAATGTGTGAGGAAGACAAATCATTACCCCACAAAGATGAGTTTTTTTGACGTGATAAAAACCATTTGGGGGAGTCAGTGCTTCTCAAATCGGATAGTGTTGAGGTGTGGTGGATGATTCCCTCTAACTTATGTGTTCGAGCGGGGGTGTTTGTTGGTGGACTCACTGGCGTGGGAGACTCAGTTGAGAGTCCAGTTTCTTTCCTTGTGCTTAGGGATTTTTGGGGATGAAAATTTCTAAGGTGGGAAGGATGTAGAGACTCGGGTTTTGGCCCTGTCATACGTTGGAATATTCCTATTAATAATTCCAGAGCTAGGTGCGAAGACGACGTGCGATTCCAAGGCCCATTGTGCCCAGATTTAATTTTATAAAAATATTAAGTATTTTTATACTATGCACGTGGTGGGGGTGTTTTATCTCCTAAACAGAAACTCAAAATGGAAATCTGAGTGAATGGTTGCATCTGGAGCATGTCGTTTACCCTAGGAAGGGTGTAAACTTTGCAGGCGCAAGCCTGCTCTGAGAAACGTCACCAGGGGTGTTTTCGTAAATAAATGGAAAAGTATAATTACGAGTGTTGGCTTGAATAACTCCTGAACGGAGTATCAGATTTAAAATCTGTGACTTCCGTTGTGCTTATAATGTCGTGTTTACCCTAGGTGTGACATAAATTTAGTCGGCGTTGGGTGCCAGGTCGGAGGCGTGTTGGCGGAGAGTTAAATGAAGTTTTCAATTAAAAAGACAGAAACAAACCCCACCGCTCACCTCCCTCCTCTCGCACCCCAGAACGGACGATGAACCCCTCCCCCTCTCCCACCTTTCTTCACTGGATCTAGATTCAAATGACCATTTTCAACACCGATCATCAGCGGATCGAGCTCCAGCGCGTCGCAGGCATCGTTCTGCACCCAAAGCTTCGGCGATCCGCTAACAGGTAGGTGTTTTGAGTTTCGAAATCTCGGATCCCGATTAGGTTGGTTTTTCTCTGTTTTGAGCCTACAGATGTGTAGATCCGGTGTCAGGGGGCACGCAGATGCCTTTGGATGCGCGTTTGGACACCTGAGGTGCCCCCGACAGCCCTCATAAGATCAGCAAGCATAGCGGCGCCGGCCCGCTGTGGCAGGCCGCAGGAATATCATCAGACTGCCGTAGGGGCGGCGGTCTGGCCGTCAATTAGCAGTGACCCCAAAACGAAGGTAGGCTACGCGTGCAATGCACCATACCATGACGGAGTGGTCCACTGGCCAAAGTGTCCTACGGCGGCGGTGGCCAGCGCGGGCCGGCCAAGGTCGGTCTGACCCTCTCCTTGTACACGGGGGTTTTAAAAGCCCCATTTCTTGCAATCCAGAGGTCGGATTCACGTACCGTCTGTGGCGATGTGAACCTAGAAATAAGGAGAACCATTTTAGGTTGGTTTGGGGGTTTTGAAGTTTCGTGATCATGGTCCAGGAGCTTGAAACGTTGAATAAAATAATGATATTTTATTATTACTCGACTTCGGGCCCTTGTATCTTCTATGCAGAGCGTCTGATTGATGTGCCGTCAGTGGAGTTGAGACTCTGATGGTACGGCGGAGTTTTAATGATGGTTTTCAGGTGTTGGGACCGAGTTTGGGGTGTGGGCCCCACGGGGGTCGGTTTGGGTGTTTACGAAAAAACGTAACGTTCTCACCATGAGTCCAATTTTGGCTGATGAATAGTCAATTCTGTGTGTTTTTCCGAGAGGATCGCAATGGTTTAATATGTTCGATGTGTTCTGGGATCGATACGTGGGCCCCACCCAGGCTGGCTTCGGTGAATAGTACCTTTTTCATCGGGTGACCGTTTGGGAAGATCGAGTAGTTGATCCATTGTGTTTTTCTAAGGGGATCACAGTGGCATGATTCGCTTGATGAGTTTCAGGATCGTTGTGCGGGCCCCACACGGGGCTAGCTACGATGAATAGTGTCTTTTTCACCGTTTGTCCGTTTCAGGTGAGTAAATAGTTGATCCTGTGTGTTTTACATCGTGAATCATGATGGTGGCCTCGATATCGACCTTGGAGGTGTACGGGGTGGCGTTGTGGTGGGTCTCTTGGGTTAGCGATGTTTGGACTAGCAGTGGTTAAGGGTACTCCCTTGGTTAGTTTCTACGAGGGTTCACGCGACATCACAACCTTAATATTGGTTTGGGATCCTCTCAATGGGATGTTTAATCTGTTATAGTTGTGGAATCCCTCCGATGGGCCCAGAGCGGGATCCTCTAGCATCGTTTCCCTAGATCGGGTTCTTGGTATCGTTGTGACCACTTATCCACAGGCGACGATCCCCTATCTAGAAATTTAACCCCATAGGGTTTGTGGAATCATCGGGAATATGATCCCTTATACAGTGGGCCATGCTCCGTAGGGTTGTGGCATCGTCGAGTATATGATCCCCTACTCAGCTTGAGGATTTTAGTAGGGTTGTGGTATCGTAGGTTATACGATCCCCTACTCAGTGTGGGGTTTCTGTAGGGTTGCGTCATCATCAGTTTGATCCCCTACAATGTGAGATGTACCGGATAGGGTTTTTGGTATCATTGTCACTATCGTGACATGGGTGATGATCCTCTATCTGAGTGATGCATTTCTGTAGAATGCGAGATTGGGTTGTGGTATCCCCTAGCGGATCCTGAGAGTGATCCCCTATCTGTGAGATCTATGAATGCCAGATTGGGTTTTGGTATCCCCCAGCGGACCATGGGAGTGATCCCCTATCTGTGAGATCTTCATATACTGGTGTGGGTTTTGGTATCCACTAGTGAACCCTAGGAGCGATCCCCTATCTGAAGAGTTTGGTGTTTATGTTGTTTCAACGAGGTTTCCTCAGTGACAATATCTGATGAGTGTGATCTCTTGGGTGAGTTTCTGAGATGTTTGTGTGCGACCCGATGGAGTGTATATCTCAGAGGAGTGTCATCTATGATGACAATGATCATTTAGTGTGTTATCCTGGTTGTGAACCGTTGCTGGTGATGAGGTCGGTACCTCATGTGGCTTGGTACGTGAGCTGAGTTTATCTAGATGTTCGAGGTGTATATATGGGAATACACCTGGTTTGAGCTGACTAGTTGTGTTTAGCCGAGAATGGTCATGAGATGGATTTTCTCTCTCGTCTGGGTTCCCTCTGGCTAGGATCAGCATACTGTTGCCTTTCAGTTGCTCTCTTTTATTTTGGGTTTTTGGGGTGCCTACTGAGTATTGTTATACTCACACCTGCATGGGATTTTCCCGCCCATGTTTGTATCTTGTGCAGACCACATGCCTTTCAACGGAGTCCCAGGAGGACCCGGAGCAGGTGAAGCTGAGTGAGCGGGTCTGACCATGGAGTCTTACCAGAGATGTGACGAGGAGCTTACCGGCGGGTCATTTTGACAATGATCCTCTCCCCCTGAGCAGGTTGGACGTTTTTGCTGTTTTTTTGCCCTATTTTCCCCTTTTGTACTTTTTCTATACTCTTGTTGTGGGATATATGTATGCATTCTTTTCCTTTCATTTTTTGTATATATCTCTGCATTGTCGCATGGAGGTGTTTGTGGGTGTGTGTGTACAGGTACCTTGGGCTAATGCCTCCCATGTGTATGATAGCCTACTCAACACTAAACGTCAGCCCCTAACCTATAGGGGGAGGGCTTGGGGAGTCACGGCTCGTGCCCCGTTGGGTTGGGTTGTGACATCTTTACTGATAACTCTACTTTTATCAAATTGGGGGTTGATTCTATATTCTTTGGAAACTTGGAGGAAATAATGGAATGCATAGAACCAGAATCAAACAAAGTACTTTCTAGCTTTTAGAGGACAATAAGAGTACATGCTACCACATCATTTGGAGCTTTAACTTCAGATGTCATGATAGATAAATAATGGCCTTGCTCCCTTGGCCTTTGCTGAGGCCGGTGGTGGTTCCCCTCCACTGCCCTCATATTTGGATAGTGATTGGAAAAGTGCCCAAGTTGTCCACAATTAAATCACGGGAAATTAGGTAGGGCCTGCACCATATTCCCCTTTCCTTTTGTATTTGGAAGTTGAGGTTTCACCTCACTAAGACAATTCCTCAAAATATGGCTATCTCTTCCACACTTGTAGCATTTCCCTCTCTCAACAAGGTAGTCCCCGAATGTTTCTTCCCACATTTATGACACGTGGGATGTTTCACTTTCTTGTCTCCTCTTCCCTGATCAAAGGTTCTTCCTAAGATGGGTTCCAATTATCTCTTCTTATCATTTGGTTTATGAGACCACTGCGTCTCACCAAACTCCATCTCGACTTTCATCGCACTCCGTAGGATCTCCTCATAGATATCATAGTCTCGGTTGGCTAGATTCTTCTGCAAATGAGGTCTCAGTCCACCGAATAATCTATCAACCTTCCCATTTGGATCCATGACAAAGATAGATGTGTAACATGAAAGCCTTGTGAAGTTCATCTCGTAGCTTCCCACATATTCATTCTACTTCTGCTTTAGCTCGACAAACTCCTTCTCTATTCTTGTTCTCATGGAATGAGGGAAATACTTACTGAAAAAGATCCCTCTAAACTCTTACCACTCCATAGCTTCAACTTCCACTCTTGTACTTGTGTTTTTAATCAGTTACCTCCACTGATCAACTTCTCATTCTAAGAGATAGACATCTAGGGTGACCTTCTCTTTCTCTAAATAGCATATCATAGAAAAGATATTCTCAATGGAGCTGATCCACTGCTCCGCAATCAATGGGTCAGTCAATCTACTAAAGGTTGGTGGTCATTCATTCATAAAGGAATCAACATAATGTTGTTCCCTTCGTGGTGAGATTTGTCTCTTAGATTTATTCAAGTTATTTCCCATAACTTGAGTCAGTTGGTTAATCATTCGCATGAATTTTTCTATTCCGGCTTCCATCGGAGGGTCGCCAGTGCATGGTCCATTGCAGTCACCATTTGCACAGTTCCTCCTATTGCCCTCCATTTTCTAAAATAATAAAACCTTAGTGAGAAAATTATTTCATTTATGAATATTTTAACTATAAAGGACTTTATTTCTAAGAACTTCTTGCTTAAACAATTACATTTCTCTATAATTCCTTCATAATGATTCATAAAAAGCTTTCGATTAACCAAACATATCCCCTGGGAGTTTCGTAACCAAGAGTGAAACAAGGCTCGTTATCATGCACCAGTTCCTGTTCGAGTCTAGTTCAAAGCCGTGTTTTCAGGTTTTACCCCTATGTACATATGTGCCAGAGCCGCCTCTACCTGCTCATTTCCAGACAGAGATGTATTTTTTTGATAAACCACTTACTCAGTACTCACCAAAATACCAGGAAGTTTTCCTATATTTAAACTTTTATATATGGTTCTTTCTAAAGTTTTCATATCCTAATTTTCATAAATAACTAAACTGTCCTCTGATACCAACTATGGAATCCTTCCATTTTATTACATAACTTTTCATTACATTTTACAAACAGATGATCTTTTAAAGTCTAGTGTCTTGAAGATTAGGAACATAAAACATGAAAACAACATAAAAATTTATTATAATCCATATGTAAGGATTCATAATAAGTTCATCTTAAGTACAATTACTGCATCTCATAATCTGGAGACATACATCAAAGTAATGGGTGAGCATAAGGCTCGGTAAAGAAAACATGTGAAACAATTGACATGTGATCTTGAGAAATATTAATAAGAACATGATAAAAATCATAAATACATGAAAAATGTAAGAATAGGAATATCATGAAAAAAGAACATTAGTTATAACTTGAATATGGGGCTACAACATTTCATTTAAACATTTATGAACATATCACCAAGGATCATCCCTATGGTGTCATAAAAATTACCAAGGTTATTCACCAAGGTATCGTGAAACTTGTTATCTCTAGAGATTAATTTCTTTACCCAGCGCATTGGAGCACAATCAGGGAGAACCCTTAATATGTATTTATTTTCATGTGAGCCACTCAGATCATAATAAATAATTTCATAAATTACCCATAGAGAATAAAATAAATGGGTTTCATTTCAAAATCACGACGTTTTAAAAGTTCTAAAAAATAATATCATTATATCATTTATAACCCATGGAAACAGAGTGATGGTTACATGAATGTAAATTCCAGAATCAAATATATGATTTTTTGTGACTATGAACACACATAGAAACGAAATAGTTATGGTAATTCACATATATAAAACAATATAATTTCTTGAGAGAAAGAGAGAGAAATTTAGAGACGAAATTTCTGCAGCATAACGACTATATAAATTGGTTTTAGAAAATAATAAAAAGAGAGGGTAAAAGGGTAAGACACTCATAAATAACTCATTATACAGTAGGGTTAAATAATAAAAATAAATAAGATAATTTTATGGATATTTGATGGAAATTCTATATGAAAAAGAAACTCGAAGGAAAATAGAAGATGTGATTTCTTTTACGAAACATTCGGCAGCCTAACGGCGTCACTTAAAAAAATCAGAAAATTAATTGATGAGAGAGTAAAGGGTCTCTCATAATTAGAACATGAAATGGACAGTGGTAAAGATAGAGAAAATCTATCCCCACATAATAAAATGTAACTATAAGACATAACATAAAGGAAGTCATGACTTAAAAGAGGAGGGTGAAAGTTTCCCTTACCTTGAAGTGTAACTTTGAAAGCATCAAGGTAGAGACCTTGGGATGATTGAGGGAAACTTGGGGGGACTCTTTTCGAGGTAAAGAGACCAGAAATTAGTTGAAGAGGTTTTGTTAATGAAATTTATGAGGGAATGGCTTGGTATTTATAAGAGAAGTGAGGGAATAAATTATTAATTTCCAAGGGACACCTCATCGGTGGTATTGGAAAAAACCACGGGCTTTTCCATGGTATTTACCCATGGTATTGGCCACTTGGGACACCTAATAACAAATATTACTATTCATAAGTATACCAGAATGATTACATAATTATTACATCCTTAATGATGTCATTAAACACCTGAAACTCAAAAATGTAATTTTACTATTCACCGAAAATTCAACTATTTCAGAAAAATCCCAAAAAATCACCTTAACCTAATATAGATGCTCTGAATTCACAAATGAACTTCATTTTATGAAAATAATTTTCTAAATATTTTTAATTTTGTTTAAAAAAACACTATCCACCCAGAAAAAAACTAATATTTAACTAATAATTTTTTAAACTGTTATTTACTTGTTTTGTTGAATCACATTACCTAATCAGGGTGCCTAAATTATAATAATACTTTATTAAGTGAGATTACTATTACATTTGGTCACATTACTATTCATTAGTGTAAAATTACTATTCATAATTTACTATTCACCAAAAATTATGTTGATCTTATTAGACTCTAAATTTCCTACTTAACACAACTGTAGAAGACCATTTTTTGAAAATCATTACACATTATTAATTATTTAAGGTTGACATAAATGTTTTAAAATATCCCATTTTCCAAAAAAAATATATCCTATATTAATCCGGACATTTGAAATTCAAATACTTTACCATAATAAGAAATAAAAAGTTTATTTATCTCAAAATATTACACAAAGAAGCTAAGGTCGTGTTACATAGCCCCTTATAATACCAACATAGGACCTAAGTGTAAGGTGTGCTAAGGTGATAGAATCTTGGGGTGGCTCGGCCAATATTGCCGGAGTGGTGACCTCGATTGGCATGAACTTATCCCATAGGTGATTTCGTTCAAGCTTCACATGATGAAGTTCAGCTTGGGCTTGGTCCAGAGCAAAGCCCAGTGGTGCTACCTCCTTCCCAAGTTCCGTCAGATGGGCTTCGAATGACCCAAGTCTACTGGATGAGGCCATCAAATCTTCTTTTTGTATTAATTAACCAAGATCACTTGTATTTATAAAAAATAATTGTAATGTTAAGAGTTTAGTTTCCAACGGTCATATTGACCAACGGTCATATAACAGTCAAAACCCAACAGTCTCATTTAATTATACTAACGTCATTAATTAAAGGATATAGTTTTGTTCACTATAAAAATTAATTAACACACAAATTTAAGAAATAAAATTTATTCAAAAGTTTGGGTCGTTACATTGATGGGTTTTATCTTCCAAAATATCCTTTTCAAAATTTATTCATCTCAATTTGAGTATCTAAGCGTAGAGTCCCTATTGTAGTGATTCAAATGTTCTCCTTTGATCTCCAAGAATTACCAAGCAATTTTCATGTACTAGCATGAAGAATCAATTATATTGTGTTATCAATGTTGATTTCACATCCTTTTCCTTGAAGGAGTCTCTCTAATGTTTATTTTTCTAGAGAGTTATAGGTAAGGAGGATTCAAGAGATAATTTTGATGGGAATAATGGTTCTCTATGTTTGAACTTTACTACACAATAAAAATAACTATCTATTTATAGAGTTAGGATTTATCCTAAAATATTATTTTATTACATGTCAGCCCTCAAAAATTATTATAACATTTAATAAAATACATGGACCATAATAATAATATTATTACTATTATTTTATTCCATGAACTATCTTTAGAGAAAAAAAAAATTTAATTAGGGTATTAATAAATATTTTTCATCAGGCACAGTCTTGTTCCGATCAAACACCTCCAGTGTTTATTGAACACCTGAAAAAATATTAAATATTTCATTCATAAATAAATACTTTCAATTCATAAAATGGGAATTTAATTATTACTAACTATTGAGAATAATATTTATTATATTAATTTCATAAAAATATAATTTAATCATGATCAATGAAAAAACATAGTGTGTGACCCTCTAGGATTATTTCTTATTGGGATTAGGTGGTAATGAATAAAGTAAATATTACTATCTAAAATGATTCATGCCACCCAAGATAAATATATTAATGTCTCAATGAAGAAAACCACATTAGAACTCTCACTGTGTAGTATAGTCCCTTTTTCATAATATCTCATTATTTAGGTTTTATATTTCTTCCCGTAACTTATATTCTCAGTACATATTTATTTGACTATTTGAAATAAAATTTTGATATACCATGGCCATAAAATTTAATGTGAAGGTTCTATTACAATAAATGTGTTGAGATATAAACTTCTATAAAATTGAATGGAAAATCCTTCCTCAACTTATCCATTAATAAAATGTCAATCATGATTCACCAAAAGTATCTTAACTCACTACAAACACATGTCATCATGGTTTTCATCATAAAATATAAGTGTGAAAGTCGTGAAATGAATTAATTATTATATTCAAATTGATGGAAAATTATACATGTTCTCAAATAAAAATATCTGATGACATGAAAACCAATAAAATTCCTACCGGTGGTTCTGTTCTTATATTATCCCATCATAGAGACTACCATGTGTTAACTTTATGATAAGAAGCCACATCCACTTCTCAGTATTCACACTATTAAATCACATTCTATACTCCCCATCATAGAACACTATCCTATAGTAACCTAGGCTTAGAATACATTGATATTACATCATTTTAGATGAATATTTAGTAAATTAGAAAAATACAAGCCCAAGGACCTAATAGTTAGTGTCTTTGGAAACTTGTAAAAAAATCTTCTATCCTAGTTAAATATATTCAAAATCTCCCATAAATATCACCACAATTAGTAATTCTAACTAAAATATTTCTTCATAACCTGTGAAAAAGAAACTTAAAAAGGGGTGAGCTCAAATGATTAATAAGGGTAAAGAAGGGACACATGTAAGTATAAACTTGAACATAGTGGTATGAAAAACGTGATTATATTATAAGGAGATCATACCCTACATATTCAAGATCATAAACATGAATTGTAGGATAAATCTTAGAGGTTCATAAGACATGAATCATATGAAAATAAACACCATGATCCATAAAATTGTAACTAAGGAATAAGGAAAATTATTTTTTTCCATAAGAATAGAATGTTTTATGTCAAGTCTACCTACCGAGACCTTTATAACATGCTAGGATTGGGCTATGACCCATGTACCTGCTACAGGCTTGGGATAATAACCCATATACCCTCTTACTTTTAGGTTTATGCTATAACCCATGTACTTTCTTGTTTTAGGTCATGGGATACAACCTGTCTACCCTCTTTATTTTAGGAATGGGCTAAAATAAATATACCTTTTTATTTTTGGGCTTGGGTTCTAACCCATATACCATATTTATTTTATTATTGGTCTATAGCCCATGTACCTTTTATTTTAAAGCTTGGGCTACAACCTGTATACCCTTTAAGCTTATATAAAACTTAACATTACCCAATGAATTGGAGGGAAATATAGGTCCCACCCATATCATAATAAAATCATTCATAAATATTAAACAAGATGATAAAACATTAATCATATCATGACCCATAAAAAGAGATAGGTTTTATAAACATCAAATCATAATCCAAGAAATGAAATGGGTATCATTAAAATTTCTCACATCATAACCTATGAAAGAAAAAGGATTCATAATCACTTCATGAAAGCATAACTCAGGAAAATAAGAGGGTTTCAAAAGTATAAAAAAAGTGTAAGTTAAATGGGTTTAAAAATATTCATTCTATAAAAACATAAACCATTCAAGAAATAATATAAATGAAACCTTTGGATCATTTCCTAAAAGGGTATGCGTAAAATCAAAAAATTTAATCTTAAAAGGAAAATAACTTGTAAGGATATTTTGACAACATTTCTTAAGGAAAATATACTTTATTTTTTAAAAAACAATCTTTAAAACATAAAACCTTTTTAAAACCATTTAATTTTAAAATACTTTAAAAACATAGAAATAAGGCCAATTTTTTTTTAAAAAACCTTTTTTCTTGAAATATTATAAAATAATCATGAAAACATTTTAAAAACAATTTTCTTTGAAAAAAAATAAAATGACATTAAATTTTTTTGAAAACCATTTAGTTTAAAATAATTATCAAAAATATAAATGAGGCTTTAAATCATTTTGAAAACCATTTTTCTGGAAAACTTATGAAAGAAGCTTGAAAATATTTGGAAAACAATTTTCCTTGAAAACATATAAAAGAAGGTTAAAAACCATTTCAAAACCATTTCTTATAAAATAACTTTTAAAAAAAATTCTTAAAAATTAACCATTAAACATGAAATGAATGATTCAAAGTATTAACAGTGGATACATTTTTACATGTCTTATGAGGTAAGAAGAAAATTACTTTTTCACAGTAAAAAAAGGATATAAAAATGTCTCGTTAAGAAATTGACAAGAATATTCTGTTGAAAACATTGTAAAAATGAAATAAAGTTACAAATTTCGTTTAATTATCATATTATGTAAGTATAATATTCTTGGAAGTATTTTTATAAAACTTGTTTTTAAATGAACACAGATTTTCATCTGAAGATAGGGTAAATTCAGTCTTTTTAAAAACACTTTCTTAAATATATTATGTACCAAAGAGTATAAAATGGTACTAATACATGGATATATCTTTAATAAATAGAGTATGAGGAAAATAGTTAGTTTACTTGAGATATAGATCATATTATTTCCACAAAGGAGCATAATCTTTAATAATCTCGAAAAGTGATGAGATTGTTCCAATAAATACTCACCACTTGGTTACTTGGGGTCATACACTCCATGTAAGAAAATGAAATTAAATGAATTTTAAAATATCTTGAAAATAAGTATATTCATAATATAATATGTACAATGGAAGTATATACACCTTGAAAAAAAATTGTTCCATAACAAAACATGAGTCTCTGAGAAGGTAAATTGAGACAAAACTATTTTACAGGTTTGTAAAGTTTTAAAACTTAATACCTATGAAATAAATATCATAAAATTTATATCTAAATATAAATAAATTTAATTATAATAATCATTGAATTCATACATGTACAGTAAACACACCACACAAAAGGAATGGGTGGTGAATAATGCATGTATCTCACAGAAATAAAAAGTGAGATGAAATTCCCATACCTTGTGTTTTTACACTCATCATACTCATTCAAACCTATTGTATAAGAAATATAAATTTATTATACAAATTTTAATGAAAAATATTCTTATATAAAATATATTATATTTATTTATTATTACTTTATATTACCCTCTTGTTATCAATTTCATGTTAGGTTTATGATTCAGGTAATATTCGATTTGTTTTTTACACGTGCCTTAATTTGTTTTACGTTTGGTCCCTATAAATATATGATGATTTAAATAATTTAAAACATTATATATATTTCATTTATATAAATTATATTTTTATTATAATAATCTATATTATATATAAGTATAAAAAAATACACTGTTTATGGAGACGGTAGTCCGTACGTATGCATGAACATTTTTTCCATTTAATTATCGTGTTGAAAGAAAGTAAAAGACATATGTATATATATATAATTATAAAATTATATCATGATATCAAATATATTGTATATATCCACTAAAACCATCCTTAATAAAATCCATGTATTGTATGAATGAATCATATCGCTTGGAGAGGGCGTTAGTCCACACTTCCTTAAATCAAATTATCTTATTGAAAGAAAATGGAAGGTAAAAAAGGATTGTGTTGTAAAAAGGAAAAAAGAATATTAAATAAAAAATAAATATAATATATGAAATATATAAAATAGTTTCCATTATAATTTTCTCCAAGATAGGTGGTAAAGGAAAATGAACAATCACTGTTTAGTGAGGCATTTGTTCCATGTTCCCATAAACAGTATGTTCGTTACCCATTAGATGGATGTGTGTGTGAGTATAGCTAAACACAATAGCATAAAAAATCATATTTAATTTAATTTAATTTTTTTATACAATAATTTAATAAAGAGAGTGGAGGGGTGGATAATGAAAATAAAAATAAAGGAGCTTGAGAGAATAGGTTACCTATTAATCGGGTAACCCCTTTTGGTTTATACCAAAAGGATTCATTGGATTGATTTCTGCCCAAAGAGAGGATTCTAGGAGTAATTTAGGGATTTTTATAAGTGTTTTAAGAATATATTTTACAAACCTAAGAGGTTTTATAGGTTTTCAAAAGTTGGATATGTGGTGGTATTTTATAGGGAAGGAAAAGGAATAACTTGAAATCTTTGAAAACAAGTTAGGTATACACTTGTTCTTACCAAAAAAGAAATACCAAACCAAAAAAAATAAAAACTTCAAGGTTTATGGAAACAATATTTCCAAAAAAACTAGTTTTGGACAAGATTATATGTCATTTGGACCCCTACGATTAAGGTTTAGTCCCTAATTAAGCATAATTTGATCTTAATCACTATGATTAATTCTAATCACTTTTAGTAATCATTTTATTCAAAAATAAGAATGATTTAGTTAGAATCAAAATTTTATACTGATTAAATTGGTTTATGTTCATTTTTAGAAATCTAATTAATAGAAGAAAAAAATAATATTAATGCTAATCCCACAAATGAGATGAACTATCAGGTTTTTAAAGTAGAAAATGGTTCAAAAGTTTGTTAAATTTTTATATTCAATTTCAAAGTGAAATTGATTATAATAACCTAAATGGTATTAATAGATTTATAATTTATCAAATGTGACCTTAAGACAAATTTAAATTATAATTTATCATTAATAATTATTTAAATAAAAATGTAGTTATTAACTCATATGTGGTATTTTTCACTACTCATAAAAAATGTAGTTTCTTAGAAAAAACCCAAAATTTTACCCTAAGATAATTTTAACATTAAAACATCAAAAATGGATTTTATTTTATCAAATAAAATTCCAATATATGTCTAAAATTAATTTCATTTTCTTTCATAGAAGGACATGAACTATAATTTATTTGAGAAAATAGTGTTTTTAAATATATAATGTCTTTACCAAAAATTATATATGTCATTATCAATATGTTTAATTTCTATATTGACAATAAAAAAATATTTGAAAAATATTTATTAATATTCATATTACTTGGTTTAAATTCTGGTTATAATTACCTCATATAAATAATTATATCATTAAAATGAAGTTTCTTAGAAACATTAATATTGTGTGTAATGTATACCATGTCGTTGTTGCATATAACATACACCAAGTCGATGTTTCATCATATCATAATCTGATTTTGTGTCTTATAACATAAACTAAGACAGTTTAGTGTGAACTTAATGTTTGAATTAGTGATTTAATATTAAAAAACTATTTTAAGAGTCGCGTGAAATGAAAAATATCAAACTATTTAATTAATTTGAAAAAAAATAATTCACAAAATCTTGGGGAGTAAAATATCTGACTGTAGAAATATATTTAATAATATTTTCATTAAAGTTCAAGGTTCTTATCATAGTGGGGAACATATATAAAATTATCAATTTGATTAATATTCTTGTATATTATTACATTAAATTCATGTAGAACAATGAACAATATCTAATAATATATTTATATATTATTCAAATCATCGAATATAAATGTAATCAAATTACACACACCTGTTCCCATGAAACCAACTCCAACAGAAGTATCCTTAGTTGTTTTTATTTGAGTGGAATACATTCAAGGCCAAAATTAATTTTAATGGGGTTAGGAAGAAGTAAACTAATATTTTTTGAAGTTTTTTTTCTAATAAATTTAATTTGTTTGATAGCTTATATTTCATGAAACGTTGAGTTTTAATGAACTATAAAATATTATATTATTATAACCTAGAAGTTAAATTGGTTGGAATGAATGGGATTCAATGAATAATGAAAATTATATAGTTTACACATGAATAAAATAAATTAATAGGTAATCAATTTAATAGAAATGAAAAAATAATAATTTGGTTGTAGAAGATATGTTTTCACGAAAAATTGTTTTTGTGCTCGCAATTTTTTTTATACTAATAAATTAAAATAATAACTACTGGTGATTTATTTTAATTAAATTTATATATTATATAATCAATGAATATTTTTATCACACATTTAATTTTTTTTCTATAGGATAATAATAAATCCATTTATGCTTAAAATTGTACATTTCAAAAATCTAGATTAATCTAATTTTGCACACTTTTATTGAAAATAATTTTTTAAAATATTAGAAATTTTATCTGAAGGAATGGAATTATTTTTTAAAATAAGCATTAAGAAATTATAATTCATGGAATTTATCAAAATTTTCTGAGAAGATTAAATTTCAATGAATAGTATAAATTTAATGATTTTTATTAAAAAAATTCTTTTTATTTAACACCTATTCAAAATTAATTTTTTAGAAAATTGTTTTAAAAATAAAATTATTTCAATTAAATAAGTATTAATCCAATATAGGTCATTTAAATCAATTTTATGATTAATTTTTATATAAATATTTTTATACATATGAAATATTTTCTTTGGAAAAAATGAATTTTCACCGCCCTGGTGGATTTAATTTTAAAATAAATTATACCAATTTTGTGAATATAGTTTGGTAAAATGGATCACAAATTTTTAGTAATAAAAATTAATATTAGTTAACAAGCTCAACTTAATTTTCTATCACAATGAATCATAAAAAATTAAAAATTAATTATTGTGATTAAGGTTAAAACATAGATTTTTCATTATAGTCGTTTGTGTAAAAATTACTTTTCCAAGGACATTGGATTTTTATTTTATAAATTATACCTCATATTATAATCATTTTTCAAAATTATCTAATATTTATCATTTTATTTTTATTCTAAAAGGATAAATTACCTAGGTAAAAAAACTACTTACCGTGGTGGAAACTAAAATGGAAAAATTAAGTAAACATTGAGGTTAAGAAAATGACATGTTTAAAACATGTTTATTTTCAGTTTTATAAGACATTATTTACCATTTATTCCCATTACTCCATTATTTATCACTTTTTGTGGCTCATTTGTTGAGAGTGAATTCCCATTATTAGATTGTTTTGTATATTTCTAACATTGCCTCTCATCCTCGCTATAAAAGGGAACCTTCTATACTATTTCATTATCATGTAAAAGACTTATATTTCAAAACATATCCACCCAAATACATTACTAAATTACCCTCCCACCTCTTAAAGTCCTAGGTTTGATCATAAAATTCTCCTAGGAATGCTTTTGGTGAAAACCTAAAGAGCATGTCGGAAGGAGAGTTATCGTTCTTAACCGAGCATTTTTGTTTTATTTCTACTTCCACAACCATAAAATAACATTCAAATGTGTTGAAATGATAAAAAATATTATCTTATATAGTATAATATTTTATTATTTTAATATCATAAACTATATTCATCTAATCTTCTATTAAATGGTAAATGAAATCAGTGACTGTGTGTACATCGGACTACCGCCTCGTGAAATGATGTAACTTTTTTCATCAATTCCTATCACTAATGGATTAAATGATAAATTTAATTTATATATATTATATTTATGACTTAATTATGACTTTATAATTATAATATTATATCTACCTTCTTACCTTCCAATTCATTGAATAATGATAACATCTCTTGCGTGTACATGTGGACTACCACCTCCACAAAGCAATGTGAAACGTTTTTCATTTTATTTTGACTTGGATGGTAATAATGATATATTTACTGAATATATATATATTATATAACATATAATTATTATTCAAAGGATAATTAATATTCACCTTTCTTTTATTTCATCCTCCTAGAAACTGCAAACAATGTTCATGTGTGTGTATGGCATATCTTCCCCATAAACTATGCAGTTCATTTTTTTATATCTAAATTTTATAGATGAATATAAATATGTATAAAATTAATATATATTATATTTATATAATTATTAAAAACATTATATTATTTTACCATAATAAAATAATAAGTACCAAAACTAAAAGACCAAAACATACATGAAACACGTAATAGGTATCACCCAAAACAATGATTTTAATAAAGATTTGTTAAAAACTGGTGATAATTGGATATAAGTAAATCATATATGGTATGATATATATGATTATAATTTTTTGTTATATTTATAATAATCCAATATTTATTATATTTTATTTTTAAATGTTTGTGAAGAAATTCAAGGCATAAGTTAAGGGACTTTCATCTTATGTTTAGTTCTATGGGATGAAAGCCATATTCAACATTGTTACATTTATGAGATATATATACTGCCAATAAAAATATTTGATGATTATTATCCTGAAAATTCTGGTAAAAACATATCCATATATCTCTATTTATAACATTAGGCTTACTATTCAAAATTTACCAATGTTTTAAGGTTTTATGTTACAGTTTAATCATTTATCAAGATTGTTTTTGACTATGTTTCAAATAAAAAAAATATTATGATTTATCCCTCAAGAAACTCATAATTTTTATTATAAATTGTTTATTTTAATAGATTATATATTTTTATTTCATTTTAATCTCTTTAAGGAATTACATGACCAAAATAAGTTTTTTAATAAAATTGCTTTTATTTCTCTCATCCATCGAAGATCATTTATCTTCCAAGTTCATATTTTCAAAAAAGGTTTTCAATAATGTTTTAACGATTAACCAATGAATTTTTAAAGTTACTTTTACCCATGTTTGAATTTTTTTATAAAATTTTGTAAAATTAATCTTCTTTTCATTTTCATAATTAGGTTTCTTTCACTTTTTATAGAAAATGTGAAAGGAACCATTTTTATAACATGTACAAAATGAAAAAAATTCCACCATCATGATTTTCTAATGATTTAAAGATTCCTTAACAATTTTCAAAGTTTATTTTCAAATAAAATTTTTTCTTTAATATTTGGTAATTTTTTAGATTTTAAGAAGTTATTTTCAAAGTGGAATGGGACTTTTCCTAAATAATTTTTTAATGATCATTTAATGTTATTTAAATTCACCAATGACAACAACCCTTGAATCTACTTATTCTCTACTAAGGAAATGATCCAAATATAAAATCAATATTCTTCAAATCAATTGTTTATGATTATGTTGAAAATGTTTTTTTGAACCCCATTCTTTTTCTACCAGTTATGCTATGATGAATTGAGGAAATCATTGCAAAATCTATTTCTTTTCAATGTGTTATTTCCTAATTAAATGTTTTTCAAACCCATTTCCTTTCATGGGTTATGATATTATGAATTTTTTAATATCATTTGAAACACATATATATGATATTAATTATGTTATGGGTGTCTTGTAATTATATATCCCTCAAATGTATTTGGTAATCATGGAAATATCATGATATAAACAGTGTTAGAATGGGGAGGGAACACATTTTAGTAAGGGAATCTTTCAACTTTTATTATCTTGGAAGGTAACTGTTTACTACTATGATAGTTTGGAGAGTCGACCCATTACACTATGATAGTTTTGTATATAATCCCTAAATATGGATGAAATGATTTTATATACTTATGTGTATGTCACAAACTCATGTTTTTTCCAATTTTATGCTATAATGGATGATGTTCTTTGATTCCTTTATGATATTTTCTTTTGAACTACCAATATTTATGCCATGATTGAATATTATTATCTATAATATGTATGGTATGGTTTGGAAATTATATTCTCATGTTCTCATGCCCATATTACCATTTTAGGTTTAATATATCATTGATATCACCCTTATTTACCCTTACTGAGTATATGAGATCAACATTTTTTAGGATTCATTTCCCCAGGTTATGAAGAACGGAATTAATTATGATATGTCTAATATGTGTTCTAGTTATGAATAACTTAGTGGGAGATTATGTAGTTCAATTATGAACCGGTTGTTTATGTAACCAAGTTTCTAAATATTCTAAGCCTATAGGATTCTAGAATGGATCATTAGGTTATGTAATGAATATTAATATAATGATATTTAATATATACATATATATATTTGTGTGTTTGTGTGTGAAATGTATGGGTCTTTATAAATTTTCTAGAGCTAACAATACTATGTAATTACACATCTTATATCTAAAAATCACATTTACTATACATTTCATATAGATTCACCTTTCAAAAAAATTAGCATAATATTCAAATTATTTACATGCACTTCCTTTCCCTTGGATTATATTAGAATATCATATATTCTGACTATTAAAAATAATTTATGTTATCTCTATAAACATTCTTCATTATGGCCATGAATATTTCAAGATAATTAGTGTTTTTAAGGTAATCACTATGAAATCATATTTACCATGTCTTCATTGAAAGATAATAATGATAATATCAGCCTTCTACACCTTTAATTGGTGATATCCTAGCCAAAGGTCCAACTAAGATACATAATTTTTTCCATGTAGTTGATCAAACAAGTCATCAATCCATGGAAAATGATAATTTTTCATTATCATGATCTTTTTAAGTTCACAATATTATTTGAAAAGGTAAATTCACCCATAATTTTTCATGTAAATAGGAATATTGTACCCCATAGTGAAGCACTCAATAATATAAAACTCATTTCCAGATTCACTTGTAACTAATTCTTTAACTCATCCAAATCAATAGTGCCAATTATATATGTTTCCTTGGATTGTAAACTGATCCAAGTATATTTTAAATTAATAAATCAACCTCTTAGTGAGAAAGAATGTTAAGAAATGATTCAGGGAATAAATCATTATAGTCCCTCATTGTCAGTATGTATTCGAGAATGATTCTCTCATTTATATCAATAATTTCAAAAAGATATTCATTATCATAAAGAAATAATATCCATGATTTATAGAAATCTTCCAAAGGATATTTCTTCACCCCCTTAAAAATTTACAAAATCATAGGATGACTCAAGATGTATAGTGTGATTCACCTCTCTTAATAGTTGATGTTGGATTTATATAAGGATAATCAATCCATTACCTTATGTAGTATCAAATTCCACTAAATTAAGTATAAAAAAATTCTAGGCATTTCAGTTTGTAAACATTGATAAGGGAGAAGTTATATATATATAGGATGAAATAATTTCCTCATTTTCTATTCTCATAGATAACTCATCCTTCATGTTTTGAGGTGGTGTTTCAATAGTTCTTTAAAAAGGTATGATATGAATGAATGTTTAGAACAAGAATCAAATAGTACATTTTCTATTCTTACTTAAATATCCAGCATACCTGTCACCAAATAATTATCAGGATCCACTTCAATAGTAGTGATAAAATAAACCCTTCATTTCTCTCTAGTCATTGGAGGTTGTTATAGTTTATTATAACCAAAAAAACATTTCTTAGGGAATTATTTTTTGTAATGTCCATGTTCACTACAGTTGAAATATTAGAAATTAATATTGGCACTAACTAGAACTATCTTTTTATTTTTCATATTAGGAGGTTTCTTAATATCTCTTTTTCATAGATTACCTTAATCCCCCTCTTTTATATACTTGAACCATCACATAGTTCTCCTGAGACAGTTTATGGAATACTTCTTCCCACACATTTGACATGTGGGTATTTCAGTATAGCTTTCTCCATTGGACATATCCCTTGATCCTACCATATTGAACACCATTTTTAAATTTATCTCTACCCCCTTGAGACAAATGAGAATAAAAAATCATCATTAGATCCTTAAGGTAACAATTTAAAACAACATCATAACTATCAAAGTCTTGAATCACCAAATATTTACATAGACATGAATTTAATCCACTAAATAAGTTGTCCTACATACTTTTTGGCTTGATGAGAAATTCACAGGTGTACTCTGAAATATTTTTGAAGTTTTCCATGTACCAATTGATATAATCATATTCCATTTTTTTTACAATGAACTACTTCAAAATATTAAGGTGGGAATTTGAGGGAAAATATTTACTAAAAAAATTTCTATGGAATCCTCCTCATTCCATGGAATCACGTTCATCCTTATAATTCGTATTCATGGTCAATTTCCACAATTGATCAGCTTCCCTCCCCCAAGTGGATTGATAGCATTTACAATATTAACTTATTTTGGGAATTGGAGATAAGGAATATATTTTCAATGGAGTTAATCCATTGATCCCTGATGATGGGATAAAAACATCTACTAAAGGTAGGATACTTTTTCCCATAATGGAATCAAAAACAACTATATCTTTCTTAGAATAAGGGGATCCAAATTATTTATATTAGTATTGATAACATAGGTTATTTGATCCAGTATTGTCATGAATTTATCAACTCTATCTCCTATCAGGTTATGAATCTTATTAGGGAAATCATCGCATTTTATATTATATTGTTTGTTAAAACAAATCCTTATATTTCTTATAGTAAACTGAAATAAAATAACATTAGGGATGATATTACATAAACAGATAAGAATATAAACAAGTAAAATATGAAATAAGAATAAATAACTTATATATGACATGTATATCCTAACTTATTATCCTTTAGGATTAAATCAAGGTTATCTTTGGTAATTTTATTATTATATTTTATAACTTATCAATCCATTAATTTCCTTTATAATAGTTCATAAAGAGTTTGTGAATTTTCTAAAGCATAAACCCTTGGAGTATCAATCCATATGTGTAGAAAAACCTCTTTGACACACACCAGGTATAGGTAAAGTTACTACCCATTGATCTATTTTGAGGATATTATCCCATGGTATATTTTTTTCAGATCTATATCCACTTTTATTATTTACATGTGGATATAATTTCTTAGAAAACACTCATTCTATACATCAATAAAATATCAATATATTTTACTATTCTTAGACTTATACCTAGGGTTTTACTAATATATTCATATCATAGTCACCAAAAATAACAAGACCTTTCTTTAATATTGATTATATATACCCAATCCTCGTACACATTTTACTACATGATTTATCACAAAATTATCCACAAAATACAACCCAAGGATCAAGAGGTTTAGTTTCTTTGTAGGACAAGGCTCATAATTGTAAATCATGATACTAAAAAATAGTGTTTTTATTTTATTCTTCATAATAAGATCATAATTCCCTTTAATTTCCATAAACTACCTTTGATAATCCAAAATGGTGACAAAAAATCATATAAAAGGACTAAGCATGATAATGAATCTTATCATATGAGTCAAAATACAAAACCTAGTATCATAAAATACCAAGCTTATAAACAATTATATAGAATCATGATATAAATAATATTTCATAATATGATGATGGAATCATTAGAATGTTGCAAAAACATAGAAAATTAAATAAGTATAATTCAAGGATAACTACTAAGAAAACATCACATAGTGGACAGAGTCTCGTCATTATCTAAGTTTACTCCCTAATACCATGTATATCATCTTGTGAGACATAATAATTACCCAATTAAATGGACCATTATCTGGGGAAACCCATCATGACATGTACATGAATATATATTCAATATACGTAAATTATAAATAAGTCATAAGAATCTAAAGAACTCATAGAATGGGAATGGGTTACATAATCATGTATTATTACATAGCTAAATGAGATATCATAATGAATTTAAATAAAGAAGGTAATAAATAATTATGAGACATTTAAAGAAAAATAATTATTCATGGTACATTAATATGATGTATAAGTGAATTTAATACATAAAATTAGTGGATAAATAATGTTGGAAATATTCCATTTTTTTGTGATTTAGGAAAAGGGGGTAAAGAATCATTAAAGAGGGTAGAATATTAATAATTTCCATAAAAATATAAATGATATAAAAAAAATCAAATTAAAATGAGAGTTTTTAGAAATTATTTATTGTTAAAAACATTTCATTGAGTTGTAATTTAAATAAGGCATCAAAAAAGTGAATATCCTTTTAAACAACTCTACATAAACAATTGTATTTAGAATGGAACCTTTAAAACATGTACATCCCCATCAAAGAAATTTAAATTAAAATGGGTTTATATGTGTAAGAAATATTTATAATATATAATAAGTAATTAAGAAAAATAATGAAATAATATGAGGTAAATTGGTAGAATTAATAACCCAAATAAAAATAGGGTTGTTTGGAGAGATCCATCACCACGTGTTGGGATTCTATCTTCACTCTCAATTAACCTCTTGAGTAATAAAATTATATTTCATGAATATATTATTGAGAACCTTATTTTAATATATTTTATTTATTATAAATTATTTATCGGTGTTTAGAGTAAATTAATTGATATATATTTACATTTTATACTATCATAATATCATTCTTTTCATGGTTCACAGGTCAGATTAATTTGTGGATGTTTATTGAAGTTATTATAAAATTTAACTAAAACTAAAAAATTGGAATGAAATGATATTCATGTCCTTGTATAAATCTATATGGTACTAAATATATGTTTTTCCAATATAGGGAATATTCATTTAGTATAAATTTTATCATTATGTGGGTATTTCATTTTTCTAGTTTTAATGAACATCTTAAATTAAATTAAATTAAATTAATTAAATAATTAAAAATACAATAAAAACAGTAAATATGATATAATACAATTTTTATCATTATATTTAATATCAATATAAATTTCTATAACCATCTTTTAAGGTGGTGGAAGAAAAATGAAGTATGTTGTACCTAAAGGTAGTAAACCGAACATATTGTGAACAATGTCTTCAATTTAGAATGAAATTAAAAGAGTTTGGATGATAGATATTCCATTTAAAAAATAAAATTATATTAAATATATGATACATTGGTGTTTATTCCATTTTGGATTCAATTTGTTTTGGAGTGTGAGGAGGAAAAAAACATAAAAAGTTCAGTTGGTGGTATTACCTTCTCCTTTGGATGTCTCATATTGGGATTATCTTAAGGTTCATCAGACTAAGATTATGATGAGATGAATTATTCTAGGTACATTGGGGATATATGGGCAGATAAATTTTTTAATATTTGGTATGGTATGTAATTTATAATGTTTAAGGAGAAGAAGAGGTGAGGGCGGTATTTATAAGGGGGAGAGGGGTGTTTTTGAATAAAATATTCATTTTTTTTATTTTAGCTTAAGACTGTTAATATTGAGGAATATCATGACTATTGTTGGCCCATAGGATGTTGTTGGTCACTATCTCTAACTGTAATGGTTTTAATTATCACAAATCATGTCATCTATTATAACATATATCTTACCTCAGGACAGCTCCAAAATTATGTCAAAGTTTATCTTGTATATCAGATCATTTCAATAATATAACTAATTATGTTTTTTAAGTCTAATCAATATTATTACTGATTATCTATGTGTAATTATAGGTATTAAAACTTTCTGATTTTTCTATACTATAAGACAGACAGAACATCCAAAATTTTCTAAGTATGAGTCACTAACACCGATTGAAGAACTAACTCACCGATGCAGACGACCTACCGATGCATATGACTTACCAACGAAGACTACCTACCAATGCATATGACTTACCAACACAGATGACCTATCAATTCATATGAATTACCAACACAGAGGACCTACCGATGCAATCAACCTACCGTCCGTCCAAGTGACCTACCGATGCATGGTGCTACCGACACATGGACTCACCAACAGTTAAAACAAGTCACCAATGTAATGAGTCACTGACGTATGGAAACACTGAAAAGATGGAATACCAATGGGTTGAGTCACCAACAGAATGAGATACGGACAAACGAATCACCGATAGACTGACTCCCTGACAAATGAGTCACCGATGGAATTTTTAAATTTTTATTTGCTAATATTATTTATAACCATCGTATTTGAGTCATCTAATGATACTAACATATTTAATAATCTATTATAGGAATTTTAGAAGACTGTATGAGGTACGATGAACGTATTCATATGGAAAGAACATTCTCTTTGTCAGCCCTCATGTATAAAAATAATTTCTGAAGAGAGAAGCAGAACACACATAAAATGGAAGAGAAGTGTGGTGTTCCATCGTGTGAGACATACTAAAGAAAATGCGTGACTCTCATGAACCCATTGTGAACTGAAGAACAAAAGGAAGAACACATGATGAAATCTCAATCAAGATGTACATCGAATTGAAAAACTGCTTCATCATATCAATAAAGGAGGAGATTATACCTTAAAATCATTTTTGTAACTGGAATCTAGAATATGAGACTCTATTCCAGTGTCAACTTCTAGTAGAAGACTCACATCTCATCTCAGCTACATCTGTAGAGTCTAGAGATGCATCTCAAGACACACAGAGCCTTATAAATCCTTTATTATATTTATTTGTGTTGTTGTATGCATTTATTTACATACATTTGAGTATTGTGTGTTTCTGTCTATAAATAACACATTGTCTCATGTATCAAACTAATGGATACAATATATCCTTCCACTTATACCTTATTACATCTTCTTACTCCCACAGATGAGTGTGGAAGAGGTATTTGTGTGACCAGGTATTTTTTACCCATGGAAAATTGTGGTAGGGGTCTTGTGACCTGTACAGTATTTTTTCTTTTGGGAACCCCGATCTAGGGGGTGGATCAAACTATTTATTAATTTAAACTACTTAGTGGCAGGTGATCACTAAGTGGAGATGATTAGGTCTCTACTTGAGATTAAACCTCTTGTTTCATTTCTGATTTGTTTTTACTTTTATTTTTACTCTATTTTATCACATATTTCTTAAAAATAAATTAATATATGATATTTAGTCTTAGAAAATGTTTTTAATTGTATTTACTTATTGGTTAGTTTCAAAAGTTTTATTAGTTATCAAATTGATATAACTAAGAACTAATCACTCTTTTGAGAAATTAATCAAATAGTCAATCTCTTATAAATTCACTACTGGATAACTGGTTAATGGAATTTTAAATTTGGGGGAACTTCAAATAATAACTTTTAAAAGAAATTTTTATAAGAGCTTAGTTCACCCCCCTCTTTAGTGTCCTACTCCGACCAACATTTGGTATTAGAGGTTTTTGAATTTTCAATTTTCAAAACATTTTCAAAATGTTAAACTGTGTTTTTATTTGTGTTTTAAATATCACAAATTTTTATTAGTTCTATATTTTTGGTTCTTTAAATTTATAAACTTCATTATTTATTATGTAAAATAGGTTGTAAGGTGCTGATACCAAAAAACCTCCATTCTTTAATTGAACAAATTATGCACAATGGAACATTAAAATGAAGATGCATTTAGAAAGTATGGGTTTTGAAATTTGTTCATCAATTGTAGATGCATATAATATTCCTAATACTTCTAGAAATACTTTTTTTGAACCAACTAAGGATTATTATAATAATAATTTCAAATCCATGAATGCCTTATAATACCCTTTAGGAGATGAATAAGTTAACAGAATTTCTACATGTAAAACTACCCATGAAATTTGGGATACTCTGTCAGTTTCACATGAAGGAACTTCTTGTGTTAAAGAAATAAGACTTAACACATATACTATTAAATATAAAAACATAAAAATGAATCTTGATGAGCCTATTTATGACATGTATCTTAGGTTTAATGAAATAGTGAACACTATGATCTCTCTATGAAGATATGTTACTACCAAATAACAAATCATGAGGATTCTCAGATTTTTAATTGATATATAGAGAGGAACTTTTGTCTCCATTAGAGAATCATGTGACATCATCAAACTACCTGTCAAAAATATCATTGTAAAACTAATGATGTATGAGGAAGAGTTAAAAGTAAATAAGGAAGAAGAATATGAATCTAAGAGAGAATTTGTAGCCTTCAAGACTAATACCTCTATCAATAAGGAAAAACATAAGGTGGTAGCCTCTGTTGAAAGCTCCAATTATGATGAATAAACATCAGATAGTGATATAGAGATGGCTCAGCTAGCCAGAAGATTAAATATTCTATAGGAACAAGAAGTTCTTCAGGAATCCCAATTTTAAATGAATATATGATAACAAGGGAAACTAGTAAAGGGACTGGAAAAGAAATGAAAAATCAGAGGATATTTTATGACATGAATGCAAGAGGAGAGGATAAGTCAAAGATGACTGTCCAAAATTAAAATATAAAAAGACGTATGAAAACAAAGGCAAGAACTATAAGAAAGATATGAAGGCCACCTGGAGTGCCTCTGGAGATGATCCAATGAATCAGCATCATCTCATGATGAAAAAGGTGACATGGAAAATATTTGTTTTATGAAAAAAACATCTGAGGTAACCATAGAGTCTCATGTACACAATTATTACTATTCTGGAGATGAAAGTGATTCTGAGAATATGACAGGTGATAAACTATTTGAATACTGTAACACGCTGAAAGAGACATGTAATGAATTGAAAGATACATAATAATCTTTAAAGAAAAAACATTCTCTCACGGTAAATTTCCAGTCTGAACTTAGTACCAAAAAGGAAAATAATGCTCAACTACTATATTAAAACAATTATATAAAATGTATAATGAGCAATTGAAGAACGATCTAGAAAATTTTACCTATTGAAAAAATACTCATATTAAAATTATTGGTAAACAGATATCTCTTAAGTACACTTCTGGTATTTGATATCATCTTGGACATATAAACCAATCTAAAATGCATTTTGTAACTAAATCTACAAAAATATGTTCTTGTACCTAGAAATAAAAATTCTACTACTAGTTCAAGTTCTGCAAAAACTTTTACTACCTCTAAGTTTTCTGGACCAAATAGAGTCAATTTTTCTAATATGTTATATAAATCTTATAGGAAACCCAAGAATAAAATGTGGGTACCTAAAGCATTGATAATTAATGTCACTAGACACAAACAAGTTTAGGTACCAAAATCTTCTTTTGGTTGATTATTCTGTAGGAAATATGTTTTAAGAGCCCCTGTAGGAGTTGATAGTACTTAGGCAGTGTATGTTCAAGATATATGATAGCAGACTATTCAAGCTTCAAAAACCTAATCAAGATAGATGGTGGATATGTCACCTTTGGTGATAATTCTAAAGTAAATATAATTGGATTAGGATTTATTGGTAACTCTAACTCAGTTTTAATTTCTAAAGTACTTTTTTTGATGGATTGAAATATAATTTTCTTAGTATTTCACAATTATGTTATGATGGATTTCATGTCAAATTTTAAATTGATGCTTGTAATGTTTCTAAATCTAAAAATGAATTAGTATTCTATGCTCTTAGGAATGAAAATTTATATGTTGTTAACTTAGATTATTTAGATTCTCAAAATGTTTCTTTTTTATGTAGTTTTGACAAAGAGTCTTGTCTTTGGCACAGAAGATTAGGACACTATAATGTACACTCTCTATGAAATATTTCTAGAAAAGGACTAGTCATAGATCTACCCAAACGTAACTTTCCAAATGATAAAGTCTGCAATACTTTTCAAAAGGGTAAACAACAAAAGATACCTTTCAAATCAAAGAAAAAAGTTTCAACTTCTCAACCTTTAGAGTTGGTTTACATGGACTTGTTTGGACCCTCCGGTGTTTCTAGTTTAAATGGGATGAACTATTTCTATGTTCTTGTATATGAATATTATAGGTATACTTGAACTTATTTCTTAGCTCACAAAATTGAAACATGTACTTACTTCCCCAAGTATGCTAAAAAAGTGGAAAATATAAGTAGACTTAGAATAATATCCTAAATAAGTAATCATGGTCGTGAGTTTGAAAATCAAGACATTGAATATTTTTACTCACATAATTTCTATAGTCATAACTTCTCTGCCTCTAGGATGCCTCAAAAATGGAGTTGTGGAAAGAATAAATAGAAACATACAAGAGATAGCCCGAACAATTCTTAATGAATATGAACTACCTGTTTACTTTTGGGCTAAGGCTGTAAATACAACATGCTACATAATTAATTGAGTCTTAATTAGACCTATCTTTAAGAAGACTCCTTATGAGTTGTGGAACAATAGAAGACCCAAAGTTAGTTACTACAATGTTTTTTGTTACAAAATCTATATCCTTAATACAAAAGAAAATATTGACAAATTTTCATCCAAGAATGATAAAGGAATATTCCTAGGTTACTCAATATCTAGTAAAGCCTAGAGAGTATTTAATAAAAGAACCAAGTGTATAGAAGAATCTGTGTATATCAAATTTTATGAAACATATCCACATGAACCTAAGACCTCTCTAGAAAACCTTGAATATGATATGACAAATCTGGACATAAATGAAAAATCATCTAATCCTCTTGTCAAGCAATCTATTAAATCAAACAGTTCTAGAAATTCTTCTGAGTCTGGACATGATAAACCCGAACCTATAGATGAACCTAAAATTACTAGCCCCTCCTTTTTGAGATAAAATATAACTCTCAAGAACCATCCTTTAGATGTTTTTATTGGAGACTTAGATAAAGGGACACAAACTAGAGCTTCTCTTAGAAACCAGGTTAAACATCAAGCCTTTTGTCACAACTTGAACCTAAAAACATCAATTATGCAGTTAAATATTATTTTTAGCTTATTTATATTCAAGAAGAACTGAATTAATTTGAAAGAAATGATGTTTTGAATCTTGTGGATATATAGAAATACACATTGACCATAGGCACTAAGTGGGTGTTTAGGAACAAAGTAGACACATATAGTAATACTATTAGAAAAAAATCAGATTGGTTGCACAAGGTTTTATTCAAGAAGAAGGCATTGAGTATGAAGAAACTTTTTCACCTGTTTCTATACTTGAGGACATA
Source organism: Viscum album (assembly GCA_963277665.1). Taxonomy (NCBI): domain Eukaryota; kingdom Viridiplantae; phylum Streptophyta; class Magnoliopsida; order Santalales; family Viscaceae; genus Viscum; species Viscum album. Next base: position 87,516,668 of record OY728135.1, on the reverse strand, counting down.
AGAATCTTTCTTTCTAATAATACCCATCTTAATTTCAAGATTTATCAAATGGATGTTAAAGTCCATTCCTAAATGGGTATATAGTTGAGGATGTTTTTGTTGAACAACCTCCTAGTTTTACAAACCCTCATTTTCAAAATCATGTTCTCAAATTAAAAAAAGATTTATATGTTTTAAAATAGGATCCAAGAGCTTGGTATGATAGACTAAGTACTTTTCTCATTACAAAAGGAATTACAAAAGGAATTTTTGATCCTAATCTTTTTATAAAACAAATTTCTAAACAAATTTTAGTAGTTCAAATTTTTTTAGATGATATTATTTTTAGATCTTCAAGAAATTATTTATGAATTTATGTTTCTAAAATGATGCAAAGTGAGTTTGAAATGAGTTTTATGGGTGAACTCAAATTATTTCATGGATTTCAGATTTATCAAAATAAAAAGGTATCATTTTAAATCAAATTAAATAGACAAAATACCTTTTAAAATGATTTTTCTTTAATATCATTAAAATTAGTGACACTCCAATGAGTACTACTAGTATGTTGGATTTGATAAAGATAGTAAATTTGTTGATCAAAACACTTATAGAAGAATGATTGGAATTTTCTCTACTTGACTACTAGTAGGCGATATATAATTTTTAGTGTGTTTACGTGTTCCTTATTTCAAGTTTATCCCAAGTAATCTCACTTAAATGTTGTAAAAAGAATTTTAAAATACCACAAACATACTATAAATTTAGGTTTGTTTTACCCTAAAGGAAAATAATTTGATATAGTTAGTTATTCTGATGCTGATTTTGGTGGATTCAAGTTAGATAGAAAGAGAACCTCTGGAACATTTCACTTTTTGGGAAATTCTTTGGTTTCATGGTGTAGTAGGAAACAAAATTATGTTGCACTATCTACTTCCAAAGCTTAATATATAGTTGTTGGTAACTATTTTTCTCATATTTTTGAGTTGAAACACACTCTTCTAGACTATGGTTATAAATTTAGACATGTAGTTATAAAATGTGACAATACAAGTGATATTGATATTTTTAAGAACCCAGTTTCTCATTCTAGAACAAAACATATTGATGTAAGACATCACTTTTTAAGAGATCATTGTCAAAAGGGTGATATCACTTCAGAATTTATTATCACTGAATATCAGCTTGATGAAATATTCACTAATCCATTGAACTCTGAAATAATTAATTACATTAGACGTGAGTTAGGAATGATCAATCTATAAGACCTTGTGTTACTATTCCTTTGATCTTTTTAGGTGAAGTTTTCACACCAACACAAATTTTATGTCATGTTGACGTAGTTGTCATATCGACACTGACACTATGTCCTACCGACATAGTTGTCATGCCACCAACGCTATGTCATGTGGGCACAATTTTCATGTGGACACTAACTCTATGCCATGCCAACACAGTTTTCATAATGAAACTGATGACTCATTGTTCTTATACATTTTATGTTTTTATCAAAACAAAACTATTTCATTAATTTTTTTGAACCCGGTTCACGATTTCATGATTGCGTAATTTCAAAATTCATAAATGATATAAATTTGAATCGATCCACTCTACTCCTTTACCTCTACACTCTCTCGTTTGTTTATCTCTCTTTACCCTTAACCTTTAACCTTCTAACCTTTAGACTAAACGTATTAAAATGGCTCGTGTGAAGAGATCTCTTGATGATGTCAAGTCTCATGCTTCTAAGAAACAGAAAGGTGAATCAAGAAAATCTTCAGCACCATTAAATAGTTCTCTGTATAATCGCATTGTAACTTTAGAAAAAATAAGTTCTTGAGGAATCGATGTTATAAATCAAGTATCTACTACTCAAGGTACTACTGGATCAAGTTTGGATTGAGTGGTTCTCAAATAATGAATGACCCTTTTACTTGAAGCTATTTCATGAGTTTTACATGAATATAGAGTTTTTGTTGGAAGGAACCGATGTTTCCTGGATAAAATCCATAGTAAAAGGGAATAGAATCTCTTTATCTTTAAGACATTGGGATGAATGTCTTAAATTTCCTCATTAAGGTTTATTTGATGATTATCAAGGTACCTATCTACCTGATAGTGATATTTTTTTCTTTGATACAACATTAAAGGAGCTTACTAATACTAATGAGCACAGAAGACCCATTGCTACCGAGTTAAGTGTAGAATGTAGAATCTTGTTTAGTTTTATCTAGTATCAAATCTTTCCAAGGAAATGGGACTTTTATTCTCTAAAATATCAATATGTCTACTTGGTTTATCTGGTGAGAAAAGGGATCAAGGTAAATTTTTGAAGATACCTTGTAGTGCACATTAATGAGATGAACAAACCTTCCTGAAAAACTAATTCCATGTTATATCTAAGGATGATCCCAACTATGATGAAATAAAAAGGTTGTATATATTAAGGTGAAGAATTTTTTTTTCTGAGTGAATTGGGATCTACCTAAATAAAGAAATTTGTAAGAAGGTGAAAATAAACTAGAATCCATGGAAGATAGAATGGGTTGGAGATGAAGATAAGATCTATGACAAGTTCAATCCAGTGGATCATCCAACTAGACCTAAGAATATGGATGATCCTGGGTTGTGACTAAATGAGTAAATTGTTTACTCCTCTTAAAAATAAGATCATGTCACTCCATCTAGAGATCAGGGATCACCTATTGATGATAGTAGTGATCGTGACACAGCTGGACCTCGCAATGTTTTTTTTCTTTGGACCTCCTAGTCCTCCACATAACTTACCCTCTGATGAGACCACTCTTGATGATAATGGGGATGAGGATTCTCAGGCAGTGTGGAATATATAAGTCGATCCAGTGGCTATGAGGAAGAAGAAAGTGAAAATGGTGAAAGTAGAAGTGGTAGTGAAGAGGAATAAGATGAAGAATATGGTGATAAAAATACAAATTTAGAACATGTATTTGGACATGATGATGATTAAATTAATGGAATTGAAAATGAAAATCATAAAGATGATCAAGGAGAATATGTTGAAATGATTGAAGCTATGGATCATGATCAGTTGGAAGAACCTCCCGAAGTTATTGTTGAAGTGAGATAAAATGTTGACGTTATTTCTGAAGTGGAAGGTCAAGAAATTATTATGCCTTATTTGGATTATGAAGAAATAAAACCTCATACTAAAACCTCTAGATGATAAAATGGTTGAATGGGTGGGGAATCATGGGTATGTGGAACAAGGATTAGATTATGAATATTAAGATGATGAATTATTTTTACATGTTGCAAGGGAACCAGTGGCTGAGACCCTTTCTAGTGACTATGTCACTAAGGCGGACTTGGAAAATTTCAAGGAAGAAATATGTTCATCAGTTAAACATGCAGTACAATATCAGTTGAGATATGATATTGATGAATCTATAATATAAAACACCGAGATTATTGATAACTTGAAATACATCTATTCTATGGCTGAATGTGTAAGGCAAACTGGAACTTCTAGTTCTACTCCTACCTTAGAAAGTGCATCTCAAGATGATGCGGGTTCAGTCTCATAGTCAGTGATAAAGGAAATTCAGCCAAATTTTATTACAACTAACAAAACCATTGTGTCAAGAAACACCAATCATGTAAATGAGATTAAGAAGTTAAATATTGGCATTAATGCTTTAACCACTGAGTATAGGACTATAATGGAAAGTGTCATGAAAGGTCCTGCAGATCTTAAAGTTCCTTATTTTTCCAAATTGAGTAAGGAAGTATAGGAAATTGCGCAATCTATTTCAACCTCAACACCCACTAATGGAAAAAGTACATATACCAACAGTTTGGAACCATTGTTATAGGTCCCCAAACCATTGGTATAGCCTATACCAATGGTTTGGGAAGCCGTTGGGTGATTGGGCTTGGGGAAATACCTATCCCAATGGTTTGGTGAAAACTGTTGGTATAGGTCTTTCCCAATAGTTTTCCAAACCATTGGGATAGGTCTTTCCAAATAGTGTGGGGAAACCGTTGGGATATGTATATATATAAAGAAAATTTTTAGCAGAGGTTTGAACCCACAACCTCCATGTTATATATCAATGAATTTACCATTATCCTATTGTTTACTTTGTGAATATATTTGGATATATATATATTTATATATTTATATATATATATTTATTTATTTATATGTAATTTATATATTGATTTATTTAGAAATATTCGATAAATGTACTCATAAAAAATAAGGGTACCTATCCCAACGGTTCTCAAACCTGTTGGGATCTCTTTCCAACGGTTTGGCCAAACCGTTGGGAAAGACATACCCTTTCCCAACATTTTTGGAAAACCATTGGTAAAAGTGGCCTCAAAGTGGTATTTTCTCAACGGTTTGGCCAAACCGATTGGAAATCCATACCCTTTCCCAAAAATTTTGGCAAACCGTTGGGAAAAGTGGCCTCAAAGTTGGATTTTCCCAACGGTTTGGCCAAACCATTGTGAAAGGGGACCTATACCAATGATTTTTACAAACCGTTGGTATATATGAGTTGGTATAGGTTAGATTTCAAGTAGTGTATTACTACTATTCCTTCCATATCTAGTCAGACCTCCCAAACTCTAGATACTGAGGCAATCAGAATTGTTGTAAAAGAAGAGTTTAAATCTCTATTTGATACCTCTGGTTTGAAAAGCTTAGAGAATATTGAGAAGAATAGTTTTTGTGTGTATGACATAGTGAGATTATATAACAAGAAAGAATCTTCCACTCAGGAAGATCTTATAAAGAGGATAAATTCATATTTCCCCAATATTTACTCGAATCACAAGTTGACAAGTCATTTTAAGTATTTGGAAAAAAATTGACTTTACCCCCAGTTACAAAATCATTTAAATAAAATGTCATGAAATTAAAGGACTTCCCTCCTCTTTTGGATAAATTTATGTATGTAGTCGCAAAAATCCTCTAATGGCCTCAGGAAGGCATTCTTGGGAAAATTGAAGTCACATTTTGATTCATAAAACTATTCCAGGATGGGCCAAAAGGCTGCGTGGAAAATTCAAGGGGTGTACATAAAACCTCTTCCCGGCACACAAATTTGCATGACCTATGTAGATTTTGTGTGTCGACATAGAAAGTCATGTGTAGCCGATAGATGGTCCGAGGTTTCCACATAGGTCGAATTCTATGCACTCTATGGTCATTGATCTCTTATAAATAGAAGTGCACCCCTTCCCTTATGGGGATGAAGAATTTGAACTATCTATTGTGCGCGTAATACATCTCTTCCACCCAAAAAATATGGATTTAGGGTACATGATTTTTCAAGATAGGTATCCCAGGGTTCCGCCTTCATGTCGGACCACTAAGGCTTGAACCTTGGCCAGTTCCATTATTGATAAGAAATTTTCATGCAAAACGCTTCCACTTGTGCAGAATACTCCTCCAATTGAATGCATGCCTCCTTTATCTGTGTAGCCCTGGCTTATTGCATGAACCCCTCTTTTATTATGTGAAATAGTTCTCAATTGTGAACCTATTGAGTGCAATTCCCTCCTTTTTGTGTTCACCCCTTCCTCCTTTTCCGCTCCTTTAAACATGTATTCAATGTAGGTTCCCCAAACACTATCTTTGGGTTCTCCTTATGTATAATAAACCTATCCTATGCATCTTTCTCATTTACGGCCCTCTAGTTTTGTAAGAAGTGATTTCAAAGTCCCTTGGGAAGTGCTTCATGTTGTGTTTCATAGCCTCATGCTTATTTTCATAGGCACGCTAACTGATATTTCTTCTTGACATAGCCATGCTAACATGATCCCCTCATTGGATCACTCCATAGAACTGGAACAACACGACATTGTTGATTCCTTCCCTTCCACAATGGTGGGTGGGTATCAGTTATGTAAGTACTAGGGGTGTTGAGTGAACCCGCCTCATCTGAGCTGCAGGACGTTAAACTGCCAAGCACCATCATCCTCAACACATGAAATTAAATTGTGTCCTAACCCCGTGTAATATACATGGTGTTCCCCACCTCAAACATTATGCATTCCCACTAGTCTCCATGGGAGTGAGATCTTCCTCACATGGAATTAGATCATCTTTTGTGGAGTGGCATCTTTCCGTGGGGAAGGGAAACCATCCTGGTGTAAGCCCCTACCCTTTCTAGCATGAGGGAGCATCTCTGCTCCTCCTCTCTTCTTCTATGCCAAATACTAGAGGAGAGATGGGAACCAGGACCTTTGTTACCCCATACCTCTCCCTCTGGGATTTGTCTCTATCGGGATTCAATCCTAGAGTAAGTCCCAATATCCATCTCTATGGGCCTCGAACCATGAATAAGTCTCTGTTTCCTCTTTGGGATGCTAACCACATGTCTTCTAACCACATGTAATCCCCCATTCATTCCCTACGTACGCACCTCTCGCGACGTGGTCGCCAGGTATTTTCTGCCTCTTGTTTCTCACACTGAGCATGAATCACATGGTCTTATAGTAAGAATTGACCATGCCATTCATCCTGATCTTCCCTAGAGTGTAAGTCACAAATCCCTCATCCCTAAATACATAGACTTTTATCCTTGTCTCCTAGGCAAGGTACGTAAGAAACCTCCCTGAGGTTCAATCCCAACACCTACTTGTCATGACCCCTTTACATCAGTTCACCTTCATCCCACATGACATTAAACTATATCCATCATCCCAAAGTACATGGACTTTGATCCTTGTCTCATAGGAAAGGTACGTATGAATCCTCCATTAGGTTCAAGCCCAACACTTACTTGTCCCGACCCCTTCCCATCAGTTCCCCATCGTCCTACATAATGTTAAATTGTATCCCTCATCCCAAACGATGTGGAATATGATCCTTGTCTCATTGGAAAGGTATGTAAGAAGCCTCCCTGAGATTCAAGACCAACACCTACTTGTCACGACCCCTTCAAGTCGGTTCACCTTCATCTCATATTACGTTAAACTATATCCCTCATCCCGATATATATGGAATTTGATCCTTGTCTCCTAGCCAACGTACGTGGGAATCCTCCCAGAGGTTCAAGCCAAACACATAATTGTCCCAACCCCTTCACGTCAGTTCAAATTCATCTCGTATGAAGTTAAACTTTATCCCTCCATCATCTTGAACTACGTGGACTTTGATCCTTGTTTCCTAGGAAAGGTACATAGGAAGCCTCCCTAAGGTTCAAGCCCAATACCTTCTTGTCCCAGCCTCTTCACATCAGTTCACCTTTGTCCTGAGTGAACTTAAACTGTATACCTCATCCTGAACTATGTGGACTTTGATCCTTGTCTCCTATGAAAGGTAAGTAGGATTACTCCCTGAGGTTTAAGCCCAACATCCATCGGTCTTGACCACTCTACGTCGGTCCACCCTTGTCCCGCATGATAGTGAATTGTACATCCCACTTTCCTCCCACGTGAAGTTAATCTTTATACTGCCTAACTATGTGGGATTTGATCCTTGTACCCTGGACAAGGTACGTAGGTAGCCTCCCTAAGGTTCAACCCCAACCAATGGTATGCCTTTGGACCCCCAACTAGTGGTAGCCGTTGGAACCCCAACCGGAGGTAAGCCCTTGGAACCTCAACCAGCGGTAAGCCATTGTAGTACACAATCGATGGTAATCCATTGTAGTCCCCATTGTTGGGACCCACATCTCTGTTCCGCCCTCGAGGTTTCAGAACAAATGGGGCTACTAACCACGTGTAAGCCCTAGTATATCATCAGGTCGTTGTTCTATGTGTACACCCCAATTCTATACCCCCATCCTAAACTACATGAACTATGATTCCCTACCACGAGGATACATAGGAAGCCTACATGATTTTCAAGCCCATCACTCATGTCCCATAGTGGTCTCTCCCTTGAGCCTATGTGTTTCAGGAAGGTCGTGCCTCACCGTGAAGGTTCTACTTCCTCCAGATCCCATCCATGCTTGCATTCCCATGGGTCGCCTCCTCAGGTTTCCTTTCACCCCATAGAACTATGTTGACTTTGATTCCCCTCCACGGGGTTACGTAGGAGGTCTCTTAAAGGATGAAGCCAAACATAACCATCATTCTCAGATCCATTCCATATCATAATCTATCCAATCTCAACCATCCATATCCATCCTGATTCTTACTCAGGATTCCATATCTTGGTGAGATCATATCACCCACTTTCTCACTTTTACTAGTAGCAATCAGGTAACTAATAATGTATTATCCCCATCATCAGTGTTCCCTCCTGGGGTTTCACACTTATGATCCACTATTATCAATGTTCTGATCAGTCTAATCTGTCTCCGCTGGACATTAAACTCACAACATACCCTATGTAAAACATGAGAAGTTGAGGAAAACCTCATAGACATTTCAATGGCATATAATTCCCTGTACTCAATGTGGGATGCATCAAGATTCTGTTCCCTTTATAATCCCTATCATAAGGGGAAGAAATCCAAATACATCAGTGTTCCAGTGTCCAAACACACCAGTGATGTCCAAAGTGACTACTCCCCCAATTAAAGGTTGCTACCCTAACTCAACCACTTGCAATGTCCAGACATAAGAAATGTAATTAATCATCATCCATGAAGACATGGCACTGGGAAGAGTTTCACAAACAACAACATATCATTTAAGGGAGACTCAGACCAGGTGAAGAGTTCTGAGGAGGAATCCATGGAAGGAGGAACTAACATCCCATCATCCCTTTTTGATCAAGGAGAAAATGTCGCTAAATAAGAGATGGATGCTGCCCATTTTAGGAAAGAAGGAATTCGGGGAAACAAAAAGTGTTTCCTCCAAAAGAATGTATGTGCGCCCTGGAGAAAGCATAGGAAACCAAAATAGTGAACCCTACATGAATTTATTCTCCTAAATGGGGATATTATTAGCGTTCAAGACATAAGTGGATTAGCATGTCACCAGATCCATGTATCTGGCGCCAGGTCCCGCCTGGAAAATAGTGGGCCTGCTGTGAAACTCACTAGAAATTGGGGCAGTTTAACATTGTACATCTTGGTCTGCAATGTTGTCAGCGTGGATCCTTCTTACGAACCATGGTATTGGGACAACACTAGGGCACTATACGTTGCTTTCGTTTGTTTCAGCACTAATGGTTGAATCTCTCTTCTTTGAAGGATCCAAGCTGCTATGATAGGAAACTGATGACCGCCCACCCACCAACGTAGGGGAATGGGAAATGTCAATGTGGAAATCCCGTGTGGCCTCATATCTTCCACATAAGCCTCCACATCCATGGTTTTTGGGATACCATTCCCCATCTCTCAATCTGAATTCATTTAGATAAGGGTTCTCAATGACTTCATCCCACGATAATAGGAAGAGGGGATTATCCCAACTCAGGATATGACCCAACAAGACCTGGAGGCTTTTGTGCCTCACCATCACCACCACCCCCAAGGGCCACATAGAAAACCACTACTCCCCACTCCGACCTATAATAATTTTGGTATCCTCTCCCTGGAACACCTTGACGACTCGATATTCTATGCCAATGAGGTGAGGGAAGTTCGAGTCAACCCAACTTTAGTCCTATACAGTGGGCCTCTAAGGGGGGCTCCAACTAAGCCACATCATCGCCACCACCTAGCCCCACCGGCTGAGGATTAGGTGAGTTATACACCTGTGAAACCAGCCCTAGTCCAGTTAACCTGACACCAGCGTCAAGCGCAGGATGAGGAGGACGCCTGCTAAGGGGCATAACATCAATGGCTACCGTGGACCGTGCCACTGTTGATGCATACCATCAGTCCCTTGTTTATTCTGAGAAGGGGAACTCATATTCCTAACCGAGATCGATGCCCCAACAACCCCACAAGAAGGCTGGGTCAACTCTCCTAGTCACAGAAATAGGTGGTATCCATCACGGGACGACCTGCAGTAATGACATCCAGTACATAGGTCCTCCCCATACCACCACCAATGAGAGCACAGGTCCTCCCCACTCCCAAGCTTGGCGTGGTGGTCCTCCCCAGGCCCCCATCAATCCAATATAAGGTTTTCCCTTCTCCAAATCTTAGAATAGAGGTCCTCCCCATACCACCAAAAATCCAAGCGAAGGTCCTCCCCTTCACATTGACACCCAGTGCAGAAGCCTCTTGTGCAGCCGTGACCTCAGGTATGAAGCCTCCCATCCCGTCATAGGTGTTTGATGTGAAGACACTACCCGTATGGTCAACTATTAGTGTGGGGGTCTTCCTCGTGTCCTTATAAAAACCGACTAAGGTCCTCCTCATCCCAAAAATCAAAGAAGTGGAGGTTTTCCTCACTTCATTGGCCCCAACATGGTGGTTCCACCCATGTTCAGCTTGAAAAGTAGGAGGACCTTCCTCGTACCATCACTGCCAAAGGTAACAAGCATGGAGGACCCACTCTTTCTCCCACCAGATCCATTGGAGTTCCTACACACTCCAGTACATTCCGTGGAGACTCCATCAGTGCGTCATCCAGCTGACACAGAGGTCCTCCTTGTGTTCCTTTTACATTTTTCTAGGTGATCCTCAAACCCAGGTGGAAGTCCTCTCCATTGTCGAATTAGTTCAGTTGAAGGTCCTCCATGATTCAAAAATATATAATGTCCCAAAGAACCATCATGTGGTAGGAGGGTAGGTCACCGACTCCATAAGAAGAGCATTGAGATGTTTTAGACCGCTATTAAGATCATCTACTTCTCAGTGTCTGAGGCGAAATGCGATTTGACAATGGAACCCTCACCTTGATCCTCTGTGTCGAGGGTCAGGGGAGGAATGAGGCATATCATCCTCATCCTTCCAGAATGTTAGGTCCACTGGATTCCCACCTCCCTCCACAGATACATCTAGGAGGAGAAATATTTGTCCTCTATCTAGGTTCTGGCCTTGTAATCCTCCCAATCGTAAATAGGGTCATTCTCTGCCTCGACCATAGATCATGGAGAGTTATTTTATGGACCAGTAGAGGACGAAAAACAAAATGAACCACCACCAATCACCACATCCCCCACACTAGAAACTACAGTAACCAGTCCGTCTTAATAGGATGTGGTAGCTCAGACATTTCAGTCATCGTAGGACATCCCAAGATGTGGCGGATTTTCAGCCCATTCTCTATATTCTCCGATGGTGATTCTACCATCTCAGTAGTCTCCTTATTTGTCATTACCAGTCCTGTAGCCACGCACAGTTGATGAGTGGGGTAAATAATGGATGGATCCCGAGTCTGATCTGAGGAGCTTGTGGGACATCCTTGTAGCAGATCATCTCCAAGAGATGTTCTGTCCAATTGCAACCACAAACTTCAGTACACTAGAATCACTTACCCAGGAGTAAGTTGTGTCCTTTTTCCAAACCCTCTGGGTGACACACTTCTGTATCCATTATCAGAGAGTGTCTTACCCCTAGATTCAGACACAATTTGAATTTATTGATCAACAATGTCGCATGGTCAACTTGGATGTCCTCCCTATGGCCCAACATCCTGAGTCTTCCAGTCACCACCTCCAGCAATGATGTGTTCAAAGATTTAATGTGCTCCATATAATTTTAAAGGAGGCTTACCCAAAATTCATGTATGTGGTTGGGGATAGTATGATTCCCTTCATTTCGGTTCTATCCAGTGCCGACCCTACTTTCTAGGCGATATTGAGGATATGCCTCCAGGTAGAGTTGTGGTTCACATGGATGATATATTAGAGGAATAGACCAATATAGAACTCCTTGGAGAGAACTCCCCCCTAGGGGAGTGTTGCACCTATTGAATTTGTTGGTAAGGGTTACTCACCAGTAGAGAAATCTTTTGGTTCTTCCTATTCCCACTGAGTCATTAGTCCTTATCTAGAATCCAAATAAGGGAAAAGAGAATCTTGGGAATTTCAAACCCTCTAACCCATCAGTCTTAGTGTAGAAGACAGAATATGAAACCGAAAAGTCCGCATTATTTCAACATCTTGTAGAGCATAAGAATATGGTCGATGAACTCCTTGTTGAATGTGCTGTAGAGCAGTGACCAGACTATGGTGATCCTTGGCCGAGGCAGCAAGGGTAGTTACAACTTCCCCCTAGAGAGTTACCTCCATATGGCCCTGACCATCCTACCCACATAGACATGGTATAATCTGGAGCTTATGGAAAGAGAGAACTGTATGTATCACCAAATAGACCTGATCAATGTGACAATCTTCGTGAACTGGCTTATGTTCCCCCAACCGCTCCATATGTCTTCCCACCAGCCACTCCATAAGAAACCGATCCTTATTATCAGGTTGAAGAAAATTCCAATGCACTGGTGGTCAGGGATCCTTGTAAAAATAGGAACCTCCTCCTAGATGATCCAATAGAAGCACTAATTTCCCATATTGAGGCTTTGGAAACTCAACAGGTGGCAATACCACATGATGGTAATCCATATCCAGCATGGGTGGATGATATGCTAGCACCCCAGAGTTTTGAAAACCCCAAATTTCCCCCTTTTAATGGGATGGGTGATCCTCTACAGCATTTGGATCATTTCACATCAAGGTGTGGAAATATGCTGGGAACTCTAACACACCAAGAGGCCACTAAACTCTAGTGTTTCGTACAGACATTGGAAGGGTCTGTGTTTGCCTGGTATAGCCAGCTACCCATTGGTTTGGTCACTGGATGGTAAGATCTTTGTAGATAGTTTCTTTACCAGTTCATCTCTACCACCTGAAAGAATATTATTTATGACCTCTTCAAGCACAAGCAGAGGCCTGACGAGCATGTCGTGGACTTTGTCTCCCAATGGAAAGGCTTCACCTACTCCCTAGATTTGTCGCTAAATCCAGAACAACTACTGATAATGTGTGTGGGGAATGTAAAAACTGAACTAGTCCCCTCTCTCATTACTCAGAATTACCCCAAGGGATTCTGGGATTTCTCTAATAAGGCCCAGCATCTAGAGGAATCCATGTAGAAGGCCAAGAAGACACATCTATTTCCTCCTGTAGTTCCCGCTAGAAGAGCCGCTATGGCCGATCCCAACACGATATCCCAAATATAGGTCCCCATGAAACTGGAGTAATTAACAGTGGATCCACCTCCATAGCCTTGCAGAGGCCTGCCACCTCAGGAATAGCCCCCGACCTAGCAACGAACACCATAGAATTGACAAGCACCCCCACGTAACGTGCCTCCACCACCCAGGAGAGATAACCAGGTTCCACCTCCTTGGAAGGCTCCTCCAGCCCCTCATCTGTACCAAGATCCTAGATACCCCTACCTAGATATTAGGAATGGGACCCTCTCATTCAATGAGGCTCATTTCCCCGGTTATTTTTGAAGTTCCTTGGAACATGGAATTCTTCGGTTGTCAGAATGCAGGAGGCCCGAAGAGACAGAACTCACTGATCACCCTAACTACTTACCCTATCATAGAATCCTAGGGAACACCCTTAAACAATGATATATGTTTAAATAATGGCTTCAAGACTATATTAATAACAACATACTCAGGTTAGGCCCAGCTCTGTCATAGGTGCCATGTGTATTCATAAATCCAGAAAGCGACAGTGACATCGAATGTTGGTGGAAGCAGGTTCTTAACCACAGTTCTCAAAAATATGATGACTGGATGTCTTGTAAGGCAGTCACCCATGGCCATGGTATTATCCGTGCATGTTTCAATCAACCCGAGCCTTTATAAGTCCCTGCGTCATCTGCAGCTACTACTTCTGTGCTGACGTATCATCCTCCCTCTTCACAGGAGAGAAAGCATCAGTGACGAAGGGAAAACAAAGTCCCCCACTGATGTCATCATCATCCCATTCTCTCAGTGACTTCATTCCCCTAGAGATGGATATTACCCCCATAATACAATCGGTGGGGGAGTATACTTCAAGTGATGATCAAGGGTATGCTTTTATTAACACCATGGAGTAGGTAAACCCTTATATAGTGCCTAACGACAAGGATCACCAGATGGATCCTCCAAACATCTCCAGTCATTGCCAGCATCGATGGATCCATGTCTATATGGGTCATTGAAATGCCTTGGTCACTACTTCTATCCAGGTTGTGCATGCCACCAAAACAAGACAGCAGGCCCAACACAGAGCTCTGCAAATGCAGGCTTCTCATCTTGTATCATCAGGTCCACCTTCACTGCCGTTTATGTTACTTTATCAGGTGGAGCTACCACGATCGTGCTACGAATAGTCATGTTTCTTTGTGGATCGGCCTCATTCCTCTATTCCTCTTCTGGTGAATGCTCCCAAGTTTCGACTAGAAAGAAGTGGGACATTCCCCACAACAGTCAGTTACCGGTTCATCCAGAAGAGCCTGTCATACCTCCTTCCATAGAACATCCTCATATAAGAATAAGTTCACACATGGCACATAAGTATGATGTCCTTATTCATCTTCCCAATATTTCTAAAAGGATATCTATCCTTGAGTCTCTTTTCCTATCAGTGTATGTGTGTGAATCCCTTTCCAAGGATTTAAGAATCCCCCTCCTGTTTGAGACGGAGGTAGCAGCTGTAGAAGCCTTCCATGCTGAGGTAGTTGAGCACATAGAGTGTCAATACATCATCTCTTTCTCCATATAAGATGAAGTCTCTCATATATAGGGAAAAATATTCCCAATGTACATCACTGGTCACTTCAATGGAGTGGAGTTTTTTCATTTTCTTGTCGAAACAAGTTCTGGGATCAACCTTATCCTGAACCAAACGATCTGAAATATGGGGTTTTCTGAGGTTGATATGATCCCCTCTGACCTGAAAATTCAAGGTTATGGCAGGATGGAAAAAAAACTAGTTTAGAAATATATGCCTGAAGACCATTTTTGGTGGACAGTAGGCAACACTGAGTTCATAGTTTTCTCATAGGACACTACCTACAACACATTGATTGGTAGGTCCTAGCTCCACCTGCACATGGTGGTCCCTTCTTCGTATCACCAATTCCTTAAGTACTTGAAAGTGCGGCCGATTGTCGCCTATCGACCGGTCAAAATTCTGGTGCTCTGCTAATGTGTATAGCAACACTCGGGTCGAATCCTCGGTGATGGTACTTCGTAATAGTCGATTGTTTTTAGTTGATTGTATTTTGATTGGGGGGGTTTGTTTGCAGAGATTAATTGAAATGCTTAATTAATGATGTTTAATTTAACAAGTTGATAAATATTGGGGTGAGTTCATCATTAGGTTAGTTAAGCTTGTGATATCCTTGAGCTTTGCTTTATATTGCATTTAAATTAACACCCATGACACAAGACGATGTTGATTAGAATTCCTAAGTGTTAAGGCTTTAATACAAGCCTTAAATTAACTTAGGGTTATAATCTTGATCAAATATTGTTTATGGTAGTGTATTTATGGTTCCAATAATCCATGGAAACCACACGTTAAACAAATCAAGTCATTAATCCATGACATGCTAAGTCCAACATACACAATGTTAATTCAACAAATACTCATCGAGAAAAAGCTCTCAATCGCTTAACATACCTAAATTAAAACTCACCCCAATGAGAAATTTACTCAGCCATTATGATGTTTATTAATCTGTTAATATATGTTTATGGTGATGAATTATAAAGAGAAGAAAAAGAAAGGGACAAGATAAGAGTAGTGTGCCGAACACACACACGAAATATTTTGAGAATCAAAAATAGAATTTCGATTGAATGAGGAAGCAAGATAAGGTACTGTAATTTAAAATTATTAAAACTATTTTAAGACCATGAATATTATACTACAGAAGGTGGAGGAGAATAAGAGATATTGAAGAAGAAACTTTCATTAAAACAGAATTACAAAATAAAGGACTTACAAAATTACAAAAATGAAGAACACAAAAGTAAGTGAAAAAAGAGAGAGGAGGAAAGGTCTCTCAAGTGAAAACTTGAGTATGGAAGGTCCTCACAAGCCTTTGGAAAATCTTTGGTCGTGCCAATATGATCTCCTCTCTTCTGAAATTCCAACCCCTCTCAAGGAGAGAAGGAGAGAGTATTTATAGCCCAAGGAGTGGACTGTTTGCATTCCCAATCCGTCCCTCCACTTGCATCGCCAATTTGGCAATTCAGACAGACGAATCTTCAAATATCTCCTTCTTCAAAGTTGTATAAAATAATGTTGGCCGACTACTCTCAAAATTTTGAGTCATTTGGACGTAAGGATAAAACGTTATGGCCAGTTGCATAAACAAACTTAAACTGTCCATTTCAATCCAGTCGTTTTGAAGTCCATAATGTGAAAGGGTTTTTGAATATTAAGATGCCTTCAAATCCGAATGGTTTCTTCAACAAAGTCGTCCACCTACATCTCCTCTTTCACACTGCAAAATCTCAGCTCTCTTGGATGATTACATCAGGAGATATGTCATTCATACTATACTGATTTTCATTCTCGGCCAGAATGGTGGGCTGGACTTCAAAGATTTATTTGGGCCCCTTGTACTTGTATTTGGGCCATGAAAGTTTTATCCAAGATGACATGTAGTGTCCCCCGAATTATGGTGGAGATTTAAGGTTTTTTGACTTCTGTATTGAGCCCAGTAAATAAATCTTCAAGGATGGTCCAGTTTGTTCACAGATTCTTTGGTCTTGTTTGTGAGGACCATAGGACCCTTAAAATGGAAGAATTGGATCATGGTGCCTTCTAATGAAATGTTTTATATTGAAAGGAGAATCCTAAAAAACAAGAAACACACAATTTGGATTAGTATAGTGATAGTTATAATTAAAACATTAAACTGACTCAATTTGACTACTTCTAAAAATGCTCAAATATTATACTTAATATTAAAACATTAATATTTCACACAAATTATGCACATTTCATATAAAATAAGTAAAGGGGGAATATAATAAGTCATGAAAATATTAATAACATCAAATCCCCCACACATAGATTTGCGCGTGTCCTCATGTGCAACAAATATAAAAACATGACAAAATCATTTTCACTCACCAACAAATATTAAAATTTTGTTTTCTCCAATCAGGGGAGGTTTAGAATATTTCACTCATCCATATTGAATTCCATCAAAAATTTGGTTCACAATAATGCATCAGAAACAATTCATTTTTTCATGTTCAAGGTTTGAATTGGAAAATGTAGGCACTCAAAACTTACTCCTCTCAAGATGATAAAAATGTATTTTAGGAGGTTCACTCATTCACCAACAAAAAGTGAAAATCAAGAGTTTGTAAGATCTCTCAGCTTCCATTCCCAAATATAATGTGTACAAGAATCAAGAGGTCTTTTAAGGGGTTTTTCAGTGGCTATGGGATGGTAGGTATATAATGTCCAAAGGAAAAGAGGGGTTAAAAACACCAACATGGAAAAATCAATGCACATTTTTTTTGAAATTTGATTTGAAAGGAAATAGAAACACATATTTACAAGGGCATGAATGTGTGATGAATGAAAAGTGAGGGAGATAGAAAATGGAATAGGGTGAGATGATGGAATATGTACAACATGGAAGACTTCTAATAATGACACAATACAAGATGATTCAAGTGTTCTTTTTTTTCTCTTTTTGCTCTTTTTTTTCGAAAGTTGTGCTTGAAACAAGTCTCACAGTCATCTCCCAACCCATGCTTGATCTCCTCATGGAACTAATTTTAGTAGTTATAACACGATCGAAGGTTGATGATGAATGATTTTTGACTCACCCAAGACACAACCCATTCCTTTTTTTTTCATTTTTTTTAATATAATTTTTTTTCATTTTTTTTGAACACTTTTCAATGACTTTTGTACAAATGAAAATTACACATATACACCCCAAAGCTCACAGAATTACAACCTCTCCCCCACACTTGAATGGATTCTTGCCCTCAAGCATATGATTACACATTGGAAATCAATGAAAGTACACCCAAAAATGAAGTCCATTCCCCCCACACTTAAATTTCAATAAATTGTACAATGAAAATCCATGAAGATGTTGGGTGGGAAAAGGTATTATGCTTGTAATGTGGCTATCAAAAGAAAGGTTTTCATAATCTCAAAGGGGCTTTCAAAAGTAGAATCAATGTAAGGGTAACGGGAGGCTATTTGGCTATTCTGATTCTCATGTGGCTTAGAAAATGCCTCTATCATATTAATGCACACAAAAGATGGAAATTCAGCTCGAAGGTCCACAAACTCAAGACTCACAATCAGTGGTGAATACACACAATGAAAAAGATGGCCATAGATGACCTTGGCATGAAGGCTAATGTTATTCCTCACGGTAGGGGAGAATCTTTTTCCACCAAAAATTGTTCATTCAAAATGTTTGTTATTGACACAAAATTGTTTACCCAAGTTTGAGATAAAAATTCAATATATTTGAGTTTAAAAAAATCCTTTTGACTCCCCAAAATGGTTGGACAGAATTTCAATATTGGATGATGAGTAATTATGACACCCCTTTTTTTTGTTAATTTTCATTTTTTTTAATTAGTTTTTTTAAATTTTTTTATTTTTAATGACACATCCACACAAAGGAGAAAATAGAAAAAAGGTTGGGGAAGAATGTTGTAAAAAAAATGAGAGGGAGAGAGGAAGAAGAAGAAATAGAGAGAAGAATATAGGGAAGAGAGATTTAGGAGAGAGAGAGTTAAAGGGAAAGAGGTGCCCCCTGGTTTGGATTTGGTGGGTCGCTGTTTCCATCTAGTGGTGGGTCAATGGAAGTCGATGTGGAACCTGAAGTGAATGGACTCTCATGGTGATGCTTTAACCGATGTCCATTAACCGTGAATGTCCTTTTGGAAGAGGGGTCTTGGACTTGCACTGCACCAAATGGGTAAACATTAGTAATAATAAAAGGTCCATCCCAACGAGAATTCAGCTTACCTGGGTGAAGTCGAAATCGAGAATTGAAGAGCATTACCTTTTCACCTTCATGAAATACCTTTCGAAGAATGTGCTTGTCATGGAGTGACTTTTCCTTTTCTTTGTAGAGAATGGAGTTCTCATACGAATCGAGACGAAGCTCCTCCAATTCAGTCAACTGCAACAATCTTTCTTCACCAGATTTTTCACAATCAAAATTACAAGTTTTGACAGCCCAAAATGACTTATGTTGGATTTCAACTGGTAAATGACAGGCTTTACCAAAAACTAGCCTAAATGGAGACATCCCAATGGGTGTCTTATAGGCTGTTCGATAGGCCCAAAGTGCTTCACCAAGTCTATCGGGCCAGTCTTTTCTTGTGTGCTTAACAATTCTTTCAAGCACTCTTTTCACTTCTCTGTTAGAAAGTTCAGTCATTCCATTTGTTTGAGGGTGATATTCAGTGGATTTTTTATGTACAACCCCATTCTTTTTCAAAAGTGACTCCATGGTTCTATTACAGAAATGAGTTCCTAAGTCACTTATCAAAGCACGTGGTGTTCCGAATCGATGGAAGATATGGGTTTTGAGGAACTCACTCACAGTTTGAGCATCATCTTTCCTAGTGGGTTTGGCCTCGACCCACCTAGAAACATAGTCAACAGCAAGGATAATGTAGGATAATCCATTGGAAGGGGGAAAAGGTCCCATGAAATCGATGCCCCAAACATCGAAAAGCTCACAGAAGATTAATGACTTTTGAGGCATTTCGTTTCTTTTGGAAATTGTGCCAAACTTTTGGCAAGTGGGACATGATTGACAGAACTCGTGTGAGTCCTTGAAGATTGAAGGCCAAAAGAATCCAGAATCTAGGACCTTTCGAGAAGTCCTTTGTGGTCCAAAGTGGCCACCTCCAGGCATTGAGTGGAAGAATTCCAAGATGGAGGATTGTTCAGTTTCATCAACACATCTCCTAATTACCATATCAGCCCCATTTTTCCAAAGTTTATTATCTTCCCAAAAATAATTCTTTGAATCACTTTTCATCTTTTCTTTTTGTTCTTTTGAAAAATATTCAGGGAAAACACCAGAAACCAAGTAATTGACAATTGGGGCATACCATGGTAACTTTGGAGTGAGAGATGAGAGGTGTTCAGTTGGAAATTCAGGATCAATTATTTCAGAATGAGAAGAATTAGAAATTATACTCAGGTGGTCAGCCACAGTGTTTTCTTTTCCAGGTTTATCTTTTATCACAAGGTCAAACTCTTGGAGCATTAAAATCCATCTTATTAGCCTTGGTTTGGAATCACTTTTCTTAAGTTAGAACTTTAATGCTGAGTGGTCCGTGAAGATGATGATTTTGGCACCTAAGAGATAGGGCCGGAATTTATCCAAGGAAAAACCCACAGCTAAAAGTTCTTTTTCAGTCACAGTGTAGTGTGATTGAGTTTCATCTAATGTTTTTGAGGCATAAAAGATGACATGAGGAATGTTTTCTCTTCTTTGACCAAGAACAGCCCCAATGGCCCTATCATAAGCATCACACATCAATTCAAATGGTAAGGACCAATCTGGGGGTTGGATTATTGGAGCAGATGTGAGAGTAGATTTGAGTTCAATGAAGGCTCTCTTGCAAGCCTCATCAAAATTGAATTTGACATCATTTTGAAGTAAACGAGTGAGTGGGAGGGAAATCTTTCTGAAGTTCTGAATGAATCGCCGATAGAAACCGGCATGACCAAGGAAGGACCGAATGTCTCGAACTGATTTGGGTTCAGGAAGTGATTGGATCACCTCAATTTTGGATGGATCAACTTGGATACCCTCTTGAGAAATTATGTTCCCTAGAACAATCCCATTTGAAACCATGAAGTGACATTTTTCAAAATTCAGCAGAAGGTTGCACTTGACACACTTTTGAAGGACCAAAGAGAGTGAATGTAAGCAAGATTCAAATGACTCGCCATAAATGGTAAAGTAATCCATGAAGACCTCCATGCAATTTTCAATGAATTCAGAAAAGATACTCATCATACACCGCTGGAATGTTGCAGGAGCATTACAAAGGCCAAAAGGCATTCGCCTATAGGCATAGGTTCCAAAGGGGCAAGTGAATGTGGTCTTTTCTTGGTCTTGAGGTGCGATTGGAATTTGGAAGTAGCCGGTGTAACCATCAAGAAAGAAATAGTGTGACTTTCCGGCCAATCTCTCAAGCATTTGGTCAAGGAAAGGAAGGGGGTAGTGATCTTTTCGTGTTTCAGCATTCAATTTGCGATAATCGATGCACACACACCATTTGTTTTTCACTCAAGTTGTGACCACTTCTCCATGTTCATTTGTGACAACTGTTATCCCTCCCTTCTTAGGAACGACTTGAATTGGACTAACCCATTCACTATCAGAAATTGGGTAGATAATACCATCTTGAAGAAGCTTGGTAATCTCTTCCCTAACTACCTCAAGTATAAGTGGATTGAGTCTTCTTTGAGGTTGCCTAATTGGTTTGGATGATTCCTCTAGATGGATGTGATGCATGCAAAGGGCAGGGTTGATTCCTGGAATATCCTCTAGGGTCCAACCTAAGTCATTTTTGTTTTCCTCTAACACTTGAACAAGTTGGGACTCCTCAGTTTCAGAAAGTGAAGCAGAGATAATGACAGGGTAGGAGGGATCATGGAAAAGGAATGCATACTTGAGGTGTGAAGGAAGTGGTTTTAGATCATTTTCATCCTTGATTTGAGAGCTAGACAAGTTAGGAGTAGGAGAAGGGATTCCATATGGGTTTGGATCATTTTCCTCAACACTGTCCAAGGTGGAGCAGTAGAGATCAGAGTTGATGTGGGATTTAAGAGAGTTTTCAAGTTCCTCTAGATTGATGGAGTCTGTGAATGAGAGGTCCACATCAACTTCACCATTTATGACTTTGTTAATCATGGTGCAGATTTCACAAGATCCTTTATCATTAGAACATGAAGAACATGGTGGATTGGGGTTCGATTGAATCTTAGAAGTGTCCTCAAAAGCATGGATTGAGAATGCAGAGTGATCCTCAGATGGGTATCGCATGGCTTGGAAAATGTTGAACTTGACCAGTTGGTCACCGAATTCCATGGATAAGATGCCTGAATGGACATCAATCTTGGTTCTCGCAGTCATGAGGAATGGTCTTCCTAGAATTAGGGGAGATCGAGAAGAGGTCGTCTCACCTTCCATGTCAAGGACATAGAAATCAGCTGGTAAGATAAGATCATTGACCCGAACAAGAACATCCTCAATTATCCCCTCAGGACTGGCAGTGCTTTGATTGGCTAATTGAATGACAATACCCGTTGGGTGCAAGGGACCTAGACCAAGGTTGGAGAAAATGGATTTGGGAATGACATTTATTGAGGCTCCAAGGTCTATGAGTGCATCATCAAAGTTGGAACTCCCTATTTGACATGGAACCGTGAAGGTCCCTGGATCTTTGCACTTCATGGGAATGGACTATTGGGTTGAAACATTTTCAATGTTCCTAAGTTGCCTCTTATGGGTGCACAATTCCTTAAGAAACTTGGCATACTTAGGGATTTGTTTTATGGCATCTAAGAGGGGAATGTTGACTTCAACACGTCTAAACATGTCAAGCATTTCAGGATCAGGTTCAAAGGACTTCTTAGGCTTGGAGATGGCTTGAGGAAAAGGAATTGGGTTCCTTAGAGGAATGGAAGGAGGTGAAGGAGTGGATTCAAGTTCCTTTTCCAGCTTTTTGTTCTTTTCATTTTCTAGATCAACATCGAAAGGGGAGGTAGAGCAATCAGCATGGGGAATTGCAATTTGCTTTCCCGATCTAAGTGCAATTGCACTTACATTACCCTTAGGGTTGGGTAATGGTTGAGCTGGGAGTTGGGATGAATTGGATGGTTGTTGCTGGCTAAGGTGGGATGCAAGTTGACCTATTTGGGTTTCAATGTTCTTGAGGCTAGAACGGGTGAAGGAAGCAAGATCCTCTACAGCACTTTCCCATGGTTGTTTAGAAGAAGAGGCTTGTCCCAAATTGGGTTGGCCTTGATTTTGGTTCTTGGGAAAGCGATTGTATTGGGTGGGGAATTGGGAAGGCTCGTTAGGATAGTGGAATCCAGGAGGAGGATTGTTCCTTTGGGGTTGAGGAACAAAAGGATAAGGTTGATGGATGTTACCACCACTTTGACCATATTGGAACTGGTTTGGATTTTGATGAGGGAACTGAGGAGGATGAGAAATGGGATTACCATACCTCAGAGGTGGGTTAAAGGTAGAAGAGAAGGGCTCAGAGTGGGGTTGGTTGAAGTTTCTAACAAACTGACCTGATTGTTGAGGGTTGAAGTTTCGCTGAGCATACGCCGCATTGAGCTCCATTGGACTAGATGAATCAGATGGATCATCTTGAAGTTGTGGACATGTGTCAGTCGGATGAGATGGAGAGTTGCAAATTCCACAATTCTTGATAGGTCCATGGAATAGTGATTGTGGAGAAGATGAGGTTGGGGCTTTGGTAGCCACCGCTAGTTGACGCACAAGACCTGTAAGTTCACTCATCCACTCAGTCATCTTGTTGGGCTCTATGGATTGATTCTCTTGGGCTTGTTTCACTTGAGCATGTTCTCGAGTATGGAATTGCTGCGTGTTTGCAGCCATGTTACTTATGAGATCTCTTGCAGCTGCAGGAGTTTTGTCAACAAGAGCACCGCCACTTGCGGCATCAATGAGAGTTCGCTCCATAGCCAGTAACCCCTCATAGAAGTATTGGATCAGGAGTTGGTCAGGGATTTGATGGTGTGGAAAAGTTGCCACAAGCTTTTTGAACCTCTCCCAATACTCATGGAGTGATTCATTAGGGAATTGACGGATGCCGCTTATTTCCTTTCGGATAGAAGCTGTTCGTGAAGCGGGAAAGAACTTCTCAAGGAAAAGTCTCTTCATGTCAACCCATGAGTTTATGGAACCAGGTGGGAGGTAGTAGAGCCAAGACATGGCAGAATCCGCTATGGAAAAGGGGAAATCTCTAAGCTTGATTTGTTCTTCAGAAACCCCTTGAGGCTTCATGGTAGAGCATACTACTTGGAACTCTTTAAGGTGAAGATGTGGATCCTCACCGGCTAGCCCGTGAAAATGAGGTAGAAGATGAATCAAACCCGATTTGAGTTCGAAGTCAGCTTCAATGTTTGGATATTGAATACCAAGAGGTTGGTAATTCATATCAGGGGCAACGATTTCTTTTAGGGTTTGTTCCCTAGTATTGGCCATTTCAATTTCAATTGGTTGGATGAGGACTGGTTCTTGAATTATTTGAGTATCTCTTATGTTACTCCTAAGTTGGCGAAGTGTTCGCTCAATTTCAGGGTCAAAAAAATCCGAGGTATTGTTTTGAAGGCTACGGGGCATTCAGAGAGATTTTGGAAGAAAGAGGAAGACGGGTTTTTCTTTGTATTTTTTCAGTTTATGATTTTTATGAGAAGACGGGTTTTTCTTTGTGTTTTTTTTCAAATTTTTTTAAAATTTGTGTTTTTTTTGTGTTTTCTTGACAATAACCAGAAACTAATGACTACTTAAAGCACCATCCCCGGCAATGGCGCCATTTGAAAGTGCAGCCGATTGTCGCCTATCGACCGGTCAAAATTCTGGTGCTCTGCTAATGTGTATAGCAACACTCAGGTCGAATCCTCAGCGATGGTACTTCGTAATAGTCGATTGTTTTTAGTTGATTGTATTTTGATTGGGGGGGTCTGTTTGCAGAGCTTAATTGAAATGTTTAATGAATTATGTTTAATTTAACAAGTTGATAAAGATTGGGGTGAGTTCATCATTAGGTTAGTTAAGCTTGTGATATCCTTGAGCTTTTCTTTATATTGCATTTAAATTAACACCCATGACACAAGATGATGTTGATTAGAATTCCTAAGTGTTAAGGCTTTAATCCAAGCCTTAAATTAACTTAGGGTTCTAATCTTGATCAAATATTGTTTATGGTAGTGTATTTATGGTTCCAATAATCCATGGAAACCACACGTTAAACAAATCAAGTCATTAATCCATGACATGCTAAGTCCAACATACACAATGTTAATTCAACGAATACTCATCGAGCAAAAGCTCTCAATAGCTTAACATACCTAAATTAAAACTCACCCCAATGAGAAATTTACTCAGCCATTATGATGTTTATTAATCTTTTAATATATGTTTATGGTGATGAATTATAAAGATAAGAAAAAGAAAGGGACAAGATAAGAGTAGTGTGCCGAACACACACACGAAATATTTTGAGAATCAAAAATGGAATTTCGATTGAATGAGGAAGCAAGATAAGGTACTGTAATTTAAAATGATTCAAACTATTTTAAGACCATGAATATTATAATACAGAAGGTGGAGGAGAATAAGAGATATTGAAGAAGAAACTTTCATTAAAACAGAATTACAAAATAAAGGACTTACAAAATTACAAAAATGAAGAACACAAAAGTAAGTGAAAACAAAGAGAGGAGGAAAGGTCTCTCAAGTGAAAAATTGAGTATGGAAGGTCCTCCCAAGCCTTTGGCAAAGCTTTTTTCGTTCCAATATGATCTCCTCTCTTCTGAAATGCCAACCCCTTTCAAGGAGAGAAGGAGAGAGTATTTATAGCCCAAGGAGTGGACTGTTTGCATTCCCAATCTGTCCCTCCACTTACATCGCCAATTTGGCAATTCATACAGACGAATATTCAAATATCTCCTTCTTCAAAGTTGTATAAAATAATGTTGTCCGACTACTCTCAAAATTTGGAGTCATTTGGACGTAAGGATAAAACGTTATGGCCGGTTGCATAAACAAACTTAAACTGTCCATTTCAATCCAGTCTTTTTGAAGTCCATAATGTGAAAGGGTTTTTGAATATTAATATGCCTTCAAATCCGAATGGTTTCTTCAAAAAAGTCGGCCGCCTACATCTCCGCTTTCACACTGCAAAATATCAGCTCGCTTGGATGATTACATCAGGAGATATGTCATGCATACTATACTGATTTTCATTCTCGGCCAGAATGGTGGGATGGACTTCAAAGATTTATTTGGGCCCCTTGTACTTGGATTTGGGCCATGAAATTTTTATCCAAGATGACATGTAGTGTCCCCCAAATTATGGTGGAGAGTTAAGGTTTTTGGACTTCTGTATTGAGCCCAGTAAATAAATATTCAAGGCTGGTCCAGTTTGTTCACAGATTCTTTGGTCTTGTTTGTGAGGACCATATGACCCTTCAAATGGAAGAATTGGATCATAGTGCCTTATAATGAAATGTTGTATATTGAAAGGAGAATCCTACAAAACAGTAAACACACAATTTGGATTATTATAGTGATAGTTATAATTAAAACATTAAACTGGCTCAATTTGACTACTTCTAAAAATGCTCAAATATTATACTTAATATTAAAACATTAATATTTCACACAAATTATGCACATTTCATATAAAATAAGTAAAGGGGGAATATAATAAGTCATTAAAATATTAATAACATCAGTACTCCCATAATGTTCAAGTGGTCATACTCCAAGGAGATGATTCTCCCTTTTCCTCTTGTGAAGCCTGATACCTAGATGATGACTATTATAAGAGAAAGGACAAGTATATCCAAGATAATGAGGTTGAAAATGATACGACTATGACTAACCTGTGGATAGACCTAGATGATGCCTACATTTTTCTAATCCACCGATTGGAGGCTACAACCCCTGATCTGGGGAAATGATTTGTTGTTTCTGGATTGAGGGGGAAGAACATTCCCAAGTCTAGGGGACACTGTAATATTGCATCGTATTCCTAAAAAAATCAGGCTTAGGTGATCCTAGATCCCCCTACTTCCATAATCTCTCGGGATGTATGCCCCATGGAAACGTCAATACATCATACTTGCTAGTTTCGTCGGGCTGGGATAAACTGGATCAAGCTAGCATGCCACTATTTCTTTGATATCATCAAGTGTGGCCCATTGGGCTGAAGACTGTATGGTATCTAATAAAAAACCTTCATCATTATGGTTTCGGCAGCCTCGGAGCCCCCTAATGCGGTGTCCACCACCGCTCAGGCTCATACTAGCTTCCCATCAGGATTTTTTGATTTAGAGGAATCTCCTCCTACTGAGGATCTCTCCTCCATGAATGAATAAGAGGATTCAGGGGATGATCTTGCTACTTTAGAGGAGGTTTTCTCCACCACGGTTGATGAATTGGTATCGGTGAACCTCAGTAGCAAGACGGATTCAAAACCCACCTTGATCAATGCCACTATGCCTATCGAAGAGGAACAATAGTACGTGGAATTACTGACGCACCATCATGATGTGTTTTTCTAGAGTTATAACGAGATTCTAGGACTAGATCCTTAGGTCACCATCAACCGTGTTGGTATTACAGAAAATCATAATGGGTTCAAACAACCTCCCAGAAAGATTCACTCGTCTCATGGGTCCATGGTAGAGGCTGGAGTTGATAAGATCATCAGATCCAACTTCATCAAGGAGGTGCAATACCCCTAATGGTTAGATAACATTTTTCCCACTGGGAAAAAGAATGTATATATTAGAGTCTTCATCGACTTTTGGGATCTCAATAATCACTGTCTGAACAATGATTTTCCCCTTCCTGTGATGGAACTACTGATTGATGCCACCGCTGGGTTTCAGGCTCTCTCCTTAATGGATGGGTATTCCGAGTATAAAAAATTTGAATTTCCCACAAAGACGAAGAGTCTATAGACTTCAAGGAAACATAAGGTGATTTTTTCTACCAGGTAATTCCCTTTGGTATAAAGAATGTAGGTGTCTTCTATCAGTGTTCCATGCATCGCATATTTAAGATGAGCCTTGGGAAATTGGTGGATACTATGTGGAAAATATGGTGTTCAAATATCACCAGCATCAGGACCATCTCAAAGACCTTGAGAAAGTGTTCATCTTTCTCCATTCTTGCCATCTAAAGATGAAACCATTGATGTGTGCCTTCGGGGTCACCTATAGAATTTTTATTGACTTCATTTTCATATATTAAGGCATCGAGATCGATCTAGAGAAGATTGAGGCCATCAGGCAGATGTCTCCTATGAGAAAAATTCAGGAGCTTCGAGGCTTTCAAGGAAACATGGCCAACATATGCTGTTTCATCATGAATTTGGTCGGAAAGTGTAATCCCTTTTCTCGGCTCATGAAAAAATGAACTGTCTATTAGTGGGACAAGGAATTTTAGACTTATTTTGAGGAAATAAAGTAGTATTTATTACATCCTTCGGTCATGTGGACACCTATTTCTGTAAATCCCCTGATCCTTTATGTGACTACCCTAGAGTGATCTCTCGGAGACATTCTCACCTAGAAGAACAATGAAGGGATAGAGAATAGTCTATAATATCTCAGCCACATGCTCCTCGATAAAAAGACATGTTATTCCTCTATCAAGAATATCTACCTTGCACTGGTATTCACAGTGCGGAAATTGTGACATTCCTTGCAGCACTATGAGATAAAACTAGTGCCCTGATTGGATCTAATAAATTACATTTTGAACTGCCCCATGTTGACAAGTCATCTAGATCGGTGGGAAGTGATCCTCTAGTAGTTATACATCAGGTTTTTCCCCCAAAATTCCATTAAGGGACATACATTGGCATACTTCCTTATCGCCCATCCAACTCCCAAAGGCAAGTCTATGGATCTTGATTTTCTCAATGAGGCAATCCTCTCGGTAGACTAAGCCATTTCGTGTTGAAACATGTACTTTGATGGGGTGTCCTGAAGTCCTATTGGAAGAGGACTCAATGATCCTAGACTTAATAGGGTGGTCCTGGGTGTCGTCTTCATCATGCTACCACTGGTTATTCTACAATATTCATTCCTATTTTCAAAAGGTTATACCAATAATCAGGCAGAGTACGAGGCTCTTATCACTGGTCTCGAGATGACCCTCAAGATTGGTGTTCCCCATTTGCATGTGAAGGGGGACTCTGAACTGGTCATCAAGTAGATCAATAGTTACTACGTCATTAGGAAGCCGGATCTTGTGCCACTATTGGAAAATACCTTCCAGTTGATGGCTCAATTCCCATATCAGCCAAAAGTTACCCATGTCCCTCGATCCCAGAACGGTCGAGCCGACACCTTGGCTAGCCTAGCTGCATCACTTGAAGATCCTGATAAGGATGATTTTATTATACACGTGGAACATCAGAGAGTCATTTCCCCCGTCACTCCAAACGATGATGATATCACACAAGTAAGCCACCTTACCACTGGTGCCTATACATCAGGACCCCCAGGTCCACCTATCACAGTGTTGTAGGTGACTCCTGACTGGAGGACCCTCTTTATTGAGTACCTCTAGCATGGCAGTCTCCCAGTAGATGGAGTCGAGAACGAGTGAATCTGACGTTGTTCATTTCAGTAGACCCTTCAAAGTGACCCCGGTCTTTAGTAGATCCCCTACAAACACGGTTTTGATGGATTCATCCTACATTTCATTCAAGGAGGTGAGATTTCTTAGGTCATGTAGAAGGTTCATGCTGATTCCTACGAGGCTCATCAGACTTGACCAAAACTATCTCACCAGATCTGAAGAGTGGGGTATTTTTGGCCCCCCATGATCTGTGACTGTATCGAGTTTTTAAATAGGTTCCATGTGTGCCAAATCCATGATAATTTTGTAAATCAGCTACCAGAGCTTCTCCACGCTACCAAGTACACTTGGCCCTTTGTGATCTGAGGACTCGATGTTTTGGGACCATATCCACCAGCGATATCCCACCAGTGCAGATTCATCCTGACCGCTATGGATTTCTTTTCCAAGTAGGAAGAGGCAGTTCTGCTCAAGGAGTTCAAGGCCTATTCTAGCATTGAATTTGTGAGATCCAACATCATCTACTGATTTGGATTCCCTTACGTCGTCCTCACCGATAACAGCACCATCTTCCAAGCAGCTGAGTTAAAGAAATTGTACGCCAAGTACAACATCTGTTCTAACCATACCTTCCGCTATCATGCGTAGGAAAATGGGAAGATTGGGGTGTTCAAAAAAACCCTCTATAACATCCTGTAGAAAATAGTTGTTTAAAATAATAAGAGTTGGTCAGAAAAAACCCCCAACGCCCTCTGGGATTATCAAACGAAAACTTGTAATTCCACCCAGGTGACCCCATACTCCCTGGTGTACAGAATGGTGTCCATCCTGCCTATCGAGATTCAGTTTCCTTCATTATGTATATCTATCTATTATCAGCAAGAACCAGATAAGGCATCTGAAGTCCATATGGCTGAACTGGAAGCGATCGATGAGAACAACCTTTATTCCCCACACAATCTAGAAAGGTATCGTAATAAGATACCAGAGCTTTCAACAAGAAATATTACCTCCGCTCTTTCTTGAAATGTGACATTGTGTTGGATTTGATAACGATGATGATACCTGGTAGGAAACCACACAAACTGAATCCCAAATGGGAAGGACCTTACATCATTCAAAAGGTTTAACCCAATAGCGTGTACTCCCTAGTTACCCTGTATGGTGAGCTTGTAACTCCTCCCACCAATTCCAATTTCCTCAAGAAAAAATTTCCTTAAGTAAACGGTCCTACATGAACATAAACTATGACATCCTCACCACAGGATGTTAAACCGGATGACCCTTTCATAACTACATATGTCTTGATTCCCATCCTCATGGGATATGTAGGAATGCTCAGATGCTTTTTCTTAGTGTCCATCCCCCAAAATCTTCTCTTTGACTACCCCCTAGCTGTATTTTCCTTGGAGAATCCCACACAGTGTAGCATAGAATTATTTGGCCCCACTCATGGATGGGTTATGATTATCACACCATGTTCCCCTCCTCGTTATCCTATCCTCCCGAATCCTCATAGCATGACATTAAACTATATGGACCTTTCAGAACTATGTATGGCTTGATTCACATCCTCATGGTATATGTAGGAACGCTCGAACATTTAGTCCGTAGGCCCAGCCCCAAACTTCAAGATCTCCCCTTAGGTCAAAACACATGGTTTGGTGCATGATTTTTCTTTCATTCATGTCGAGTTCATCATGATCGCACCACGTATCCCTCTCCTTGGAGGTCTCCACATTTTTTGTCATCCCGCATGAAGTTAAACCGCACATGCATATTCATGCTTCACTCATCCCCTTTATTTGGGTCTTCATCATATTTCACATCCAAAAGGACCCCCAAATGGCATGGATGATGGGACCTAGGGTTCTCCTACAATTTTGGGCCAACTTCCTTGAGGATATTGAATGACACTTTGATACAAGTCTCACATTTCAACTATACTCGGTGGTTGATGCTCATTTTTTGTTCTAATTTTAGGTTTCATGATGTGGATGTTGCATTTTGAACGTGGTCAAAAGCCATACCCCACCATTAGCAACACCCACGTATATCCAAAATATTGGGTGAAGTGGTTCATTTTTTCCTTCTATCCCTTCTAGCACCCGTATGCCCCAGGCAGGAGTGTTAACCTGGTTGGGATCCACACTCTTTGATCTTCTTCCCTCATTGTCGTACCCTTATATGTTGGGGAGAGACCGATCCTATTCCCTTTTTCCCACACCTAGCATTGCTTATGTGGGCTTAAGAGCTTTGGTAGGGAAATACCCACATAAAGGTTCATGTATCTATGGTCTGAGCCCTATAAACTTAAACTAAGATCATTAACCGTCCTCACCGCAATATGTTAAACTTCAAACTGGCTGGGACTTCCTGTCTCAAGTCCCTTGACCTTTTGGCCCCCCTGGTACAAGTTCTCATTTAGGATTGTGCAGTTTGGTATGGAATCCATATCCTCATTCATGTAGAGATATTTTTTCCATGCAACAAAGATCCCCTTGAGACATCCCTCCTTCATCTTGTATCCTTGCCGCATGACGTAAAACTACACAGCATCTTCCAGAACTATGTGTGTCTTGATTCCCATCATCATGGAATACGTAGAACCGCCTATACATATAGACTTCGGGTCCATCTTGATTTCTTAGAAACCTCCTCATCTTCATGTCCCTTGGCCTGAGTTCCTCAAGAGGAGCTATGTGGTGTGGTATGGTCTTACATCCTCATTCACGTCGGATTTGTAACAGATACACCTCATACCTCTCCCTCTTGAAATATCTTTCTCTCCATGTTCTAAACTAATATTTTCAAGTTGGCTGCTCTATAATTGGTCCCCTCGACCCTCTTTGGCATTTCACCAATGTGCCTAGGAGCACTCTGGTTCAGGACCTAGAGTGTTGGATTCTACATAGATATGTTATTGCCCATTTTTAGACTTCATGTTCCCCTTCATTTTAACTTTCATTATCTTTCACATCTAAAAGTACCCCTAAACAGTATGGATGCTAGACCCTAGGGATCTCCTATCATTTTGGGCCAACAACCTCAAGGATCTCGAATGAAAAATTGATACAAGTCCCACGTTCTGAATATGGTCAGCGGTCGATACTCATTTTTTGTTCCTGTTTTAGGTCACACGATGTGTATGTTGTGTTTCAAATGCAGTCAGCAGCCATCCTCCATTGTTGTGCCAACCCCCATCAAGACCTAAATATTGGTTGCATGATTCAAATCCTTTTCCACTCCATCATGTCTAAGTGGAATTTTGACACTCTTGGTGCTATCCCTCAGTGCGCGTTTGCACGTTAGGAGGAAAAAGACATGGTGAGGTGTCATTCAATGATCCACACCATTTTCCCATTTTCATGTATTCTACGTGTTGTAAATTCCTTCTCCACCATTCTTTCCCGTATCGAGTGCATCTCACGTGGGCTTAGGGATTTGGTCAAGGTTTTCACCTGTTTGAAAGAGTCTCACTTCTCTATGGTCTGAGATCTAAGACATTAAACTAAGATCTCACTTTGTTCTTTTCATAAGGCATAAAACCCACATCTCCTAGAACTACATACATCTTGATTCCCATCCTCATGGGATACATAGGAATGCCCAGACATGTCGTATTTAGGTCCCGCTCAAGTTCCTCTAATTACCACTTTTTCTCGGCCTTTTGTCCCAAACATTGATAGGATTTCATGATGTTTTGTGGTATGGTATTTTGTCAATATTCATGTCAGGTTTTCAGTAGCCACACCACATACTCCCTTTCCAGGTGCTAGTATCTCCTACCTCTTATCCCGCATGAAGTTAAAATGCACCATTAGAACCATGTATGTCTTGATTTCCATTTTCATGGGATACGTAGGAACACATAGACGATTTGTACATGGGTCCAGTCCCATATTATCTAGCCTTTTATGGCCCCTTTTCCTATCTTCCCAGGAATTGTGTGTGGTGTGGTGTGGACCTCATCCATATTCACATTAGGTATGCTTTATCACACCATGAACATTCCCCTCTAAAACCTCATCTCTTCTGTATGCGTCCAAGCCATATAACCTTAAACTATAATTCCTATTCCCACAAGTCTTTAAACTATTATGTATTTACTTCATGATGTTAAAATTCAGTGGTTGTTCCTATCATATGAACCAGAACCATGACATTATCATCCTGGTCACATGAAAAAAATGGCACCGCATTGTGGTGTCCTCACTCCAGGAGACATCATGTTTGGTATTGGTTCTCCACCATTCCATTTTTCAAGGCCTGTATATGGATTGATTCTTGTAGTTATGCCTAGATTCTCCATCCTAGATTTTTTGTTTCACAAAAAAAAACAATAAAAATCCATCCTAAAGAACAAACAAGATCTATTAAATGTCTCTTCTTTTGGTGTGTGGTCCAGACCTGCACTACAATATTTTCAATGGAATTATTACCCTACCATGGAACTTCTAGAACTAAGTATGGATTTATCCCCATCATCATGGGGTATGTAAGAATGCCCACACACTTTGCCTCGGGCCTAGACTAACATTCATTTTTGGTCCCTCGACCTAAAACCTCCCTAGGGAGCACATGGTGATATGGACTCCTACTGTTCTCATTCACCTTGGGTTTTATAATTACCACACCACATGTCTCCCTCCATCTTTCCATATATGGTCTGATATCTAAGACCCCCCCCCCATTTAGGACCCTTGGCTCAAAACCTTTTGGGAGTATGTAGTGTGGCGAGTACCTCTTGGGTTCTCTTTCATGTCGGGTTCTACAAAACCTACACCATGTGTCTCCCTTGCCTCTTCCCAACCTAGTTTGAATTATACGACCATAAACTAGGATCTTCTAGAATGAACCACACATCGAGTTTGGATAATTCTCTACCCTACATGAATTCTATTAAAACAAGGCACCCCTCAAACTAGTAGTTTGCATCTCCAGGACCCATTTCCTTGGAAAGGGATTTAACCCCCTTTATCTGACATGTCGTATTGGAATACTCAAATGTGTCATGAAAAAAGCCCAAAGTGTGGAGTTTCCACATGCACATTACCTGGTTTTGTGTCCATTCTTTTTGGGTCCTTAATTTGGATCCACATTCTCTTCAATGTCTAAAGGGGCCCCCTTTATGGCCTGGTATCTAGACACATTGGCTCACCTTCCATTTTGGGCAAATGCCCAGGAAGACATTAGACGACATTTTGCGACAGGTCCCTTATTTCAAACATTCTCAGCAATTGACCATCATTTGTTTGTCCCCATGCCAGGATAACACAAAATAGATGCTATGTTTTAAACATGGGCAGTAGTTATACTTTCTCTTCACGCCACCATCATTGTGATCTAGATCTCGAGCGCCATGATTCACATCTTTCTACTCCCTTATGCTCATGTGGAATTCAAACACACTCAGTTTTACACCCTCACACATTCAGAAAAGTCCCACCACTACTCCTTGTTTCCCACACCAAGCACAACTCACATGGGCTTAGGGGTTTTGATAGGATGTGTATTGATGCAGCCGAATCACACATACCTTTCGTCTCACATGATGTTAAAATTCACTCTTAGAACTACGTATGGCTTGATTCCCATCCTAATGGGGTATATAGGAACACCCAAACACTTTGTCTTGGGCTGAGACCAAATTTCTCCTTCTTCAGCCCCTTGACCTTATATTTCCTCGGGGATACATGGTGTGATATGGAATCCTACTATTCTCGTTCACATAGATATATGTACCGTACCAAACGTCTCCTTTCTGGGTAACCACGTCCTTAACACATGACTTTAAACTACTGTACTACCTTGAACAAGTTTCGGATGCCCCGTTATAACTATGGGATGTGTCAACTTCTTTTCTAGAGATGATTTTCCCTACCAGTGTTTTTCTCTGACCATGTTGTGCTTAAGAACTACATTTTTCTTGATTCTCATCCTTTTGAGATACGTAGTGACGCCCAGTCATTTCTCATTGGGCCCATCCACAGGGTCATTAACCCCTCTATCCCCTCATCCCCAGTTACGGTCCAATATCTATGACCTTAAACTGTGATCCTGTAGTCCACGTGACATGACTTTAAACTGTTATCACTGGTCTATGCAGTATGACCTCAAAACTATGCGCATTGTCCTCACTGTATGATGTTAAACTACGTGTCTATTGTTCTCATTAGTATGACGTATAACTACAGATCATTCTAGGTCCTCGCCAGAGATGTCCTCTCTGGAAGTAGGTATGATCCTTGATTAGACCGATGCACTCACCTAATGTGTTTTCATCATAGTGGCATAATTTCAATATTTTTGGACTATGTTCGAACTACCCATTACTCCACCCACCATGATTTGTGTGCCCTTTAATTGGATCATCATCATCTTTCACGTCTAAAGGAACCCCCCCAAAAAGTAAGGATGCTCGGCCTATGGCTCGTGTACTTTCATGGGTGAATGCTTTAGGAGACTAATAGATGAAATCTTGAGTTAGGACTCGTGTTTCAAACATGGTCAAAAGTTAGACCTCATTTTTATCCCAATTTCAAGCTAACACAATATGGATACTATGTTTCAGATTCATTCAATGGTTATCCCTCATTTTCATGACAGCCCTATAGGGTCCTAATTTTTTGGTATCGTGATTCACACTTCCACTCCCCTATGTTCAGATTGATTCTAACGCCCCTGGAGTTACTCTTCTCGTGCACTAGATCACATTGGGAAAACATAAATTTGATTGTTCTGAGAACTTTATTCTCCGGTCAGGCCTCCCTCTTTCTTCTCAGAAGCCCGTATGGGTCATTTATATATTGGATACCCGAATATTGGTTGGCACTCTCACATTCAAATAAAGTAACGATGAATCCATCCCATATTTCCCACATTAGGCATGACCCACGTGATCTTAGGGATTTATTGCAAATCACTTCACGATTGTGGCCGAAATGAATTAAAATAAATTAGAAAACAAACAATCCTTCCATTCAAGTAGTTCAGAATAAAAGGAAACAAAGAAGTATAGGTTTTTGAGTTCGGCCAAAATAGGTCCCTTATGGATTGGCCCCTCTGATGGATCACTCTAGTGCTACCACCTTCTGGCTTGTATCCTCCATAACCACTTCCCTCTCATTGAGATCCCTCTCTTTGTTAGCACTTGTGGATCAGAGCTCGTTAGCTCTAATCTAAATTTTCTCCCACTCAGCTTGAAACCCAAATATTTGATGGTTTTCCTGTGTTGGTAGCTTCTAGGATTCAACAAGTCGGGCCTTTAACTGCTCGATGACCTCGGATTGGTTTGTGATGAATATGGATCACTCGTTTTCTTTCTCTTTAAGATGCCAAACTTCTCTCACAACCTCAAGGAACTTCTGTATGTTCACATATTTTTTCAGTAGTAATAAACGACAAGACATTGACTTCTCTACTACATATTCTCATCCATGAAATCTGGGATCATTATTTGAATATGATGATAATCCACCCCTTTGGCATAGATAAGGTGCAACCAGGTGCGCATTAATCCCATTTGGGGCTCCCATTCATCTATGGTATGTTTGAGAAAGTTCTTGATACACTTCCTCCCCTTGCTCCACGTCATAAGTCTCTCCTCGACTGCTTTGGGATCAGAATAATCTATCTCCTCAAGGTCTGTTAGCCGATATTTGGGGAAAGTGTCCAAAAGATCAGTTGTAGGGTCTCCCTCTGGTATTCTTCCCAAGGGGTTAGGCTCTTGATTATTTGGTTGAACTTTCTCTCTCATCTCCATTTCATAAATTTCTCCTCTTCCAACTTCATACCCTGCCCCAACAGTGATATCGTCAGTGTCTACAACCCTTTTCTCACTAAGTGTCAGGGCCGACACAGTTTGAGAAGTGGGTTATGAGTTGGTTAGCACGGTATCCATTGGATCCTCTACAGATGGTCTAGATTCAGCAGCCTCTCGAGCCTCCAATATTGTGATTACTACACAAACAATGGATTCCCTAATCATCTGAGCTCTCTGATGACAAATATGGGTATCTAAGGAATGAAACTTACAAGAGATCAGTGCATCAACCTATGGAATTTCAGTAACTGTGAGATCTTTTACTGCATGAGAGCCTTCATCACTTGTTAATTAAATTATGGGTGTTGGATCTCCACCATGTTCTATCAGTTCACATTCACCCCCACAGATAGAACTTTGAGACCAACAGCGCCAATATGTGCCTAAACTGGCTAAAAGTTTGATTGGTGATTATGAAAGATGAAAATAGGAATGGTTGGGATAATAATTGAGGCATACCTCGAGTTTCTCATCTATTTCCATGCTGGAGCCAGCAATCTATCCACTCTATCGAGGGTTCCCTTGATGGGATATCCCCTGAGACCCTTCACCTCAAAGCTTCTCTTCAGCTTCCCCTATTTCTTCTTATTCTTCTTCTACTTCTTATTCTTATTCTTATTATTCTTCGGATTCTCTATACTATCTCTCCTTATCACCATCATCATCTTTAGACAACAACCTTTCTGAATCGTGCTCCTGGCCGAGAATCACTTTTACCAGGAGATGTAGTTCCTCACGCCTCCCCTACTGGCATTCATATATATCCATTTCTGTAAAATGTACATGCTTATAATGAAATCTCACCTTGTCATCAATCCGAATGAGCCCAATTTCTAGAACTTGGATCCCATCTCGCACCATTTTTTCCAAAGGGATTCAGGGATCATTAATTATCATAGGGTCAACTAGGATGACCACAGGGCAGGTAATATTGCATCCTCAGAATCTTGAAGATTGAAGAATATACCTTATCTGTTTCCCAAGAAGCTCCCTGGCTACTCCATGATATTGTTCATGATCCCCTCTCCCATAGGATGCTGAGTGTATGGAAGCACCATGTGACATTCTCGCCGCTAAAGTCTTGGCATGTACTAACCCAGATACTCGACTTGTTCCCATACTCTCCTCCCCAGTGGCACCTTGTATGCTTTCCCGCCATCCAGGTTCCACATTTTCCACCTTGATCCTCCGAACTTTCTTTCGTAGGAGCCCCTCAGGATATTCCTCCACCCAATGCTTGACATACGTTTTTGAGAGGCCAGCATCAACTCCAGTGGGGGAAAAGGTAATTACCTCAACAGATCCGTAAGTTGTGAACATCATCCACATTTTATTAAGAACACAAGGATGTTTCTCTCCCAAAAAATCTGTATACACCTTCTTCGACATCCATTGGTTTCATCTAAACTACCCAGAAAACCCTAACAGCACATAGGGCTCACAAAGAATCTTCCCATCCACCCAGGCCTCAAAAACCCTACCTCTAATACTTTTCAAGTATTCTCTTTTCTATAATGAACCTTTAACATCATCTATCATCTAGTCATTTAGGGTTGGGAATGTATTAAAGGTAAAGTTGGCATGATTATCAATCCTA
Organism: Viscum album; assembly: GCA_963277665.1. Taxonomy (NCBI): domain Eukaryota; kingdom Viridiplantae; phylum Streptophyta; class Magnoliopsida; order Santalales; family Viscaceae; genus Viscum; species Viscum album. Next base: position 87,478,090 of record OY728135.1, on the reverse strand, counting down.
ATCCTTATCCCCTCTTCATTAAGCATCAATGGAATTGTCCTAGAAATAACTAACAAAGAAGGTCGCTGACCGTTTCCTGAAGGATGAATGGAATTTGGAAAAGTGTACCTTATATAGTGAGTCATTATCTAACCATGAAAGATTTGTAAAGGGCCACATATTATCCTTGGTGAGCCTCCTCTTGAAATATTCCCTAGAATGGCGTATAGTTGGGCCAGCATGGGGACCCCCAGGTTAAACCTCTTATTGGATGCCATGATGTCGACCATAACTAATGTTACTAGGCAGACTCCCTTACTAGTATACCATACTCATAATAGCCACCCACTAAGAAATGTTACATGACATCTAGAAAACAGAATGTTTAGGTCCCAGATTTCATCCACACGAAATCCACAGGATTGATATTCCCCCATCTCCAAGATACTCCAATATAACCTACTCTTCCTCATTTTATCCACAGTCAGACACCACTTTCCTTACCCTAACATAATTATATTTGGGTCTTTATGTAGAATTCGGCTGAATCACTTTGAATAGATGATGTATTTTGAAAATTACTTAACCCCCAGCCTCTTCTTGACCATTTCTAACAAATGCTATGTCTGGATGGGAGTCCGCAAACTGTGCCCCCAAATATTCTATGTCAGAAGAAACTCGTCATACTGGTGCCCATCCAAAGGGATACCTCTGATGAAATGAACATCAAAAAGACTGATGCCAACCATTCCATGATAGATATGGAAAGTGTTGGTATCAGGGGACCACGGGCTAAACAGCTCTAGCTCGAGTTCTTTCTGGGAGTAGAAATGGAACTAGGATGTCCACACCGCCTCGAAAAGCCCAATGTGCCAAAATTCTTCTCTAAATTTCTCGCATGATTGGCATACCCAATACGCCCAGGCCCACTCACTTGTGAAATTTCCTCAAAACATCAGGCACCAATCCTATAGCCATCCCTTGTTATCATTAGTGATTCTCTTTCCAAAGGTACTCACATAATGGGCCAAAGAATTCTCGGAAACCTTCTCGCTTCCCAAGATGGTTTTGGTCCTTGGAATTAAGATATAAATGTATATGTTCCTAGTTTCCCTTGCAGGATGGCCATTTTATGTAATGTTGTATCATGGAATATCTACCTTGTAAGTAACTCATGACTGTAACGACCTGAAATTTTGAATAAATCTTATTTCCTAATTTTGTGTGTTATTTTATTTTTATACCCAACAAAACTGTTTCATTCGATAACATGAGTATAATTAAAATGATACCATTGGGTTTCGACTGTTATATGACCATTGGTCAATATGACCGTTGGAAACAAAATGTTGTGATTATTGTCTCTAAATACAAGTGATCTTGGTTAATATAGAAAGAAGATTCGATGGCCTCATCCAGAAGTCTCGGGCCAATAAAATCCCATCAAATAGAACTTGGGAAGGAGGTAGCACAACTGGGCTTTGCTCTGGACCAAACCCAAGCTGAACTTCATCGTATGAAGCTAGAACAGAATCGCCTTCACGAGAAGTTCAAACTGATAGAAATTACTACTCATGCGATGTTGGCCGAGCCGCCCTCAGATTCTCTCACCTTAGCACACCTTAAACTTAGGTCCTATGCTGGGGTTATAAGGGGATATGTTAGGATACCGTAATTGATTTGTGTAATCCTTTGAGAGAAATAAAATTGTGTTTTCTTCTTATGATGAATTTTGTAAATTTTCAAATGTTCGGTAAATGTAGGATGTATATTATTGATCAATTTGAAAAAAATGATATTTTAAAATATTTTTTTAAACCTTAAATAATTAATGATGTGTAATGATTTTCAAAAAATGGTCTTTTGCAAATGTGATCAGTAAGAAATTTGGAGTCTAATAAGATCAACTTAATTTTTGGTGAATAGAAATTTATGAATAGTGATTTTACACTTAGGATTAGTAATGTGACCAAATGGATTAGTAATCTCACTTAAATAAAGTATTAATATAATATAGGCACCTTGATTAAGTAATGTGATTCAATAAAATTGGTAAATAACTGTTTCAGAAATTATTAGTCAAGTATTAGTTTTTTTAGGTGAATAGTGTTTTTTAATTAAAAATAAAATAAAAATTATTTAGAAAATTATTTTTATAAAATGGACTTTATTTTTTGAATTCAGAACATCAATATTATGTTAAGGTAATTTTTGGGGATTTTTTTGAAAAAAATGAATTTTCGGTGAATAATGTTTTTATTTAAAAATTAAATTAAAAATATTTAGAAAAGTATTTTTATAAAATTGAATTTATTTTTTGAATTCAGAGCATTGATATTATGTTAAGGTAAATTTTTGGGAGTGTTTTGAAAAAGTTGAATTTTCAGTGAATAGTAAAAATACAGTTTTAGGGTTTCGGTATGTTTAATGACATCATAACTGCATCATGATGATGTCACAAGATATTTTAAGGGATGATCAACTTTTGAATAGTAATATAAGATATGAGGTGTCCCAAGTGGCAAAAACCATGAGGAAATACCACTTTTTTTTCAATACCACCAATGAGGTGTCCCTTGGCCATTAATGTCTTGTCCCCTCACTTCCCCTATAAATACCAAGCCATTATCTCATCCTTACCATTCCAAAATCCACTTTGATGAATTTCTGGTCTCCTTACCTCCCAAGGAGTCCTCTCAGGGTTCCCTCAAGCCTCCCAAGGTCCCAAACTTCATGATTTCAAAGTTACTCTTCAAGGTAAGAGATCCTACCTCTCTCTTTCTTTCCAAGTACTCTCTTTTATGTCATATCTTTTATGATCCATGTTCTTATGTTGGAATATTTTCTTGTATATTCATCCTACGGTCCTTTTCATTTTCATATGATGATATACCCCCTCTTTATCTCATCAATTCATTTTAAGAATGTTTAAGTGGTGCCGTTAGGCTGCCGAATTTTTAAGGGATTATTTCACCCTTCTCGTTTTCAGGATCGATTTTTATGTCAAGTATTTCATGTTCCTTTTTATTATGTTGGGGTATTATCTCTATATCTATAATACTTATATTTTATGTTCATATGATGATAGAACCTATTTGATCTCTTCAATTCATTTTTTTAAGTTTTAAGTGACACTGTTAGGCTGCCAAATTTTCATAAGAGAAATCTTATTTTTGTCTTCCTTCCATGTTTTTCATTTCATATGGTATGTCTTTAAATTTTCATTAACATGTTCTTATATCCTTTATATTTTGTCCCTCAACTGTTTTATGGATTATTTATGAGTGGTTGACCCATGTCCCCTCTCTTTTCAATATTTTCTAAAACCCTATAACATAGTTGTTATGTTGCAGAATTTTCGTCTCAAAATGTCTCTCTCGTTTTCTCAAATTATTTTATTTTATTAAGTTAATACTCAATGATCTTTCTTCTATATGGGTATATACATATATATATATATATATATATATCAAAATGGTCTATTTTAAATTCTAGGATTTACATACACGAAACCCTCTTTCCTTTTTTGTGGGTTTAAAGTGACATAAAGATCACGTCTTTAAAGCAGTTTTTAAAATGTGATGACTATGAAATGAAACCCATCTCTTTTATTCTATATGGGATGTTTATGAAATTATTGATGATGATATATGTGTCTCACATGATAATAAATAAAAATTTAAGGGTGCACCCTAATAGCGCTCCAATGCATTGGGTAAAGGCTTAATCTCAAGAGATGACCATTTTTAACGACACCTTGGTGAATAACCTTGGTAATTTTTAATGACACCTTAGGGATGGACCTTGGTGAAATAGAAGTGATTTTCTATGTTAAATGTTTTAGCCACATCATCAAGTTATTAAACACGTTATTTTTATTATTATATTCCTCATGATCTCTTTCTCATGCCTTAAAGTTATTTTTCATGACTTTTGATGTATCTCAAGTTCACATGTAAAATGTTTTCCTTGTTTCACTTTCTGGGCCTTCTTCTCACCCTTTCCTTTGATGTATGCTCCCAGGTTATGAGATGTTGTAATGAACTTAGGATGATCAAATTAAGAAGCCTTTCAAGTAATTAAGAAGAATGTTTTATGTTGTCATGTATTAAGTTCCTGGTTTCCAAGACACTAAACCTTAAAGATCCTTGGTTTTGTATAATGTAATGAAATTTTATGTGATAAAAAGGTGGGATGTTATATTTGGTATCAAAGGAATGTTTAGTTATTTGTGGAAATTTTGATATGAAAACTTTATGAATAACCCTATAGAAAAGTTTAAATATTGGAAATCTTCCTGGTATTTTGGTGAGTATTGAGTAAGTGGGTTCCAAACAAATAAATCCCTGTCTGGATACAAACAAGTAGAGGTGGCTCTGGAACAGATGTTCCTAGGAGTGAAAACTCTGACAAGGTGTTTCGTTCTTGACCCGGGGTAACCTGGTGCACGACAACGGGCCTTGCTGCACTCTTGGTTTGACACTCCCGGGGGATATGCTTTGGTAAATTCATAAGCTTTGTATGAACCATTATTAAAGGGACAAAGATAAAATAAAATAAAGATTCACATAAGAATATATGATCATGGATAACCTTGATTGGAAACTAGGGTATCACAAGTTAGGGTATACTTTCCTTATACAAGTTTATCCTTCTATGATTTAAGTTTCATTTTCATGATTATTGGCTAAGTATTTAAGCCCCCTAATTATACTTTCTTTTCGTAGTTAATAGAGGGAAATGGAAGAACATGTCCCAACAACCAATGTGATCGGAAATGTGACGATTTCCCTATTAATATGATAGAGATGATGAGAGATCAAGTTGAACATATTTTCATTATGCCAAACCAACTATCAAAAATCAAAATTAATAATTGGTACCTAGTTGAATGCCAAAATTCATCAAGGAAGAAGAAGACGAAGTCTCAAGGATGTTCATCTGATAAAGTTGAAAAGGGAAAGAAGACCCAATTTCCTTTGTGTAAAAATTGTGGAAAGGGGCACCAAGGAGAATGTCCCAAAGGAACTGAGAGATGTTTTAAGTGTGGGGTGATAGGGCATAAAGTATCCAATTGATTTAAAAAAATGGATAATGTGATGAATAGAGATAAGGTTCGATCTAATGTACCTTATACTTTTCAATGTTGTAAATGTGGAGAAGGTGGACATTATCCAAGGAAATGATCTCTTGGAAGGGATGAGAAGCATGATGAGCATAAAAAATCTTCAAGGAAAAGGGAACAATGCAAGTCCTATGCTGAGATGGATCATGATGACTAAAGTACATGTAACTTCTTCACAATAATTGTCTATGTCATGTTGTATTCTAGTTCGTTCCCTATGAGCATATCTTTAATGTTTTCTAAGAACATTGAGTCACTACCTAAGATGGTTTTATATAATTAATGAAAACATCTATTGTTATATACCACATGTTGAAGTTATGAAGCTGTTCTTCTTGAAAAAAAATATGATTAGGGGATTAAAAGATGATTATTATTTTGGAATACGTTCACTATTTTGGGAACCCTATATGATCGAGGTAAATAGATTACTGCGGTATTTTCTTTTAGGAGTAAAAGTTTGACTTATATTTTATAGAATAGATGAATTTAAGGTGAACTTATAGTAATTTATGTTAATTATGGAAATGATTAACCTATCTTGGGGAAAATATGTTTAGGTTAGTTAATTTTGTTATAATATGTTAGGAGTGGTTGATGTTTTTTGGAGATGAAAGATAAAGTTTATCTTGGAAGACTATGTTATCAAATCCTTTTATATATTTGGGTTTTAATCTTAGTTTGGTTTATTTTGAGGAATTTTAAGGACAATTATTTATGGAATGGTCTATGATGAACTTTGGGTAGTACCGTGGAACTTTGAATATTTAAAGTAGTTTCTCGTCCTATGGGGTTATTTCTTTTTGAAGAGTTGTTTTATCTTACCCTTTCTATTTTTGGGATAAATTTTTCAAGATAGATAGTTATTATTTTGTGGATTATGTGATTCTCTAGAAGATGATTCTTGTGCTTTGATGAGACCAAGTATTTTTGGAATGCTCATCATTTTTAGAAAATATTAGTCTTAGTAGAAAATTATTAACAGATGAAACTCTACTTGAAGGTAAGTATATTCCCTTTTGTTCTTATTCTATGTAGTAAATGAATTCCTCAAAATTATTAAAAGGAACGTAAAAAAAAGTTGTTGGTTTAAGTTTCCTAATGGGTAATCAAAGATAGTTTACACACATCATAAGTTTGTGATTTTCTTGTGGTTAACTTTCTCTTAATCATGTTTTCTATCACTCAACATCAGAACATGACCTTTTGTTTTCTTTTCCATACTCATGTTTCCCTACATGGAATCCAAGTATGGATTAACTCGGGTGACCTTTGTAATTCCCTTTCTTTCTTTTAAAGTAATAGTTTTACTGAATCCTTTTCTGATGTGGGACTTTCAATGAAATTTCCAAGCCCAATTTTAAAAATTGTGGGGACGCAATTTCTTAAGGGGGGAAGAATGTAACGACCCAAAATTTTGAATAAATATTATTACCTAATTTTGTGTGTTATTTTATTTTTATACTCAAAAAAACTGTTTCATTCGATAACATGAGTATAATTAAAATCAGACCATTGGGTTTCGACTGTTATATGACCATTGGTCAATATAACCATTGGAAAATAAATGTTGTGATTATTGTCTCTAAATACAAGTGATCTTGGTTAATATAGAAAGAAGATTTTATGGCCTCATCCAGTAGTCTCGGTCCAATCGAAGCCCATCTAACAGAACTTTAGAAGGAGGTAGCACCACTGGGCTTTCCTCTAGACCAAACCCAAGTTGAACTTCATCATGTGAAGCTAGAACAGAATCACCTTTGTGAGAAGTTAAAACTGATAGAAATTACTACTCGTGCGATGTAGGCTGATCCGCCCTCAGATTATCTCACCTTAGCACACCTTACACTTAGGTCCTATGCTGGGGTTATAAGGGGCTATGTAAGGAGATCGTAACTGCTTTGTGTAATCCTTTGAGATAAATAAAATTGTGTTTTCTTCTTATGGTAAATTTTATAAATTTTCAAATGTCCGGATAAATGTTGGATGTATATTATTGATGAATTTGAAAAAAATGATATTTTAAAATATTTTTGTAAACCTTAAATAATTAATGATTTGTAATGATTTTCAAAAAATAGTCTTCTGTAAATGTGATCAGTAAGAAATTTGGAGTCTAATAAGATCAACTTAATTTTGGTGAATAAAAATTTATGAATAGTGATTTTACGTTTAGGATTAGTAATGTGACCAAATGGATTAGTAATCACACTTAAATAAAGTATTAAAATAATATAGTCACCGTGATTAAGTAATGTGATTCAATAAAATAGGTAAATAACTGTTTCAGAAATTATTAGTCAAGTATTAGTTTTTTCGGGTGAATAGTGCTTTTAATTAAAAATTAAATTTAAAATATTTAGAAAATTATTTTTATAAAATGGACTTTATTTTTTGAATTGAGAACATCGATATTATGTTAATGTAATTTTTGGGGATTTTTTTGAAAAAAATGAATTTTCGGTGAATAGTGTTTTTATTTAAAAATTAAATTAAAAATATTTAAAAAATTATTTTTATAAAATTGAATTTATTTTTGAATTCAGAGCATTGATATTATGTTATGTAAATTTTTGGGAGTTTTCTGAAAAAGTTGAATTTTCAGTGACTGGTAAAAATACAGTTTTAGGGTTTCGGTATGTTTAATGACATCATAACTGCATCATGATGATTTCATGAGATATTTTAAGGGATGTTCGATTTGTTAATAGTAAGATAAGGTATGAGGTGTCCCATGTGTCCAAAAACATGAGGAAATACCACTTGTTTTGCCAATACCACCAATGAGGTGTCCCTTGGCCATTAATGCCTTGTCCCCTCACTTCCCCTATAAATACCAAGCCATTCTCTCATCCGTTCCATTCCAAAATCCTCCTCAACGAAGTTCTGGTCTCCTTACCTCCCAAGGAGTCCTACCAAGGTTCCCTCAAGCCTCCCAAGATCCCAAACTTCATGATTTCGAAGTTACTTATCAAGGTAGGGGATCCTACCTCTCTCTTTCTTTCCAAGTAATCTCTTTTATGTCATATCTTTTATGCTCCATGTTCTTATGTTGTAAGATGTTATTTTATATTCATCATAATTTCATTTTAATTTTCATATGATTAGAGACCCCATCTTTCTCTCATCAATTCATTTTAAGAATGTTTAAGTGGCGCCATTAGGCTGCCAAATTTTTAAGGGATTCTTTCACCCTTCTCATTTTCAAGATCTATTTTTATGTCAAGTATTTCATGTTCCTTTTTATTATGTTGGGGTATGATATATATATCTATAATACTGATAATTTATGTTCATATTATTAGAGACCATATTTGATCTCTTCAATTAATTTTTTTATGTTTTAAGTGATGCCGTTAGGCTGCCAAATTTTCATAAGAGAAATCTTATTTTTGTCTTCCTTCCATGTTTTTCATTTCATATGGTATGTATTTAAAATTTCATTACCATTTTCTTATATCCTTTATATTATATCCCTCTACTATTTTATGGATCATTTATGAGTGGGTGACCCATGTCCCCTCTCTTTTCAATATTTTCTAAAACCCTATAACATAGCTATTATGTTGCATAATTTTCGTCTCAAAATGTATCTCTCTTTTTCTCAAATTCTTTTATTTTATTAAGTGAATACTCAATTCTCTTTCTTCTATATGGGTATATTAATATATATAAAAATGTTCTATTTTAAATTTTGGGATTCAGATACACAAAACCCTCTTTCCTTTTTCATGGGTTTAAAGTGACATAAAGATCACGTCTTTAAAGCATTTTTTAAAATGTGATGACTATGAAATGAAACCCATTTATTTTAAGCTATATGGGTTGTTTATGAAATGATTGATGATGATATATTTGGCTCACATGATAATAAAGGGAAATTTAAGGGTTCACCCTGATAGCGCTCCAATGCATTGGGTAAAAACTTAATCTCTATAGATGCCCATTTTTAACGACACCTTGGTGAATAACCTTGGTAATTTTTAATGACACCTTGGGGATGGACCTTGGTGAAACAGAAATGATTGTCAATGCTAAATGTTGTAGCCACATCTTCAAGTTATAAAACATGTTATTTTTATTATTATATGCCCCATGATCTCTTTCTCATGCCTTAAAGTTATTTTTCATGACTTTTGATGTATCTCAAGTTCACATGTAAAATGGTTCCCTTATTTACCTTACTGGGCCTTCTGGACACCCTTTCCTTTGATGTATGCTCCCAGGTTATGAGATGCTGTAATGAACACAGGATTAACAAATGAATAATACTTTCAAGTAATTAAGAAGAATGTTTTATGTTGTCATATATTAAGTTCCTAGTTTCCAAGACACTAAACCTTAAAGATCCTAGGTTTTCTATAATGTAATGAAAGTTTATGTGATAAAAAGGTAGGATGTTATAATGACCACGGTGTATCTACATCAAATCTTGGTACCGGTACCTCCTCAAAAATACCAAGCTCCCATATCAGTAGGTTGTCAGATAGCACATAATCCTTCTGGGATTGGGTAAAGATATTGACACTACGGGAAAACCGCCTATTAGCGGCGGTTTTTTTTTCATATAGTGGCGGTTTAAACCACCGCTATATGGTTTGGCGGAGGTTTAAAAAAACCGCTGCTAAACTGTGCATCGAAAATCTATTAGTGGCGGTTTTATGCATTTCACGGCGGTCAAAGAAAAGCGTCGTAGTACCTCATTTCGCGGCGGTTTTTGGTAAATTTAGCAGTGGGTTTAAGGGCTATTTAATTAGCGGCGGCTATAATCACCGCGAAATTCAGGCGTGTCCTACGTCTGCTTGGCGGCGGTTAAAACTGCCACTAATTCCGACGTGATTTCATGGCGGTTTTAACCGCCTCTAAGTGTACTGCCGATTACATTTAGCAGCAGTTTAAACCGCTGCTAAATGAATAAGTGGTAAAACATTAGCGGCGATTAAAACCGCCGCGAAATGCTGACCCGAAAAAAAATAGCATTTCTGCTTATACTGCACCACTGCCCTGAAAAACAAACCAAACAAGAAACCATTTATCATGCCAAACATTCTCAACGGGAAGGAATTCATCATATTTTTCCACTAATAGAAGTATTCCCCCAAGCATAAAAATATTTCATAGGCCAATTTCTACCTCACCATGGGATAGATAAATAGTTTTGGTTCCTAGAACCATCAACTAATCAACTCACTATGGAATTATGGTTTATGGTACATGATAAACTAAAAAATATATGTCTCCTCGTAATGATGAATAGCATGCACAACTATCAAAGAAGAGAAGGTTTGGTGTTACACCCAACATCGTTAACATCACTACCAACACATGTACTAAAAACATTCATGGTTTTAATCACACCAAACACAACTATCAAAGAAGAGAAGGTTTGGTGTTACACCCAACATATATACATGAAGATAACAATGGTTAACATTACACCCAAACCATATAATAAATAATAACAATAGTTGGAATTACATTCAACCCATTTAACTAACAAGAACACTAGTTTTAATTGCACCCAACCCATATAAGAAGTCATAGGAATATTTGGAATTAAGCCTAATCTATGTAAAAACCAAGATAAATTGTCAGAATCGTGTATAACCTACATAACCACAAAAATTTGGTTGGAATCACACCCAACCCATATACCAATAAGAATGATAGTTGGCATCTTATACAACTTATTATAAAGTGTTCAACATGGTTAACAAATAGCCAACCTATATAGCATGCCAAAGAAATGGTTAGCATTATTCCAAACCTAATTAACAATATAGAAACATCATTGGAATGAAACCCAACTAAAGCACCAAGTAATAACAAGAATTTAATTACACCCATCCAAAAATATACATCATTTTACTCAAGTCACTCTTACTTGGATAAGATCTCCACTATCAATTATGTTGTATATAATTCACCATCATAGAGGAATTTCTTTAAATAACTTTTAAGATATTATCATTTCACATTAATACATACCCCTCTTGGTTATCATTCCAAGTTCTACCACCAATTTCAATTTAATTCATGGATGTACATGATTAATAATTATAAACTAGAGGACCTTACACAACCCTAAAAAACCTTTCCTGAATCTCATCTATGAGGAAATCTAATTTTGTTCAATCCTGATCCATTGTTACCTTCCCTTCTACACTTGTGCATCAAACAACACATACAACATATATATAATAAGGAGAAAATTTATGCACCACCTACGCAATATTCATAAACACCCTTTCATTTAATGTTGATGAAAAAGTTGATCCAATTCAATAAGAATACCTAAAGCATACAAAATACCTAAAATTATGGATTTAGAATGAAACACAAGATAACATCAAATGAAACAAGATATTGGGGGTCACATGGATTTATACTTATAGTTTAGAGATGATAAAAATTGAAAATATTTGATTCCATAAAGGATTAAAGTGTATGGATCAAAATGTGCCAAAGAAGAGAGGAGAGGGATCACTACTAGTCGTTTGTCCTATAAGGAGGAGGAACGAGGATTTAATGGGTTGATGTTCAGTCAGAATAAGAACCTTTAAAACATCATTGTTATAAAATACTTTGTATCGATGATTGACATTTTGGTTCCAGGAAATACGGTCTCTCCAGTCTACCACATAAGAAGACATTTGAGAAATAGAGGACATATTTAAAGAGAATAGAGAATATATTAGAAGATATGTAACCATTAAGAGAGAATCAATTGTGCTAATCAAACAAAATAAGTGCATAACATGGAAAACATTACGTGGACCACATGATCCATTCTAGGTCACGAAAATCACATAACCCATAAAACATCTTTTGATCACATGATTTTTCTTAATACATATAATCATGTTACCATGTGAAGGTCACATGAATCACATAAAGATTAATAGATCATGAAAAAATCCTCAAGAGACAACCTAATCACATAAGATAGACTAATGGCCAAGGGTGTGCATCAAAGTTCAAATAAATTACCCTTGATTAGTTCATGGATTGATTAAGTGAGATATTTAGACAAAGTGATCACACAAAGAGGTCAAGTGACATGATCACATGATTAGGTCTCTTGTATGGTTCTTGTGATGAGGTCATGCAAAGTTGTCTTGAAAAACAATCGCACGAGAGAGGAGGTTTTGAGAGCTATGGAGCTTTATGTCACCGGTCAAATGACCAGCCTATCACCCCCTATTTATAGGGAACCTCAAGGAATATGAATGGACTTATAGAAGACCAAAAGATGTTTTGAATTCCAACCAGAGAAAGCATAAGAGACTCATGAAGTCATTTCCTACCTCATAACTGAGTCCTTGTTCCTTCGAACATCACTTTTGTGGGGGGGGGCATTTTTTGATGCTAGCCAAATGAGCATTGTATATTTTAGGAACAAAGAAATACCCAAAGAATAGGTATTAATATATACCCAAAGGAAAGAAAATTCTAGCTTGTATACATATAGATTAATCACCTAGGTCACAAGGACCATGTGAACTTCAATGAGGCTCATGATCACATGACCCTAGAAACATCATGCAAAGGGGTTATGCAATTCATGTGATCTGTTCCTGATCATGTGAAGCCCCATCAAATAGCCCAATTAATCATGTAAAACCCCTCTAATTATTCTTTTTTATCATATGACATGTCATCTAACAATCTCCCAATATGTTCATAAAATAAAATTTAGAAAAGAGGGAAGCTTCATGGGAAGGGAGTTGCATTGGTTTTCATTTGATGGGGTTACGTTCCTTATAAAAACTATTAATGATAATGAAAATCACCTTAGAAAACCATCTTGATCTAGTGATATCCATTCAACATGGCTGTTTGGACATGCAACACCCTTATGAGTCCAATTACCAATGCTGAATTTACAATAGAAACATCAAAGAGCCTATTACCATAGATCATATAACCAATGAAACAAACACATAATTCTCTTTACCACCTGGGGTTATTATGATCATTCAAGGTTAGCCACTAAAGCTCCTCCAAGACCAATGGTTTTTTAAAGGTTCCATACACCACACATGTTATATATAAAAACCAACCTTTCCCATATTTTTTCAACACATCAACAATACTACTCATGGTCCGATGATGCATCGTCACCCTCTCCACCTCCATCTCCTGCTTCCACCTGTAAGAAAATTATATTGAAAATTAAATATTGTTGCATATTTATAATTAAACTTAAAACCAATAAAAGTTTTCAAACTAAATGATTTTGATTTTTTGTGATTTACCTTCTCACCACCACTCGGTGCACTACTACTGGGGGCATATCTGCTCATCTACTGATATAAATTAGTCAATGCTTTCTACATAACGGATATCTGAGCCCCTTGGTCTTGAACTATGGCTCGTAGAGAAGAAATCTCCCTATGAGCATCTTCAGGTATGGGCTGACTATAACCAGGAGTAGATGCGGCTGGAATCTCTGATGGCCTGCTAAATACCTCAGATGGTACGGGTCCCAAACCCATCCCGCGCACTCTACCAGGATGCTCCTTCCTAAGGACTTGAGCAACCGGGTCATCCTGGGAGACTGAGTAGGACTGCCCAGAATTGGCATCCCATAGTTCTTTAATTTTTACCTATAAATAAAATATCAATACATATTAACACAGTAAAAACTGATAATAAGTTATTATAATAAAAATTTGACTTCATACCCCAACTTCTTTGGTAGGCTCATTAACAAAAGATCCATCTGATTTTCTGTGAACATCCAACCATAGTTCAGTCCGGGAGGCTTCGTGCCCTAAATTCTATGACTGCATTAAGCAAAGATAAATAAAAAATTCAATATATTAAATAGATAATATTGTATTATAAATATTTAAACTATTTAAAATATTACAAATGACATTCGGCTTCTAGAAAAGCTTTTTGAGACCACCGTGTGAGGGATGACTTGCTTCGCCATATTTGATGCATTCTGTCGTGAGAGATCCAGAAATAAATAAAATGCAATTTAACAGTAATGTATCCAATGTCATCTCCTCTTCATATACATTTATTAATGTAAAATGAGGATAATTTAATAATATATATTTCAATACCATCCGCTTCTCATCACGATGCCTGTCAACAAAAACTTTACACTGCTCTTTCGATACCGCATTGGGTAGCTTGTCATACATTTGTTCCAAGGTCAACGAAGTATCGTTGAAATCACACCACAATCTCCATTTGAAATCTTTCCATTTTTTACCAAGATTTTTCAAAGTCCACTTCCGTGCTATCACATCAGCAACTGTGGAGTGGAAGAACATCTGTATACAGAAATTCATTTTGAACATATTAGTAACATGACATTCAATTAAACCATAATGTAATAAAATTACCTTTATTTGAGAATCGAAAACTTCATTTTTCCAGTTTGGAGTCATATGTCTCCAATCATCATATGAAATGGGAAGGGAAATGGGCTCCGCTGCCAACTGACATATAATCTGGCCAAGTAATCCCGTGGCATCATCCGTAGGGACCCCATAAGAATCAAATAGCACGACTATCTTTTCACCATTCAAGTTCCAAACATCTGAGCTTTTTAATTGTTTCTCCATGGTTTTATTTTTGGTCATCTTCAATGAGAAAACAATTAGTATAAACAAAATGCAATAAATTTATTTAATTAAAATTTATACCTATGACTGTGACCCTCCAGTATGTCTGGGATGAACTGGAAGGGGTCTGTCGCTGCCCAACTAATGAGGAACCTGTAGGGGGAGTCGACGACTCAGCCTCTAATGGGAGGCCCTCTGATGGTGTGAGAGATGGTGCAGGGGGAGATGGTGCGGGGGTGTAGGCAGCTGGTGCCTCAGATGTCGTGGGGAGTGACACAGATGGATCGACATCCGTCACAGAACTTGAATAAATAGTATACTGCTTCCTCCTTGGCATTCCTATCATTTAATCAAATAAAATTAAGTTCAGAATATATATCTCAAAAAAATTATACAGAAACAAAATTAAAAATGATAATAGATGCCCATTACTAACAAACAAAATATATATAACAATGATAATGAATGACTATAGAAATGAAACAAGTGGTTGCTGCATTAATGAATAATTGTACATACAATCATTTTACCCTTCAATCATGTCGATTTCCTGCTCCATTGCTTCATCCACTTCATTCATCCTTGTAAGACTAATATTTTCAATATCATGATGGACAAATAATTCTGCTTCCTGTTGTTGATGACATTCAATTTCAGAGGTCAAATCTTCCACTTCATCACCCATATCATACAAATATCTTTGTATTACGTGAGTAACTACACTCCACCCTTCATCCAAAACATCATTCACATAATATACCATTTTTTCTTGCAATGCTAAGATATATGGATCATGCATTTCACGATCACCAACATCCATCAAGCGAGAGAAGTTCACAGAAGTAAATTGCAATGAATCTCTTTTAACACCTCTGATAATATCGACCCATTTTCATTTGAATAAAACAACAGAAAAATTTCCATGGTAGTTTAATTCAATAATATCATGTAGCTTTCCATAGTATCCCACTTCAGCAAATGTAAATATACCACTATTCTGTGTTTTCAAACCCACTTCTCGATCAACTGTACGAAATCTAAATCCATTCACATTATAAGCGTCAAACTTTATAACTTGCTTTATAGGACCTCTAGAAAAAAACATCAAATCTTATGACAAGTCTGATCGAGTATCAGTATTCATGATCTGAAAAAAGAAATATAATTTAATAGATTTATAAATTGTATGTGTCAAACTATTATTCTTATTTATTGCAATATTTATGAACTTACACGTCGTGTAAACCATTATACAAGCACTTTATTCATAGATTTCATTATATATTTCTCATTTAGTTTTCGGCCTCTCATTCGTCTCTTTGTTTGTATCCTCAACTCTTCAATAAATGGATCTGCAATTTCACTATTCAGCAGCACATATCTATGTGCCTGTAATAATTACAATTCTGTCAGTGTCACATTTGAGGTCCTCCCAACTGATCGGCAAATAGTAGGAAATATTTTTGATTTCTGATGCATTTGAGATTGAGTTGATGTGTCATCAACACGTCCAACTCGATTAAATCTTGTCTAAATATCATCTAAATACCTGGAACAAAAGGTATGACATTCCTCGGCCAAATAGCCTTCAGCAGTAGAGCCTTCTGGTTGAGCTTTATTTCTCACGTATGATTTCAAATACCCAAGATATCTGTAAAATAAAATAATAATATTATGCATTTATTTAAATGTCAAAAATTGTTTATTTAACTGGAAAAAATATAAATAAAATACCTCTCAATTGGATACATCCATCAATAATGAACGGGGCCTCCTAATTTAGCTTCTTCAACCAAATGCACAGTTAAATGCATCATGATAGTAAAAAAAGATGGAGGAAAGATCATCTCCATTGCACAAAGAGTCAATACAAACCTCTCCTGGAGGTTGTCAAGCTGAAATGGATTTACAACTTTCTCACATAATTTCCTGAAAAATGTGCAGAATTGGAGTACAACAGCAGTAACTTTTTCAGTTAATAATGTATGCAATGCCAATTGTACTAACTGCTGTAACAAAATATGTGAATTGTGACTTTTCAATCCATGTAACTTATGATTCTTCAAGTCAACACACCTCGAGATGTTACTCGAATACCCATCAGATACCTTCACATTCTTTAAAATTCGAAGGAACGTATCTTTATCCCTATTTTTCATTGCTAAAATGGATGGAGCATACTTTTCATTCTCATCTGGCCAGAGATCGCGTTTTATGTTCATTACTTGTAAGTCTTTGCGAGCATTAAGATGATCCTTCAACTTTCCATGCTCATTAAGTAATGTGAAAATCAAATTATCACAAACATTATTTTCAATATGCATCACATCAAGATTGTGGCGCAACAAATTAAATTCCCAATACGAAAGTTTAAAGAATATACTTTTTTTCTTCCATTGTTGCGTTCTGATTTCACTTGACGATGCACTTTGGACCCGTTTTCTGCTATCATTCAAATGATGAACCTTCCCAAACTCTATTTCAACATTTTCAAGTTGTTTCAATATTTACGAACCGGTTAACAACTTTGGAGGTGGTCTATGATCAATGAAACCATTAAATTTTGATTTGTTCAGCCTAAATCTATGAGATGCATCGAGAAATCTTTGATGGCATAAGAAGCACCATTTTCTACTGCGAGGTAGCCGTTTGGGATAAAAATCATAGTTACAAACGGGACAAGACAAACCCGTATAAGTGTTCCAACCTGATAAATTCCCAAGCCCAGGGAAGTCACTAATGGTCCACAGTAAAGAAGCATGCATTTTGAACATTATTTTAGAAGAAACATCAAATGTATCAACATCGTTACTCCATAAATCCTGCAATTATTCAATCAAAGGATGCAAGTATACATCAATATCATGTCCAGGCATTTGTTTTCCAGGAATAATCCTTGAAATTATAAAAGATGATTGTTGCATACACATCCATGGAGGCAGATTATAAGGGATCAAAACAACTCGTCAAATTCTATAACTTGTACTCAAAGTCCCAAATGGGTTGAATCCATCGGCAGCCAATCCCAATCGAACATTCCTAGGATCAGCTGAGAAATATGGATGCAATGAATCAAATTTCTTCCATGATTTGGAATCTCGTGGATGTCTCATTAACCCATCATTGTTATTATCTACAGAATGCCACTTCATGTGTTCGGTGGTTTTTGATGACATGAATAGTCTTTGAAATCACGGCTTCAAAGGAAAGTAACGCAAAACCTTTGCAGGTGTGTTCATTTTCTTCTTCTTCATGAAATTATGTTCAGTCAGACTTCCAACATCACCCTTTGACTACCATCTAGAAGAAGAACATTTCTTGCAATTCTGTCTACTTGAATCCTCTCCCCAATAAAGCATACAATCATTGGGACACGCATGTATTTTTATATAATTCAGACCAAGCTTGTTAACAACTTTTTTCATATCATAAAAATATTCTGGGATTTTTGCTTTAGGAAATGCATCACGAATCAATTCCAATATCATGGACATTGAATTATTTGTAATTCCACATAGACATTTGATATGGTACAACTTCAGCAGAAATGAAAGCTTTGAATATTAACATTCTTCTCGTACTTTTTTCAGAAAAGTCAAAAAGTACCTCGTATGAAAATCGACAAAAGGTTCCTTTCATATCTTTTACTAAAACTCACCGAAGGGTAAAATTGGATTTAAACAATTGTAGGTGGATGGAAATAATATTACATATTGAGGAAACATGGATGTGGATGATAAAATACACCCCAGTAAATTTCAAAGTATTAACAATCTCAGATAAAAATGAGATTGTGATATTTCCCTTACCTTAGGTCTGATTTGCTTCGTAAGTGTCTGAACTTCCTGTATAATGATTTAAATAATGTTATTGGCTTACTCCAGAATCATACTTATTGTTATGATATCATAAATGGTCATATTCTTAGCTTCTTATTAGTAATATTTCATTACAACTTGTTATTCGGGTGTTTATTACTTTTTGTTCTTATGCGTGTTTTGTCGAATAAATTCTTATTCTTCTCTTTAGGTTATAGATATCTCATTTACAGAATGTTATTAGTGTAATATATATCATATTAATTCATTAAATGCATTTATATAATCATTATGCAATGAAGATCATGTATAACGAGTCGCATCACATCATGGAGACGGTATTCCGTATGTACGCACGAGTGATGATATCGTTCCCATGATCATGGAATTGTATTGGAGTGTATGTATACTATTTCAGAATCAATATCACTTTACAATAATCATATATAGTCATTATTTACACCATTATACCCATCCAAGTAAGGTGGTGGAAAATAGATTACACCACGGCGTGGAGACGGTATTCCGTACGTACGCACGCGCGGTGATTTCGTTTTCCATAGGATGGATAGATGGTGAAATAGGGTTGTTTCATACTTATAATAACATATCATTATATGAGTGATACTGATGTTATTACTTCATAATGAAACAAATAAATAAGAAGAAGTTGAAGAAGAAAGAATTTGGAAAGGATCGGTAATGGATATTACCTCTTTTTGACGCGCCTCTTCTTAACCTCCTCTTAGGGCACTAGGGTTGGTCTTTGAAGAAGACCAGAACCTCTAGGATGATTCTAGGGAAGTGGGGAAGTGAAATTGGCAGGGTTTGGCCGATATTGAAGGCTCAATTTGGTGTGAGGAGGAGAGGGAGGAGGTTCCCTTTTATAAGGGAGGAGAGGGGCACCTTTGGAAATATAAGAAATATTAGTTTATATTAAATCCCAACCCCACTTAAAAACTTCCAAAATGACTCATATCCGAAGATTAGATGATCTAGGGTTGTAATATAATCAACCAATAAAATTTAGACATGTTAGGAATTTATTTTAAACATTATCAACTTGATTTATCCTTATTTATCAATTTAATTTTATTTGTGGTAATAATATTCTAAATTTTAAATTATTATTAATAATTACATATGTGTTGTTAATTTTCCATAATTTGACACTTAATGAAATTTTCTACCATATAAAATTTAATTTATAATTTTTAAATATTTTTGTGATTTTTAAACAATTTTATAATATGTTATTTTTATAAAATAACAATAGTGTCAATTTTGACACTATTCATTTATTTGAATTTAAATAAAATATATACAGAGGATATGTTCAAAATAAAAGATTTAATAGATTAATAAAATGTCATATGTATCTAGAAAGTTAGTGGAGCACATTAAATAGTGCATATAATAATTATTTTAATATTTTTAAAACCATTTATTTGATATTTTAATTAATAAAATAATTTCAACATCACTATTGTGTCATAATTAATGATAATTATTTAATCCCTAAAAAATTCTAAATAAATTCCTATGATGTATATAATTGTATTAGCTTTCTGGAGACTATTCATGTTTGAAGTTTCATTAATTTTATCACCAACTTAAAATTATTATACTTATAAGATTTAAGAAAGTGACATGTTGTCACATTCTTTGGTTTTAATAATAATTAAATTATTTTCATGGACAAAAGTCCATTAAATGAATCTAATCCGACCCTTAGGTGATATGGGTCAACTTTTAGTCATCAAATAGGATTTTGGCAGGTGTTAGGGTAATTTTATAATCTTATATTTACCCTTAATTACCCAATTTACCTTTAACTATGGTAAATAAAATTTACCGTAGTTACTATTCATAATGCCCAAAAATAAAAAGTAGCCTATTAACATAATTTGGACCCACTGATTCTGAATATGGAATCCATTTTTCAAAATTCAAAACATATAAATTGCAGTAATTAATTTAAAATAAATCCCGTTGTTAAGAAAACGGGTTTTAGAAGTTAAAACATTGCCAAAGATTGAAATGTTTTTACCTATGAATTCAATGTGAAATTAATGCTAATGACATACATTATATTAAATTCTAAAAATATATTATATTTATATTTTAAAACCATTCAATATTATAATTTATCCATATAAATTATCTCAATAAAAAAAGTTTTTTTTAATTAAAAATTAGCGTATTTTTACTATTCATCAAAATATGAAAGTTATCAGAAAAATATCAAAAATTTATCCAAAGTAAATTTTTATGCCCTGATTCAAAAGAAGAATTTTATTTTGTCAAATTTAACTTATAAACATGTCAAAAACTAGATTTAATGTGGGTGCGCCATCAAAAGGCGGCAAAACTGTATTTTTTGAAAAATATTTCTTTTATCCAAAAAAAACTGATTTTGCTTTTATACCTCATTCTAGAAAATGTATAAGTTGAATTAAAATGTTATAAAATTCAAAATTCAGTTATTACTATTCATAACGGCTAGTTTTAATAATATTTTAATAGCATATCCTTGTTTAGTGAAACTCGGTATTGCGTACGACGCAAGCTATTGAGGAAGGTCGCGGTTGCGTGTAAAGCAAGCCAAGCTAGTGTTGTGTGTAGTGAAAGATTCCTTTGATGATTTATATAACATAAAAACAAAATATTTCTCATAAAAGTCTCGGGTGTTACATACAGCATCCCGCGATTCCGGTGACTCTCCTCGGCTGCTTGAGGCACTTCCAATGGCGGCACAACAGCTCCTCTCCAGTGGCACTAACAGACCCTTCTTCTCCAACGTTGCTCTGTGGCCTCCACCAGCAACGGTGGGACTCCCTGTAACGTGGTGCGGTGGTCCTTTTTCCTTCAGCGATAGTCCTCCTCCTTTAATCCAACAGCGGTGCCGCACTAATCAGATTGCAACATGCAGCAGCCGTTATCCGGTCTTCATCAGCAAAGTGGCGCTGCCTCTGTTCACCATCATGGTGGCATGATGCCTTCCTACAGGCAGTTTCGGTTGTGGTGGTGAGAAGGAAGCAGTGGAGCGGTGGTGAAAGAAGAAGTGTGGCCTGAAATTAGAGTGGAACTGTGAATAATGAAAGGGTGCAAGGTGAAAATGGTGCTTCTGTGAAAGTGTCACGGTGAGACAGTGAAAAAAGAAACCAGTGGTGAACCGGTGAGACAATTAAGAGAATACAGTGCGTGGTGTAAGGGGTGTCACTGTGAGTCCATGAGAAACCCATGGCAGAGACATGGTGAGACTGTGATAAAATTGGTGCCACCGTTTCTCCTAGAAACGGTGAGACAGTAACAGACACAGTGCGTGGAGACACTGTGACTGAGACCGGAATAAAACAGCGAACCTTTAAAATAAACATAGTAAATAAAATAAGTTAAAACATAAATTAAAAATGAACAAAATAATTAATAACAAATAAATATTAATTAAAACAAATGAAAACTTAATTGCAACATAAATTTAAATAAATTAATAAAACCAATTAAACTTAAGTTAAATTATTAGTAACTTTAATTAGTAAAATTTAAATTGCTACAAAATTAAAAACTAAAAATTAAAAATCAATTAAATTATTAAAATTAAATATAAAATTTAACCATTTAAATTACAAAGTTAAGTTAATGCTGCTTTAACAAACTAAATTAATTAAAATAGACTAATAAATATCATTTTATTGGACAATTGAATTAAGTTAAGACATAAAATTATAAATCTTGAATATATTTAGTTTGTTTCAATACATTAATTAGTAATTAATGAATTATCAAAAGACATATGATAATTAATTTTTAATAAATTAAATATTAAATTAGGACTACATAATTAAAGTGAAAAAAACAAACTAATAAATTTGAATAATAAATAGTAAATCATTAGATATACAGACAAAGATACCATACTAAATAAAAAGTAATAATGCTATTAAATTAAAGTAAGGAATAATTTAACTATTTTAAAGCTTATAATAAACAATTATTTTTAAAAATTGATAAATTAATAAATTTAGTGATATAATTACATAAGTGTCATTATTTATTGAAAAGTGTTAAAATAAATAATTAAATTGATAAAAATTAATTAAAAAGATGAGGAAAAACATTTGTTTTTAAGGCCACATCACCTCCCATATAAAAATCACATTATAATTTCTATTGTTAAATCCTATTTCATTCCTCATATATCTATATCTTACATGGTATTTGAAATCACATTTATTTTAGTGTGAAATTAGAGTGTAATCCCTATACAGATTCATCTATTTATTTGTTGTGACATGTTTGATCTTTGATATTCTCTTTTTTCTCCCACCGAGGATGGATCATGCAGGATTAGAGATCTAAAGTGAACATGTCCATAGAATTATAAAAATGACACAAAAAAATGGGTATCCACCTTGGGTTAAGTCCCCATCTCTCTTAAACCCTAGGTAAATAACCCATTTCATTTTAAACATTCTTTTCATAACTATTAGTGGGTAAGCACCATGTGAAAATTGGGGAATAAGAATCCTGTTACAAATTGGATATGTTAGATACCTTCCTAAGGCCTATGCCCCATATCTAGAATAATTATATCAGTGCTTATGTGAGGATATATTCCCATAATTTAAATGAAATCATCATAATTATATTGATAAATTCCCCCATAAATATGTTATAGAGCCATATTATCATTGGTATTGTTCATCATTTTCCATAAGGGAGACCATATTGTGTAAGCCTCAATCAGACATTAGTGAAACCACATTCTACAAGACCTATAGTAGAATACCTTCAATTTGAAAAACCATGTTAAGTGTACATTGAAAATGATTCTGTCACACACTCTCTTGAAATGTGTACAAACTTATGCTATGTACTGTTTCTCACATTGAGTATGACTCATGTGGGATTTGATAACATTAATGATTGTGACACCATCATGACCCAAGAACCTCAAAATTATCCTCAGTATATATTTAATTATAATTACACATTATCTTCTTTTATAGGGTTGTATCTCTGATAAAGAATCTTAGGCTATCCTTATATGTATAAGTCCCACTCGAAACCTCTATTGTTCAACCTTTTAAAAAATAAAAACTTATAGGAACTGTGTGGACTGTAATTTTTATATTCAAATGATACATAGGATGATTATTTAAGGATCAAAAACCATATCCAATATTAAAATGACCCAATATACTACCTTTCCACATGGGATTAAACTTCACAATATGGTCTTATCATATGTCTATAAAACTGTGTCATGTGAACTACGTGGCCTTTGGTTCACATTTTTAAAGGATGCATATAGAACCTCTTCAATGTTAAATCTAAATTATTAAACACCAACCTACATTGGATAATGGTAAAGTTCTAGAGTTTTAATACTAGATATAAATAAAATAATAAAACATTAATATGGGAGTAATTGAGAACTTTTGAAACACATCGATTTTCTTATTAACACATGGCTCTGATCAAGTCATTGGAAAAGGGGTAACCAGTCCTATATCATGGATCTAGAATGATTCAAAAACATACTTTAAATCTATATGAGAGTTCAAGAGTAAGAAACAATTCACCCCAATAATGTGTGATGGGATCAACCTCATATCCTCAAGACTAATGTGATTTCCTAAGTGTCATTGGTATCAATTCAAAATGATCTCCAACCATTAGGAAACATGATCGTAGCTCATTAAAGATTTGAAAACCATTGCACGCTTCCATAGATAAACCAAACTAATTTAAATGATTATAAAAATATACTATGTTTCCCATAATCTAGAATTAGTACATATAATAAAATAAAATAATGTTTAACCCAATGTGAATGGATTTGTGAAACTACATCGAACCACCCACAATAGAGTTCCAGGACCCATATATTTTGGGATGAAACAATCTCATATCCACCACTATAATTAGTGTATAAATTCAAAATGTATTATATATTCCTATAACCACAATCCCAGAAATAGATTAGTCCATATATATAAATGATCACATATCAACATGATGATATAAAATCTTTTTTGGTCTAAATTTGATCTCATAAAACTCGTGAAATGAGATATCATGTCATTGTCATTAAATGAATAAAATTATATCTCTTTAAGAAATACAATTACAAAACTTTTTTGGATTTAGTTGAGAGATTAAAATTTTCTAATATAGAACATCAGGTGTTTGGTGTGCTAACCTGGTATCCATATATCTCTTTATTACCTATTTTTTCACACACAAACATAACATATGGATGAAGATTCCAATTTTCTCTATAAAAGTGTTCCTCATAAGAATTTTTCAATTTAATTTATATAATCATAAGATCTCTTGAATCATGTATTCAAAATAACAGTATGATTATTTTAGTTCTTGACATTAAAAGGTCTTAATCTGGTTGAAAAGGGAATGATTGAACGAGGATATTGAAATATTCAATCATGTAACAATATTCTATGACCTTTTACACTCTTACCTAGAATCTTTTTTATTTCACAATGGTAATTTTAATCAAGAAATGTCCTAAAATATTCATTATATTTTTAAATTTTACTATAAGTATTTTCCAATGTAAAATGTTCACACCCTTTTCAGTAAGAATGAAAGTGGTATCTTCTATATTGTATCAAATTTGTTTTCAAAATTTCTCCATTATGATGGGACTTTGGATCCTTGTTAAGCTAATATAGTCTAGGTTAGATCAAATCTATGATTAAAGACTCCAGTAGTGACTACAAAACAACTTTATGAAATAATCTTTAGCATCCCACATCCGACTGATATAGTTGTGAGTGAAGCTACATGATGATCTATTTTTATTCAGACTATTTATCATTAAAGTTAATTATAGTAATGAGGTATAACTATAACCATGGTAGCATGAACACCTTATTTATCACTAATTAAAACCTCAATCCTCGTTGTCTTTATCCCTTCATCCATGTACAATTTGAACTAGTGGATTCACAAACATTTATATTCCCTATTTAATTTTTATTGACGACACTCTATATTTGTTATAGAGAGGAATCACATAAACACACTTCTTGGTGGTCTCTGTCATTAATAACTTTATATGGAGACTGATTTTTTCCTTTATATGACATAAAATGAGACCAAGGTTTCACACTTGATTCTTCTCAATCATTCCGGTCTAGATACTCATAAAAATAATGTATGACCAATTATTTTCATCACGAAATTAATAAATTTATAACATAAAAAAATTACCATTTATTATTTTAATAAAAAATTTCATTTTGTTAAAAAATATTTTTCAAGATTAAAAATTAATTTTTTTTAAAAAATATTAAAAAATATTAAATTTTTATAATTTCAAAAATATTGATAAATTTTTTATCAATTCATTAAAATTAATATTGATTATTAATAAATTAAATGGTAGAAATGTTAATTTATTTTAAAGGATAATATAATTCTTATGTTTTTTTAATAAAAATATAAAATAATTTTATTGAATTTTTTCAATTTTTTAGATTTGGGGAGAGAGTACAGAATTGAAAGACTTTCATATTTATAGGTATAAGATGAAATATATAGATACAAAATTCTATTTTAATAATGCATTTTATAGTGATATTATAGTTGTGGGATCATGAGACCACATTATTTCAAAAGATGATCTTTTTCAGTATTTCTCCTAACTTATATAATGTGATATTGATATTAATGTAAACATCTCCCATAGTACTCAAATTGGATGGGTTAAATAGAGAAAGGATTCTATAGTTCCTTGCGATCATAAAATTACTCTAAAATTATGTGGTAAATGTTATAGTACTTTTATTAGACCAACTACTTTATATGGTATTGAGTATTGGTCACTGATGCGGCATTGTGAACAAAAAATAATGGAAAATATAAAAATTAAAAACGTTTAGTTGAACATGTTAACATACGAAGATGATTAATATTAGAAAAAAATTCCTCTGAGAGAAAAATAGATTAATTCTGATTAATGATAATATGATAGAGACTATATTGAGATGGGTAAAAAAAATTGAAGAAGACCTATGGATATACAAGTTAATAGGGGTTTCTTAATGAAAAAATCACATGTTAAAAAAATAGAGGTACACCAAAAATGGCCATTATAAAAATATTTAAGGTTGATCCAATTCTAAATGCTTTCAATGAAAATATAGGAAGACGTGTTTTTTAAAAATATATATATTTTTTCTATTTTTTAAATTATATGGTAAAATTCATAACAAAAAAAATTAATTTGGAAAATATCCTTGAAACAATCCATCGAAAAATGTAACTAAATAAATTCATTGAAAAATTCCACTAAAAACCCATAGAATAATTCCAGTGTAAATATCCATTATAAAAGTACACAGGGGAGTAAAATTACATTAGAAAATGTTACCATCTCATTATATTACATTAAATGGGTAATATAGTAGTGATGTTGAGATATTCTTTACTCTTAGGAGACTCCCTTTACTATTTTAGTGGTTTTCTCAAACCTGTGCACAAATCCTTCATTTTATTTATACCCATTAATTTTTACATTTATTTTCTTTTATGAAAATTTTTCATGGTTGTTATCTCTATTTTTAATAATAATTTATTCTCTAATTATTAAAAAAATGATACTAAAATCTTCTTGGGATATTCTAGTGGACATTTCAATATAAAAATTTAGAAAAAAGTTTTAAAATAAATTTTTAGTTAACTCTAGAATGATAAAATTACATTACAAAGTTTCAATAAATCATTTCACTGAAATAATACTTAACAATTTGTCTAAAAAATTCAATTGAACAATTCCATTATAAAATACACTATTTTTTTCATTTGATGCTTAAAGGGAAATTATTGCAATGAATGTTTAGGATATAAAATTTCACTTGAAATTTCCACTATGTTTTAAATATTAAAAATAAGTTTTAATTTTTTAATATTTATTTCATTACAATTGTAATTGAATGTGTTAGGTTCGACAATAATGTTCTTCAGTGAAATTTTCTTTATATTTACTCATTGTAATTATCTGATTTAATTCTATAGATACTTTTTTCTATAAATTAATTTTTTGAAAATTTGATATGAATTTTTTAAATTTTACTATTATGTAATTTTTTATGGTTTTTATAAAAAAATCCACTATAAACATAATAGAAAAAATAGATGGGGAAATTATTTGGGTAAATTTAACCATAAAATTATAGTATAATTATATTTTGGGAAAATCTAGTGGAATGTCATAATGGTAATTTCTATTTAAATGATCCACTTATAATTCTATTAGAAATTAATAATTAAATCATACTGTAAAATTATAAAAAAATTATTCTATATATTTTATCTATTAATTCTTTAGGGGTAATTTTTTCAATATCATTTTCCATAATATTGTATTGTTATTAACATATTTCAAACTAATAAAATACTTGTAAAATTATTATATGTGGATTATAGTACAATTGTAATATTCATATTTGATAAACTATTGTAAAAAATATTGATTTTATAGTCAAATTCCCAAGATTATAATTTTATTCAATTATTTTATAGAAAATTATCAATGTATTTAGGAATAGAAATTTTCATTTTAATTATTAAATATAATTTCATGGTGGCATTATGTACATATATTTTTTTGTAAAATATGAAATGAAAATGTAATTATTTTATAAAAATTTGTTTTTTCCTTTAATAAAATAAAATTATTTGTGGTTCTGAAAAAATAATAATGTTCCAAATAGAGTAAAAAAATTTATTTTTAGTTTTTTTTTTATTTTAAATAATAATATTTTTTGAATCATTTCCACACTAATTCCAAAAAAGTTAACAAATTTTCTATGTTTTGAAATAAAAAAATTTCTTTACTTTAAATATATTATAAATTACTATTTTTTTGGTTTTTGAGAGAAATTTTTTTTTTATTTCATTCCAGAAAATATAAATTAAAATGTGTGTATGATAAAATTACAAACTAATTAAATAAAGATTTTTTAAAATTAGAATAAATCCATTATTACTATTATGCACTATCATTTCCCATATTTTTCTTTAGTCATAATGATATTTTAGAGAGATAATATGTTCTTTCTCCTAAATAAAATTCTCCAGAATCCATATTATTATTAAATATCAATAAATATTTACGATTCAACATATTATATATAAAAATAATAATATTTATTTGTTCTGCCTCTAAGGTGGCGCATTTTCAGGAAGAGTGGAAATAGAAATTTACCATTCCTTTGTTTTGAGCCATTAAATATCGTTATCCTTTAAAGAAGGTTGAATTAACCCTCTGGAGAACTATTGATCCTAGTGGGTGATTGCGTGGGGATCAATCGCTCATGAAACTGGTCCTTATCAGATATGACTTCCTCATATGGTCTCCAATGGGTTTATTCATGGAGCCAAAAAATTCCAATGGCCCTAGTATCCATGATTCATGGACCTTCCTTCCAAAGGTAGGTGCTCGTCGGCTAATGATTTGGCCAACGACACTTGGGGACTCCATTGGTCAAGAGGATGGGAGTTCAGGCTCACCATACCCTTCTGGGGGAGGATTGTTTCTTGTTCGGGGACTCTCTTATAGATTTAATTCGTGTTCATATGTTTGTGAATCCTTGGTTCATTCCCAAAGAGTGTCCATGGTCTACCCTTGGTTTGCAAGATCTTCATGAGCATGCATATGTTTGATGCCATGAAGGTGATGCTGGCTTATCTGTAATATGAGGTGCTCTGGAGTTTATCGTCATCCAGGGGGGATAGAAGGTGACTTGATGTTGGGATATGACCCACAAGGAGGGATTTCTATGTATCCTAAGGAGAGGAATCAGAACCCACATAGTTTGGAGGTGTAGAGCTTACACATTGAAGCTTCCCATTTGGCGGGTCATGGTTGAGTGGACCCTTTGTGGATGGTCACCCTTTATATCTTAGGCTTTCTGACATACATCCTACATATCCTAATTTGGTCAGGAATCAGAGTTCTCGTAGTTCAGAAGATATGGGGTTTACGCATGGAAGCTATAGCATCCTGCCTTTTTATCACATAAACTTTCATTACATTTTACAAAACCGAGGATCTTTAAGGTTTAGTGTCTTGGAAACCAGGAACTTAAAACATGAAAACATACATAAAAAATTCTTCTTAAACCCTTGAAAGGCTTCTCCTTAAGTTCATCCTAGGTTCATTACTGCATCTCATAACCTGGGGACATACAACAAAAGAAAGGGTGAGCAGAAGGCCCAGTAAAGGAAACAACAGAAACATTTTACATGTGAACTTGAGATACTTCAATAAGGACATGAAAAGAACTTTAAGGCAAGAAAATGAAACCATGAAGCATATCATAATAAAAATAACATTTTTCATAACTTGAAGATGTGGCTACAACATTTAATATTGACAATCGTTTCGTTTCACCAAGGTCCATCCCCAAGGTGTCGTTAAAAATTACCAAGGTTATTCACCAAGGCGTCGTTAAAAATGGTCATCTCTAGAGATTAAGTCTTTACCCAATGCATTGGAGCGCTATCAGGGTGCACCCTTAAATTTGCCTTTATTATCATGTGATACACATATATCATCATCAAACATTTCATAAATAACCCATATATCATAAAATAAATGGGTTTCATTTCATAATAATAACGTTTTAAAAACTGCTTTAAAGACATGATCTTTACGTTACTTTAAACCCACGGAAAGGGAAAGCGGGTATCATGTATGTAAATCCCAGAATTTAAAATAGAACATTTTTGTATATATGTGAATAACCCTTTAGAAATAATATCATTGAGTATTCACTTAATAACATGAAGTAATTTTGAGAAAAAGAGAGAGGCATTTTGAGACGAAAATTCTCCAGCACAACGGCTACGTTACAAGGTTTTAGAAAACGTTGAAAAGAGAGGGGACATGGGTCAAACAATGATAAATGACCCATAAAACAGTACAGGGACAGAATATAAGGGATTTAAGAACATGGTAATGAAATTTGAAAATATACCATATGAAATGAAGAACATGAAAGGAAGACAAAAATAAGATTTCTCTTATGAAAATTCGGCAGCCTAACAGCGTTACATAAACTTCAACCAAAAATGAATTGATGATGTCAAATAGGGTCTCTCATCATATGAACATAAAATATCAGTATGATAGATATAGAGATCATACCACAACATAATAAAAAGTAACTTTCAAGACTTGACATGTAATTAGAACTTTGAAAAGGAGAAGGGTGAAAGAATCCCTTAAAAATTTGGCAGCCTAACGGCGTCACTTAAACTTCAACAAAAATGAATTAATGAGATCAAATAGGGTCTCTCATCATATGAACATAAGATTCCAGTATGATAGATATAGATATCATACCCCATCATAACAAAAAGTAACTTAAAATAATTGACATGAAAGTAGAACTTCAAAACGAGAAGGGTGAAGAACCACTTAAAAATTCGGCAGCCTAACGGTGCCACTTAAAACATCAAAAAACTGAATTGAAGAGATCAAATGGGGTCTCTCATCATATGAACATAAAATATCGGTATGATAGATATAGAGATCATACCCCAACATAATAAAAAAGGAACTTTCAATACTTTACAAGATAATAGATCTTGAAAAATGAGAAGGGAGAAAGAATCTGTTACAAAAATTTCGGCAGCCTAACGGCGCCACTTAAAACTTCATAAAACGAAATAATGAGAGTAAGAGGGGATCTCTCATTATGTGAACATGAAAAGGGAAGTAATAGGAGTATAAAAGAACACCCTTTAACATAATAACATAGAGCATAAAAGAAATTACATAAAAGAGATTTCTTGAAAAGAAAGAGAGATCTCGGATCCCTTACCTTAAAACGTAACTCTTAAAACTCAAAGGTTTGGACCTTGAGGGATTGGGGGAACCTTGGGAGGACTCCTTGGGAGGTAGGGAGACCAGAACTTCGTTGGGGGAGAGTTGTGAGTGAAAACTAAAGGAGGAAAGGGTGAGTATTTATAGGGAAAGTGAGGGGATAAGGCATTAATGGCCAAGGGACACCTCACAAGTGCTTTTCTCAAAACCATGTGCTCTCCCTTGGCATTTACCATGAATTTAGGCCACATGGGGCCCCCAAAATAATAATTCATCACCCTTGGCCGGAAAACCCTTAAAATATCTCATGACATCATCATGACACAGTTATGATGTCATTAAACATACCGAAACCCTAAAACTGTATTTTTACTATTCACTGAAAATTCAACTTTCTCAGAAAAATCCCAAAATTTCACATTAACCAAATATCAAGGCTCTAATTTCAAAAATGAACTCCATTTTATAAAAATAATTTTCTAAATATTTTTAATTTTATTTTTAAATAAATACACTATTCACCGAAAATTCATTTTTTTAGAAAAATTCGCAAAAATTACCATAACATAATATCGATACTCTGAGTTCAAAAATAAAGTCCATTTTATAAAAATAATTTTCTAATTATTTTTAATTAAATTTTTAATTAAAAAACACTATTCACCCGAAAAAACTAATACTTGACTAATAATTTATGAAACCATTATTTAACCATTTTATTGAATCACATTACTTAATCAAGGTGCCTAGATTATACTAATACTTTATTTAAGTGAGATTACTAATCCATTTGGACTCATTACTAATCCTAATCATAAAATCACTATTCATATTTTACTATTCATCAAAAATCAAGTTGATCTTATTAGACTCTAAATTTCGTACTGAACATAATTGTAGAAGACCATTTTTTGAAAATCATTACACATTTTTAATTATTTAAGGTTTACAAAAACATTTTTAAAATATACTTTTTCTAAAATTCATCAAAAATATGCATACTATATTTATCCGGTCATTTGAAAATTCATAAACTTCATCATAAGAAGAAATCCCAATTTTTATTTAAAACAAAGGATTACACAAGGCAGTTATGGTCTCCTTACATAGCCCCTTATCACACCAACATAGGACCTATGTGTAAGGTGTGCTAAGGTGAGAGAATTCGAGGGAGGCTCGGCCAACATCACACGAGTAGTAATTTCTATCAGTTTGAACTTCTCGCGAAGGCGATCCTGTTCGAGCTTCACACGATGAAGTTCATCTTGGGTTTGGTCCAGAGCAAAGCCCAGTGGTGCTACCTCCTTCCCAAGTTCTGTTAGATGGGCTTCGATCGGTCCAAGACTACTGGGTGAGGCCATCGAATCTTCTTTCTATATTAATTAACCAAGATTACTTGTATTAGAGACAATAATCAAAACATTTAGTTTCCAGCGGTCATATTGACCAATGGTCATATAACAGTCAAAAACCAACGGTATCATTTTAATTATACTCATGTTATCAAATGAAACATTTTTGTTGATTATAAAAATAAAATAAAATAACACATAAAATTAGGAAACAAGGTTTATTCAAAATTTCAGGTCGTTACAATCTTCCCCCCTTAATAAATTGCGTCCTCGCAATTTTTTTAAAATTAGGTTTTTAAATTTCATTGAAAGTCCCACATCGGAAAAGGAGTCAGTAAAACTATTACTTTAAAAGAAAGAAAGGGAAGTATGAAGGTCACCCAAGTTAGCCCACACTAGGATTCCATGTAGGAAAACATGGACATGGAAGAAAAACAAAGGGTCAAGTTCTGAGGGAGAGTGATAGAGAACGTGATTAGGAGAAAGTTAACCATAAGAAAATCCCAAACTTATGATGTGTGTAAATGGTCATTGATTACCTAGTAGTAAACGTAAACCAACAACGTTTTTGTTTTACATTCCTTTTCATAATTTTGAGGAATTCATTTACTACATAGAACAAAAACATAAGAAAATATACCTACCTTTATGTATAGTTTCATCCTTTAATAAGTTTCTACCAAAACTAATCTTTTCTCCAAAAGATGAGCATTCAAAACTACTTGGTCTCATCAAAACACAAGAATCATCTTCTAGAGAATCACATAATCCACAAAGGATTAACTATCTATTTCTTCTATCTTTAAACATTATCCCAAAAACAGAAAGGGTAAGGTAAAACAACTCTTCAAAAAGAAAGAATCCCATAGGAATGGATACTATTTTTAAATCTTCAAAGTTTCATGGTACTACCCAAAGTTCATCATAGACCATCCCATAAATAACGGTCCTTAAAATTCCTCAAAATAAACCAAACTAAGATTGAAACCCAAATACAAGAGGGATTTGATAACATAGTCTTCCAAAATAAACTTCATTGTTCATCTCCAAACAACACCAACCACACCTAACATCTTATAACAAAAGTAGCTAACCTAAACATATTTTACCCAAGATAGGTTAATCATTTCCATAAGTAACCTAAATTACTATAAGTCCGCCTTAAATTCATTAATTCTTCAAAATATAAGTCAACCTTACTCCTCAATGAAAATACCATAGTAATCTATTTACCTTGATCATATAGGGTCCTCAAAATAGTGAACATCTTCCAAAATAATAATCATATTTTAATCCCCTAATCATCTCTGTCGCATTAATATGGCAATCGTATCATTTCCTATCACATTGGTTGTTGGGACATGTTCTTCCATTTCCCGCCATTAACTAAGAAAAGAAGCAATAATTAGGGGCTTAAATACTTAGCCAGTAATCATGAAAAGAAACTTAAAGCATATAAGGATAACTTGTAGAAGAAAAGTATACCCTAACTTCTGATCCCCTAGGTTCCCATCTAGGTTATCCGTGATCATATATTCTTATGTAAACCTTTATTTTATTTTATCTTTGTTCCTTTAACAATGGTTCATACTAAGCTTATGAATTTACCAAAGCATATCCCCCGGGAGTGTCGTAACCAAGAGTGCAGCAAGGCCCGTTGTCGTTTACCAGTTCCTGTTCGAGTCTAGCTCAAAGAGGTGTTTTCAGGTTTTACCCCTATGTACATCTGTGCCAGAGCCACCTCTACCTGCTCGTATCCAGACAGGGATGTATTTGCTTGGAAACCCCTTACTCAATACTCACCAAAATACTAGGAAGATTTCCTATATTTAAACTTTTCTATAGGGTTCTTCCTAGAGCTTTCATATCCTAATTTCCAGAAATAACTAAACCATCCTTTGATACCAACTATAGCATCCCGCCTTTTTATCACATAAACTTTCGTTACATTTTACAAAACCGAGGATCTTTAAGGTTTAGTGTCTTGGAAACCAGGAACTTAAAACATGAAAACATACATAAAACATTATTCTTAAACCCTTGAAAGGATTCTCCTTAAGTTCATCCTAGGTTCATTACTGCATCTCATAACCTGGGGACATACAACAAAAGAAAGGGTGAGCAGAAGGCCCAGTAAGGGAAACAAGAGAAACATTTTACATGTGAACTTGAGATACTTCAATAAGGACATGAAAAGAACTTTAAGGCATGAAAATGAAACCATGAAGCATATCATAATAAAAATAAAATTTTTAATAACTTGAATATGTGGCTACAACATTTAATATTGACAATCGTTTCGTTTCACCAAGGTCCATCCCCAAGGTGTCGTTAAAAATTACCAAGGTTATTCACCAAGGCGTCGTTAAAAATGGTCATCTCTAGAGATTAAGTCTTTACCCAATGCATTGGAGCGCTATCAGGGCACACCCTTAAATTTTCCTTTATTATCATGTGATCCACATATATAATCATCAAGCATTTCATAAATAACCCATATAGCATAAAATAAATGGGTTTCATTTCATAATAATAACGTTTTAAAAACTGCTTTAAAGACATGATCTTTACGTTACTTTAAACACATAGAAAGGGAAAGAGGGTATCATGTATGTAAATCCCAGAATTTAAAATAGAACATTTTTGTATATATGTGAATAAACCTTTAGAAATAATATATTTTAGTATTCACTTAATAACATGAAGTAATTTTGAGAAAAAGAGAGAGGCATTTTGAGACGAAAATTTTGCAGCACAACAGCTACGTTACAAGGTTTTAGAAAACGTTGAAAAGAGAGGGGACATGGGTCAAACAATGATAAATGACCCATAAAACAGTACAGGGAAAGAATATAAGGGATTTAAGAACATGGTAATGAAATTTTAAAATATACCATATGAAATGAAGAACATGAAAGGAAGACAAAAATAAGATTTCTCTTATGAAAATTCGGCAGCCTAACAGCGTTACATAAACTTCAACCAAAAATGAATTGATGATGTCAAATAGGGTCTCTCATCATATGAACATAAAATATCAGTATGATAGATATAGAGATCATACCACAACATAATAAAAAGGAACTTGCAATACTTGACATGGAATTAGAACTTTGAAAAGGAGAAGGGTGAAAGAATCCCTTAAAAATTCGGCAGCCTAACGGCGTCACTTAAACTTCAACAAAAATGAATTGATGAGATCAAATAGGGTCTCTCATCATATGAACATAAGATTACATTATGATAGATATAGATATCATACCCCATCATAACAAAAAGTAACTTAAAAGAATTGACATGAAAGTAGAACTTCAAAACGAGAAGGGTGAAGAACCACTTAAAAATTCGGCAGCCTAACGGCGCCACTTAAAACATCAAAAAACTGAATTGAAGAGATCAAATGGGTTCTCTCATCATATGAAAATAAAAGATCAGTATTATATATATAGAGATCATACCCCAACATAATAAAAAGGAACTTGCAATACTTTACATGATAATAGATCTTGAAAAATGAGAAGGGAGAAAGAATCCGTTACAAAAATTTCGGCAGCCTAACGGCGCCACTTAAAACTTCATAAAACGAAATAATGAGAGTAAGAGGGGATCTCTCATTATGTGAACATGAAAAGGGCAGTAATAGGAGTATAAAAGAACACCCTTTAACATAAGAACATAGATCATAAAAGAAATTACATAAAAGAGATTTCTTGAAAAGAAAGAGAGAGCTCGGATCCCTTACCTTAAAACGTAACTCTTAAAACTCAAAGGTTTGGACCTTGAGGGCTTGGGGGCACCTTGGGAGGACTCCTTGCGAAGTAAGGAGACCATAACTTTGTTGGGGGAGAGTTGGGAGTGAAAACTAAAGGAGGAAAGGGTGAGTATTTATAGGGAAAGTGAGGGGACAAGGCATTAATGGCCAAGGGACACCTCACAAGTGCTTTTCTCAAAACCATGTGCTCTCCCTTGGCATTTACCATGAAGTTAGGCCACATGGGGCCCCCAAAACAATAATTCATCACCCTTGTCCGGACAACCCTTAAAATATCTCATGACATCATCATGACACAGTTATGATGTCATTAAACATACCGAAACCCTAAAACTGTATTTTTACTATTCACTAAAAATTCAACTTTCTCAGAAAAATCCCAAAATTTCACATTAACCAAATATAAAGGCTCTGATTTCAAAAATGAACTCCATTTTATAAAAATAATTTTCTAAATATTTTTAATTTTATTTTTAAATAAATACACTATTCACCAAAAATTCATTTTTTTAGAAAAAATCGCAAAAATTACCATAACATAATATCGATGCTCTGAGTTCAAAAATAAAGTCCATTTTATAAAAATAATTTTCTAATTATTTTTAATTAAATTTTTAATTAAAAAACACTATTCACTCGAAAAAACTAATACTTGACTAATAATTTATGAAACCATTATTTAACCATTTTATTGAATCACATTACTTAATCAAGGTGCCTAGATTATACTAATACTTTATTTAAGTGAGATTACTAATCCATTTGGACTCATTACTAATCCTAATCATAAAATCACTATTCATATTTTACTATTCATCAAAAATCAAGTTGATCTTATTAGACTCTAAATTTCGTACTGAACATAATTGTAGAAGACCATTTTTCGCAAATCATTACACATTTTTAATTATTTAAGGTTTACAAAAACATTTTTAAAATATACTTTTTCTAAAATTCATCAAAAATATGCATACTATATTTATCCGGTCATTTGAAATTCATAAACTTCATCATAAGAAGAAATCCCAATTTTTATTTAAAACAAAGTATTACACAAGGTAGTTATGGTCTCCTTACATAGCCCCTTATCACACCATCATAGGACCTAGGTGTAAGGTGTGCTAAGGTGAGAGAATCCGAGGGAGGCTCGGCCAACATCGCACGAGTAGTAATTTCTATCAGTTTGAACTTCTCACGAAGGCGATCCCATTCTAGCTTCACACGATGAAGTTCATCTTGGGTTTGGTCCAGAGCAAAGCCTAGTGGTGCTACCTCCTTCCCAAGTTCTGTTAGATGGGCTTCGATCGGTCCAAGACTACTGGGTGAGGCCATCGAATCTTCTTTATATATTAATTAACCAAGATTACTTGTATTAGAGACAATAATCAAAACATTTAGTTTCCAGCGGACATATTGACCAATGGTCATATAACAGTCAAAAACCAACGGTATCATTTTAATTATACTCATGTTATCAAATGAAACATTTTTGTTGAGTATAAAAATAAAATAAAATAACACATAAAATTAGGAAACAAGGTTTATTCAAAATTTTGGGTCGTTACAGAATCCTCCCAATTAATAGACATGATTGGGTAGACCCTTTTGGAATGTGAATACTTTTGAGCTTGGGCCTTCTGACAGGCATCCAACATATCCAGATTTGATCTGGAATCAGGATTTTTGTAGTTCAGAATATGAGTCAATGTCATAATCCTTACAAACCTCTAAGCCCACATGAGTCATGCTCAGTGTGAGAAAAAAAGGATGTGAAAGATATGACAATGCACACACCTCCACTCCTATTTGTGGGGGAGGGAGATCCCACGACGAAAGAGGTCGTGGAGACTGTGGGTGAGGTCGCAGAGCGATGTAACTTTTCATGTTAACTAGCATTAAAGGTCACACAACCCTTCCTTAGAATATTAGGGATATACCTCAGTGGGAGGGCCCTAGAGAATGTTCTATGAGGGGGGGAATTTTGTCCTTGCCAAATGGGGGAGATAACATAACCCCTTCGACTGGTCACTGTCTCTCATTGAACAGAAAAGAAAGTGATCACCCTTAATCTTGAGTACTGGGAGGTTCACATTAACATCCCAAGGTTGAAATCCAGGTTACCATGGGAATGTATCCTTACAGTAATTCCTGAATCCCACACCTTTGAGGGGAGGGCCTTCGTGACTACGCTTACCATGGGAATATAGACTCAATGGGGCACGTTGATGCGCCCGATGGCTTGATCATACAAGTATGGTGGATTTGGAGGAGGCTTTGGCCTAGTACCGGGGTACTAGTCAGTGGAGGGATTTTGGAGGACTGGACGATAATGGAGGGGTGAGGTTGGAACTAGAGGGAACAACACTCAAAAAAACACCATTCGACATACTAGTTTCGAATGCGGGGTGAGGGAAGCTCCGCGTACCATAGTGGTATGCGGGAAGAGGGACCGTCTGCATACCAGTGCGGTACGTAGGAATTGGTATAGAAAACCATGTATAAAAGTGGTACATGGCTCACCGTGCCACTATGGGTTGTATCTACATACCTATTAGGTACGCGGTGCCGGGTTCAGTCAGCGTAGCGGTCTGCTACGCGGAGCACCATACTAAAGGAAGGTCTGAGGGTTTACTGTTCATGGGAATTTCATCCGTGATAAGTTTTTGGTTTTCAATTTACCAGTTAGGATTGTGGTTTTATTATTTTTTACTTGTTTCAACCATTTTATGGTTCCCAGTCGGCTGTACCTACGGAGGAAGTGGCTCACAGTTCGTGATTTTTTCGATGAAACGAAACGAAAGCCAAAGTGCCTTCTATGAGTTTCCTTAAAGACTCCGTCACCTATTCTCTCTTATATTCTCCTTTTTTCTCCATTATACTGTGCTATTTTTATAGATCATAGGAATGATCATATCTACTAGGCACGCAGAACCATTTGTGGAGTCCCATTGAAGTAGTATTTTGACCCACAGACGACTCAGTCAACTGGGTCCTGCTGGGATTTTGGTTCGCAATAATGTTTCATGGAACCCTTCTTGTCTTCTAAATTTGAAAATTGAGGGTTCACGACAAGGTACACAAAATTTCTTCCCCGAAGAACTCAGTCAGTTGGCACAGTTTGCGGTTTTCCCTACTCGTTGGCCATCATTTCACGGGCCAGCGGTTCGCGGTCCCTCTTTTCCTCCGCTTACATTTCCCAGTAAATGGTACATGGGATACTTGAAAAATTGAATTCCTTAAATTTACCTCATATAAATGAAACTCCATTTGATTACCTTGGCCTTTGTAAGAATATAGAAGTGCTTAATTCCTTATTCAAAGAGATTAAAAGGTTAGTTTCTTCCCTTAGCAGAATTTTCAGGACCCTACAAATGCCCCCATCTGAATAGTGTCCATTTGGAACAAGAAGGGAACTATTCTAATGCAGAAGTGGTCCTGAACTGAAATGTTTCATGGTAGATAAAGTAACTTGGTAGGAGGGGAACACACCAATATATAGGGGCCCATGTCATTTTTCCTTTATTGTTTCTCATGGTGAAAAGCACTCTCGATTTCCCATACCCCTTCTCTCTTTGTGTACCGTGCTCCTTGCGAAAACCGTGCTTGTGAATTGTTCTGTACTTTCCATGAACCGGTTTCATCTCCATTTCTCTATCTTCTTACAACATTTTACTTCCAAAAATGGTTTTGTGCAGTTTTTAAGAATAAAAAAGGGCCTTCTCATAGGAGAATGGTACACAGTTTTCTTGTCCGCATACTGAAATTATATCATTGAACGAAAACATTAACCCAGACTTAGAACTTTAATCCACAACCCTTTAGCATAAACATATCCAAGGCCAGGGTTCGCGGTTTCTTATATACATGAACTGTTCTGTTCACTGGCCAGTGGTTCACGGGACAGTGCCTCGTGAGTGCTTCATGCACCATGGATATATGTGGTGGATTACATCCACGTACTGTTGCTGTAGGCGGCGCACTGCTTCCCCTTGTTATGTTGTACATGGAATGCTACTTCCGTGTACCATTTTTTATAAATAGTACGTGGAGCATTTATGGACTTGTTTTAAGTCCTTTACCAACTTTTTTCCATATCCTTTATCCAACAATTTTCTATTGGACTGACTTCTTATCGGCTTATGGATGTTCCTATGTATGTTATAATGGTTGATTCATAGGATGCAGATGACGTCGATGTTTCTTCTAAGGCTATTATTGTTTCTCCGGTTTTTGTTGTTGACAAAGGATCAAGGGATATGGAAGCTCCTGTTGTAGAAAAGATTATGGTCACTCCATTTCACCAATCCCATGAGAATTTACTCACATTGGGTCAACTGGAGTATCCGGTCTCAGACAGGCTCCCTTCTTATGGGTTTGGCCTTTTGTCTAACATAGTGATCCTAGTGCCTAGCCTGACTGATCATCCCTCATCTTAGATAATTAATACCTTTATTTTGAAGTACTTGATCTCTTCCTAGGGAAGGTACCTTTAGAGAGAGACAGCTTTGGGTCCCTTGTTGCATTATGCGCCTCAAACCTTAGAATGGGTGTTGTGGAAACCTGATCAGACGACCCACTATTATCCAAGCATGATGTGGAAGGATATAGAGAATGAATAGCATGGTTGGTCATCTCAACGAGACCTTCACCCTAGAGGTTAATTTGGCTTGGATTGGGGGTGGCCCTTTTGGTTTCTCCAGAGTTGTGATGAATTTCGAGCTGAGCTACATCTTGTGGGAATATATGAGGCTGCCTGGATTTCTCATACATACACCCATCATCCAACTACCCTTATTTCCCAGATTTTAAGTAGGGGGAGTCCAGATACCAACACTTTCCATTTGACCCATGGGGAGGTTGGTATCAGCCTTTGGGACATCTGGCTGATTTCGAGAGTCCCTATTGTTGGGGACATGTACAATGAATTTATCCCACCGTCCACTATTTGGGATGATGAGGAAAGAACCCCCCATTGGTCAGGGAACTTATAATTCAAGAAAAGATGATTTTGAAGGAAATTGATCCCTTTCTGAAGAAGGATGTTCCATTTGATGACTGGTTTGGTGATTTTTCTAAGCATATTGGTCTTGATCCCGATTTGTGGAAACCCAGATCTTGTCCTAACAAAGCCACTCGAAGGTGAGCAGGTACCTACTGGACTACCTTAGAAGATGGGGACTTCAAGAAATTGGGATAGGGAATTATC
This sequence comes from Viscum album, assembly GCA_963277665.1. Lineage (NCBI taxonomy): Eukaryota > Viridiplantae > Streptophyta > Magnoliopsida > Santalales > Viscaceae > Viscum > Viscum album. The sequence continues at coordinate 87,436,389 of OY728135.1, read as the reverse complement.
CCTAATGTAAATTGGTTATTTTAACTAGTGTCCTTCTTAGCCATGTTCATGAATGTTTGACTTCTACCAGTGTGTGATTCTGGTGGCATGAGAGCCTCAACATTTATCATGGACACTCAGTTGGCAACTAGTAAATGCATCAATTTGTCTATTCCTGTGTTAGCCAAGATATACAGCCTTCTGGGATGAATCTGTGAAGGAGGGTCACCCTGCCAGATGGTTGTCTATTTTCAAATTCTTCGGGGATGAATGCGAGCCCAGATAGGGTGGTTATTCCTTCATTAATTCCTTACCAATCCCACATTAAACCCTTCTATTGTACCTTCATATCACTAGCGGGGTAATTCCAGCAGCTTGGGCCTCACATGATAAGTAGGAGGAACATACTGAAAGGAACAAGCATGACATAATGGCTTGCCTCAATGCTTATGAACAATTTTCTTACAACCCTTATGATTCCCCCACTGGTACCATTACGAACAATGCATTAGAAGATATTTTCAATCAAGGTTACCTATTTTCATTACGAGAAGGCATTTTGGTTTCTCATATTGGAGGGGAACTCATATAGAGTGCTATGCACCTTGCAGGTTTAGCTAAAAATTCAATTGTGTTCATAATTTATGCCCTCCTTCTCTTAAAAGCACTTGACAGGAGAAAACTCTTATAATATCTCACCAATTGTGGCCAATGTTCACCCGATAGGACACCCAGAGCCTGGAAAAACAACTGGATTCAATGGATTCTATGCCTTTCCTTACCAAGAATTATACTGAGGGGTAGGTCTGGTCATATCCTGATTGTCAATTGACCAACTTGATGCCCACATTGGAGACTCTCGGGGAATCCAAGGAGAAGGTAAAGGGGAAGAAAAAGGAAGAGGGTGTGCACCCTCAACCTTGAAAATTTCTTCGAAGGTGCCTTCACTCCCTCCCTGAGAAACTTGTGAGAGATAGGGTTATGACCTCATGGGCAGCCGAACAAGAAACTGGAGCTGCTACCAGAAATCCGTCATTTATTCCTTCTGAGGCCAATTTTCCAGTAGACACAAGACAATGTGACCTTTTTAAAGGTTATCCACCTTCCCATAGTCAATCCTCTTGAAATTTATGGAAACTCCTCCAGCCTATGGAAGTTACCCTTTCTGATATTGGTTTAGTGTTAGCACCGACTGAGGTTTCATTCAATGGGGATCCAAATGAGGTGGAATGCTACATTAAGGATCTGGAGAACCTTATAAACTACCGAAGAGGTCACCACAGGTACTCGCATCGGGTACTTGCCATGCTATGGCCAGGAAACTCTGATGAGGATGATGATTTTTTTGGCTTACCTACTATGGAAGTCATGGAAAAGGTTTCTTCTTTTCCCCCGTCATCTCATAAACACTCCTATTCTTGAGGTCCTATGATTTCAGGGACACCTTGTAAACGTTTGTTGTTGTTGAATCCTATCCCACTTCCTCGTGCTAACCCCACAGAATTAGCCATCCCAATTATGGTAGTATTTACAGAAGATTGGAGATTTTGGGATGAGTTGAGGGAGAGCGCATCAGATGAATATATAGAGAGAATTATTTAGAGGGAACATTTCAATGTTCTAGGTTTTGGGAGAGCCATCACTCCTACCTGTATTTCAACTGATGAAGAGCCTGATGATGTGGAATCTCACTTGACTGAAATGGGAAGGTGCTTTCATTCTCCTGTAGACAGGTGTTACTGGTCAGACCGCGTGGCATTGATGGAAGTATTTCCACGGTCGATGAGAGAGGTCTTATCTGCATCCTTTGGCCTTAAATTCATTTACTGTGAAGATTTTGAGATCTTCTCCCATTAATTTCTTACTTCTCAAGGGTCTGCTGGGTCTCAAGAGATGTATTTTTCCTCGAATTACTCTCTCAAAGGTAACATAGTTAGGGGTATGCCCCTTCACCTGTAGGGGGTACTAAAGGATCTCTTGGGGCCCAAGAGTATATGAAGGAGGTGATTGCAGTCCCTTCTAGGGAGTTTCTTCCTCCCCATCCTCTTGGTGATCTTTTTCAGGATCCATCTCCACAAAAATCAAGGAAACGTAAGCAAGACTCCCTGTTATCGAAGCATATTTAAAAGGGGATCACAAGTCAGTGTCTGCTCACCTAATGATTGGACCAAATATCCTTACCTTGTTGGATCACTAGTACGTATCTGTGCTTTGACACAAGGACTATTAGTGATTAAAATACAACCACTCAGGCATCTATAGCCCCTGTCCCATTCAGGGTAGAGGAAAGATCTCCATCTATTACAGCTATTCTAAACAAGAAAGTAGTGCATTATGATGATACTAGGGGTGTTGTTGACCCCTAAAATGGGCCTTCCCCTGGTCAATTTTTTTCCCCATCAGTGGAAGGCCTTATTAAAGTTGAGGGACCATTTTATCATGCTAATTCAACTCTCTTGGAGAGATACATGATGGTATTTGTGGCGGGTGCTGAGTCTAGTGACGATCTCCAAGTTTTGTTGAATCATGGAGGGGATTTCAATATTGTTGAGCCAATAAATCTTATATGAGCATATTTTATCCTTAGGGAGGGGATTTCTAAAAATAATTATGTCACACCTACTCATGGTGGTTCTGGGGAAGTTACGGTTGTGGAGGTTGATGATCCACCCCCTAAAAATCTAGAGCGGGCTATCGTTCCATTTTTTCTAGTTCTAAGTGGGATTATATCCTCTTCCCCGAGAATTCTAAGAACAATAAACTTATCCTAAATGACTATCCCCACATGCGTCATATTAAACACTGAACCTTTAAAGTCCATCTTGAAGGCTACTATTCCGACTGACCTTGGTTCCAGGTCCTCAGTACTCTCTCATATCCATGGGGCGCGATTGATGATTGAGGGTGTAGAACCACCTATTTTAGACAATGATGGTGCTTTGGGGGTGGGAGGTATTGGCATATCCTCTCAATCCTTGGAATCACAACCACACGATTTTGAAATGGTGAACGTCCCTACGCTGCCATTTTTTTCATTAACAGAGATGAGGATGTTTCAGGGTCAAGTCATGTTGTAGATACCAAACCAAGTCCCTCTCTAGTGATAATCATTCCTGACTAAATTTCATCATCAAGGAGTGATTCTGAGACAAATTGAGAGAGCCAAGCCGAATTTCATCCCACTCGGCAAAAATTGTGGAGGAATATTTGGGGGTTAATTTCCTAGACTCCATTTGAAGAGATGCCAATAAAACTGCCAAAGTTACACTTCCAATTTATAGTCTTGGGGTTTGGAATATTTAACTCTCATGGAATTTATGATATAATAAGGAAGGTGGTTGCTGCTCAGGAGGCAACGAGTGCACTTGAATATCGAATCTCCATGGAAGAGTCGGTGGCTTATCTAAAGGCTACATGAAAAGTACTCATTGATGAAGCTACTGCTCGCATTGGGATGGTTGTGAAGTTTCAAAATGAGATTGTGGAGTAAGAGTCTTTGATGGAGCAGCTTGACCAGGAAGTGGAGCCACAATTCCAAAAACTGGAACAACTCAAACAGGAGCGGGCTCGAGACATAGCTTCCGTTGAGGAAGGGTGATAGAATATACAGGAGGGAGAGAGAACTGGCCTCCAAACCATGTGGGAAGCGGAGGTGCTATGAGCGAGTGCTAAAGTCGAGACTATGAACTTATTGAACCTTCTACAAGCCATTGAGGAATCTCACCAATCTTTGATGAAACTTTGTGACTCCGCTGAATGTATTATGTAAAGGTCTTATCTTGTTTTCAATGAGAGGTTCCAGGTTTTGGATACCCACCATACATTTTTATGGAATACGATAGAACAGATTTTACTTTAAATTATCTCTCTTTTCCTTTTTCTGTCAATATAATTTCACTCAAGTATTTCAACCATTACTTGAAATCCGTAAACTGTGATAAGTGAAATGAGATCTAATTTTTCCCTGATCCATGGGGCTCAGCGAGCATAGTTAGAATACTGTAGAGGTTGAGTGGAATACCTCATGAACGTTTGTGCCTTTTTCATTATTACCCTAATTTTCTCTTAAGACTACTTGATAAGGGCTTAGCGGGCATAACTTGGATTTTACTTATTCTTCCCTTTGTGGGTTCTCGACCTAACAAGATTAACACCATTTTGGACGTCTCAACATTTGTTTGTTCTTTTTTTAACAAACCAAAAACCAACTTTTTCCCAAAGGTTCCTTTTGAGGATTTTCCCTCCGGTGAGCATAACATCTTTTTTTATACTATCAGTTCATAGTCCTACTAATCAAACATTATATTGATGTTTTAGGTCGAACAACTTTGACCAAACTTAATGGGGTAGGGTCCCAACTTGGTACCGCTAGTTGGGAATGTTCTAGTATCCTTCAGACACGAGTTAGGGATTTTTCTTCACCCTGGATTTGTAGAATCTAGACATGCATGAGGCTCAAGAGCCTCTTTAGGCATATGAAGGTCAGAAAAGACTCTCCTAGGGACGTGTTTTCCTTTGAAAAACAACCATTTTTTGTGCTCAACATATGTAGAGCCACTGGGGCATAATGTGTATAGTCAATCAAAGGTGTCCACAAGACAATAGCCTTACACTTCCGATGTCCTGGTGGCACTACTGGAAATCGGATCTTTCCCAACACTTATATATACCCTTTCCCAACGGTTCTCCCAAACCGTTGGGAAAGGGGGGTCTTTCCCAACGGTTTGGGAGAACCGTTGGGAAAGGGTCCTCAAAACCCACCTTTCCCAACGGTTCTCTCAAACCGTTGGGAAAGGGGGGGTCTTTCCCAACGGTTTGGGAGAACCGTTGGGAAAGGGTCCTCAAAACCCACCTTTCCCAACGGTTCTCCCAAACCGTTGGGAAAGACCCCCCCTTTCCCAACGGGTTGAGAGAACCGTTGGGAAAGGTGGGTTTTGAGGACCCTTTCCCAACGGTTCTCCCAAACCGTTGGGAAAGACCCCCCCTTTCCCAACGGTTTGAGAGAACCGTTGGGAAAACTCACCCCAAAACCAACATTCACCCTCCCTGCAAATTTCCACCTATCCCAACACATTTGAGAACCGTTGGGATAGGTCTATCCCAACGGTTTTGAGAACCGTTGGGATAGATTCTTTCATTTCTTCCAGGTCTGCTACCCGAGAACATTATATAAATCTAAATTTTAAATAATTATGATAATACATATATATATTTATGAAATTATGTTTACAAAAGTGATGTTAGCTTAGTGGTTAAGTCGTTCGATTATAAACAAGGGGTCGTGGGATCAAATCCCAGCGCATGTATTTTTTTTGAAATACATTTACCAACGGTTTTATATCCGTTGGAATAGATTTTCATATTACTTATACCAACGGTTTTGTAAACCGTTGGGATAGGTCTATACCAACGGTTTTGGGAAAACCGTTGGTATAGACCTATCCCAACGGCTTACTTCGCAACGGTTCTCCAAACCGTTGGTATAGGCTATACCAACGGTTTGGAGGCCTATACCAACGGTTCCAAACCGTTGGTATAGGTTAGTATTCTACTAGTGTGGGATTTTCAACATTTTGGATTTATCATTTCATAGGGAGCCACAATAGGTGGCTATCTTGAGTGTTGTTTTCAAAGAACATTAGAAACATTCACATAGGCCTTAAGTGGGAAATAATTCCATCACATTTATTACTTGATTGAGGGAGAGCTTGCAAGTGGTCAATTCAGTTAAGAGTCTCCCATTTTCTACGTTAGGGGAACTTGGGAAGAAGGAGGTACATAAGCTGTCATCTAGGAGTTTTTCGAATATTGGGGTGTGATAAGATGTGAATGTCATTGAAGCGTATAGAGGCTACAAAGGACTATCATGGAGACACATTTGCCTTTGATTTATGGCCATTTTTGTGGGAAACCTATGCAGATCCACCAGGGCATGATGTGCATAGTCAAGAAAAGTTGTCCCCAGGACACTGTCCTACCATTTCTGATGGCCTTTGAGGATTATGAATATTGGAAACTTTCTAAACATGGTGTGTGACCTTTGACCAGGGGGGCCCTATTCACAAGAGGAGTCTTCTTAGCAGAACTTCTTCCGAGAAACCTGGAAAAAAGCGGGAGCACTCTTCCTTTGTACACGGATCAACTTCGCACATGTGGATGGGGTATCTTTTGGAAACCTCAAAAGAGACCAGAGGTGAATCAGGCCCATATGTTCTGATATATCCCAGATGTGTGAAAGGAGGAAAATGTAAACCACAACTCTGATGGTACTTTAATCAAGAGGGGCGTAACAAGGCTTGGATGGCATGGGCATACTAAGACATGAGATGGATCTCATGGGAACATATTTTCCATTGATTTGACGGCCATTTTTGTGGGTGACGTATGCGGAGCCACCGGGGCATGATATGAAAAGTCAATCATATGTGTCCACGGGACACTGGCCTTCGACCTTAGATGGCCTTGTAGGGTTATGGGGATTCAAGATCACTTAAATAAAAAAGTTTGGAATATTGAAGGGGTACACCAGGATATATTGGGGACATTTAGGCTATGATTTATTTAGGGAATGGTGTCCCTTACGCTGGTCTGACCCATACACAGGGCGATGTATTCATTCTATCTTTGGGATAAATGATCATTTAACATCACATGGCCAAGACACGGGGTTCCTCTTAGGGGAGGGAATCGTGACATGACTTTTAGGGTCATGCTTCTTGGACCATGTTCCCGGACCATTTCTCCATAATGTTATGGTGGATCTCTTGCTAAGATCCCTAATCTCACACGACCTGTGCTTGGTGTGAGAAACAAGGGAACATGAGGGTTCAATGATTACTATATAATAAGAGTGAATTAAACATTAGGGGAATTTTTAGGATAAATACATGGATTTTTAGTTTAGTATCATGCTGTGAGGACAATTTTGGCCTTTCAATTTAATGTCATGTGGTGAGGAAAATTTTGGCCTTACAGAGGTCTTCAAAAGTTTCAGGTTAATCGAAATCAGGGTGCTCTGTCACTCCATAGACATGAGTGATGATAGAAGGTGTAAACCATAGTCTCAGGGGTGACTTGAATCAGGAGGGATGACATGGGGAATGGAAGCCATTGGGAGTACTCAGACAGGAGAGGACTCTCATGGGGATGAATTTGCATTTGACCAACTGCCATTTTTGTGGGCGATGTGTGTATAGCCACCGTGGTATGTTGTACATAGTCAATCAAAGGTGTCTGTGGGACTTTGGGCTTCCATCCCAGATTTCCTTGGATGATTGTGAGGATCCATGTTTTCCTGAGGTATGGAGTGTGACAAATGGGAAAGGTATTCCAGGGAATGTGAGACTACCCAGACCATAACTAACCGTGACCTTCTTAGAGATTCCACATAGGCTCGACCCATATTTGGGGGTAAAGGGGGCATTTGTTTTGTTGGTGGATGGTCCAGGATGTTGAATCCAAGCATCTCTACGTATCCTGTGAGAGAAGGAATCAAACCACACGTAGTTATGAATGTAACCTATACCAATTTAGTTTGGTCCAAAGGGTAAGGGAATTTTCATTCTACCCATAATATCAGCCAAATTATCTTGTTACCACATATTTTACTTTCTTAAGATAATCTCCACCACTAGTCCTAAGCTCATGTGAGTTATACTCAGTGTTATAAATAAGGAGTGATAAGGGTTCCCTTATGAGTACGAGTAGATAGGGGGTGTGATGAAGGCATTTCCTTTTATGACAGGGGATGGGCTAGGATCAAATATCTAGGTGTCACTACGTATCGTGTGAGGGCAGGAATAAAGCCACATATAGTTTTGTGAGAGACCATGTAGTTTATTGTCATGTACTTAGGACGTTTCATGCTACATAGTTTAACATCTTACAACGCAGACTTGTTCCTTACAGTTTCATGTCATGTGGAAAGGACGATGACTCATAATTTAACGTCTTAGATTTTGGACCATGATGTGGGAAATTTTTTATAACTCATGGTTTAGGGTCGTAGAGTTTGGACCATGATGTGTGGGGGGGGTTAATTTTTACTACTCATAATTTAGGGTCGTAGAGTTTGGACTATAACATGGGGAATTTTTTTTGTAACTCATAGTTTAATGTCATAGATCTTGGACATCGTCTTTTAGGGACAATCATGACTCATAGTTTAGGGTCATTGAGTTTGGACCATAACATGGGGACATTTTTTTAACTCATATTTTAACATCGTAGAGCTCAGACATCGTCTTTTGTGGACGGTCATGACTCATAGTTTAGGGTCATTGAATTTGGACCATAACATGGGGAAATGTTTTTGTAACTCAAATTTTAACGTCGTAGAGCTTGGAAATCATCTTTTGGGGATGGTCATGACTCATAGTTTAGGGTCATTGTGTTTGGACAATGATATGGGAGCATTTTTATGCAAATTATTTCTTCAATAACATCACATTTGTGGGAGCCATGATGAGATTTTTGTCCATTGATATCATAGTGTATGCACCATTAGAATAGACCCGATGTATGGAATATGGCCCTTCCCACTTTGGTTCAATATTTGGAGGCTTCCTCCCTAGTATCATCGAGGTTCTGTAGACTAACACCATTTCTCCTTTGAGGAAAGATCGTAGAAGAACATTTTTGTTGAAGGTTCCTACAATTCGGTTTTGGTAGATTTCCAAATGGTGCAGAGTGTGCATCCTTTTTTCGTCTAACTGCTCTAATTCATCAAAACGTATCTGGAATTACTCGTCCATGGAAAGTTGATTGCAAACAGCCATGCGAAATGAAGAAACATAGATTTTGATAGGAAAAACTACCTCTTCCTCGTATACTAATGAGTATGGGGTTTCCTAAGTGGTGGTGAAGGTTGTGGTCTGGTAAGCCCATAAAGCATAAAGGAGCTTATCTGGCCACAATTACATATCCTTATCGACCATATTTTGAAGTATGTTGGATAGAGTCTTGTTGAAATCCACTATTTGTCCATTGTCCACCATGTGGTAGCGGGATGAACAGTTGGCCTGGATTGCATATTCCTAGTACAACTTATCCATCTCAATAAAGCAGAAGTCGGCGTCGTTATATATCAGTATTGTATGAGGTACACCAAATATGGTGATGATTTTGGCCTTCAAAAATTTGATGATGTTTTTTCCCCAACATCCTTAAGGGGTATAAATTTATCCAATTTAGAAAAGAAGTCGGTTGTTGTGAATATGAACTTGAATTGTCTAGCTGTAGTGGGAGGATATGGTCCGACGACATCCATCCCCTAAGAGACCAATGGACAGGGGTATTTAGCCGCATGAAGTAGCTCCGGGGGGAGGTGTATGAAATTAGTATGAACATGGAAGGAATGGAACTTCTTAGTGAATATGGAACAATCCTATATCATGGTGGGCTAGTAATACCCAAGCCTCCAGATTTGGTGAGAGAGCTTAGTTGCTGAATGGTGTGGTCCACAAGCTCCGACATGCACTTCTTTCATGATGGTAGTAGTCTCTTTCCCATCAATGCACCTGAGAAGGACTATATCAAGGCAATTTTTGTGGATAATGTTATATTGGTTCACCCCATTTTACATGGTAAAATTGACTGCCCATCTTCGGACCTGCTCTCTTTTATCCCTAACTAGTGGGAGTTCCCAATTCCGATGTCAATTTGTAATGGGTGTCATCCAAATGGTGGTATGACCATAAGGCTAAGGAACGAGGCTAATTTCATCAATTTCATCCATATTTCTTTGGATGAAAGACAAGACCATCCGATGGTGAGAAATGATAATGACTATTTTATCTCTGTTGGGATCATCCAAGGCATTGGATACATTTTACAAAGTGTCGTCTTGAGCATTCTATGAACGGGGGACGTGAGATAATGTTGGTTCAGATGGGAATTATGCCATAAGTTCTCGAACATGGTTCATTAAGGGATTCAACATGTCTTTCTTGATTGAATAGTAACTATTAACCTATTTTATGACTAGATCTGAATCACCCTTTATTTTTAGGGACTCGGCTTGGACCTGGAGTTCTAATTCCAGGCCTGATACTCCGATTCATTGTTCATACACCCTTCCGAAAGTAGGAAAGAGTAGAGAAATATGACCTTTTTGGGAGATATGAGCACAACTCCCATCCCCACCTTGTTGATCTTGGGATCCTCCATCCTTTTCCCTGATAGGATTTGGGAAAGTACATTTCCCACATCTGGGGGTTCTACTGAATGGAAAAAACATCTCCATCCTGAAGGTCGATATCCAACGGTGACGTCTGTTCTGAGGGGTGATCGGCCAGGAAGTTTGCTAACACTTGTCCTTTGATGGTCTTCTAGGACAAGTACCATATGTCAAAATATTTCAGGATGATTTCCCATCGTGATAGGCTCCCATTTAGCATGGGACGGTTGAGGGTGTACTTGAGCGGGTTACAATGATAGATTGGGTGGGGCTCATGGTGATTCAAGTAATGTCTAATATTCTGAACTGTAAAGATTAGGGCGAAGTGGTTCTTTTAAATTTTTGAATACCAAGTTTCGGCATCAATCATTATCCAACTAAGGTAGTAGAGGAGTTTCTCACTGTAGACATCATTTTTCGGCATGAAAAAGGTGCCTAATGACCATTCTAGGGCAGTTACATATAGAATGAGAGGTCTCCTCTCGACTAGAGGCATGAGAACCGGTATTCTTAGGAGATATATTTTGAGGTTTTATAATGCTTCTTGAAAATCATTATCCAATTCATACGCAATTCTTTTCTTCATGAGCTTGGTGAAAGGTAAAAATATACCTTATAGGTTGACTATGAAGCACCAAATGTAGGCTAGGTTCCCCTGGACACCTCTTATCTCAGTGAGTTCGTGAGGTGGGTGCATTCCAATAATGGATTTTTCCTTTTCAGGGTCAACATCAATGCCACAATGGTGTACGATGAAGCCGATAAATTTTCCCGAGGTAACGCCAAAAGGCACCCTTCAGGGGATTCATCTTTAAACCATGTTGTCTCAATTTTCTATAGGAAGTTTCAAAGTCTTCCAGGTGGTTTGAAAACTATCGTGACTTATATACAAATTCTTCGAAATAACAATCAACGAATTATCCCCAAAAGGGCTTGAAGATGCGATGCATGGCATGTTGATATGTGGGGATGGAGTTATTTAGACTGAAGGGAATCACTTTATAATAGAACACACCATGAGGGGCCCCAAAGGTAGTGTATTATTCATATCTATAGGTCATTCATATTTGATTGTATCCAGAATAGTCATCCATGAATGAGAGGGCTTCATATCCGGCTGTCACATTGATCAACAATTCTGTTATCGGGACCAGGAAGTCGTCTTTTGGGCAATGTCGATTAAGGTCCTTGACACTGATGCAGATTCTAATTTGTCAATTCTTCTTTTTAACAGGAACTATGTTGTCCATTCATATCAGATATTGAACATCCCGTATGAAGTTGGATTTGTGCAATTTGTCGACTACAACATCTATCATAGCAGCATGCATCGGGTGGGTCCTTATTACTGTCTATTTATAGCCCTAGTGATCTTCTGGTAAACCTAGATAATGGGTGGTCACTTCAGGATTGAGGCCCGACATCTCTGTGTAATTCCTGGAAAACACATATCGATTCTTGTTTAGGAAATAGGTATGTACCTCTTGTTCCTCAATTGTCATGGTCACACTGATTAAAGTTGGCTTCAAGTTGCTTTTAGTGCCCAGATTTATCTCTAAGTTCGACGATGGTGGTGGATACACCTTCTTCAAATGCCAGAGGATAAAATTTGAGGTCTTATTCCTATTTTTCTTCTTCTTCATCTTGATCATTTTCCCTTCTGATAGAGAAAGTATTTTTGAGATAAATTATCCAATATTGGGAAAGAAGTCATCTTTTTTCATTAGTGAGTAATGTGGGATCATTTTGAGGTCCCATGGATAGGATGAGAGCATCTTCGTCAAGGATTTTCTTGAAAATGTCTGATTCATCCCGTTATTCTATGTCTTTCATCTCAGTGGTCGTAGTAGAGACCATGCAGACAACATAGCCTGCATCCGGGATTTTACTCACGCATTCAACCTGGTTGATGGGTAGTACATACTTCTCCCTAAGAAACTGGAAGGGGTCATCGGAAGCCATCTCCAATCCATTCAGTTCATTGATCCAATCAATGTTTTTTGCTGAAATATGTTTTTCTTCCGACTCATAGAACCCGGAATCGATGTAATGCGACTCACAGAACTCAAACGGGGACTTATTGGCGTGCAATGTCACATTTTTTCCATTAGTGCAATATTTGACGTAGTGATGGTATGAGGACATAATTGCAGCATGCTAATGCAGCCAAGGCCTCCTTCAAAAAAACATTGAAGTTTGTACTTTTTCACCCCACCAGGAACTCATAATATGATATGAGATCTCTAATCCAAGTTTTAATCTTGATTTTTCCCAATGGTTTCTACTCACTTTTTTCATATCCCAGCATAGTTGCAGTGTAGGGTTTCAAGTGGTCTTCATCATATCCTAGTATATGAAGTGTCCTTAGTGGGAGAAGGTTAACTCTAGATCCTTTGTCGATGAAGATTCTCCGAACATCAATTCCATTTATCTTTTTGGACACATATAAGGGTTTGATGTGACCTTTCATGATGGCATCTTCATCCCTATCTGTGAAGCAGATGACGAAGTTAAAATCTTCAAGACTGGTCTCCATCTGGTTGACCTCATCCACTACTACTTCAGCCTTGAACTCCTGGGAACTTAGAAAGGATTCAATGAGTTCCTTCCTAAGGTCCATGAACATGCTTAATGCGTCCTGGATTGACTACATCACTAGCATTGAGTCCAACTACTTTAAAATTTCAAAATTATTCTCAAAAGTTCGGCTCTTCCCAGCACAAGGTTTCTCTTTTACAGAAACTTTAGGGTTTTTGTATTTGGAAGTAGATGGCCAAGCCTTCGTGATAGTAGCTGGAAACACTGTGGTATTTTTCAGGTTTGGCTGGAATGGTTCACCAATGCACATTATGCAAGTCATCACTTGTTCTTCTCTTAATAGTTACTCCAAGATAATTGGGCTTGGGTTTCCTCTAGCGGGGGAGAAGGATAATTCCAGTTCTTTTTGTGTCTGTTGGAAGGTCCTTCTGTGAGTTTTTGTGATGTTAATGGTTTGAATTTTGGCGTGGCTAGGAATTTGACTCCTACCATGACCATGCCTTCCAGAAACCTCCGACCTTAGCGGCCTCTTCCTCCACCTCTCTAGTTGGGCGTAGGGAACTCGGGTCTATGGACACAGTTTTTATCAGAGAAGGGGTCTATCAAGTGAATGAAATTAATGGAGCTGAAGATCATTTCTTGATCTGAAACTATTCATGTATGAATACCTCATTATGATATTACCATTTGGCGAGGTGGTGCCTTCTATACCAATTCTATTCATATGAAGTCTAAAAGTGTCAAAACTAACATTGGCTTTGGTACCAGCTCATCTTCCGGGTCTTAATTTCTGCTATTATGGGCTTTAGAAGACAGTGGGGCTGAGGAGGATGGTTGTGCTAGATTGGGGGATTTTGAGGGCATAGTAGGTTGTTTCAAAAATTCCTGAAGGATTTCGTGGACTCGGTTGACGGTATTTTGGGCCATCCAGTTTTCAAACATTTTCTCCATTTTTCTGGTGACTATTTTCCATTCTTCCCCCTATCTTGAGTCAGAGGTGGAAACATATAACACTTCTACTAGCAGTAGGTCCAACTTTACTTTCTTGGAATCCATCATATTTTACAGGAGATCCATGAAAACAAATAATTCCTAGATGGTGTGTCATAGTATCCGATGATGTGGATCTTAATTTGGATAGTCGTCGAGACCTACCTCATCAGCGTGCTTTGGCTCTGGCAGTGGAAGCAAATTGAAATTCTTGGTGGCTATGAAATATCCATAGACTTAGTCATCTCAGAACGAATAAACTCAATTTATTTGTTCTTCAAAATAATTTATTTTATCCTCACATCACACATATTTTCAATGTGGGGGTAGCTGTTGGCCCCCAAGGGGTCCCACATGGTTCGGTGGGGGCCTCGCAACTAGGGCTGGTGCCGGGGTGGATTATTCATGATAGAAATTGCTTCATCTTTTCCGTTATTTTCCCATGGGATGATGGGGCCACTCTAGACTTAAGGTTAGTCCTTTTCATGGAGTATTCTATCCTATGGGAAATTTTGGAGAATTCTCTAAACCCACTGGTGTACTTCACTAGGATGAGTTCCATTCGCAATTCATCCCAAAGATTATCGAGGCACATGGAAAGAATCTCATCCTAGGGGAGTGGCCGGTTCTGGGAATATGTCATGCATTTCCATCAGGAAATGAAGTTTGAGACTCTCTCGTTCTCTTTATGCATGCATTTCATGAGGTCATTGACCGTTGTCTTGGGCAGCATCAAACTTAACTGGAAGCAAAACTGTCGTCGGAGGTCCTCCCAGCCTATAATTGAATTGGATAGCAGGCTAGTATACCATATGAAGGCTGAGCCTTAAAGGGTTCATATGAAGCACCTGAGTTTTATGGCTTCTTACTGCTCTGGAGTTCCCATAATGGGGTCATAGTAAGTGGAATAGTGCATCAAATGTTGTTCAGGGTCCCCTGAGCTGTTGAATACTGGGGATATGGGGTTCCCAAAGTTTGGTGGTGGCAGAACATTTCCCACCCACTCAGGGTAGGGTTTGCGCTCTGGTTTTATCAGAGCATGTCGCCCCTCTATAGCTTCTAGTCGGGCTGTTATTTTATCAATGGTGTTTAATATCACTTGATTCATATCCTGTTGGGCTTGATATTGAGATCGTGCGGCAGGGGCCAAGATTTGGCATGTCGTCGCAACTGGAATTTGGGTTGGATTCCCAACTAGGGGCATCTTTTGTGGATTTACCTGGGTATATTTTGGCTGCCTTCTGAACATGGGGAAGTCTAGATGTCCTTCCAGGGTCTGGTTTAATGTCCCCATGAACTTGGATTCATTAACTAGAGTGAGTTTCTATGGTATGGGCACCTCTTCTGGGAGCACTTGCTGACATTCTGCAGAGGGAACACATCCGGTGAGATAACTCCCTCGACGTAGCTCGTAATTAATTTGTCTCTGCTCTTTAATTTCTTCATCCTTCTTGGCGAACCTTTCCTCAAGGTTGAGGAACACACTCTCATGGGGAGGAGGAAGTGGTTCATTTAAAAACATGGATTTATTTTTCTCTTTGTTTTATTTTCATGGGGGAGGTAATGTTGGATTGATTGAGGGTCACCCAGATTTAGGGCTTCCCTCTAGTTCCACGTATGCACACTATTAGGCTTGTTGTGGAATGCCTTTGGGAGGGAACCATATTCCTTTTCATATTCTCCCCCTACATCATTTCCTATGAGATCCTTGGGGTTAATTCTCACCATGTTCACTGAGGCATACCGCATTGGGGGTGGTGTACCTAGTGATGAATGGTAAGAAGGCTTTATGCGCCCTTTATTGTATTTTCTCCTTCCATTCTGTAGTATATTTCTGTATTCTTTATAGATATTGACTGAAATGGATCCC
This sequence comes from Viscum album, assembly GCA_963277665.1. Lineage (NCBI taxonomy): Eukaryota > Viridiplantae > Streptophyta > Magnoliopsida > Santalales > Viscaceae > Viscum > Viscum album. The sequence goes on along the minus strand of OY728135.1, from coordinate 87,420,835 downwards.
TGGTATGACCTTGTAATGAGACTTTGTCTCTTAGGGTGTGAACCACGATAAGAAGTGGAACAGTAAACTCATCTTTCCATCATTCTTCCTAGACGGTGGAAGACAGACGTCCGATGTGAGGGGATTTGAGGTAAAAATCTCCCCTGAACTACAAGTGGGGTCATTCCCATTCTCCTATCGATGCAATATGGCATGTATTTGTCGGTCTTGAAGGGGAATTTTGATTTAAAAATGCCCCAATCCTTAGGGTATGGGGTTGTTCCCGTAATGCGGCGGTATCCGCCACTATTTCCACCCTTTCAATTTCACTTACTCCTATGCGGGTGTAAGGAGAGTGTTGCATTGGGTCTGCATGGGATCTATTGTCTCTTGAAGACATGATCATTGTTTTCTGGTTAGATTCCCTTAGTTGGGATACCTACTAGATGTTCCTGGTCTCCTGACTCAGATGTTTTTTGATTGCTTGATCTCTTCGGCCCTACCATGATTGAGACTTACTCGGGGCCTGTTTTTTTGGAGTATCCCACATTCCCTGAGAAGGGGTTTCATTTGATTTTTTTCCTCTGGGTGATGACATTGAAGGATGTTATATCCATTGGGGTATACTGGATGGGAAATGGGGTGAAGTGAAAAGCTCCATGTTTTCCCCATCCCCGAATCTAAACTCCAGCTGGTGAGTTTCCAATGAGGCGATGCAATTTATGCAGTGCATGGAGGAAGTCCAGTTCAAGGTTCTTCTTTCACCTTTATGATCGTGGGTACCTTGCAGATGGGAGGGATTCCATGTTGATCAGATGGAAAATCTCCTCTATTGTGTTGACATGGTCCATGTACCCTTCATAGGGTAGGAATTTTTCTTTCATCTTTATAAGAACTGTCCATATATTGAGGCGAATGTCATTTGTGCATTCCTCCGACTATTCCCCTAGTAAGATGAAATGATAAGTGGTCATAGGCCAGTACATCACCGGTATATTATCCCCAGCTAGTTGTCTTCTCACAAGAAACGTATCATGTTGTTGTTCTTCTGTAGGATCGTCTACTTGATATCCCCAGCTCGATTGCTTCTTAATGATTTTGTTCCAATCAACTAGGATGGTGGGAGCCTTATCAATTTTCGGATGTCGCGGGGGTGGTTCAGAAGATGAGCATGGACCAAGCCCATCTTCCAGTTGGGAAACATTATCACTTGTTATAAAGGGAGAGCCTGATAGGTCTGAATCTTTCCTGAGAGCCTCAAAATAGGAGGGATTTCAAATATTTTCTTTCATGAGAGGAGGACCTTCGTTCCAGTATGAATATTTTTTGTGAGGAGGACCTTCGCAAGTAGTTCTGCAATGGTGAGGGCTTCTATTGCAACTTGCTGCCCGACCACGTGAATTTTTCTATCGGTGTATACCCTGGGGAGGACCTTCAGGGTGGGATGTAGCAAGGGGAGTACCTTCTTGTTGCTCAACGTCACTGTGGGGAGGACCTTCATAGCAACTATCATTATGGTTAGGGCCTTCTCAATGACTTTCATCGTGGAGAGTACTACCATCATTACTTGATATCCGGCTGTATGGAGAATTTTTGCAGTGTACATCCTGGGGAGGACCTTCAGGATGTACTGAAATGAGGAGAGGACCTTCTTTCTACATGGTGTTACTGTGGGGAGGACCTTAATATCAATAATCATTGTGGGGAGTTCCTTCACAATGATCGTCATCATGGTGAGGACTACCATAACGACTTAACATTCAACTACAGGGAGAACAATATCTGCAGCATATACCCTGGGGAGGACTATAAAGGAAGACAACAGCAAGGGGATGACCTTCTTATTGTCTAATCTTTAGGTCAAGGGGAGGGCCACCCCAACGTGCATTAGTAGATATGCTCTTGTGATCGATCATTCTTGACCCATAGAGTAACCCCCAATGTGTGCTATGTGAAAGACATTCAGAGTAGCTGGTAGCAACATTGCGAGGAGGACCTTCACAATTTCTACTGCCACTTCCATAATTTGGTAATGGAATGAAAGGGTCCTGAGCCTTGGTTGATATTTGTTTGAGGGCATCGAGAACCCCAGCTTCCAACAGAGTAGGATCATGTATGCGATCTTCATTTTCAAGTTTCCTTTTGCGCTTTTCATTTTTAGGTGCTCTCTTGGGGGTGACCAGGGCCATTTGATGTTTGTAATGGCCTTCATATACAACTCTCTATCTTGTTGGGTCTCATGATGTCGTTGGGATACACCGATGAGCATCTTGAGTTTTGACAGAGATATATGCCTGCCCTGGAGTGGCCACCACATTGGACCGACATCCCCCAGTTGGAACAAGTATTTGTTCCTGATCCAGTTTTCCGTATGTCGTGAGATATTGCTGTCTACCCTCTTGGAATAGAGCAGGGATGAATAACTGATCTGGAGTGACTAACTCATTTTGCGAGTGAGCCATTCCATTCATGGAAATCGGGCCATGGGCCGGATTTCTCACCTTTTTTTTGATGCAATGATATATTGGCATATTTGGAGGATATAGTCTACAATCGACGTCTGATCTTCCATCATGGTCAGGATGTGTTGAGATAAATCTTTGGCTTGAATAGGTGTGATGTCCCATTCTGATGTTGGAGCAGAAGTTTGTGCGTTCTCCAGTCCTCCATGAGTTTCCAGTAGACAATAGAAGTTCTCCTGTGACGTGACATAGGAACAAGTTTGTCATCGGTTTTCTTCTCCAGTTGACACCGTATTTGAATGGTGGTATTAATATTCACCGGTGGGGATTTTCATTCACTCTCTTTCCATTGTATTTGTCTCAAGGGCTTTGTATAAATCTGTATAAATTTGACTCTGCTCATATTTTCATGCCACCCTATTTTGATGGCAGGCTTGTATTGCGTCAGCAGGTGTTTATCCCTGCGTATAGCATGTTGCTATACTATTGTAATGGAGGGATTTTTGTTCATCAGAAGGTACTTGTGCCTTATTATAGCTAGTTTCCACCTTATATTTAATGTGGGATTATTACGAATTAACAGATATTTGTGACTGTGTATAGCCAGTTGTCGTCCTATTTTGATGGAAGGATTGTTGTGTGTCGGCAGATATATGTTTCTTCCTGTAGCTTTCTACTCTGTCTAAATGGTGGGACCATCGAGCTCTTGTAGAGACGTGCGTGTGCTCATATCGTGCCACCATGTTTCCTTGGTGGGCTTGAGTGTAGAGGGAAGAGTTGTGTGTCTTCCCTTTGAACTATGTCGCGTTATTACGACAAAGCTTCTCTTCAGGAACCAGGGTGATAGAGTGTCCTCAGTTATATGTACTCTACCCTTGGCGGGCAGCCCGAGGGGCCCAGGTCTCCTGGACTTGGATTGGTCCCCTTGGCATTAGATCATCCTCAGTTGGAGGAGCTCTGGTCGTCTGGTGTCGACAACAACGATCTCTGGCGGGGGGCCATGGGTAGGACCCCTGTGCGGCTGGGATGAATTCATCATCATTTAATTCATCTATATCCCTAAGATAAGGTAGTTACACATTTCCACGTTCAAGGGACATGCTCCGAAAATGGATTGAGACTACCACTCAGGCCACCTGGTGCTGGGGTGACGGAAATGTCTGAAGAGGTAGATGGTGGACCTTTTTAGACTAGAGGGCTTGTATTGCAGCCTCTAGCATGGGGAGAGTACCATTTCAGTGGTACTCTTTTATCAGCATATTAGACACCCAGCGTTGAAGACACTGGGTAGGTGAAGGGGTCGTTCTCTTCATTGAGGCCTCGATCACCTGTGGGGTCATTGATGCGTGTGTCTCCATGGATCGTGGGGATTCCATTTGGATCGAAGATCTATCTATGGGAACCTACAATATAAGTATGACATATAGACCACAAAACATCATCAAAGTTGCATTACTTTAAACATATGCATATTTGGCGATTCAACTTTTCCCATTCCCCTTTTCTTTTGCTGCAGGTGAAGGGGCCTGGGTGGGGTAAGCCTACCACCTTGGTTAAGGATTGACGTTAGGTTCACCATTTTTGTTTCACCTTTTAGGTGCCGCATTTTTAGGAGGTTGGGAAATGGATATTTACTATTCCTTTTGTTCAACCCATTCAGCGTCATTATCCTTTAAAGAAGGTTAAGTTAACCCTATGGGGAACCGTTGATCCTAGCATGTGATTGCGTGGGGATCAAGCACTCATGAAACTGGTCCTTCTCAAATATAAATTTCTTGGATGGTCTCCAAAATTTTTATTCATGGATCCAAGAATGCCTAACGACCATGGTATCCATGATTCATGGACCTGCATTCCAAAGACAGGTTCTCATTGGCTGATGATTTGGCCAACGACACTTGAGGACTCCATTGGTCAAGAGTATGGGAGGTCAGGATCACCACACACTTCTGGGAGAGGATAGATTCATGTTTCGGGACTCAATTATAGATTTAATTCATGTTTATATGTTCATTAATCCTTGGTTCATTCCCAAAGAGTGTGTCCATGGGATACCCTTGGTTTGCAAGATCATCATGAGCATGCATATGTTTGATTCCACAGAGGTGATGCTGACTTTGCCTTATTATGAGGTGCTCTGGAGTTTATCATCATCCATGGGGGACGTAAGGTTACTTGATGTTGGGATAGGTCCCACAAGGAGGGATTCCTACGTATCCTAGGGAGAGGAATCAGAACCCATGTATTTTGGAGCTGTGGGGATTACGCATGGAAGATGCTCATTTTACGGGACATGGTTGGGTGGAACCTTTACGGATGGGAACCCTTTTGACATCGAGCCTTCCGACATGGGTCCTATATATCCTGATTTGGTCAAGAATCATAGTTATTGTAGTTTAGAAGATGTGGGGATTACGCAAGGAAGCCACCCAATTGATAGACATGATTGGGTGGACCTGTTAGGAATGGGAACCCTTTTCAACTTGGACCTTCTGATAGGAATCCTATGTATCCTGATTTGGTCCGAAATTAGAGTTCTTGTAGTTTAGAATATGTGGCGATCTTGTAATCCTTAAAAAAATCTAAGCCCACGTGTGTCATGTTCGGTATGAGAAACAAGAGGATGTTAAAAATTAAACAATTCACACGCCATCTCCCCTATTGGTGGTGGAGGGAGAGCCTACGGTGGAAGAGGCCGGGGCGACCATGGGTGAGGGCACAGAGTGATGAACCTTTCCATGTGAACTGTAATTAAAGGGAACATGGCCCTGCCTTGGAATATCGGGATATTAGCTCAGTGGGAGGACCCTAGAGCATGTTCTGGGAAAGGGAGGAGTTTCTCCCTCACCAAAGTGGGGATCGAACATAACCCCTTCGACTGATCACCATCCCCCATTGAATGGAAAATCAAGTTATCACCCTTAATTTCGAGAATAGGGAGGTTCATGTTGGCATCTCATGGTTGAACTCTAGGTTACCATGGGAATGTATCCTTAAAGGCATTCCTAAATCCCACACCTTTGTAGGGAGGGCCTTTTTGACTCTTTTTACCATGGGTATATAGACTCAATGAGGTGCGCGGATGTGCCCGTTGTCCTGATCATCTGGGTTCAGTGGCTTTAGAGGAGCCATTACCGGGGGACTGGTCAGTGGAGGGATTTAGGAGGACTAGATGGTAATAGAGGGGTGAGGTTGGAACCAGATGGAACAATACCCGAAAACACTATATTCCACATACTAGTTTCGTATGCGAGGTGGGGGAAGATCCGCGTACCATAGTGTTATGCGGGAAGAGGGACCTTCCACGTACCGGTGCGGTACACGGGCATGGGTATCGCCAACCATGTACCAAAGTGGTACGTGGCTCACCGTGCCACTTTGGGTTGTATCCGCAAACAGATTGGGTACGCAACGCCGGGTTGAGTCCACATAGTGGTCTTCTACTCAGAGCACCATACTGAAGGAAGGTCCGGGGGTATACTATTCATTGGAATTTCATCCGTCAGCAGTTTTTGGTTTTCTGTTTACCATTTAGGTTCATTGTTCTATAATTTTTATTCATTTCCTCTATTTTATGGTACATTTCCGACTGTACCTGTGGAGGAAGGGGCTCGTGGTTCGTCCTCTGGCTGATGAAATAAAACAGAAGCTGAAGTGCCACCTCTGAGTTTCCCTCAAGACTTCGTTGCTCGGTCTATCTTCTCTACTAATACTTTCTCCATTATATTGTGCAATTTTTATAGAGCATCAGAATGATCATATATAATGGGAACGCGACACCATTTGTGGAGTCCCACTGAAGAAGTATTTTGACTCGCGGACAACTCGGTAAACTGGGGCCTACGAGGATTTTGGATCACGATAATGGTTCACAGAACCCTTCTTGTCCACTTAATCTATGTAATGAGGGGTTTTCGTCATGGTATGTAGACCGTCTTCTGTGAAGAACTCCTTCAGTTGGCACGGTTCGTGGTTTTCCCTACTCTTTGGCCATCGTTTCATGGGCCAACAGTTCACAGACCCTCTTCTCCTCCGCATGCCATTCCCGGCAAATGGTATTCAAGCTACTTGAAATCATGAATTCCTTCAAGTTCCGTCATATAAATGAAACTCCATTTGAGTCCCTTAAACTTGGTTAGCTTATAGAATTGCTTAATTCCTTATTCAAAGCGATTACAAGGGTATTTTATTCCCTTAGTAGAATTTTCAGGACACTATAATATCCTATGAAAAATAATATTCCAATATATATATATATAATATAATATCCTAATATACATTTTTAATATTTAAATCCTTTTAAAATAATTAATAGAGTGTTTTAAAATGATTAATTTATCTGTGTTTATATATATTATGAAATTAATACATGTATAATGACAATATTGATAATATTTAATATTAATACAATAATTATAATGTGAAATTAAAAATAAAATAAAATAAAATAATATATATTTGTTAATTAATATTAATATATTAATAATAAAAAATCACTAGTATTAAACACTCGCTCCCTCACTCATTGGTTAGAATTATGTAAAACATTAAATTATTAGCACAAAAATTCTTCTTAACATATATAATTTTTATAGTTCTAAAAACACAGACACACACAAATACATAATTGATGTATAATAAAAAATATTGAATTTTTATTTTTACATATATGTTTCATGGAGTGTTATCATGAAACTAAAAGGGGGAGAATGTTGAAACCACTGTGGGCATTGATGTTATTGTGTTTTTATTTTGTTGAAAATTGAAGTAAAATAACCTTGATACAAATTTAGATCTCTTAGAGATATTTAAATATATTAAAAATGATAAATACGAATATTTAAATCAAACCATGTGGTAATAGTTGAGGTAAGCACTGAGGGATTACATTTCATGGGAATTATATTGAAATATTTAAAGAATCTGTCTATTTTAGAAGAAATAATATATAAGAAACAAAATAATTACATTATATAAATAATATTTTTAATACATTCTATTTTTAAATGATAAATTCAAGTGGTGATTTAGGTTAGAATATGTAGAAAATATATTCAGTCATTTTTATCAAGACATGTCATTTTTGAATGTGATATCAAGAGGATATACTAAAATTCATGTTGAAGTAATGAAAATATTAAAATGACCATTCCATTTTTTGATGTGTTTTGATAGAATTTGTAAAGTGTCTCATGGTTTGAGATGAGGTTAATATGAATAATTTACTATTGCCATATGTGTTTAGTAGAAGGTAATTGACATAATGTATATGTGATAAATGGATTTATGGATAATGATGGATAGTGTGAATAGGTTATTTCAATTGTAATAAATATACATAAGATCACTTCAATATTTTATTTTAGGATGAATTATTTTGACGATATAACTTATTAAGAAAATAAAAGAATCAGGGTATACTAGTTAGGGACATTTTATTATGATTTTGTATAAATATTTAGACATGTAAATAGAGATACCCCAAAGGTGAATTAATGATATTATATCATGATTTAATGTCACATGGATTATCTAATACAAGAACAAAATAAAAAATATTAACAAATATTTTGTTTTATATAATAAAGGATTAAACTAAAATTATATATCTCTAATGATTTTAAAAAAATATAAAGGATAAAATGATTGATCTAATTTATATTAAGAGGATGTGTATGACTAGGATTTAAAAAAGTTTTCACATTTATATATTAGGAAATATATTTTCTTTAATGAGTATCTTAATGATTTATGTTATCATTGTGGGATTTAATTTGGACTATATGTGGTTTCAATGATAGTAAGGGGTTTATGATTTTTCCAAGGAATTCCAAAAATGTAGATATAATTCAACTAACACAAACATGTAATGATATTTGTGAATGGTGATAGGATTTTTTATATATCTACACACCCAAATTGAAAAAACATATACAAGGTTTCTTACATTTGATTATCATGAGAGTTTCTTAATAACTCCAGATAATAATGATGAAAATTAGTTTTCTTTGATATAAACAGAATTTCTTATATGTGGTTTACATAGATCCATAAGAAATGAACAATGTGATATTACACTTATTTGTATCATAATAAAATTTTTAATCACTTATAACTCTTCTTTTAATGATTTATCCTACACACTATAGTATTTTAAAACCTTGGTTTAAGGGAGAATGTGAATAATACCGAACTTACTATTTGAGAAAGATAAAACATGGATACTAAATATGTATCACACTTATTATCTAATTATTATTTTTATAGAAAGTTATTTTAATGTTCAATTATCGATTTAATAATTGATATAAGTTTCAATTTTTATATTGCACTCTCTATTAACTCAATGACGCACCAAGTACGTATTTTGAACTTTTCAAAAAATTATTAGGATACCATAAATATAATCTCATTATAATAAGAAAACATTTTTTTATTATTATCTTTAATATTGAATATTTAGTTACATTATATTTCATATTACGTGAATTTCACAAATAACAATATGCATATATCACTTCCACTAACAAACTCTATATGAAAATTTCATAAATAAAAATATTTTTATGGTTATCCAGGAAAAAATCCATTGCTCCCAGTTATAACCAATAATTTTTTAAATGATATAAAAATTTCACTTATTACAACATTATAGTTATATTTATAACACATTTAATAATCAATTTTTAATAAATCCCCTTAGTTTGTATACAAATTTGACTATTTGTCACATTATATTTCAAAAATCGTGAAATAATATCCAAATTGAAACACATTATCTCCAATTATAGTAAGGTTAAGTATTATTTTAATACAAATATAATAAAATTTACATTTTCAAATTTAATTTCACAAAAATTGTAATTTTATGGGACAAATATCGATTTTTATCTCACTATGTCAAATTAAGTCTATAATGATTATTTGAAATTTTCCCTAAGGAATAAGATTTTATGATTACTTTAAAGTGTAATATTTAACTACTCTACCTTTTATTTATAATAACATGTTATAATATGTATATTTAACTATTCATTTATTATCAATTTCATATAAAAAACTACACGATCATTTGGAGGTAAAAATGTGATATTTTTTAGAAATATGTATTAAAGTGCGTAAATTTTTTATATTTTAATTAATTAAAATAATGAATAATAATAAAATATTTAAATAAAATTTATAGATTATATATCTAAATATATGAATTTAAATTCATATAATAATGTAATGTATTCATTGATTTAATGTATGTTATCTTATAATAAAAAAATCATTTTTAGAAAACTATTTTCATCGTGTTGTAAAAGATTATTTTTAAATTAATTTATTATATATATATTGGAATATAATGTTATAAAATGGTTTATATATTTTTAATCAGAGTGGGAAAAGTTTTTTTGTGTGGAAACATTTATTTTTGGTCATTATGAATAGTAAAATTGGTAATAATTGGTTATAATGGTTATGTTTAAAACGGTTTTACTGAGGGTTAACCTAAAGTGATTAGGGTAAAAATGGAAATAAAATCTATCTTAATCCTAATGGATGATGGTATTTATACTATATATTATTTCACCTTATATATAGACGAAATTTGGAGTATTTTTCTAAGATAGTGACAAAAATTTATTTTAAAACTTTGAGAAATTAGAAGTGTGCCACCAACCTCACTTATAAAAGGAAACAAACTCCCATCACATATTAAATACACAAGATCAATTTATATAGACCAAACCATTCTAAAATATCTCCAAAATAACCATATATTTATTCTAGAGGTTCTAGTATTCCCAAATAACCAAGCATAGTGATCTTATGAGGAGATCTAAAGGAACATTTTCAAAGAAGATATAATCTTCCATACGAAAATTTTGATTTTTATTATTATTCTCCATCATAAATTATATCATAAGAATAAAAATATAATATAATCTGAGTCTTCATATAATGAGATGTTATTATGTTGAGTTAATAATATGTATCAATCTCTTTCTCCATTAAATGGGAAGTAAAATCATCACTTGTGTATACAATAGCCTACTGCTTCGCGAACCGATGTAATTTATATTACAACTATACCTCACATGGACAGTTAAAATTTTGGAACCAGTAAATTTATATTATAATTAATATCTAATCATTATTATTTAAATTTATAATATCATTTACCCCTCCACCCTCCAATCAATTAAAAAATTATAACACGGCTTATGAATACATGTGAAGTATCACCTCCACGAAGTGATGTGATTAATTTTTTATGTCCGCTTTTCATGGATGATTATAAAAATGAAAGTAATTAATATGTATAATTTTTATATCATGATTACACATATAGATATTATATAACCTTTATGAATAAAAAATAATGACTTTCTTGAAAAAAAAACATGGATGAGAAATCCAAGGACGTAACACCTAAAACAACGATAATATTGAAACATTATTAAAGAATGGTTTATTAGATGTTATAAGAGGATCCTATTTGAGATTAAAAATATTAATATGGTTTTATAATCAGTTTATAAAAATGTTATAAAATATTATACATTTGTTTAAGGTACATTCAATTAAGTAGAGGCTTGAGGTAAAGGATTTTATCTCAATTTCCACTATACTGAGACATATTTGGTATTATGCAGCTATTTTCTTTTATGTGGTGTATATAATTACTAGTTGATATATAACATGAATATATATTTATTATTAGAAATTAATGTTTCAATTCTTGTTTATTCATTCAAGGGGTTAGAATATAAAAGTCACCATATAGGTAATAATTTATTTTACAATATCATTTTTTTGTTATTATGTTTATTTTTTTGAAAGAATATTATAATATATACATAATAATCTACATCAATTTTATTATCCTCCAGATATTTAATGGTATTCTATGTTTTGTTTAAATTTTCCCATATTTTTACTTTAATCATGAAAATAATTATTTAAACAACAAGTTTATCTTATTTATCATTTTGATTGAGTATATTTTTTTCCATATCTATATTTTTGGAAGATTTTTTATAAAAATAATATTTATTCTCTAAAATTATTTATTATTGAAAATTGATGTTATCCATTACTTTTGAAAAAAAAATGAAAATATATAATGTTTTCTAAAATTTTCATCTTGAACATTCATTATAAAAAGTCGAACGGGATATTTAATTTTAACATTATTTAGTTAGTAGATTTTATTGCATCCATAACCATTTTACACTATATATATTCTTCTAAATGTTTTTAATATATCTACAAAGAAAATTATTTTATGAATATTTATTTTAAATTATTTTCTTCTATTTTTATTTATTCTTCAGATTTCATGATTTTACTATAAATTCTACTTTTCTAATGAATTAATAGTCACATATAACATCTTAATTAAATTTATTGTTAATAACTATCTGTTGAAAAATTCAATTTCATGACATCGTCTATCATTGGACATTAGTTTCTCTTATATATCCATATTTTTTACATCATGTATATTCTTATTGCCTAAAAAATACACAATTTCAACATATAGTGTATTACTATGAATTTTATTTGATTGATTGAGGATGTAATATTATGTATTATTTACTCAATGCTTACAATTTTATATGAAATATTTACTAAGAATTAAATTTATCATTCTAAATAAGAAGAATGAATTAGAAATTTAGTGATGGATGGGACCTGAAATTACATATCCCCTTGATACACCGATAAGTCTAATGAGACAATCTAGTTAGATAGACTTAGTAAAAGGATTTTTGAAATATGCATATCCATCGACTTAAACTGACTTGACATAAGGAATTGATGGTAAGATAACATTATGTATTACATCATAAAATCCAAAATTATTCTTTTCCATTATATAGAATTCATTTATTATTATCCATGGGGTTATTACATTAATATTATCCACTGATACATTTCACAGTATATTTAATGATTAAATTTCATTCATTTTCAATTATTTACCATTGAATGTTAATTATACCTTATTTAATCATGATATATTTTTTGTATGAAACCCTTAAAAATCATCTCATAACACACTAATTTATTTCTATCCTCTGGATATAATTAATCATTGAATGATTCAAGGACTACTAATATTTACTTTTACTATTCTTTACATTTTATTTCCAATGTAAAATGGAAATCCGGTATTTATCCTATTATTCATGATTATGAAACTGATTGATCATTGTTGATGTTATATTTTATATCTTCTTCCAATATAATTATGCATACGCCCAATCTGGGTTACTTTTTTTGGGTGGTTATAGTTTGTATAAGAGAAAGTTTAGTAGAAACCTCAAGAACTAGAATTAGGAAGACATGGATTAGGGAACATAACTCTATGATAGACTTTGAGGATATTCATAATTTTTAGATACTATCTTAAAAGATTTCATAATGTAGAGATTTTGTGATTTTCCAATAAATACATTGTTATATGGATACCATAAGATGACGCGGTTTTGGCATAGATTCATCTAAAAGTAAGAACCCCCAAAAGGGACGGTCAAGTATATCTCATCCAAAATTTAGGTGTATGATGAGTGTGACCTTACTTCACACCTATCATGAATATATCGGGATATATTATAGTGATAATAAATATTTTATATATTAAACATTATGAATTATTTGAAAATATTTTTATGATTTTGATAAGCATAGTTTATGATTATATAATTATCTTTGAGTAAATCATCAGTTTATGTTAAGTGTTAAAACATATTTAAAACTCTATATTATGATTTTAAATTCAAAATATTATGAGCTATATCAAAATATTATGTTTTTATAAAGGGGTAATGTTATAAATAGTAGTATCAACACTTTTCATCATTATAGTGATTCCTCTACAAAGCATACAAATATAAATGGCGATGGAGGTGAATATATTAGGGCCATATTTGTTTGGATAACCCAATTTATGACTAATAACTTTCAAATATGGAGTAAAAAGTTGTTACACAACATGATTAGCCTATAATAGATCACTTCATGTGATAGAATCATTCATATATTTTTGGAACTACAAATCCAGCGGAAGCTGACTAATGGATTAAGTCTTTTGAAATGATATTTATGTACTTGGGACGTAATGAGAGTGAAAAGGATATAATGGAAGTGTATTGAATTAAATATGATACCGATCAATGGTGTTTTTATCTATTAGATTTATGAGTAATAATAAATAGATCATATGGAATGGATATCCATTAAAGTTACATTCTTTAAAAAATATTTCTATCATGAGAAAAAAATCGAAATAAAGAGAAAGTTCATTTTCTTAATGAAAAAAGAAGAAGAAAGTTTTTTAGAGTATGAGGTTTCCTTTACATGAAAATCTAGTAATATTGAATATTAGATATGTAATTAGGATTCAATAATTAACAATTTCATTTAAGAGATAAATTTGTGCCTCTGATGAGAAATAATTTCTCAAATTGTTTCACCATATGATGAAATAGTGTTATGTTCTTTTAATAAAGAGAAGGAATTTTATATATACTATATTTTCAGGATAAAATGTGAATGATAGGATAGATGATCACAATAAAAAATAGTATTCATAATATATGTTTAAGGAAATGAATAAATTTCTATCATGTGAAAATTAATGATAGAAACATTCAAGAAAATGATGGAAGGGAATGTGTGTTTTTTTCAAGTGCAAAGATAAGAGACATATAGATAACGGATGTAAGGGTAATAAAAAACCAGTATAATATAATTCTTAAACTAAATATAAGTCTTAAATAATGCATTATAATTTCCAAAGGATCAATATAATCTACCGCTGGAGTTGTTGAGGGGACAAGGCCATGATTATTCAATCACTACAGTTGTGGTTGATGTTTATAGATACTTGGAGTAAATTATTTCAATAATATCATCTGATTTATCGAAATTGTTATTTTATTCAAGATATTAAAAAACTTATATATCATTCATGTTTTTCAAGAAAATTTAATATTTACCTAGAACATTAAGAATGTAGTTTCTAGTCAAGATTCAATGTTGAAATCTAACACCAACAAGGATGTGTAACTCAATTCCCATTATGACTCATAGACATACCCTATTTTTAAATTTTATTATTACACCTATGGATTATTTTGATATAATACTCTGTTTTTGTTGGAACTTAATACAAAATGAAACAATTTATTATCAAGAGAATGAAATTAATTTTAGTTATGAATATGTGGAATTCATTTTATTTATAGGGGTGACTTATGTTAGAGTTGGTGACCTAGAACCAACTTCTGTGTACATTATGATGACTTGTATTCATTGTTTTTAATATTAATAAACTAATTATCACATCATTATTGTCATTTTTTATAATATTTTTGTACTAATGTACTAAGAGTATCTTTCATGTTAAAAGTTAATAACAGTTCCCCACTATGATGGGAAACCAAAAGTTTTATGAATCGATTATTAAATATAAGTTCTATATTTGGATGATATCTTATGAGAGGAGAAAGTGATACATTCTATAATGGGTGGAGAGTCATAGGACATTGAGGCCCTTTCTCAGGGTGTACTCACTAGTAATATCTAGTATATAATATTATGAGAACTAGACCCATCATTAGAAAATCTATATTTATATGTGTCATTGGACGTTCATTTAAAAGGACATGTTTATTGATACTTATACTTTAGTATTATTATTAATGAGTATTATGAGTTGCGTGATTTGATATATTGATGAAAACAACGATGAGATATGTTCATAGTGAAGTAGGATATGCTTGGTGCATCACGAGTAATATTGTGTTAATGAATAATTCAAGAAATGATTTTTCCATTATATTCTTTTATATATGTTTATATATTAGGACCATCTATAGAAATAATATAACCTAAGTAAATCCATTTCAATGGTGTTCTAAAGACATGTTCTTTTTTCTAGAAGTCAAAGAAAGATACATCGAGCACATAGGTTGATGGCGTCATCATGAAACATTATTGATTAGAAATATCATGATAGAGGGATTATATTACATAGTAAGAATCCTGATGAGTTATTATATCATTTCATAATTAACTTCATTATATATGAGTTCCATGACATGTCATTAGAAGCTAGCCTTGAACTTTAGGCTGGTTTGCCAAATACCACTGAGAAAGAGGCCAAGATGGCAACACACTATGTGTATCCCGAATCTCAGTTAAATAATAAAAATAATATTTATTATTTAACAAGTTGAATATATATTATTCCCACATGTGGTTTCATAATTATTCATGTTTAATTGATATCATATATTCCATCACCTGTTATTTGAGAGAATATATTCTCTGCAGAATATAGAATAAATATTTATTTTCTATTTAGTAAATATAAAATTTATTTATTTATTTCCAAATAATGTAATGATATTTGTTTAATAAGTTATCAGTTATTATTCATGGACTGATAAATATTGTGGAGAAACGGTAGACCGAGTTTAATGGTCTGGTGATAAATAATAAATATTGAATATTATTTAATTAAATAATATTTAATTTAATTTTCAAGTTAAGTGCATGTGAAGATATAATAATATTTATATTAATATTATTTTACATGGGGTTCCATAGGGATTAAATATATAATAAAGGTAACTTATGAAATTATTTTAGTTTAACTCTACCAGTATATAAACCCCATTATATTATTTTCTTTGTGATCTAATTAATTTTTTTGGTTGTTCACAATGTATTTGTAGAATCTTGTAAAGCCCTATAGAGCTCTCTTCTCCAAGAAACATCATAAGAATAGATATAGATGTTACTCTACCCACCACTCTCATGTCAAGATATATCTAGGAGGACAATTTTGATTCAATTATCAAGGAGATCATAGGCGGATGATGTAGGCGATAGGATCTACCAAGACAAAATGTGGAGATTCTAATAGTGACATTCGATGATATGTGGAACACGTGTGGTATAAGGACCCGGCCTTTAACATTTACATAATATTGAATTAAATGAATAATTCAGATTGAGTATCTTTTCAGGTTTAGAGTTTTATAGAATTAGGACATAACTATTACATCTCAAAAGATTACAAGGTAGACACTTCTACACAGCTTCCATTTTTTTTCATAAAATATAAACTCTTGAAAAGAAAGAGTCATGTATAGTTCCATGTTTTAGATATCATGATTTTTCCTTGATCTCATCCTTGACCCTATTCATCTTTAAGTCCTGTGAAAACATTTAAAAACTTGGGATGAGCATAAAAGGCTCAGTAAGGGTTATAAAACAAAGAATGAAAACATTTGTTCATAAACACATAAAAAAACATGAAATCATTTAATTACCTCATAATAACATAAGATTTATGAATAACACATAGAAATCATAAATCATAAAGGTAACTTGTGTCATCCATATCATACTTACATTGTAGCTATCATAGCTACATAGGGAGTTACTTTGGAATACCCATCAAAGTATATTCACAAAATCTATTAGGAGAAACATTCACGTTTACCTCTGTCACGTTAACCAATGCATTGGAGAGTTATCTCAGGATCACCCATCCTAGGTTTATCAAGGAACCACCCGTATACATAAATAATTCCCAAGAACAATAACATGATCATAACACATAACATAAGCATAAAGGAAAGATAACATTTCCACATTGAAATAATAAAATATCATTTAAAGATATTGAAATAATAAATTCATTTTCAAAATAATTTTCAATACCAAAATACATAAAAATAGTATATGGTATTTATTTTTCCTTTTAAAAACATTTCGGCTTTTAAGGAATCCAAAGATCAAATAATACTTGCAACGGCAGAAAGGTCATTGTCACCGCTTATGTAAAAAAAAGAAACATTCCTTTTTTTCATTTAGTAAAATTCTTCATATAAAAATATTCCCTTTAAATAAAATTAAAATTAAAATGTTTTTATACAACGTATAAAAGAAAATCATGTATTAAAACAAAATATGCCTCAATGAAAGGAGATTGAGATGAAGTCTCTTACCTAGTGTCTGACTTGACTCGATCGTTATTTAATCTCCTGAATAATAAACTAAAGTTAATTTCTACTTGCTTAAGAACCTTTTTCAATTTTATTATTCCTTTTATATCACTTATTACCATGTTATAAATATTATGAAACCATTTAAGTTAATAACGTTCATTTTGCCGATATTTGGTACTTGAGTCAAAAATGGACTTCTTATAATTACATGTTGTTCATGTGCTCAAAGGTTCATTATATCCAGAATGATATTAATGATTTATATATCATATATATAATATATATCAAGCATATACATGTATTTATAATAGTACATAACATATGGAAGTAAGAAATGAAATGCATCGTTCATGGAGACGGTAAGTCGTACGTATGCATGAACGCTACTTTAATTTATATTTCTTATTTTAATGGAATTTAAACATAATTATACATATTTATATTATAATTACAATATAATATCATATATAATATCATTAAATCTATCCTTTATACATCCCACATAAGGCATTAACGAGTCACATCACTTTGAGGGGGCGGTAGTCCGCACTTCCTCAAATGAGATTATCGTATTTGCCCACTATGGAAACCATAAAGGTGTGTTATAAATGGAAAATACAGAAGCATAAAGAAAACCTAAACATAATATATATCATATATAAATACATTTCTATCATAATTTCCACCATGAGAGGTATTAATATGTAATTGAACAATCATCGTTTTGTGAGGCGTTAGTTTTCCATCCAGAGAAACATTATGTTCTTAATCCATTAGATGGAGGTGTGTGTAAGATTAGTTCGAATACTTCCCATAACAATATCCTAGTATATTTAGGATACTGTTTTTTTTACAAAATAAAGGAATAAAAAAGTGTTTAGGGGTTGGAGAAGTAAAATAAAAGAAAACAAATTAAGAGAAATTGTTACCTTTAATTTGGGTAACTTCCTTTAGTTTGAACCAAAAGGACTTCTTTAAGTGCCTTCTGCTAAGGTAAGGATTATAGGAGTAGGATAGGGATGTAGGTAGATTAATTGGGCAGAGTTTGGATGAGCCAAATGGCTTGATAGGTGTGAGGAATTGGATAGAAATGGTCTCCTTTTATAAGGGAGAGGAGGGTCTCTTTAAGAAAGTGTGAAAATATTATTTTATTATATAATGATATTCAGTTTATAATGGTCCAAAAATAATTAAAGATAAAGATAAGATGACTCATGGTCGAAATAAAACCATCCAATAGGAATTGGATAGGTTTTGGATAATATTTTAATCATTATATTCTTATTTATTTAAATCATTTATTAATGAGGTAAATACTGCATCATTATTGTTTCATAAATAATTTAATTTATTCGATGTCTAAAAATTATGAAAAAATAATATCATGTAGTAAATATTTTTAGATTTCAAATGAATATTTATAGTTGAAAATATGACTTATATAACACCATATAAAAATTAATTACTAAAATATTTTTGTGAATGTCAATTTTGTCTTTACATTAAATTAATTAATCCAAATTGTCATTATCACTTCCAAGTGAATCAAAGGGGTTCCAAAATAGACCCAAAGATACCCATGGTCATAAATGACTCAACCAATAGGATTAGGACTCGTTTAAGGGTAATTTTATATTATTATAATATTATTTTTTTACCCGTATTTACCTGATTTACCCTTTAACCACGGTAAATAAAATATTTACTGAAGTAAATATTTAAAATTTCTAAAAATAAAAGTTACCTATTTACACAATTTGGACCTACTGATTCCAAATATGGAATCAATTTTTCCAAATTCAAAGAACAGAAGTGGCAGAAATTAATTTAAAACTAATTCTCGCTGTCAAAACAAAAAGCGTGTTTTTAAGAATTAATAACTATCAAAAGATGGTCTGTTGCTTAAGTACAATTTCAAAGTGAAATTGCTTCTAATGACTAAAATTGGATTAAATTGTAAAAATATATTCTAATTACCCTTTAAAACCAATTAAAAAGAAAATCTAACCGTATAAATAAATTATATTAAAAGGCACTTTTGAATTAATATGCAATATTTTTAACTATTCATTAAAAAATGAACTTTTTCAGAAAAATACCAAAAAAAATTACCCAAAGTAAAATTTGTTGTCCCCATTATAAAGAAGGATTTTATTTGGTCAATTAGAATCTATTAATGTGACTAAAACTATATTTAAATAGGGTTCTCCATTAAAAGGCGATAAATCGGCCTTTTAATGTAAATTATGCTTAAAACAAGATTCTTTCACATTTTAAGCCTCTAAATTTTTATTGGATAATGTAAATACATTTAACAAACATGTATAATCATATTTTAGTTAGTTTCATTCATTCCCACCAATAAAATGACTAGTAGTTAACTACCATTTAAAATAATAATATTATATTATTAGTGTGCAACATAAGATTCCAAAGAAACTCGTTGTTGTGTATCGGGTACGCTATCGAACATAGAAACCCTTTTAAAATAAAATTTATATTTAATTCAAAAATATTAATAAATATAAAAATCTCTTATTCTTCATTTAATTGGGATGTTACATCCTTCACCCCTTTTTGGTAATAGCGTCCTCACAATTTTTATTCACATATCAAAATAAGTGGGGGTATTTATCCCTCATAGCATTTTCAGATTCCCACGTTGCCTCTTCAACCATGTGGTTTTTCCAAAAAACCTTTACCTGGTGAATTACCTTATTCTGCAACACTTTTTCTCTATGGTCAAGAATCTATACCGGTTGTTCTTCATAAGAGAGATTCTCTTCCAACTGAACTACCTCTGGGCTCAAAACATGAGATGGATCTGGCATATACTTTCTCAACATCGAAACATGAAAAACATTGTGTACCTAGGATAAACATGGAGGTAAAGCCACTCTATACGCAACTGATCCAACTTTCCCAAGAATTTCATATGGTCCAATGAACCTCAGACTCAACTTTCCCTTCTTACAAAAACGCATCACACTTTTCTATGGAGAGACTTTGAGAAAGACATGATCACCTTCCTCAAAAGAAAGATCCTTCCTCCAGTTATCTGAATAACTTTTTTGTTTACTCTGAGATGTTCTCATGTGCTTCTAAATCAACTGAACTTTCTCTGCCATCTATTCTAACAATTATGGTCTCATCAGCTTCCTTTCACCTACTTCACCCCAAAAAGATGGAGTTCGACAACGTTGTCCATATAATGCCTCAAATGAAGCCATATGTATACTGGAATGAAAACTGTTATTATAAAAAAATTCAACCAAATAAAGATGTTGGTCCCAAATTCCCTGGTAATCCATCGAGCAATCACGTAACATATCCTCCAAGGTCTGAATTGTTCGTTCTGACTGCCCATCTGATTGCGGATGAAAAGTTGTACTAAAGTTTAATTCAGTACCCAATGACTTCTGAAGGCCTTTCCAAAAGTTAGAAGTAAACATGGGATCACGATCAGATACAATGGAGAGGGGAACTTCATGCAACCTGACTATCTCTTTAACATACAACCGAGAAAGTTGATCTAGAGATAAATTATCTCGAATAGAAGGAAATGAACAGATTTAGTTAATTGGTAAACTCTAACCTAGATTACATTATTATATCGATATGTCTTTGGTAATCCCACAATAAACTCCATGGATATATTTTACCATTTCCACTCTGGCACCGGTAAAGGCTGAAGCATCCCTTTCAGTAACTGTCGCTCTACTTTAACCTGATGACAAGTCAAACACTTCACAGTAAAATCAGCAATATCTCTTTTCATTCCATCCCACCAGTAATACTCTCAAAGATCTCTGTACATCTTAGTACTACCAGTATGAATAGAAAACGGAGAACTATGAGCTTCACATAACTACTAATTCTTCAACTGTGAATCACAAGGTACACATAATCTCTTTCCAAACCTAAAAACACAATCATTATCAATGTTAAATTCAGGTAACAAACCCTTCTAAACCAACTCTACCTTTTTTTGTAACTCACTATCTTCTTTTTGCGCTTGCTTTATTCTGTCTGATAGAGATTATTTCACTGACACCTGAAAAAAAAACAAAAGAATTTCCTGAAACAACAACCTCTATGCCAAAGTTCATCAAATCAAATACCAAAGGATCTCGTTAAAAATGTAACATGGTTAATAAATTATTACTTTTTTGACTCAAAGCATCAGCCACTTTATTTGTTTTTCCTGGATGGTAATGGGTTGTGCAATCATAATCATTGATTAATTCCAACCATCTCCTCTGTCTCATGTTCAATTCTTTCTGAGTGAATATATACTTCAAAATTTTGTGATCAGTATATATTTCATATTTTACTCCATACAAATGATGCCTCCAAATTTTTAAAGCAAAAACAACAGCAACTAAATTCAAATCATGTATAGGGTAATTTAACTCATGATGTTTCAACTGACGTGAAGCATAAGCAATTACCTGATCATTCTGCATTAGGACACAACCCAGTCCTTTCAACGAATCATCACTGTAGATAACAAACTCACCATTCTCGATGGAAGTGCCAAAATTGGAGCATTCACCAATCTTCTTTTCAATTCTTGAAAAAAATCATCACATTCTTTTGTCCAAATGAACTCAACACCTTTTCGAGTTAACTTAGTCATTGGACTAGCTAAACGTGAAAAATTTTCAACAAACCACCGGTAATAACCTTCCAAACCAAGAAAACTACAAATATCAGTTATATTTGTAGGTCTTGGCCATTCTTCAACAACTTTCATTTTATCAGGATCAACAGTTATGCCATTTTTTGAAACAATGTGACCAAGGGAAGAAATTTGTTGTAACCAAAACTCACACTTTCTAAATTTCCCAAATAGTTTCTTTTCTTTTAAGGTTTGCAAGACAACCCTTAAATGACTTTCGTGTTCCTTCTTATTTTTTGAATAAACCAAAATATCAATAATGAACACAACCACAAACTTATCTAAGAACTCACGGAAAATTCTATTCATAAGATCCATGAATACAGTAGGTGCATTGGTTAAACCAAAAGGCATAACTACAAATTCAAAATGGCCATATCTAGTACGAAACTCAGTCTTAGGAACGTCTGATTCTTTTACTTTCAATTGATGGTACCCCGACCTCAAGTAAATATTCGAAAAATATTGAGCTCTATGGAGCTGATCAAACAAATCATCGATATGAGGCAAAGGATACTTATTCTTAACAGTGATGTTATTCAATGCTCTATAATCAATGCAAAGTCTCATTGAACCATCTTTCTTTTTAACAAACAAGACAGGAGCACTCCATGGTGATGTGCTAGGTCGAAATAAACCATTATCTAATAACTACTACAATTGCTTCTTTAACTCTAAAAGTTCAATTTGAGTCATTCGATAAGGGGTTTTGAAATTGGATTAGCATCAGGAACTAAGTCATCAGTAAATTTAACTTCCCTATTAGGTATAATACCAGACAACTCATCAGGAAAAACATCAAGGTACTAATTTACCATTGGCACAACATTAATCTGAACAGTTCCATTGTTTTCAACAATATATGCAAGGTAATATTCATTTCCATATTTTTCTAGTTTCTTAGCTTCCTGATATGTTATCAACAGCAAGGGTTCATTTTTGTATACAATATGAAAATCTTTATGAATATTTAGATCTACAGTCAATCTTAGCATGATAAACAAAAACCCAATCTATATCCAATATTACATCAAAATCTACTAGAGGTAAGACAATAAGGTTTTCAGGTATATTATTTCAGCACACAAGGACAGTAATGTTCTTATGTTTTCTTTTTGTCTCAACATTTACTCCAGGTGTTTTTACCGTAAGTTAAGTATTCATATCATGAGATGGAATTCCCAATTTACAAGAAAACTTCTCAGAAATGAAAGAGTGTGTAGACCCTGAATCAAACAACACATTGGCATAATCTGAACAAACAAACAGTGTACCTGACACAACTTCATTTGATAGCCCAACATCTGCTGAAGTAGTTGCAAAGGATTTCACCACCCCTTTTTGCTTTTAGTCTGGTAGCATTCCTTCAGTTGAGTTCTTTTTTAGACACTCATTTGTATAATAACCTATTTCATTTCACTTAAAACATTTTACTGACTGTAAATAAAAAAATTTCTTACCATTAACCTGATCTTTTTCAGTGAAATTACGAGCCTTATATTCCATTTTACCACATCGGTAGCACTTACCAGAATTCAAAAGACATTCCTCAGCATGATTTTTACCACAATTTTCACAAAATGTAAACTTATGTTTCTTACCATCAGACTTTTTTGAAGAGTTTTTCCCTTTCGCCTGCCACCTCGACCTCTTATTCTGTTGTTTGTCAAAGAATACATGATCATCGTCAAACTCCATTTCCACCTTCTCTGAACAACGAGCAAGTTTTTCATAACTTTTGAACTCATGATGAGCTAAATCCCTTCAATAATTGGGCTTTAATCCTGAGTAAAAACGATCAATTTTACTATCAAGATCTCGTATGAAATTTGGAGAATACCTTGCCAGTAGAGTAAACTTTTCTTCATAATTATCCACTGAGTAATCCTCCTGCCTCAATTTCAGAAATTGTTTTTCCATTCTAAGACAAACCACCTTAGGAAAATATTTCTCTAGAAACATACCTTTGAATTCATCCCAATCAAGAGCATCAATCTCCTCACTATCCCTGATATTTTTCACCATCGACCACCACTGATCAGCTTCACCTTCAAAACGGTAAATAGTAAGACTAAACTTTTGATGTTTTGAACAACTCATGACATAAAAAATCTTCTCTAGTGCTTTAATCCACCCTTCAGCTGGCATAGGGTCATATGATCCTCTAAATGATGGGGGATGTTGCCTCATGAAATTCTTCACTACTAAAATGTTCCTCTGTCTTTGATATGGTTGATCTCGTACATGGATACCACCACTATTTATAGCCTGATTCAACTATGCCATCTGGTTCACGCCCAAATTTACCCAAGAGAAGAAGGGTAGAATGGTCCTTGTAGTGTAGCTTGGGTTGTCGATTCCACAGAGACCTAAGAAGATACCTAAGATACACAACCTAAGGGATGGATTTTTGGCTATGAAGTGGCCAACTTGGATTTGTTTTTAAGTGTTTTGGGAGAAGACTAATAAGCTTAGTTGAGTTCAATTATAATGAAATGGGTTGATCTTAGGGTTACGCTTGGGTGGATTGAATGCATTTTATTTCTTTAGACAAAATTTTGGTTTTATTAATTCTTGATGAAACCATTCTTCAAAATAACACTACCTTCATCATTTTCTGGTTAGATACTAACTAAACTCAATTACTAGTCACCAAAACACTTATAGAACCATATTCATGATCTCTCCAAGGTATATGGTCAATTTAGTAATTGGAATTAGCTTTCTCAAACACAGTGAAGATGAGGAGCGAAAATAATTGAAGAATAGAAGTCTTGAATTATTTAACCAATTAACAACAATTAGTGCATTAAATAACATTCAATCCAGCCTTTTCATCTTCCTAAGATCAACCCATTAAAGGTTTATCCCTCCATTGATGATATACTATCAATGGTGGGTGGAAGACGGCTTACAAGAATTGAATTGAAGAGATTAAAACCGCGGAAATAACGAGCACTCCTCCGTGTGTGTGAATGGAATTCACACCTATGTGTGAACTATATCACCAACACACAGAGTTATCACTTTTATTTTGTGATTTTAGAGATTTAAGTATAGAAATTGGAAGAATAGAAGAGAAGGAATTGGATTAAGAACTTAGAAATACAAAAAGAAACTTACATGGGGAAAATGAAAGCATTACAACGAAAATTGAGCATAATAACATTACATGAAATAAGGTATGAGTTCCTCCTCACCACAACTGCCTTAAATAGGAAAATTTGGATCCTTAGGCCGAGCTCCAACAGTCCAAGTCATCCAAATAAATGAGGGTAGGCATAGGTGGTGGAAAGTAGGTGGAGAGGAGACTTCTCCACCCTTGACCCGAGATGGCATCCAGCTTGCATCCACTTGACAGATCCGCTTCAAAGTCCTTCTAGATGGCCGATTTTTAGTGGGCCATAGAAGACAAAAATGAATCCCCTGATGTCTTATAACCTCCTGTAAAATATCATCCCAATTGAATTTTTGGTTCGGGAGATATGGAAGATTCATTGGGCTGACATTCTGGGCCGCAGATTCTGGCCCAGATTCTGATCTTCCATTTGGGCTGCCTTGATCACCATCATGGAGACCGAATTAAAACTTTTGCCTGAAGAATGATTTGTTCCCCTGTATGTCTTCTATCATCAAAAGAAATTTGGGCTTCATTGGTCTAGTATTGTGGGACCCACATCCTCAACAGTGGGTTGATGTCCAATCGGCCTTCACCAGAATTGTCTCCTTTCATCACCAAATATGTTCATCATCCTTTATGAATCTTTCCTTGCTCCCTAAATGAGAAAAATTTAAATTTGAAGTGAAGATACATTTCCAAAAATATAATATTAAAACATGAATAATTACATTCAATAAAATAAGATGAGTCATTGAGCCTAAATTGGTGTACATTAGGCATGAAGTGCACAATTGATGAGAGTGGATGTTTAAAATTAAAATGTACTAACTCAGGCCCATATGATCAAAAATGAACTTTTAATCCCAATAAAATGTAATTATAAAATGTGTTTTTATTGTCTAATCACACCCCCCAACTTGAGATTTGCTAGTCCCAAGCAAATAACTCAAAGATTATGAAAATCAAATTCCCTTTTCCAAAAACATTTTAATAAACAATGCTCACCAAAATACCTCATACCAAAAAAATTATGCATCCCATCAAAATAATTTAATACAATGTAGGTTCTAAAGCATAACCCAAGCCCAAGCCCATTCTTCTGATCAAATTCAATGCCACATTTCATCCAATTACCATTAATCATGATGATGTGTTGTGTGTCACAATAGACATGGGGGTTCATTTTTATTCAAGGGGGGAAAGATGGAAGCGCTAGGTGGAATCACATTTTAATATTAATATGAGTATTCTTTTTTTCTTTTTTTTCTTTTTTTTTGCAATGTTTCCATGGTTATTGAAATTGAATTCAAATGAGTCAACCCTTGTAGAGAGACTTTGTCGATAACTCCCAGGCTCAAAGGCCTTAGGGCACCAAGTGAAGCCCACATACTCGGGCATCATCTCGAGTTAACTCATTCAAAAACAAATTGGAATTTCCACAAATAGAGATAAAATTCCCAACTATGGGCCAGACAACTATGGAGTCACGATCCCCAAGTGTCGAAATCCACACATTAAGTCATTTCATTGCTCTATGCGCAAATTTATTGTTGTTTTTTTTTTGTTTTTTTTTTGTGTTTTTTTTTACACCTCTTTTATATATATATATTTTTTAAAATACTCATATTAAATTTAAAATGATCAACAAAACTATGCTATTTATTATGGGACCCCAAGAATTCAAATTAATACCCCACAATCCAACGGACGTGCATTGTGAATTTTTTTATAAAAATTGGATGAAAATGTAACAGTGAAGAATCACATTAGACAGCCACACTTTCCAAAATTTTATGCTCATGAACTTAAACATGTATTAAAATCAGAATCAAGGAATAAAAAATTATTTAATATTCAGTTTTCAAGGTTTGCAATGTGTAATAACATGTTCAAGGTTAAGGAAAATTTTCATTCAATTAACATGCACATTTTATTGCTCTATGTGATTGATTTTTATTTTCACCTCCCCCAAACATAATATAACATTGTCCCCAGTGTTTAAAGAAAATATAATTTAGAAGGGGTAGAGGCAGAGAATAGGAGCATAGAACAATTTCACCTGATATTTGATGTTGAAGTTTGTGATGCTCTCATTTAATCCCTTGGTCTCCATGTCACTTGAAGAATCCTCACGGTAGTGTACGCTTGTACTCTTATGATTTCCCTGAAAATCCATCAAACTTGGCAGCCCCTGAATCTCAAAAACCAACATAGTTAGACACAATGGAAACCCCTTGAGGTTCCCTTTTCTAAAAATAAACAACAATAAAATAAAAAAAATAAAAAATAAAATAAAAATAAATACAAAACATACTTGTTAATTTTGAAACTCCAACGATCGACACTCATAACAAGTAATAAATTTTTTTTTTAAAAAAAATTATGTATATATACAAAAATTTAAAATATAAGTATATATATATAGAAGATATAATAAGGAAGCACCAACCACCGTAGTTCAGTGGTAGGCGTGCGCCCCTGTCTCCCTTCGGTCCCGGGTTCGAGTCCCGCGGCTTCGCCGGCCGTGACGGGGTTTGACCCACGTCCTACGGCGTGTCACTTTTTTTAATAAAAAAAATAAAAATAAAAACTTACAAACACCTATATTGTTGATACATTGTCTTCTTTTTAATTTCTGGGTAAGATAATACTCAGGGATCACACCGCGTGACACGGATGAATACGGCGCTCCCCTTTCATACCCATCCATACTCATAAGAGAAGAACAGGTCAATAATATGAGGTAAAATTATATCAAATTGTTTTGCTAAAAAAATGATTAAAACAATAAAGTGATTGTAAATTTAAAAATCATGGGTTGCCTCCCATTCAACGCTTTGTTTAACGTCGTTAGCTCGACTTAAACACCTTATTGATTAATTGTTGTTGTTTTTTCATCAAAGGTAGGTTCACTCAGGTCTTCATCAACTTCATGTTTTTTGGAATGGTTCTATGAATGGTTTGACTCTATGACCATTAACTTTAAATATTTGACCATTGTTGGGATCTTGAATTTCAACAGCCCCATGGGGGTACACCTTATGCACTATGTATGGACCGGACCATCTAGACCTCAACTTTCCCGGGTGCAAATGAAGTTTAGAACTATACAAAAGCACAGGTTTCCCTGGTTCAATGTGTTTAGTTTTAATATTCCTAGACTGGTAGGCTTGAACTCTAGCTTTATTGATCCTTGAATTTTCATAAGCCTCCATCCTAAGTTCCTCAAGCTCGTTTAGATCCAATTTCCTCTTTATTCCGGCCAAAGAAATGTCAAAGTTCATTTTTTTGATTGCCCAAAAGGCCTTATGCTCAATCTCCACTGGCAAATGGCATGCTTTAACATAAACCAACCTATATGGGGACATTCCTAGGATAGTTTTAAATGCTTTTCGATATGCCCAAAGAGCATCTAAGAGTTTGCTCGACCAATCTTTCCTAGATGGATTAACAATTTTCTCAAGAATTTGTTTGATTTCTCGATTGGCTAACTCAGCTTGACCATTGGTTTGTGGGTGGTAATCAGTGGACACTTTGTGAGAAATTCCATACTTCTCCATGAGTGATGAGAATGGGATATTGCAGAAATGAGTTCCACGATCACTAATGATATCCCTAGGAATCCCAAATCTAGAGAAGATGTTTTCTTTAAGGAATATAATCACAGTTTGATGGTCATTTGATTTTGTAGGAATGGCCTCAACCCATTTTGAGACATAATCAAAAGCCAAGAGAATGTAAAGATATCCCCTAGAGTTTGGGAAGGGACCCATGAAATCAATTCCCCAACAGTCAAAGATTTCAACCACTAATATTGGAGTGAGAGGCATTTGATTCCTTTTTGTGATGGACCCTACTTTTTGACACCTAGGACAGCTTTGACAAAATGTGTAGGAGTCCCTTGAGAGGGTGGGCCAAAAGAGACCACATTGAAGAACCTTGGAAGAAGTTTTCTTAGAGGAAAAGTGACCTCCATAAGCCTCACTATGACAGAACATTAGGATGGACTCTTGTTCGGATTCTGGCACACACCTCCTAATGACTTGGTCAGGACAGAACTTATAGAGGTATGGATCATCAAACACATAATGCTTGACATCAGAAAGAAATTTTCTTCTAGATTGGGTCCCTAAGAATTTTGGAATGACCCCTGAAACTAAGAAGTTGGCTATGTCAGCATACCAAGGGAAATCACTCACAGAATATAGGTTCTCATCGGGAAATGAATCAGACACAGAAAGGTGATGTGAGTTGTCTTTGAATTCCAACCTAGAGAGGTGATCAGCTACAACATTCTCAACACCCTTTTTATCCTTAATGGTTAAATCGAACTCTTGAAGAAGAAGGACCCACCTAATCAATCTAGCCTTGGCATCTTGTTTTTGGAAGAGATATTTTAGAGCTGAATGGTCGGTGAATACAATGATGGGTGATCCTAAGAGGTAGGACCTGAATTTCTCTAAGGAAAACACAACAGCAAGTAACTCCTTTTTAGTGGTGGTGTAATTGATTTGGGCATCATTTAAGGATTTTCTTGCATAAGAAATGACATAGGGAGTTTTATCACACCGTTGTCCTAACACAGCTCCTACAGCAAAGTCACTGGCATCACACATGAGTTCGAAAGGAAGGTCCCAGTTTGGAGATTTCATAATGGGAGGAGAGGTGAGAGTGGATTTAAGGGTTGAAAATGAACCCTCACAGCTTTATGTCCAAACAAATAGATCATCCTTTACTAGGAGAGCACAAAGAGGGAGAGATATTGAACTAAAGTCCTTAATGAATCTTCTATAGAAACCAGCATGTCCTAAGAAGGACCTCACTTCCTTAACAGTTCTGGGTGATGGAAGGTGACGAATGATGTCAACCTTTGCTTTATCAACTTCAATTCCCCTACCCGAGACTATATGGCCAAGGACTAACCCCTCTTTTACCATGAAATGGCATTTTTCCCAGTTTAGGACCAGATTATTTTCTTCACATCTTGACAAAACTCTCTCCACATTCCTAATACATCCCTAAAATGTATCCCCAAAGACAGAGAAGTCATCCATGAAGACCTCTAGAAAATCCCCTACCATATCTGAGAAGATTCCCATCATGCACCGCTGGAAGGTTCCAGGGGCATTGCATAACCCGAACGGCATGCGTTTGAAGGCAAAGGTGCCGAATGGACAGGTGAAGGTTGTCTTCCCTTGATCCTCCAAGGAGACCTCGATTTGATTGTACCCTGAGTACCCATCTAGGAAGCAATAGAATTGATGACCCGCCACTCGCTCGAGGACTTGATCAATAAAGGGCAAGGGAAAATGGTCCTTCTTGGTACAAGAGTTGAGCTTCCTATAGTCAATACATACTCTCCAGCCACTACTCACCCTAGTTGGAAGAATTTCCCCATCCTTATTAGTGATCACAGTGATTCCATCTTTCTTTGGGACAACTTGAATTGGGCTTACCCACTCACTCTCAGCTATGGGGTAGATGATACCAGCTTTCAACAACTTAAGAAGTTCTTTCCTTACCACATCCATAAGATTTGGATTGAGTCTCCTCTGAGGTTGACGACATGGTTTGGATTCAGATTCAAGAGTAATCCTATGAGTTCCAATAAGTGGGATAATCCCAGGAATATCAGACAGGGTCCAACCAATGGCTTTCTTGTGTTTCCTAAGGACATCTAGAAGCATCCCCTCATGATTGGCTTCAAGAGAAGAAGATATGACTATAGGATGTGTTTGATTTTCCCCTAGGAAGGCATACTTGAGGGAAGTAGGAAGTTCCTTCAATTCAAGATCAGGTTGGTTTAGAATTTTAGCAGAAGATTGGGGCATTGGATCAAGATCAAATTTGTTTCCTAGATTTTCAGATTGAATTGATTCCCCATGCGTAGAAGTTTCAGCCACAAGATTGTATTGACCTGGGTTAGGGAAGGGAGTTTGAGTTGTCTCCATGAATGTGGTTTCCTGAAAGGTTTCACTGATTGTTGGTCCTAAGACATCATCATAGGAGAAATTTGAAAATGATTTGAGCCAAGGAGATAAACTTCCTTCATGTGAACAAAGGAAATCAATCTCATCCTGACTTAAACATCCATAAAATATTTCTTGATGTTCTATGGATTCATTTTCAATGCTTCCTATCATGTTTACTCCATGAATGTCCTCGTCATCCCCTATTTGTGAGCTTGCATTATAGATGTTCAAGTCTAGACTCATGTTCCCAAAGGTGATGGTCATGTTCCCATTTCGAACTCGGATAACAGAGTTGATTGTTGCAAGAAAAGGACAGCCAAGGATGATTGGGGTTTGTTCCTTATTTCCTACTTTTTGATGGTTGTCAAGGACAATGAAGTCAGCAGGGTAGATGAAGTTTTCAACCTTTACCAGAACATCCTTTAAAATCCCCTTTGGAACCCTAATGCTATGATCAGCAAGTTAAAGTGTGACAGATGTGGGTTGGAGTTCTTCTAGGACTAACTGGCAGTACACTGCATATGGGATGAGATTGACACTAGAACCTAGGTCACACAAGGCTTTGACAACTTTTCTTTCTCCTAGTTCAACATTGATGTAAGGGCAACCTGGGTCTTTCAACTTAGGAGGAATGGTCCCTTGAATGGTGGTACTCACATTAGCAGCCAAAAGGACTTGGTTTTTATGTGAAAATTTTCTTTTAAAAGTGCACAAGTCCTTAAGGTACTTTGAGTAGGCAGGTATGGTTTGGATTGCATCGAGAAGGGGTATGTTCAACTTGAATTGTGAAAATATTTCCCTCAACGTTTCACTCAGTTCAGGCTTGGTTTTCCCCCTCATGCGTTGAGGGAAGGGAGCAGGTTGTTTGAGTGTTTGGTGTGGTTGTGGTTCCTTCTCATTCTCATTGGTTTTTTTAGAATCTGTGGGTTGTTCTTCATCATTTTTAAGTGATGTTGAATCTTTTAATAGTTCTGAAATGGTTTGTTCAGGTTTTTCAATTGATTTCCCACTTCTTAAGACTGTCACTGCTTTCAATTGTTCATGATTTTATTGAGTGCAACTTGACTCTCCCCTTGTTGTTTGTTGTGGAATGGCTTGGGTAGGCATGGGTGCCTTCCCAGTTTTGATTGTTTTAAGTTCTTGTTTAAGGGAAGAGACTTCCGAGTTCATCCTTTCCATTTGTTTGCAAAGTTGTTCTAGTAGGCTTTGTGGAACAGTTTGGGTTGGTGCTTGAGAAGATTGGTTTATCCCTGGGGGATATTTTGAAGGTGGAATGGTTTGTTGAAAATGGACTGGTGGCTGTTGGTATTAGATAGGTTGGGTTTGAAACTGATTATGGGTTTGGTAGTTCTATTGAGGGTAAGTATTTTTCCCTTGTGGTTGGCTATGTTGTTGGTTATCCTTCCATCGGAAGCCTGGGTGGTCATTGTACCTTGGATTGAAGGTGTTTTGGTATTGGGGCTTTTGAAAGTTTAGGGCATTGACTTCCGTTGGGGGTCCTCCTAGAAGAACATCCTTGATGGATGGAATGGTTGGGCAGTTGTCTGTTTTATGGTCATGTTTGTCACAAATTGTGCAAACAAGGTCGACATTTTGGATTTCATGGACTTTCCTAAGGTCTATCTCTTCAACCTTCCTAGAGAGTGCTGCGAGTTTAGCCCTAAGGCTTTCCTCTTCTCTAAGTGTATGAATTCCAGTGGTTCTTTGTGGCTTTTCAGAATAAGGTGAAGTTCCCCAAGTTTGGTTTTGTTCAGCCAGACTTTCCAGATACTCGTAAGCATCATTTGGGGCCTTGTTTTTAAAAGTTCCATTACACATCATGTCAATGAATTGTTTATTACCCGGACCCAACCCTTCATAGAAAATTCTCACTTGTTCAGGTATGGAAAACCCATGGTGTGGAACCATGTTTAGGGTGTCTTTGAACCTCTCCCATGTTTCATAAAATGACTCTCCCTCTTTTTCAAAAAAGTTTTGGATTCTCTTTTTAAGTGCAATTGTTTTGTGATGAGGGAAGTATTTTTTGTAGAATTCTCTTTGTAGTTGGTCCCAAGAGTGGATTGATGCAGGTCTCAAGTTGTTTAGCCAATTTTTAGCTCGATCCTTTAATGAAAAAGGAAATAGCCTCATCTTAGCGGATTCTAGTTGATGTGGGGGACACATGGTTTCAACAATGTCGTTGAACTCTTTGACATGAAGGTATGGCATTTCTGACTCTATCCCATGAAAGGTTGGAAGGTGGTTTAGGACATGGGGTTTGAATATGTAGTTGGTGTCTCCTATGTAATTGTGTCTAATGCATGAGGGGGCATTGGTCCAAGCTGGAGTGAGGTAGTCGTTCATGGTTTGATCAACTACATTCCCTAAGTTTGGAGCTTCTTGGTTTTGGTTTCCCATTTGATTCCCCCCAGGGTTTACAATTTGATTTTGTGGATGACCCTCCATTGGACTTGTTTCAAGTTCTGACTTTGGGGTTTGAAGAATATTTGGATCTTATTTAAACAATCCCTTAGGTGCACTTGACTCCCCTATCCTAGGACTTTCCACCCTAACTAGTCTGTTTGAGAAATCGCGGGTGTAGGCGGACATGCGCCCAAAAAAAAGCGAGAAAGGGACAAGATAAGAGATCTTGGGTGAGAGTAGAAGAATGGAGGTGAGGAAAGAAGGTTTTTTTTTTGAATCTAAGGTACTTACTTGGTCCCCGGAAACGGCGCCAAAATTTGGTTCACGCCCAAATTTACCCAAGAGAAGAAGGGTAGAATGGTCCTTGTAGTGTAGCTTGGGTTTTCGATTCCACAGAGACCTAAGAAGATACCTAAGATACACAACCTAAGGGATGGATTTTTGGCTATGAAGTGGCCAACTTGGATTTGTTTTTAAGTGTTTTGTGAGAAGACTAATAAGCTTAGTTGAGTTCAATTATAATGAAATGGGTTGATCTTAGGGTTACGCTTGGGTGGATTGAATGCATTTTATTTCTTTAGACAAATTTTTGGTTTTATTAATTCTTGATGAAACCATTATTCAAAATAACACTACCTTCATCATTTTCTGGTTAGATACTAACTAAACTCAATTAATAGTCACCAAAACACTTAGAGAACCATATTCATGATCTCTCCAAGGTATATGGTCAATTTAGTAATTGGAATTAGCTTTCTCAAACACTGTGAAGATGAGGAGCGAAAATAATTGAAGAATGGAAGTCTTGAATTATTTAACCAATTAACAACAATTCGTGCATTAAATAACATTCAATCCAGCCTTTTAATCTTCCTAAGATCAACCCATTAAAGTTTTAGCCCTCCATTGATGATATACTATAAATGGTGGGCGGAAGACGGCTTACAAGAATTGAATTGAAGAGATTAAAACAGCGGAAATAACGAGCACTCCTCCGTGTGTGTGAATGGAATTCACACCTATGTGTGAACTATATCACCAACACATAGAGTTATCACTGTGATTTTGTGATTTTAGAGATTTAAGTATAGAAATTGGAAGAAGATAAGAGAAGGAATTGGATTAAGAACTTAGAAATACAAAAAGAAACTTACATGGGGAAAATGAAAGCATTACAACGAAAATTGAGCATAATAACATTACATGAAAGAAGGTATGAGTTCCTCCTCACCACCACTGCCTTAAATAGGAAACTTTGGATCCTTAGGCAGAGCTCCAACAGTCCAAGTCATCCCAATCAATGAGGGTAGGCATAGGTGGTGGAAAGTAGGTGGAGAGGAGACTTCTCCACCCTTGACCCGAGATGGCATCCAGCTTGCATCCACTTGACAGATCCGCTTCAAAGTCCTTCTAGATGGCCGATTTGGAGTGGACCATAGAAGACAAAAATGAATCCCCGGATGTCTGGTAACCGTCTGTAAAATATCAGCCCAATTGAATTTTTTGTTCGGGAGATATGGAAGATTCATTGGGATGATATTCTGGGCCGCAGATTCTGGACCAGATTCTGATCTTCCATTTGGGCTGCCTTGATCACCATCATGGAGACCTAATTAGCACTTTGTCCTGAAGAATAATTTGTTCCCTTGTATGTTTTCTATCATCACAAGAAATTTGGGCTTCATTGGTCCAGTATTGTGGGACCCACATCCTCAACAGTGGGTTGATGTCCAATCTGCCTTCACCAGAATTGTCTCCTTTCATCACCAAATATCTTCATCATCCTTTATGAATCTTTCCTTGCTCCCTGAATGAGAAACATTTAAATTTTAAGTGAAGATACATTTCCAAAAATATAATATTAAAACATGAATAATTACATTCAATAAAATCAGATGAGTCATTGGGCCTAAATTGGTGTACATTAGGCATGAAGTGCACAATTGATGAGAGTGGATGTTTAAAATTAAAATGTACTAACTCAGGCCCATATGATCAAAAATGAACTTTTAATCCCAATAAAATGTAATTATAAAATGTGTTTTTATTTTCTAATCACCATCGCTGCAAAAAAATTGTTCATTTTCGATTCCGACTATCTTAGGTTTCTAATTTGGAAG
Organism: Viscum album; assembly: GCA_963277665.1. Lineage (NCBI taxonomy): Eukaryota > Viridiplantae > Streptophyta > Magnoliopsida > Santalales > Viscaceae > Viscum > Viscum album. Next base: position 87,385,077 of record OY728135.1, on the reverse strand, counting down.
GTTTTCTTCCTCCGGATGTCGTCCCAACATAGCTGCCCCATTTCCTATATGGAAAACCATTCTGAACACCGAAATATCTTAGGCGAAACAACATGGTAAACTGTAAATGCTATATTATTTCCAATATTAACATAAATTACTTTCTGGATATTAATTTAACAATACCCTAACTCCTAAAGTTATCTAAACCAACCTCTGATACCAACTATAAGGACTCGGCCTTAAACATTTACATAATATTGAATTAAACGAATAATTCACATTGAGGATCTTTTCAGGTTTAGAGTTTTATAGAATTAGGACATAACTATTAAATCTCAAAAGATTAAAATGTAGAAACATCTACACAGCTTCCATTTTTTCCATAAAATATAAACTCTTGAAAAAAAGAGTCATGTCTAGTTCCATGATTTAGACAACGTGACTTTTCCTTGATCTCATCCTTGATCCTATTCATCTTTAAGTCCTGTGAAAACAGTTCAAAACTTGGGATGAGCATAAAAGGGTCCGTAAGCGTTATAAAACAAAGAATAAAAACATTTGTTCATAAATACATAAAAAAACATGAAATCATTTACTTGCCTCATAAAAACATAATATTTATGAATAACACATAGAAATCATAAATCATAAAGGTAACTTGTGGCATCCATATTATACTTACATTGTAGTTATCACAGCTACATAGGGAGTTACTTTGGAATACTCATCACAGTATATTCCCTAAATATCTTAGGAGAAACATTCATTTTTACCTCCGTCATGTTACCCAATGCATTGGAGAGCTATCTCAGGCTCACCCTCCCTAGGTTTATCACGGAACCACCCATATACATAAATAATGCCCAAGAACTATAACATGATCATAACACATAACATAAGAATAAAGGAAAGATAAAATTTCCACATTGTAATAATAAAATATCATTCCAAGATATTTAAATAATAAATCCATTTTCAAAATCATTTTCAATACCAAAATACGTAAAAAGAGTATATGGTATTTATTTTTCCTTTTAAAAACATTCTGACTTGTTAAGGAAGCCAAATATCAAATAATACTAGCGGCGGCGGAAAGGTCATTGTCACCGCTTACATAAAAAAAAGAAACATTACTTTTTGTCGTTTAGTAAAACAATTCTTATAAAAATATTCCCTTTGAATAAAATGAAAATTCAAAGGTGTTTATATAGCATATAAAAGAAAATCATGTATTAAAACAAAATATGCCTCAATGAAAGGAGATTGAGACGAAGTCCCTTACCTCATGTCCGACTTGATTCGATCATTCTTTAATCTACTGAATAATAAACTAAAGTTAATTTCTACTTGCTTAAGAACCTTTTTAAAGTTTATTATTCCTTTTATATCACTTATTACCATGTTATAAATATTATGCAACCATTTAAGTTAATAACGTTCATTTTGTCAATATTTGGTACTTGAGTCAAAAATGGACTTCTTATAATTACATGTTGTTCATGTGGTCAAAGGTTCATTATATCCAAAATGATATTAATGATTTATATATCATATATATAATATATATCCAGCATATACATGTATTTATAATAGTACATAACATATGGAGTTAAGAAATGAAATGCACTGTTCATGGAGACGGTAAGTCGTACATACGCATGAACGCTACTTTCATTTCTATTTCTTATTTTAATAGAATTTAAACATAATAATACATAGGTATATTATAATTATAGTATAATATCATATATAATATCATTAACTCTATCCTTTATATATCCCACATAAGGCATTAACGAGTCACATCACTTTGAGGGGGTCGTAGTCTGCACTTCCTCAAATGAGATTATCGTATTTACCCACCATGGAAACCATAAAGGCGTGTTATAAATGGAAAATACAGAAGCATAAGAAAAAAAAATAAACTTAATATATATCATATATAAATACAGTTCCATCACAATGGCCACCATGATAGGCGGTAAGATGTAATTGAACAATCATCGTTTTGTGAGGCGTTAGTTTTCCATCCACAGAAACATTATGTTCTTCATCCATTAGATAGAGGTGTGTGTAAGTTTAGTTAAAATACTTCTCATAAAAACATCCTATTATATTTAGGATACTGGTTTTGTTACAAAATAATGGAATAAAAAAGATTTTAGGGGTTGGAGAAGTAAAATAAAAGAAAACAAATTAAGAAAAATTGTTACCTTTAATTTGGGTAACTTCCTTTGGTTGGAACCAAAAGGACTTCTTTAAGTGCCTTCTACCAAAGGTAAGGATTATAGGGGGAGGATATGGATGTAGGGAGCTTAATTTTGCAGAGGTTGGATGAGCCAAATGGCTTGAGAGATGTGAGGAATTGGATAGAAATGGTCTCCTTTTATAAGGGAGAGGAGGGGCTCTTTAGGAAAGTGTGAAAATATAATTTTATTATATAATGATATTCTTTTTCTAATGGTCCAAAAATCATTAAAGATGAATATAAGATGACTAATTTTAGAAATAAAATAATACAATAGGAATTGGACAGGTTTTTGGATAATATTTTAATCATTATATTCTTATTTATTTAAATCATTTATTAATGAGGTAAATACTGCATCATTATTGTGTCATAAATAATTTAATTTATTAGATGTATAAAAATTATGAAAAAATACTATCATGTAGGAAATATTTTTATATTTCCAATTAATATTTATAGTTGAAAATAGGACTTATATAACACCATATAAAAATTAATTACTAAAAGATTTTTGTTAATGTCAATTTTGTCTTTACATTAAATTAATTAATCCAAATTGTCATTATCACTTCCAAGTGGATCAAAGGGGTCCCAAAATCAACCCAAAGATTCCCATGGTCGTACATGACTCAAAAAATAGTATTAGGACACGTTTAAGGGTAATTTTATATTATTATAATATTATTTGTTTACCCTTATTTACCTGATTTACCCTTTAACCACGGTAAATAATATATTTACTGAAGTAAATATTTAAAATGTCTAAAAATAAAACGTACCTATTTAAATAATTTATACCTCATGATTCCAAATTTGGAGTCCATTTTTCAAAATTCAAAACAACTAAGTGGAATAAATTAATTAAAAATTAATTCCCGCTTTCAAAATAAAAAGCGTGTTTTTAAGAATTAATAACTATATAAAGATGGACTGTTGCTTAAGTACAATTTCAAAGTGAAATTGATTCCAATGACCAACATTGGATTAAATGGTAAAAATATATTCTAATTACCCTTTAAAACCAATTAAAAAGATAATCTAACCAAATTAATAAATTAGATTAAAAGGCACTTTTGAATTAAAATGCAATATTTTTCACTATTCATTAAAAAAATGAACTTTTTCAGAAAAATACCAAAAAAAACTACCCAAAGTAAAATTTGATGTACCCATTATAAATAAGGATTTTATTTGTTCAATTAGAATGTATTAAAGTGACCAAAACTATATTTAAAGAGGGTTTTCCATTAAAAGGCGATAAATCGGCCTTTTAATGTAAATTATGCTTAAAACTAGATTCATTCACATTTTAAGCCTCTAACATTTTATTGGATAATGTAAATACAATTAACAAACATGTATTATCATATTTTAGTTAGTTTCATTCATTACCGCCAATAAAACGACTAGTAGTTAACTACCATTTAAACTAATAATATTATATTATTAGTGTGCAACGTAAGATTCCAAAGACACCCGTTGTTGCGTATCGGGTATGCTATCAAACATAGAAACCCTTTTAAAGTAAAATTAATATTTAATTCAAAAATATTAATAAATATGAAAATATCTTATTCTTCATTTACCTGTGATGTTACATCATTCCCCCCTTTTTGAGAATTGCGTCCTCGCAATTTTTATTCACATATCAAAATAAGTGGGGGTATTTATCTCTCATAACATTTTCATATTTCCACGTTGCCTTTTCAACCATGTGGTTTTTCCACAAAACCTTTACCTGGGGAATTACCTTATTCCGCAACACTTTCTCTCTATGGTCAAGAATATGTACTGTTTGTTCTTCATAAGAGAGATTCTCTTCCAACTAAACTACCTCTGGGCTCAAAACATGAGATGGATCTAGAATATACTTTATCAACATCGAAACATGAAAAACATTATGTACCTGGGATAAACTTAGAGGTAAATCCACTCTATAGGAAACTGATCCAACTTTCCCCAGAATTTCATAAGGTCCAATGAACCTCGGACTCAACTTTCCCTTCTTACCAAAACACATCTCACTTTTCCATGGAGAGACTTTGAGAAAGACATGATCACCTACCTCAAAAGAAAGTCCCTTCCTCCGGTTATCTGAATAACTTTTCTGTCTGCTCTGAGCTGTTCTCATGTGCTTCTGAATCAACTGAACTTTCTATGCTATCTCTTCTACCAATTCTGGTCCCATCAGCTTCCTTTCACCTACTTCATCCCAAAAAGATGGAGTTCAACAACGCTTTCCATATAATGCCTCAAATGGAGCCATCTGTATACTGGAATGAAAGCTGTTATTATAATAAACTTCAACCAAAGAAAGATGTTGGTCCCAACTTACCTGGTAATCCATCGAGCAAGCACGTAACATATCCTCCAAGGTATGAATTGTTCGTTCTGACTGCCCATCTGATTGAGGATGAAAAGTTGTACTAAAGTTTAATTCAGTACCCAACGACATCTGAAGGCCTTTCCAAAAGTTAGAAGTAAACTTGTGATCACGATCAGATACAATGGAGAGGGGAACTCCATGCAACCTGACTATCTCTTTAACATACAACCGAGCAAGTTGATCTAGAGATAATGTATCTCTAATAGGAAGGAAATTAGCATATTTAGTTAATCGGTCAACTATAACCCAGATTGCATTATTACCTCGAGATGTCTTTGGTAATCCCACAAAAAAGTCCATGGATATATTTTTCCATTTCCACTCTGGCACCGGTAAAGGCTGAAGCATCCCTTTCAGTAACTGCCGCTCTGCTTTAACCTGTTGACAAGTCAAACACTTCACAGTAAAATCAGAAATATCTCTTTTCATTCCATCCCACCAGTAATACTCCCGAAGATCTCTGTAAATCTTATTACTACCAAGATGAACTGAAAACGGAGAACTATGAGCTTCACATAACAACTCATTCTTCAACTATGAATCACAAGGTACTCATAATCTCTTTCGAAATCTAAAAACAAAATCATTATCAATGTTAAATTCAGACAACTTACCCTTCTGAACCAACTCTACCTTTTTCTGTAACTCACTATCTTTTTTCTGCGCTTGCATTATTATGTCTGATAGAGATGATTTCACTGACACCTGAAACAAAATAGAAGAATTTCCTGCAACAACAACTTCTATTCCAAAGTTCATCAAATCAAAAACCAAAGTATCTCATTCCAAATGAAACATGGTTAATGAAGTATTACTTTTTCGACTCAAAGCATAATCCACTTTATTTGCTTTTCCTGGATGGTAATGGATTGTGAAATCATAATCCTTGATTAATTCCTACCATATCCTCTGTCTCATGTTCAATTCTTTCTGAGTGAATATATACTTCAAACTTTTGTGATCAGTATAGATTTCACATTTTACTTCATTCAAATGATGCCTCCAAATTTTTAAATCAAAAATAACAGTAGCTAATTCCAAATCATGTGTAGGGTAATTTAACTCATGAGGTTTCAACTAACATGAACCCTAAGAAATTACATGATCATTCTGCATTAGGAAACAACCCGGTCCTTTCAACAAAGCATCACTGTAGATAACAAACTCACCATTTCTGGATGGTAGTGCCAAATCTAGAGAATTCACCAATCTTCTTTTCAATTCCTGAAAACAATCATCACATTCTTTAGTACAAATGAACTTAACACCTTTTCAAGTTATCTTAGTCATTGGACTAGATAACTGTGCAAAATTTTCAACAAACCTCCAGTAATAACATGCCAAACCAAGAAAACTATGAATCTTGGTTATATTTGTGGGTCTTGGCCATTCTTCAAAAACTTTCGTTTTAGAAAGATCAACAGTTATGCCATTTTTTGAAACAATGTGACCAAGGAAATAAATTTTTTGTAACCAAAAATCACACTTGCTGAATTTCCAAAATAGTTTCTTTTATTTTATGGTTTGGAAGACAACCCTTAAATTACTTTCACATTTCTCCTTATTTTTTGAATAAACTAAAATATCATCAATGAACACAACCACAAAATTATCCAAGAAATCACGGAAATTCTATTCATAAGATCCATGAATACAGCAGGTGCATTGGTTAAACCAAAAGGAATAACTACAAATTCATAATGACCATATCTAGTATGAAACGCAGTCTTTGGAACCTCTAATTCTTTTACTTTCAACTAATGGTACCTCGAATTCAATTAAATCTTTGAAAAATACTGAGCTCCCTGGATCTGATCAAACAAATCATCGATATGAGGCAAAGGATACTTATTATTAATAGTGATGTTATTCAATGCTCTATAATCAATGAAAAGTCTCATTGAACCATATTTCTTTTTAACTAACAAGATATGGGAACCCCATGGTGATGTTCTAGGTCGAATGAAACCTTTATCTAATAACTCCAGCAATTGCTTCTTTAACTCTAAAAGTTCAATTTGAGCCATTCGATAAGGGGGTCTTGAAATTGTCTTAGCATCAGGAACTAAGTCAATAGTAAATTCAACTTTCCGATCAGGTATAATACAAGGCAACTCATCAGGAAAAACATCAAGGTACTCATTTACCACTGGAACATCATTAATCTAAATAGTTCCTTTGTTTTCAACAATATTTACAAGGTAACATTCATTTCCATCTTTTTTTAGTTTCTCAGCTTCCTGATATGTTATCAACAGAAAGGGTTCATTTCTGTATACAAACTGAAAATCATTCTAAAAAGAAACCTCTTTAGCTCTACAGTCAATCTTAGCATGATAAAGAAAAATTCAATCCATTCCCAATATTACATAAAACTCTAATAGAGGCAAGACAATAAGGTTTGCAGGTAGATTATTTCCACACACAAGGACATGAGTGTTTTTATGTTTTCTTTTTTGTCTCAAAATTACCTCCAAGTGTTTTTACCGTAATTTCAGTATTCATATCATGAGATGGAATTCCCAATTTACTAGAAAAATTCTCAGAAATGAAAGAGTGTGTAGACCCTGAATCAAAAAACGCATTGGCATAATCTGAACAAACAAAGAGTGTACCTGACACAACTTCATTTGATGGCCCAATATTTGCTGAAGTAGTTGCAAAGGATTTCACCACCCCTTTTTTCTTTTAGTCTGGTATCCATCCTTATTTTTAGTTCTTTTTTGGACACTCATTTGCATAATGACCCATTTCATTTCACTTAAAACATTTTACTAACTGTAAATCAGATTTTGTCTTACCATTACCCCGATCTTTTTCACTGCAATTACGAGACTTTTGTCCCATTTTACCACGTCGGTAGCACTTACCAGAATTCAAAAGACATTCCCCAGCATGATTTTTACAACAATTTTCACAAACTGTAAACTTAAGTTTCTTACCATCAGACTTTTTTGAAGAGTTCTTCCCTTTCACCCGCCACCTCGACCTCTTATTATGTTGTTTTTCAAAGAATACCTGATCATCGGCAAACTCCATTTCCACCTTCTCCGCACAACAAACAAGTTTTTCATAACTTTTGAACTCACGAGAAGATAAATCCTTTTGATACTTTGGCTTTAATCCTGAGTAAAACCGTCGATTTTACTATCAAGATCTCGTATGAAATTTGGAGCATACCTTGCCAGTGGAGTGAACTTTTCTTCATAAGTATCCACTGAGTCATCTTCCTTCCTTAATTCTAGGAATTATTTTTCTATCCTAAGATGAACCACCTTAGGAAAATATTTCTCAAGAAACATACCATTGAATTCATCCCAATCGAGAGCATCAATCTCCCCCACTATCCCTGATATTTTTCACCATCGACCACCACTAATCAGCTTCACCTTCAAAACGGTAAACAACAAGACTATCCTTTTGATGTTCTGAATAACCCCTGACATCAAAAATCTTCTCCAGTGCTTTAATCCACCCTTCAGCTAGCACAGGGTTAGATGATCCTTTAAATGATGGGGGATGTTGCCTCATGAAATGCTCCACTACTGACATGTTCCTCTGTGGTTGATCTGGCTAATCTCGTACATGGATACCACCACCATTTATAGCCTGAGTCAACTGTGCCATCGCTGCAACAAACTATTCAGTTTCGATTCTGACCATCTCAGGTTGCTGATTTGGAAGGTTGTCTTCCTCCTGATGTCGTCCCAACATAGATGCCTCGTTTCCTCTGCGAAAAACCATTCTGAACACAGAAATATCTTAGGCGAAGCAACATGGTAATTTGTAAATGCTATATGATTTCCAATATTAACATAAATTACTTTATGGATATTAATTTAAAAATACCCTAACTCCTAAAGTTATCTAAACCAACCTATGATACCAACTATAAAGACCTGACCTTAAACATTTACATAATATTGAATTAAACAAATAATTCACATTGAGGATCTTTTCAGGTTTAGAGTTTTAGAGAATTAGGACATAACTATTACATCTCAAAAGATTACAAGGTAGACACTTCTACAAAGCTTCCATTTGTTTTTCATAAAATATAAACTCTTGAAAAAAAAGAGTCATGTCTAGTTCCATGTTTTAGATAGCATGACTTTTCCTTGATCCCATCCTTGACCCTATTAATCTTTAAGTACTTTGAAAACATTTCAAAACTTGGGATGAGCATAAAAGGCTCGGTAAGGGTTATAAATAAAAGAATGAAAACATTTGTTCATAAATACATAAAAAACATGAAATCATTTACTTACCTCATAATAACATAAGATTTATGAATAACACATAGAAATCAAAAATCATAAAGGTAACTTGTGGCATCCATATCATACTTACATTGTAGCTATCACAACTACATAGGGAGTTACTTTGGAATACCCATCACTGTATATTCCCTAAATCTCTTAGGGGAAACATTCACGTTTACCTCCATCATGTTACCCAATGCATTGGAGAGATATCTCGGGCTCACCCACCCTAGGTTTATCACGGAACCACCCGTATACATAAATAATTCCCAAGAACCATAACATGATCATACCACATAACATAAGCATAAAGGAAATATAACATTTCCACATTGCAATAATAAAATATCATTTCAAGATATTGAAATAATAAATCCATTTTCAAAATCATTTTCAATACCAAAATACGTAAAAAGAGTATATGGAATTTATTTTTCCTTTTAAAAACATTCTTGCTTGTTAAGGAATCCAAAGATCAAATAATACTTATGGCGGCGAAAAGGTCATTGTCACCGCTTATGTAAAAAAAGAAACATTCATTTTTGTCATTTAGTAAAACACTTCATATAGAAAGATTACCTTTGAATAAAATGAAAATTAAAAGGTGTTTATACAAAATATAAAATAAAATCAAGTATTAAAACAAAATATGCCTCAATGAAAGGAGATTGAGATGAAGTCCCTTACCTCGTGTCCGACTTGACTCGGTCATTCTTTAATCTCCTAAATAATAAACTAAATTTAATTTCTACTTGATTAAGAACCTTTTTCAAGTTTATTTTTACTTTTATATCACTTATTACCATGTTATAAATATTATGAAACCATTTAAGTTAATAACGTTCGTTTTGTCGAAATTTGGTACTTGAGTCAAAAATGGACTTCTTATAATTACATGTTGTTCATGTGGTCAAAGTTTCATTATATCCAGAATTATATTAATGAGTTATAAATCATATATATCATATATATCCAGCATATACATGTATTTATAATAGTACATAACATATAGAGGTAAGAAATGAAATGCACCATTCATGGAGACGGTAAGCCATACGTATGGATGAACGCTACTTTCATTTCTATTTATTATTTTAATGGAATTTAAACATAATAATACATAGGTATATTATAATTACAGTATAATATCATATATAATATCATTAACTATATACTTAATACATCCCATGTAAGGCATTAACGAGTCACATTACTTTGAGGGGGCGGTAGTCCGCACTTCCTGAAATGAGATTATGGTATTTACCCACTATGGAAACCATAAAGGTGTGTTATAAATGGAAAATACAAAAGCATAAAGAAAACATAAAAATAATATATATCATATATAAATATTTTGCCATCATAATGGCCACCATGAGATGCGGTAAGATGTAATTGAACAATCATCGTTTTGTGAGGCGTTAGTTTGCCATCCACAGAAACATTATTTTCTTCATCCATTAGATGGAGGTGTGTATATGTGTAGTTAGAATACTTCTCATAACAACATACTAGTATATTGAGGATACTGGTGTTGTTACAAAATAAAGTAATAAAAAATATTTTAGGGGTTGGAGAAGTAAAATAAAAGAAAACAAATTAAGAGAAACTATTACCTTTAATTTGGGTAACTTCCTTTGGTTTGAACCAAAAGGACTTATTTAAGTGCCTTCTGCCTAAGGTAAGGATTCTAGGGGGAGGAAAGGGATGTAGGTAGCTTAATTGGGTAGAGTTTGGACGATCCAAATGACTTGATAGGTGTGAGTAATTGGATAGAAATGGTCTCCTTTTATAAGGGAGAGGAGGGGCTCTTTAGAAAAGTGTGAAAATATTATTTTATAATATAATGATATTCGGTTTTTAATGGTCCAAAAATCATTAAAGATGAATATAAGATGACTCATGGTCAAAATAAAATCATTAAATAAGAATTGGACTAGTTTTTTATAATATTTTAATCATTATATTCTTATTTATTTAAATCATTTATTAATGAGGTAAATACTGCATCATTATTGTGTCATAAATAATTTAATTTATTAGATGTCTAAAAATTATGAAAAAAATACTATCATGTAGGAAATCTTTTTGTATTTTAAATGAATATTTATAGTTGAAAATAGAACTTATATAACACCATATAAAAATTAATTACTAAAATATTTTTGTTGATGTCAATTTTGTCTTTACATTAAATTAATTAATCCAAATTGTCATTATCACTTCCAAGTGGATCAAAGGGGTCCCAAAATCAACCAAAAAATTACCATGGTCGTAAATGAATCAACCAATAGGATTAGGAAACATTTAAGGGTAATTTTATATTATTATAATATTATTTTTTTATCCATATTTACCTGATTTACCCTTTAACCACAGTAAATAAAATATTTACTGAAGTAAATATTTAAAATGTCTAAAAATAAAAGTTACTTATTTACACAATTTGGACCTCCTGATTCCAAAATATGGAATCCATTTTTCCAAATTCAAAACACAGAAGTGGCAGAAATTAATTTAATATTAATTTCCGCTGTCAAAACAAAAAGCATGTTTTTAAGAATTAATAACTATCAAAAGATGGACTGTTGCTTAAGTACAATTTCAAAGTGAAATTGATTCCAATGACCAAAATTTGGTTAAATGGTAAAAATATATTCTAATTAACCTTTAAAACCAATTAAAAAGATAATATAACCATATAAATAAATTATATTAAAAGGCACTTTTGAATTAAAATGCAATATTTTTCTCTATTCATTAAAAAATGAACTTTTTCAGAAAAATACCAAAAAAAATATCCAAAGTAAAATTTGATGTACCCATTCTAAAGAAGGATTTTATTTGGTCATTTATAATGTATTAAAGTGACCAAAACTATATTTAAATAGGGTTCTCCATTAAAAGGTGATAAATCAGCCTTTTAATGTAAATTATGCTTAAAACTAGATTCATTCACTTTTTAAGCCTATAACATTTTATTGGATAATGTAAATACATTTAAAAAACATGTATAATCATATTGTAGTTAGTTTCATTCATTCCCACCAATACAACGGCTAGTAGTTAACTACCATTTAAAATAATATTATTATATTATTAGTGTGCAACGTAAGATTCCAAAGAAACTCATTGTTGCGTATCGGGTACACTATCAAACACAGGAACCCTTTAAAAGTAAAATTAATATTTAATTCAAAAATGTTAATAAATATGAAAATCTATTATTCTTTATTTACCTGGGATGTTACAGGTGGATCACCAATAGAGGGAAGTTTCCTATGATTCCTACAATGAAATAATGTAATAACATAGATATGTTGTCAGATAAATAAATAAATAAATAATTTCAATGAGGAAATTCTTAATTAATTAAATTGATTATAAATAATATGTGATGATCCTTTCTATAGTTCTAGAATTCTATCCATTATCTACATTATTTGATTCAATTAAATAGATCATGAAATTTATCATTTTGTAAATCTTGGATTCATCAATGATCATGGAAAAAAGAAAAGTTGGGAATGAACCATCACACACTTCCACTATTCCTATAACCTTCATGTGGTATCAAATGGGTCACATAATTATTTAAATATTAGTGATGATTTACACATTTTTTATTTAGTTTTCAATTCAACTTTAATCATAATTTTAATTTAAAGTTAAAGATATGTTTCTTCCTCCATCATTTCTCATAGATCTAATAAATATGATTAATTTTATAAACAAGTTTCTTTTTGAAGAACTCGTTAGGAGGTTCCAGGAGTTCTGTATGGATAACACATGAGTACATGACATGTAATCAGAGATAAAATATGTGTACTTGTGTTCAATTCCTAAGGAATTAATTCAATAATTTATTCAAACCATGTGTGTTGATGACATGCAGTGTATTTATTTCTTAACCTGTGTGTTGATTAGGCTAGGGTAGTGCATCTTCAACTAGATTACATGTTGTGTATCCCACTTACATGACATGTAATCCCTTTGAGTCACATACATTTCGTGTATTACTATACATGGCCTACCTAACTGGTGACCATGTAACTCGGAGAGCACACACCGTGTAGTCACTTATACATGTTGTGTACTCCAATATTCTGAGGCACGATTTACATGTTGATTCCCTAGGCCTGTTCCTTGGAGAAAAAGTTAGAGATGTATAAGCTATGTAGCTCCGTGTACATATTGTGTAATTATACCAAATTACCCAGATTTAAAGTTTATTTATTATAATGTGTAAACTATATCAACATGTGCTTGTGTGTGGTCTTTATGTTGATAGGGCACACCAGGTGAAATGTTTTAATATATATATATATATATATATATATTAATTAATATCTACATAATGTTGAGATATACATATCATGTATGATTCATATTAAATTTGTTACTCTATGTGTGGGTATATAATGGTATGTGATTAGAGAATACCCTGTGTGGATTAAATGTGTGTGTCACCCTTTGTGCCTTGGATTAGACTCCCAGTGTGACCAGAGTCAGTTTCGTTGTTTGGTCGATTATAGGGAATTTAATGGGTAGATGTATTAGATAATTTCTTAAATTATTTCTTTATTATGTGTCTATTTATTGTACTTGTTACTTGAATACACCTTGTATAGAATGGATATTGATTTAGACACCATTGGTTGTGGACTACTGAGTTGTACTCACGCCCCGCTTGGACCGCCATGGCACTTGGGTACCTGAGAAGATGCTACTTGTTTCAGGTACAAGTTTAGGATGGGAACCTAGTGTTGGTTGTGATTGGGAGTACGGGTTGGAGCATGGAGGTATGAACTGGGTTGAAACTTAGATCTAGATTTAGAGACTTTTGTTAGTTTTGATCTTGGTTTACATTGTATGACTGCTTGACATGTAGTGTACTCATTAGATTTTGTTATAACATATGTACATGGTTACTTATTGGTTTTAGTTTCATGTTGTCCATTATTATTTATTTTGGTTATTTTATCTATTGTTGTTACTTATATTGGGGCATCACTCTGATAAGATGGTATAGTCTCCCCATAGTTCTCTTTAGACCTGCACTTCTAGTCAGCAACCTCCAGCATACGGGGAGGTGCACCTGAGGTCATGTGATGACCCGGCTCAGGGCACCGGTTATAGTGGATTCTGGGTCGAGGACATTACAAAGTGGTATTAGAGGAGGTCTTCGTTTGTCTTGCTATTTGGGCATGGTAGACAGGAGACTAGGATATTTTACATACATGGTTATGAGATCATGTTTGAGTGCCTACAGCCCCACATATGAGGGAAACCCCAAGTTTCCAGGGGTGGGAAATGATGTTTTTTTTTCTTTTACAGTTGGTTGATATTTCCACCTTGAGTGGCGTACTTGGATGTGATGTTATTGATTTATAATGTTTTATATCTTGGACCGACACGACGAGAGAGGTTGTGTGAGTTCATACATCATGCTCGGAACATATGATAGATATATCATTCGTATGCTTCCAATGATTGGCTTTTGAATAACATGATGATGAACCAAATGGGTATAAAAAGTGAAAATGAATGAAATAATGGGTGTTGAGAAATTAGTTAAAAAGGGGTTTTGAGAAATTTAAATCCTTGAGTTTGTAAAGGGTAAATGTTTTGAAATGTGATTTTGAATAAAACTGATATTTTTGAAATGATGGGATAACAAAAAGGTTTTTGAAAGTTTAAATTATTAGGTTTTGAAAATGAAAAGTTTTGAAAAGTGAAATGGTGGGTTTAAATGGTAAAGTCTAATTAATAAGGTAAGTGGGAGAATAATTGAACTTTTAGGGACACCAGTGGTGGATATCCTTCACGTTGGTTGTTGACCCTATGTACGGGTGGTTTGGGTAGTGAGAGTGCCATAGTTTGAGACCTCAGTTTATAGGATGTGATATCTTGTTGAGTGTGGTGTGTCAGTTAGTGGGGTGTTTCTTATTATTTCCTTGGTTATTTTGTGACCTTGAAGTTTAGAAATGAAGTCTGTTAATGGGAATGTGGAGACTTTTATGAGTTAAGACCTTTTGAGTTATGTTTTAGACCCTAGAGTGGGTGTTTGGTTCATGGTTCCAGTGTAAATGTATGAGTATCTTTGGTGTGGTGCCTAGAGTAAATTTTGGTTGGTGATTTAGATGTATTGTGTTTGGGACAGAGGTAGGATGACCACCATGGATATCTAGTTGTTTGAGTTGGTGTGTGTGTGTCTTAGAGAGATCCTGTGACCTTTTTTTGGTGTGACCCCATTTTGGGGAGTTGGTATCGTTTAGCTTTTGAGGATGACCTGTGGGAGAGTTCGATTATGGTGTCAATGCATTTGGGTGATTGTTGCATAGGTAGATGTTTCAGACCTTGTAAGTGGCACACAAAGAGTTTTTCCTAGTT
This sequence comes from Viscum album, assembly GCA_963277665.1. Taxonomy (NCBI): domain Eukaryota; kingdom Viridiplantae; phylum Streptophyta; class Magnoliopsida; order Santalales; family Viscaceae; genus Viscum; species Viscum album. The sequence continues at coordinate 87,369,803 of OY728135.1, read as the reverse complement.
CAAGATCAACCTAGAGGGATAATTGGAAAAGTTAATGGTTTTAGGAGATATGAATTGAGTGGTGGATTTGAGTTGAAAATTTTGGGAAATATAGGGTGGCCTCGAGGGAGGTTGGCCTAGAGTTGTAGGTTCCTTGGAATGTGAAGCACATGTGGTTACTTTAGAGGTGAAATTGAGACATGGTGGGTGCCATTGAGTTTTGGTAAAGGTTCATAATTATGCCTTGGACTCACCTCAAGAAAACTCTCGGGTGCTCACATTGGTTGTAAGGGTAGTTGTGAAGGGTGGGATAATTCAGAGACCTAACCCTGTAGTCTTTTTGGATTTATATATAGAAGTCAATGTCAATTTGGGGCGAACAAGGAAAGGGTGATCAAAATATAGTTGGGTTGTTTTTCGGAGTAGTTGTTTTTGGGTAATATGTTGAAAAATCCTTAGTTCTGATGAAGCTAGTGGACCAGGTGGCATGTACGGCTCGTGCAAGCTAGAGATAGGTTTTGTGTTTGGTCATAGGAGAGTGTGAAAACCAGTTGGTTTTGGACTAGTGGAATGATTTTTTGCTTATCTATTATGTTCATAAGGACTATGAAATAATAACTTGATTAGGATGATGATAATGGTGCTAAAATGAATTTTGGGTCACGACCGTTTGTTAGAGGTTCATGAGGTGGTGGTGAGTTTGGTTGAAAATTCCTTTTGAGCTATGGTTTTCTAGTATGGATAAAGCATTGGTGGGTAGGGAAGCTTGAGACCTTCGACAGTTTGAGGTGTCCTCTTGGTGAGAGGTGACAGCAGTAATTGATGGTTATGGTGGTGTTCATCAATGGCTTCTCAGTGTACTTTTAACCAGCGATGATCAAGCCTAATACCTTAACATCATCCAGGTGTACTGATAAGGCCCTGGCTTTATGACTAGTGACTTGATTATGTTTTGGTTGGATGTAGGACATCCCAAAGGATGTGAACAAAGAGCAATATATGTGTGAGATCCATATGATGGGGGAGTACACCATCAGCCGGTTGTGTAAGAGGTCCTCGAAATGGACCGAAGGTCGATGATTTCCAAGGGTGTTATTCTTGGGAGCCATGAATGAGTAGTGAGTGATGTATATTTTTTTTTCATTGGGATCTGGAAAACTACACCTGAGTTTTGGGGTTTAGCCTATGTTTGGGCATGAGCTGCGAAGGTAGAATTTTCTTGAGAAAGGCAGTGATAACAATACGCCTAAAGTGGGGAGCGTTATGTTAGTCATGAATGTATGGATAAAACTATGAAGTGTATGTGGTGTCATTGAGACACCAATGAGAAACCTATGAGGTTTATGTTTGGGTTCCTTAGAGAAAAGTTAGTTTCCCCTTAGATATGATGGTTGATCGAGTAGAATGGTGGATTTGGGATCAATCTAGTTATTAAGGCAATCGGAGTGGTCACATCAAAGATGTGTTGTGGGGTGTTGTAGGTCCTAACAACGGTTTGAAGAGTATAGAATATCATAACAACATAGTTTTACCAAACATCGGGGATGACTTCAGTAGGTGTGTGCAATTGATGGTAGTATGACTTAAGGGAGAAGGGGGGTCATGTCTAGGTAATGTGGTAACATACCGATAGTGAAAGTTGGGAACCAATAGGGTGAGTCGACCGAGGATGACTCGACTCAGTTGGAAAAAAATATGAATGGATGTGGTGGGTTGTGAGGCACATTTGGTTAATGTTGGAAGGATAATCATGCTTCAATAATGGGAATAGGCTTTGAGGAACAACTGAGTTACCCTTAAATGAGTATGGAAAGTGGATGTGTCCAATCTAGGTGGTTTCGATGGAAAGACAAAATGCCAACATTGGATGGTGATCTCGTGGATGTTCGATCTTGAGTTGTGGAGAGGATCGAACCAAGAGTGTTTTAATTGGATCTCCCTAGGTAATGCAATTCCTTGTTGGTAACCTTTTCGTGTGTGGGTTAGTTGTGAATTTAGATCTTTCTTATGTTCTTGGTTTTGGTAATGATAGATTGAGGTGGATACATTCTTGAGGATCATTTGTTCACAGTTTTGAATCTTTGTGAGGGAAATGTTTTCGGGGTGGGATTATTTCCTTGGTCCAAGCGTTGTTACAGTATAGTCGAGTTTAGGAAGAGACTCAAAAGTTGAATTGTTTGGTGAGTTCGTGCTCTAGCCTTTCTGGTCTTTATGACTATGAAATTTTTGTAAGTATGGCTCAAGGATGATCCGTTTTAAGGTGGGGAGGTTGTAAGATCCTGATCTTTAGTGAAGTTACTTCCTTGTTAAAAATTTGGGTTAACCTTGATTTTATGGTTAAAGAAGTGTTTCTTGAGTGCTTGAGGAGTTTTGGAAGTTTTTTAGGGGTGTGGGATGCAAAAAGATGAGAAAAGTGGCCAATATTTCACAATGCATGGTTGGTTCACGGTTGGTGTAAACTGTGTGCCTGACCTAGGAAACCATGTGACTTGGTGACCATTTCGAATAGAGAGCTAGTGCACGGTTACCGCATGGTTTTCCAAATCATGTGAGTGCCCCTAGGAAACTATGTGACATGATTCCTCTTGGACAGAGGGATCCACATGGTTGGCGCATAGTTTGTAAATTGTGCGGCCAAACCTTGCGACACTTAAAAAGTATGAATTTCCCATATTTACCTTATGAATCTATTTCCTTATACCCCAATTTTCCTCCCATTCAACCCCCTCTACCCTAGGTGATGAACCAACAAACTCCTCCTTCCCTATGGGTGATTCTCCTTCGATTATTGGGTGTTTGGAGTGTGTTTTCATGTGAATCGATGATCCGGGTGAGTCTAACACTCCTCCTTGCTCTATTTTATGGATTAGGGCTTGTAAAATACCTCCTCTTCTTATAAAGCCCTAAAACCTTCACCTTTCCAATAGATTTTAGGTTTGGGATTAGTTGTGCATTTGAGCTCAAATCAAAGGTGGATATTAAGCAAGTGTTCATCAACCGATATGAGGTAGGTGGTCTCTAAGATTTTGCTCATAGTCTTGATGTGTTATATGTGTATGTAGTTGTTCTTTCTCACTACCATGTTTCATTTTTATGTCTTGGGTTATGGGAAGTCTTTTTGACCTTAGATTGATGTGTGAGACCCTTCACGAACCCCGTTGGGTTCATTGATGATGTGAGACCGAACTTAGGGATCCCAATGGGTAAGTCGTGCCCTTGTAAATAGGGAATAAAATTGGTAAACATTTAGATAAGGGAATTATGGAAACAAATGGGTTGTAAATGTGTAGTTGGAATGTGATTAGGGTTAAAGGGTTAATTGAAGAAATTATGTGTTGGATTTTGTAAAGGCTTGAGTGGTTTTGATGGCATGTTTTGGGGTTTTGACCCGATTATATATTTATTGAAGGAAAATGATGTTTTTAAAGAAGGTAACATTTTGAATTAAGATGTTTACCTCAAGGGGATTTTAAAAATAGGTATTCCAATGATATTTAAAATTATGTTTAAATTGAGGGAAAGGTCCCCTTTTTGAAAATATTTTAATGTTTGTTTTGTATGGTTGAAATGAAAATGAAATCCTTTGGGCATGTTTTAATTTTTCAAAGGGGAAGACCCATGTTTTAAAGGGTGGTTTCAATATGAATTCAATGAGTATTTTGAATTGTGTTCACGGACAGGACATTGTTTATAAAGGTCTAATGGGACCAGGATGAATTGAAGGGATGTAGGGGTTAGTGAAATAGAACCCAAAACAATTACATTGGCATATTAACATGATTATGAAATGAACCAAGTGGTGAATGGGCTTAGTTGATGATATAGCATAAGGGGGTGTTTGGCATGATGTGAAAATGGGTTAAATGGGACTAGTGTGAATGTGGACAATGGAATGTAACTTGTACTTAAAATAAGTGAGTTAACGTGCGGAATGGTTGAATGTGTTAAATGGGTTAATGTAAGGGAATTAGTGAATATACTTAATGGGTTAGACATAAGAAAGGGAATGGGATATGTAGTGTAAATGGTAAATGTGTTGATGGGTTATGGCATGATATAAATTCCCATGTTTATTTTTTTAAATTGCGGTTGATTGTGTGTATTAGTTAAATATGGTTTTGGTATGTTGGTGTGGGATAAAGGACCGAGGCTCCTCCCATGGGTTAGGTCGGACTGATGCTCTAACCTACCCCTAGATGGATAAGCATGTGCACATGGCTTGGTAGTGTGAGGTATTGATCGAGGTTCTATTCCCATGGGTCGATTTAGACTAAAGCTCTAAACTCCATCCATAATGCATGGGTTAGGGGAGGGGATGGAGTTCTATTCCCCTAACACTTGCATTCCACCTAGACTGAGGATCTTAGGTGAGGATAATTGTAATGACCTGAAATTTTGAATAAATTTTTTTTCTTAATTTTATGTGTTATTTTATTTTATACTCAACAAAACTATTTCATTTAATAAAATGAGTATAATTAAAATGTGACCATTGGGTTTCAACTGTTATATGGTCGTTGGTCAGTATAACCGTTGGAAACTAAATGTTGCAATTATTGTCTATAAATACAAGTGATCTTGGTTAATTAATATAGAAGATTCGATGGCCTCATCTAGTAGTCTCGGGCCGATCGAAGCCCATATGATGGAACTTAGGAAAGAGGTAGCACCACTGGGATTTGCTCTGGTCCAAACCCAAGCCGAACTTCATCGTGTGAAACTGGAACGGAATCACCTTCGTGAGAAGTTCAAGCTGATAGAAATCACCACTCGGGAAATGTTGGCTGAGCCTCCCCAAGATTATATCACCTTAGCACACCTTAAACTTAGGTCTTATGCTGGGGTTATAAGGGTCTATGTAACGATACCAGAACTGCCTTTTGTAATCCCTTGATTTAAATAAAAAAATTGTGATTTCTTCTTATGGTGAAGTTTGCGAATTTTCAAATGTCCGTATAAATATAGTATGCATATTATTGTTGAATTTTAGAAAAAGGATATCTTAAAAATATTTATGTAAACCTTAAATAATTAATAATGTGTAATTATTTTCAAAAAATGGTCTTCTACAGTTATGTTCAGTAAGAAATTTAGAGTTTAATAAGATCAACTTAATTTTTGATGAATAGTAAATTATGAATAGTGATTTTACGCTTATGATTAGTAATGTGATAAAATGGATTAAGTAACCTCACTTAATAAAGTATTAATATAATCTAGGCACCTTAATTAAGTAATGTGATTCAATAAAATAGATAAATAACGGTTTCAGAAATTATTGGTTAAGTATTAGTTTTTTTCGGGTGAATAGTGTATTTTATTTAAAAATTAAATTAAAAATATTTAGAAAATTATTTTCATAAAATGGAGTTCATTTTTGAAATCAGAGCATCGATATTTGGTTAAGGTAAATTTTTGGGATTTTTTTGAAATAGTTGAATTTTCAGTGAATAGTGTTTTTATTTAAAAATTAAAATAAAAATATTTAGAAAATTATTTTCATAAAATGGAGTTCATTTTTGAAATTAGAGCATCAATATTTGGTTAAGGTGAATTTTTGGGATTTTTCTGAGAAAGTTGAATTTTCGGTGAATAGTGAAAATACAGTTTTTGAGTTTCGAGTATTTAATGACATCATTAAGGATTTAATAATTATGAAATAATTCTGGTCGATCTATGAATATAAAGATAAGGTATTAGGTGTCCCAAGTGACCAAAACCATGGGCAAATACCATGGGAAAGCCCATATTTTTTCCAATACCACCGATGAGGTGTCCCTTGGCAATTAATGCTTTGTCCCCTCACTTCTCCTATAAATACCAAGACTTTCCCTCATTATTTTTATTTCCAAATCCTCCTCAATGAATTTTTGGTCTCATTAACTCCCAATGAGTCCTCCCAAGGTGCCCCCAAGCCCTCAAGGTCCCAACCTTCGAGTTTTAAGAGTTACGTTTTAAGATAAGGGATCCTACCTCTCTCTTTCTTTTCATGTATTCTCCTTTATGTCATTTATTTTTAAGCTCCATGTTCTTATGTTGGGGATGTTGTTTTATATTCATCCTACTGTATTTTTCATTTTCATATGATGAGAGACCCCCTCTTTCTCTCATCAATTCATTTTAATAATGTTTAAGTGGTGTCGTTAGGCTGCCGAATTTTTGTAAGGGATTCTTTCACCCTTCTCATTTTCAAGTTCTATTTTCATGTCAATTCTTTAAAGTTCCTTTTTATTATATTGGGGTATGATCTCTATATCCATCATAATTTTCTTTTATGTTCATATTATTAGATATCCTATTTGATATTATCAATTCATTTTTTTGAAGTTTTAAGTGACGCCATTAGGCTGCCGAATTTTCATAAGAGAAATTTTGTTTTTTTCTTCCTTTCAAGTTTTTCATTTCATATGGTGTGTCCTTAAAATTTCATTACCATGTTCTTATATCCTTTATATTTTATCCCTCTACTATTTTATGGATCATTTATGAGTGGGTGACCCATGTCCCCTCTCTTTTCAATGTTTTCTAAAAACCCTGCAACATAGTCGTTATGCTTCCGAATTTTCGTCTCAAAATGTCTCTATCTTTTTCTCAAATTATTTTATTTTATTAATTGAATACTCATAACTATTTATTCTATAGTGGTATTCACATATATATCAAAATGTTCTATTTTAAATTCTAGTATTTACATACATGAGACCCGCTTACCTTTTTTTGGGGTTTAATGTGACATAAAGATCACATCTTTAAAGCAGTTTTTAAAATGTTATGACTATGAAATGAAACCCATTTATTTTATGCTATATGGGTTATTTATGAAATGATTGATGATGGTATATGTGGCTCACATTATAATAAATACAAATTAAGGGTGCGCCCTGATAGCGCTTCAATGCATTGGGTAAAGACTTAATCTCTAGAGATGACCATTTTAACGATACCTTGGTGAATAACCTTGGTAATTTTTTAATGACACCTTGGGGATGGACCTTGGTGATACAGAAATGATTTTCTATGTTAAATGTTTTAGCCACATCTTCAAGTTATTAAACACATTATTATTATGATATGCCTCATGATCTCTTTCTCAAGCCTTAAAGTTATTTATCACGACTTTATTGATGTATCTCAAGTTCACATGTAAAATGTTTCCCTTGTTTCCCTTACTGGGCCTTCTGCTCACCCTTTCCTTTGATGTATGTTCCCAGGTTATGAGATGCAGTAATGAACTTAGGATGAACAAATGAATAAGTCTTTCAAGTGTTTAAGAAGAATTTTTTTTTATGTTTTCATGTATTAAGTTCCTGGTTTCCAAGGCACTAAACCTTAAAGATCCTCGGTTTTGTATAATGTAGTGAAAGTTTATGTGATAAAAAGGCGGGATGCTATAGTTGGTATCAAAGGGAGGTTTAGTTATTTATGGAAATTAGGATATCAAAACTTTAGAAAGAACCCTATAGAAAAGTTTAAATATAGGAAATATTCCTGGTATTTTGGTGAGTATTGAGTAAGTGGTTTATCAAGAAAATACATCCTTGTCTAGATACGAGCAGGTAGAGGTGGCTCTTGTACAGATGTACATAGGGGTAAAACCTGAAAACACCACTTTTAGCTAGACTCAAATGAGAACTGGTACACGACAACAGGCCTTACTGCACTCTTGTTTATGATACTCCTGGGGGATATGTTTGGTTAATAGAAAGCTTTTTATGAATCATTATGAAGGAATTATAGAAAAATGTAATTGTCTAAGCATGAAGTTTTAAGACATAAAATCCTTTTTAGTTAAAAGATTCGTAAATGAAATAAGTTTCTCACAAAGGATTTATTATTTTAGAAAATGTACCCATCATCTAGGAATATGTTGACGTATTTCTTAAGGAGTTACTCGGACCTTCCCTAGAAATAGAGGTAGAGTTCTCCATTGAACTCGTACCTGGATCTCATCTGATGTCAAAGACCACCTATAGGATGGAAAATGTGGAGCTAGAGGATTTAAAGAAACAACTCCGAGATCTTTTGGAGAATGGGTTTATTCGACCAAGTGTGTCTCCTTGGGTAGCACCAATTATCTTTATGAAGAAGAAGGATGGATCGATACAGCTATGCATTTATTATAGAGAACTGAATGGGATCACAGTGAAGAACAAATACTCTCTTCCAAGAATTGATGACTTATTTGACCAACTTCGTGGGGCTAAATTTTTCTCTAAGATTGATCTTCATTCTGGTTATCATCAATTGGGGGTGAAGAATGTTGATATTCCAAAAACTGCCTTCCAATCAAGATATGGGTATTATGAGTTTGTTGTTATGCCCTTCGGACTGACTAATGCGCCAGCTTTTTTATGGATCAAGAATAAGTTGATTTTGGAAACTTATGTTTATCAAATGGATATCATTTGTATAGTAAAATAGTTTTGTGATTAAATGATAAAGGTTATTTTGGATGATGTTTTCATTTTTGGAGTACTATATGCCTAAGGGAAATAAAATACTACAGTATTTAAATTGAGGAGGAATGGTTTATTTTTTTATGTATTTATTGTGGACATATGGTGATTTGGGTTATTTCTGGAAAATGATGAACCTAGCATAGAAAATATGTGAATAGGTTAATTACACTTTAGTATGAGACTTTAATAGTAGTCGATGTTATTTGGAGATAAATGTTAAGATTTATTGTGGAAGACTATGTGATTAAATCCTTTTGAGTTTTAGGTTCCAATCTTAGTTTGGTTTTTTCTGAAGAATTTTAAGGATGATTGTGTATTGAATGGTCTTTCTGGAACTTTGGGTACCTTTTTGTTGAATTTTGGAGATTAATAGTCCTTTTTTTCTTTTTATAAAGCATTATCCTTTTTGGGGATTATATGATCTCGTATTAATCATTTTAGTTTTAGTTGATGACTAAAGACAAGGGGAATATATAGTTCTTCTTTTGTGGATTATGTGATTCTCCAGAAGATGATTCTTGTGCTTTTGATGAGACCAAGTGTTTTTGAATGCTCGTTTTTTAGAGAAAAGATTAGTCTTGGTAGAAACTTATTAAAGGATGAAACTCTACTTGAAGGTAAGTATATTTCCTTATGTTTTATTCTCTGTAGTAAATTAATTCCTCAAAATTATGAAAAGGAACGTAAAACAAAAACGTTGTTGGTTTACGTTTCCTAATGGGTAATCAAAGACCGTTTAACACAGATTAAGTTTATGATCTTCTTGTGGTTATTTTTATCCAAATCATGTTTTCTATAACTCTCCATCAGAACATGACCCTTTGTTTTCTCTTCCACATCCATGTTTTCCTACATGGAATCCTAGTATGGGTTAACTCGGGTGACCTTTGTACTTCCCTTTATTTCTATTAAAGTAATAGTTTTACTAACTCTTTCCGATGTGGGACTTTCAAAGAAATTTTCAAGCCCAATTTTAAAAATTGCGAGGACACAATTTCTTAAGGGGGGAAGAATGTAACGACCCGAAATTTTGAATAAATTTTTTTTTCCTAATTTTGTGTGTTTTTTTATTTTATACTCAACAAAACTATTTCATTTAATAAAATGAGTATAATTAAAATGAGACTGTTGGGTTTCGACTGTTATATGATCGTTGGTCAGTATGACCGTTAGAAACTAAATGTTGCGATTATTGTCTATAAATACAAGTGATCTTGATTAATTAATATATAAAGAAGATTCGATGCCCTCATCCAGTAGTCTCGGGCCGATCGAAGCCAATCTGACGGAACTTGGGAAAGAGGTAGCACCACTGGGATTTGCTCTGGACCAAACCCAAGTCGAGCTTCATCGTGTGAAACTGGAACGGAATCGCTTTCGTGAGAAGTTCAAGCTGATAGAAATCACCACTCGGGAAATGTTGGTCGAGCCGCCCCAAGATTATGTCACCTTAGCACACCTTACACTTAGGTCCTATATTGGGGTTATAAGGGGCTATATAATGAGACCATAACTTCCTTGTGTAATCCCTTTATTTAAATAAAAAAATTGTGATTTATTCTTATGGTGAAGTTTGCAAATTTTTAAATGTCCGGATAAATATAGTATGCATATTATTGTTTAATTTTAGAAAAAGGATATTTTAAAAAAAATTATGTAAACCTTAAATAATTAATAATGTGTAATGATTTTCAAAAAATGGTCTTCTACGGTTATGTTCAGTAAGAAATTTAGAGTCTAATAAGATCAACTTAATTTTTGATGAATAGTAAATTATGAATAGTGATTTTACACTTATTATTAGTAATGTGATCAAATGGATTAAGTAACCTCACTTAAGAAAGTATTAATATAATCTAGGCATCTTGATTAAGTAATGTGATTCAATAAAATAAATAAATAACGGTTTCATAAATTATTGGTTAAGTATTAGTTTTTTAAGTTGAATAGTGTCTTTTATTTAAAAATTAAATTAAAAATATTTAGAAATTTATTTTCATAAAATGGAGTTCATTTTTGAAATCAGAGCATCGATATTTGGTTAAGGTGAATTTTTGGGATTTTTCTGAAATAGTTGAATTTTCAGTGAATAGTGTTTTTATTTAAAATTAAATTAAAAATATTTAGAAAATTATTTTCAAAAAATGTAGTTCATTTTTGAAATTATAGCATTGATATTTGGTTAAGGTGAATTTTTGGGATTTTTCTGAGAAAGTTGAATTTTCAGTGAATAGTGAAAATACAGTTTTTGAGTTTCGGGTGTTTAATAACATCACTAAGGATTTAATAATTATGCAATAATTCTGGTTGACCTATGAATAGTAAGATAAGTTATGAGGTTTCCCAAGTGTCCAAAACCATGGGCAAATACCATGTGCAAGCCCATGGTTTTTCCAATATCACCGATGAGGTGTCCCTTGACAATTAATGCTTTGTTCCCTCACTTCTCCTATAAATACCAAGCCTTTCCCTCATCCTTTTCATTTCCAAATCCTCCTCAATTAAGTTCTGGTATCATTACCTCCCAAGGATTCCTCCCAAGGTGCCCCCAATCCCTCAAGGTCACGACCTTCGAGTTTTAAGAGTTACGTTTTAAGGTAAGGGATCCTACCTCTCTCTTTCTTTTCATGTATTCTCCTTTATGTCATTTATTTTTAAGCTCCGTGTTCTTATGTTGGGGATGTTCTTTTATATTCATCCTACTTTACTTTTCATTTTCATATGATGAGATACCCCCTCTTTCTCTCATCAATTCATTTTAATAATGTTTAACTGGCGTCGTTAGGCTGCCGAATTTTTGTAAGGGATTCTTTCACCCTTCTCATTTTCAAGTTTTATTTTCATGTCAAGTATTTCAAGTTCCTTTTTATTATGTTGGGGTATTAAATTTATATCCATCATAATGTTATTTTATTTTAATATTATGAGAGATCCTATTTTATCTCATCAATTCATTTTTTTGAAGTTTTAAGTGACGCCATTAGGCTGCCGAATTTTCATAAGAGAAATCTTATTTTTGTCTTCCTTTCAAGTTTTTCATTTCATATGTTATGTCCTTCAAATTTCATTACCATGTTCTTAGATCCTTTATATTTTGTCCCTATACTATTTTATGGATCATTTATGATTGGTTTACCCATGTCCCCTCTCTTTTCAATGTTTTCTAAAACCCTACAACATAGTTGTTATGCTGCCGAATTTTCATCTCAAAATGTCTCTCTCTTTTTATCAAATTCTTTTATTTTATTAAGTGAATACTCATAACTATTTATTCTACAGGGGTATTCACATATATATCAAAATTTTCTATTTTAAATTCTGGGATTTACATACATGATACCCGCTTACCTTTTTTGTGGGTTTAATGTGACATAAAGATCACGTCTTTAAAGCAGTTTTTAAAATGTTATGACTATGAAATGAAACCCATTTCTTTTATGATATATGGGTTATTTATGAAATTATTGATGATTATATATGTGTCTCACATGATAATAAAGAAAAATTAAGGGTGCGCCCTGATAGCGCTCCAATGCATTGGGTAAAGACTTAATCTCTAGAGATGACCATTTTAACGATACCTTGGTGAATAACCTTGGTAATTTTTTAATGACACCTTGGGGATGGACCTTGGTGATACGGAAATGATTGTCTATGTTAAATGTTGTAGTCACATCTTTAAGTTATGAAACACTTTATTATTATGATATGCCTCATGATCTCTTTCTCAAGCCTTAAAGTTATTTATCATGACTTTATTGATGTATCTCAAGTTCACATGTAAAATGTTTCCCTTGTTTCCCTTATTGGGCCTTCTGCTCACCCTTTCCTTTGATGTATGTTCCTAGGTTATGAGATGTTGTAATGAACTTAGGATGAACAAATGAAGAAGCCTTTCAAGTGTTTAAGAAGAATTTTTTTTATGTTTTCATGTATTAAGTTCCTGGTTTCCAAGACACTAAACCTTAAAGATCCTCAGTTTTGTATAATGTAATGAAAGTTTATGTGATAAAAAGGCAAGATGCTATAATAATGTGTTTGTTGTGATGTGTGTAATCCTAGTGAGATAAGGACTTGGTTTATCCTCTTATGCATGGTAATTTATCATCTTTGTTTGTAGTGTAAATGATGTACATACCTAACCCATAGAACATGAGATGAAGATAAATTTAGCAATGAAGATAGCATGAGTGATGAAATGGTAATAGTGATTAAATTGCTTAAATGAACATTGTAGATAATGGGTATGTAATAGTCTGTGATTAGTGAACACCCTGTATGGATTAAATATGTGTGTCACCCTTTGTGCCTTGGCTTAGACTCCCAGTGTGACTTGAGTTAGTTTCATTGTTTGGTCGATTATAGGGAATTTAATGGGTAAAGGGATATTAGATAACTACTTAAATGTTTTCCTTGTTACTTGTTTATTTATTGCACTTATTACCTGTATACACCTTGTATAGAGTGAGAATTTCTTTAGAAATTGTTGGTGGTGGTCTACTGAGTTGTACTCACACCCTACTCGGGCCTCTATGACACTTGGTTACCCGAGAAGATGATACTTGTTTCGAATATAGGTTTAGTATGGGAACCTGGTATTGGTTGTGCTTAGGAGGATAGGTTGGAGCATGGAGGTCCGGACTGGGTTGGGACTTGGATGTGGATTTAGATTCTTTTGTTAGTTTTGGTCTCGGTTTACATTATATTAATGCTAGGCATGTAGTGTACTCATTAGATTTTGTTATAGCATACATACATGGTCACTTATAGGTTTTAGTTTCATGTTGGTTATTTTATTTATTTTTGTTACTTATGGTGTGGCTTCACTCTGATAAGCGGGTATAGTCTCCCCACAGTTCTCTTTAGACCCGCACCGCTGGTCAGCAGCCTCTGGTGTACGAGGAGGTGTGCTTAAGGTCATGTGACGACCTAGATCGGGGCACCGATTATAGTGGATTCCGGGTCAGGGATGTTACACTTGTACACCATGTGGGATTAAAGTACTACAACCCGTACTGCTACACGAGCAACCCCGTACTCACTGGTATATGAAATAGAAGCGGTTCTTCCCATTGAGATTCAGTTGTCATCACTCTATGTTACCAGCTATTCATGGATGAGCAATCTTAGAAATGACTGGATAAATTGGAATGACTCGATGAAAAAATATTGCACACCTTATATCACTTAGAGGTTTATCAAAATCAGATAGCGATAGTTTTTAATAAGAAGGTCCACCTCTGCCCATTCCTCCAAGGAGAACTAGAATTGGTCCTCATAACTCCAATGATACTAAGAATGAAGCCATTGAAACTTGAAACGAAGTAGGAAGAAACTTACTCCATACATAAGGTCAATTCTAATAGAGCTTATTCCTTGATTTCAATGGATGGAGAGATCATTAAGATGTTGACCAATGCAAGGTTCTTGGAGAAATACTTCATGTAATCATGTAGAGCACGTCCCTACTGCAAAACATTAAACTATGTAGTGGGTATTTGTCACATGACCTTAATAGGTATGACACAACATCCATATTGCACAATGTTAAACTACGTTGCATCATCATCTGTATCGCACGATGATAAAATACATGACATAATGTCCTAGTCATATGACTTAAAACTGTAATACATCATTCATCCTCACTACATGACATTAAATTGCATTGTTAACATCCCTCTCATTCGACATTAAGAAACCCCCAAAAAACTGTGAGTTGAGACACTCCTTATAGTCCCTTAAAAATGGGTCTCCATCTCAGGTATAATTCCCAAACACACCCCTTTAACCACTCAGTGGGTCGAGATGCCCTCTTGGATGGACATGAGGAAGATATGATGGGAAGATCCCATGCATAAGCCTCACTCACATCATTGTCACTCCATAATGGTATTTGGGCCCCTTTATAGGTATAATCCCCAGAATTATCACATCCATATCACAAGATGAAAAATCACGTGGCCAACGTCCTCATCGCATAATGGTAAATGACATGATCTGTCCAAGAACTATGTATGCCTTTATTCTTATTCCAATGGGATACATAGTGAAACCTAGATCTCCAATCCCGGGTCTAGTCATAAATATATATATATATATAGCCCCTTTTCCCTAGGTATGAATCAGACCGACATATAGAACATTTTCAATAACTACGCGTGGCTTGATTCTTGCTCCACTAAGATACATAGTAACACCTGGGTCTTATCCCCTGGTTCAGCTACAATATTTCTCTCGCGTTAGGTTACCCCCATCCTTACCGAAATACATTAAATTGTAAGGTCAAATTCCTTTTCATAAGATGTTAAACTGCATGGTTCTTCAAGAAATATGTGTGGCTTGATTCTCATTCCAATTAGATGTTTAGTGATGCACGGATCTCCAATCTTGGGTCTAGCCACAACCATAAAGTTAAATTCTTCTTTTCCTGATTTACAAACTAGATTTGCACAAGGAACTTTTCCAAAACATATGGTTTTATTCTCATTATAAGGAGATGCATAGTGACTCCTAGACCTTGTGTCTTGGGCCCAACCGTTGTTTTGAAAAAAAAATTAAAGCCTCATTTCCCCACATTAAATCTTGATTGATGGGGTAAACAATTTTCAAGAGCTATGTGTGGCTTGACTCTTATTCCCATGAGATACATAGAGATGTCTAAATATACAGTCTCGGGTCCATCTATAGTAAAAAAAATCCCCCATTCCCTATGTATAAGTCAAACCCACATAGAGAACCTTCTAAGAACTACATGTGGCTTGATTCTCATTCCCATGATATATGTAGTAATACCTAGGTTTCCATCCTCAGGATCAGCCACAACGTTTTCATTCTTTCATGTCGGTTCATCCTCTTCCTCACTGTATGATGTTAAACTGCATAGGATTTCAAGAACTACATATGGATTGATTATCATCCTAATGAGATACATAGATATTTCTAGATCATATATCCTAGCTCAACCACCACAGAATCTAAATGCCTCTATCCTTCACTTGCTTCTCCTTTGTGTTGTGGAAGAAACTTTTTCCACTCCTTGTTTCTCACACCGAGCATAGCTCATGTGGGCTTAGGATGTTTGGTAAAAAATATTCCCTACATAAGTAAGGCATATCAATTCACATTGGGGCTACCATGGTCTTGAATACAATACCTTAAAAGTCACACCAAATGTACTTATCACATGACAATAAAATTGCATGATTTATTCAAGAACTATGTGTGGTTTGATTCTTATTTCATTGAGATACATAATGAAACTCAGATCTCTAATCTTAGGCCCAGTCGTAGCACAATACAAGAAATGTCCCTACTTTCCCATGTTTGAGTTAGATCTACATCAAAGGAACCAATATAAGTTCTCACCCTATGCATAAACCCATATTCAAAAAAGACCCATTTTCCCTACACATGAATTCAATTATTGTGGGGACTTTTATTTTAGAACTATGTGTGGCTTGATTCTCACTCTAACAAAATACATAATGACGCTCAGTTCCTATGACCTAGCCCAACCACAATATTCCCTTGCTCTTCATGTCAAGACACCTTTGTCCTTACCATGTGACATTAAACTACATAGCTAATTCCATAACCATATGAATTTAAATTGCATGGTACCTCAAGAACTATGTATGGCTTTATTCTAATTCAAATGAGATACATAGTGATGCTTAGGTATCATGTCATATTCCTAGCCACAGGTTAAAATAATATTACCCCCTCTCATATGTATAAACAAAGAAATATGGAGGAGCTCTTAATTTGGGTCCCCTCATTATGGGATCCGCTAAGGAAACAGAGATGTCCCCCTCCTACATATGAGTCAGATCTATGAAAGGGACTCCACACTTCATGGATGATATCAATCCAAATGTTTCCTTTGTGCTTGGACAATATCTTTTCCACATGTCATACTCCTAATCTTGGACACTTTAGGATCTCTACAACCTTTATCCAGCTTTTGATGATAGAATGTATGATACCCGAAGACTTATTTTCCTGACTGTGTTGTAAAACATCCCAGTTGGATTTGTATAAAATATCCCACAAAACAGGTTTTTCAACGAAATTATTCCACTATTGACTATGTTGGAACACGCCCTAGTTGTATTTTCATAAAACATCCCACAAAACGGGTTTTTCAATCAATGGTAACTTCATCCTTGGGAGAAGCCTCTTTTTTCTCCATTAGCTTTGATGACATTATGTTGGAACCCATGATTCAAATTTTTTCTACAGTCATCCCCTGGATACTTGTCCCATATCATTTCTCTAGATCTGAGAACCCCTGACACAATGTTTTATAATCCCCACCCCATGTATGAAGTATGTAAAAATGATCCTGGTCTAGTAGGCCACATATCACCTATCGTTTCCATGATGTTATGGTACTAGGCATATGAACTAAAACTACAGGCACCATATTTACCTACGTCGGATCAGACCTATATAGGAAACCTCTTTTTTCCCATTCTTGTGTAATTTTGAACTAAAATTCTCCTCCCATATTACGGTACTTTCCTTCCCCAAACCAAACTCCGTGCCCTGGGAAATATGAATATCCACAAACTTCCATAATCTTTTAGTAATAGAATGTCAGAATTCCTAAGGAATTATTTTCCTGACTATGTTGTAACATGACCTAGATGGATTTTCATAAAGTATCCCACAAAATAGGTTTGTCAGCCAAAGGATGACACTATTGACTATGCGGCAACACACCCCATTTGGCTTTGCATAAAACATCCCAAAAAAAGGGTTTTTCAATCAATGGTAACTTCATCCTCGGAAGAGACCTCCTCTATTTCCATAGGCCTTTATTTTTTCCCCATACCACTTTTTAGATCTGGAGATCCTCATATTACAGCTTACAACAACTTTCTCCTCTCACACCTGAATATAGTAGCACATTTCTAGAAAAATTACCAAAAATGGGAGATTCATTAACCTTTCGATTGAAGCTAAAAACCTTAAATTATATCCCCCCTAATGTTCTTATTGTGTGAATTTAACCTGCATAGCACAATGTCCTTTCTATAAGATGTTAAAATACACAGTTAATGTCTTGATCGTATGACACTAAATTGCATGATACTTTAACCCTTGTCAGGAAGGGGCCTTTCCTCCTAGAATCGACTATCTAACAACATGTACCCTCCTTCACTCGAACCAAATTTTTATAGGAGTGGTTTCCCATTCACAGATAATTCCATTATAGATGTTCTCCTCGTTCTAAGACACCTCCATTTGTAAAATCCACTCATCATGGTCTTCAGAAATCCAAATCTCCATAAACTTCCTTCGGTCATCAATGATAGAATGTCAGTATTCCTAAGAACTTCTTTGCCTAACTATACTATAATACGCCCCAGTTGGATTTGCATAAAATATCCCACAAAATAGGTTTTTTCAATAGAATTATTCCACTATTGACTATGTTGTAATACACCCCCGATTGGATTTTCATAAAATATCCCATAAAAGGGTTTGTCAACTAGTGGTAACTTTATCCTTAGAAGTGACCTCCTCTATTCCTAAATATTGTTTTAGATTTGGAAAATCACAAAACTATGGCTCAAAATTCCCCATCAGATATTTGAATAATGTTAGAAAATTCTCATCCTACAATCCTTGTTTGGGATCATCATCTCAAAATTCATGGTCAAAAGATGCTCGAACTAAAACACCAACTTCACTAGTCTAGCTTGCATGACTTTAAACTGCCTATAAAAAGAGACATAGTACTCGCCAGATTGAAAACCCTCAAATTGAACTCTAGACAAAAGTTGAGTCTCATCTCTCTATACCAACACTTCATGTGGTTTAGGAAAAATCAAGCAATGAAAAGAAATAGGCACAAAACTTGTTAGGCTAAAAACCTGAAAAGGGAAGCTTAAGAAAAATCCAAGTCTCTCCCACTGAGTCTTCCTTATATTATACATAGGAAATGATTAGGTAAATAAAAAAAGACATAAATTTTGTAGGGATATCCATATAACCATAGCAATAATCAAGATATGCTCACTAGGTCCCATGGATTAGGAAAAAATTAGAGTGTTTCCCCATCCTGTCACGGTGTTTATGACTAGATTATGCAAAAATATATTACTGTGAAAATTAGCTTCAATGTCATATTACAATCGTAGAAATAAAATAGGTATGAAGACATAAATTATCAGAAGAAAAATTCTTTTTGTTTATGGAGCAAAACAAAACTAGAGAAGTGTCCGCAAGTTAGAGTATCTCAGCCACAATTTATAAGAGACCTTCAACATAACTCTTCATCTCATGAATGGTCACCCAAGCCCCATTATCCACCTATTGAAGCTCATTCAACTGAACAGATTCGGTCTCCTTGGCTCAGTGAAGTGCTTCTGTTGTAGCTACAATAGCAGTTGACCCTTAGTTCTGGGGTCCTTGTAATGAATGGTGGAGTTGTACGAGCTCCCCCTGAGCGACATCCAATTCCTACTGAAGGTGAAAAACTTGAATGGTTTTCTCATTAATTTATTGTTTACATTCTGTGGGCTTCTTGGTATGATTGGCCTTCTATTGGGATAATGCATACTATAAATCATCAGTGTTGACGATAAACTTCACCTTTATGAGGTCCTGATGAATCTCGTGCTCTTGATCTCGTTTACGAGTGATTTCCTTCATAGCATCATGAATCATGCAGTAATCAAATCTGTTGTATCCTAGAATACTGAACATAAATGAAATTCGGTGGATTCGTGAAGGCAGGTCTTCAAGAGGCATCTCAGATATTATTTTTCATATATCCCTCCAATCCCCATGGCGTGTAATGCGAAGAGAATTTTGTAGCTCTGAATCTAACTAAGAGCCATTGTGAGAGGGATAAACATACTCTGGGATCAGTGCACTTATTGAAGCACCCTGACCCGCTCCCTCCTAGTCAATAATGGACTCTTATTCTGGTATTGATTACAATGGCATAGAGGCTCTGCCCTCATACCCAACCATAGAAGTTTATGGAACTATAAAATGGGGAAAATCATCATTATCCTCAAAAGTATAATAGATAGGAGAAATAAGGGGTGATTAAAGCAGTTGGTAACACTCACCCAGTAACGGCTCAGCAGCTTGGGTGTATTTCTCCCTAGCATCCCCAACTTTATCAGTTTGAACTGGAACCTTTTGATAAGGGGCACTCTCCTGGGTCTTCTTGGGGTTTGCCAAATGAGGCTTAGAAAGTATCCTTGTTTCAAGGTCCACCTGAGTCACCCCTCCCCCCCAACAGCGGGACTCAGATGAACTTTTACATCTTGTTCATGCACTACCACAACAATATTCTCTACAAATGGAGTTGTACATTACAACCAATCATGATCATATAATTGGGCATAAAAATATTGGTTGCACAAAAAATAAAGACTCATGTCCATTCAATTCCCTATTAAGTTCCTCAAATTCTGCTAAAGAAATAGGAATATTAATATGTTCCAACATTTCTTCAAAGGTTATGCCAATATTTCTCATGGTATCTATTGAAATCCTAATCCCCATGGTAATCTCACCCATATAGATGCTCGTAATATTTGGTGCGGGACCCATAACATCACCTTCCTCCGATGACTTGACACCCCGAACAGCTTCCTTATGACAGCTATAGGGTCAGCATCAGACATCACAGGGTCCTCTGGTGCATGAGATGAACCTAAAATATAATAAGGAAAAAAGTCAATAATCAGCTTGTAACACCTTGTGATGTACCTTTAACATTACCAAAATCCTCCTCCCTTTATACAGTGGAAGGAATAGTGATAGGAGCAGAAGACATATCCTCAACCCTCAACATTTCTTCTATTAAGGGAGTTGACTCACCATCAGGGATCCGTGTTTGGTTGAGAGTTCCCTCCTCAGTTTTTGGAGGCTCATCTTTAATCCCCTTTATAGAGTAAAGGGAACAAGATTCTGCATCCAGAGATGAAGTTAAACTTTTGTTCTGGATAAAGATGATATTAATGGAACCATGATGACTTACCACTAATGATGAGACATTTATCCAAATATTTTATCCTCTGGTGTTATTTCTTTTTTGACAGATGAGGGATAGCATCAACCTCCTCAAAGATAGGTATTGGATGGGGAAATATAGTTTCCCCCGTCATCTTAGCCTTCATTGTCCGTTGGCCCAGAGATAGCTCTCCCTGTTCAGGAGATGATTCATCAATCCCGAGCGGGGTACCAGTTGGGACATATTTCAATGATGGAAACTCAGTTGATTCCCCCTGGCCTATTGAAAAATAAAATGACCTTCCCCTCAACAAAAATTATTTTTACTAGATAAAAGAAACAAAGAAAAGAAGATGATATGAGAAAAGTAGGACTTACATCATCGAGATTGGTATAATCAATTCATTCCTTAGAAAATGAGTGATCGATCCCTTTAAAATCACCCCATCTCGTCATGTACTCCACCCATATCATGGAAGGAATGTGGTTGTTAGTTTCATAAATGAGCATCTCTAGTTCCCAGATATAAATCCTCACCTCAGCAGGATTTTTCTCAAAGTAAATATTGGGAAAGGCTTGATCATATCCTATCCCTAGAATCCATAGCCCAGTATGAAAAAATTCTAATATGATTTCAACGTCAGAGGACATGTCTTGCAAAAGATTTATGGCCACTGGTCGAACAAATTCTAAGGTCATTATGACCTGCCTTGAAGATGATTTGATAGTCCTAGATTTCATGGGCTTCCTAACCCTCTCTGTCATAGATGAAGGATGAGAAAACAAAACCTGAGTCTCTTCTTGGTGGTGATGACTGGATTTTTTAGGTGCAATCTCAGTTGGTGTAGCCCTTTTGATTCTATTCAGCAGACTAAACCTTACATGAGGTTGTTTGGGAGAACTCAGGACCTCATCATCAACACCTTCCAAAGGGGATGAAGCATCCTCTGAGGGAGAAGAAACATCTTCTATAGGAGAATAAGACTTTCTACCCTACTTTCCATGCTTAACTATTTTCCTAGTACCAATTTAAGGAATAGATTTGGCCAACACTCCCTCAGGTTATGATGCAATCCAAGCCTCGACATACCATGAAGTTAATCCACTGGTCGTAACCACTGGAGGTAGGTTGATCACCACTTGAGTCAACTACATGGTTTTAAGCATCCATAGTTGACTGGATACCATCAGATGATTTTCTGATTGGATACATGCTAGAGGTGATATAGTTATTTGTTGTA
This sequence comes from Viscum album, assembly GCA_963277665.1. Lineage (NCBI taxonomy): Eukaryota > Viridiplantae > Streptophyta > Magnoliopsida > Santalales > Viscaceae > Viscum > Viscum album. The sequence continues at coordinate 87,348,142 of OY728135.1, read as the reverse complement.
GGCACTTGAATTGGTGTGCAAACCTATATAGAGCATATGCCTCGCATATAACTTCATCATTGATACGAGTCGCTGGCACACCATCCATAAAGGCCATCATATACAATCTTAACTCATTATTATCCTTTTAGTAATTAGTGAATCTTCTAGTAGGTGGTTCCCCATATAGGAAGAGATTAAACTTCTTGAATAGGCTCAGCCTTAATAGAGTCTCATTGGGATTCGAGGACAAAGGCAGAATACCAAAAACGACCTAAACATGTGGTCAAAACCAGCTCTTGGGAAGCTCAATCCCACTCAAGACAACATAGGTTCTAAAGTGGTATGAAACCCATCCCCACAGTACTTGGAACGTTATTTCAATTCTGAATGGGTCCTTCCCCACATGGACATGAAGAAGACTTTTTTAAATCTTCACCAATATAGGGATTTTCAACCCCACATGTTTCTTCCCGACTAACTTGGTCACCGCAACGAATGTCCCCGACCTTATGTTTTAATTGGAATCATGGAAATACAATAGGTAAACTCTTATCCACATAGCTAAGAAGCCTACGAGATTTGTCTTCATAGGAACTTTGGACTTGATATTATACCCCCATTTTTCATACTCCCCCTTCTCCAAAGTCGGCTAAAATATACTGAGAGCACTCTGCTTCGCCATCTTGGGACATCCAGCTAGACATTTTAAAGTGGGACCTTCCCCCTTTGTCTCTAGGAAGGTGTTCATCCACACTTTGAGATAGATACCCCCCTTTGGGTGAGGGTCTTTTATCCTAAGCTATTTTCAACAGCTCATTCTCTAGAGGCGACATCCTTTCGACATCATCTCACATTTCCTTAAGAGGGATGAAATCGTCATACATATCTCCAAGGATTAAAGACTCAAAGAACTTGTGGACATACCACAAGGTTATACCAACTTCCCCATGCATCAGGTGGAAGGAGTTCATTTATGGGCTCCATCGGCTTAACAACTTAGGGATGGATTCAACATTCTTATATAAATAAGTTTTCCCCGCCCAGACGGCCTTATAGATTTGGACATCTTGTAGCTCCTTCTTGAACTTTGTACAAGTTTGGCACACCCAGTACACCCATATCCACATAGGATTAACACCCCCTCTCGGGCGGAAGTCTCAGTCCTTCCTCTAACCCTTTGACTGATCTATCTGGGAATCATAGAAGATTGATGGACAACAATGCGACTTCAACTCGGGTGTGTGTGACTTCAGATCTAAAGCACATTATCTATGGTGCATGACACATACTATGGATGATGTCTTGACATTGATATATGCACCCATGCTTGAAACGTTGGAAGTTTTTAAATTTATGTAATATTGGAACCAATAAATGGGTATAATTCTTTGAAGCCTGTATAAGGAACTCCTTCAGATAACCATGGTTGTAAAGTGGTAGATAATTACTCTTAGGAAATTCATGGTGATACTTCTTTAGATGACCCGTCAGATCGAGAAAAGTAGTATCGCAAGTGTCATGGTAGTCACACCCTATGATTTTTACTATCTTCTTAATGAAATTATTTGCTTGTTCATTAGAAACTCTAGTCTTTGTAGCTTCTATTTAATGTACAAAGAATCATCAAACTTTTTGGGTTAGATAATTCTTCGCTTCAAAAAAGGTCATGAAAGATGAAAATTTGGCAAAAGCATAAACTCGTGTAGGGAACTCACGCAAGTGCCTCACACAGGCCCTTCACCCAAGGACCCTGTGCAAGTCACTCACCCAAGTGTACGCATCGTGTAGGAAGGAACATAACTTGTTTGTATGAAACATGCTTTAGTGAAGAGGCTTCAGCAAAAGATCAGTATGGAGTACTAGCATGGTGAGACCAAATATTCTAAAGTGTGAAGGCCTTCTGATGAAATAGTGACCCTGTTTATAGGCGAAAAAGCCCCCCCCCCCCCGCATGACCCTCATATGCAGCCCACCTACGCAAAATACATAGGAGGACTACCTAAGCAGACGAATTGAGCATATGACTTCCACAATCCATCCACCCTTTTCATCCCTTTACCTCAAGATCAAACTCTCTTCTTTTGATCGGTTCCAATCCTCAGGTGGGGCTTTTGTTGATACTCTATTTTTTCACATGTACGAAAATGTGATAAAGGTAGATACCTTAGGAAGAAAAGAAGAGGATAAATGAAGAAGTCCAAGGATCCAAAAGTCCTCCAAAGTTCATTCGCCTAGGTACCTCAAAGTAGCATCGACACTCAGGGTACTTGTGCATCAGCCTGAGCGACAGGTCTGAGCGAGAGCCTACACGACATACATGTGCGACACCCCTACGTAAAATAGCTCTTTTTCCCAAGGTCCCATATTTTCCTATAAATAGGACCTTGGGGTCTTCATTTTGCACTAAGGAAAATCCCAAAGGCCTCATGACGCTCTGATCGCCCTAGTCCTTCGCCCAAGCCCTCCGAAACCTTTTAGGTACTCCTCTAAAACCTGAAGAAGAGGGAATTAAAGTGGGAAAGTGAAACTAAATTCCTCCCATGGTTTAAAATAAACAACACCTGTGTGAGGCACTCGCTCCCCCATAGTTAACAAACACTAGTGCAAGGTTCCCTTTTTTAACCAGGGATCTGTGTGAGCCACTTTCGGGAACACCTGTGGATACCCTTGAAGGATTGAGCAAGGTCTTTCCCAAGTGTATTTTTTCAGGTGGTATGTCGCCCAAGGTACCATCACCTAGCTGAAACCTCCACCAAAGCCTCTGGACTTACAAAACTATGAATTGGGGCATGCCAGTGTGTCTCCCATTTGGATTTCCATTCCTTCAGTCAGAGGTTTCCCACACTTTTTCTACCATACGGTTAGGGTCCTTGGGGTGCATTTGGTTTTGCATTCCTTCGGTCATGAGGACCCCGACCTCGGGGACAGTGTTGGGAAATTCCCAATCTTGGATATTGGGGTTAGGATCATGTCCTACAATTATCATTTCTAAGACCCAAAGCCACCAGTTCCTAGTAGGGAGGGTAAGGATTATGATTTCTTTTTCATTCAACATGGTATTGGATCCTCCTCCCTTACTGTAAAACCAATTACAGGGCATCCCTCCTAGAGTAAGACCCTAGCCTTTCTTATAGGAGGTTTCACTCCTACTCCTCCTCACCCCCTTAGCTACTGGGTCAAAGAGGGGATAGACATTGTAGTCCTATCCTCCCTATCTTGTACCCTTGGCCTCTTCCAACAGTGGAGTAGGAAAAGTGTGGTTTGTTGGATCTTTCGCTTCCTATTGTCTATTGTATTTAAGCACGACTCATCCTGACTCATGTGGACACAAAGGCTTTCCACGATCATGACATCCACATGGTCGGATGCATGTTTCGATAGAGAATCACCCCTTGAATCTTCCCCTCGCCTTCCTTCAAAGTGCCTCCCTAGGTGTGAGTCCTCAAGGTCATGTATCCAACCTTAGGGCAAAGCATATTGTGTGGTTTTCTGGATCTTCTGTTTCCTCTTGTTTCACACACCAAGCATGACTCACATGGCATTAGAGGTTAACGGTGGTCATGACATCCACATGATCTCAAACCAATCAATAGTCATCCTCCTCAGGAGTAAGCCCTAATCATACTAGTCCTAGGGCAGCATTCTAAGTGTAAACCCCAACCTTTCACCAGCATGGGCATTCTCATCAGGAGTAAGCCCCAACCCAACCCAATATATGAGCGTTATTCTCAGAAGTAAGCCCCAAACTAGACCATAACCCCATTCACCAAGGAATCCTCTTCAAGAGTAAGCCCCCTAAATCAAACCTTTAGGCATCCTCCTCATGAGTAAGCCCTAAACCAACCAACCCCCCAAAAAAACTCCATGAGTCAATACATTTATCATGGCCTCAAATTCATTCATTCAGGAATCCTTTTCAGAAATAAGCCCCAACTTAATCATCTCAAAGGACCATCCCCCCTGCGAGACAACCAACCAAACTACGTGGACTTTGATTCTCATCCAAATGAGATATGTGGAAAGACTATCTGAGGTTCAAACTGAACACCTAAAATCAACCATATTCTCTCTAAGTCACATTCCTAGCAAGGTATAATTCAACCTGGAAATTCATATCCTTTCTAGGTTCCATGGGATGCTTCGGTATAAGTCTCACACCAATTTTTGACTAGGAACCTTTCACCTAGACGTCTTAGCCGCATGACGTTAAACTATATGGTTTGGTCCTTATCACATGACCTTAAAAGTTATGATGTGTCCCTTTAAGTGGAATCGAACTACATGGGTTCTGATTCCTTTCACAATGATACATGGGAAGTCCATCCATGGGTCTGATCCCAACATCAAAACAACTCTCATCTCCCTGGATGACAATACACTCCAGAGCACCACACAGTGTGGCTAGAAAACCAACATCGTTAAAGAATCTCTAATCAGTACATAAGAGGATACCATCGATGGAGAACCTCAGATACATACAAATATATCTATTGATGAAGAACCTTAGATACATACAAATGATTCTAAATTCCATACATGTTAATAATTGATTGTTAATTCAATGGTGACCCATATCATACTTGGTAATTAATGAAGGATTCATGAACATATCTTAAAATTATAAGAGAGTCACAGAATAGGCAATAATTCCAAAAGGGTGTGATGTGCATGACCTCTCATCCTCTCGACCAATGTGAGTTATTAAGCATTGTTGGACAAACTTCTCAATGAGCACATGCCTTTGGAAAATAAGTCTCTCCTAGATATAGAAATGTTGGGTGTTTTTGGTCCCGCTAATAAATCCACTAGAAACCGTTTGGAAATAGTGAACCTGACGTAAATGATTGCACAAAACTCAAACCCCTACAATTGACCATCGGGTGAATGCACAAATGAATATATCTGAGGGAAATAATTGGCATGGATGATATCCAAGTCAAGACGAACATTGGATACATGATCACCTTGAAGCATGTTTGACATATCTCAAGTCTTCGCCTCAACTTTTTATCTGGGATAGCCTTTGACTAACAAAGTTTTGACAACATCTTCAGCAATGAAGCATGGAAGATGACGAAGGGATTCATCATCATTAACCGAGGACACGTATGTGATACTTTTACAAAACTCATGTGAATATACGTTTCGACAGCCTCAACACAGTGGAAGGAGGGATGTCATCCAATTTGTGGCATAGGAGACTCAGCCACATGAGTGAAAAAGGGTTATCTACCCTGATAAAGAATAAGTACATCAGTGTTGACAAGGATGCATCACCCGATCCTTGTAAATATTCTATGTATGGGAAGCAACAAAGAGTTTCATTTAGTACTGCTTAATCAAGGAGATTAGAGTTGTTGGATCTGGTGCACTTTGATATATGTGGTCCCATGGAGGTGGATTCACTAGTAGGTAAAAAATATTTCCTAACATTTATTGATGATGCATCTCGAAAGGTGTGAGTGTTCTTCTTAGGAATGAAGGACCAGGTGCTAGACTACTTCAATATGTTCCATGCCATGGTGGACCATGAAACTGGATGGAAGTTGAAGTGTCTTCGTTCGGACAATGGATGAGAGTACACGTCTAAGAAATTTGATACCTATTGCAAGAGTTAGGGAATTTGACATAAGAAGACGGTTCCACACAACCCACAACACAATAGTGCTGCATAAATGATGAAAAGAATCATCATGGAGAAGGTCAGGAGTATGATGAGTTTGGCTAAGCTTCCTAAGCTATTATGAGGATAAGTCATTCCAGTTACTTGCTACCTCATCAATGGATCGCCATCAGTTCCCCCTGAATTTTGAGATTCAAAATAAGAGATGGTTTGATAAATATCCATCTTACTCTCATTTACGAGTATTTGGATATTTGGCTTTTGCACATGTATCTAAAGAGCTCAAGCAGAAACTAGATGGTAGATCTACTTTGTGCATTTTCATCGACTATGGAAACAATGAGTTCAGATACAAACTTTGGAATCTGAAGGATAAGAAGGTGATCAGAAGTAGAGATGTCATGTTCCATGAGAACCAGATGATTGAGAACATTCAAAATCCCAGAATGTCTTGAAGTGAATGTATCGAGAAATAAATCCCTGATCTAACACTTGTACCAGTACCACCGTCCACTAACAGGGAGGGGGTCCAAGATGATTCGTCAACATCATATCATGAGGCATTGGAGGAGGATATTAAGTAGGGGGAGACTCAACCCTCTCCATCAGAAGTTGCAGAACCATCACAAGAACTGGGTGATGTTGTGCCTCCTAAACTTAACATTTCAGAGGTTTGAAGATCTTCACGATGAAAGATTCCATCAACAAAATATTCATAGCTTGATTATCTGTTGTTGATTGATAAGGGGGCCAGAAGGATACTAGGAAGCACATCGACACTCGCTATCATCAGATACTTGAGGTGATGGATCGACAGCTGTTGCGACTTGTGAAGATCCACACAAAGGAGAACCCAGCAGACATGCTGACAAAGGTGGTAGCTCGAGAGAAGCTAGACTTTTGCAGATGTTCCAGCGGATTACAACTGGAGGGGGGGATTTAAGAGGTTTTTCCAGCTAACATATTCATTGAATATTTAGGTTCATGAATATAATGGATTAAATGTCCCTAATATTCAATGAATACGTGTCAACAAAAAAAATGTATCAAATATGACCAACGTGTTTCATTTAATGAAAAACACGTCAGTTTGTGGCTATAAAAGGAGGCATTGAGGAGCATCCTTGATCATCCAATGAAAGCCAGCAAGCTTCTCTGTATTGTGAAAGCCTTGAGAACTTCAAGCGAGAAAGAAAGTGATGAGCGGGTGGGGGTGCAATTCATGTAATCCTTCTTCTCCATGAAATAAAATTTCATTTTTCTCTACCCATTCCCATTCTTAGTGATCGGTGGATTACAACATCAACCTCGAACCAAGATTTTGTCTGCGGTGCAGTGCAGTGGCTACCACGTAGCTCAATCCTCTGAACCATCTTCTACGGTGCAAAGGGAACCTCGACGACGTGATAATTCACAAATGAAAAAACCGAGCCTCTGCAAACTTAACATCCTCCATGTTGCACCACAATTCCTTCACTGACACCTCTCATTTGTTCATCTTCATGTAGCCTACCACAGTGCAGAGTTGGTCATTACAATGCAACTCAAATCATCATTCCATTCTCCAGAGTCAACCACTATGTAATCTCGGACTTGCGGTTTGTTCATCCTTGATTTTCCAGTTCAACTTGAGCTCTATCTCATCGACCATGACGGTTTTTCGGCACAGAATCGTCGACCACGACGCGAGTGAAATAAACGAAGAAGACAACGCGATCCCGAGCTGATGCATTGGTTGCCATTGCTTAATATCACAACTCGTGCTCTTCATTCATCGAACAACTGGCCGGGTAATGCCCCATGCCAGGTCTCCTCAATGTATGTTGATCCGCAGAACGCTCTGCGCCTCCTCGCAATGAGCCTTGCCTCCCACCGTGCTCTATGGTGGCTTAGTCATGTATGCACAAGCTCCTTATGTTGTTCCCTTGGTTGGGTGTTAGACCACAATTTTTGCCTTAAAAAACAATCATCTTTTTCTAAATAAAAATCACTTCAAACTTATAAAATAAAAATATATTTTTCTTTTCTTTTTTCCTAAACAGCTTAAAGATGCGTTTTACCCAGAAATAATAAAAAACAATAAATATCTGAGCAAAATCAATCAATTAAACTAAAAAATTAATGGAATTAAATTAAAGAATATATGCATAAAATCAAGTGATTAATGACGTTTTTTTTTTGTTTTTTTATTTAGCGAAGATTTCGGTAAACCGCTGACACTACATTATTTTGCGGCGGTTTGTCTATTTTTCCCCATTTATTAAATATTTTGTTTACAATAGAAACCACACCTAAATGTATTGAAAACCAATGTTAAATATAAAAAAATGACCCTCATATAAACCACTGCTAAATAAATTCAAACCACCGCTATTTGATTGACGATAGTGAAAATACATGATAGTTTAAACAATCGCCGCTTATTTGTTTGATGACGGTTTAAACTCATGGTAATACAAAAAAACCGTTGACATAAGTTGGTTTTTGGTGCAGTGTGATAAATATACTTTAATTTACATTGAAAAACATTAATAATTTTAAAATAATTATGGGAGTATCATGAAATAAGAATGAAATGAAAAATATACATAAAATACAATCTTTCTCAAAACACATAATATCATGAATGAAAAGGAGGATCTAGAACAAAAGTCGACCATTGAATGACAGAGAGACATGTGAATGTTGTTGCTATTTTTATTTATTTTTTACATCTGAACATTCAGATTAAATATCAGAATTTTGAATTTATCCGTTAATTACCTCTGAAAAATCGATTTATTTAGTTCCGTGGTTTTCGAAGGTTTACGGGTACGGTGCAGTAGCGGAAGCTCGTGAGCCGAGATGAAAATTCCCCGTTGTTCCCGGCGCTTGTAAATTTGTCGCCTTCCACCGTGGGTCTCCTGGATTTCTCTGGCACGTTACGTGTATCGGGGGCTGAGGAAAAACCCAGTGCAATCACCCCCTCGCTCGATTGTTTCACAGAGATCGAACCCACCGCGGCGCCGTCAAATTTTCAAATTTCGATGCATTTTGTTTTTTTCTGCGCCTGAAGGTTGCGTCCATTTTCCTCTTTCTCGGCCTGGGCTCCCCATTCGAGTGTCTCGGTTTTCAATTTTTCATATCCATTTCGAGGATGTGCCGGGCGGGATTGGTTAACCACTGATTGAATTTGTTGTGAAGCCCCGATCATATTTTTAGGGAATTTAGTCGAGGAAGTGGATGGTTTGATTGAGTTTTATCGTCTCGTTTCGAGTTGATGTCTGTTTTGACAATGAAATAGCTCGGCTCTGAATTTTTCCGTGCTTATTTTTTTACCGTCTTAAAACATTGGGAATCGGGTATCACCGTACAAGTTTTAGCCCAAAGTTTGTTTGAGCTGAATAATTATATTTCCGGAGTATTTCCTTGAAGTCGAACTTTGTAAACTCTGTTATTTTGGAAGTCGATTTTCTCTCTGTACAGAACCTCTCGATTTAAATCCCGGAAAGAAATTTGCTTAAAATTTCACTTTTATTTTTCCTTGCTTTAAAGATGACAATTGGGAGGCCTCCAAAGAAAGAGAAGTCACCAAAGAACAAGCAAGTTGTTGATGAGAAAGTTCCTTTGCTAAGCATTAAACACAATGAACTTGCTGGGTTTGATGAATTCAATGGGGCATCCTTTACTGGAGCAGTGTTTAATTTATCAACGACTATAGTCGGTGCTGGAATCATGGCTTTGCCAGCAACCATGAAAGTTTTGGGCCTTGTTCTTGGTATTGCAATGATCATATTTATGGCTTTCATAACAAATGCTTCAATTGAGTTTCTGCTAAGGTTTAGCAAGGTAGGGAAAAACGTTTCTTATGGTGGTGTCATGGGGGATGCTTTTGGGAAATGGGGAAGGATTCTGTTGCAGATATGTGTTTTAGTCAACAACATCGGTGTACTTATCGTGTACATGATTATCATAGGTACGTGCTTGATTCACAATCCTTGCAATGCCAATTTTTTGTTGGGTTTTGTGTAATCCTTTTTCATTATTAATAGAAGTAGCACTTTTTCCTGGATGTCCATGACCTTCATATTTTGTCACGTTGGATGCATCACTGAGCGTATAAATTTATTTTTTATGGCTATTCCTGACTATTTCATTGCATATTTATCAAAATGTAAATTTATCTGATCAGATTTTTCTTTATTTTTGAGAAGGTGATGTGCTTTCTGGAACTTCCTCAAGTGGCGTTCACCATGCAGGTGTTCTGGAAGGATGGTTTGGGTTCCATTGGTGGAATGGGCGTACTTTTGTCCTCCTTATCACAACACTGGGTGTATTTGCCCCTTTAGCATGTTTTAAGCGTATTGGTTAGTGTTTTGTATTGGCAACGATTCATCCTGTTTCTTACCAAATTACTTGCTCATTTATTTCATTCGTTTAATCTTTGATATTGTTGTTTATTTTTTTATAATCTCAAAATGTTTGTTCAAGTTGGCTTTGTATCCTTGATTGTATATGTTCTGCCTAAACCCTCTTGCTTATCCCTATTGCATTTTGGAAAAGGTGGCCACTCAAATGCTTTTAGTGGTTCATTAAAAGATGGCTTGTGCATTTTTATTGTTGTGCTGTGCCTTGTCTTGCTTATCGAAGAAGAGAAACCGAGTTGTGGTTTGGGAATGGGAGTATGAATGCATGCACAACAAGCGCTCATGGTCTGAAAGCAGGAACAGGAGGCCGCAGTCGCTCTTGGAAATGCAGATTTACACCAGACATGCTGAGTTCAACACTGGACCGGCCTAGGGCACAGGGCTATAGCTTTTGTTGAAGGCAAGCACGGGTCATTCCTTGGACAGGCACCGTCCCTTGTGCCTAGGAGGTTCTTCCACTGTGCATTTTTTCCTCCGTATACGATTGTTAGCTCTTTCATCGATAAAAGTTTGGTTTTGCGCTTCGAGTATATATTATTAATGATTTATTAGGGCTTGGTAATAACCAGAACTCTGGAAAAAATTAGAGGGTTTGGAAATCATTGAGTGCGGAATTCAGTGGGAAGAAAAAATTTCTCCCCTGCTTGTGGAACTCATCAATTGAACCACATAAATCATTGTCTCGCGTGTGTGTTTTATTTTCCATTGACCTTCACGACGACATTCTTGGTTTATTTCTGCAACAATCGGTATGAGAGTGCCAAGTAAGATTTCTTCTTTGGCATTTGAAGATTAGATTCTGTATTTCTAGTGTTCTTTTTGCAGATTGAAGGCGTTAACACACAAATTCAACATTGAGAAATTAAATGAATTGAATGATTTTGCCTTATGAAATGTGATGAAAGCTGCGGTCCCTTCTGGTTCAGAAGGGCTGCACATTAGTGTTGGAGGATGATAGCAAGTTTTTGGCAGAGATGCAATCCGCAGAGAATGTTCAATTCTGGCAATGATACAATACTAATATGTTGAGTTTATTTGACGGGATTTTAAGGGCGATCATTGGTAAAACAATGTCACAGGAATTGGATCATTTTTGATGAGGATCAGACTATTATCCTGCTTTGCTCGTTGCTGGATTCCTTTGATAACTTCACGGATACTACGATGTATGGGAGAAATACACTCAAAATTAGTGATGTGAATGATGCTATATAGTCACGGGAACTTAAGAGAGGGGTTTTTGGATCTGATGCCACTTCAGATTTGGGTATGGTAGCTAGTAGAGGCAGGAGTAAGGGAACAGAATGAGAAATTTAGAAATAAAGCATGATTAAAAGCGAGATCAGATTATGCATGATGTTTTGCTTGCGAATAGAAATGATACTTCATGTGAGATTATCCTCAGCAAAAGTGGGGCAAGAAAAAGAGTGAAACGGAAAAGCCAGGGTGATGATTGTTCAGGAGGGTCTTGATGACGGTGATAACATTGACACTTTGATAGTTAGCACTTCAGGTTCAACTGACTTATGGGTTACCAATTCAGGTTCGTCTCATTATCACATCCCCTTCTTCAGGGAGTTGTTTTCTTCTTTCAATATAGTGGACTCCTTGAACCAACGATCTCCTTTATGAGCTTTCTTTGTATCTATAGCAACTATCCGAATCAGAATTTCAGTTTGAGGGAGAAGAAGAGTGAGAGAATGAGAGAATGAGAGAATGAGAGAAAATACACGAGACTTTTCCCACTCTCTTGCCCAAGCTCACTTGCCGAACCATAGCAAAAACAAATCCCCCCTTCTCTCTCTCCCCTGCTCCCTTTTTAAAACAGATCCCCCCATGCGGGCACACCTAGCCCAAACTAACCAACCTCCTTTGTAGGGACCCTTTTACCCCTTCTAGAATACACTTTCCATTCTCCTGGTCTGTCCCGGGCTTTATCACTCGTCGCTCCTTGAAAAACAGACTTGTCCTCAAGATTGAAAGAAATAAATTGGTTTATGAGGATGAAGTAATCTTCCCATGTTTATTCTTCCACCGGATGTCCCTGCCACTTGATTAAACTTTGAGGAGTTTTGTAGAAGATGAAATCTCCTTACCTCAAGGTGAGGCTAAGACTTTCTTTTATAGATTGAGAGAAAGAAATACATGAATGAGTATTCCAATGTGGGACTCAGAAATACCCAGAATAATAAAAACAGGGTTTAACACTCCCCATCAAGCTGAATATCAGACAAGACCAGACAGACTGCCCCTCAAGTTGGGTCGTAGATGCTGTGGATGCCCAACTTGGAACTGAGCGAGGCTCGACGAGCTCCTGGGAGGCCCTTGGTGAAGATGTCAGCAAGCTGGTCCGCCGTCGGGATGTGCCTAAAGCTGACATGATTGTGCTCCAGGTGGTGGCGAAGAAAGTGGCAGTCCACCTCGATATGCTTCGTGCATTCATGAAAAACGGGATTCGAGGCAATCTGGGTGACTGCCTTATTGTCACACCAGATATGAGTAGATGTCTGTGGAGGAAAGCCAAGCTCCTGGAGAAGATGTCGAAGCCAAATAATCTCCGTAGTGACGATGGCCATGACACGGTACTCAAACTCCGCACTAGATCGGGAGACGACAGTCTGTTTCTTGCTGCACCAAGAGATGAGGTTGCCTGCCAAGAACACGACAAAGCCAGAAGTAGATTTTTGAGTTGCAAGGCAACTGACATAGTCAGCATCACAGAATGCCTCAATATTCAGATGAGCGTGGTGGGAGTAGCGAAGATCACGGGCATGATCTCTCTTGATGTATTTGGCGATGCGGAGGACATCATCCCACTAAGAGGTGGTCGGATGTTCCATGAATTGGCTCACTTTGCCAACAACGCAGGCTATGTCGGGACGAGTCATGGTAAGATAATTGAGTTTGCCCACCAGCCGACGGTACCGCTCTGGGTGTGAATATGGTGCCGAGGAGTCATAGAGAGACCGTTCCCCAGGCTCAAGAGGAGTGTCAGCAGCGGTAGCCCTGGGCAACCCAGCATCCTGCAGAATATCCAACGCATATTTCCGTTGGCAGAAGAAGATGGTATTCGGAGAACGGAAAACCTCGATGCCAAGGAAGTATGTGAGAGGGTCGAGATCTTTGGTGTGGAAGTGATGGTGAAAATGCCTCTTGAGGTGGACGATTCCAGCAGAGTCGCTTCCGGTGATGATGATATTATCCACATATACAACCAACAGGATGCAACCGGTGGATGTCGTCCTGTAGAACATGGTATGGTCCTTCATGCTGCGAGAGAGCCCAAAGTCGGTGACGACGGTGCCGAATCGGCCAAACCAAGCACGAAGAGACTACTTGAGACCATATAGAGAGCGGCGCAGTCGACGAACTTGGGACTCGGCGCCGGATGCACAAAATCTGGGGGGCTGCTGCAGATAAACTTCTTCCTTAAGAAATCCATGGAGGAAGACATTCTTGACATCCAGTTGATGAAGTGACCAGTGATGATGAGCGACCAAAAAGATGGATAATCGAACGGATGCCATCTTGACAACTGGAGAGAAGATATCAAAATAGTCGACACCATATGTCTGAGCAAAACCCTTGGCCACAAGGCGGGCTTTGAGTCGATGGAGAGTGCCATCGACGTTCAGATGGACCGTGTATATCCATTTGCTGCCAACTGCCTGTTTACTTGCAAGGAGGGGGACCGAATCCCAAGTATGGTTGTCTTCCGGAGCCTGCAATTCATCTTGCATCGCTTGCAACCACCGCAGATGAGATTTGACATCGCCAACTGTGCGGAGAATAGATATCGTCTTCAGAGCTGATAGACCTCTGTATGAAGATGTAAATAGAGGAGTGTTCTGGCAATAACGAGTACCTTTCCGCAGTGCAATGGACAGGTCGTCTGGTGGCGGTGCAGGAGCATCAGACGAAGTGGGGACAATGGTTTCCTCGGCCTGGACGGGGGGCACATTCGATGGGCGACGGGAGTAGACCGTACCAAACCGGTGATCAGCAGGGGCAGCACCGGAGGAGGATGGATGATGAGTATAAGACAATCATCGATGTCAGTATCTGGATGGGGAGAGGGAAGTGAGAATGGAGAACTCTCAGCAAATGAGACGTCAACAGAGGTGATATAACGTCGTAAGTCCGGAGAGAAGTTCAGAGAGAAGCACCGGTATCCGTGCTGAGTGCGTGAATATCCGAGGAATATGTAGCGAAGGGATTTGAGAAAGAGTTTGGAGAGGCCAGAACGAGTGTCACGGACATAACAGAGACTTCCAAACACACGAAGTGGAAGTGAGTGAGGAGGCTGAGAGGAGAATAGAGTCCGAAAATGAGTCTCCCCCTGAAAGATAGAAGAAGGTAGTATGTTTAGAAGGTAGGTGACAGTCAGGATGGCATCGGTCCAAAAGAGGAGGGGCACCTGCATGTGGAATAGGAGGGAACAAACAATCTCCAGAATATGACGATATTTCGGCTCCGCCACTTCATTCTGGTGAGGTGTATCAGGACAGGATGTCTGATGAATGATGTCGTGATCCTTGAGAAACTGCTGAAAGAAAGTCGATAAATATTCTTATCCATTGTTGGAGCGGAGACATTTGATGTAGGTGGAGAATTGAGTATGAATTTCATTATAAAAGGTCAGAAAGGTGGAAAATACTTCAGACCGATCACGAAGCATGTAAAGCCATGTCATGCGGGAGTAGTCATCAATAAAGGTGATATAATAGCGACACCCGGACTGGCTAGGAACCCTGCAAGGACCCCATACTTCGGAATGAACAAGATCGAAAGGATTCACTGCACGTGGTTCCTGTTGAGGAGCATATGTCACCCGATGATGTTTAACAAACTTGCAGGATTCACAATGGAAGGATAGGTGAGAAAGGAATTGGGGGCACATTTTATGTAGGATGGAAGCCGGTGGATGACCAAGACGAGAATGTAGGTCAAGAGCACGAGCTGAGGTGGATGAGCAAGCGAGATATGGTGGGTTATCGAACATCTACACCCCATTCCGTAGATGACCTCGACCAAGCTCCCAATTCGTCGTCTGCTCTTGAAAAACAACACCAGAAGTAAAAGTAGCAACACAATTTAAATCTTTGGTTAGTTTGCTAATGGAGAGAAGATTAAATGGACTTTGAGGAATATGAGCATCCAAATCCAAGCGAATAGACGGGGTTAAGTGGCATGTGCCAAAGCCGACGATGGGGATTGTTGAGGTACCAGAGTCGAGCATCCATGCTTTCGGTTGTTGAGATACACAGACGGTAGAGCCGTCAGTTTGAGCAATGGGGGTTAGAGAAGAGGGCGGCGACACAGTCGCCCGAGAAGATTGTATCCAGGCAATTTATGCTGTCGAGAGTGTTGTTCTGTAACGGTTGCTGGATGAAGGAGAACTGTTGTGCGACATAGCCGATGATATAGCAGGGGATGGAGTCTCAGGTGGGCGTACAAATGCACGAATGAAGTGTGGTGCTGTCAGTTGGAAAGGCCGACACAATGAAGAGTCGGTGGTCTGGGAAAACGCCGAGTAGGGTGGGGTTTGGGACGTCGCCGCAGGAGGCGGGTTGGGTACCCGTGAGGAAGGCGGGATCCGGGAAACCGCGGGAGGCGGGCCGGGAGTGCCTAGAAGGGAAGGGCCGAGATGCATCGTCGGAGGCTTGGGTCAGTGGCGGATCTGAAATGCCACGACCCGGGAGTGTGCCGCCGGGAGAGGCGGGTGGTCGTCGGGAAGGGGACGCCAACGGGATGGGGAGGCCGCCGGGATCTGGCATAGGAACCGGGAGGTGCTGACAGAGGCGGCCGATCGACAGATGGAGGGCGCCGCGAATGTTGAGACGATGTGGGCGACATCGACTGAAGTGGGAGGTCGACAGAGGGTGTCGCGAGTCAGGAGCGCCGCTGGGAGTGCCACAGGATGAGGGGTGCCACTGGGAGGTGGAGGCCGGGAGTAGTCGAGGCCGAGAGTCGCCAAGAGGAGGCGGGCCGGGATGCGCCGGGATGTGCCGCGGGTGTCGGGAGCCGCTTCTGGAAGCGGGGCCGCTGAGATGTGCAGGGGAAGCTGCTTCGCGCGGGAGTCGGGAGCGCTGCCGGGGAGCCAGGAGGGAGCCGCGACGGTAGTCGGAGCTGTGAGGAGATCCGCGTCGGGATGGAAGCCTGCTGGGTTGCCGTGTGAGGTGGTCGGCGTGGAGAGAGGCTGTTGGGGATTCGGGAGAGATCCGCAACGGCTGGAGGCGCGCGCAGGGAGCAGTGCGAAGAGGCGGGCAGCGGGCTGATCGCGCCACATGGAGGCGGCAGGAGTAGCCGCCTGGAGGGAACCGGGAGGGCCGCAGTCGTCTGGAAGCCGCGCAGAACCGCGACGGATGTGCGGCGTCGGAACCGGGCGACGGCGGCGGGACCGGGATGTGCGGCGTCGGGCGACAACGTTGGGACTGGGGGCCGCTTGGGTTAGCGAGTGCCGCATACGGGAATCCGGGAATTCGCAGGATTTTCTGGCAACCCTAGACGGGAGAGAAAAAAAGAGGGAGGGTTCGGTTTAAAGAGCACCCACTGATACCATGTAGAAGATGAAATCTCCTTACCTCAAGGTGAGACAAAGACTTTCTTTTATAGATTGAGAGAAAAGAATACATGAATGAGTATTTCGATGTGGGACTCGAAAATACCCAGAATAATAAAAACAGGGTTTAACAAGTTTCAATGCCACGTTGTCGCCTGAGTCGCCTACTGCTTCTGGTTCTTCTGGTTCTTCTGGTTCTTCTGGTTCTTCTGGTTCTTCTGGTTCTTCTGGTTCTTCTGGTTCTTCTGGTTCTTCTGGTTCTTCTGGTTCTTCTGGTTCTTCTGGTTCTTCTGGTTCAGGTCAGTCCGTAAGGTCCCCTGCCAAGTTAGTGGGCAAAGTAAGGTGTAGAGTTTGAGGGTCAACTGCTTGAGCTGTGATACATTGAAAATAGGTTGGATTCAGCTGGGTTGCGGCATGTCAAGCCGATATGCCACCGGTCCAACACGTTTTAGAATAGTAAAAAGCCCATAAAAACGGGCAGACAATTTTTGGTTAATCCGCTCGGCGAGCGACTGTTGCTTATGCGGGCGGAGCTTCAAATACACTTGATCTCCCAATTGGAAAGAAGCTTTGCGCCTATGACGATCAATTTACCGTTTCATGTAATTTTGTGACTGTGCTGGTTGGTATTGAGCTGTTTTAATGCCTCATTACGTTCCACCATTGCAGTAGCCATCGCCTCCACCTGTATTTCAGACTGTAGAAAATTGACAACGGTGGGTGGTTTTCTCCCATAAACCACTTAAAATGGGTTTTATTGATGGACACATATTAAGTACTATTATATCTCAACTCTGCCATGGTAACCAATACGAACATCCTTTGGGCTGTTCTCTATCAAAAAGTTGCGGGCCGGTGCGCAATACAGGCCTGAAACATTCAGCCCAAATATCATCCGGAACGGATCGGGCTACACCAATCCAACAATCTCCCATTTGGAGCCTGATCCACTACGCTGCTACGCTTTGATGCCATTGACTAAGACAACGTACTTAATTTGAGCTCTTCCTCTTATTCACTCACCAGTAGCGTGTTTCTCATTCACAACTTCAATTTCAACATGACGATTCATGAAATACAAACTATTTTTCTCTTGTGCTCCCAATGTGTCCTCCTTTATTCTGCCTCTCATCCTCCATTCATCAGTGGAGACCAACAGAGGCAAAACAGTGCCTCAACTTCTGTATTACCACGGGCTTTGTCAAATGTCTGCCGGATTGTTGGTTCCACAAATATTCTGCAATGTCAGCAACCTATCCTGTATCAAACCTCTGATGAAATGATACTTCAACTGAATGTGCTTCGTCTGGGCATGAAATACTGGGTTCTTTGCAAGATGTATAACACTTTGACTGTCACAATGCAATATATTCTCCTTTTGCTTTCTTCCCAACTCATCCAAGAAAATTTTCAGCCAAACCATCTTCCCCGCTTATGTTACAACAATGTATTCTGCGCCACCACCTTCTGCAATTGTGATATCCAGCTTACCGCAGTTGCTCCACAGGTAAATATATAACCTGTGGTACTCCTCCTGCTGTCGACGTCGCCTCCAAGGTCAGCATCCACACACCCCTGCAATGAATTTTCTTTCCCAAAGCACAGAAATGCCTCCTTGCCACCCTTCAAATACCTCAGTATCCACTTCACAGCTTTCCAATGTTGTTTTCCAGGGTTAGCCATATACCTGCTCACAACTCCCACTGTATGAGCGATGTCAGGTCGAGTACAGACCATAGCATAAATCAGGCTTCCAACAACTGATGTGTATGGAACCTTTGTCATGTACTCAACCTCTTCTGTCGTCTTCGGTGATTGCTTCTTTGATAGTTTGAAATGGCCCGCTAGGGGAATAGAGATTGCCTTTGCTTCCAGTATACTGAATCTTCTGAAAACTTTTCCAATGTAGTCAACCTGTGACAACGTCAAGGTTCCAGCTGGACGATCTCTCTTGATCTTCATCCCTTTCAACTCATCAATCCTCTGCATACATGATCCTGCAATGAGCTTGTTATCTACGTACAGAAGCAATATAATATATGCATCACCAAAAGATTTTATGTAGTAACATTGATCCATGTCACATCGTTTGTATGCATTTTTAGTCATAAATGCATCAAACTTTTTGTTCCACTGCTTGGGTGCCTGCTTCAACCCATACAAGCTCTTCTGAAGTTTGCACATCAGGTCTTCCTTCCCCGACTCAACATATCCCTCGGGCTGCTGCATATAGATGTCCTCCTCCAGATCTCCATGAAGAAAAACAGTCCTGACATCAAGCTGCTCAAGGTATAAATCTTCTGATGCAACAATACTGAGAACCACCCGGATGGTGGTAAGCTTCACTACAGGCGAAAAGATTTCAGTGAAGTCCACGCCTTCCTTCTGTTGAAAGCCTTTCACCATCAATCTTGCCTTGTACCTCATCTTTTCATCATGTTCTTCCTTGACCCGGTAGACCCACTTGTTCTGCAATGCTTTCTTTCCTGTTGGCAGATGTGTTAGCTCCCAAGTGTTGTTATCATGCAATGAGGAAATCTCCTCCTTCATAGCTAACTCCCACTTGCTTGACTCCTTCAGCTGCATTGCCTCTTCAAAGCATTTTGGTTCTCCATCGTCAGTCAATAATAGATAATGCAATGATGGTGAATACCTCTGCACAGACATTCTCACCCTTGTTGATCTCCTCAACTCCACTGGAGTAGTAGGTTCCACCGGTTCTGATGTCTCATGATCAGGTACATCTTCAAGCTCCACTTGCTCTTTGCACCCAGATTCAATGTTCCCATTTTCATCTTCAACTGTATGGCGATCCTTGTATGTGACACCTTCATTGAATACCACGTTCTGGCTCTTGATGACCATCTTCTTGAGATCATTCCAAAAGCGGTAACCAAACTCCTCAGCACTATAACCAATAAAGAAACATGGCTTGGACTTAGCATCAAGCTTGTCCCTTGAGTTAACATCAATGTATACATAAGCCAAACTGCCAAAGACTCGTAAATGCGGGAGTTTTACCTCCTTACCAGACCAGAGCTCCTTGGGTAGACGTTCTCCCATCGGCACAGATGGACTCCTGCTGATCAGATATGCTGCCATGTTCACTGCATCAGCCCAAAAGGTCTTGGGTAACCCTGAGTGTAACCTCATACTTCTGGCACGTTCATTCAACGTCCTATTTATCCTCTCTGCCGCACCATTCTGTTGCAGTGTACCTAGAATGGTTTTCTCCTACCGAATTCCATTATCAGAATAGAATTCTATGAACTCCTGACTGCCATACTCACCACTGTTGTTAGACCTCAAGCATTTCACCTTAACTCCTGACTCATTCTCCACTATGACCTTCCACTTCTGAAACATCTTAAACACATCAGATTTACTTTTCAGAAAGTGAACTCGTACCTTCCTTGTGGATTCGTCGATGAATGTCACATAGTATTGTGACCTTCCAAGGGAATGTACTGATGCAGGCCCCCAAACATTTGTGTGCACCAGGTCCAACTTCTCAACCTTCGGTGTTCTGCCTCCTTTTGCAAAAGACACCTTCTGCTTTCTGAAGATACAATCTTTACATAGGCCAACATCCACTGACTTAAACTCTGGTAGCAACCATTTTGTTGCCAACACCTTCATCCCCTTCTCACTCATGTGGCTTAGTCTGTAGTGCCACAATTGTGAATCTCCGACAACTTTCAGTGATGTAGCCATGTCTATACAAGTTTCTGTTATTTTGTATAGGGTACCATTCTTTGCTCCCCGAGCTATTGGTGATCTTCCATGCACCACTAGTGAACGTGGTACTCAACCCTGCATTATCAAATTGTCCTACAGAAATAAGATTTCTTCTCAAGCCAGGGTTATACCTCACATTTTCCAGAACCAGCAGACTCCCACTGTTGGTCTTGATCTGTGCATCTCCTTTTCTCACAATCTGCAAGGGTTTATCATCAACAAGACGTACCTTGCCGAAATTTCCAGAAACATAATTTTTCAGGAAGCCGGGAAGCCACAGTTGCGGGCAGCGCCCGGAGCCTTGAGGCGCAGCGGACAGCAGGAGGTGTGTCCGGATTCGGTGCAAGCCGCACACAGGAAGAGCCGGGAGGACGCCGGGATGCCGCCTGGAAATGAGGGCCGGTCGTTCTGGAGGATACCGTAGGGAGGGGCGGAGCCGGTGGAAAGCAGGAAACTGATGGGAGAGAAGTCGGACTGGGGCATCGGTTCACCTGGAGCGAGCCGCGTCTGGACAAAGGTGACTTAGGGGATGGAGGCGCTGGGAGGGGCCGACTGGTGGAGGGGCTGGCGTGGAAGGCTAGGGACCGGGAAGCCGCTTAGGGCAGGGCCGATCGCGCCTGGACGGGGAGGCCGGGTGCCACGGCGGGAGGGACGTCGGGATTTCCAGGAGAGAGCGTCGGGAAGGAGTCGCGAGGGAGGGCCGCGGGACGCGCAGAGGCGGGATTCCGTCGGGAGGGACGGGGGTGCCAGGCAGCATCACGACGGAGGGGGGCAGGGAGATGCTGTCACGGGAGGGCTCCTGCCGTAGGAGGAGGCGGCGCCGTGGGAAGCCGCAGCAGGAGACGGGATCGGGAGGGAGGCGGTGTCGGAAGCCGCTTGAACGAGAGGGCGGTTCGTGCGTAGCGGGAGAGGCGGGAGCCGACCGTTCTGCTCGCCTGTTAAGCGGGAGCGGGTGCCGGTAGTTGCGGGAGCCAGAAAGACCACCGGGGAAGGCGGGAGCCGCTGAGGAGGCGGGGCCGGTTGTCATCGGGAGTTCGCAGGAGAGATCGCCGCGGGAAGAGTCGCGACGGCGGGGTGACGGCTCGACGATGCCGGAAGGAGCCTCGTAAGGCAGGAGGGGGGTGTCCGCGTAGGGCAGCCCGGAAGGAGGGGGGTGGCCGCGTAGGGCAGACCCGGGAGGAGGGGGGTGGGGTTGGCGCGTAGGGCAGAGCCGGGAGAGAAAAAAAATAAAGGGATTATCCCTTTTATACCATGTAGAATTGGAAATCTCCTTACTTCAAGGTGAGGCGGAGGCGTACTTTTATAGATTGAGAATACATAATACATACAGGAGTATTCCGATGTGAGACTAGGAAATCTCCTTACCTCAAGGTGAGGCGGTGCCGAAAGCCGCTTGAACGAGAGAGCGGTTCGTGCGTAGCGGGAGAGGCGGGAGCCGACCGTTCTGCTCGCCTGTTAAGCGGGAGCGGGTGTCGGTAGTTGCGGGAGCCGAAAAGACCACCGGGGAAGGCGGGAGCCGCTGAGGAGGCGGGGCCGGTTGTCGTCGGGAGTCCGCAGGAGAGATCGCCGCGGGAAGAGTCGCGACGGTGGGGTGACGGCTCGACAATGCCGGAGGGAGCCGCGTAAGGTAGGAGGGGGGTGTCCGCGTAGGGCAGCCCGGAAGGAGGGGGGTGGCCGCGTAGGGCAGACCCGGGAGGAGGGGGGGTGGGGTTGGCGCGTAGGGCAGAGCCGGGAGAGAAAAAAAAAATAAAGGGATTATCCCTTTTATACCATGTAGAATAGGAAATCTCCTTACCTCAAGGTGAGGCGGAGGCGTACTTTTATAGATTGAGAATACAGAATACACACAGGAGTATTCCGATGTGAGACTCGGAAATACCCAGAATAATAAAAATAGGGTTTAACAACAGTGAAAAGTAAGCAAGGGGTTAATGGAAGGGTTTACCAAGGTGGAGTTTGAACCGTCAATTCTAATTTTATATAAGGATGAAACTGCTACTACATTGGTTTCAACAAGCCGGACTCTGGTGTGGGTATATCTCAGGCAGTACCACTGGTGTGGCTCTAGCTCCGTGTGTGGCATTTTTTGGTTGTGCCGAAGAAGAGAACCAGGTGCATGCAAAAGGAGTTGATAAGTAAGCTGATAGGTTGCCGCATAGAGCAATTTGTGCAGCAGCGTGATCAGGGTGTCACCCGCCAAAAGGAGTATGGCAAGAACTCAGCTGTGGACATGGTTTTTCAGGAGGGTGGGCAGAGTTGTAACTTCTATGGGGGGTGGGGGGCAGCTGTAGTCGGTTGAGTTTGTTAGGGGAGGACAGCTGGGTAAGTTTGTTAGGGGGAGAGGGTTGGTGAGACGGGACTGGAAGAAACTATTCTGAGTTATGGGGTTCGACCTTCTGGCTTGGGCGAGAGAGTGTTGCAGGTGCCTCTCAAGTATCTTCTCCCTTTCCTCCATCCTCCTCCTACTTCTTCTTCCCCCTTTTCCTGTAATTCTGCTCCTGCTGTTCTCTATACATCAACAAAGAAGACTCTCCAAGCTTCTTATCAGAGGGAGAAGAAGAATGAGAGAATAAGAGAAAATACACGAGGGGCTTTTCTCGCTCGCCTGCCCAAGCTCACCCGAACTATAGCAAAAACCAATCCCCCCTTCTACTTATTCTCCCCCCTTTTCCTGTAATTCTGCTCCTGCTGCTGTTCTCTATACATCAACAAAGAAGACTCTCCAAGCTTCTTATGAGAGGGAGAAGAAGAATGAGAGAATGAGAGAAAATACACGAGGTGCTTTTCTCACTCTCCTGCCCAAGCTCATTGGCCGAACTATTGCAAAAACTACCCCCCAGCTCCCTTTTTAGAACAACCCCCCCCATGCGGGCACAACTAAAGCCCAAACTAACTCCCTCCGTTGGGACCCTTTTACTCCTAGAATACGCCTTCCATTCTCCTGGTCTGTCCCGGGCTTTATCCCAAGAAGTGGTCAAACAACGTTAAATTGTGGGGATGTCTAAGAGATCAGAGTTGTGGCTAGAGGATGCTGGTATAGGTCAATTTTGTTTTTGTGAGGCTTGTGTTTGGGGCAAGCATTGCAGGTGTAGTTTGGTACTAGTAAACACACTTCTGGTGGGATTTTGAATTATATACATGCTGATTCGTAGGGTCCAACTTCAGCTGCTTCTCATGGTGGACACAAGTACTTTGTCACGTTTATTGATGATTTCTCTCGAAAAACATGGTTTTATTTTCTGAAATTTAAAGATGAAGTGTTTAGTAGATTCATGCATTGAAAAATAATGGTTGAAAAATGTACTGGAAGGCAGGTAAAGGCGTTGCGTACTAATAATGGCTTGGATCTCTGTAATACATCTTTGATGGGTTTTGTAGGAATGAAAGCGTTGTATGGCATCACATTGTGTGACATACAACACAGAAAAATGGTGTGACGAAACATATGAATCATGCACTTTTTCCAAGGGCACGGTGTATGCGGATCAATGTAGAACTTCTTAAGCAGTACTAGGTGGTAACAGTTAACACTGCTTGTTTTCTGGTGAACCGCTCTCCATCATCGATGAATGAATTTAACACTTCACAGGAGGTACGTTGCAGGAATCTTTCTAACTATTCTGGCTTAAAAATATTTGGTGGCCCAATATATGTTCATGTGAATGATGATAAACTCGAGCTTAGATCCATGAAGTGCATGTTTCTAGGATATGCGACAAGAGGAGTACAAATCTTGGGGTACATAGTAAAACAAAGATTTTTGATCACCCAGGATGTCTCATTTGTCGAGTCAATTGTTTGTGGCTAGAGGATAGATGCTAAAGATCTCAAGGGAACAAAAGATCAGAGTGCTAGCCAGAAGGTGGAGTTTGAGGTTGAAAGTCCCATTATGGGAACCTTAAAACAAGTGGCGCAGCGGAAAGGGGAGCAGGAGGTGCATGCCATGTAGGATGGCACTATAACAAGGAAATCTAGAAGGGAAATCAGGCGACTAGCCCGGGATTTGGACTTTGTTGGCATTCCTAATTTTAATCCGGTTGCTTTTGCATTGGTTATAGCAAAGATAATTGATTTCGAGGAACCTAGATCCTATGAGGAAGCAGTACAGGGTGCATATGGTTTAGATTGGCTGAGATCAATGACTGAGTCGATGATGCCGTTGGAGATTAATGACACTTGAGATATTATGTCATTACCTAAGAGAGTGAAGACCGAGGGATGGAAATGGGTCTTCAGAAAAATGAAGGAATTCTGAGAGTTGAATTCCCTTCAAATGCTAGATGTTAGATTCTTTTTAAAGCGACACTTGTCAAGACCTCGATCATCCAACCGGGTAGGTTCTGCCAAAGCAAGGTGCCTCTGAATTATACAAACAAGTAATGAGTGATACTGAACACTTAGCTAGGACCCTTACGAAAGATGTTAGAGGAATGATGTTGAGTTTATCCATATGATATGATGAATTGGATAAGGAGTTGTCTGCTTGACCATCCAAGAGTCATATATGATATGATTGGGATGATGCCCGATCTAAATAGCTAAGTGGTGAGGGGAACGCTGAATCAGACTCATTGCTTAGTTAAATATGGATCTTGGTCCGCTAACAGATATAATGTGTTTTAAAATGTGTCATCATTTTAGTTGGAGCCTATTTAATAAAAATCCTTATTAAGTGGTAGTAAAACATGGTACTTAGCTGATAAAAGCTTCTGTTGTAGATGAATAACATCATCACCATCAAACCGAACTTTGAGATCAATCCTTGAAAGGAGAAGCTTAATGTAAGCTATTTAAATGACTGATAACTTAAGAGAAGTTCTTAAGAAAGATTGGTGATTTAAAAAAAAAAGTTCTTAAGAAAAATTTTATGTGTAGTAACAATTCTTTCCTGAGTAAAAGTGTTGAAATAGTTCACAAATGAATCATCTAGATGCTTACAGAAGCAGCTTACAGAAGCATAGAGTGTTTCACTTAGGGTTTCAAGATGCAAAATGATCAAAAGGAATCTTAGTTTCCATGCATGTACTCAAGATGATTGAATACGTCAATGATTTAAGAAATTTTTAGTTTCATATACTCAATATGATAGGGTATGCCAAATGATATTCAATATGATTAAATATGTTAATGATTTGGTGAGACTAAAGGTTTCCTTGAAGCTTTATTGGTTATAGAATTCAATTCTATTATTCTGACAGATATATGATATCAATTGTATATATTACAAGTGTTGTAAATATACAGAAAGGTTAAAAGATGAAAAAGGTTTGAAGATTGACACTAAGTATGCTTTCAAGTAATGGAGCAAAAATTTTGGTGCATTGATAACTTGAATGCTTCGAGCTTGGATAAATTTGTCATAAGATGTGTATCTTTACTTCATTCTGCTCTTGAGAAGAGAAAATAAACAATCGTTGTTTAACAAAATGAGATTGAGTGTTTTCTGATACACATTGTCATGATATGTTTGATTTTATAACATGTTTCAAGTTGTTAAACCCCGTTTTATTATAAAGGGTATTTCCGAGTCCCATATCGGAATACTCCACCGTGTAATCCTTTTTACCTATCTATAAAAGAATGTCTCCACCTCACCTTAGGTAAGGAGAATTCGCCTCTACATGGGTATCAGAGGAAAAATCTTCTTAATTTTTTTCCGCTGCCTGCGACTTCCCGGCTTAGCCCTTTCCTTGTGAACCTGCGGACTCCCGGCTCTGCCTGGCCCCGCCCAACCTGCGGCCTCCCTTGCGTCGTCTGGCCCCATCCTCCTAGCGGCTTCCCGGCGTTGTTCGGCCTCGCCCTCCCTGCGGCTTCCCGGCGTCGTCCGACCCCGCCCTCCCTTCGGTTTCCCGGCGTCGTCCGACCCCGCCCTCCCTTCGGCTTCCCGGTGTCGTCCGGCCCCACCCTCCTTGCGGCTTCCCGGCTACGACCTGGCCCCGACTCCCTCTCGACTTCCACTCGATGCGGTCTCCCGGCTACCTCCAAGCGGTCCCACTTCCCGGCCCACCCCCCTGCGGCTTCCCGGTTCTGGTCAACTCTCTCCAGGCGGAACCCTCCCGCCTGAGCGATGCAGTTTCTCGGCCCGCCCTCTTCCGGCGCCTCCCGGTCCTGCCCTCCGCGCGACTTTCCGGCTTCTTCCGACCCGCCTCCTACGCGGATGACTCACACCGCCCTCCCGCGGTGATTTCCCGGCCTCTTTTAGCGGCTTCCCGGCTTCACCCAGCCCCGCCATCGACGTGGCCTCCCAGCACCCGCCTCCCTTGCGGCGTCTCGACCCCGCCTCCCTTGCGGCGTTTCGACTCCGCTTACCTTGCGGCGTCCCGACCCCGCCTCCCTTGCGGCGTCCCGACCCCACCTCTTTCGGCGCCTCCTGGTCCCGCTCTCCTTGGCGAATCCCGGCCCCGACTCAACCAATTTTTCGGTCTGGCGGAAGACAGTATTGATGTGGACCTAGACTCTCATCTCGAGGATCCTCCGCCAGCATCTTCAGATCCCAAATACAGACCATGGAAGCTGCTCTTTGCCTTGCTTGTCAATTCCATGGACCGCTCCGTCAATGACGTCACTCAGACCGCCAATACGGTTAAGGAACTTTAAGATTCCTTAAACTTTATGTATTCCGAGACAAATAACTTGGCTCGGGTGTCCGACGTTCTTCAGCGCCTGTCACTCATCTACCAGCAGGCCCGTCCATTTCCGACATACTTCATGGAATAGAAAGCTCTCCGGGATGAATTGTTTGAGTTGTGGCCCATTCCCCAGACACCAGAGGCAGCCTTGGCCCAGAGGGACCAATTATGTCTCTTTAGCCTTCTTCATGGCCTCGATCCTGAATATGCGACGACGACCACGGAGATGCTCGCCAGCCCCTCTTCGCTAGAGATTCTACAGGTGTATCATCGGCTTGGAAAGGCTCATCGGGCTCTTCCCCCACCCACCTCCAGTATCGATCACACTGCCCTCTTGGGCCGTGGCAGTGGACGCTCTTCAGGCACTCGTGTCAGCCGTTGCTCCCCGACCTGGATGCTTGACTCAGGTGCATCGGACCATCTCACGGGTGATGCAGGTATGTTATCCACCTATCGTCCATATGCTGGTTCCTCAGCCATCACTGTCGCTGATGGATCCACTATCCCGATTGCGGGCTTTGGTGCATGCTCCTTGAATTCATCTATTCACCTGCCGTCTGTGACACATGTGCCTCAAAGTCCTTTTACCCTTCTCTCCATAAGTAAGCTTACAAAGAACTTCAACTGTAGTGCCATCTTTACTTCTTTTGTTGTGTTTTAGGAGCGGACGACGAATCAGGAACTTGGTAGAGGCCAGCTTCGGGACGGGGTATACATGTTCGATGGACCGACATCAGTCGCCTGCACCTCTCTCTCTGCTCGTGCATTGGACCTTCATTCTCGGTTGGGACATCCACTCGCCTCTGCCTTTCATTAACTTTTTCCTGATATTAGTCTGCATGTTTCCTTTCATTGCGAGTCATGTAAATTTGCGAAACATCATCGCACTTCATATCTTCCTCGAGTGGTTACACGGGCCTCTAAACCCTTTGATTTGGTTCATTCAAATGTATGAGGTCCTTGTGCCGTCTCAAGTCACTTAGGGTATAAATATTATATATCCTTCATTGATGATTTTTTGCGTATGACTTGGTTGTACCTTCTTCGTGATCGGTCTGAGGTGTTCTTTACTTTTCATACTTTTTCCATGAGATTCATACCTAGTTCTCCATCTCCATTAAATGTCTCCGCTCGGACAATGGGCAAGAATATTTGTCCACTGCCTTTCAGCAGTTTCTCAAGGCGAATGACATCATTCATCAAACATACTGTTCTGATACAACTCAACAGAATGGAGTGACTGAGCGGAAACATTGCCATATTATGGAGACTGCTCGTGTCCTATTCCACAGGCAGGTGCCTCTTCTCTTTTGAGGGATGCCATCCTTACTGCTACATACCTTCTCAATCGCTTTCCTTCTTCTATCCTTTAGGGGGAGACTCTTTTTCGGACTCTGTTCTCCTCTTTCCCTCCTCACTCTTTTCCACTCCGTGTGTTTGAATGTCCATGTTATGTCCCTGACACTTGTTATAACCTCTCCAAGCTCTCTCCCAAATCCCTCAGTTGCATCTTCCTCGGATATTCAGACACTCACCGCGGATACCGATGCTTCTCTTTACAGCGATATATTATCTCTGTTGACGTATCGTTTGTTGAGAGGTCTTCTTTCTCTCTTCCCTCTCCCCATCCAGACACCACCATCGATGACTGTCTTTCTCTCATCATCCACCCCCTCTGGTGTCTCCCCCCGCTGATCACCGATTTAGTATTTTCTACTCACGTCGTTCATCGACTATGTCCCCCGTCCAGGCTGAGAATACCATCGTCCCAGCTTCGTTCGATGCTCCTGCCCCGACACCAGACGACTTGCCCATTGCACTCCGGAAAGGTACTCGTTCTTGCTAGAATACTCCTCTCTATACATATTCCTACAAAGGTCTTTCTGCTTTGAAGACGATATCTATTCCCCGCACAATTGGTGATGCCAAATCTCACTCGGGGTGGCTACAAGCGATGCGAGATGAATTACAGGCTTCGGAAGACAACCATTGATAGGAGTCAATCTCGAAAGAGAGAGAAAATCAATAGGCACTTCAATTAACAGTAGCAGAAATTACAGAACAAAGAAGGAAAAGAAGAGAAATAGAAGAAGAAATCCTCTAGAGGCGCTGCTCTCCGAGGCCCAAGGCAGCAGCCCGTAATTTTGCACAGTAGAACCCTTCTCTCTAAAACAATCCCCCCCCATACAGCCCACAACTCCCTTATTTATAGACTCTACTGGAAGCTTCTAGACAACCCCTCCTCCCAACAACTTTCTAACAAACTAACAAACCAACAAACTAACAACTTCCAAACAACTGTAAGAGTAATTACATAGTTGCCCCTAGACAGTTGCACACTGCCCACTACGACCAGCCTGTAAGGGTTGGTGTCCTCAGAACCAACTGTTTTGTACTTTGATTACATGAATGTTCACTTATTATATATTGTTCATTGTTTTGCATGACTATAATATAATAATGTCCTGGAATATTTGTTGCATTAATAAGGTCATAGCAGATCCCTGCTTTGATGAGAACCTTGAAATGCTATAACAATATTCTTAAATAAAGTTATGCGGTTGGATGACATACTATGATAGGACACATAGTATACAGACCGTCATGTGCGAGTACTCGTAAGAAGACGAGACTCTCTCTCATGGAGTTCGCACTTGCTAATCTCCAAGATAGGAGATTATGAGAACAGACCCGCCAGTAGTAATTCTGCATGTCTTGGTGTCATCGGATATTGCTATCTGCGAGCGTGTGTAATGGTCCTTAGACTGAAAGATTATCATTAACTCATGTCATGACTCGCGCACTTAGATTTACTGACGAAAACCGTCACGCAGACAGTTGGCGGAAAGTAGGGTACGTTGGGTGCGTCACGAGTGACATGTTGTTAATGGATAAGTCGATGAAGGGTTTGTCCCTTCTATTTATGGAAGTTGATATCTCGGTCCTTTGATTGAAATAGAACTGTCGCATTAAATTCCATGACCATGGTGTAAACGACGAGTTTATTTCAGGTAGTCAAAGAACGACGGATCAAACATATTGGTTTATGACACTTCCATGAAACCTGCTTGATGAGATATTGAGACAAAAGGATTAAATTACACAGTAAGCGTTCGTATGAGGTGATACGTCAATGCGGCGTCAACTTCTTTCTCTTGGGTGCCTTGATCCGTTGCTAGACAGTATTTTTGGACTTTAGGCAAGCCCGCCTAATGCCAACGAGAAAGAGGCCTAGAGGGTCACACACTAAGTTTATCCAAGTATCTCAAGTTGAATAAAGATTATTCCCGTACGTGGTTTAATAATTATTCAAGGAAGCCTAAGTTGTTTTAAATGATGGAGGAAAAATAAAATAAAACAAGTACACGCTGTGTATTATTAAATGTACACGCCGTGTAGTTTTATTTTGGAAAGGAAATGAATAAATGAAAATAAGATATACACGCCGTGTACATTTAATGTACACGCCGTGTAGTTTTCAATGAAAAACAAGTACACGCCGTGTATTTATTATTACACGCCGTGTAGTTTTTCCAGTCGGGATTTTGAGGATATAATATCGTTTTATTAAATGATATTTATTATAATCAGCGTTAGCGCATGTCAAGGAATTAATTATTCGACATGGGGGTTTTCAATAAGAATTAATGAAATAAATGAAATGCGTAACGCGTTTATTTATTGTCATAACTCTACAACTTCAAACTCGATTATAAATATCCTCACAACCCCAACTCTTTTCCTACACAAGAGAATCGTTGTGCACAACATCTCTGGAGAATTCTTTCAAGGCCGAAAGAACCTCTTCCTCCAAGAACGCTCTCAAGACCGAGAGAGATCCTCTTCCATCGGATCAAGACGATCTAAGGCGGACAACGCAAGCAAAGGCTTCTCCACGCTAGCACCCGGAGAATCCTTTGGCGACGTCCAGAGATACGAGGTACACGTGTGGATCACCGCTAGAGGGAGTCTACACTTGGCTTCTGCGACGCAATGACGGATCACATCGACAACGTGATCAAGAACATCAACGAAGAAAGAACACCCAAAAGGTATTTCTTTATAATTAATTAAATTAATTATAATCAACCTGTAACGATCCTTGTTTGTGGTTCCGGGACAAACCATCTTCTTTGTCTTTTTCTGTGATTCGATCCGTGGAGATTGGCGTTTATCGTCGTATTGATCCTGGATTGATCATTGCTAATGACAAAAAGCCAAGTGGGCACATCCACCCACGCGCTTCCGCTGCGCCCGGAACCTTCACAACCCACCCTGCACTTCTATCATTACCGCCCTCTTGAAATATCACCTTGTCTTTAAGGTGATTGTCTGGTGGCTTTGGTGGTGGCCTAGGCAGCCATGCAGCTTGCTTGTCATCAGCTAAAGCAAAGGCTGAGTGTAGCTGGGCTCCATCAAAAGAGTCTTCGACTTCTTGCGCTGTTAATGTACTAGAAGTGCTTCCCTGGAAAATCTTCCAGTGGTGGTTCTCGAACCCCTTCGCCGTCCTCTTGAATTCTAGCATCTACACCTCCCCGATTGTAGCTCCCTATAGCAACTGGTTGAGTGGCTTGTTTACCCTTACTGCCCACCGGAGCCTCAGTAGTTCCCGAATTGTGTTGCTCGCTCAACTTGTTTGATGAAGGCATAACCGCAACCAACTTTCCATGTTGATTTTGATGTGGCGGTTCTTGAATTCGATTTCCAGCTTCTAGAGCTTCTACTAGCAGTTGTTCGTAGTCATACAGCCACCCCGTTCCAGCTCTTGATGTGTCTTCGACAACTGCAGGCTGCTCCTGTTCAGGAAATGGATGTTCAATTAGCTCGAAAGAAGCAAACACTCGCACCGGCACCACCTGCAGCATCTCTTGCTGCTTTTGTACAGGACCAGAATTCCCTGTAACTTCGATAG
Source organism: Viscum album (assembly GCA_963277665.1). NCBI lineage: Eukaryota > Viridiplantae > Streptophyta > Magnoliopsida > Santalales > Viscaceae > Viscum > Viscum album. Next base: position 87,316,290 of record OY728135.1, on the reverse strand, counting down.
TTTGTAACTCTTCTGAATTTTGAGCAGTTGCAGCCTCTGTTTCCTCCTCTGCCACACCTCCAAATCTCTCCAGCAACGCTTCCTTGAATTGCGTCCAGGTAAGACCATTCTTATTTGGTCCCAACAAAAAATTTCAAACCCAAGCCGTTTCTTGCATACATAACTCTGCCATAGGTACCTCCATCTCTTTCGGAATTTGGCGGAGAGAAAAATATTCCTCAGCTTCTTTGATCCAAGTCTCAGGATTGTTTCTGGAGAAAACCGACATTATCTCTTGCCCCAAACTCTCCTCCTGACTTCTTCTCAGCCTGGCGAGTTGTTGCGGAATCGTCGGGAGATACAACGACAGAAACGAGGAAGAACGAAAGAAAGAAAGCAAAGGACACAACGATTTACGTGGTTCGGGAAAAATCCCTACGTCCACGGGAGAGGCAAAATTTCACTATGAGTCGGAAGCACAAAATTACAGAGGATTTCAGTAATAAAACCCTAGCCTGAAATGGGCTACATATGAAGAAGACGGTCCATTGTTCTGAAAAGTAGTCCGCGTTGCAACAGTGATCGACGACTCACTTTGTCAAAAGTGCTACAGTGTCTGCCGGCTGGAAGTCAAAAGCGCCACAGTGAAGTTGACCCCGAAGTCCGCACCGCTACAGTACCTGTCGGTGTCGGTCGGTCAGCTCTGCTACAGTGGTCAGCATTGCTACAGTGCCGAAAGATTGGGCCCGGGGCCTTCGGCCCCCGGACCCCCAGAGCAGGGGCGCGTTGCCCCCTGCAACCCCCAACGAGCTCACCGCGGGGCTCGACCCGCGACAGTTGCGGGCCACAAGCATTCGGCCCAACCGGATCGGGCAACACCAATCCAACACGAGTGACGTCCAAATATCCATAATATTTTCTCTGTTTTCAGCTCCAAAATCGTTGTATCCTAGCACTTTTAAAACTACCAAGGTGCTACATCCACCTGCTGTCAGTCGGACACCTGTGTCCACTTGCTGTCCACTTGCATCCACCTGCTATCATGAAGGTTCCGGGCGCAACGGAAGCACGTGGGTGGATGTGCCCACTTGGCTTTTTGTCATTTGCAATGATCAATCCGGGATCAATACGACGATAAACGCCAGTCTCCACGGATCGAATCACAGAAATAGACAAAGAAGAAGAAAAGGTCCTGGAACCACAAAAGTGGATCGTCACATGTTGATTATAATTAATTTAATTAATTGACAAGAAGTACCTTTTGGGTGTTCTTTCTTCGTTGATATTCTTAATCACGTTCCGATGTGATTCGTCGTTGCGTCGCAGAAGCCAATGGTAGACTTCCTCTAGCGGTGATCCACACGTGCACCACGTATCTCTGGACGTCGCCAAAAGTGTCTCTGGGTGCTAGCGTGGAGAAACTTTTGCTTGCATTGCCCGCCTTAGATCGTCTTGATCCGATGAAGATGATCTCTCTCGGTCTTGAGAGCGTTCTTGGAGGGAGTTCTTTCAGTCTTGAGAGAATTCTTTAGAATTGTTGTGCACAACGATTTTTAGGAAAAGAGTTGGGTTGTGAGGATATTTATAATCGGGTTTGAGGTTGTAGAGTTATGGCAATAAATAAACGCGTTACGCGTTTTATTTATTTCATTAACTCTTTTGAAAACCCCATGTCCAATCATTAATTCCTTGACATTCGCCCACGCTGATTATAATAAATATCATTTCATAAAACGATATTTCCTCAAAATCCCGACTGGAAAAACTACACGGCGTGTAATCATAAATACACGGCGTGTACTTGTTTTTCATTAAAAACTACACGGCGTGTAATCATTAATACACGGCGTGTACTTGTTTTCAAAATAAAAACTACACGGCGTGTAATCATTAATACACGACGTGTATTTGTTTTCATTTTATTCTTCCTCCAACATTAAAACGATTTAGGCTTCCTTGAATAATTATTAAACCACGTATGAGAATAATCTTTATTCTACTTGAGATACTTGGATACACTTGGTGTGTGACCCTCTAGGCCTCTTTCTCGTTGGCATTAGGCGAGTTTGCCTAAAGTCCAAGATTACTGTCTAGCAACGGGTCAAGGCACCCAATAGAAAGAAGTTGATGCCGCATTGACGTGTCACCTCATACGAACGCTTACTATGTAATTTAATCCCTTTGTCTCAATATCTCATCAAGCATATTTCATAGCAGTGTCATAAACCTATATGCTTGATCTATCATTCTTTGACTTCTAGAAATAAACTCGTCGTGACACCATGACTTTGGAATTTGTGCGACAGTTCTATTTCAATCAAAGGGCCCGAGATATCTACTTCCATAAATATGGAAGGGACAAATCCTTCCCCGATTTATTCATTAACAACATGTCATTCGTGACGCACCCAACATACCCTACTTCCCGCCAACTCTTTTCGTGACGGTTTTCGTCAGCAGATCTAAGTGCGCGAGTCATGACATGAGTTAATGATAATCTTCCAGTCTAAGGACCATTACACACGCTCGTAGATAGCAATGTCCGATGACACTAAGACACGCGGAATTGCTACCGGCGGGTCTGTTCTCATAATCTTCCATCTTGGAGATTACCAAGTGCGAACTCCATGAGAGAGAGTCTCATCTTCTTACGAGTACTCGCACATGACGGTCTGTATACTATGTGTCCTATCATAGTATGTCATCCAACCGTAGAACTTTATTTAAGAATATTGTTATAGCATTTCAAGGTTCTCATCATAGCGGGGATCTGCCATGACCTTATTAATGCAACAAATATTCCAGGATATTATTATATTATAGTCATGCAGAACAATGAACAATATATAATAAGAGTACATTCATGCAATCAAAGTACAAAAAAGTTGATTCTCAGGACACCAACCCTTACATATCAGTCGCGTTCCACCGTTTCTATACTGCTGTGATTCCTCTCCTGCAGCTTCGTGCTCTTCAGTTTTCCGTTACATCGCTGCTTCCAGAAAATGGTTGTGACTTCTGCAGTTCACACGGTCCAGAAATTTCTAGCAATATCTAGCAAGAATCTCTTTTGTTTCTCTCTCTTAAACTCTCTCAATCCTCTCAATGAAAGCACCAATTGATTGGATTCAATCTCGAAAGAGAGAAAATCAATAGGCACTTCAATTAACAGTAGCTGAAATTACAGAACAAAGAAGGAAAAGAAGAGAAATAGAATAAATCCTCTAGAGGCGCTGCTCTCCGAGGCCCAAGGCAGCAACTCGTAATTCTGCACAGTAGAACCCTTCTCTCTAAAACGATCCCCCCCATACAGCCCACAATCCCCCCCCCCCATACAGCCCACAATTCCCCCCCATACAGCCCACAATCCCCCCCCCATACAACCACAATTCCCTTATTTATAGACTCTACTGGAAGCTTCTAGACAACCTCCTAACAACTATAAACTAACAAACTAACAACCTCCTAGCAACTATAAGAGTAATTACATAGTTGCCCCTAGACAGTTGCACACTGCCCACTATGACCAGCCCACTCTGCACTCCTATCAACCATACTTGGGATCTGGTCCCCCTTCTGACAGACAAACAGGCGGTAGGTAGCAAATGGATATATACGATCCGTCTCAATGCCGATGACACTCTCCACCGCCTCAAAGTCCGACTTGTGGTGAAGGGCTTTGCTCAAACATATGATATCGACTATTTTGATACATTCTCTCCAGTTGTAAAGATGACATCGGTCCGATTATCCATCTCTCTGGCCGTTAATCATCATTGGTCCCTTCATCAACTGGATGTCAAAAATGCCTTTCTCCATGATTTTCTTGAAGAAGAGGTGTATCTGCAGCAACCCTCAGGATTTCGTGCCTCCGGAGCCGACTCCCATGTCTGTCGACTTCGTCGCTCTCTTTATGGCCTCAAACAGTCTCCTCGTGTTTGGTTTGGCCGATTCAGCACCGTCATTACCGCATTTGGGCTCCTTCGAAGTATGAAGGACCACACTGTCTTCTACCGTACGATGTCCTTTAGCTGCATCCTGCTGGTGGTATATGTTGATGATATCATCATCACTGGGAGCGACTCAACTGGAATCGCCCAACTAAAGGGGCATCTTCACCACCACTTTCACACCAAAGATCTTGGTCCACTACCATACTTCCTTGGCATTGAGGTCTCTCGTTCTACGAACAACATCTTTCTCTGCCAACGGATATGCCTTGGACATCTTGCAGGATGTGGGTTTGACTCACGTTGACACTACTCTTGAGCCTGGGGAACGGTCTCTCTATGACAACACAAAATTCTTTTCTCAGCCAGAGAGCTATCGTCGTCTTGTGGGAAAACTCAATTATCTCACCATGACGCGTCCAGACATTGCCTGCGCTTTTGGCAAAGTGAGTCAATTCATGGAGCATCTGACCAAATCTCAGTGGTATGCTGCCATCCGCATTGCCAAGTACATCAAGAAAGACTCTGCTTGTGGTTTTTGGTACTCACATCACGATCATCTGAATGTTGAGGTCTTCTGTGATGTTGACTATGCTGGTTGTCTTGCTACCCGAAATTCCACTTATGGGTTTGCCCTTTTCTTGGCAGGTAACCTCATCTCTTGGCGCAACAAGAAGCGTCTAGTCATCTCCAGATCTAGTGCGGAGTCTGAATATCGTGTCATGACCACGGTCACTACTAAAATCCTTTGGCTTCGTCATCTCCTCCATGAGCTTGACTTACCACCACAGATGTCTGCTCATATATGGTGTGACAATCAAGCAACCACAAAAATTGCTTCTAATCCCGGCTTCCATAAACGACTGAAGCATATCGAGGTGTACTGTCACTTTCTTCGCCATCATTTCGAGCGGGACCATATCAGTTTCGGCCACATACTGACGGCATATCAGCTTGCCGACATCTCACCAAAGGCCTCCCGGGAGCTCGTCTGACCTCTCTCAGTACCAAGCTGGGTATCCACAACATCGGCGATCCAGCTTGAGGGGGAGTGTGTATGGTCTTGTTTGATGTTGTCTTTTTTTTTGTGGGACTCTTGGTCCAAGCTGGGCATGTCCGGTTTGAGGGGGAGTGTTAAACCCCATTTTATTATAAAGGGTATTTCCGAGTCTCACATCGGAATACTCCACCCCACCGTGTAATCTTTTTTACCCATCTATAAAAGAATGTCTCCACCTCATCTTGAGGCAAGGAGAATTGGCCTCTACACAAGTGAAGACTAAAATGACTTCTTCTGGTTAAGAAATTCATCCTATTGTCATTTATGTAAATGTTCCGACAATATGATTGGATTCAAGAAAAGTTTACCCGATATTCTCAAAGTGTTGAGAATAGATGAACTTGGCATATGATGTCTAGGTTCTGAAGTACTGTATAGATAGTACCAGTGGGTAAAAGTTCAAACAAGAAGAAGAAAAATTTGTTGAAGTGTTCAACACTGTTTTTCAAGAAGCCAATCAAGGTCTTTTGAAACTTAGGGTTGTCACGAAGGAGTAATAATTCTATATGATGAGATTACCCAGAATGCTTTAAGGAGTTGAGGAAACTCCATGGAATGTCCATGTCAGGTAGAATGTTATATAAATTCTTTGATCTTGAAGGGTATGAGATACCAAATGTATATTTTAATCTTTGATCTTGAAGGGTATGAGATACCAAATGTATATTTTATTAAGTGTTGTATACATATAGGAGTTCAAAATCAAGAAAAGAATTGAATGGGCTTGTGTATCTTCATCTCGTTCCTCTCATGTGATAAGAGGGGTTGTTCGATAACAACGACTTTTGAACAGAACTGGGATGATTAAGTGTATACACATGGTTTATGATTCATCAATTTCTATAACAGGTTTTGAGGAGAAGATATGGATAAAGGTGTTTGTCCAGAATATGGATAAAGGTGTTTTATTCAGGATAAAATGTTTATCTAGTTGTTTGTTAAAATATTTGGGAATGTGTTCCAGCCACCCATTAGTGGTATATTTTAGAGTGCTCCGAGTTGTATGAATTTTTTTGTCTATCATGGATGGTCCAAGCACATCAACATTCAGTTGTAATGAAACTTTGGTTTTGTGCTTCAGGTATATACTATTAATGATAAACTCAAAAAAAATTGAGAGGGCCTAGAAGTCCTTGTGACAGTAAAATCAGAGGGAAGAACATCTTTGTATTTTGGATCTCTATATAATGAATATTCTTCTCACCTACCTGTAAGTGGATGCATATAGCGACCTAGACTTTTAATACATAGATATTACATCATTTTAGATAAATATTTATTACATTACACAAACACATGCTTGAGGATCATAAAGGTATAATGCATTTGGAAACTTGAAAACATAAACTGGTTCATATGTGAACTACATCATCTCCCACTAAGTCCTTCATAACTAGCACCCTTCTTAGACATATCATACATAATACATTTTATAACCCGGGAAAAGAAAACATAAAAAAGGTTGAACTCAGATGGTCAGTAAGGGTAAACAAGGGAGATACATAAGCACAACATGAGCATAAGGGCATGAGAATATGAATATAACATTTGAAAACCATACCCTGCATATCAAAGATCATAATATTGAGGCATGACATAAAGATTGACAGTTTATAAGACTTGAATCATAAGGAAATCAAAGAACACGAGTCATGAGAGCATAACATTGACATAAGATATAGAATTGTGGCATAGATATAAGCATAAAAAATCATTTTCATAGTAGTCAAGGCTCATTGCTAAGACTATCTTAGTTAAATGAGTTCACTTCCCAAACCATTATAGTAGTCAAGGTTCACTCTCAAGGTCATCATAGCGGATAAAGTCTATTATTGAATCGGGTTCACTCCCCGTTCCAGTCCTGACTATTTCATGAGATATAAATCTTTACCCAATGCATTGGAGAGAGATATAGGTCTCACCTGTCATATAATAAAAATCATACGTATGCGTGCTACTAGATCATAAAACATTCATCATATCATAACCAATAAAATGAAATGAGTTTCACAAACATTTCATCATATTATAACCTGTGGAAAGGAGAGATTTCATAATCATTTCATCATTTCATCATTTCATTATAACACAACCCGTGAAAAAAGAAGCGGGTTTCATAATAATTTTATCATGGTATAACCAATGGAAGAGAATCGAGTTTAATAAGAATGACATCTTTGGTTCATATCCTCAGTAAAACATAAGTTACATCAGAGGATGCCATCTTAGATGTAAAATGATCTTGAAAGATAAATCACTTGGAACGTTTCTCGAGGAAAATAACTTTTCTTTGAAAATCAGTTTTCAAAACTAAAATCCATAAAACATTTTGGAAATCATTTTCTTTGAAAATATTGAAAACTTATGAAGTACTTTAAAAATCATTTAAAACATTTTTTGAGGAAAATATCTTTTCTGCTTTGAAAAACACTTTTTAAAACTTAAAACATTTTGAAAATCATTTTCTTTAAAAATGACCTTGAAAAACTTATAAATGAAGCTTTAAAAATCATTTAAAACATTTTTTGAGAAAAATATTCTTTCCGCTTTGAAAAACACTTTTTAAAACATAAAACATTTTGAAAATTCTTTTATTTGAAAATAACTTTGAAAAATTATAAAGAAAGTTTCAAAGGAAATAATGGTCATGACGGTGAGAAATTCCGTTCATGTCGTACACGTTAAAACAAAGATTTTTTTCATATTTTCGGTAAAAGCCAAACGAACATTGTTTGGAAAAAGACATGAAGATTACTTTCAAAACATTTTGTAAAAAGTCAAAAATGGGTAAAAATATCTTTAATAAATCATTTGAAGAATTTTGAAAACTTTTTTAGAAAACATGGTTTTAGAAGAAAAATAGTTTTTGACCGAAGGGAGAAATTAAGACGTTTTTTCTTAAAAACATTCTTTTGAACTCTTGAGTACATAGAGGAAAATGAAGGGAAAACATGTATTCTCATGACATAACCAGAGAAGAAAAGTCATGAGTTTATTGAGAGATAAATGATAAGATTTCATCATCAGAAATATAATCATGAACAATCTCGATAAACGATGAGATTGTAACATAAAATCTTTGTTACTTTGGAAACTTTGAATTGTAAGCCCCATTAAGGAATAAAATTAAATGAAACTTAAAATATCATGAGAATAAATAAATTCATGATATTACATGTCAAATGGGCTGTATATACACCTCATAAAAGAAGACAAGTGCATAACATAACATACGTCTCAAGGAAAGCAGATTGAGACAAAAATATACTTCACCGCTTTGGTAACTTTTGAACCGTAAACCCCATGAAAGAGAGATTCTCAAATGGATATGTAAATCCCCATAAATTTAAGGATAAATATCATAAAATACATTCATGGGCAGTACATACACCACATAAAAGAAACACGTGGTGAATATGTCATTTGTCTCAAAGAAAAATAAAAGTGAGATGGAAGTCCTGTATTTAAGTCTCGACTTCCCTCGTTTCAAACTTTTGAACCGTAAACCTTATGAAAGAGAGATCCTCAAATGGATATGTAAATCCCTATAAATTTAAGGATAAACATCATAAAATACATTAATGGGCAGTACATACATCACATAAAAGAAACTCGTGGTGAATATGTAAATCCCTATAAATTTAAGGATAAACATCATAAAATACATTAATGGGCAGTACATACTTCTGTAGTACACGTTCAAACCTATTGTATAATAAATATAAATTTATTATACATCGATTACAAAATCTTAATTATTTATATCATACTATATATGATTTACTTATGACATTAATAAAATGTCATAAGTCACGTTTCGGGCAATAACTGCTTTGTTTTTCATATATGTTTTGATTTGTTATTTTTGATCTTCTTACTTTGATCATGGTTCCATCATCTTCAAAATGTTAACTATGACATTAATATCATATATGTTCATTATATACATATTTATATTCATTCACAAAAGTTAGAGATAGAAAGATGAAATGTACTGTTCATGGAGACGACATACCGTATTTACACATGAACGTTGTTTCCATCTTTCGATAGATGGAATGAAAGAAAAGTAATTAATTATTAACCTTTACAGAACCATTATGATTTCATATATATCACATATGTTTATTAACATAATATTTATTACCTTCCATGTAAATCGTTAGTGAGAACGAATCACATCGCCTCGCGAGGCGGTAGTCCGCCGTACACATGAGTGACGTTAGCGTATCCCCCACTGAATGAAAAGTAAAAAGGGTATATGTGATATCATATTTCCAGAAGTGAAATTATGTTACAAATATCATATACATATACTAAATTCATCATTACACCAAACCGTGAGTGATGGTGATGAAAAACGAATTATGTTGGTTCGCGAGGCGATAGTCAATCGTACACACGATCAATGATTTCGTTTCTCATTTGTGGGAAATGTATATGGATATAGGTCATGCCATTAATATAACTTTTTAGTATATGGAAAATACTAAAATTATATGAATATGGTTTAATAAAAATTGAAGGAGTTGAAGAAAAAATAAAATGAAAACACATAGTTAATGAATATGCATCTTATTCAGGGAACTTCTTTAGGTTTACACCTAAAGCCTTCTTAGGAGAGTTTCCTAATCAAACTAAGGCCTCTAGAAAGTGAGGGAAGTGAGGAAGAGGTTTGGGTAAGGCCTGACCGAACCAAAAGGATCTTGGGGTGTGGAGGAGAGGAGGGGAGATGTCCTTTTATAAGTGGGGAAAGAAACCCACTTGGAAATTTCCCAAAAGAATCCATAATGATAAAATCTTTCCCATTTCAAAAGCTTCCAAATGACCCTAGATTCGAACTTGGGAAGGATATGATGGAAATATGGCCAGTCAATAGGATTTAGACATGTGTTGGGTCATTTTTAACCCTTAATCTTCTGAGTTTAACCCTCAGTAAATTCATTTTTACCTTAATTGCTGTGAATAATTTTATTGTTTTCACCCTTCATTATGGTCAAAAATTAAGTTGACCTTATTATATAATATAAATTTCCAAATATGTAATCTATTTTTCCAAATTCCATTTACAGAAGTGGCAAAATTTAATTTAAAATTAACCCCGCAGACACGATTAGAAAGCAGGTTTTCTAAGAGAAAATGTTCCAAAAGTTTAAAAAGTTTTTATATCAAAATTAAATATTAAATTGATTCCAATGACCTAAATTGGATTAATAAATATATAATTGAACTACTGTTACTTTTAAAATCATCTTAAAACAATTTGGAAGTTTTAATTAAAACCAGTATTTTTCACTATTCATCGAAAAATTTATCTTTTCAGAAAATTTTAAAAAATTCACCCTAAAATAATTTTGACATGCTGATTTCAAAAATGAAGTTTATTTTGTCAAATAATTTTTCTAAATGTGGCAAAAATTAAGTTTAAAACAAAACCCGCAGACGTGACGAAAAAAAAAGGTTTTTGAGAAGTGTATTTTTCAAGCACAAGATGATTTTATATCAACTCTGTCTAATAATAAATATTGTATGAATCTCAGTTAAAATTTATTGATATATAATCTATATATTTGATTTAAAATATTCCTCATTAGGGATTATTTTAATTAATTAAAATGGAGGAACATTATGTACTTTAAAACAATTTTCAGAAAAAAAACCCGTTTTTTAAAACCAAAAATAAACTTATACCAAATCCAATATAAAGCTAATTCAAAAGTAATTAAGTGGATTAAGTATCATTAAAGAATACTTATGTTACTTTAAAACATAATGGGACATTTAAATTACTTAATTTATTGAAAATAAATGATAGTTTTACAAAAATCCGTATTTTTCATCATTTACTGAAAAATCAATATTTCCCCCAAAATCTCAAAATTTCACCATAAGTTAATTTCGATATGATGATTTCAAAAATGGAGTTCATTTTATCAAATACATTTTCTAAAAGCTCTATAAATTAATTATAACATTTTTTCATAAAAAAAAATAAAAATCATTTTTGAAAAAACCATATTTTTTGAGGAATATAATTATTTACTAAAAATTGGTTAATTATTTACTAAGCATTTATAAATAAATTTTTATTGAGTAAGACATTTATATGTATATTTCATAAAATAGTTAATACTATTCATACCATTCTATTTAAGTTAGGTCATAACGCTCATATTTAAAATAATATTATTAACCGTCTATCGAATAAACTCGTTGTTGCGTGTAATGCAAACTAAATTCAGTGTTGCGTATAACGCAAATTATCTAAAAATTTAAATTAATTTGAAAAAAATATTTCATAAAATCTCGGGATATTACAATGCATACCTCATCAACCGAACCACATAAATCGTTGTGTGGCTTGTGTGTTTGTGGCTTATTTTTATTCTCCTTTGCGACAACATTCTTCGTTTATTTCCGCGACATTTTTAATAACTGTTTTGAGCAGTTATAAATTATAAATATGATTGGTTCTTTCTTCTTCTCAGATTTTATGGCACACTCTCTGGCTGGCAGCTTATGTTTAGATCTCACTTTCTTCTCTTGGTTATTATGACATACAGAAGTGTTTGTTGCTGATTCATTACCTGCACTAGACATGAAAGTGCCAATTCTGTCTTTAAATATCTAAGCATTTTATCCTTTTTTTTTTCTGTTCTTCCTGCAACTGTGTTTCTATTTCTTTTTTGAAACTTTGCATTTAGTAAGTCGTGGCACTAGTGAAACTTTCTTTTGATAATGTTCATGCTCATTAAGCCTTACTATCATCGCCTCTAATTTTGTGATCTATTGTTTCTTTTGATGGTTACAGATTCATTGAGATTCACTTCTGCTTTGTCCGTTGCACTGGCTGTTGCATTTCTTGTTATTACTGCAGGAATCACCATCACCAAGTTGATATCCGGGACTGTTTTGACGCCAAGGTTGCTTCCTCATGTCACTGATTTGGTGTCATTTGGGAAATTATTCACCGTTGTCCCTGTTATTGTCACGGCTTACTTGTGCCACTATAATGGTACGCTAGCTGAAAGGACGATTTTTGTGACTTTTACATCTTTTTATTCGTTTCCCTAAGAATTTGGGAAATGGGAAAGTGATTAGTATTGGATGATTATCCATCGAGCTTTCTACTGCTTCCCCAGAATTAAGGATGTAATCCAGGCCCGGACTAGTCGACTGGACTTTCAAGTTCGTCCGGGGCCAACCCGAATTATTTTTATTATTTTTAAATATTTTGTATTAACTTTTTTATTAAAAAAATGCCTTTTAATGAAAACCCATAGGGGGATTGTTAAAAATAATTAAAAAAGAAAAAAATGAAAACCCATGCCCTGACCTGCTTTGGGCTGGCCTGATCAGGCCATCAAGCCGGGTCTGCTGCTCTGGCTGGCACACTCTTACCCCAGAACACCCAAATTTCTTGTTCTTTACTGAACCTCTGGTGATGCCCCTTCACTAGAACAAATGAAAAATGGGAATGGATTCACCGAACAGTAAGGGTATGTTTGGTAGAAAGTAAACAGGGTGTGAGGTAATTGGAATAAGAAGTGAAAATTGTGCTTCTAATGTTTGGTATGCTGGATTTGCAATTTACCTATTAATCAAAATTCCATTATTTGAGGGAAACTTCTTTCCCTTTCTTTTTTTCATTTTCTTTTTCATCTCCTACCAGGCAACCCTAAATGTAAAACGAATAAGTAAACGAAATTGGTGAATGATACAATTATTTCATCTTTGGATGGTTGATGGATAACTTCTCAATTATATGAAGGGCCAGGGACAAAAAAAAAAAAAAAATTATGTTTCCCTTGTCCAATTCACTTTATTTATTTCCTCTCCTGGTTTTATCATTTTACTTTTTTATGACAAAACAAAAATTTTCTCAATAAACATTGAACGACCAGGCTTGTTTGGAAGGCTGTATTGCAGCCTGCTGTCATTGCATTTACAATCTGCAGTTTATAATGTTCTGACTATTGCTGAGCTGTGAAACATTATACAGTTGGGCTGTGTTTGATATGAAAGAAACTTTTATGATGAAAATGAAAAAGATACGAGAGGGAATGGGAAAGAGATTGTTGAGTCAATAGTTTGTTTGGTATGAATGAAAATGATGCGATGAAATATATTAGATAATATAAATATATAATAAAAAGATGTGATGAAATATATTAGATAATATAAATATATAATAAAAAAATATAATTTATTTTTTTAATTGTTCAAGGGGCATTCTTGTTAATAATAGATAAAATCATGGACAATTATGTCCATGAAATTTATTTTTTTAAGGAATAAGCCTTTTGCCCAAATTGAAATTGATCCCCTTAACGATGGAATGGACACTCTCCCACTGCCTCATATCAAACATGACTTTTGACTGTTTTCTCACTCATTTATTCTCTCAAACAACTGTTCTTTCTTACCAAACCTGGCCTAAAATTATCTTAATGGAAAACAAACTCTTAGCTTTTGTTCTTCGGCCAAAATGATATGGCCTAAATTAAAATGAATTTAGTCTCCTAAATTGAAAGGAATTTTGATTCCCTTTATGATGAAATTGACGCTGTGTGTCCCACTGTCTCATACCAAACATGTTTTTGACTGTTTCTCACTCATTTGTTCTCTCAAACAACTGTTCTTTCGTACCAAACTTGGCGTAGAATTATCTTAATGGAATGCAATTTCTGAACTTTTGTTCTTCTCCCCCGACTACACAATGCAGTTCACTCAATAAATAATGAACTTGAAGAAGGCAAACAGATCAAAGCGGTCGTGCGATCCTCTCTTGCTCTTTGCTCAACCATTTATGCAATGACGAGTTTCTTTGGGTTGCTCCTCTTTGGTGACGGAACACTGGATGATGTTCTTGCAAATTTCGACACTGACCTTGGCATTCCGTACAGCTCATTGCTCAATGATGCAGTTCGAGTCTGCTACACAGCTCACCTCATGCTCGTCTTTCCCATTGTTTTCTACCCGTTGCGGCTCAACTTGGACGGCCTTCTCTTCTCTTCTTCAAGGCCTCTGGTGCTTGACACCTGGCGATTTGCAATGATCAGCAGTGGGCTCATTGCAGTGATCTTCTTGGGTGCAAGCTTCATACCTAGCATTTGGGATGCTTTCCAGTTCACTGGTGCAACTGCTGCAGTTTGCCTTGGCTTCATCTTTCCTGCTGCCATTACTCTCAGGTCAGCTTTTTTATTTAATGGAACCTTAGGGTATGTCTGGGAGTTTTCATAGGATGAGATGATGAATTGAAATTGAATGTTTTATTATTTGAAAGTTTAATGGAATGAAATGGTCCGGCACAAACTTTATTTAAAATTTATGGTAAAAAATTGAAATAAGGTAATTTTTCCTTCAAAATTAACCTTATTATTTTTATCCATTTTCTTTTCCAGATTTTTTTCCTGAATATTATTATAAAAATGATAACTCATTTTTCAAACCATTTCATCGCTATCCTTTCAATTTGAAAAGATTGGGAAAACAGGGCATTGAAGGATCATATGATGGTTTAGAATGTTGTACCTCTCGAACCCCTCGAGGTTTAATTTTCATGATCACAATCACCCTCTTATTTATCTAATATTGTTTTAAGTGTTTTTGGATGATAGGCTTAAATTCAGGGTGCCAAGGAATTGGGCCAAGAAGGCCAAGAAGGCAAAAAACCAAAATGGACTGAAATTCAGTCCACCGGCCAACCGGTGGCTTCACCACCGGCCAGCCGATGGACCCTGGACAGAAGGCTGAGCCACTGCCTCAGCACCGGCCAACCGGTGGCCTCAGCACCGGCCAGCCGGTGTCACCCAGACAGAAGGGGTAGCTACTGCCTCCACACCGGCCAACCGGTGGCTTCACCAGCGGCCAGCCGGTGGCACCCAGACCAAACAGTGTTTGCTACTGCCTCAGCACCGGCCAACCGGTGGCCTCCTCACCGGCCAGCCGGTGGAGCCTGAGCCCGAGCCCTCCTCCATTTTGCACACACCGGCCAACCGGTGGCTCAGTACCGGTCAGCCGGTGGAGCCAGTCAAACTAGCCGTTGGGCCTTTGACCAGGCTGGTCCACTTGCCTCCCAACGGCTCCGAAGCCCTTTCCAACGGCTCCGAAGACCTCCAAAGGCCATATGAGGGTTCCCCCTCTATAAATAAAGGACTAGGAACCCCCGGAAGCCTAAGGAACATAGCCGGAACTATTGTGAAGCCAACGGACACATCTCTCATCATTTGGCGAACCTCCGGCGGATTCCTCCAAGGGAACCCCACTTGCTCCAACACACTTCCACATCCAAGGAGCACCTCCAAAGAAGCTTGGGAGCGCCCTTCATCAGCTCCATCAACCTTTGGCGCCCAAGGCTTCTCCCATTACGGTTTTTATTGTTTTATTCATTTTGAGCTTAAATTTGGGTTTGTGCCTACAAACCCCATATCTTTCTCTCATCATTTCTTTTGGGTTTTCACATCACCTTTAAGGTGTGAAGAGGTTGGTCAAGCCTTTCCTTTAAAAGGCTTGTGACATAGGTGAGCTAGCCTTCACCTGTAAGAAGGCTAGTGGGTTCTTGCTCAACCATTGAAAGCAAGTGGGTTCTTGCATAACCATATAAAAGCAAGCTGTAATAGGTTCTAGACTATCTGTAAAGTCTAGTGGGTTTCTTGCTAAAACCATTGAAAAGCAAGCGGTAGAATCTCTCAACGGTTGAGTTGGGAGCGGAGACGTAGGCCGGGTTTTAGGCCGAACTCCGTTATCAATTCTTGTGTATTGCCTCTTTATTTCCGCTGCACTTTCACTTTGATTTTAATTTGTTAATCTTTTTTTTAAAAAGCAATTCACCCCCCTCTTGCCATCACTCCTTTCTTTCTCCGACCAACATAGAAGACCGTTACCGGTCACCCCCCCTATTTTTAGAGGAAAAGGAGACATAGAATATTTGAGATAGGTGGGAGATATAAACATCAAGCTAGGGAGATACGGGGATTGGATGGACTCGGTCAAATGGAATGAGCCTATTCACATGCATATACAAGATAAATTTTTTAAACCTATTCCCGATCCCTGGGGAAGTTAATTTTTTTATTGGTCTCTTTAGGAAAGAGGGTAACCTTTCAATATTAAAGGGAGGGAGAACTACAAAAATGAAATCTCCTCCAAAACACTTAAATGCACTCAAAGAAAAATACACAAAAAGAACACAAAAGTGACAGCTTCAAAGCACACAGAAGGTTCAACAATCTTGCTACAATATGATCTTAGAGAAAGCCAATGTCTTAATAACAACATCTTGCTGAATCTCCAAAGCGAGTGCCAAGCTCTTCATGTTAGGCATGCTTTTTAATTGATCTTCAAACATTGTAATCAATTTGTCCCAGACAAGAGGATATTCATGTGTCGATTTTCTTTGTACAGAACCTTTTTAATAAGATACATTCTTGATAAACAATCCAATTTTGTTGATCATCATTGCGGGTGATTCTAATTGAGCATACGGAATCCAGTTTCTTATCCTCTTTGGTAGGAACATTGAAAGTGAACTCATCATCAATCTCAACATTCTCTTTTGAGTCAATCAAAGGAGCTTGTTTTCCAATAAGTGAATACCCTTTCAATGCAATATATTTCCATAACTGAGTTTCAAGTACTCATTGTTCTCTTTTTGGCTTGAATAGTCTTTCCTTCGTTTAGAAGGCTTCAATTCAGCTAAAGTGAATGCCTCTGTTTTTATTTCTCCTCTCTTTATTAGCTTTTGCTCCCGTGTTTATGGTCCCATTAACTCCCTTGGTACCAAGAACCCCTTCCGCCAAGGGGGTCATCTCAGTTGACTCAACAACAGTAGCAACCTCCCACGCAGGTTCTGATATGTCAATGTTCGCTACCTTATCCTTCGATGATGCAGATGAAACATTAACTTCGCCCTGCCCTGGTACTCCTCGATATCAAGGTGCATATCTGCGGACAAGGCCATGACCTTCTACTGCATTTCCCTTCTACTGCATTTCCCTTCTGAGGAGTGTAAGTCAGCTCGAAGTCGAATAATTGCAAGTACCTGACCCACCTCCTTTGCCTGAGATTTATGTCGCGCTAGGAGAAGAGGTATTTTAAACTTTTATGATCTGTATAAACCACAAACCTCTTCCCCAAGAGGTAGTGTTGGATTGGTGTTGCCCGATCCGGTTGGGCCGAATGCTTGTGGCCCGCAACTTTCGCGGGTCGAGCTCCGCGGTGAGCTCGTTGGGGGTTGCAGGGGGCAACGCGCCCCTGCTCCGGGGGCCGAAGCCCCCCCGGCCCAAATTTTCGGAACTGTAGCAATGCTGACCACTGTAGCGGAGCTGACCGACCGACACCGACAGACACTGTAGCGGTGCGGACTTCGGGGTCAACTTTACTGTAGCGCTTTTGACAAAGCCAGCCGCCGTTCACTGTAGCGACGCGGACCACTTTTTTGAATAGTGATCGTCTTCTCCATTTGTTTTATAGCCCATTTCGGGTTAGAGTTTGTTGTTGGAAAATCCTCTGTAATTTCTGTGCTCCCGAATCATAGTGAAATTCTGCCTCTCCCGTGGACGTAGGGATTTTTCCCGAACCACGTAAATCGTCGTGTTCATTGTTGCTTTTCTTTCTTTCGTTTTCTCGTTTTCTGTCGTTCTGTCTCCCGGTGATTCCGCAACAGGTAGTGCCGCCAACATCTCAGGGCGTGTACCACTGTAGCAAGCTTCAAATTGTGGGTCGGGTGGTTGTGTTCGTGGGGTCTCAGCTGCCTGGATCCGTAAGCAACTACTCGCCTGTCCTGCAAAGATGACACCTGATGCATCACAAAACAAGGTATACTCCTTGCGAGGCTCGAACAAGGTCAGGATCAGTGCAGATGTTAGCCTCTTCTTTAGCTCTAGAAAGGCTGTCCCACAAGCATCAGACCAGTCGAACTTCACCCCCTTCTTGGTCCGGCTCGTCAACGATGCTGCCGCCAAGCGAGAGAAGTCATAGATAACCGACGGTAGTAGTCAGCTAGCCCCAGGAAGCTACCGATCACAAAACCATTCTTGGGTCTCTCCCAAGAAACCACGCCATCCACATTCTCAGGATCCACTGAAACTCCAACCTCAGATATGATGTGTCCCATAAAGTGTACTCGATCCAATCAAAACTGACATTCAGAGAGTTCTTGGCATAAAGCAGCCGACCTCGAAGAGTGTTCAAAATTATCTCCCGATGCCTAGCACGTTCCTCTATGGATTGGAGTACATCAAGATGTCATTAACAAAGACAACCATAAAAGAGTCCAGATATGGGTGGAAAACTCTATTCATCAAAGGCATAAAGATCGCAGACACATTCGTTAGCCCGAACGGCATAACGATGTACTCATAAAGACTGTACCTGCTTTGAAAGACTGTACGAGGAATATTAGATGGTCGTACCTTAGGCCGGTGATACTCTGACCGCAAGTCTATCTTGGAGAAAACCCTGTCACTGGTCGAATAAATCGCCGATGAGTGGTAGTGCATACAGATTCTTAACCGTAACTTGGTTAAGCCTCTGATAATCCACGTACAGTCTCAAGGTGTTGTTTGCCTTGGTGAACAAAACCAGAGAACCCTGAGGGGACTTGCTCGGTCGGATATACCCTTTTGCTTTCAAATCCTCCAACTGAGATTTTAATCCCCGTAGCTCTGTTGACGCCATTCTGTAAGGAGGAATAAAAATAGGCTTTGCACCTAGCAAAAGCTCGATCGCGAACTCAACTCCACGATCATGTGGTAACTCGGAAAAATCCTCCTGAAAGATGTCCTGGAACAGATCGACTACAGGAGGAAAAATAGACTGATGAGTCCCCCTCTTATCCAAGACCAGACTAGCCACCTGAGCGGTAATGCCACCTAACCTCTGAAGGTCCGGCCCGACACAACCCGCATGGACATCCCACTCTCCCTCATACTCGAAGCTGCCACCCTCAGGAGATGTGAAAGAGAGGTGCCGACGATAACAGTCGATTTGGGCTCGGTATCGAACGAGCCAATCCACCCCCAAAATCACATAAAAGCCACCAATTTGCAGCATGAAGCCTTAGAGGAAATGGTGGTCCCTGATGACCAGGGCTCAACCAAAACACTTTCAAATCCCCTCTGACTTCGTGCCTGAGGGTGTCGATCAAAAGCACGCCATAAAGCTATTCCACTATTAGACCCAAGCCTCCTACAAAAGGAGTGAATATGAACGAGTGCGGGACTTTTATGTCAAAAAGTGAAAAAGCAAGAGTAGACGCAACCAAAATCGTACCTCGAATGGTCGATGATACAGCGTCCTGCTCTATCTGAACAGGCTCCACCGCATGCAGTTGCCCCATACCACGACCTTGCGTTGCAACCTGACTGCCACGAGTCATACTTCCTGAATGACCTTGCTGTCCTCGGCTTTGAGCCCCACGATCGCCACCACGAGACGTGCGGCTAGTAGAAGCTCAACTTCTTGACTGTTGCGGCGTGGCAGTCGCCCCAGTTCTTGAACTCTGGACTAGTCCTACTGCTTGTTCGCTAAGCTCTACAAAAACGGCGTATATGACCCATCTTTCCCACATAGATGACACTCCATGGGTGGTCGGGGGCACTGGGATCTCGAGTGCCCCGCGCGACCACATTGGTAACATCGCACCTCACCACTGCCTTGGGAAGGATAAGAGTCACCAGTTTGCCTCAATTGGCCGCCACCGCCTTGGCATGAGTCATCTGATCGACACTTCTAACTACCGGAAGACCCACCAACATTATCGCTCGACCTAGAGGCAGATAGTCGTCTAGGCCGATAGCCCTCACTGATATTTCTTTTCGAGATCAAGGCTTGGTTTACAATATCTTTAAAGGAGGTGAAACGAAAGTCATTTACCCGAACCTTGATCTTATAACGTAGGCCTTCCTCATAGTGTCTGGCCCTAGCAGCCTGATCACTTGCCAGGGTCGGGGGCAAACCGCTGAAGCTCGGTAAAACGAACAGCGTAGTCCATAACCGCCATGCCCCCCTGCTCCACCATCATGAACTCACAGGTCGTGTCTGATCGAAAAGTCTCTGGGAAGAAGTGGCTAAGGAAACGAGTTTTGAAATCCTTCTTGGTTAGCCCAATGTGCCACTGCCCCTGGACATGGACGTCCCACCATCGATGTGCAGTGCCACACAACATTTACATAGCTAACTTCACCCTCTTGTCTTCCGGTGTCTCTAAGTGGCCAAGTATGGTATGTATAGACTCCATCCACACCTCCGCCGCCTGTGGATCCCCTCACCTGTGAAGAGTGGAGGGTGCTGACGCTGAAACCCATGAGTAAGGTCTGACATTGGCTGAGCGGCCTGAGGTGGTACCCTCTCCAAGGCCTGTGCTACCCACAAGAGGCTCTCATGGAGCGGATCGTCTACAACGGGACCCCGAACAGCCGAAGGTGTCGGTCCACCAACTGGAGGAGCATGCTCGTGTTGCGAAAACGCCGGGAGCCGCAGCGACTAAAAAAGTTTGCAGATGAAGAAAAGACGGAAGAAAAGCGAAAAAATCACAGGACATAGCGATTTACATGGCTTGGGAAAAATCCCTACGTTTACAGAGAGAGAAAATCACTTAACTAATTCGAGAGCGGAATTACATGGAGATAATCAGAGTTTCACACACAAAAACCCTATCGCGAATGAGCTAATAAAAAAGACGATGCATTGTTCCACCTACCACACAGTAAGTCCACTGTGTTACAGTACTGCAACCACCCAATTTCGCACTGCTACAGCACCGCAACCACGCAAGTCGAAGTTGTTACAATGTCGGTGGCAAGAAGTCCGTTGAGCTATAGTACCATTCACTTCAAAGTCTGAGATGCTACAGTGCCCTGTCGATGTCGCCTGGTCAGCCCAACTACAATGCCGTTTCGAAGCCCACACAACTACAATGCCGTTTCGAAGCCCACACAGCTACAATGCCATTTCAAAGTCCACACAACTACAGTGCCTTGTCGATGTCACCGGTCAACACTACTACAATGAGTCGCGGTCTGGTGTGCAGTCCGGGCCGCTAGCATTCGGTCTAACTTCATCCAAATGGATCAGACTACACCATTCCAATAGCTCGCCCTCTCCCTCTAGGTCTGGGACCCTGGCTCTCTGTGGCGGCATAATGCTACAAGGCTAACACAAGATCTCAGAAAGATATAGATAACAGGTATTCATCAAGTTTAGGATAAAGCGAGTTAGATACAACCCATGTCCTTGCATGTTATACCCCAACTTTCCTTTCAACCATTTATCAATGAATTCTCACATTTTCGTTATAACATTATCATTTTTTGTAATGTCTCAGACCTTTCGGTCCGTTACTTTGCGGGAAATCTGGTGATAGAGGTTCCCGGAGGAGGTCCCAAGGAGGAGTTAGGAGGTGTTTAGGAGGATAAAAGGGGGTGTTTTAGAGGATGATGGTAGCTCCTGATGACAATAGACTTAGTCTGGCAGTAGCTCCTGATAGTAGCTGTTGACGATAGCAGACTTAGTCTGGCGGTAGCTCCTGACGGTAGCCGATTTCGTTTGGCGGTAGCTTCTGACGGTAGCAGATTTCGTTTGGCGGCAGCTTCTGACGGTAGCTCCCAACGGTAGTTCCTGATGACAGCAGACTAGTCTGGCGGTAGTTTCTGACGGTAGCTACTGATGGTAGCTTTGGATGGTAGCTCCTGACGACAACTCCTGACGGTAGCAGACTTAGTCTGGCGGTAGCTCAAGACGGTAGCCGACTTAGTCTGACGGTAGCAGATTTAGTCTGGCAGTAGCTTCTGATGGTAGCTTCTGGCGATAGCTTCTGGCAGTAACGTTTCTGACGGTAGCTACTGATGGTAGCTTTGAATGGTAGCTCCTGACGACAACTCCTGACGGTAGCAGACTTAGTCTGACGGTAGCTCAAGACGGTAGCCGACTTAGTCTGACGGTAGCAGACTTAGTCTGACAGTAGCTTCTGATGGTAGCTTCTCGCGGTAGCTTCTGACGGTAGCATCCGATGGTAGCTCCTGACGATAGCTCCTGACGGTAGATGCTGGCGGTAGCACATGGCAGTAGCATGTTTCGGTTTTTCTAGAATTTACAGTTTTGCGCTTTTTATGTTCTTTTTGACGTAAAATGGTTTTAAAGGCTTAATTAAGGGAATTAAGAGCGGTTTCAAAAGAGGATATTTATATCCTCCGTTTCTTAAAAGTCCAAGCTTTTAAAAGGGTATTCCGCGTGGAATTTAATAAGATCCGCATTTATGGTCAATTAAAATCATATCCATGATCTAAAATCATGATCGTTTCGTATCTGTTAATTCTAAAACGAAGATCTTTCCTTCGTTCTTTCCGGCTTACTTTCTCTCAAGACAGGACGTTCTGGAGCCTTTCCCTTGGAGCCGTGAAACCCTGTTGCCGGTGTTGGTTCTTGTTCTTCTTACAGTGGTTCTATACTATGCGTGCAACCCCTGTTTTGGTGCAGCGCATCGTGTGAACCTTCTTTCTTCTAGGTAGGGGATTCTTTCTTTCTTTTTAAGTTGTATCACGCGAGAGGGGTATGTTTTTGTTATCCTTGGGAAGATGGTTTGCATTCGACTTAATGAAGATAATTAACCGGTTTTAATTGAAATTGAAGGGGAAGAGAATGATTCGCATGTTTTTACAACTTTTTTTTTATACTGTGATATTGATTTATCTATGCTTTGTACCACTGAAAATCATGGCTGTTGGGAGCCTTTGTTTTTTGCGCTATTGCTGTGGTGTTAGAGAGCCCCTGTTTTTATGATTGTTTGATATCACCCTAAATGGAATTGGTTAATCACTTATATCTGGTTAATGAAATGATTGCCTCAAAAAAAATTATGCTTGTGTGAGAATACACTTAAAAGTAAAGGGGAACATGATGAAAGCCCCTTGAACGAATTTGAAAAAAATGATACATGACTTACTATGGAAAGTGTTGTGATGTGTGGATGTGTGTCGTGTCGTGTGGCCGTGCTATATGGGGTGATTGTGATGGAATGTGGAGGTGATGTGGCGGTTGTGATGAGGAGGTGGCTGTGGCTATGATGGTGGCTGTGTGGGCTTGTTGAGGATGATGGACTGTCTGTTGTTGTGAGGTACTGTGTTACAATAGTTGCCCGAGTAGTAAAGGAAATTAATAAATAATAGCGTTGAAATCAAAATAGTATGGCTTGGTTTGGAATATGGGTTGAAATGAACAATGATACTTGAATTGAAGTGGGCTATGTAGTTTAAATGGTTGATGTTTATACATGAATAAATAGGTTTGTTTAAATGGAAACCGATTGGCAATGTGAAATATGGAAAAATGGCTTTAATTGTGCAAGATGATAAAATGTGGTTTGCGTTCTATGGGGCGGTGTTATGCATTTAGTGTTGGCAACGAAAGTAGCGGAGGTTGTTAGGCGATGTGACGATGTTATGAGTTGGGATAGTGTTTTTGGTTGTGAATCCGTAGGTTGAGCTTGTGTGTTATGATATTATATAGATATGTATTTCCTTGTTATTTTCTATACACGCCCCACCCATCTCGATATTCATGATACCCTACTGTTTTGGTTATGACTGCGATGTGATGTGTTGACCTAGTGCTGTTGGTTCTTCTGTTTGCTCACGGGTGCATGAGTATGATTTTTTCACATGTGTATGAGCGACTTTGGTTTTCCTACTGAGTATACTTGTATGCTCACTCTACGTATACAAACTGATTTTCAGGTTTCCAGTAGGATTGCGCGAATTGTGATGGACATTACTAACTCAGACCTTTGGACAATTGATGTGTCGCTGCTTTAGCTTTTACTTTTGGGTATTTACCTTGGAGACTATCATCTGTACCTATTTTATTTATACATGCATTGTGGGATGATTTTTGGCTTTCTTTTTATATTATGTCATAAAGTCTGTGGTTGATTCGTCCTATCTCCTCATCCTATATTATTATAGAGGGTAATGCGTCTCAATTTATGAGTTTTTTTTATACCCTCGGTGCTAGTCGCGAACCCGGGGCCTACGGGAGGCGGGATTCGGGAGTCATTATATCTCTTCCTCTATTGCGGTATCTTTGGTGGGAGGAGGGGGTTGTGACGGAGTGGTATCAGAGGCCGATGGTTTGGAGATTGGATGAAATTTGGAATTAGGCACAGTGAAGATTGCATGAGTTGGTATGAAAACTGTGCCAGTTGATCTTGGTGTGTGACATAAGCCAGAGAGACCGGCTAGGAAAAGAGATTTTAGGCCCCCGTGATCCGATGCAAGGACTTTGAGCCTCCTGAACGATCAAGTGAGGTGGCGCCATTTGGAGGGTAGAGACCTAAGAGAGGTAAATGCATTATGATAACTTGTGTTCATATTTGATTTTGGGTGGTTCTAGGAAAGTTAAAATAAATTAATGAATTAAATGAACCTTAATAAAATTCATTACCACCGGGCTTAGGAAATCCTTGTTTTCCTTGCAATTATGGCTTTCGGTCGTCGCCCGCGTGTGGCGCACAGTAAAGGTTCAACAGGGTGAATCAGCTTGATTAGGTTTTCAAAAATAATTGATTTTATTAAGTTGAAGAAAGAGGTGTGAAAAGATTGGTTTGATTGATTTTGAAAAAGCCAAACAAGAAAGCAAAGCAGATTGATTTGTTGAGATCGGATTTTGAAAGCATGTCTGGGTTTTGCAATTTTAGGGTTTAGGTGCAATTGGATTTTAGAAAATAGGTTAATTAATTCATGATTGATGCTGGAGGTGAGACGAGGAAGATCCAATGGTCATGGTATCCCCTCAGTGACGCGACAAATCCCTATTTCTCTTGGTTCGGTAATTTAGGGTTTCACCGAATCAATTTTGTCTCGATACCGTATTTTAACCCGATTTCTCTTAAATTTGACAATGGTCATGCTTCCTTTAGGGTTGTCAGTTGCACAATTTTAAAGTTCCTTTCAGATTCAATTATCAATGGTCATGACAAAAGGAAAAGAAAGAGATTGAAAGTTGAAGATTAATTGCGGCAAACCAAATACATGAATAGAATAAAAAGAAATCAATCTAAAAACACCTTCCTCCTATTACATAACCCTAGCACAAGGTGGATTTACCCCATCATCCTGGTGATGAGAGGAAAAGAGGGAATGTGAGAAGAAAAAGAATGCATAATGAAAACGAAGATGAAACTGGGGAGGACCCTGCACAATGCAGTTTCTAGCTCCAAGCTTTGGTTTTCCGGGATCTCCCCAACAACAGCAGGCTGACCCTCTATTTATAGGACTCCAAGGGGGCTCAGGATGCATTCAATGGCGTTATAATGGCATTAGAAAATCTCCATGGAGGGCCCTGGGGTCAAATATTTGAGATTCTCATTAAAAATCCCATCAAAGGCTCATAACTGGGTGGGATATTACATAACGTGTAAATTCATCTTCCACTTTTATTCACTTCACGACGTCTCTCTTTCACTAATTGCACCAGTACACTACGTGTAATGTCAGTTTTCTGCTATCGATCCTCATTTTGCCTCGATTCTTAAGTTCTATGCCTTAGAAGTGCTCCATGATCATCCTGCCATAAAACATAAAATGAGTTAAACCTTTCACAAATCATCAAGAATAATCATTTAAATACATAAATCAATATGCTAAAACACCATAAAATACATGCATGAAAGACAGATATTAATCGCCCGAGGGTTGACCCAGTTGAGGAGGACGATTAGTGGCAGAGGGCGTTACACGCTTTTCCGTGGCAGACTTTGGGGAATTACGAGGGTAGTATTTCTGATTTCGAGATAGAGAGCTGGTTGGAGGAGTTAGAGATCACCTTCAGTTTGATCCGGGCCCCGATAGAGTACTGGGTCCCGTTGGCCGTTAGTCAGATGCAAGGAGCTGCGTGACAATGGTGGACACTTTATCTAGGTGAGTGGAAGGAGGTGGATGTTTTGTGGGTAGACTTCCTGAAAGAGTTCTGGGCAAAGTTTCTTTCGTCGATCATAAAGTCAGTGAAAAGGCAAGAGCTGCTCTCACTTCAACAGGGGAGCATGTCTGTGTGGGAGTTTGGGATCAAGTTTAAGGATCTGTTGCGTTTTGCCCCAGACCTTTTTCCAGATGAGGAGTCCTGTGCGAGATGTTTCAAGGAGTCTCTCCGTCTATCTATCCAGTTTGTAGTTATCCCCTTTATGTTGCACACGTATCTAGAGGCCCGGAAGAAGGCGATGGTGATCGAGCGGATGCACTCGCGAGGAGGTTTACCATGAGAGGGGAGCCAACAGGGTTCCTCGAGGAGTAGAGTTGTCGGTGGCAGGTCTCAGGCGCTAGGTCCTTTGAGGTTTCAACCAGCAGGGAGTTGGCCTCAGCAGGTTTCCTTCCGTTCTTCTGGGGCCAGTGGTTTCCGTGCTTTTCGTGGGGGCTTGGGGCCAATCTGTTTCGTCTGTGAGGTTGATGGCCATCGTCAGGATCAGTGCCCAGCGGCTGCTCGAGCTCAGCTTGGTAGAGGTGGACAGGTTCAGCGTCATCCTCAACAGCAGGGGCAGCAGGCTTATGCTCCTCCCAGAGGGGATGAAGCAGGTAGAGGCTGATCTCAGGGTGTTCCTCGAGTTCAAGGACCTCGACCTGAGCGTGGTTGTGGAGGAGACCGTTAACAAAGAGGTAGAGGAGTTGGGCGTGGTCAGTTGCATGCAGTGAAGGCAGCAACACCAGAGGGGCCAGAGATCGTTCGAGGTACGCTTAGCTTGTCGTCTACTGCTGTTTGTGCCTTGTTTTATTTAGAAGCTTTGTACTCTTTTGTTGCACCCGCTCTAGTCCGTACTCTGGGACTTGACGTAGAGAGGTTTCCTGTGCCCCTAGTGTCGACTACGCCAGTTGGAGGCCAAACCCGATTGTTTGATGTGTACCGGGGGTGTAGACTGATGATGAGGGTAAATCGGTCTCGTGGGGATCTATTATTGCTTCAAATGTAGCCGTACGGTGTCATCCTTTGCATCAACTGGTTGTATTCCATGTGTTCAGTTATCGAATGCTTCTAGAGGAGAGTTGTGTTCTCGGATGTGGATGACCAGTGTGCGGTTTTCGTTGGTGAACGAAGCTGTCAGGTGGGTAGTAGACGCGTGGAGCCCCTTTTTTCTTTGATGGCTGAGTCGTCTATGGAATCAGTGAATGCTGGGGTCAGGAGGCTCCTGAGGTTGTTAGAGAGTTTCTGAATGTTTTTCCCGAAGAGGTTGTGATACTACCCCTTCGACGCAATATCTAGTTCGGGATATATCTCCAGCCCGATGCTTCTCCGATTTCGATGACTCCTTGTTAGATGACACCTTCTAAGTTGCGAAAGCTGAGGATTTAGATGATCTGTTGCAGAAATTTTTCATCCGGTCTAGTGTGTCGCCGTGGGGTGCTTCAATGTTATTTGCCAAAAAAGACGGATGGTAGTTTGAGGTTGCGCATAGACTGCCGGAGGTTGAACCTGGTGACGATCAAGAATTGATATCCTCTTCCGGGGATCGATGGTATTTTCGACCAGTAAAGTGAGCTAGTTGGTTCTCCAAGATTGATCTAGAGTCTAGATATCACCAGTTGAGGGTGAAAGAGGGCGATATCCCAAAGACTGTATTCAGATGCAGGTATAGACACTTCGAGTTTGTGGTCATGCCCTTCTGTGTCACGTACGCACCAATTGTGTTTATAGGGCTCATGAACTCTGTATTCTGGGAATTCCTAGATCAGTTCGTAGTCGCGTTCATCGACGACATATTGATCTACTCGATGCCACCAGCTCTATAAAAAGTTGTCAAAGTGCAAGTTCAGGACACGAGAGGTGCACTTCGTTGGACATGTGGTGTTTCCGCAGGGCATGAAAGTGGATCCGTTGAAGGTCGAGGTGGTTGTTTCTTGGGCAGCACCCAAGAATGTGGGGTAGGTTCGTAGCTTCTTTGGTCTTGCAGGATGTTACTGGAGGTTCGTATCCGACTTCTCATGGATTGCGGCACCGCTGACAACCTTGACTAGGAGGGACTAGACTTTTATCTGGACTGATTAGTGTTTGACTATCTGAAGAAGTTGGTCAGTGTTTCAGTTGTCAGAGGAGGGTGTGTCGTTTGAGGTGTTTTCCGACGCTTCCCGTCTGGGTTTGGGATGCGTCTTGATGTAACGGAAGACAATGATCTCTTATGGGTCTAGGTAGTGACGCTCCCACGAGCGTAAATACGCCACCCATGATATAGAGTTTGCAGCGATTGTGTTTGCGATGAAGCTGTGTCAACATTACCTCTGTTGGATTGGTGTAGCAGTGCACAAACTTCCGGTACCGTTCACTGTAGCATAGTGGACTTACTGTACGATTGGTGGAACAGTGCATCCTCTTCTTTATTAGCTCATTTTGGGCTAGGGTTTCTGTGTTGTGAAACTTTGATTTTCTCTCTGTTGGAGTCTGCGTCCCACATCGAACTTGTGGCCTGATGTGGTCTTTATTATTCATTATAAAATAAGCTCAAGGCCTTCTTTAGAGAGACCTTGTTTTTGGGTCTTCACTCTTTTACTTCTACATGGTTTCAGAGGAGGTTCCGTAAACCCTACCCCTCCCTATCTATTTTTTCCGCTTCTCGGCGGACACTTAAAATTTCCCCCTGCTGGGGGGCGGGGCGGGGGCCCTCGACCCTAGGGCAGTCCGCTGCCCCCTCACGGCCTGCGCGTCGCTCTCCGTCTAGCGACGGTCTCCTCCGGGTGAGGTCCCCCAACTACGTCTGGCCTCCCGACTTCCCGCGACGCTTTTCCAGCCGCCCTCCCTGTGACTTCCCGTCTACGTCCGACACTGCCTCCCTGTGCGGACTCCCGGCCCGCCTCCACGGTTTCCCAGCCCCGCCTCTCTCCGCGACTCCATCCCGGCAGATTGAGTCCCGCCGGCTTCCTCGTCCGCCTCTGACCGTCGGCCCTCCCATCCATTGCGCTCCTTTCCTCCCAGCGGAACCCTCCAGGCGGAAACCTCCCGACCCCACCTCCCTCCAGCGGTCGGAGGACCTTCACGCGTCGGCCTCACCATTACTAATGAATTATTATATAATTTATAATGATATTACTAATTAACTAATTAATTATATAATTAATAATTAATACTTAATAATTAATAATTATATCACTGATTAACTAATTGATTATTAATAATTATATAATTAATAATTATATTATTAACTGATTAATTTTCAACGATTTCTTATATGTTTAATCTGTGTTTTAAGTTTCATTTATATTGGTCTTATAGTTTATATTTTATAGGTTTTCAAAGTTACATACTTGAAACTTTTTTAAGTTTCAAGTAGGAAGCTTATAAATTATTTTTCATCAACATTTTTTACATTTTTTTTTTATTTTCCACCATTCCATATATGTTTAGTTCGTGTTTTAAGTTTCATTTATATTGCTTTTATAGTTTATATTTTATAGGCTTTCAAAGTCACATACTTAAAATATCTTTAAGTTTCAAGTAGGTGGCTTTGAAAGTTTATAAATTATTTTTCATCAACATTTTTTACGAAATTCTTTTTATTTTCTATTATTTCTTATATGTTTAATCCATGTTTTAGTTTCATTTATATAGGGTCTTATAGTTTATATTTTATAGACTTTCAAAACCACGTACTTGAAACAGTTTTGAATCCCACATTGGAAATGCAGAATGTTCTGCGCAGGAAAGGGAGAACCAGAATCACACATCGAAAATGCAGAATGATTTTCAAGGCAAGCCCTCTTATAAAAGGGAGCTCTGGGTGTGAGCTTCTGTCAGAATCCAGATTGTTGTAATGACAGTACTGCTGGATATTAAACAGATAAATTCTGCTGAATTTTTTTGTTTTATATATATATATATAAACAAAACTAAATAAAAATAAAAATAAAAATTTTAAAAATACAAAAACAGCAATTTGTTTTTAAAACAGGAAGGCGACATCGCAGATGACACCTTTAGGACACATTTTTGAAAAAAATTTAAACTTAAACCTATTTAATAAAAAAAATGAAAAAACATATTTAAAAAAAAAATCCGAATAGATCCCACAGGTTCCTGAGGAAGAAGTTGTTCCTGAAAGAAGTATTGCATAGGAGCGCCATAGAGGTTAGGATACTGGAAATATATGATTTTCTAGTCACAGAAGATGGAGACTCATTATTGGTCGATAATAATGGCCCTCTATCCTATAAGGTGGCAGTAGAGAGCTCAGAAGCTACAAAATGACGAGAAGCCACGCGTTGCGGGAAAAGTCAGGAGCAACGAAGCGAAAAAACGGGTCACAGAAGAGTGAAAGGGAAAAAAAGAACAAGGACGCAAGGAGTTACGTGGTTCGGGAATAATCCCTACGTCCACGGAGAGGTAGAAAAAATCACTATAATTCGGGAGCACAACTAACAGGAGTTTCTCACACACACACACCGAAACCCTAGCTCGAAAATGGGCTAATGTAGAGGATAAAACACTATTCCACCAACCTTAGAAAGTCCACATAACTACAGTGAAAGACGGTCACCTAAGTCAAAAGTACTACAGTGGCTGCCGACTGGAAGTTCAAGGAGCTACAGTGAATGGCGGCTGGAAGTCCACGTTGCTACAGCGTCTGTCGGTGTCGATCAGTCAGCTTTGCTACAGTGGTCAACATTTCTACAGTGGCCCGAGAATTTGAACCGGGGGGCTTCGGCCCCCGGAGCAGGGGCGCATTGCCCCTGCAACCCCCAACGAGCTCATCGCGAAACTCAACCCGTGAAAGTTGCGGGCTGGTGCACAGTACGGGCCACAGACATTTAGCCCCCCGGATGGGGCTACACCAATCCAACACCATAAATTCAGAGATAGATTCCATGTACCAAAATCGTGTGTAGGTTTTGGTTGATCCATCAGTAGATGTAAAGCTCGTTGGGTGTAAATGGGTATTCAAAAGAAAATTGGACATGGAAGACTAGGTTAATACCCCTATAAAGCACGACTAGTGGCCAAAACGTTTAAACAACGTCAACACATTGACTACGACGAAACCTTTTCTCCAGTTGCCATGTTTAAATTCATAAGCACTCTACTTACTATAACAACTTTCTATGACTGAGATTTGACAGATGAGTGTGAAAACTATTTTCCTTAACGAGAACCTTCAGGAATATGTGTATATGACATACTCAGAAGGGCTTGTGACTTCAGATAATGTTTAAAAGGTATGCAAGTTGCAGAGATCCATTTATGGGTCAAAGCGAACATTCAGGTCATGGAACATTCGGTTCGATGTAGCTATAAAAGAATTTGATTTCATTAAGAATAAATGTGGACCATGTGTTTACATGCGGTTTAGTGGGAGTATGATCGTTTTCATAGTAGTATCTTTTGATGGCATATTACTAATTGGAAACGAGATACAGGCCTTACAAAAGGTTAAGACATGGTTAAGTGCTTCTCCATGAAGGACTTAGGAGAAACAGTCTATATTCTAGGGATTCAGATCACGCGTGATAGATCAAAGAGGTTGCTTGGACTAAGTTAAAGTATATACATTGACTAGATATTGAAGAAGTTCAATATGGAACATTTCACGAGTGGATTGGTTCCAGTGTCACATGATATACATCTTTCCCAGAAGATGTCCTCAGACACACTAGAAATGGGGGTGAATTAGTAAGATCCCATACGCTTCTTCGATAGGATCTATCATGTATGTCATGTTATGTACGAGGTTTGATGTTGCCTATGCTTTGAGCATGGTAGACAGATATCAAGCTGATCTAGGTGAACAACATCGGATTGGTGTTAAGGCTATTCTTAATGTAGTGCCTAATAGTCAAGACCCTATCACAATTTATTGTGATGACACTGTAATGGTGACTCTTTCCAAAGAGCTAAGGTTACATCAAAGGACAAAACACATACTTTATAAGTTTCATCTCTTGAGGGATTTTTCTCAATGGGGTGAAGTTGCAGTAAGCAGAGTATCCACGAAGGAAAATGTGGTGTTCCCCTTGACAAATGTTTTATCTCAGCAGAGACATGAATATCATGAAGAGCTAGTAGACTGAAGGTTGTTAACAGTTGACTTTGTAAGAGTTGGTGTCCTAGAACCAACTGGTTTTATTTTGATTACATGGATATTTAATGTATTATTACATATTGTTCATTGTTTTGCATGACTATGATGTAATAATGTCCTAGAGTATTTGTTGCATTGATAAGGTCATGACAGTTCCCTGCTATGATGAGAACCTTGAAATGCTATAACAATATTCTTAAATATTGTTCTGCGGTTGGATGACATGCTATGATGGGACACAAAGCATGCAGACCGTTAGGTGCGAGTACTCGTAAGCTGACGAGACTTCCTCTAATGAAATTCGCACTTGGTAATCTTCAAGATAGGAGGTTATGAGAACAGACCCACTAGTAGGAATTCCGCATGTTTTGGTGTCATCGGATATTTCTATCTGCGAACGTGTGTAATGATCATTAGACTTTAAGATTATCATTAATACGTGTCACGACTTACGCACTTTGATTTACCGACGAAAACCGTCACGCAGACAGTTGGCGGGAAGTAGGGTACGTTGGGTGCGTCACATTTTATGTGTCATTGGATGTTCTTATCTACGAACATGTGTATCAGTCCTTATACTTTAAGATTATCATTAATGAATATCATAAGTAGCGTACTTTAAAGTATTGATGAGAACTGTGACGACATATGCTCGTGGCGAAGTAGGATACGTTGGTTGCGTCATGAGTGATATTGTTTTATTGGATAACGTGAGAACAAATTTATTCCTTCCGTCCCCCAACGAAAGTTGATATCTCAGACCCTTTGAAGGGAATGAAACTGTCTGGATAAGTCCATGACCATGATGTTCTGGGGGCAAGTTCATTTTCAAAAAGTTAAAGAAAGAGACATCAAACACATAAGTTGATGACAGCAGTGTGCAAACTACTTGATTATAGATATCGCGGTAAAATGATTATATTACACAGTAAGCGTTCGTAGAAGGTTCTATGTCGTTACGACATTAACATTTTTCTTTATGGGCGCCTTAGTGTGTTGTTAGACGTTAACCTTAAACTTTAGGCGTCTTATGTCTATTTCGATCGAGAAAGAGGCCTATAGGGTCACATACTAAGTGTATTCGCAATCTCGGTTAAATTCAACGTTGAATTTAACAAGTTAGAGTAAATATTATTCCTGTTTTGTGGTTTAATAATTATTCGGGTTTGGTTGACTGTCAAGATTTAATCACAAGTTATTCGAAAGAATTAGTGAGTTAAATGATAATAATAAATATTTTTTTGCAAGGTTTAACGAATATAATATTTATTATATTTATTGACGAATAATGCTGTGATATTTATTTATTAAATAAATAGTCAATATTCAAGATTTGTTAAATGTTGAGGAGGATAAACGGACCGAGTTTAATGGTCTGACCAGAAATAATATAAATGATATTTATTTAATCTTAGGTGATGCACC
Organism: Viscum album; assembly: GCA_963277665.1. NCBI lineage: Eukaryota > Viridiplantae > Streptophyta > Magnoliopsida > Santalales > Viscaceae > Viscum > Viscum album. The sequence continues at coordinate 87,282,830 of OY728135.1, read as the reverse complement.
TATTGCTAGAGTTGGTGTTCTAGGACCAACTGGTTGTACTTTGATTACATGTATATTGGATGTATTGAATACTAATTCGAAAGGATATTTTTGGACGATCAACATTCACCGAAGAAAGTTCATAATCTCAGGTATTTATTTCTTTAAATATTAAATAAATTAATTATAAATTTGATGTGCAAGATCTCCGCTCTTGGTTTCAGACAACGATTATTAGAAGAAATTTTAATATATCGTCCACCAGTGCATGCTTCTGCTACGCTCGGAACCAACACATTTCAAGTGAATAATAATTATGTTATTATTAAGACATTGTTCATTAAGAATTAAGTAATTGGAAAGGGACTTGTGTGTAAGTTGCCAACCCTAAATATGTGATAATAAATATCTAATTATATCATTTTTCATAGACATGCTTGTTGTGCACAATGGATAGAGAGACGCTCTCTCAACCCCCCGAGAGAGTTCCAGAGATCTAAAGTGCGCTCTCTCTTCTCCAACCATCGCGAAAGTGTTCTTCGTCATCATAGAAGAATTCTGCTGCGCTCAACCATGAACTACGCAAGCGATTGGGATCGTTCGTGCGAGCACTCAGTGATTCTGCATGTGTGGATCACCGTTAGAGAGATTGCGGTGCACGTGTGGCCATTTCAAATGGGTGCTTTCGTTGCTTTCAGAACCTACTCCTTTATCTTGCAACCTCCAAAAGACCAGACCCCTCCCCTTGAACAATACTATTAGTAATCGTTTTCTAAGAGGAACCATAACAAGACATGATTGTTTTCGATTAGCCCACCATTGATCAATACTAGTAGTAATCGTTTTCTAAGAGGTACTGTAACAAGACATGATTGTTTTTAATTAGCCCAACATTGAAGCCGATGAATCCAATAACTTCAAAGATTTTCCTTAGTTTTTTCATTGATGACATTTGTAGATGTGAATTCCCCTTACCTCAAGGTGAGGCGAAGACATTCTTTTATAGATGGATGAAAGAGATTACAAGGTGGAGTAATCTGATGTGGGACTCGGAAATACCTTTTACAATAAATCAGGTTCAACACTCCTCCTCAAGTTAGTACATGATAACTTGGATTAAGAGTCCCACAAGAAGAAAAAAGACACCAAACAAGATCATACACACTCCCCCTCAAGCTGGGTCGCTGATGCTGTGGATCCCCAACTTGGTACTGAGAGAGGCTAGCCGAGTTCCCGGGAGGCCTTTGGTGAAGACGTCGGCAAACTGATCTGCTGTCGGTATATGGCTGAAACTGACATGGTACTGCTCGAGGTGGTGGCGAAGAAAGTTGCAGTCCACCTTGATATGCTTCGTGCGTTCATTAAAGACGGGATTAGAAGCGATCTTCGTACTTGCCTGATTATCACACCAAATATGAGGAAACGTCTGTGGCAGGAAATCAATCTCATGGAGGAGATGGCGAAGCCACCAGATCTCAGTAGTGACTGTGACCATCGCATGGTACTCAGACTCAGCACTGGATCTGAAGACGACAGTCTGTTTCTTGCCGTGCCATGAGATGACCACCTGCCAGAAAAACGACAAACTCAGAAGTAGACTTTTGGGTAGCAAGGCAACCAGCATAGTCAATGTCACAGAAGACCTCAACATTCAGATGATCATGATGTGAATATCAAAGACTACGAACAGGGTCTTGCTTGATGTATTTGGCAATGCGGAGGACAACATCCCACTGAGATTTTTTCGGATGCTCAATGAATTGGCTAACTTTGCCAACAGTGCTAGTAATGTCTGGACGAATCATGGTTAGTGTTGGGACCAAGTTGGATGATGAAGTAAGAAGTGTTTGTCATTACAGAGTGTTGTCTTTTGCCTTCAAAGAAGATAAATCAATTCACTTTGTAAAGGACTTGTAAACCAGACGATGCTTTGCTGATATGTATTTCACAAATATCATAAGTTAGGAGAACTTGTGATGCAAGCCTTGTAAAGGAAAGGGGGAGTAAAGGTGATGCCAGTCATATACAGTTTTGATTGGAAGAAAAAATGTTGGTGGAAGACAGGGAAGTTATAATACTTTCCATGGAAAATCTGACGATTCTAAAGTTGTTCTATCAAAGGATACATATCACGATAGTGGATTTCGTGATAAAAGTTGAAGAATGGTCATGGGATGCTTTGGTATGATGTGCGTAAGTGGAGTTCCATGATCCGAACATCAAAATTTGGCAAAGGAGAGGCTTGCGCGAAAGATTGGTTTTTGCGCGCAAGGTTGAAGGGAGTTTGGAATCTTGCGCGCAAGGCATGATTCGAGGTTCAAACTTCGAAAAATGGCAAAGGCATGAAGTGCGCGAAAGATTCGAGAAGTGCGCGAAAGATTCGAGAAGTGCGCGAAAGATTCGAGAAGTGCGCGAAAGACGAGGTTGGCGCGAAAGAGACTTACGCGCCCAATGCGACGTCAAATGGGGTTTTGCGCGACGCGTCAGGATCTTGCGCGACACATTGGGGTTTTTGCGCGCAGGGGTTGACGAGGTCTATAAATAAGAGGTGACCCCCTCACATTTGTGAAGCTCAACACTTGGAGAAATTCCAAACTCTGAGGCGTGGAAGATTTTAAGTAAAGGGGAGTGCGCGAAAGAAATAGAGTTGCGCACAAGGAGAAGTTGCGCGCAAGAAGGGAGTTGCGCGCAAGATTGAAGTTGCGCGTAAGAGGTGTTTCGCGGCAAAAGTCAAATCTTGCGCACGCGGCATAAAAGTTGCGCGCAAGACACCTACAAGGGTGCGCGAAAGATTTGGGTTCTTCGCACGTATTCAGTTGTGCGTAAAATAGTTCTTACTGGCTTCTGGGTAGGAAAGTGAAGATTTGTACTTAATAGAATACACCTGTTCAATTGTAAAGAAGCACCGAAATACTGCAATTTCCTATTTGTGTAAGAGGGTGCATACACACTTAAGGGTATATCCTACTCGTTGTATTCCACATCAAAGGATTGTTTCCTAGTGGATTGTGTGGTACTGGATTATTTCCGTACCATACCAAGGATGTAGCTACTTTTGATGAGTAGTGAACCTTGTAAATCTTGTGTTCCTGTGATTGTGTGTGTTCAACAGGGAAGAAACTCTTTAACAGGAGGCGGAAGTTGTTTCAAAAATAAGGAAACATAAAAAGAAAAAAATATCACTGATTCACCCCCCCTCTTAGTGATACTTAAATCCTGACTGGGAACTTTCGTGAGATAGTTAAGTTTCCCCCTAGACAATGATACCTTTCTGGGTGAGAATATGGTTCTGTGGTGTCATAGAGAGGCCGTTACCCAGGCTCAAGAGGAGTGTCCACGGCAGTTGCTTTAGTCAGACCAGCATCTTGCAAGATATGCAAGACATACTTCCGTTGGCAAAGAAAGATGGTGTCTGAAGAACGGGAGATCTCAATACCAAGGAAGTATGTCAGAGGACCAAGATCTTTGGTTTGAAAGTGCTGGTGAAGATGCCCTTTTAGTTGGGCGATTCCAGTTGAGTCGCTTCCAGTGATGATATCATCAACATGCACAACCAGTAGGATGCAGCCGGAGGACGTTGTATGGTAGAAGACAGTGCGGTCCTTCATACTTTGAGATAGCCCAAATGTAGTGACGACGATGCTGAATCAACCAAACCCAGCACGAGGAGACTGCTTGAGGCAATATAGAGAGCGACAAAGTCGACATACATGAGAGTCTGCTCCTGAGGCACGAAAGCCAGGAGGTCGTTGCAGATATACCTCTTCTCCAAAAAAGCTATGGAGAAAAGCATTTTTGACATCAAGTTGATGAATAGACCAATGGTGATGAGCAGCAAGAGAGATGGATAATCGTACAAATGCCATCTTTGCAACCATAGAGAGTATCAAAATAGTCGACACCATATGTCTGAGCAAACCTTTTTGCCACAAGTCTGACTTTAAGGTGATGAAGAGTGTCATTTGAATTGAGACGGACCATATAAATCCATTTGTTGCTGACCACCTGTTTACCTGCCGAAAGGGGGACCGGATCCCAAGTATGATTGACGTTCAAAGTCTGCAATTCATCCCGCATCGCTTGATGTCACCCAGGGTGGGATTTGACTTCGCCAACCGTGCGCGGAATAGATATCGTCTCCAGAGCAGAAAGACCTCTGTATGAAGATGTGAAAAGAGAAGTATTCTCGAAAGAACCAATACCTTTCCGCAATGCAATGGGCAAGTTGTCTGTTGCCGGAGCAGAAGCGTCAGACGAACCTGGGGAGATGGTTTCCTCGACCTGGATGGGGGGACACATTCGATGGTCGATGAGAGTAGACGGTGCCAAAATGGTGATCAACAAAGTGAGACACCTGAGGTAGAGGTGAGTGGATGATGAGAGGAAGACAATGGTGTCTGGGTGGGAAGAGGGTAGAATGGAGAACTCTCAACAAAAGGGAAACATCGGTATCTGCGCTGAGTGCGGGAATATTCGAGGAAGATGCAATGAAGGGATTTTGGAGAAAAATCGGAGAGGTTGAGATGAGTGTCACGTACATAACAAAGACACCTAAACACACGGAGTTGAAGAGAGTGAGGCGAGAGAGAGAAGAACAGAGCTCAAAAAGGAGTCTCCCCCTGAAGGATGGAAGAAGGAAGGCGGTTAATAAGGTAGGTGGCAGTAATGATAACATCCCCCAAAAAATGTAGAGGCACCTGCATGTGGAATAGGACCACGAGCAGTCTTCAGAATATGACGATGTTTACGCTCAACTACTCAATTTTTCTGAGGTGTATCGGGAGAGGATGTATGATGAATAATGCCTTTATCCTTCGAAACTGCTGAAAGAAGTGGATAAGTATTCCCGTCCATTGTCGGATTGGGACGCTGAGAGATGCGGGGTCGGGAGTCGCCGAAGGAGGCGAGTTTGGGAAACCACGTCAGAGGCGAGGTTGGGAAACACCGAGGAGGGCGGGCCGGGAAACCGAGAGGGAGGCAGGGACCGGGAGACTGCGTCGAAGGCGGGACCGACGTCGAGGAGGAACCGCACTGGAGGGACGCGGAGGGAGCAGCCGACAACGATGGTCACGCCTGGTGGAGTGCAGCGGATGGGGTACCTTTGCGCGGAGGAGGGGCACAAGGAGTTAAGGCCGGTCGATCTAGGTCGCCGAGAATACCACAATGGAGCCGCAGGCGGGAGTCACGCGCAGGGAGTTGGATTTTGCCGTTGCGTGCAGGGAGGCGGAGAAAGCCGTAGAGAGAGAGGCGTGTGGGGGGGGGGAGACCGCGAGGGAGGTGGTGGCCGGGAAACGCTGTGGAATTCGGGCCGCGAGTCGGCGAGAGGAGGTGGGGGCCGGGAGACCGCACCGGGAGGTGGAGGGAGACCGCATAGGGAGGCCGAGAGAGGCGGGCCGGGAGACCGTCGCAGGAGGAGGCGGAGCGGAGGGTTCCGCCTGGAGGGAAGCGGGGTCGGGACGCCGCGCGAGGAGCCGGGTCGGGATGCCGCGGGATGAGGCGGAGCGGAGGGTTACGCTTGGAGGGATGCGGGATCGGGACGCCGCGCGAGGAGGCGGGCCGGGATACCGCGGGAGGAGGCAGAGGGTTCCGCCTGGAGGGAGGGGCCGCTTGGATGCGGACCGCAGTGAAAGGGAAGGGGAAATTTTTTATCGGAAGTCACCCTCTGATACCATGTAGATGTGAATTCATCTTACCTCAAGGTGAGGTGGAGACATTCTTTTATAAATGGATGAAAGAAATTACAAGGTGGAGTAATCCGATGCGGGACTCGGAAATACCCTTTACAATAAACCGGGTTCAACAACATTCGTTTGCAAAAATTTCCTACGAGGACGAATTTGAATTTAGACGGGAGCACCATCGAGAGGTTGAGTGTTGACAAATCCTTGTTTTGAAAAGTCATGGGATGAATACTTGATTTTGCTTCGTGAGATTTATCTCCCTCAATTTGAGGGCCCTTCAAATTGTGGCTAATTGCTTTTGCGTATGATCTTTCATTCCAAGCTACTTCGATTTTCATTAGAGGAACAAAAGGATTTGTTTCCCCCGATCATCATTGGGGGGGTTTTCTTTTGCCGCCATTCACCTTGTGACCAAGATACATAATTACTCTAATACTCCCCTCAAGCTGGAACATATACATCTATCATGTCCAACTTGCTACACAAAAAATTCACTCGTGTCTTTGGAGCCTATTTAGTGAACACATCAAGTAATTAAACGGTTCGTGTAGCTGGAAGTGATGTTTCTTCTCATAATTCTTTTGAACGAAGTGATATTCTATCTCGATATGTTTTGTTCGCTCATGGAAAGAAACGGGTCGAACCCCTGCCAGCCTCAGTTATTTGGCATTTTCGTTGGATTTTTCATGCCTACGTGCACACTTGCACACTTGCACACTTGCACACGCTGCAATTCGCTTTTTCCTTGCCAAGTTCTGTAGCCCCAAGTCCGTGCTTTGCACCTGCGACATAATGTTGCCTTGTTGTCTTCCGCAGCTCACACCTGTGCCTCTGCTGACGGCACCTGCGGTTCACACCCGCCTCACCTCTCCATAACGACTCGAGAATCGTCGGTTTCATTTCACCACACCGCCTCTGATGCGGCCTAGCTCCAATGCGGTGCTAATCCACCCAGTTCATCTTGCCATTGATCCGACCCAGCTTTGTTTTGCCTTTTATTTTTTGTATTGTGCATGCTTTAAAATTGACTAAAAAATTGGCGAACCTTAGGTTTCTTTCTAAAAAAAAAGATTCGTAGAAATCTTAGTAGTCTATTTTCTTTCCATGGGTATGCGAGTTTCCAGATTGAATAACCCATCTCATGCAAGAGATGTTCAACCCATAGTTGTCTGATTGTTATAACATGTGTTATGACCTGATACACGGGTACAACACTTGAGTAAGATATGATGGCCTGCTTCTTGTTATGTGGGGAAATGGGCTCATCACTAGTGAAAATGTCATATTCGGATGTGGACCTATGAAAAAACTTGCATAATCATTACCAAAAAATGCCTTTACCTTAGTGCATCCATGATCAAAATACAGCAGTTGCAGAATAGGTTATGTAGGAGAATAAAATAGGAGACCCGAACCCCCAAGGTGTCTCTCCTAAGGAGCCCTTGGGGTGTATTTATAATAAATAATAAAGACCACACCGGACCTCAAGTCCGATGTGGGATGCAGACTAACACTCCCCCTCAAGCTAGGTGTACCTAGCTTGGACACATAATGAAAAGAAAACAACAAAACAGACTCTAATACTCCCTCTCAAGCTGGACATGCCCAGCTTGATTACAAAACCAGACGAAATAAAAAGAACGCTGCAAAGGCTGCTGCTCCCCCTCACGATCGAAGCTCCTCCGCAGGATGATGGATGGATGAGGTTGCGGGCGCAGCAGAAGAAACCACTCAGATCGGCTGGTTGACGGAGCGCCAGGAATGCCGCACTAGTGGGGCCGGTCGTTGAAACACCGGGAAATCCAAACTAGCACCGGGAAAACCGCACTTGCGGGGCCGGCGACGGGAGGCGGGGATTCCGCAGAATTGTTGCGGGACTGGCGGCGCCAACGGACCCAAATCCGAGGATGTCGAGCTACTGCGCCAGCGAATGGACGTGCCGGCGGAGAGAGATGCGGCTGCCGGGAGGTGCCGGAAGATGCCGGCGAGGCGGGGATCCGCAGGAGGAGGCCGGCGAGGGTGCAGGAGGCCGGGAGGCGGCGCTGGAAACCGGAGGAGGTCCCCTGCGTGGAGCGGCCGGCACGGGTGGAGGCCGGTTGCTGGCCGGAACAGTCCTGATCTGCCCGGATCTGCCCGGAACAGTCCGGATATCGCCGGAGCTGGCCGGATCTGGCCGAAAATCGCCGGATCTGGCCGGAGTAGCCTGGATCAGGCCGGAGCCGGTCGGAGCTGTCCGGATCTGGCCGGAAAACACCGGATCCGGCCGGAGCGGTCCGGATCAGGCCGGAGCCGGCCGGAGCTGCCCGGATCTGGCCGGAGAATCCGGGAAGGGCCGGGAGAGCGCGTGGAGGGCCGAGAGCCGCGCTGGAGCCGCGCGAGAGGAGGGGGGTGCGACGGGAGGGCCGGGAGCCGCGGGCGTCGGGCCGAGGGCGTTCCGTCGGGGCGAGGCGGGGCTGGCCGGGAGGGAGCGTCGCAGGGAGGGAGCGCCGCTGGGAAGAGATCCGTCGGGAGGGCCGTCGCGCGCAGTGGAGGTCCGGCGACGGGATGTGCCGCGACGGGAGGGGAGGAGATCCGCCGGGATGAGCCGCGGGAGCCGGGAGCCGCGGGACAGAGGGCAGCGGGAGGGAGGAGTCGCGACGGGACGGGGGCCGCGCGGGTGATGGCGTCGGGAGCCGCGGGGAGGGAGCGCCGTCGGGGAGGAAGTCCGCAGGGAGGAGCCGACGGAGGAGGCGCGGGCCGCGTCGGGGAGAGAGAGGGCCGCCGGGGAGAGGGTGCGGGCGCCGGGCGAAGGCCTGCTGGGACGAGGGCGCACCGCAGGAGGACGGCGGACGCCGGGAGGAGAGGTGCGCCGGGAGGGAGGGCCTGCCGAGGAGCCGCGCAGGGCAGAGGCGGGACACGATGTGGAGGGCCGCCGGGGAGCCGCGGAGGAGAACTGCCGGAAGGGGGGACCGGCAGGAGCGGCGTGGGGCAGAGGCGGAGGGGCGGCGACGGGAACCCTACGGGGCCTTGAGGCCGCCACCCCCCGGACGGGAAACCCTAAAGAGGAAAAAAAATAGGGAGGGAGGGATTGGGGGTTCAAAAAACCTCCTTTGATACCATGTAGGAGAATAAAATAGGAGACCCGAACCCCCAAGGTGTCTCTCCTAAGGAGCCCTTGGGGTGTATTTATAATAAATAATAAAGACCACACCGGACCTCAAGTCCGATGTGGGATGCAGACTAACAGGTTCGATCTTGTTATATCTAACAATAGAAAAATGACATTCCACTGTAATCTCGTAGGATGATCCATGAATTGACTCACTTTGGTTACAACACAAGCAATATTTGGACGAGTCATAGTAAAGATGGTTTACCTTGTCAACAAGTCGATGATGCTTGTTCAGTGAGAAAATTACTTCACTCTCTACATGAAGGGATTTATCGTCAGATTCAAACTCTCTTCTATAATAAGTCCAATACATATTTTCATTGAGACGAGGAAAACCCGTCTGAGCAACGAAAGACCTTAATTCCTAAAAAGTATTTCAAGGAGTCAATGTCCATATGAAAACTGTGTCCGAGAAAAAATTTAATCCGATAATTCATTCGAAGTCACTACGTGTGATGATAATATTGCCCACATAAATAATGAGCAAAATATTCTCAACAACTAATTGTTTATAAAAAACCGAGAAATTCTTCACACCGCAAAAATCTAAAATCGGCTACCATTGTTCAAAAATTGTTGAATCATGCTCGTAGAGATTGTTTAGATTGTAGAATGGGAAACTGCCTTACCTCAAGGTGAGGCGAAGACCTTCTTTTATAGGTTGAGAAAGAGGAATACATATAGGAGTATTCCGATGTGGAACTCGGAAATACCCAAAATAATAAAAGAGGGTTTAACACTTCCCCTCAAGCTGGACATGCCCAGCTTGGACCACGAGTCCAACAAACAGAAAGACGACACTAGACAAGACCAGACACACTCCCCCTCAAGTTGGGTCGCAGATACTGTGGATGCACAGTTTGGAACTGAGCGAGGCCAGACGAGCCTCTGGGAGACCTTTGGTGAAGATGTCAGCAAGCTGGTCCAACGTCGGGATGTGGCTAAAGTTGACATGATTGTGCTCCAAGTGGTGTCGAAGAAAGTGGCAGTCCACCTCAATATGCTTCGTGCGTTAATGAAAGACGGGATTCGAAGCAATCTTGGTGGCTGCCTGATTGTCACACCAGATGTGAGCAGATGTATACTGAGAAAAGCAAAGCTCCTGGAGGAGGTGTCGAAGCCAAATGATCTCCGTAGTGACGGTGGCCATGACACGGTACTCAGACTCCGCATTGGATCGGGAGACGACAATCTGTTTCTTGCTGCGCCAAGAGATGAGGTTGCCTGCTAAGAACACGAAAAACCCAGAAGTAGATTTCCGGGTAGCAAGACAACCGACATAGTCAGCATCACAGAAGGTCTCAATATTTTGATGAGTGTGGTGAGAGTAGCGAAGACCACGGGCAGAGTCTCGCTTGATGTATTTGGCGATGCAAAGTACAACATCCCACTGAGAGGTGGTCAGATGCTCCATGAATTGGCTCACTTTGCCAACAACGTAAGCAATGTCGGGACGAGTCATGGTAAAATAGTTGAGTTTGCCCACCAGTCGACGATACCGCTCTGGGTGTGAATACGGTTATGAGGAGTCATAGAGAGATTGTTCCCCAGGCTCAAAGAGGAGTGTCAACGGCGGTGACCTGTGTCATCCCAGCATCCTGTAGAATATCCAAAACATATTTCTGTTGGCAAAGGAAGATTGTGTCCGGAGAACGGGAGACCTCGATGCAAGGAAGTATGTGAGAGAGCCGAGATCTTTGGTGTGGAAGTGCTGGTGAAGATGCCCCTTGAGGTGGGCGATACCAGCAGAGTCACTCCCGGTGATGATGATATCATCCACAGACACGACTAACAGGATGCAGTCGGTGGATGTCGTCCTGTAGAACATTGTGTGATCCTTCATACTGTGGGAGAGCCCAAAGTCGGTGACGACGATGCTGAATCGGCCAAACCAAGCACGATGAGACTGCTTGAGACCGTATAGAGAGCGGTGTAGTCGACAGACTTGGGACCCGTAGTCGAAGGCGCAAAATCCGGAGGGCTGCTGCAGATAAACCTCTTCCTCAAGAAATCCACGGAGGAAGACATTCTTGACGTCCAGTTGATGAAGCGACCAATGATGATGAGCGGCCAAAGAGATGGATAATCGAACGGATGCTATCTTGGCAACTGGAGAGGTGTCAAAATAATCGACACCATATGTCTGAGCAAAGCCCTTGGCCACAAGTCGGGCTTTGAGTCGATGAAGAGTGTCATCGGCGTTCAGACGGACCGTGTAAATCCATTTGCTGTCGACCGCCTGTTTACCTGCAGGGAGGGGAACCAGATCCCAAGTATGATTGTCCTTCAGAGCCTGCAATTCATCTCTCATCGCTTGCAACCACCCCAGATGAGATTTGGCCTCGCCAATTGTGCGGGGAATAGATATCGTTTCCAGAGCTGACAGACCTCTGTATAAAGATGTAAATAGAGGATTGTTTTGGCAAGAACGAGTACCTTTCCGTAGTGTAATGGGCAGGTCGTCCGATGGCGGTGCAGGAGCATAAGACGAAGCTGGGACAATGGTCTTCTCGGCCTGAATGAGGGCTCAATCGATGGGCGACAGGAGTAGACTGTACCAAACTGGTGATCAACAGGAGGCAACACCAGAGGAGGATGAATGATGAGAGGAAGACAATCATCGATGTCAGTATCTGGATGGGGAGAGGGAAGTGAGAATGGAGAACTCTCAACAAATGAGACGTCAGCAGAGCTGATATAACGCCATAGGTCTGGAGAGAAGCATCGGTATCCGCGTTGAGTGCGTGAATATCCAAGGAATATGCAGCGGAGGGATTTGGGAGAGAGTTTGGAGAGCCCAGGACGAGTGTCACAGACATAACAACGACATCCAAATACACAGAGTGGAAGTGAGTAAGGAGGGAGAGAAGAAAACAGAGTCCGAAAAGGAGTCTCCCCCTGAATGATAGAAGAAGGGAGTCGGTTTAGGAGGTAGGTTGCAGTCAGGATGACATCGGTTCAAAAACGGAGTCTCACCTGCATGTGGAATGAAAGGGCACGAGCAGTCTCCAGAATATGACGATGTTTTCGCTCCACTCCATTCTGTTGAGGCGCATCAGGACAGGATGTCTGATGAATGATGCCGTGATCCTTGAGAAACTGTTGAAAGGAAATAGATAAATATTCTCGTCCATTGTCGGAGCGGAGACATTTAATGGAGGTGGACAATTGAGTATGAATTTCATTGTAAAAGGTCTGAAAGGTAGGAAAAACTTCAGACCGATCATGAAGCATGTATGGCCATGTCATGCGGGAGAAGTCATCAATAAAGGTGATATAATAGTTGTACTCGGACTGGCTCGGAACCCTGCAAGGACCCCAGACATCGGTATGAACAAGATCGAAAGGATTCACTACACGTGGTTCCTGTCGAGAAGTATATGTTACCCGATGATGTTTAGCAAACTTGCAGGATTCACAATGGAAGGATATGTGAGAACTGAATTGGGGGCACATTTTATGTAGGATGGAAGCTGGTGGATGACCAAAACGGGAATGTAGGTCAAGAGCACGGACCGAGGTGGATGAGCAAGCGAGGTAAGGTGGGGTATCGAACATGTACACCCCATTCCGAAGATGACCTCGACCAAGCTCCCGATTCGTCGTCTGCTCTTGAAAAACAACACCAGAAGAAGTAAAAGTAGCAACACAATTTAAATCTTTGGTGAGTTTGCTGATGGAGAGAAGATTAAATGGACTTTGAGGAATATGAGCAACTGAATTCAGGGGAATAGACGGGTCAAGTGACATGTGCCAAATCCGATGCTGGGGATTGTTGATCCATTTGCAATAGTAATTGTAGAGGTACCGGTGTACAGATGATAGGTAGTGAACATACCAGAGTCCCCTGTGAGATGTTCCGATGCACCGGACTCTAGCATCCATGCTGTCGGTTGTTGAGATGCACAGGCGGTAGAGCCGTCAGTCTGAGCAATGGGGGCCGAAGAAGAGGATGGTGGCACAGTCGCTCGATAAGATTGTATTCAATCCATTTCTTCTGTCGAGTGTCATTCTAAAACTGGGGCTGGATGAAGGGGAATTGTTGTGCGGCCGAGCCGATAACAGAGCAGGGGATGCGTCGCTGCGGACGGGCCAGGGGGTGGGGCGTCCGTCGTTGCGTGCAGAAGGTAGGGACGGGAGAGGCGTCGTCGCGCTGGAGACCGGTTGACGAGAGGTTGCTGGGGAGGAGGGCCGTCGGCGCCATGATTGAGTGTCGGGAGCGGGAGGGGTTGTACGCACCGGGGCTGGACGTGAAGCCGGAAGGCCGCCGGAGGGCGGAGCCGGGCGACGCGCAGTGGAGGAGGCGGGGCCAGCGTTACTGGGAAGTTGGGGCTGGATGACGTCCGGACCGGGAGGCGCCGGGAAAGGCGGCTGGTTGGGCGGTGGCGTTGGATCGGGAGGCGTTGCGTCAGGGCGGAGCGCAGCCGATTGGAGGGAGGGCGGTTTGCCGTTAGGGAGGGACGGGGGGGGGGGTTGCGTTGTGACGGAGGGGCGAGGGCCGCCTGATAGAGGCGGGGTCGATCGCGCGACGATGCCAGAGGGAGCAGCGTGACGCTGGAGGGAGCAGGGATCGTCGCCGGGAGGGAGCCGCGTAGGGCAGAGCCGGGGGGGTGGCCACATAGGGCAGACCCGGGAGGAGGGGGGGTCGGGAGGGGGAATCCACCGGGTAGGGGGGGAGGGAAATAAAATAATAAAAAACTAATGGGATTTTCCCTCTTATACCATGTAGAATGGGAAACCGCCTTACCTCAAGGTGAGGCGAAGATCTTCTTTTATAGATTGAGAAAGAGGAATACATACAAGAGTATTCCGTTGTGAGACTCGAAAATACCCAAAATAATAAGAGGGTTTAACAAAGATCATATAGAGATCATCGAAGATGGCAAACCTTAGAGGACTCCTCTTGATCAATTAACCCTGGAGATTGCTCCATATAAACTTCTCCATTTGAAAATCCTTTGAAGGAATCTGTTATTGCATGTGTTGGAATGGTGTAGCCTGATTCATTTGGATGGAGTTAAGTCGAATGCTAGCAAGCCTAGACTGCACATCAAACTGCAACTCTCGTGGTTCGACCTCTGCGGTGAGGTCGCTGGGGGTTGCAGGGGGCAGTACGCCTTGCTCTGGGGGTTCGGGGGCCGGACCCAAATTTTGGGGATTGTAACAACTTTGACTGACTGTAGCAGAGTTGACTGACAATGCCGACAAAGTACTGTAATAGTGTGGACTTACTATAGTAGTTTGTAATAAGACACTGTAACAATATGAACTTCGACTTGGCACTGTAGCAGCACGTGACTGGTGACACCGACAGGTCACTATAGCTCCGTGGATTTACTGCTACTGATTACTGTAGAACAGTGGACTTACTATGCGGTTGGTGAAACAGCTGCATCTTCTTATCCTTTATGAGCTCATTCGAGCTAGAGTTTGTGTGTCCGAGACTTTGATTGCACCCTGCAATTCGGCTCTCGATCATAGTGAAATTTCTATTTCTCTGTGGACGCAGAGATCATTTCCCGAACCACATAAATCATTGTGTCCATGTTCATCTTTTTCTTGTTCTTTTGTTCTTTCTTGTCTTCATCTGCAAACCTTTTCTGTCACCGCGACTCTCGGCGTTTCCGCAATAGCATGGGTAGATTAGTAGGTTAAACCTATGAGCTAGATTAGTGGACTAAGCCCACATTATTTATTTTATTATTTGAGTTCCACATCGATGGATGTTTTTGATTGCACTCCATTAATCATCTATAAATAAGGCGTCCAACCTCTTTACGAGGTTCCATTATAACATGGTATCGGAAACCTATTGGTGCCAGGGTTGCCGCTGTTGGCTCCCCCTCTGTTGACCACAGTGTCGCACCTCCCTCAAGGAAGCATCGCCCCCACCCCCTTTCGTTTTGTTAGCCACACAGTGGCCCTGATGAGCACCAAGAGGGGGGCTTTGTGGCGCCTCCTTGTAGTGCACACCTTTATGCACGTGGCCCGTTGTTTCACATGAATGTACCACTTCACTTATTGCCTGATTTGATTTTGACCGTTACCTATCTTGTCAATCGCCTTCCCTCTTTCGTATTTAGGACCCTTTCAGATTCTTTTTTCTACACGCTTTCCACGCCCTCTTCCTTAGCGTATCTTTGGGTGTCTATGCTATGCCCGTGACACACGTTCCTTTGTGTCCAAATTTGCTCCTTAATCACTTTGTTGCATCTCTGTTGGTTATGCTTGCAATCAAAAAGGTTATCAGTGCTTTGGTCATTATATTATTTTTGTTGATATATCATCTCTCGAGACCACACAAATTTGTTTCCTTACTATTTTTCTCTAGGTCTCCAACCAGCTTCAATGACTGTCTTCCACTTTTTATTCACTCCACTTCGTCCTCTTCCACGGATCACAGATTTGGCCAAGTTTATAGTCGTCGCTCAACTACTATGCCCGATCCGACTAGCCTGCTGACCACACCTCCTCGTCAGTCAAGGTTCTAGATACATCTCGAGGTGACGTGCCCATTACTTTATGCAAAAGTACTTGGGCTTGCTTTTATCTCCCTGTATTTGCTCATTCCTACAAAGGCTTATTATTAGCCACTAATATCTTTATTAATATTCTTGGCATAGTCACGGTTCCCCGCACAGTGGTCAAAGGAAAATCTCATTCTAGCTGGCTCCAAGATGATGAATTATAGGCTCTAGAAGAAAACCACACACTAGACATGGTGTCGCTTCCTCCTCCCGACAAGCAAGTTGTTGGCTACAAGTGGACTTACAGAGTCCGTGTCAATGCCAATGGTACCCTCAATAGTTTGAAGGCTCATCTTGTTGCAAAAGTGTATCCTCAAACTTATGGCGTCAACTACTTTTGATGCATTCTTCCCGGTTACAACCACCTGGATTTGTGGCTTCAAACAGCCCCTCAGACTTCTTAGTTTGATAGGTTCTGTAGTGTGGTTAATTCACATAGGCTTCATCAGAGGACATCAAAGATTCATTTGTCTTTTACCAACATGCTACCTGTGGCTGCATCTTATTAGCAGTCTACGTTGTTGATATCATTATTACTGATAGTGACACCGTTTGAATTACTAATCTAAAATCCTATCCGAAACAGTAATTTCACGACAATGATCTCGACTCGCTGAAGTACTTTCTTGGAATTGAAGTCTCCCGCAACCGTAGGGG
The DNA here is from genome assembly GCA_963277665.1 of Viscum album. Classification (NCBI taxonomy): domain Eukaryota; kingdom Viridiplantae; phylum Streptophyta; class Magnoliopsida; order Santalales; family Viscaceae; genus Viscum; species Viscum album. Next base: position 87,266,835 of record OY728135.1, on the reverse strand, counting down.
TATCTCTCTTTCCTAAAGATGCTATGCCTTGGACATCCTCCAGGAGACTGGCCTTTCTTAGCGATTTCGATTGACACACCACTCAAGTTGGGTGAAATGGCCTTATATGCTAACAGTCCACCCTTCACTCACCTGGATCGCTACTGTCATCTCATTTAGAATCTCAATTATCTCACCAATACTCAGTTAGAGATGGTTTGTGCTGTTAGTAAGGTCAGCTAATTCATGGAGCATCCCATACAGTTTCAATGGAAAGTTGTCCTGCGTAGTCCATTATGTTCAGCAGAAACCTGATCATGTTCTACTTTACTCGGCTCACGATCACATGCTTATTGAGCCATTTTGTGATGTTGGCTATGTTGGGTGCTTGACTTCTCAGAAGTGTACCTCTAACTTTTCCATTTTTGTTGGTGGCAATCTTGTCTCCTGATGAAGCAAGAAGTAAACTATTATATCACGATCCGGTGCCGATTCCAAGTATCACGCTCTTGCACATGTAATAGTTGAGATTGTTTGGGCATCTGATCCAAATATGACATGACAATCAGACCGCCACAAAAATAGCAACTAATCTTGTATTCCACGATCGCACAAAATATATTGAGGTTGATTGTCACTTGATTCAGTAACACTTCCAGCAACAACGCGTAATCCTTGGCCATGTCTGTACTGTTGATCAGCTCGCCAACATCAAAGGCTTATTGGGACCTCGAATGCACTTTTTTTTCTCCTTTAAGTTGGGATTGCACAATCTATACATTCCTACTTGAGGGGGAATCTTCTCCAACATTTTCTCCATTTTGTGGTACTCTATATTCCAAGCTGTACTAGTTTGACGGGGAGTGTTATTGTATGAGTTAGTTTAGTAGGCTTCTGAGCCTATGAGTCAGATTTGGGTTAAGCCCGTGTTATATATTTTATTATTTGAGTCCCATACCATATTGGTGGATGTTCATGATTGTACTTCTTTAATCATCTACAAATAAAGTGCCCAACCTCATTATGAGGTACGAGATCCCATTATAACAAAACCCTTGAGAAAACGCGATACAGAAGATTTGAGATAGGTGGGATATACCAAATTCAAACCATGGAGATATAGGGATATGATAGACTCGGTCAAACGGAATGTACCTCCTCACACCCCTATACAAGATCCAAAATCACTCTAACACCCCCCCCCCCCCCCCCCCACAAAAAAATACTCCCAAAAATTGCATTACGCAAGTTAATGAATGACGAAAGCCTGACATTGATCCCTTTAATTTTTTTTAAATTTGCAGTATGTTGGTGATCCATTTTTTGTTGAGCTCATGGGTGTCAAATGTGAAAAGGGCCTGCAATATTTTGATGTGGTTCTCATTAGGAAAATAATCAGAATATCATTTTGATTTACCTTTATGATGTGTCATTTGTTAAGAATGTGGGCCCCATTTTCAATCAATTGCTAGAAAGAATCCAACAAGCATGTGGGTCTCATAATGCGCTGATTGTTGCCTTTTTTATAAAGTTTTGATTCCGGAATTCACAAGAGTTAAGACAGCATTGGAAAGCGGAGAGTCGATGACATTAAAATGGGGTTATTGATTCATTGAAAGTGGAAAATGTGTTGTAAATTCCAATTTTATGTTTCCTATTTCAAAGGGGTTGTTTTTGACTTAAAATATACGCACTTAATGAAAAAAAACTAGCTTTTAGTGATTTGAAATCAATGACCGTTCCCCATGAATTTTCTTATACGGTGAAAAATTCCATTTGATTCTTATCACTCTCATCTCCCCTTTCCAGAATGTGATGAATCTCTCTTCTTGATTTTGGCGCCTTGATTTATCAATCAAGGCTCCTGGATTCTCTCTGTTTATTTATTTATTTATCTTTTCTCTATCTGGTTTCTTATCACCCGTGAACAAATTTGTAAGAATGACTAAGCTTGGTATGAAAGAACATTGGTCTGGAAAAGAGAATGGATGATAGAACAGTCGGAAATCCTTTTTTGGTGAGTGGCAGAAAGAGTGCCAGTTCCATCATTTAATGGCTACATAATTTGTTCTGATTTGAGTGGAATGTCCATTCATTCCTCCATAAATAAATTTTGTGATCTTACATGTTTTTTTGTTGTATATATTATTGACAAGAATGTCTTGCATAGAAAAACCGAATTATGATATTTGAACTGGTATACATGAACTGTTTCCTCCTCCCCTCTCTGGATTTCAGGGATGTTCATGGGATAGCAACTAAGAAGGACAAGATATTGAGCGTGTTCATGATCGTTATTGCTGTATTCTCCAACTTGATGGCCATATACAGCGATGCCAATGCCTTGTTAAAGAATCTATCACAGCAAGCTTGAATTTTATTGCCTTTTTATGGCCATGATGATGCATGGACTGGATTTAAGGTTATATAGCATGGAGAGGAGTTTGGCTTGATGAATAAAATGAAACATTTAAGCTCAGTTGGAGATTCTGTATTTTCCTGGATGGATACTTGCAGTTCATATTTCATGGCCGGAAACATACACAAATGAGTGTTTTTCATGTTTTTTCTTTTTTCTTTTAATTTCCTTTTGTTCATCTGTCGGTCAGTAAACAATGGCAGAGGACATTTTGGCGATTTTCTGGGCACCTGCACTCTGCAATGACCTTTCCATTGTAGTTTTTGTCTCCGATTTGGTGTAGAAATTGAAGTTGGAGGAATATGGAGGGTAAGATGGGAACTGTGTTTTTGTTCTTAAAATTGTCGTGTTGCTATTGTTTTGGATCTGTTATGATGGATCATTTTTGTCATCAATTTCTTCATCCAACACATCACATTTTTTGGGGCTATATCACTGTATGAAAGTCCAGGTGCCCTCGCAGTTCAGTAGCAGTCGGGGAACCTGGGGTTGAGTATGCGTCCAAAAATCCATGATATTATTCTTTTGGAGTTGAAGGTTGTCAATGGAGAAATAAAATATTTTTTAGTTGGGAGAAGGGTTGCTTGTTTGTGAAAAAATTTATCCCCTGTAAAATCAACTGAAGGTTTATAATCATAAAGGAGTCTTTCGAAACTTGAGCATAAAAGCTTTGGAAATGTCATTGATATTTCCAACTCCAAGATCATTTTTATTAGTGGGATAAAACAATTCCCTTCTCTAAATGGTGAATGATGCCATTGGGAAGATGATGAAAAACCTAGTAGTAGATGGCATAAAAATTGTCAATGTTCATTCGAACTATAGTTATAAAGGGGGAAAACGAAACAATCAACTAGATGGTGACTCTAATCATATTAGTTTTATGTTGAATAAAGTTTATTTCATTAAGTAGGAAATTTTTATCCACAAAGATTTTTTTTTTTAGAGTTTCTCCATCCCTTCAAGTGAAAATGTGAATATCATTGATAGAAGTTTAGTGTATCATGGTGTTGTGATCACAAGAAGTGGCAAATGGCAACAATTTTGCTAATTTGTGGAAGATTGTGAAGGCCCTACAATGATATACAAGGGGTGAGAGAAGGTTGCTTGACACAACTTGAATGCTTGAAGAAATCGTAAAGGAACGCATTAATGAGGAGAAGTATGTGTAACCTATGATGGTTTTAACAATGTTTGTAAAGGTTACATGAAAACTAAATTTATATAGGGCAACATAATAGAAGTACCAAGATGTGGTGTTGAAGACTTTACGAATCAAAATTTACCAGAAAGAATCTAGCATGGCTCGTTCATAAGTTAGACGTCCATGCACATTAAGTAATTAGCCTCAAAATAAGTAACAAAACAAACAAGACATAATCAAGCATAACATCCAACAAAAGCCATAAGATAAAAGAGGAAAACAAAGTCGGAAGAAGATCTCAGGATACAAGAGGTCGGAAAATCCAATACATATATGTTACCAAAAAGACAAAAGAGAAGCTAAACACTGAACTGACAATCTCCATGTGACTCATGGTCACCATCCAACCTTAATATCAAACCTGATCCAAAAGCATCTAGTTGGATGAAGTCCACCAAGTGGAACTCCTCTAAGACTCGAGTAAAACCTGAAATGTTGTTATAGGCGTGAGCATAAAGATGCCCAGTGAGTATCCTCCCCACACCTTGTGCACACTTTAAAAGTAAAACCCATTCATGCTAGTTTGAAATACATTTTACAAAAGTAGGACCATTTTAGCATTTGAGTAAACTAAGTTGCTGGAGTGAAATCTAGGTTTTCCTTTCTTAAGAAATCAAACCGCTTTATTTAAGAGATACTTTTTTTAAAGAAAACACTAAAATACCTTTAAAAACCAAAAAAAAATAAAGAACTTGTTTTAGAAACCTCTCTATACTAAGTTTCTTTCAAAAAACATTACATAACTTGTTATTCAAACATTATTTAGAAGTAATGAACCAAAGAGATGAAGAGAAGAGTAACTAGAAAATGTAGCCACAAGAAGTGCTCAACAAAAATGGAATATAACACAACACCAACAGATAATGAAAGATACTCTAAATGCACAACAATAGTAGCATAAAAAACAATCAATAACAGTAGCACACAATGCATGAAAAAAATTAGAAGCAAATGATGTCATAAGAGTAGCTCTAGGGAAACTAAAGCTTGGATCACTAAGTGATACTATGTCACTAATTTGGGCAGCTCCCTCAATTAGTGGAATGGATAGAACTACATCACTGGCTACTTCACTGGCATTGCTAGTGGTGGGGGACCTCATCCCATTTAGATTCTCCTACCCAAGTTCTTGTGTTCCCATGACCAACCAAGCGAAGGTGAGTAAAGAAATCATAATGCAATCGCATGAAATACCACAACACATAAACACCCCATTCACTCCCCTTCAAAACACATATTTTATAAAGTGTCAACTGGGCCTTGACGCCTTATTAAAAGCTCAATTCATGAAATCCACTCTCTTATAAAAAAATGCAAGTCATTGCTTTAAAAACAATACTTTTAAACAAAAAATGGATATTCAATTTCCATCATAAACACATTTTATACTCAAACCAAGCACCATTTTGAATCCTAAGCTAGAAGTCTACTTTTTTTAACACCAAATCACATAAACAACCGAAGAGCATCTCAAGCAACTCAAAATCATAAAAAACAATCCTTAATTTAATTCAAACACACCCATTGTTTTAAAGAAGGACCTTTCATACTAATTTAGAAACCAAAACACCCATCACAAGTTAGGAAATGAGTTTGAAAGGCCAATCATGCATTTAATCAAACACAAGACCCACATGAGACTTTAAAAACAATTTTGAACCTCAAATCACAAGGTACACCCTTTCACATTCCATGAAATCCCAAGTGAGCTAACTAATTTTATCAAAACTATTAATCATACTTACTAAGGGTCATAAAACAACAAAAAATTATGTTAGAAATCCCAAGAAATTAAGGTTCTAAGACTAAAGAGTTATACATGGGGAAAACCTACATCAAACTGGGTGCAGGTGGTATGAATAATTTGAATACGGGAGGAGGAGAACCCAAAAATTGATCCACATACCCTAACATCAACGAACACGAGGGATTAGGTCGAATCCCCTCCCTAAGGTTCGTCCAACAAGTAACCAAATGAAAAAAAGCAAGAGAGGAAGGAGAAGATAATGAGAGAAGACATAAGCTACTAACCTTGAAGAATCCCCTTAGAAACAAGAAGAGAAGCCCCAAAGATCCATGGAGGAAGGAGGGAGAGGTGCCTAGGGCTATCCTCTGGCTGGGTTGTGAAAGTGAAGGGGGAGAGGGGGTCAAGTGGGTTTAATTTGGGGAGGGGTAGAATGGAAACATTTCCCAATTTTTAAAATTTGGGCAGACTGTCTGATTTAGCCACACAGTTTATCAAACCATGTGCCAACCATGCGCCCCTCACTGGACACACTTGGGAAGTCACACGGTTTGGATGCACAGTTTGGAAAATTATGCACCAACTATGCCAATCTCCTTTACTAAAAACTTCAGGCCTTTACACAGTTAGCCGCATGGTTAGTACTCATTGTGTTCCCTACTCTGAAACTCCAAAAGTTTAAATTTTCAAATAAATTCAACCCAAAACTCAAGGATAAGGACACAAACCAATACATAAATAAAATACCAAGGAAAATAAAGGTCAGGGTGTGATAATTCTCCTCACCATAACACTTTCTACCCCCAAAAAGTCATCGAGTTTGAGCAAACATGATTGAACAATCATAAAATGGAAGAAGGGAAAAACTCATAACCGTGACTAAAAACGAACCCAACTCAAACAATACACGTCTCCCAAAACCACAGACGTCCACAAGTCCCAACTCATAATTAAAAACAAAACAAGTCCAACCTAATTATTCCACATCTCCAAGTCCATAACCATCCAAAGGTCCCAGATCCTAATCTAAAACCGCAACATGAACACCAAAGAAACACAGGATAAATCAAAGGAGATTTGAGACCAATACCCGGTCTCTCCACCATAAGGACTCTTTTAACATAGAAGGTCAACATGACTAAAGAATACTATAACCACTATAACTACTACAACACCCTGAATCAAAGAGACTCACAAAAATATCCAATTGAGAGCACATCCATAATTTCATTGAAACAATTGTCTTAGTCTCCAAACAAGCATGAGGTCATTAACACCCAATTTTATGAACCATAAATCTAGAATTAAGAAAGCGAATATAAAAAGAAATAGGGGAGGAGAGAACACCTAGAATAAACTCCCTCAAACTACTACCCAACCTTAACCATGCCACTCAAAAACACAAAGCTTTTAAAACAATTCAACTATCCTCCACGATGACTTGATTTATAAACTTAGAAGGAAATAGATTTTGATTTCCTGATCCAATCATACTAGAGCACACAAAGGAATTTCTCACTATAGAATAGAGCACCTTCACCATGACCGAAATAAGCAGGCGCACCACCCATCCTGGGATAACTCTTAGAAATCGAACTCACTGTCATGGCCCCACTGATTACATCCCAAAATAGATCCAGATCATATGAGAATATTCCTGAATCAAGTTTTGGATGAAGGCCTCTTCAAAAAATCCACCCATCCTGGGATGGCTCTTATAAATCAAACTTACTATCATGGCCCCACTGATTACATCCTAAAATAGAGCCAGGTCATATGAAAATATTCCTGAATCAAGGTCTGGATGAAGGCCTCTTCCAAAAATCTTACATTCAATAAGTCCTTAATCCTTGACTCAAGGAGGATGAATTTACTTAAAGAAAGACAATGAAAACTGACTAGGAACTCTCAGGAAATGATCAACCTCCAAGTAGGGTTCAATTTTTACACTCCACTAGGAGTCTGGGCAAGTTCATAAACCAAAAGGATTACATATCCCAAACTACTAGAAATGTTGATTCAAGAAACATTCCTAAACACGAACATCCCACAACCCACCAAGACATTTCATGGAGGCTTACCAAATAATGGAGTAGTATGAAATTTAAATCAAGAGCATACTAGAATTCAACTCATCTCAAACCAAGTAAACAAAAAGTAAAAAAGAAAACCCACAGAAACAAACCATAACACCACTAGAAGAGTCAAAGCACAAAAAAAAAACAGAATCTTAATTTAAAATTATTCAAAAACCATATCATTTACCCTAAAACAATGTTTTAAATCCTCAAGTTAATCATTAAAATCTTTAACACATCCAGCTGTATCAAATTCATTCCAACTTACTTTAAAATATTTTGTTATAAATTTCAAACTTAAACTCCGATAATTTAAAAATAGATTTCCTTCACCAAACCAAAAATCAACCCACATTTTATTTGAGATCATCTTACAAATTAAAGTTCAAAATAATTTATACTCATTTTTGAAGTTCCCTGGTCAATGTAGGATCACTGGGAGGGGGAGGGATGAATCAATGATCACTTTCTTTAAAAAAATATTCTTATGAACTCAACTTATGAAACTTGTTAGAGTTATGATCCACTAAAAGATATCTATAAAACTCACTTAGTATGTAGTAATATAAATAGAGAGACCATCACATGATATTTACATGGTTTGGTCTAAAGAATTACTCCTTACCATGTTGTTTTTCCCCCTAACATTGATTCTTTTACTATATTCTTTCAAGAATTCAAAGGCATATACGATAACTATTTCTACACCCCAGTAACCATTCCTTTGGCTAAACTTGGTTATAAACCCCATAAATCAACTCTTCTACCATAGTTCGTTATATTCCCCAATCGCTATTCTTGTATCTGCTTCCTTCCGAGTTGGTTATGCACCCCAACCATAAGCTTATTCATAAAATAGTTCTACACCCTACCTACAAGCTCTTCCTTCTTATTTTATGATCCATTGTAGAAAGACCTTCTTCTTAAGATGTTTTTTTCCATTAGCAAGTTGGATCACCTTCTCCTATGTACAATCTTCAAGATCTTCAACAAATCTCTTAAGAGTTTTTTGGTCTCATGAATTCTTCCTGATCTTAGGAAGACCTAGATAACTCAATCTCACCATACATAACTTTGTTCAAAATTTTACCTTAGAAAAATTATGTCTGCTCGAGCTCCGTCTGGTATGCCCTCCATCTAATGTGTCACAATATTCATCGAGTATTTCTCAGTCATGTACTCCTTAAATCAATGTACTTCAATCCGGTGTTCTCTATCAGATGAACCTCAATCTGATTCTACTCTATCTGATGCTTCTCTATATGATGAAGCAATCTTGGTTAGATATGCCTTCTTATTAGTATGATAAAACTCGGACCAATGGTTCTTCTTCAACTGAGTAAGAACCCAATCAAAAATTCTCACTACACTTCTTCTTTGACTGATGAATCTCGGTTTGATGAACCTTCTTCAAATCTCCTCTTCAACCAAGCATAACCTTATTTGGATAATCACGACACAAATCCTTCAACACTTTTTCTCCTCCATATGTGAATAATTTCTAACAAATGCACTGTTGCACCCCCCTTTATAGGTGTGTTTCTCAGGTGAAAAGGTTGGAACCAACATGTATTTTCCCACTATTCTCAAATTCCAAATCCAAACTTCTCAGTTAGTTGAATTTCACTGGACACTTCTCAACTATTTTGGAATCTTCTTGAGACTTATTAGAACATATGATGTGTTAATAAACTTCCTCAAAATTCCTTAAATCGATGTTAAATAACTTCTTCAAACTTCCTTAACCTTTTATAGGATGAAAAACATTGAACAAATAGCTTAACATCATCACTGTTAAGGACTTTACAATATTTATGTAAAGATCCTTAAATATCCTTTGTCTGATGAAACAAATACAAATTTGTCTATCCAATTGACTTAAAAACTTTCTTCATCTGATGGACCTTCGTTCAATTTTCCTTTGTTAGGAAACCTCTGTCCGACAGGTTTAACATATCTATGTCAGATGACATCACAAATCACTATTTGGTTCTTTTAGGTCCAATGATCTCTCTAAGAGCATATCCATTAGAACTTCATTGACCATCAATTATGTATATCCGGTAGACTTCGCACTGCTCTCCCTTTGGCACCAATCTGTACTACTCTATCCCATTCAATCCAACTTCATTTAAAACTTTTTACGCTCTTCTCTGCTTGGAGCACCTTCATATTTCTCCATATGATGATATCATGAATCTCCATCCATTGGATCTTTCCAGTGTTTGTCCAATGGTCCTTCATCCAATGAAACCTCATAGATTTCTCCTTCTAGTGATCTGCACTGGTTATCTCCATCTGATAGAATTTACATGATATCCTCCACCCAATACATATTTCAACTATGTACCTTTGTACAACTACAACTCTTTAGATCAATATTTATAAAGCTTCATCTGCAAAATTCATAACTCAGACTGCATACAGTTTTGTCTGTTTGCACTGGGTTTGTCTATCCGATAACATTATTTAACTTCGTACAACTTGTAACTCAAACGTTCTTTGACAACTAAATTCTCACCCTTTATACAAACTCATAAAAACTCCGCAATTCCAACTTCTTACAACTCTCCATATGGTAACATCATCCATGTTCTATCTGGTAACATTATGTTGCATAAAATTATGTAACTCTTTCCCTTTTTACAAATGTGTTCAAACTTAGCTTGGATCATGAGCATGTTCATGATATTAGGAACTTGAAGATCGACACAAAATTGTCTGACTTACGTAAAGATTATTAATATAGTTAAGTAAACACTCCATATGGAAAGTTTCATACATGACTCCAATAACATCTCTTCTCTCAAACTTGTACAAGATCTTAAGAAACTTTATCTACAAACACATATTTATATAATGATAAAAAATGAATCAAAACTCATTTTTGAACAAAAATATCTCAATTTGTGTTTTTTTTCAATATCCACATAAAACTTAAAACAAATTTGAAGCTAATATTCATCCTCAATACTTTATCACTATATAATGTTTGCATTTTCTTATTCCCACCATGTTATTTCCCCCCCTTATTGACAATAAAATGCAAAGGGTAACATAAGGATTATCTCATCTCATCTCCCTTCATCTCATAAACTCTAAAACTTTTCTCAAGAGAAAAATAATATCACATGAGTTTCTTAACAAAGCGACTTTAACTAAACAACTCTAAGTCTACATGGGTGAACCTGATGTAGAAAAAAAGAGTGTATAATCAAGGTGGTCAATGTTTTCAATTACACATCTATCATGTAATACTTTTCTAAATCTCATTCCAACATCTTCAAATCATGAGAAATCTGAGTAAATCTGTTAAGATAGATCATACACCCATCTCAACAAATATATCAAAACAGTTCAAGTGTATAAACACAACTCCCCTTGAATCTCATCTTTTTTAACATATAAAATTTTAAATAAAAATATGATTTTTAAACCTCAACTTAATATTTTTCTCCCTTAAGGGTATTACTCCAAACCTCACCATGGTGATCATTATGTTTCATGATGGGTGTATCTTCTTACTGTAATACTTCTACAACATTCATCCAACTTATCTTACACTTCTTATCCTCTAATTATCAACAAGTTAGTATAAATAATAAAGTATATTGAAAATAAAGAGGAACCTCTATGTTACTTAGAAGAAATGATCAGACTGAGAGCATTATCCCAATCTAGACTTCTTCTTATTCTTTTTAGATTTAACATGGGATGTGATTTCTTCCTTATGATCAGACTTCATAGTTTTTAATGGATTTATTTTCATTTGTATAATCATAAGATGAAGTTGACATATTCTCTTCATATTTCATAACTTCTTTGTTACCATGAGTTTGTAACATCCTCTTCATACTTTCCTCTTATGCTAGTAGGATAGTCATACAAATTTTAGTAACATACCCATATTGCTTATATTTCTTACACTTTTATGAATCTTTAAACCACCATCTGTTGGAAACTTATTATAAATGTTGTTCTCATCTTCCAAATATTTTTTCTTCACTTTTTATTTAGTAGATTTTTTTCTTCCTCCATATTTCTAGCCATGTCCATTTAATATATCAAAAAAAATATAAGCACTATTTCTTACCATTATCATCTTTCTTGAGATCCCCACTTGTAGTTTTAACATACTTATCCTTTTGAAATTTATTTTCTTCCTCATCGTACATTCTTGAATTTTTTTTCTTATCTTCTCATTATATCTCCCCCTAGATTCATACATTTTTCCTGGTAGAGACATATTACACCAACATGAATATTATTTTTGCTTGAATAATATACAATAATAGTAGTGACCTCTGAATTTTGATTTCCATACTGATAGTAGTACTACTCTAAATTTTGGTTTTGTTGTTTTTTCAATAACTATGGGAAAATTTGTTCAGGGAGATACTTTATTGATGAATTCCACTCTTTCTTAGTAAAGGATGATTTCTCACAAATATTTACTTTTGAACTTTCATTAGTAGTAAAAGAATATTTACATTGATATTATTTGGGAATATAAACAACATGCTTTTGAGGACCCTTCAATAGTTGAAAAGGGACATATACCAACAGTTTTGGAGAACCGTTGGTATAGGCCCCCCTATACCAACGGTTCTCTATAACCATTGGTATAACCTATTTATGTAAAGGATATACCGATGGTTTTATAAAACCATTTTTATAACCTTCCCTCATTTACCTTGAATGTGATATCCCCTCCTCCTATCTCATTCTCATCCACATTGAACCCTAGCAGCACTCGACCTTTGATTTTATTCCCCACCAGCGACAATCTCTCCTTAGTTCATGTTTTAATTCCATTATTCTTGATCATTAAATTAGCAACTTCCATATCATTAATCTCTTATATAAATCATAATTTTCATTTTTTATAGGTCTAAAATAGAAACCTAGATTCTTTTTTGTATGAATTTACTTTCTTTTGATATGCCAAAATATGCTTGTGTTCTATTGAAACGAGGGTCATCCATACTTTTATTAAAGGACAATTTTCTTAATTTTCTGGATGTTCCCTCTATTTATTTCTATTATTTTCTACATACACTGCTGATATCTATTTAATTTTAGTTTGTTAGTGGATTATTTTCTTAGCTCAATCCCTCTAGGGGACTTATTTAGTGATGGGTTTCTCACTATAATTAGCAGCCTTTCATTTTTTATATGTGGAACCTAATTTGAATCTCTTGGGTAGTTTTTTCTCTAATAATTTTTTATTTTAATATTTTCACTGATATGTGAAGTGTGAGAAAATAAATATTTCAAACAATCAAAATGTTTTATTCTTGATTAATAAATTGAAAAGTTGACCAACAGTTCACTAGTGAGTTGAACTACAATTATTTTATGTGAAAATATAGAATTTTGTTGGCCTTTTCAAATCAATTAAATTATTATTAGTAGTTGGTATTATTTTTTGGAAAAGATATTGTCTAGTTAGTTATTGGTTTATGACTCTTGATGGAGACCCCTAACACTTTAAAAGAGGCTCGGTTATCCTATAATAAAAAGGTATGTATGGAAAAAAATTTCAAGAAAACTAAATGAAATGTATCCCCTTTAGAATAATTTCATTGATTTTAATCATGTTGTCATTAATTTTTTCACTTGATCACTATTTTATCTCCTACACCAATTGTTCACACTTTCCCATTACTTCCCACACTTTATGTCACACACAATTTTAATTTATTTTTCCACTATTTTGTACTTTTTATCTATGTTATCACCTCTATCCCACTTTCAATAATCACTGTATACACTTCCACCAATATTTTATGTTACCATAATTATCCTAAATCCCACTCCGACTTTCAATTTTTCACTATATGTTATACAGAATCATGCGATATTTCATGTTAAAACTTCATAGTTAAATGTAAGCATATTTAAACTAAACATTATAAAGCCTACCGATTGAATACTATAAGGAAAGAAGCATATTAAAACTACATATTCAAACTACATATTAATGTTATTAAACTTTAACATAATAGTATGTCTAAAAAATCATTTTTTACATAAATTGGTTATTAAAAATACCATTAAACCACTGGAAATCATGAAAAAGGCTATTGAATTCAACATAAAGGGGGACTATACCAAATTCTAGATATCCAAAACTAGATTCATGGGTGATGATTAGTAAATCATAGAAGGAATCACTTTAACATCCCTCAGTATGAGAAACCACTAATTATGGCTCTATACAACCTAAATACATGTGTGATGTAGAAGATGATTACCTAGAAATAGTAATATTTTATACATTAATTTATATAAGAAGAATAACATAAGTTCAAAAGTGAATAGAATTAGAGAAAAAATAAAAACAACGATTATAAACACAATTTTTTGTGGTATTGTGAATAGTTATTACTCATTGATACAATGGAATTCAATATCATGGTTTTATATATATAGTATTTTGTTATATATATAGTATTTTTATCATATAGACTAGTTTGATGGTTATAGATTTATATAAAGTGAAAAATTATCATTTCCTTAAATATATTTTGGACTTATTTCATTACTTTTACGATATGTCATATAACATTTTTTACAGAATGGATAAAATTTGGATGTATGAAACTGATCATATCTTAAGTGGTTTTCAAAACAAGTTATAGATATTTTTATATTTTTCATTTAACAATGATTTAGATAGAGGTATTATACATTGCCCATGTTATAATTGTGTTGGAAAACCTTGGTTAATTAAGGAATAAGTTATCTACCATATAAAAAAATATTGGTTTCAAAAAAACTACTATGTCAGGTATCATAATGGGGAGAAAAGGAAATATCCAAATGTTCATGATCTGAATGATAGGAATAGATTGGTGAATTTATTAGATGACCAGTTTCCATTTATTCATTATCATGAGAAAGAAAGGATGCCAATCCAAGAAGACAATGATATGAGTACACATGATGCATGTAATGAAAATAATGATTTTGACAGGGTGAAAAAATTGAATGATACTTCCATGACTCTAGTATATTGGCAATAATGTGTAAAAATAAAAAAGATGAAATTTTTAATATGACCATTTCATTGGAAAACCCTGTATGGGATTTATAATACTTCCATAGATTATATTCTAAATTTCTTGAAGTAATTAATTCTAGATGATACATATATTACCTTAAACCATTATATGACATGGAAGTTAGTTGATGAACTTGGATTTTCTAAAAACAAAAATTTATGCCCGCCTGAATGATTACAACTTATTCTGGGAGGAAACCAATGACCAAAATGATTGTATAAAATTCAGAATATCTCAATGGAATCCAAATTATGATGAAACACCATCTTATGTTCCATATAAAGTAATATGGAACTTTCAATTGATTCTCAGAATCCAAAATGTTTTCATTTTTGATGAATTATTAATAAATATGTGATGGGATGATAATGATGGAAATAAAGATAACGATGAGTTCATTTATCCAATAGATGGATTAACATGGAAGACATGTTATGCTTGATATCCTGATTTTGCATCTGATGTGTGAAATGTGAGGCTAGGTCTATCATGTGAGTGTTTTAATTCATTTGGTAAGATGCATACTTTACAAAAAACATGGATGGTTTTCATACACATTTATAAACTTCTTTCATGGATTTGTATGAAAAAACATTTCAATTTCATGAGTGTACTCATATTTGGACCTTCTAATTCTGAAAATGATATAGATGTATACATGAAACCTTTAATAAAAGAGTTGAAGCATCTTTGGAATGTGGGTGTGCACACATACAATGCTTATTCAAGAATATATTTCATATGCGTGTTGTGATTATATAAATGATAAATTATTTTCCTATTTATTCAATGATGTATGGATAGAGCACAAAGGGAAAAATTTATTGTCCTGATTGTATGAAGAATACATGATCTAGAAGACTTAAATATCATCACAGTTTCAGTTTTTTTGGACATCGATGATTCTTTCCAATGGATCATTGAAATATGAATAATCTTCGAAGGTTTTACAATATAATAGAGACCGAAATTCCAACTCAACACATGCCTTCAATTGATGTGATTACTGAATTTAAAGATGTTAGTTTTTTTTGTTTGGGAAAGGTCAGATGAAATCTAAAGAGCGAAAGAATGTTTCCACTAAATCCAATTACAATAAAAAGAAGAAAATTATCTTCTTTGAGTAACTTTATTTCTCAACCAATTTGTTACATCATTGTTTTGGCGAAATGAACATTGAAAAAAATATGTGTGAAATATTTGTTTCAATTATTCTGAATGTCAAGGGGAAGATAAAAGATGATTTATGATATTGGAATGACTTTGTGGATTGGGGTATCAAAACATAATTGAATCTTGTGTGTATCAGTGAAAATAAATGGAAGGTTTTGTGTGTTTCTTATGTGATGAAAATTTTAGAAAGAAATAAATTTCTATAAGTACTAAAGACTATCAAAGTTATTGATGATTATTCAAGAAACATATCAAAACAGTTTAATAGAAGAGATTTGAAGCTGAAATCTTTGATGAATCATGATTATCACATACTTCTTCATTATTTGATTATGATATCAATTTTTCATATACTTAATAATAATACAAGGGTGTTAGTTATTCTATTGTACCATTTTTATAGAGATATTTGTGCTAAATTTTTTTCCAAGTCTTTCTCATAAAAAATATAGGAAGAGACCCAATTACTTTTCTGTGAGTTAGAGAAACTATTTCCTTTGTCATTTTTCACATGCATGCTACATCTAACTATCCATCTTCCAACCGAAATACTTCTTGTAGGAACTAATTATTTTCATTATATGTATCCAACTGAAAGAAATATATACAAATTGAAGTCTTATTTCTAGAATAGGAATCATTCTAAAGGCTCCATTGTGAATGGTTACTCGGCTCAAGAATGTGTGGATTTATATTTAATGTATTTTTATGATGTGACCACATAATGGAACTGAACAATGAGAAATGAAGAAGAAAAATATAAGAAAATTGAACCCAGTTTCCCCCTACTTCCCTATATAGGGGTAATTTCTTGGTCATATATATTAACTACATTAAGACTTGAAAAGTGAGAGATGACACATCGTACAGTTTTTTAACTATGATTTGTTTGATGACTACATCAAGTAAGTAAATTGAACGTGTAAATGTTATCTCATCCCATGAAATTGTATATATGTGTTAAACTATTTCTATCTTTTTATATATGGAGCATAAAAAAATTATAAATAGAAATCCACATTATTTATCATTGATAAGAAGAGATAATTTTCATAGCAAATAGTTTCATCCTTAGTTGGAATTTAAGGTAGAAATATTAATGAAATAAAATAAAATAAAAATATTTAGTTAATTTTAATATTAATTTATATTTTAGATATTGAGTTTACATGCTGACTCTGTCTTTGAGAAAATATGATCTTTGGCTTTTGGTCTTAATTTGGTGGTTCATAAATGCAATTAATCTATAATCAATGGGTACAAATTTATTATCATTGAATGAGAAATAAACATGAGAACACAACATAATAGTGTTATGGTAACTACCACAACAGACTGTTATGATAGTGCATCAGATAGTATACCTCGATTTGAAAATGCATCTTATTATGGAGTTGTTAAGAAAATACTAGTATTGGATTATTACTTTCATGGACGAGTCATTGTGATGAAATTAAACTGGTTTTATTCAATGATGAGACATGGAAAATTTAATGATGATTGGGGATTTTGAATTATTGACATGAATCACATTCTTGAAACTGATGAACCATATATATTTGTATCAATGGAGAAACAAGTATTTTATGTGAAAGATCATCTGATACCTTAATTTTGTGTCATTATTTTAGTAATCCCAAGACATATTTTTGATGATGGTGGGGATGAAATTGACACCATCACTTCCCACAATGGCCTTGAGAAATTTATTACTTATTATGACTCCAATAATTCAATTTTTAGAGTTGACTGTGAACCAGAAGTTGTGGTGGATAATATATAGAATCATCCATATGTGTTCTCAGTTCTTTTGGTTTATCTTGACTTGGGTTGTTCAGGTTGGTACTATTCAAACTGCTTTAATATTGACTATATATATTTTATATCCAACTGGACCTTCATGTGCATTTTCAATATAAATTGGTTACAATTTTTTTTATTTTCATTTAATAATATTTAATTGAACTTTATTATAAACTAAAAAACCAAACAAAACTGGTTAATTTAATTTTCATTTATGTTTTGATATTATTATCACTAGATATAATATGATTATGTTATGTCACCTCGTATCCTTTATTTGGCTTGAAAATTTTTATTCCTTAATTAAGTCATGACACATCTTCTTTCTTATTTGTCTTACACATTGGTTATGAATTTATAATTAAATTAATATTTGTTTTCAAATGTAGGAAATGAAAAACATTGAAGAGGTTTGAAAGAAGAGGATGTCTAAAAATAATCACCGCATGACAAAGATGAAAATTCCTCCTATGGTACCTATTGTGAGTATTGTATTTCAAATATATATAAATAATATATAATGTCCTTTTAATATTTTTTTTAAATTTTAATCTAGATCCTCCACCTAGGATACAATTATTCTCTCAGAAACCTAGTGGCAGCGGTGCTCATCTAGAAAATGTGGGGGGGGGGGGGTACTAGAGCTACTCACACCACTCGTTGTAACCTATTACACCCTATACCTTCATTATATATACCATCTAGAACAATTTCTTATCCTATAGTGTCATTAGAGGCACCCAATATATTTAGACTGCCTATAATGTCACCACCATTTACATCTGATCCTCCTCATATTTATTTTTCTTATCTGATGATGGATCCCACTCCCCATCCATATTATACTTTCCCATAAATTCCTATGCCAACTTATTTTCCTTACACTTCATTATCTCTGGAATTTTATGTTTATGCTCCTTTGAATTATACTCTAAAACATTCCAAGCCTCGTGAGTAGACATTAGACCCCACTACTACTATACAAGTTGATGTTGCTTTAGATCCTAGGGATATAACAGTACCCATTGATCAGGATGGATCAATTATATTTATAGAACCCTAGTAAAAAAATTGACCATAATTTATTTTCATTATAAGATGTATTGACATAATATTTTCCTTTTTTTCTTTCACACCTGGATCTTCCACTTGGCGGCGCGGGTATACACACATGTGTGAAGTGTAGAACCACCACACACAATTAATGGTTGAGTATAACGAGGATAATCAAATGATTGGTAAAATGGGGCATGGATGTATGATTTTTATGGAGACACTTTCCAAATACTATGACATCATTACTGTCATCCCACTCTCTTGGAGACACCTTCAAAATGAAGTAAAGTATAATGATTTGGTGAAAATATGGGTAAGAAAATTCATTAGATTTAATGTGATATTATTATATATATATGAATTAATATTTTGGTA
The DNA here is from genome assembly GCA_963277665.1 of Viscum album. NCBI lineage: Eukaryota > Viridiplantae > Streptophyta > Magnoliopsida > Santalales > Viscaceae > Viscum > Viscum album. Next base: position 87,247,937 of record OY728135.1, on the reverse strand, counting down.
GTAGATTCATTATAATTTTCCTAATGGTGAGTTTGTGAGGACTACACATCTCATGGAATTAGGTGAGATATGAAGAGAATATAAGAATGAGTTGTATAATGGTTGTATTTTTCTTCAAAACTTGTGTTTCATTAGGTATAAATTTTGAAAATCTATATTTATTTTCATTAAGATTTAGTTATTTAGTTAAGGTGTACTAATTATCCATATATTCCTCTATAAATGATTTTTATTTAATTCTAAATGTTTATATATCATTCATATATTTCTTGAATATGTCTTCAGGAATTTCCACTTCAAGTATGAAGCTTTGATCTTTATTTTTCCATATTTATTTCCAATATCTTTAAGTGGTAGAACATTTGTGAATTATTATGTATCTTTACCCCTAATATGTTTGATCTTTTCACCCTATGAATAGTTTTCATTCAACCTTGAATTTTTTACTTCTTTTGGGGTGATTTTTCCCTCTTGATCTCCCACTTCTTGGGGCATCAACAATCAATTCTGTATAGCTATTTCAACTTCCCTTGAACCTGGAATCATTCTTCCCAATATGAATAGGGATTATTTATTCCATTATAAGTCATTTTTATGTGTTAGATTAATATTCCCTAATTATTCCATATCATTCTTAAATAATTCCACATCTTCATAGCTAATTTTCCACTTTTTTGAGATATTTATACTCTATAAATTCACTTTTAGTAGGAGGTTTTAGATATGAATTCATATCCAAAACTTAAAAAAAATTATTCTTCATCAGTAGCTTGCCTTGAATCCTAATTTTTAGTGGATCCATCCACTTGATTTTATCATATGAAAATTTCTTTCCATTCTATAAATTTAATAGTTTCTTCCTTATAAAATTGCCCAAAAACTAATTCAAGTGGGTTTCCTTCATCAAGGTCTTATTCAATGGTAGTTTCATTCAAATATAAATTTACAATGTGTGATTTATCTAGTATAAACTCATAAAGGTTTTCATGTGGGTGATATTCTCACAATACCTACCCTCCCTTGTGGTAATGTCCATGACACACTCTATGGGAATGTACTCAGCCTTAATGGGCACTAATTCTTTACTCCTTTCACAATGAAATTCTTTAACTATGGTCATAATAACTCAAGAGTGTGTCACCCTACCACTTTTAACTAAGTCTCTCTCACTTTTTGATTAGTTTTTGGATTAAAATCCACCTGTTGTGATCATAATGTGTCAAAATAAAAAATAACACAAACATCAATTCACACATACAACCATTATATGGATTACCCACTCCTGAAAACACATGGTAGTCCTAAACACTCCCATCCAGCCCACTACCAAGCATTTCGAACTTGGTATCACACCCCATACCACCCCCAACCAGTCTATTACCAAGAATCTCACACCTGGAAGCACACACATGAAAAAATACACATATCTAGAATTTATTACTCCATTTTTACTTGTTCTCTACTACCACTGAAATCTATATAAAAATAATCATTTTTTTATAAAGTATAATAACATCACCTATACAATATATATTATACATAGTTAAATAAATATGGCATGACCCATATAACGGTATAAAATAACATGATCTAGGAATTTTAAGCTTATGTCCCTCTTTAAGAAAATGGTTATGAATACTTATAAACATTTATGGAATTATAAATTAAATTTTAATGATGATATTGATATTATTTATTAAAATAAAAAAAATGTTATACTAAAGAGTAGACATATGAAAACCATAGAGGCTTTAACATGATTTATTTCCCTTTCAAATAATTGGGATCACCTCTCATTTGGAAAAAATATTCATTCGATTCTTTGATACTTTAATCAGTAAAATCCCTTCAAGAATTGGATACTATAAGAATGGTGCTACACATGTCAATCTAATTTAACTTTACATTTATAAAAAAATCATTCAATTTAGCAAGGTATCGAGATATCTTCTCAATTTATGAACTCCATTTCCTTATTTATATTTCCATTTTATATAGAGAATTCCATGAATAGTATTTTCATATTTTGAATATGGAAATCTCTAATAATTATTATCCATGTGATATTATTTAATATAAATTAGTCAATAGAAATATATGATTTTTTCCTTCATTAAAACTGATTTAAATCCCACTCTAAAACTCTATTTATATTTCTTAGAGACTTAAATTATTTTCCCATTCAAAACTACCATGAAATACACAAATATTTTTAAAACAACTAACACCGGAAAGCATGTTCACATGCAAATAGAATTGCATCGTGACAAATTAGCTCATGATGCAACCATATTTAATAACAAAAACAACCTTGGTTGATTCTTCATACTCAACTTAAATCACAACCTATTCGATTATTTATAGTATTTATTAATCTAGGATCACATAGAATCATCCCATTTTATCTTAAAAATATTATTTCTGGAATATATTAGATATCCAGACTATAAATAATTCAAAATTTTCAAAAATTGTGCCATGTATACCAACTATTCCCAACTCAATAATTATTCTCTTCCAATGTCTAAGGTGCATATCCAAATTCTAGAATTACTCTTACAAAGTCTCAATTAATTTTTTGATTTCATATATAGAGTCAAAAGGACTCTTGTGAATTTATGTACAACTCTTATGAAGTCTCTAATTTAATCCTTTAGTTTCAGATCATACTCAAACTATGTAATGAATACTCTTACAAAGTTCCAAATTAATCTTTTATACTCCTATTTTACTCATTCAAAGACTCCCAGTACTCTTTTCAAGTATTTCCTTTTCCATTTTTCCTCCCTTTAAATGATGGAGAGATCAACCAAAAATGAAAAAATGAGACTTTGAATGTTTTCATGTAAATATAAGGTACATTATGGAAGGAATTTCACTTTGGGATTGCTGTATGAATTCAAAACATGTTCACCCAACTAACATTATTACTCAATATTTGATAGCTACTCTTTCATAATTTTGTAGGTTAATGCTTTATTTCCTTATATAATTGATGTCACCTGAGGGATTTTCGGGTGGGGTGAATTGTTTTTCATAAAGGATAATTAGGTTGTCTAACAATATTATTCCCTTGATCCTCAAACAAGATATGAAATTAGAAGAGATAGTACAACAAATACATCTAGTTGAATCTATGTTTAACGACGATCAAATAATGATATTCAATTATAGTGAGATTAATAGATTGGAATATGTTTTGCCTATAAATTCCATTTCTATAACTCTTCAGTGTCTGAATCAGCTAAATAGAAATTATTTCTTGGGTTATAGGTATTCTATATCCATCCATTTATTATAATTATTAGGTTTTATTTGATATATTTTATTTCTTTTGAATACATCCTTTTATCTTAGTTTTCAGGGGAAAGTGAGGGTTCTAGTGAAGGGAGTATTTGACTTTTGATAATTTATTAAAAAAATCACTAAATAATTCATTTTTAATGTTTCCAATAATTGAATATTCTTTTTCATTTGTCAAATCTAGATTATCAATTACAAAAAAATATGCATATATAATGTGGTCCATTATTCTAAGTATTACGTATGTATACATGCCTATTTCCACCCCAATACAAGAGATAAATAATAGACCAAAACCATCATTATTATACATTATCATAATTAAAACATTGTTAATAATTAAATACACTAAAAAGATTCCTAACTCAGAGGAAACATAAATGAGAGATTATTCAAGTGCTGTTTAGGGATAATTATAGCCTCAAACTCAATTTCTAACTAATCCTAGATTCATCTACCATGTCATTAAAAGTGATTTATATAAAAGAAAATATCAAATTAAAAAATTTAATATGCTCATCTTATAACCTACCCATGTATTCTGAGATAGATAGACATAAACCTCAGGCACGCCACAACATTTGTAAGAGGCTGCTGACTAATTACATGGGACACATAAATCCATTTGAGTAGATAATATCCTTAGTTCTACCAGTAAAAAATATAAATTAAAAAACTATAAAATATATTTTAAAATTTTAATAAATTAAATAATAGTGGAATTTTATATGAAATGAATCCCTAAATAAAACTATAGACCATGTTATAAGAAAATAATAGTCATGCAAATCATATAGTCACATATTAATGAAAGGAAAACCAAAGGGATGATCAAGTAAAAAAATACACAAAATGAAACAAATAAATTGAGGAAACATGTATTGTCTACTAACTTACCTCAATCTAATATATATATCTATTTTTATCCTCTCTATCACACACACCAATACATTATTCATCAACCAAACCTAAAATTTAATATAAATTCTATACACACAATAATTTTCAATTATATGGTGTCAATATAAGTCTATCCATCCATATACCAAAAGAAATAAGATCTATAACTATATATGCATCACATATCATAAAATTCTATGATAAGGAATAAACCCTAATGTTTGATTCATACCTCCTTCAATAAGTGATAGTTTACATTTTGAAACCATCACATAGTTATTTAGTCTAAAACTCATCCACCTACATGATCATGTACCACTAAAGAATATTTGATGGAATAATTTTCAACTAGTCTAAAATCATAAAAATATTGGATGAAACATTTACCAACCCATTCATAAGTAACAATTACATGGTTTAAATCTCTTCTAAACAAAAATAAATCCATCAAATGGAATATCAATGAACCAATAATGAATCTCTCAATTAGGATATTCCCATCATATAATAATTCTATTAATGATAATGTCACACAATTCATAATGAATCTCTTGGTTAGAATCCAAACATAGTAAATTAAAAATCCCATACCTTGTAAGGAATATCTCCCAAAAAATAATAAACCTTTCGTTATATCATGCATTGGGTGATGGTACTAGTGGTGGTCGGGAAAATGATGTTCCTAGTGATGACGATGGTGATGACGATGGTGATGGTGATGTTGAGGATGATGGTGAGGATGATGGTGAGGATGTTATTGATGATGAAAATGGTGGTGGTTTTGGTGATGATTATGATATTGGTTGTTATTTAGATAAATTTATCCTTTAAAATTTTCACTGATATTTATGAAAAATGAAGTTTGATGATTAGATTTGAATGAATATGTGTGATGTTTTAAATGTGTGTTATCATTGGTTGAATTCATTAATTTTTTATTGAATTTTTTATATTGGATTGAAGTGGTTTGGGTGAATATGTTTTGGTGTTTTTAGATGCAGGTGTTTGATGATGTTTGCAGGTTTTGGGCCAAGGTGTGTGTGTGTGTGGGGGGGGGTGTAAGTGTTTTGGTGTTTGCTGAAGGTGGGGGCTGTGGGGGTGCTGTTGACTGCCATGGTAAGGGAATTATATGCCTAATTTTTTCAAAAATGTTGGCATAGACCTATACTAATGGTTTAATGAAAGAATTGGTATAGTGTGAGACCATGGATGAATATCCCAACAATTTTTCAAACTGTAGCTATAGGTCTATACCGATGGTTTCATAAAACCGTTGGTAAACTATAAGCCTAGGAATCCTATACCAATGGTTTATTGAAAACCATTAGTATAGGTCAATACCCATGAAATTATATCCAATGGTTTATAGAACCGTTGGTATAGTATATACCAATGGTTATCCAGGCTTTACAATTGGTTATGAACCATTGGTATAGGAAATTTTTCCAAAAGTGCTTCTTTTCACCATCTTGAGAAGATTCACCTTTAACCTCAAAAAATTTGATAAAGTCTTATTGGAACTTTATGAAATTACTTTATACTATAAGAAACATGTTTTTTGTTTCTGATAACTCTTCTTCTTTCTTATCCAATCTTTATTTAAGAACATTTTACAATATTTTTGAATTTACCCAATTTCAGTCTTTTCTTCTTACATTCCTCAACAAGTGCTATTTCTACCATATTGAGATTCTTCTCTCAGGCTGATGTTCCTTCATAAAATTTTAGTTTCCTTTCATGCTCAACCACTTTAATTTTCTGAGCTCTAATATGGTTAAGGTTTATTACCTACTTTTTGATTCACTCACCATTATCAACAGTTATCTATTTAACTTAATTATTAAATTTATTCATTTCCTTCTCAAGTTGTGTAATTTTCTTAAGATATTATTCCAAATTTTATTTTAGAATCCACTCAAGTTCTGTTCTCTCATTTCCATCATCATTGTTATTTGATGAAGCACTACCTCTTTTAACATGATCTAATAAGTTGACATGAAAATCTTATTCATTATTGGATGAAGAATCATCCAGATCTCTTATGAAGAAAAATTTTCTTTTTCTTACTAAGAAATTTTTTCGTATGTTTCTTCCACTTCAGTTTTCTAGAATTCTCATCTTCTTCTTCCAATTCAAAATCATCAATCTTCTGATTAGTAAAATTTCCAGAAAAATGGTCTCTATCATTAAAATTACAACATTTAAGATATTTATTATCTTTCCCTTTCCAATTTACCTTCTTGTATATCTTATAAAGAAGAGTAATGATTGTGTTGAATCCGTCTTCATTTTCCTCAGCATCTGAATCACTTGATTAGGGTGATGATAATGAGGGAAATAAAGATAACGATGAGTTCATTCATCCAATAGATGGATTAACATGGAAGACATTTTATGCTTGATATCCTGATTTTGCATCTGATGTGTGAAATGTGAGGCTGGGTCTATCATGTGAGGGTTTTAATTCATTTGGTAAGATGCATACCTCACACAACACATGGATGGTTTTCATACACATTTATAAACTTCTTCCATGGATGTGTATGAAAAAACATTTCAATTTCATGAGTGTACTCATATTTGGACCTTCTAATTCTGAAAATGATATAGATGTATACATGAAACCTTTAATAAAAGAGTTGAAGCATCTTTGGAATGTGGGTGTGCACACATACGATGCTTATTCAAGAATATATTTCATATGCGTGTTGTGATTATATAAATGATAAATTATTTTCCTATTTATGCAATGATGTATGGATAGAGCACGAAGGAAAAAATTTATTTTCCTGATTGTATGAAGAATACATGATCTAGAAGACTTAAATATCATCACAGTTTCAGTTTTTTTGGACATCGATGATTCTTTCCAATGGATCATTGAAATAGGAATAATCTTCAAAGGTTTTACAATATAATAGAGACCGAAATTCCACCTCAACACATGACTTCAATTGATGTGATTTATGAATTTAAAGATGTTAGTTTTTTTTTGTTTGGGAAAGGTCAGATGAAATCTAAAGAGCGAAAGAATGTTTCCACTAAATCCAATTACAATAAAAAGAAGAAAATTATCTTCTTTGAGTAACTTTATTGCTCAACCAATTTGTTACATCATTGTTTTGGCGAAATGCACATTGAAAAAAATATGTGTGAAATATTTGTTTCAATTATTCTGAATGTCAAGGGGAAGATAAAAGATGATTTATGATATTGGAATGACTTTGTGGATTGGGGTATCAAAACATAATTGAATATTTTGTGTATCAGTGAAAATAAATGGAAGGTTTTGTGTGTTTCTTATGTGATGACAATTTTAGAAAGAAATAAATTTCTATAAGTACTAAAGACTATCAAAGTTATTGATGATTATTCAAGAAACATATCAAAACAGTTTAATAGAAGAGATTTGAAGCTGAAATCTTTGATGAATCATGATTATCACATACTTATTCATGATTTGATTATGATATCAATTTTTCATATACTTTAAAATAATACAAGGGTGTTAGTTATTCGATTGTACCATTTTTATTGAGATATTTGTGCTAAAATTTTTTCCAAGTCTTTCTCATAAAAAATGTAGGAAGAGACCCAATTACTTTTCTGTGAGTTAGAGAAACTATTTCCTTTGTCATTTTTCACATGCATGCTACATCTAACTGTCCATCTTCCAACCGAAACAATTCTTGTAGGAACTAATTATTTTCATTATATGTATCCAACTGAAAGAAATATATACAAATTGAAGTCTTATTTCTAGAATATGAATCATTCTAAAGGCTCCATTGTGAATGGTTACTCGGCTCAAGAATGTGTGGATTTCTATTTAATGTATTTTTATTATGTGACCACATGATGGAACTGACCAATGAGAAATGAAGAAGAAAAATATAAGAAAATTGAACCCAGTTTCCCCCCACTTCCCTATATAGGGGTAATTCCTTGGTCATATATATTAACTACATTAAGACTTGAAAAGTGAGAGATGACACATCGTACAGTTTTTTAACTATGATTTGTTTGATGACTACATCAAGTAAGTAAATTGAACGTGTAAATGTTATCTTATCCCATGAAATTTTATATATGTGTTAAACTATTTCTATCTTTTTATATATGGAGCATAAAAAAATTATAAATAGAAATCCACATTATTTATCTTTGATAAGGAGAGTTAATTTTCATAGCAAATAGTTTCATCCTTAGTTGGAATTGAAGGAAGAAATATTAATGCAATAAAATAAAATAAAAATATTCAGTTAATTTTAATATTAATTTATATTTTAGATATTGAGTTTACATGCTGACTCTGTCTTTGAGAAAATATGATCTTTGGCTTTTGGTCTTAATTTGGTGGTTCATAAATGAAATTAATCTATGATAAATGGGTACAAATTTATTATCACTGAATGAGAAATGAACATGAGAACACAACATAATAGTGTTATGGTAACTACCACAACAGACTGTTATGATAGTGCATCAGATAGTATACCACTATTTGAAAATGCATCTTATTATGGAGTTGTTAAGAAAATACTAGTATTGGATTATTACTTTCATGGACGAGTTGTTGTGATGAAATTAAACTGGTTTTATTCAATGATGAGACATGGAAAATTTATTGATGATTGGGGATTTTGAATTATTTACATGAATCACATTCTTGAAACTGATGAACCATATATATTTGTATCAATGGAGAAACAAGTATTTTATGTGAAAGATCATCTGATACCTGAATTTTGTGTCATTATTTTAGTAATCCCAAGACATATTTTTGATGATGGTGGGGATGAAATTGACACCATCACTTCCCCCATTGGCCTTGAGAAATTTATTACTTATTATGACTCCAATAATTCAATTTTCAGAGTTGATTGTGAACCAGAAGTTGTGGTGGATAATATATAGAATCATCCATATGTGTTCTCAATTCTTTTGGTTTATCTTGACTTGGGTTGTTCAGGTTGGTACTATTCAAACTGCTTTAATATTGACTATATATATTTTATATCCAACTGGACCTTCATGTACATTTTCAATATAAATTGGTTGCAATTTTTTTTATTTTCATTTTATAATATTGAATTGAACTTTATTATAAACTAAAAAACCAAACAAAACTGGTTAATTTAATGTTCATTTATGTTTTGATATTATTATCACTAAATATAATATGATTATGTTATGTCACCTTGTATCCTTTATTTGGCTTGAAAATTTTTATTCCTTAATTAAGTCATGACACATCTTCTTTCTTATTTGTCTTACACATTGGTTATGAATTTATAATTAAATTAATATTTGTTTTCAAATACAGGAAATGAAAAACATTGAAGAGGTTTGAAAGAAGAGAATGTCTAACAATAATCACCGCATGAGAAAGATGAAAATTCCTCCTATGGTACCTATTGTGAGTATTGTATTTCAAATATATATAAATAATATATAATGTCATGATAATATTTTTTTTTAAATTTTAATCTAGATCCTCCACCTAGGATACAATTATTCTCTGAGAAACCTAGTGGCAGCGGTGCTCAGCTAGACAATGTGAGGGGGGGGGGGGTACTAGAGATACTCACACCACTCGTTGTACCCTATTACACGCTATACCTTCATTATATATACCATCTAGCACAATTTCTTATCCCATAGTGTCATTAGAGGCACCAAATATATTTAGTCTGCCTATAATGTCACCAATATTTACATCTGATCCTCCTCATATTTCTTTTTCTTATATGATGATGGATCCCACCCCCCATCCATATTATACTTTTCCATAAATTTCTATGCCAAATTATTTTCCTTACACTTCATTCTCTCTGGAATTTTATGTTTATGCTCCTTTGAATTATACTCTGAAACATTCCAAGCCTCGTGAGTAGACATTAGACCCCACTACTACTATACAAGTTGATGTCCCTTTAGATCCTAGGGATATAACAGTACCCATTGATCAGGATGGATCAATTATATTTATAGAACCCTAGTAAAAAAATTTACCACAATTTATTTTCATTATAAGATGTATTGACATAATATTTTCCTTTTTTTCTTTCACAGCTGGATCTTCCACTTGGCGGCACGGGTATACACACATGTGTGAAGTTTAGAACCACCACACACAATTAATGGTTGAGTATAATGAGGATAATCAAATGATTGGTAAAATGGGGCATGGATGTATGATTTTTATGGAGACGCTTTCCAAATACTATGACATCATTACTGTCATCCCACTCTCTTGGAGAAACCTTCAAAATGAAGTAAAGTATAATGATTTGGTGAAAATATGGGTAAGAAAATTCAATAGATTTAATGTGATATTATTATATATATATGAATTAATATTTTGGTAGTAGATTCATTATAATTTTCCTAATGGTGAGTTTGTGAGGACTACACATCTCATGGAATTAGGTGAGCTATGGAGAGAATATAAGAATGAGTTGTATAATGGTTGGATTTTTCTTCAAAACTTGTGTTTCATTAGGTTTAAATTTTGAAAATCTATATTTATTTTCATTAAGATTTAGTTATTTAGTTAAGGTGTACTAATTATCCATATATTCTTCTATAAATGATTTTTATTTAATTTTAAATGTTTATATATCATTCATATATTTCTTGAATCTGTCTTCAGGCATTTCCACTTCAAGTATAAAGCTTTGATCTTTATTTTTCCATATTTATTTCCAATATCTTTAAGTGGTAGCACATTAGTGAATTATTATGTATCTTTACCCCTAATATGTTTGATCTTTTCACCCTATGAATAGATTTCATTCAACCTTGAATTTTTTACTTCTTTTGGGGTGATTTTTCCCTCTTGATCTCCCACTTCTTGGGGCATCAACAATCAATTCTGTATAGCTATTTCAACTTCCCTTGAACCTGGAATCATGCTTCCCAATATGAATAGGGATTATTTATTCCATTATAAGTCACTTTTATGTGTTAGATTAATATTACCTAATTATTCCATATCATTCTAAAATAATTCCACATCTTCATAGCTAATTTTCCACTTTTTTGAGATATTTATACTCTATAAATTCACTTTTAGTAGGAGGTTTTAGATATGAATTCATATCCAAAACTTAAAAAAAATTATTCTTCATTAGTATCTTACCTTGAATCCTAATTTTTAGTGGATCCATCCACTTGATTTTATCATATGAAATTTTCTTTCCATTCTATAAATTTAATAGTTTCTTCCTTATAAAATTGCCCAAAAACTAATTCAAGTGGGTTTCCTTCCTCAAGATCTTATTCAATGGTAGTTTCATTCAAATATAAATTTACAATGTGCGATTTATCTAGTATAAACTCATATAGGTTTTCATGTGGGTGATATTCTCACAATACCTACCCTCCCTTGTGGTAATGTCCATGACACACTCTATGGGAATGTACTCAGCCTTAATGGGCACTAATTCTTTACTCCTTTCACAATGAAATTCTTTAACTATGGTCATAATAACTCAAGAGTGTGTCACCATACCAATTTTAACTAAGTCTATATCACTTTTTTATTATTTTTTGGATTAAAATCCACCTATTGTGATCATAATGTGTCAAAATAGAAAATAACACAAACATCAATTCACACATACAACCATTATATGGATTACCCACTCCTGAAAACACATGGTAGTCCTAACCACTCCCATCCATCCCACTACCAAGAATTTCACACTTGGTATCACACCCCATACCACCCCCAACCAGTCTATTACCAAGAATCTCACACCTGGAAGAACACACATGAAAAAATACACATATCTAGAATTTAATACTACATTTTTTGTTGTTCTCTACTACCACTGAAATCTATATAAAAATAATCATTTTTATATAAAGTATAATAACATCACCTATACAATATATATTATACATAGTTAAATAAATATGGCATGACCCATATAACGGTATAAAATAACATGATATAGGAATTTTAAGCTTATGTCCCTCTTTAAGAAAATGGTTATGAAGACTTATAAACATTTATGGAATTATAAATTAAATTTTAATGATGATATTGATATTATTTATTAAAATAAAAAAATGTTATACTAAAGAGTATACATATGAACACCATAGAGGATTTAGCACAACTGATTTCCCTTTCAAATAATTGGGATCACCTCTCATTTGGAAAAAATATTCATTCGATTCTTTGATACTTTAATCAGTAAAATCCCTTCAATAATTGGATACTATAAGAATGGTGCTACACATGTCAATCTAATTTAACTTTATATTTATAAAAAAATCATTCAATTTAGCAAGGTATCGAGATCTCTTCTCAATTTATGAACTCCATTTCCTAATTTATATTTCCATTTTATATAGAGAATTACATGAATAGTATTTCCATATTTTGAATATGGAAATCTCTAATAATTATTATCCATGTGATATTATTTAATATAAATTAGTAAATAGAAATATATGATTTTTTCTTCATTCAAACTGATTTAAATACCACTCTAAAACTCTATTTATATTTCTTAGAGACTTAAATTATTTTCCCATTCAAAACTACCATGAAATACACAAATATTTTTAAAACAACTAACACCGGAAAGCATGTTCACATGCAAATAGAATTGCATCGTGACAAATTAGCTCATGATGAAACCATATTTAATAACAAAAACAACCTCGATTGATTCTTCATACTCAAATTAAATCACAACCTATTCGATTATTTATAGTATTTATTAATTGAGGATCACATAGAATCATCCCATTTTATCTTAAAAATATTAGTTCTAGAATATATTAGATATCCAGACTATAAATAATTCAAAATTTTCAAAAATTGTGCCATGTATACCAACTATTCCCAACTCAAGAATTATTCTCTTCCAATGTCTAAGGTGCATATCCAAATTCTAGAATTACTCTTACAAAGTCTCAATTAATTTTTTGATTTCATATATAGAGTCAAAAGGACTCTTGTGAATTTATGTACTACTCTTATGAAGTCTCTAATTTAATCCTTTAGATTCAGAGAATACTCAAACTATGTAATGAATACTCTTACAAAGTCCCAAATTAATCTTTTATACTCCTATTTTACTCATTCAAAGACTCCCAGTACTCTTTTGAAGTATTTCATTTTCCATTTTCCTCCCTTTAAATGATGGAGAGATCAACCAAAAATGAAAACATGAGACTTTTAATGTTTTCATGTAAATGTAAGGTACATTATGGAAGGAATTTCACTTTGGGATTGCTGTATGAATTCAAAACATGTTCATCCAACTAACATTATTACTCAATAATTGATAGCTACTCTTTCATCATTTTGTAGGTTAATGCTTTATTTCCTTATATAATTGATGTCACCTGAGGGATTTTCGGGTGGGGTGAATTGTTTTTCATAAAGGATAATTAGGTTTTCTACCCATATTATTCCCTTGATCCTCAAACAAGATATGAAATTAGAAGAGATAGTACAACAAATACACCTGGTTGAATCTATGTTTAATGACGATCAAATAATGATATTCAATGATAGTGAGATTAATAGATTGGAATATGTTTTTCCTATAAATTCCATTTCTATAACTCTTCAGTGTCTGAATCAGCTAAATAGAAATTATTTCTTGGGTTATAGGTATTCTATATCCATCCATTTATTATAATTATTAGGTTTTATTTGATATATTTTATTTCTTTTGAATACATCCTTTTATCTTAGTTTTCAGGGGAAAGTGAGGGTTCTAGTGAAGGGAGTATTTGAATTTTGATAATTTATTAAAAAAATCACTAAATAATTCATTTTTAATGTTTCCAATAATTGAATATTCTTTTTCATTTGTCAAATCTAGATTATCAATTACAAAAAAATATGCATATATAATGTGGTCCATTATTCTAAGTATTATGTATGTATACATGCCTATTTCCACCCCAATACAAGAGATAAATAATAGACCAAAACCATCATTATTATACATTATCATAATTAAAACATTGTTGATAATTAAATACACTAAAAATATTCCTAACTCAAAGGAAACATAAATGAGAGTTTATTCAAGTGCTGTTTAGGGATAATTATAGCCTCAAACTCAATTTCTAACTAATCCTAGATTCATCTACCATGTCATTAAAAGTGATTTATATAAAAGAAAATATATAATTAAAAATTTTAATATGCTCATCTTATAACCTACCCATGTATTCTGAGATAGATAGACATAAACCTCAGGCACGCCACAACATATGTAAGAGGCTACTGACTAATTACATGGGACACATAAATCCATTTGAGTAGATAATAGACTTAGTTCTACCCGTAAAAAATATAAATTAAATAACTATAAAATATATTTTAAAATTTTAATAAATTAAAGAATAGTGGAATTTTATATGAAATGAATCCCTAAATAAAACTATAGACCATGTTATAAGAAAATAATAGTCATGGAAATCATATAGTCACATATTAATGAAAGGAAAACCAAAGGGATGATTAAGTAAAAAAATACACAAAATGAAAAAAATAAATTGAGGAAACATGTATTGTCTACTAAATTACCTCAATCCAATATATATATCTATTTTTATCCTCTCTATCACACACACCAATACATTATTCATCAACCAAACCTAAAATTTAATATAAATTCTATACACACAATAATTTTCAATTATATGGTGTCAATATAAGTCTCTCCATCCATATACCAAATGAAATAAGATCTATAACTATATATGCATCACATATCATAAAATTATATGATAAGGAATAAACCCTAATGTTTGATTCATACCTCCTTCGATAAGTGATAGTTTACATTTTGAAACCATCACATAGTTATTTAGTCTAAAACTCATCCACCTACATGATCATGTACCACTAAATAATATTTGATGGAATAATTTTCAACTAGTCTAAAATCATAAAAATATTGGATGAAACATTTACCAACCCATTCATAAGTAACAATTACATGGTTTAAATCTCTTCTAAACAAAAATAAATCCATCGAACGGAATATCAATGAACCAATAATGAATCTCTCAATTAGGATATTCCCATCATATAATAATTCTATTAATGATAATGTCACAGAATTCATAATGAATCTCTTGGTTAGAATCCCAAAATAGTAAATTAAAAATCCCATACATTGGAAGGAATATCTCCCAAAAAATAATAAACCTTTCGTTATATCATGCATTGGGTGATGGTACTAGTGGTGGTTGGGAAAATGATGTTCCTAGCGATGACGATGGTGATGACGATGGTGATGGTGATGTTGAGGATGATGGTGAGGATGATGGTGAGGATGATGGTGAGGATGTTATTGATGATGAAAATGGTGGTGGTTTTGGTGATGATTATGATATTGGTTGTGATTTAGATAAATTTATCCTTTAAAATTTTCACTGATATTTATGAAAAATGAAGTTTGATTATTAGATTTGAATGAATATGTGTGATGTTTTAAATGTGTGTTATCATTGGTTGAATTCATTAATTTTTTATTGAATTTTTTATATTGGATTGAAGTGGTTTGGGTGAATATGTTTTGGTGTTTTTAGATGCAGGTGTTTGATGATGTTTGCAGGTTTTGTGCCAAGGTGTGGGGGGGGGGGGGGGTGTAAGCGTTTTGGTGTTTGCTGAAGGTGGGGGATGTGGGGGTGCTGTTAACTGCCATGGTAAGGGAATTATATGCCTAATTTTTTCAAAAATGTTGGTATAGACCTATACTAATGGTTTAATGAAATAATTGGTATAGTGTGAGACCATGGATGAATATCCCAACTATTTTTCAAACTGTAGCTATAGGTCTATACCGATGGTTTCATAAAACCATTGGTAAACTATAAACCTAGGCATCCTATACCAATGGTTTATTGAAAACCATTAGTATAGTTCAATACCCATGAAATTATATCCAATGGTTTATAGAACCGTTGGTATAGTATATACCAATGGTTATCCAGGCTTTACAATTGGTTATGAACCATTGGTATAGGAAATTTTTCCAAAAGTGATTCTTTTCACCATCCTGAGAAGATTCACCTTTAACCTCAAAAAATTTGATAAAGTCTTATTGGAACTTTATGAACTCACTTTATACTGTAAGAAACATGTTTTTTGATTCTGATAACTCTTCTTATTTCTTATCCAATCTTTATTTAAGAACATTTTACAATATTTTTGAATTTACCCAATTTCAGTCTTTTCTTCTTACATTCCTCAACAAGTGCTGTTTCTACCATGTTGAGATTCTTCTCTCAGGCTGATGTTCCTTCATAAAATTTTAGTTTCCTTTCATGCTCAACCACTTTAATTTTCTGAGCTCTAATATGGTTAAGGTTTATTACATACTTTTTGATTCACTCACCATTATCAAAAGTTATCTATTTAACTTAATTATTAAATTTATTCATTTCCTTCTCAAGTTGTGTAATTTTATTAAGATATTCTTCCAAATTTTATTTTAGAATCCAATCAAGTTCTGTTCTCTCCTTTCCATCATTATTGTTATTTGATGAAACACTACCTCTTTTAACATGATCTAATAAGTTTACATGAAAATCTTATTCATTATTGGATGAAGAATCATCCAGATCTCTTATGAAGAAAACTTTTATTTTTCTTACTAAGAAATTTTTTCGTATGTTTCTTCCACTTCAGTTTTCTAGAATTATCATCTTCTTCTTCCAATTCAAAATCATCAATCTTCTTATTAGGAAAATTTCCAGAAAAATGGTCTCTATCATTAAAATTCCAACATTTAAGAGATTTATTATCTTTTCCTTTCCAATTTACCTTTTTTGTATATCTTAGAAAGAAGAGTAATGATTGTGTTGAATCCGTCTTCATTTTCCTCAGCATCTGAATCACTTGATTCTTTTTCTACTCCGTTATCTCTATAATTTCCATTTAAAAAAGCTTCAAAAGCTATCTCTTCCTTAGAATGATTCTTAAAGACTATTTTTTTTTTCATATTTCATATTACATAAGAATATTTTTAATTTCATCCAAAGATAAATCTTCTTATTCTTACATAGTTAACACTTTGGCATCAAATCTATATGGGACGTTTTTTATTAGTTTCTTAACAATATTAAAATCTTTGAAATTATCACTAAAAACTATAATATTACTGACAATCTCATTGAATCTTGTAAATTATTCATCAATACTTTCTTCATCGTCCATATTAATATCTTCAAACCTTCTCCTCCAAATTTTTAGCCTAGATTTTTGAACTTATTCATTTTATTCATAGTTATTTCTCAACTTAGCGCACATTTTTTAGCCATTGGCAACCCCATATTCACTATATAAATATTCTTTAAGAGAGACATCAAAAGTTAATTCTAATATTTGACATAAAATTAAAAAATCATATTATCATAAGAATTTATAACAAACTCATTAATGAGATAAAATCCTATTTTTTACCCCCAACCATCCTTTTTATATTAAATTACTTCCCAACTAGTTATAGACCCTAGCCACACACCTTTTCAACAATTGGGTTTACACCCCAACTATAATAACTTCCTTCTTATTTTTTGATCCACTGTAGAAAGATATTCTTATTTAGATTTTATTTCTCTATAAGAAATTTGGGTCACCTTCTCCTGTGTAAATTCTTCAAGATCTTAAACAAATATATTTAGAATTTTTTGGTCTTTAAACTACTTCCTAATCTTGGAATGACTCAGATTAATCAATCTCACCTTATATAAATTTTTGCAAAAAATTACCTTAGAAAAATTACATCTAATCAAGATCCATATAGTATGCTCTCCACACAATGGGTCACAATCTTCATCTGGTATTTCTCCATCTTGTACTCCTAAAATCAATGAACTTCAGTCTAGTTTGATCTATATGATGCATCTCTATCTGATTATACTATGTCCAATGATTCTCTTTCCAATGAAGAAAGTTTGGTCAGATGTTCCCCCTTATTCATCTGATAAAACCCAACCTGATGATTCTTATTTCACTAAGTAGAAACTCAGTTGAAAGTTCTCCCTATGCTTCTTCTTTGATAGATGAAACTTGGTCTAATGAAACTTCTTCTAATCTCCTCATTCTGATGCTCCTCCTCCAACTAAGTAGAGACTTGGTTAGATACTCACAACAAAAATCCTTCATCACTTCCTCTCCTCCACATGTGAATAGAATCTAAAATCCATATAGTTACACCCCCTTTTATAGCTGAACTTATCACATGAAAAAGTGGGAACCCAAAAGTAGGTTTTTACTATTATCAAATTCAAAATTAGAGCTTCCCACTTAGTTTAATTTCACTGAATGTTTCTTAAATATTTAGGAATCATTATGAGACTACTTGAAATATAAAAGGTGTTAAAAAACTTCCTCAATCTTCTTTAAATTGGTGTTAAATAAATTCTTCAAACTTCCTTAACCCCTGACAAGATGAAAAACATTAAATGAACAACTTAACATATTTATTGTTAAGGACTTTAAAAAGTTTATATAAATCCCCTTAGAACTAATTTTTCTAATGAAAAAACTCAAATATTCTCTATTTGATGGACTCATAAACACTTCTCATATGATATACCTTCATTAAAATTCCCTATTTTTAGTAAACCTCTATCTGATGGGCTCAACATATATCTGTCTGATGACATCACATATCTTGGTTCTTGTATGTCTAATTATCTCCCCAAGATACTATCCATTGTAACTTCATTGATCATAATTTCTATCCATCCAATAGACTTTATATCAGTCTCTATCCGGTACCACTTTTTATTTCTCTCTCTAGTGTAATCCAACATCATCTCAAAATTTTTATGCCCTTCTCTACTTGGAGCACCTTCATATTTCTCCATCTGATGGTATACAACATCTCTATATGTTGGATTGTTTTAGTGTCTGTTTGATGAAACTTTATCTAATTCAACTTCATAGATTTATCCATATAGCGATCTGTACTGGTTAGCTATGTTTGATATAATTGACATTCTATCCTCCATTTGTTACATATTTTAACTTTGTACCATTATACAACTTCAAGCCCAGAGATCATTCTACATAAAAAAACATATTTGAACTTAAAAAATCAGACCACATGCTCATTTTTTCACATTAGGTCTATCCATATGATAACATTGTTCAAATTCATACAACCTGTAGCTTAAAATTTCTCTAAAAAACAACTTATCACCATTTATAAAAAATCATAAAAACTCATCAATGCTAACTTCTTAAAACTCTCCATCCCATAACATCATCCTTATTCCATCTGGTAATAATGCGCTACATAAAATTCTGTACTTATTTCCCTTTTTATGAATTCATACAAAATCATCTTGGATAATGAGTATGTTCATGATGTTAGGAACTTGAAAATGAACACAACATCATCTTAATTAAGGAAAGTTTCCTAACATAGTTAAGTAAACTTTTTGACCCTCCATAAGGAAAGTTTTTTACATGAATCCAACAAAACATCTTCTATCAAACTTCTCTAATATTATTAAGAAACATTATCTACAAACACATATTGATATATTGAGAAAAAATTCAACAAAAATCACTTTTTAATAATAGTTTCAAAAAAAAAAGATTAAATATGTAATTCAGCCTGCAACTTTCACAATTCTCTCATTGAAATAATTTTTGAAAATCTAGATATCAAGTTCATTATATTTTTTTATAGAAAAATTATTTATTAATTTAAAACTCCACTTAAAATCACTTTACAATTTCATTAATCCTTTATTATAACCATTTAGAAATCTGAAGCCTTCCACTTGTTTCAAATAATTTTTAAAAGCCCATTTATTATCTTTAAAACTTAATTTTTTTTATTAAAACGGGGTTTTTAACATGGTTCATTATCAAAATTTGATCAAAAAACATCCAAAAAACTTATAGATTCTTTTTGATTCATCCAAAATATAAAAAAATCATAACTAGAAGAAATCCAGAAGCTTAGGGGTCTAAAAAAGATTAAATAGGGGTTAGTGAATGTGTATTGTTTGTATGCATGGTTTGGAGGGTTGTCTACCAACTGAGAAACTACCACTATGAGTTTAAGATGGAACCATGAGCATGGTTACCACATGGTTTTTCATACTGTGTGAGATAACCATGTTCCTTTAGTTCTTCTCCCATTTTCACCCCAAAACATAAAAAATCCCAAAACAAACCACATAACCTCAATATCATTCAAAATACCATCCACCCAAATAAGAATAAAACAAAACAAATGAAGAAAAATCTCAAAAATCAAGACTCATGCCCAACTTCCCATAGTAACTCAAGGCTCTATATGATTAAGAGCTGCTTAGACACTTCTTCAACCCATCTCTCGAGATTCGACAACCCTAGCTCCAATCTACCAGACTCACCCAATTAACGAAGAGTTTATTAAGTGACTAGGCCCTTTTAAGAACATAGACTGTGATACCCATTTTTCACAAACCATTGCAGGACACCCTTGAATCGAACTCCCAAGTTATCCCATGACATGAACTGAGGCACTTTCTTGACCGACCTGAGTTGGTGATATGCACTAAGGAATCAAATTTATGCACATGAGAATAGTTTTTTTCTAATAAACATAATAAAATAAATAGTGGATACTTTCAAAGAGTTCAACATGGAACATCCATAATTAAGACATCTACGCACATCAAATAATTAGCCTCAAAATAAAAAATAAAATAAAAAGGCACAATCTAGAATAACATTCAACAAAGGACATAACCTAAAAGAGGAAAAAATATTGAATAAACTTTTAGGTAGTAAGAATATGTGAATTACAATACATACATGATACTAAAATGAAAAAAGATAACCTAAAAACTAAACTAGAAATATTAGTGTGCCCCATGGTTACATTCAACCTCAATATTGAACCTGGTCTAGAATCAATTAACTGGATGAAGTCCACCAAGTGGAACTCCTCTAAGACCTAATTAGAACCATAAATGTTGTTATAGGTGTGAGAATAAATATTCTCAGTAGGTATCCTACCCACACCTCATGCACACACTTTAAAAGTAAAACCCTTTTATGATAGTTTGAAATAAATTTTACAAAATTAAAACCATTTTACCATTTGGATAAACTAATTTTCATGTGTGAAATGTAGATTTCATTAAGAAACCAACTTGAATTATTTAAGAAAAACTTTTTAAAAATAGCACTGAAATACCTTTGAAAATAAAAGAAGATAAAAAACTTATTTTAGAAAATTTTGTATACTTATGTGTTTTCAAAACATTACATAACTAGTTTTTCAAAAATTATTTAGAAGTAATAAAATAAATTCATGAAATGAAGAGTAACTAGAAAATGTCACCATAAGAAGTATGTAACAAATATAGAATACAAAAAAATATCAGCATATAATTAAAGATACTCTAAATGGACAATAATAACAGTATCATAAACAATCAATAATAGTAGCACATAATACAGGAAAAAGAACTATAAGTTAATGATGCATGAGAGTGGCCCAATGGAAACTAAATATAGGATTTACTAGTGATACTACGTCACTAATTAGGTAAGTTCCCTAAATTAGTGGAATGGATATAAAACCATGTCACTAGCCAGTGGGGGTGCCACATAAACTATTTCACTAGCATGGATAGTGGTGGGGGACTCACCTTGTCTAGATTCTCTTACCTAAGTTCCTAAGTTCACATGAACAACCAAGTGAAGGTGAGTAAATAAATATTAATGAAATCACATGAAATTTTATAACATATAAACACCCATTCACCTCCCCTTTTAAAACACCTCTTTCACAATGTGCTAACTAAGGCTTGTTGCATTATTAAAACCTCAAGTAAGAAATACAGTCACTTACAAACAATGTATGTAAATAATTTGAAGAAAATACTTAAAAAAAGGAAATTAAATTTCCATAATAAATAAAATTTATACTCAGTCCAAATACCATTTTAAAAAATGTTCTAAAAGCCTAATTGTTTAACACTACATCACATAAACATCCAAAGAGCATTTCAAGCAACATAAAATCATAAAAAAAATCCTTAATTTAATTCAAATGTACCCATTATTTTAAATAAGGGCCTTTTGAATTATTTTAGAAACTAAAACACACCTCGTGGGTTAGGAAATGAGTTTGAAGGCCAATCATAAATTTTATTGAACACAAGACATTCATGAGACTTTAAAAACAAATTTTAACCTCAAATCAAAAGGGAAACCCTTTTGTATTCCTTGAAATATAAATTTATCTAACTAAATTTATCAAAAATATTAAACATACATACTAAGGGTCATACAACATCAAGAACTTATGTCATAAATCCCAAACAATCAAGATTATAAGTGTAAAGAATAATGTGTAGGGAAAACCTACCTCAAACTGGGAGTTAATGGTACATATCATTTGAATATAGGAAGATAAGAACCCAAAGAACATTCCAAACACCCTAAAAAAAATAACACAACGTATTATTTTTAATCATCTCCCTAGGGTTCATCTATTAAGGAATCAAAGGAATAAAATGAGACAAGAGAGGAAGGGCAAGATGAGAGAAGAAATAAGCCACTAACTATAAGTCCCGAGCTTCAATTATATTAAGTAAAATTTTTATTTAAATAAAAATATAATATAATGAAAAATTTAATATTTCATGACACAAAAATTCTAATTTTAAAATATTATTATTGATTTTGAACTTACTAGTTAAAAATAATCTTAGAATGAATTTTTGAATATTTCCCTTAGAAATAAGATTTTATGAATAATTGAAAATAAAGTATTTAAATATTAATCATTTTATTTATAATAATATTTTATTAAACTTATATTTAACTAATTATTTATTATAAATTTTATATAAATAAAAATGAGATCAGTTAGAGGTAAAAAAGGATATTTTTCAAAAAACTATTTTTAAGTACATAATGTTTTCCATTTTAATTAATTGAAATAATATTTAATAATGAATGATTTAAATTAAATTTATAGATTAAATTTATAAATATATGAATTTAAATTTGTATAATTATTATTACTTGTCATATAGTTAATGTATGATCATCTTATGCTTGAAAAATGCATTTTCATGAAAAACCATTTTTCGCCACGTTTTGCGGGTTTATTTTTAAATTAAATTATGACACTTCTATGAATTGAATTTGATAAAATTTATTCCATATTTGGAAATATAATAATTAATATTATGTAATAATTTCAACTTATTTTTTTCATAATAAATAGTAAAAATAGTAAAAATTTGTTACCACGATTAATGTCAAAATGGGTTTACTGATGGGTTAATATAAAAATACAAGGATTAAAATGATCTAAATACTTTATTAAACCTATTTTTTATATGTTTATATTAATATTATCACCTTATAATATGAGTCATTTTGGATACATTTTTCTAAGAAAGTGAATTAATAATATTTTAATACTTTGAAAAATTACAAATGCGCCACTCACCTCAATTATAAAAGGGCACCTACCCCTCCTAACTTATTCACACCTATTGAGTCATTTATATAGACAAAAACCTAAAAAAATCTATCCTAAACATAATTATACATTTTATATAGGCTATGGTATTCCTTAAATACTAACTCTATAGTCCTTAGAAGAGATCCAGAGGGGGTCACTCTAAGAGAAGGTAATTGTTATAACCAAGATATTTCTTTTTTACATCTTATTTTACCTCTATAAATTATATCCTAAAAATTAAAAAATAATAAAACAAGTATATACCATATATTTATATTTTATTATGTTGATATAATAATATTTATCCATCCTCATTCTCCATAAAATGGGAAATAAAACCATCGCTTGTGTGTACAACAGACCACCGCCTCGAGAATTGATGTAATATGTTTTCCATAAATGTCTCACATGACTAGTAATAATGATGGAAATTATGAATATATGTGATAATTATGAAATAATATTTATTATTTAAATTTAATATATCGTCTACTTCCTTACCCTTTCACCCATTAAAAAATGATAATGTCGCTCATGCGTACGCACGATATACCATCTCCATGAAGTGATGTGATTCATTTTCTATGTCCACCTTTCAAAAATGATTCTAAAACTGCATCTAATGAATAAATATGATATTTATAACATTAATATAATTTTATATATGATGAAACTATAAACTATTCACAAGAATTGGAACATATATGAAGAAACATACATGATAAAACTAAGAAGTTAACACCTAAAACAATGATAATAATCAAATATTATTGATGAAAGGATGATATGATGTTATAAGAGGATCAAATATGATATTATAAATTTAAATATAATTCTATTATAAATTAATAAAAAAATTAAAATCATTATACAATAGGTTAGATCACGTTCAACTAAGTGGATGTGTGAGGTAATAGATTTCATCGAATTTCCACTCCATTAAGACATATTTGATATTATGCACCTATTTAATTTTATGTGGTGTATATAATGAAACTTTGATGAATTTAACATGAATATAAATTTTTTAATGATGATTAAATTTTCAATTCAAGTTACTCTTTTAAGGGGTTACAATTTAAAAGTTACTAATGGGGTAATAATTTATTTTACAATCTAATTTTTTCTAGGATTGCTTATATTTTTCATTGAAGGAATGTTATAATCCATCCTTTTTAAAATTAATATATTTTATTATCCTCTAGATATTTAAGTATTTTAAAATTTTTATTCCTAATTTTACTCTCTTTTTCACCTGAATCAAGCAAATTAATGTTTAAAATAAAAACCGACCTTCTTTCTTTTTCTAATCGAGTATATTTTTATTCCATGTCTATATTTTTCAAAATTGTTTTAAAAAAGAACTTTTAATTTACTCAAATAATTTATTAAGAATATTTTATGTTATACTTGATTTTTTTACAAAGTTTTAAAGGAATATTTATGATTTTTAAAGGGTAATTTTCGACTTTCTTTACAAAAAATTTAAAATAAATGTTTCTTTTTGATGTATATAGTGTTAACACTTCCCCACCGTTAGTGGTGGGGTGGAAAGGGATTGGGGGGGGGGTGAGGGGAAGGTCGCAGGGTCAAGTGCCCGAGCTTGCAGTTTACATGTAATTTTCTTCCTTGCGTGTGTACCTCTTTCACGGTTGTACCCATTTTTTTTATATAGTGTTAACACTGCCACCATAACCATTTTATACTATTTATATTCTTCTACAAGGTTTAAATGGATTTAAAAAGAATTTTTTTTAATGAAATCTTATTTTAAAATTTTATTCTATTTTATTTGAATATAGAAAGGACATGATTTTATTACAAAACCAATATTTCCAATGAATTGATGGTCATATTTTATCTCTTATTAATTTTGTGGTCGTTAAATTTCTCTTAAAACATTCACTTTATTGTGATCATTTTTCATTGTAAATTTCATTTCTCTTAAGTATCCATATCGTTTGTATCACGGATATGATTATTTCTTGAACCGTATATCATTTCTACATACAGTGTTTTAATATGAAAGTTATTTGATTGATTGGAGAAATATTAATATTCCATATTCTTTACTCAATATGGATATTTTTTGATAAGGTGTATTATTTATGAATTATATTGATCATTCAATATATGGGGAATGCATCGAACATTATGTGATGGGTGGGGACTAATTATAGATAACCCCTTGATGCATCGATAGATATCATGAGACAAAATAGTTGTCTAGCCTTATTAAATGGGTTTTTGTTGTATACATACCCATAGTTTAAAGTGTCTTGGAGCAAGGCCTTAGCCGTAAAGATATCACGATGTTTGAGATCATGACATCCAACATTATGAATTTCCTTCATTGATAATTCAGTTATTATTATCCATGATATTATTTCATTGATATTATCCATGGATGCATTTCATACTCAAGTTATTGATTAAATGATATGTGTTTTTAGTTATCTACCTTTATATATTGATTATTCATTATTTACTCATGATAATTTCCACTGAACATAACTCTTACTCAGCATTTAATATCAAAATTATTTTTTTACTTTCCCCATAATATGAAGAAGGAATATTTTAATGAGTTCAAGGATGAAAAATATTTACTTTGAATATGTATTTATATTTTATTTACAATGTAAAATGGGAAGCATGATTGTATCTGGTTCCTCAAGAATACTAAAATGATTTACCCTTGATGATGTGATCCCTTTTTTTAAAGGTTGGGATTGAAGCCTAATTTTATTAATAAAGAAAAGTAAAGACCTCTTTTAAATGGGTATAGGGAGACCCATTACATATCCTGAAATCTCAGTGGGCATATATCACATTACATAGCCCGTAGGCCCAAAATTTTGGCCCAAGGCCCATTATATGAATAGTACTGCTATAGTACCTGCTCCTGCAGTACTTGCCGCTGCTACAGTGCCCTGCCGCTGCTATAGTGCCCCATCGATGCTATAGTCCCTACTGTTGCTACAGTATCTCCACTGCTACAGCCCCGCTATAGTCTGGTAGAGTACCTATATCCAATGAGTTTTGAACCCCCATTTTTCATGTATGATTACAGGGTGCTTACAACTCAGCCAAACCCCAAATACAAAAACTTATGAAAATGTAATGCTCTCCTCTCAATGGGGGGCCCTTCCATGACAAAATCACATCTTACATTCCCCGGCTAGGAAAATGGATTTTAATCGCCCTGTGCACAGTATGCATAGTGTCCAAGTCTAGTGGGACCCGAGCCTGGGCCAATTCCCATAGAGAGCGAGGGGTACAACCAGCGGGTACCACTCAACTAACAACCCATGGGAAAAACGTGTAAAATCATAAGGATAGCCTCCCACTGGGGGACCCCTCTATGCCGAGAGTGTGCCACACGTTCCCTGGCTAGGCAAATGGCTTTGAATCTCCCTATGCATAATATGCATAGTGACCGAGTCTGGCGGGACTCGAGCCTGGGCTAGTTCCCATTGAGATCGAGGGGTAGAGCCAGTGAGTACCACTCGACTAACACCCCATGGGATAAAACATATTAAAGGGTGACACTCGCCTACCACTAGGGGCCCCGCCATGCCCAGAGCGCGCCGCATGTTCCCCGACTAGGCAAATGGATTTGAATATCCCTCTGCATAATACACACAGTGTCTGAGTCTGGCAGGACTCGAGCCTGGGCCAGTTCCCATGGAGAGCGAGGGGTACAACCAGTAGGTACCACTTAGATAACACCCCATGGACATGTGATTTCTTGTATCTTATGACAATGTAATAAAGTAGACACTGATTTCGGGTTACTAGAGTTGAGGTTGTTACAGTTGGTATCATATGAAGTTTATTCGATATATTGAGAACTTTATTTAGGAAAACCTAGATTAGAAAACATAACCCTATGATAGGCTTTGAGTATATGTCTAATTTTAAGATAATATCATACAAGATTTGGTAAGGTAGATATTATGTGGTTTTAATAGCAATACATCCATGTCCAGATATTATAAGTGGATGTGGTTTTCACACATATTCATCTCGATGTAATAACCTTGAAAAGAGTTGGTCGAGTATATCGTGCATAGTGAATAGGATTTGTGCATTAATTATAGGGAAACCAATGATAATATGATAAAGAAAAAGTATATTTTACCTCGCATTGATAATTTGTTCAATCAACTTTATGGATCTAGATATTTTTCAACGATTGAACTTCATTATGAGTATCATCAACTATGATTAAATAAGGAATATAATCCAAATACAAAATTTTTGTATGAGGTATAAATATTACAAGTTTATAGTAATTCCATTTGGAATGAATAATCCACCCTTTGTTTTTATGGACCCACTAAACATAGTATTCAAGGAATATCTTGATAATTTTTTATAGTATTTATTGATGACATATTGGTGTATTCTATAATATATTAGGATCATGAGAATCACTTTTGGATCATTCTTGAGACTCTTAGATGAAAATATTTATATGATAAATTTAGAAAGTGTGAATTACAGCCTCAAAAAGTTTCTTTTATTGGCCATATTGTGTCTAAGGATAGAATCCTAGTTAATATTTAGAAGACAAAGGTATTCAATGAATGACCTACACTATTGAATATAATTGAGGTACTTATTTTCATTTATTTGGAAGGTTACTATCAGTGATTTATTCCAAATTTTTCCTGATTGGATAACCCATTAACCAATATTACACTTAAAGGGGTTAAGTTCATATAGACAAAGGAATGTGAAGAATGTTTTGAAGGATAGAAAAGATATTGGTCAATACTCTAATAATGACTTTACCATCAAGAAATGATAAATTGTTTATATATAGTGATGTATTGAATAAGGGTCTTGGTTGTGTCCTTATGAAAAATGATAAAGTTATTTCCTATGAATCACAAAAGTTAAAGATTTATGAACAGAATTATCTAACCCATGATCTTGAGTTGGTAGTCGTAATCTTTACTTTGAAGATATGAAGACATTATCTCTATGGTGAAATACGTGATATATATATATATATATATATATATATATCTCATAAGAGTCTAAAATACATATTTTCATAGAAAGAGCTCAACATGAGGCAAAGAGAATAGATCTAAGTACTCAAGGGTTATGATTTCTCAAAACACTACCACCCAGGGATGGAAAATATGGTAGCACATGCATTGATCAGGAAAGATCATGGACTCCTGACCAAAATGAGGATTGACATGGATCCTATGTTCATTTATTTATTGAATATGGATATGGAAATTATTAAGGAAGGAGAAACATCACTCATTTTTCAAATTATTTCCAAATAATATTTATTATAAAAGATAAAAATTTCTCATGTTGATGATGAAAATTTTCAAAAGAAAATTAAAGATATGAATGGTGGGAAATTGAAAGGATTTATTTATGAAGATGGTATTCTAAAATTTGGAAAGAAGTTATGTGTTCCATCTATACCTAAGTTGAAAAGGGAATTATTGGATGATTCCTATAGATAAAATTTCTCTATACACCCTTATAACACCAAGTTATATTGGGATTTGAAGGAACATTTTTAATGGGATAATATAAAGAGGGAAAATGCTGACTATGTATCTATATGATTGGTTTTTCAATAGGTGAAGGATGAGAGACATTATCCAAGAAGATTCATGTAACCTGCACCTATTCTTATATGAAAATGGGATAACATTACTATATGATGTAGCACTTCCTCTTTTAACATGATCTAATAATTTGACATGAAAATCTTATTCATTATTGGATGAAGAATCATCCTGCTCTCTTATGCAATTTTTTTTCCTTTTCTTACTAAGAAATATTTTATTATGTTTCTTCCACTTTAGTTTTCTAGAATTCTCATCTTCTTCTTCCAATTCAAAATCATCAACATTCTTATTAGGAAAATTTCCAGCAAAATGGTCTCTATCATTACAATTCCAACATTTAAGAGGTTTATTACCTTTTCCTTTCCAATTTACCCTTTTTGTATATCTTAGAAAGAAGAGTACTGATTGTATTGAAGTCATCTTAATTTTCCTCAGCATCTGAATCACTTTATTCTTTTTCTACTCCGTTATCTCTATACTTTCCATTTAAAAAAGATTCAAAAGCTATCTCTTCCTTATACTGATTCTTAAAGAATTTTTTTTTCATATTTCATATTCCATAAGAATATTTTGAATTTCATCCAAAGATAAATCTTCTTATTCTTACATAGTTAACACTTTGGCATCAAATCTATATGGAATGTTTCTTATTAGTTTCTTAAAAATAGTAAAATATTTCAAATTATCACTGGAAACTATAATATTGCTGACAATCTCATTGAATCTTGTAAATTATTCATTAATACTTTCTTCATCATCCATATTAATATCTTCAAACCTTATCCTCCAAATTCAGAGCCTAGATTTCTGAACTTCTTCATTTTATTCATAGTTATTTCTCAACTTAGCGCACATTTTTTTAACCATTGGAAACCCCATATTCACTATATAAATATTCTCTAAGAGAGACATCAAAAGTAAATTCTAATATTTGACATAAAATTACAAAATTATATTATCATAAGAATTAATAACAACCTAATTAATGAGATAAAATCCTATTTTGTACCATATTTAACTTCAAGTACAAGATATAAAAGATATAGTAACATTCTATCCTTCTAACCATGATAGTTTATGACATAAAATACAGAAACACCCATGCTATTTTCTGAATTTATATTCTCCATTATCAATGGATAGTTAGATCTTTCAAAGGAAACCTCCCCTTTTATACCAATTTAAGTTCCTTGATTAGTATAGGATTACTGAGAGGGGGGGGGGGGGGTTAATCAATGACCACTTTCTTTTATAAAATCTTCTTATGAACTCAACCTCTAAAACTTGATAGAGTTATGATCCACTCAATGATATATATAAACATCACTTAGTATATAGTAATATAAAGTATGAGATCAACATAATATATTTACAAGTTTTGGTACAAGGACATACTCCTTACCATGTTGGTTATCTCCAAAACATGGATTTTTCACTATCTTATTTCAGAAATACAAAGGCATAGAAAATAGCTAGTTCTACACCCGGGTAATCATTCCTCCAAGTAACCCTATTTCTACACACCAACAATCAACTCTTCTTCCATAGTTGGTTATACCCCTAACCATACTTATTATATCAAATTAATTCCCAACTGGTTATAGAACCTAGCCACACACCTTTTCAACAATTGGGTTTACACCCCAACTATAATAACTTCCTTCTTATTTTTTGATCCACTGTAGAAAGATCTTCTTATTTAGAGTTTATTTCTCTATAATAAATTTGGGTCACCTTCTCCTGTGTAAAATCTTCAAGAAATTAAAAAAATATATTTATATTTTTTTGGTCTTTAAACTACTTCCTAATCTTGGAACAACTTGGATTAATCAATATCACCTTATATAAATTTTTACAAAAAATTACCTTAGAAAAATTCAATCTAATCAAGATCTATCTAGTATGTCTCCACATAATGGGTCAAAATCTTCATCTGGTATTTCTCCATCCTGTACTCCTAAAATAAATGAACTTCAGTCTAGTTTGATATATCTGATGAATCTCTATATGATTCTACAATGTCCAATAATTCTCTTTCCAATGAAGCAAGTTTGGTCAGATGTTCCCCCTTATTCATCTGATAAAACCCAGCTTGATGATTCTTCTTTCACTAAGTAGAAACTCAATTGAATGTTCTCCCAATGATTCTTATTCGACTGATGAAACTTGGTCTAATGAAATTTCTTCAAATCTCCTCATTCTGATGCTCCTCCTTCAACTAAGTAGATACTTTGTTAGATACTCACAAAAAAAATCCTTCATCACTTCCACTCCTCCACATGTGAATAGAATCTAACATCCATATAGTTACACCCCCTTTTATAGCTTAACTTCTCACATGAAAAAGTGGGAACCCAAAAGTAGGTTTCTACTATTATCAAATTCAAAATTAGAGCTTCCCACTTAGTTTAATTTCACTGAATGTTTCTTAAATATTTAGGAATCATTATGAGACTACTTGGAATATAAAAGGTGTTAAAAAACTTCCTCAATATTCTTTAACTTGGTGTTAAATAACTTGTTCAAACTTCATTAACCTCTAACACGATGAAAAACATTAAATAAACAACTTAACATCTTTATTGTTAAGGTCTTTAAAAAGTTTATATAAATCCCCTAAGAACTAGTTTTTTCTAATGAAAAAACTCCAATATTCTCTATTTGATGGACTCAAAAAAACTCTTCATATGATATACATTCATTAAAATTCCTTTTTTTAGTAAACCTCTATCTTATGGGCTCAACATATATCTGTCTGATGACATCGCATATCTATATTTGGTTCTTGTATGTCTAATTATCTGTCCAAGATACTATCCATTGTAACTTCATTGATCATAATTTATATCCATCCAATATACTTTATACCGGTCTCTATCTGGTACCACTTTTTACTGCTCTATCTAGTGTAATCCAACATCATCTCAAAATTTTTATGCCCTTATCTACTTGGATCACCTTCATATTTCTCTATATGATGGTATAAAACATCTCTATATTTTGGATCATTTTAGTGTCTGTTTGATGAAACTTCATCTAATTAAACTTCATAGATTAATCTATATAGCGATCCGCACCGGTTAGTATATAGTGTTAACACTGCCCCACCGTTAGTGGTGGGGTGGAAAGGGCTTGGGGGGGGGGGGGGGGTGAGGGGAAGGTCACGGGGTCAAGTCCCCGAGCTTGCGGTTTACGTGTAATTTTCTTCCTTGCGTGTGTGCCTCTTTCACGGTTGTACCCAATTTTTTTTATATAGTGTTAACACTGCCACCATAACCATTTTATACTATTTATATTCTTCTACAAGGTTTAAATGGATTTAAAAAGAATTTTTTTTAATGAAATCTTATTTTAAAATTTTATTCTATTTTATTTGAATATACAAAGGACATGATTTTATTACAAAACCAATATTTCCAATGAATTTATGGTCATATTTTATCTCTTATTAATTTTGTGGTCATTAAATTTCTCTTAAAACATTCACTTTATTGTGATCATTTTTCATTGTAAATTTCATTTCTCTTAAGTATCCATATCGTTTGTATCACGGATATGATTATTTCCTGAACCGTATATCATTTCTACATACAATGTTTTAATATGAAAGTTATTTGATTGATTGGAGAAGTCTTAATATTCCATATTCTTTACTCAATATGGATATTTTTTGATAAGGTGTATTATTTATGAATTATATTGATCATTCAATATATGGGGAATGCATCGAACATTATGTGATGGGTGGGGACTAATTATAGATAACCCCTTGATGCATCGATAGATATCATGAGACAAAATAGTTGTCTAGCCTTATTAAATGGGTTTTTGTTGTATACATACCCATAGTTTAAAGTGTCTTGGAGCAAGGCCTTAGCCGTAAAGATATCACGATGTTTGAGATCATGACATCCAACATTATGCATTTCCTTCATTGATAATTCAGTTATTATTATCCATGATATTATTTCATTGATATTATCCATGGATGCATTTCATACTCAAGTTATTAATTAAATGATATGTGTTTTTAGTTATCTACCTTTATATATTGATTATTCATTATTTACTCATGATAATTTCCACTGAACATAACTCTTACTCAGCATTTAATATCAAAATTATTTTTTTACTTTCCCCATAATATGAAGAAGGAATATTTTAATGAGTTCAAGGATGAAAAATATTTACTTTGAATATGTATTCATATTTTATTTACAATGTAAAATGGGAAGCATGATTATATATGGTTCCTCAAGAATACTAAAATGATTTACCCTTGATGATGTGATCCCTTTTTTTAAAGGTTGGGACTGAAGCCTAATTTTATTAATAAAGAAAAGTAAAGACCTATTTTTACTGGGTAGAGGGAGACCCATTACATATCCTGAAATCTCAGTGGGCATATATCCCATTACATAGCCCGTAGGCCCAAATTTTTGGCCCAAGGCCCATTCTATGAATAGTACTGCTATAGTACCTGCTCCTGCAGTACTTGCC
This sequence comes from Viscum album, assembly GCA_963277665.1. NCBI lineage: Eukaryota > Viridiplantae > Streptophyta > Magnoliopsida > Santalales > Viscaceae > Viscum > Viscum album. The sequence goes on along the minus strand of OY728135.1, from coordinate 87,214,138 downwards.
GCTGCTATAGTGTCCTGCCGCTACTATAGTGCCCCATCGATGCTATAGTTCCTACTGTTGCTACAGTATCTCCACTGCTACAACCCCGCTATAGTCTGGTAGAGTACCTACATCCAATGAGTTTTGAACCCCCATTTTTCATGTATGATTACGGGGTGCTTACAACTCAGCCAAACCCCAAATACAAAAACTTATGAAAAGGTAATGCTCTCCTCTCAATGGGGGGCCCTGCCATGACAAAAGCACATCTTACATTCCCCGGCTAGGAAAATGGATTTTAATCGCCCTGTGCACAGTATGCATAGTGTCCAAGTCTAGTGGGACCCGATCCTGGGCCAATTCCCATAGAGAGCGAGGGGTACAACCAGCGGGTACCACTCAACTAACAACCCATGGGAAAAATGTGTAAAATCATAAGGATAGCCTCCCACTGGGGGACCCCTCTCTGCCGAGAGTGTTCCACACGTTCCCTGGCTAGGCAAATGGCTTTGAATCGCCCTATGCATAATATGCATAGTGACCGAGTCTGGCGGGACTCGAGCCTGGGCTAGTTCCCATTGAGATCGAGGGGTAGAGCCAGTGAGTACCACTCGACTAACACCCCATGGGATAAAACATATTAAAGGGTGACACTCGCCTACCACTAGGGGCCCCGCCAAGCCCAGAGCGCGCCGCATGATCCCCGGCTATGCAAATGGATTTGAATCTCTCTCTGTATAACACACACAGTGTCTGAGTCTGGCAGGACTCGAGCCTGGGCCAGTTCCCATGGAGAGCGAGGGGTACAACCAGTAGGTACCACTTAGATAACACCCCATGGACATGTGATTTCTTGTATCTTATGACAATGTAATAAAGTAGACACTGATTTCGGGTTACTAGAGTTGAGGTTGTTACAGTTGGTATCATATGAAGTTTATTCGATATATTGAGAACTTTATTTAGGAAAACCTAGATTAGAAAACATAACCCTATGATAGGCTTTGAGTATATGTCTAATTTTAAGATAATATCATACAAGATTTGGTAAGGTAGATATTATGTGGTTTTAATAGGAATACATCCATGTCCAGATATTATAAGTGGATGTGGTTTTCACACATATTCATCTTGATGTAATAACCTTGAAAAGAGTTGGTCGAGTATATCGTGCATAATGAATAGGATTTGTGCATTAATTATAGGGAAACCAATGATAATATGATAAAGAAAAAGTATATTTTACCTCATATTGATAATTTGTTCAATCAACTTTATGGATCTAGATATTTTTCAACGATTGACCTTCATTATGAGTATCATAAACTATGATTAAATAAGGAATATAATCCAAATACAAAATTTTTGTATGAGGTATAAATATTACAAGTTTACAGTAATTCCATTTGGATTGAATAATCCACACTTTGTTTTTATGGACCCACTAAACATAGTATTCAAGGAATATCTTGATAATTTTTTATAGTATTTATTGATGACATCTTGGTGTATTCTATAATATATGAGGATCATGAGAATCACTTTTGGATCATTCTTGAGACTCTTAGATGAAAATATTTATATGATAAATTTAGAAAGTGTGAATTATAGCCTCAAAAAGTTTCTTTTATTGGACATATTGTGTCTAAGGATAGAATCCTAGTTAATATTTAGAAGACAAAGGTATTCAATGAATGACCTACACTGTTGAATATAATTGAGGTACTTATTTTCATTTATTTGGAAGGTTACTATCAGTGATTTATTCCAAATTTTTCCTGATTGGATAACCCATTAACCAATATTAAACTTAAAGGGGTTAAGTTCATATAGACAAAGGAATGTGAATAATGTTTTGAAGGATAGAAAAGATATTGGTCAATACTCTAATAATGACTTTACCATCAAGAAATGATAAATTTTTTATATATAGTGATGTATTGAATAAGGGTCTTGGTTGTGTCCTTATAAAAAATGATAAAGTTATTTCCTATGAATCACAAAAGTTAAAGATTTATGAACAGAATTATCTAACCCATGATCTTGAGTTGGTAGTCGTAATCTTTACTTTGAAGATGTGAAGACATTATCTCTATGGTGAAATACGTGATATATATATATATATATATATCTCATAAGAGTCTAAAATACATATTTTCATAGAAAGAGCTCAACATGAGGCAAAGAGAATAGATCGAAGTACTCAAGGGTTATGATTTCTCAAAACACTACCACTCAGGGATGGAAAATATGGTAGGACATGCATTGATCAGGAAAGATCATGGACTCCTGACCAAAATGAGGATTGACATGGATCCTATGTTCATTTATTTATTGAATATGGATATGGAAATTATTAAGGAAGGAGAAACATCACCAATTTTTCAAATTATTTCCAAATAATATTTATTATAAAAGATAAAAATTTCTCATGTTGATGATGAAAATTTTCAAAAGAAAATTAAAGATATGAATGGTGGGAAATTGGAAGGATTTATTTATGAAGATGGTATTATAAAATTTGGAAATAAGTTATGTGTTCCATATATACCTAAGTTGAAAAGGGAATTATTGGATGATTCCTATAGATAAAATTTCTCTATACACCCTTATAACACCAAGATATATTGGGATTTGAAGGAACATTTTTTATGGGATAATATAAAGAGGGAAAATGCTGATTATGTATCTATATGATTGGTTTTTCAATAGGTGAAGGATGAGAGACATTATCCAAGAAGATTCATGTAACCTGCACCTATTCTTATATGAAAATGGGATAACATTACTATATGATGTAGCACTTCCTCTTTTAACATGATCTAATAATTTGACATGAAAATCTTATTCATTATTGGATGAAGAATCATCCTGCTCTCTTATGCAATTTTTTTTCCTTTTCTTACTAAGAAATATTTTATTATGTTTCTTCCACTTTAGTTTTCTAGAATTCTCATCTTCTTCTTCCAATTCAAAATCATCAACATTCTTATTAGGAAAATTTCCACCAAAATGGTCTCTATCATTAAAATTCCAACATTTAAGAGGTTTATTACATTTTCCTTTCCAATTTACCCTTTTTGTATATCTTAGAAAGAAGAGTAATGATTGTATTGAAGTCATATTCATTTTCCTCAGAATCTGAATCACTTGATTCTTTTTCTACTCCGTTATCTCTATACTTTCCATTTAAAAAAGATTCAAAAGCTATCTATTCCTTATACTGATTCTTAAAGAATATTTTTTTTTCATATTTCATATTCCATAAGAATATTTTGAATTTCATCCAAAGATAAATCTTCTTATTCTTACATAGTTAACACTTTGGCATCAAATCTATATGGAATGTTTCTTATTAGTTTCTTAACAATAGTAAAATATTTCAAATTATCACTGGAAACTATAATATTTCTGACAATCTCATTGAATCTTGTAAATTATTCATTAATACTTTCTTCATCATCCATATTAATATCTTCAAACCTTATCCTCCAAATTCATAGCCTAGATTTCTGAACTTCTTAATTTTATTCATAGTTATTTCTCAACTTAGCGCACATTTTTTTAACCATTGGAAACCCCATATTCACTATATAAATATTCTCTAAGAGAGACATCAAAAGTAAATTCTAATATTTGAAATAAAATTACAAAATTATATTATCATAAGAATTAATAACAACCTAATTAATGAGATAAAATCCTATTTGTACCATATTTAACTTCAAGGACAAGATATAAAAGATATAGTAACATTCTATCCTTCTAACCATGATAGTTTATGACATAAAATACAGAAACACCCATGCTATTTTCTGAATTTATATTCTCCATTATCAATGGATAGTTAGATCTTTCAAAGGAAACCTCCCCTTTTATACCAATTTAAGTTCCTTGATTAGTATAGTATTACTAAGAGGGGGGGGGGGGGGGTTAATCTATGACCACTTTCTTTTATAAAATCTTCTTATGAACTCAACCTCTGAAACTTGATAGAGTTATGATCCACTCAATGATATATATCAACATCACTTAGTATATAGTAATATAAAGTATGAGATCAACATAATATATTTACAAGTTTTGGTACAAGGACATACTCCTTACCATGTTGGTTATCTCCCAAACATGGATTTTTCACTATCTTATTTCAGAAATACAAAGGCATAGAAAATAGCTAGTTCTACACCCGGGTAATCATTCCTCCAAGTAACCCTATTTATACACACCAACAATCAACTCTTCTTCCATGGTTGGTTATACCCCCAACCATACTTCTTATATAAAATTACTTCCCAACTGGTTATAGACCCTAGCCACACACCTTTTCAACAATTGGGTTTACACCCCAACTATAATAACTTCCTTCTTATTTTTTGATCCACTGTAGAAAGATATTCTTATTTAGATTTTATTTCTCTAAAATAAATTTGGGTCACCTTCTCCTGTGTAAAATCTTCAAGAACTTAAAAAAATATATTTATATTTTTTTGGTCTTTAAACTACTTCCTAATCTTGGAACAACTTGGATTAATCAATCTCACTTTATATAAATTTTTACAAAAAATTACCTTAGAAAAATTCAATCTAATCAAGATCTATCTAGTATGTCTCCACATAATGGGTCAAAATCTTCATCTGGTATTTCTCCATCCTGTACTCCTAAAATAAATGAACTTCAGTCTAGTTTGATATATCTGATGTATCTCTATATGATTCTACAATGTCCAATAATTATCTTTCCAATGAAGCAAGTTTGGTCAGCTGTTCCCCCTTATTCATCTGATAAAACCCAGCTTGATGATTCTTCTTTCACTAAGTAGAAACTCAATTTAATTTTCTCCTAATGATTCTTATTCGACTGAAGAAACTTGGTCTAATGAAATTTCTTCGAATCTCCTCATTCTGATGCTCCTCCTTCAACTAAGTAGATACTTTGTTAGATACTCACAAAACAAATCCTTCATCACTTCCACTCCTCCACATGTGAATAGAATCTAACATCTATATATTTACACCCCCTTTTATAGCTTAACTTCTCACATGAAAAAGTGGGAACCCAAAAGTAGGTTTCTACTATTATCAAATTCAAAATTAGAGCTTCCCACTTAGTTTAATTTCACTGAATGTTTCTTAAATATTTAGGAATCATTATGAGACTACTTGGAATATAAAAGGTGTTAAAAAACTTCCTCAATATTCTTTAACTTGGTGTTAAATAACTTGTTCAAACTTCATTAACCTCTAACATGATGAAAAACATTAAATAAACAACTTAACATATTTATTGTTAAGGTCTTTAAAAAGTTTATATAAATCCCCTAAGAACTACTTTTTCTAATGAAAAAACTCCAATATTCTCTATTTGATGGACTCAAAAAAACTCTTCATATGATATACATTCATTAAAATTCCTTTTTTTAGTAAACCTCTATCTTATGGGCTCAACATATATTTGTCTGATGACATCACATATCTATATTTGGTTCTTGTATGTCTAATTATCTGTCCAAGATACTATCCATTGTAACTTCATTGATCATAATTTATATCCATCCAATATACTTTATACCGGTCTCTATCTGGTACCACTTTTTACTGCTCTATCTAGTGTAATCCAACATCATCTCAAAATTTTTATGCACTTATCTACTTGGATCACCTTCATATTTCTCTATATGATGGTATAAAACATCTCTATATTTTGGATCATTTTAGTGTCTGTTTGATGAAACTTCATCTAATTAAACTTCATATATTAATCTATATAGCGATCCGCACCAGTTAGTTATGTTTGATATAACTGACATTATATCCTCGATCTGTTACATATTTTAACTTTGTACCATTATACAACTTCAATTACACAGATCAATCTCTATAAAAAAACATATTTGAGCTTAAAAAACTGGACCACATGATCATTTTTTCACATTAGGTCTATCCGTCTGATAACATTGTTCAAATTCATACAACCTGTAGCTTAAAATTTCTATAAAAACCAACTTATCACCATTTATATAAACTCATACAAACTCAACAATGCTAACTTCTTAAAACTCTCCATCCCATAACATCGTCCCTGTTCCATCTGGTAATAATGCGCTACATCAAATTCTGTACCTTTTTCCCTCTGTATGAATTCATACAAAATCATCTTCGATCATGAGTATGTTCATGATGTTAGGAACTTGAAGATCAACACAACATCATCTTAATTAAGGAAACTTTCCTAACATAGTTAAGTAAACTTTTTGACCCTCAATAAGGAATGTTTCTTACATGAATCCAACAACACATATTCTATCAAACTTATCTAAGATTATTAATAAACATTATCTACAAACACATATTTATATATTGACAAAAAATTCAACAAAAATCACTTTTTAATAATAGTTTCAAAAAAAATATTAAATTTGTAAATCAGCCTGAAACTTTCACAATTCTCTCATTGAAATCATTTTTGAAAATCTAGATATCAAGTTCATTATATTTTTTCGTAGAAAAATTATTTATTAATTTAAAACTCCACTTAAAATAACTTTAACATTTCATTAATCCTTTATTAGAACCATTTAGAAATCTGAAACCTTCCACTTGTTTCAAATAATTTTTAAAAACCCATTTATTATCTTTAAAACTTAATTTTTTTATTAAAACTGGGTTTTCAACATAGTTCATTATCAAAATTTGATAAAAAAAAATCCAAAAAACTTATAGATTCTTTTTGATTCATCCAAAATATAAAAAAAATCATAACTAAAATAAATCCAGAAGCTTAGGGGTCTAAAAAAGATTAAATAGGGGTTAGTGAATGTGCATTGTTTGTATGCATGGTTTGGAGGATTGTGTACCAACTGAGAAACTAACACTATGAGTTTAAGATGGAACCATGAGCATGGTCACCACATAGTTTTCTAGACTATGTTAGATAACCATGTTCCTTTAGTTCTTCTCCCATTTTCACCCCAAAACATGAAAAATCTCAAAACAAACCACATAACCTCAATATCATTCAAAATACCATCCACCCAAATAAGAATAAAACAAAAAAAATGAAGAACAATCTCAAAAATCAAGACTCATTCCCAACTTTCCATAGTAACTCAAAGCTCCATATGATTAAGAGCTACTTAGACTCTTCTTCAACCCATATCTCGAGATTCGACAACCCTAGCTCCAATCTACCAGACTCACCCAATTAACAAAGAGTTTATTAAGTGACTAGACCCTTTTAAGAACATATACCGTGATGCCCTTTTTTCACGAACCATTCCAGGACACCCTTGAATTGGACTCCCAAGTTATCCCATGACATGACAAGAGGCACTTTCTTGACCGACTTGAGTTGGTTATAGGCACTAAGGAATCAAATTTATGCACATGAGAATAGTTTTTTTCTAATAAACATAATACAATTCATAGTAGAGGCTTTCAAAGAGTTCAACATGGAACATCCATAATTAGGACATCTATGCACATCAAATAATCAGCCTCAAAATAAAAAATAAAATAAAAAAGGAATAATCTAGCATAACATTCCACAAAGGACATAACCTAAAAAAGGAAAAAAGATAGAATAAAATTTTAGGTAGTAAGAATATGTGAATTACAATACATTCATGACACTAAAATGAAAAAATATAACCTGAAAACTAAACTAGAAATATTATTGTTCCCCACGGTCACATTCAACTTCAATATTTAACCTAGTCTAGAATAAATTAACTGGATGAAGTCTACCAAGTGGAACTCCTCTAAGACCTGATTAGAACCATAAATGTTGTTATAGGCGCGATAATAAAAATTCCCAGTAGGTATCCTCCCCACACCCCATGCACACACTTTAAAAGTAAAACCCTTTTATGCTAGTTTGAAATAAATTTTACAAAATCAAAACCATTTTACCATTTGGATAAACCAATTTTCATGATCAAAATCTAGTTTTTCATTAATAAATCAACTTAAATTATTTAAGAAAAACTTTTTAAAAGATAGCACTGAAATACCTTTGAAAATCAAAGAAGATAAACAACATATTTTATAAAATTTTGTATACTTATTTGTTTTCAAAACATTACATAACTAGTTTTTCAAACATTATTTAGAAGTAATAAAATAAATTCATGAAAAGAAGAGTAACCAGAAAATGTCACCATAAGGAGTATGTAAAAAATATATAAGAGAAAAAAAATATCAGCATATAATGAAAGATACTCTAAATGGACAATAATAACAGTATCATAAACAATCAATAATAATAGCACATAATACAGGAAAAAGAACTATAAGTTGATGATGCATGAGAGTGGACCTATGGAAACTAAATATAGGATTTACTAGTGATAATACATCACTGATTAGGTAAGTTACCTCAATTAGTGGAATGGATATAAAACTATGTCACTAGCCAGTGGGGGTGCCACATAAACTAGTTCACTATCATGGATAGTGGTGGGGGCCTCACCTTGTCCATATTCTCTTACCTAAGTTCATAAGTTCACATGAAAAACCAAGTGAAGGTGAGTAAATAATATTAATGCAATTACATGAAATTTTATAACATATAAACACCCATTCACCTCCCATTTTAAAACACCTATTTCCCAAAGTGCTAACCAAGGCTTGTTGAATTATTAAAATCCCAAGTAAAGAAATACACTCACTTAAAAACAATGTAAGTAAATAATTTGAATAAAATACTTAAAAAAGGAAATTAAATTTCCGTAATAAATAAATTTTATACTCATGCCAAATATCATTTTAAAACCTAAGTAAAAGCCTAATTTTTTAACACTACATCACATAAACTGCCAAAGAGCATTTCAAGAAACATAAATTCATAAAAAAAATCCTTAATTTAATTCAAATGAACCCATTATTTTAAATAAGGATCTTTTGAATTATTTTAGAAACCAAAAAAACCTCGTGGGTTAGGAAATTATTTTGAAGGCCAATCATAAATTTAATTGAACACAAGACCTGCATGAGACTTTAAAAATAAATTTTAACCTCAAATCAAAAGGGAAAACCTTTTGTATTCCTTGAAATACAAATTTATCTAACTAATTTTATCAAAAATATTAAACATACATACTAAGGGCCATAAAACATCAAGAAATTAAGTCATAAATCCCAAAAACTCAAGATTCTAAGTGTAAAGAGTAATGTGTAGAGAAAACCTACCTCAAATTGGGTGTGGATGGTACATATCATTTGAATATAGGAAGAGAAGAACCCAAAGAACATTCCAAACACCCTAACATCAAATAACAAAAGGTATTAGTTTGAATCATCTCCCTAGGGTTCATCTATTAAGGAATCAAAGGAATAAAATGAGACAAGACAAGAAGGGGAAGATGAGAAATGAGCCACTAATTGTAAGTCCCGAGATTCAATTATATTAAGTAAAAATTTTATTTTAATAAAACTATAATACAATGAAAATTTTAATATTTCACGACACATAAATTCTAATTTTAAAATATGATTATCGATTTTGAACTTACTTGTTCAAAATAATCTTAGAATGAATTTTTGAATATTTCCCTTAGAAATAAGATTTTATGAATAATTGAAAATAAAGTATTTAACTATTAATAATTTTATTTATAATAATATTTTATAAAATTTATAATTAAATAATTATTTATTATAAATTTTATATAAATAAAAATGAGATCATTTGGAGGTAAAAAGGGTATTTTTCAAAAAACTATTTTTAAGTACATAATGTTTTTCCATTTTAATTAATTGAAATAATATTTAATAATGAATGATTTAAATTAAATGTATAGATTATATTTATAAATATATAAATTTGAATCCATATAATTATTATTACTAGTCATATAGTTAATGTATGATCATCTTATGCTTGAAAAATGCATTTTCATGAAAAACCATTTTTCGCCACGTTTTGTGGGTTTATTTTTAAATTAAATTATACCACTTATATGAATTGAATTTGATAAAATGGATTCCATATTTGGATATATAATAATTTATATCATGTAATAATTTTCACTTATTTTTTTCATAATAAATAGTAAAAACAGTAAAAATTTGTTACCACGATTAAGGACAAAATGAGTTTACTGATGGGTTAATATAAAAATTTAAGGGTTAAAATGATCTAAATAATTTATTAAATTTTTTATATATATTTATCTTAATATTATCACCTTATAATATGAGTCATTTTGGATCCATTTTTCTAAGAAACTGACTTAATAATATTTTAATACTTTGAAAAATTACAAATGCACCACTCACCACAATTATAAAAGGGCACCTACCCCTCCTCACTTATTCACACCTATTAAGTAATTTATATCGAAAAAAACCTACCAAAATCTATCCTAAACATAATTACACATGTTATATAGGCTATGGTATTCCTTAAATGCTAACTCTATGGTCCTTATAAGAGATCCATAGGAGGTCACTCTAAGAGAAGGTAATTGTTATAACCAAGATATTTCTTTTTTACATCTTCTTTTACCTCCATAAATTATATCCTAAAAATTAAAAAATAATAACACAAGTATATCCCATATATTTATATTTTATTATGTTGATATAATAATATTTACCCATCTCATTCTCCATCAAATGGGAAATAAAACCATCGCTTGTGTGTACAACAGACTACCGCCTCGAGAATCAATGTAATTTGTTTTCCATAAACGTCTCACATGACTAGTAATAATGATGGAAATTATGAATATATATGATAATTATGAAATCATATTTATCCTTTAAATTTAATATATCATCTACTTCTTTACCCTTTCACCCATTAAAAAATGAAAATGTCGCTCATGCGTACGCACGATATACCATCTCCATGAAGCGGTGTGATTCATTTTCTATGTCCAACTTTCAAAAATGATTCTAAAACTGTATATAGTGAATAAATATGATATTTATAACATTAATATAATTCTATATATGAGTAACTATAAACTATTCACAAGAATTGGAACATCTGTGATGAAACATACATGATAAAACTAAGAAGTTAACACCTAAAACAATGATAATAATCAAAGATTATTTAAGAAAGGATGATATGATGTTATAAGAGAATCAGATATGATATTATAAATTTAAATATGATTCTATTATAAATTAATAAAAAGTTTAAAATCATTATACAATAGTTTAGATCACGTTCAACCAAGTGGATGCGTGAGGTAATAGATTTCATCGCAATTTCCAATCCATTGAGACATATTTGATATTATGCACCTATTTACTTTTATGTGGTGTATATAATGAAACTTTGATGAATTTAACATGAATATAAATTTTTTAATGATGATTAAATTTTCAATTCAAGTTACTCTTTTAAGGGGTTACAATTTAAAAGTTACTAATGGGGTAATAATTTATTTTACAATCTAATTTTTCTAGGATTGCTTATAGTTTTCATTGAAGGAATATTATAATCCATCCTTTGTAAACTTAATATATTTTATTATCCTATAGGTATTTAAGTATTTTAAATTTTTTATTCCTAATTTTACTCTCTTTTTCACTTGAATCAAGCAAATAAATGTTTAAAATAAAAACTGACATTCTTTCTATTTCTGATCGAGTATATTTTTATTCCATGTCTATATTTTTCAAAATTGTTTTAAAAAAGACCTTTTAATTTACTAAAATAATTTATTAAGAATATTTTATGTTATACTTTATTTTTTACATAGTTTTAAAGGAATATTTATAATTTTTTTAAAGGGTAATTTTCAACTTTCTTTACAAAAAGTTAAAAGAATTGTTTTTTTGATGTATATAGTGTTAACATTGCCACCATAACCATTTTACACTATTTATATTCTTCTACAAGGTTTAAATGGATTTAAAAAGAAAATTATTTAATGAAATCTTATTTTAAATTTTTATTCTATTTTATTTGAGTATCCAAAGGACATGATTTTATTACAAAACCAATATTTTCAATGAATTGATGGTCATATTTTATCTTTTATTAATTTTATGGTCGTTAAATTTCTCTTAAAACATTCACTTTCTTGCGATCATTTTTCATTGTAAATTTCATTTCTCTTAAGTATCCATATCATTTGTATCATGGATATGATTATTTCCTAAACCGTATATCATTTCTACATACAATTTTTTACTATGAAAGTTATTTGATTGACTGGAGAAATCTTAATATTCCATATTATTTACTCAATATGGATATTTTTTTGATAATGTATATTATTTATGAATTATATTGATCATTCAATATATGGGGAATGCATTGAACATGATGTGATGGGTGGGGACTAATTATATATACCTCTTGATGCATCGATAGATATCATGAGACAAAATAGTTGTCTAGCCTTATTAAATGAGTTTTTGATGTATATGTACCCATAGATTAAAGTGTCTTGGCGCAAGTCCTTAGCGGTAAAGATATCATGATGTTTGAGATCATGACATTCGACATTATGCATTTCCTTCATTGATAATTTAGTTATTATTATCCATGATATTATTGCATTGATATTATCCATGGATGCATTTCATACTCAAGTTACTGATTAAACGATATGCATTTTTAGTTATCTACCTTTATATATTGATTATGCATTATTTACTCATGATAATTTCCACTGAACATAACTGTTACTCAGAATTTGATATCAACATTATTTTTTTTACTTTCCCCATAATACGAAGAAGGAATATTTAAATGAGTTCAAGGATGAAATTTTTTTACTTTGAATATGTATTTATATTTTATTTACAATGTAAAATGGGAATCATGATTGTATATGGTTCCTCAAGAATACTAAAATGATTTATCCTTGATGATGTGATCCCTTTTTTTAAAGGATGGGGTTGAAGCCTCATTTTATTAATAAAGAAAAGTAAAGACCTCTTTTAATTGGGTAGAGGGAGACCCATTACATATCCCAAAGGCCCAGTGGGCATCTATCCCATTACATAGCCCGTAGGCCCAAATTTTTGGCCCAAGGCCCATTCTATGAATAGTACTGCTACAGTACCTGGTCCTGTAGTACCCGCCGCTGCTACAGTGCCCTACCGCCGCTACAGTGCCCTACCGATGCTAAAGTACGCACTGTTTCTATAGTAACTCCACTGCTACTGTACCGCTATAGTATTGCTATAGTACTTGCATCCAATGGGTTTTGAATCCCAGTTATTCATGTATGATTACGAGGTGCTTACAACTAAGACAAAACACAACTACAAAAGCGTATGAAAGGGTAACGCTCACCTCCCACTGGGGGGCCCCGTCATGCCCAAAGCACATCGTACGTTCCTCAGCTAGGAAAATGGATTACAATCGCCCTGTGCACAATACACATAGTGTTCGAGTCTGGAAGGACTCGAGCCTGGGCCAGTTCCCATAGAAAGAGAGGGGTACAGCCAGTGGATACCACTCGGCTAACACCCCACTGGAAAAACATGTAAAATCATAACGCTCACCTCCCACTAGGGGACCCCGCCATGCCCAGAGTGTGTCGCATGTTCCCCGGCTAGGCAAATGGATTTGAATCGCCCTATGCATAATATGCATAGTGTCCGAGTCTGGCGGGACTCGAGCCTGGGCTAGTTCCCATGGAGAGTGAGGGGTACAGCCAACGAGTACCACTTGACTAACACCCCATGGGATAAAATATATGAAAGGGTAACACTCACCTCCCACTAGGGGCCTCGCCATGCCCAGAGCGCACCGCAGGTTCCCCGGCTAGGAAAATGGATTTGAATCACCCTGTGCCTAATACGCACAATGTATGAGTCTGGCGGGACTCAATCCTGGGCCAGTTCCCATGGAGAGCGAGGGGTAAAACTAGCAGGTACCACTCAGATAACACCCCATGGACATGCGATCCCTTGTATCTTATGACAATGTAATAAAGTAGACAATGATTCTGGGTTACTAGAGTTGAGGTTGTTACAGTTGGTATCATATGAAGTTTATTAGATATCTTGAGAACTTTATTTAGGAAAAACTAGATTAGGGAACATAACCCAATGACAGGATTTGAGTATATGTCTAATTTTAAGATAATATCAGAAAAGATTTGGTAAGGTAGATATTATGTGGTTTTAATATCAATACATCCTTGTTTGGATACTATAAGTGGATGTGGTTTTCACTTATATTAATATAGATGTAATGACCTTGAAAAGAGTTGGTTGAGTATATCATGCATAGTGAATAGGCTTTGTGCATTGATTATAGGGAAACCAAGGATATTATGATAAAGAAAAAGTATCTTTTACCTCGCATTGATAAATTGTTCAATCAACTTCATGGATCTAGATATTTTTCTAAGATTGACCTTCATTATGGGTATCATGAACTATGATTAAATAAGGAATATACTCCAAATACAACATTTTTTATGAGGTATGAATATTACAAGTTTACAGTAATTCCATTTTGATTGAATAATCCACCCTTTGTTTTTATGGACCCACTAAACATAGTATTCAAGGAATATCTTGATAATTTTTTATAGTATTTATTGATGACATATTATTGTATTCTATAATATATGAGGATCATTAGAATCACTTTTGGATCATTCTTGAGACTCTTAGATTAAAATATTTATATGATAAATTTAGAAGGTGTGAATTCTAGCTTCAGAAAGTTTCTTTTATTGGCTATATTGTCTCTAAGGATAGAATCCTAGTTAATATTTAGAAGAAAAAGGTATTCAATGAATGGCCTATATTGATTAATATAATTGAGGTACTTATTTTCATTTATTTGGAAGGTTACTATTAGTGATTTGTTCCAAAGTTTTCCTGATTGGATAACCCATTAACCAATATTACACTTAAAGGGGTTAAGTTCATATAGACAAAGGAATGTGAAGAATTTTTTGAAGGATCGAAAAGAGATTGGTCAATACTCTAATAATGAATTTACCATCAGAAATGATAAAATTTTTATATATAGTGATGTATTGAATAAGGGTCTTGGTTGTGTCCTTATGAAAAATAATAAAGTTATTTCCTATGAGTTATAAAAGTTAAAGATTCAGGAACAAAATTATCTAACCCATGATCTTGAGTTGGTAGCCATAATCTTTACTTTGAAGATATGAAGACATTATCTCTATGGTGAAATATGTGATATATATATATATCATAAGATTCTGAAATAAATCTTTTCATAGAAAGAGCTCAACATGAGGCAAAGAGAATAGATCGAAGTACTCAAGGGTTATGATTTCTCAAAACACTACCACTCAGGGATGGAAAATATGGCAGCACATGCATTGATCAGGAAAGATCATGGAATCCTGACCAAAATGAGGATTGACATGGATCCTATGTTCATTTATTTAGTGAATATGGATATGGAAATTATTAAGGAAGGAGAAACATCACTCATTTTTCAAATTATTTCCAAATAATATTTATTATAAAATATAAAAATTTCTCATGTTGATGATGAAAATTTTCAAAAGAAAATTAAAGATATGAATGGTGGAAAATTGGAAGGATTTATTTATGAAGATGGTATTCTAAAATTTGGAAAGACGTTATGTGTTCCATCTATACCTAAGTTGAAAAGGGAATTATTGGATGATTCCTATAGATAAAATTTCTCTATACACCCTTATAACACCAAGATATATTGGGATTTGAAGGAACATTTTTTATGGGATAATATAAAGAGGGAAAATGCTGATTATGTATCTAGATGATTGGTTTTTCAATAGGTGAAGGATGAGAGAAATTATCCAAGAGGATTCATGTAACCTACATCTACTCTTATATGGAAATGGGATGACATTACTATATACTTTTTCACCGAATTATCGAAGACTCCTAGAAAGAATGATGCAATATGTGTTATTTTTTATCGCCTTACCAAATGCACACATTTCCTCACTATAAGATATGATTTATCACTTGATCACCTTTCATGAATTTATATTACTGAAGTTTCATGAATTCATGGGGCACCTGTTTCAATTTTCACTAATTATGATCCATGATTTACATTGAATTTTTGGAAAATTCATCAAAAATATCTTGATACCGAGCTTCATTTGAGCACTACCTATCATCTTCAGATTAATGGATAGTCTCAAAGGACTATTCAAACATCAAAAGACATGTTGAGGTTGTTCTCACTTGACTTTCTATTATAATAGTGGGTGACCTAAACCCCACTTAATTAGTACTTTTCAATTACCATATCATGTATATATTTTAAATGATGTATACTTACCATAATAGTGTTGATATTTATGCACCCAATATTCAAATAGTAATGTTGATATATTATTAGTCGTATAAAAAGGTTATAGTAGTTTTGGTGATATAATGAGAACCTCTAGATACTATGAAATAATCTTAAACATACATCCTATGGTCTAGATACATCATACTAACTGAACATAAATAATGTTTGACTATTAGGAGTTATGGGATCATAAGCATTGAGACTTTTTCTTATGAAGTTCACACTTGGTTATCTCAAGCAGATGAGATCCTGAAGACTAAACCACCAATAGGAACACCACATGTTTTAGGTGTCATTGGTAGTACCTATATGTAAACATGTTTAATGGTCTCATGACTTGAGGTTATTATCAATGTGTTCTATTTTTTCATGTACTTTGATGCAAGTGAAAATTATGGAATTGAATTCATAGTGAGGTAGCTTACATTGTGTGTGCCATTAGTGGTATAACATTGATTGAATAACCAAGATAGAATTTTTCACTTCTAAAAGGAAGAGATATCTCAGGGCTTATTGATAAGGATGATAGTACCTTTACTAAATCCATGGTCATGGTAGAAGATGGTAAGTCCATATAGTCAGGTCAAGGAATAATAAAGAAAGAAAGGATAATGACATGAAGTGTGTATATCCTGCTTTATGAGATATCACGAGACAAAGATATTATATTACATGATTTGTGTTCATAAGAAATTTTTTTGTTGCTATGACTATATGTTATCTCTTTAGGGGCCTTGATGAGTTGCTAAAATATGCTCCTGGTCTATAAATATTATTCACTGCTATTAAGATAAGGTCCTAGAGGGTCACCCACTAATCATATTAAAAATTCTAGCCTATTATGATGAATAAGATTTTAGGACATAGTGGGAACCACCATGGAGTCTGGGAGATGTCCAAGAATATATGATTACCAAGGAATAAATAAATTCATATTATTTGATTTTAGAATAATTAGTATTGAATTTATTTATTATCTTCATTTACAAGTATAAAAGTAAATACATGGAAAAATATTATACGAATGAATGTTATTTTAATATTTAATGTTCATTTAATATTTGTAGGAATATTAAGTCGAGTTAATGGATCATTTTTATTATGTAATATATTTATTATATTAAAAGTGATTGATAAAAATATAAATGATATTTATGACTCAGTAAGTCAGTTGTAAGATGTTTTTTATGTCTTATGTAGTGGGTAATAAATATTTGGGGGCTAGGGAGACAATTCTGGGTATTTTTTTATCTCACTATATAAGGAGGAGAGGTTCTCATATGCAACACATCAACCATATGAAGAGTAGTGTTTACCTTTCAAAATCTTGTTCCACTCGATGCAGTAAGATCATTCATAAAAAACTAGGCATCTCCCGATGGTTCACTTAAGAGATCTGATTTCTAATGGGAAAGTTAAGAATGTGTGGTTTGAGAACCAGGTTAGTTGAATCACTTCCCTCGTATGCAATTAGAAAAAAAAGTTTCTTTCATTTGCTGGAAGGATCACTCTCATCAATAGAATTCTATCATACATGCCAATGAACATTTTCTTGGTTATCAATCCACCCAAAGGAATCATTCATGAGGTTAAAAAAATCATGAATACCTTTATATGGGATAATAGATAGTAGGATAAGTTCCACTGGGTGTCTTGGAAAAGGATGGATAAACCCCTTCCTAAAGGTGGTATCAACTTGAGGAGTATCATAGAGAGCATGAAAATCATTCATCCCAAACTAGATTGGGAAATCATTGAGGGGGAGTATGTATGGGCATGGTTTATGCAGGATATGTATGGGGAGTAAAGGAGAAACTGGGGCATTCTTCCAGGAAGTCTTGCAGGTACTAACTATGCATGTGCAAATTTTTCGCTACTTTGGAAGATAAGGTGAGACGGGTGGTCAGGAGAGGATATATCTGGTACTAGAAGGAAAACTAGGTTGGTTGTGTGCTTTTCCTTTTAGGATTTCTAGTCCCGAAGATCTCCTTTAAAGAGGAAAGTTTTCACCCCTGTCTCATTTATGTTACTCTCAAAGATGAACAAAATAGTCTGCATGATTGAATAATCATAAAAAATGAACTAGACAAATGTGCATTCTAAGAATCAATGTCAGGTTCCTTTAGTGCTCGGGACCTCTCATCTTCCTTGTGTTCCAACCAGGTGTTAGATGAGTGGGATAATAGTCTTTGGTTCAAATAGATTTAAGAAAAGATGAATTTTCTTGTACGAAGACTTCACAACAATGCCATTTCTATGGATGAAAATATCCAGATGAAGGTAATTCAAATGGAATCACATTTCATGGGATCTATTTTTCAGGGGAAAATGGGCTAGATATGCTTGGGAGATGGTCAGTCAGAAACTGGGTGTTCTGGTGTAGGGTGAAAACATTTGAAAGTTTCTTATTTCATGGTTCCAGGGGACAGAGGCATGAACTCAGGAGTCCAAGCTTCGCTATATGACATGCGCTTCAGTTTACTGGATAATCTGGGAGATAAGGAATAAAGGGAGAGAAGGAATATGCAGCTCTCTCCTATTTCTGAAGGTCTGTGTTCTTTCGCTGGTGGTGGACCTTAGTGCTCTATTTTCTGGTGATGAGGCCTTAGTGGTTAACATATGTCTATTTTCTCAAAAATCCAGTAGTGGACACAATGCTCCTCATGGGAGGTGGGTCAAGTGGAATCCATGAAACTTTGGATTTAAATTAAAGGTGGATGGATCATGCGTGCATAGAGCTATTAGAGGAGGAGGGGTGGTCCAAGATGGAAAAGGATCAGTGATTTTGGGTTACAAAAATTTTTACAGTCCGGGAAAATCAATTGGGGTAGAGATTGGATCCTTAGTGGAATTTTTGTGTGCAATATCTATAACATTAATATCACCATGGTTGAATGTAATTCCAAGATTTTGGTTAGATTCTTGAGAGAAAATACCAAAGTTCCATGGAATTTAATCCATACTATTAGGAAGTGTAAATCAATAATTAACCAAGGCATATAAGTCACTCATACATAGAGGGAGGTAAAAAATTTGATGTTGATGGCCTTGCAAGTAAGGGGAGACCTCATGATAGGCTTGTCATTTATTATAGTACAAGAGCCGTACCTGGTGATTGTAACCTAATTATCAACAGAGATTCTCTTGGTTTTCATCACTTCAGACCTTCATGAGTTCTAGAGATTATGAATAAAAAAACTTATTTTTTAGTCAGATGGTCCTCTCTTTCTTCTCACACTTACTAGAGAGAGAAGAAAATGATATGAGATCCTGATCTGAGTTCATCTTTATGGATCAGTGGTTTATCACTGCGGTCATCATCATGACATCAAAAGCATTGTATAATCTCTGCATCATCACTCTGATTTTGATGAAGGAAGTTCCCACAGACTTTTCAAGTGTGTGTGGATGATCTATAGAGAATAATCTTCAGTTCCTTTGAGAAACAATCACCGGCGACGAATGAATGTCAAGTGTGGCTTCAGATTGAAAGAGGTAATTTTTTGATTTATTTTTTTGTGATTAAATTTATTTATGTGATATTCTGGGTAATTGTTTCGAGCTGTTCTTCACCAACGATGACGTGGTTATATTGACCGCCGATGAAAATTTTCAATTCCTCAAATCATCAGTTAGTGCCTGAAATTGGTATCAAAAGGATCACATGATGGTTTAAGCCAAAGAAAAATGAAATTAGCATTCAATTCATGTAGATGGAATCACAGTGGTCTTATGGCCGTATGTGACGATTCAATCTGACGTCGGACTTCCAAGTTATGTCCGTCCAAAGTTCTAACATCGGATTGATATTAGTGTTTCTTTCATGTTTAATCGAAGTGTGCATGCACACACACATATCCGAAATAGTGTTTTCCAACTAGCCCTTAATTCAACACCTGTGTGAAATTTTTCAAAAAAAAGGCGTCAAATAGCGTAAGTGCAATAGAAATTTACATAAGCGACCAGAAATAAAATAAAAAAGGGTGCTAGGTGAGATGTCTTCAGACGAAATTTATATATATTAAAAAAAACTTCTTTATTTTTGTGTAAAGGTAGTGGCAGGACAATCACAACTAAAAAAAGGAAACCTAATTTGTCAAATGGGGCAGATGGATTCTAGAGGAAGCAACAAAAAAACCCAATAGGTTCCCTAACATGTCCCCCAAATGCCGCTTGCCCCTTCACATAGAACCACTAGCCAGCACATTTCCGTCACATTGACTCACCGCTACGCTGACCCCACAACTCTAGCCCACCTAGGGATGTAATTTTGGCCGGGCGGCCCGAAAGCCCGACACGCCCAGCCCGGCAAAGCCCGCGTCGGCCCAGGCTGGGCTCGGGCCGTAGATACATCGGGTCGGGCCTCAACCTATCCAAGAAGGCCTATGGGCTAGGATGGGCCTGCCCGAAAAATCCCGACCCGCAGGCCCACGTGAAGCCCAGCCCGTGCGAAACCCTTCTGTAAAAAAATATAACGGGAAACTGCTGGTAGGGAGATTCGATTCCCCTACTTCAAGCTTCCAAGGCCACGCCTATTATATTATCACTATATTATATATATATATCATTATATATTAACAAAAAATAATATATATAATAATGTATATATATACATATAATTATTATTATATATAATTATAATGTGTGTGTGTATATATATAATATATATACAATGATATATAATTATATATATATATATAATAATGTATATATATAAACAAATCCATTAATAATATATATATATATATAAATGATTTTATATAATATATATATATCAATGATTTAATGTTATATATATAACAAATTGTTGTATATTAATAAAAAAATAACACACTCACCTAATGATGTTTGTGCACGTCCCTAAACCTCAATTTTTTTAAGTATGTTTCAACTTGCATATATTATATATACTATACATATATAAATATGTTTAAAAAAAATAACCCTCCCACTGCGGCGCACCCCCCAACCCCTAATTATTATTTTTATAATTTTCTCATATTATATATATATATCAATCATTTAACATTATATATATATATAATAACTTATTATATATTAACAAAAAATATAACACACTAACCCAATGATGTTCGCACACACCCCCAACCTCATTAATTTTTTTAAATATGATGAAACTTGCATATTATATATATGTATATATAGATATATAAACAAATCTATTAATAATATAAATCAATGATATAATATATATATACATAAACAAAGCCATTAATAATATATATATATAAAGATATTAATAATATATATCAATTAAGTAAGACTTTTAAAAATCCATTAGTAATATATATATATATATATATATGAATAATTTAATATAATATATATCACTACTGGAAATCTGACCTTTCCCAATGCTTCTATACCAACGATTTTAAAAACCGTTGGGAAAGCCCACATTGAGGTCACTTTTCCCAACGGTTTTCCAAAACCGTTTGGAAAGGGTATGGATTTCCCAATGACCACTTTTCCCAACGATTTGGCCAAACCATTGGGAAAGCCATACCCTTTCCCAACGGTTTGGCCAAACCGTTGGGAAAAGTATACTTTGAGGCCACTTTTCCCAACGGTTTGGCCAAACTGTTGGAAAAGGGTGTACCTATCCCAACGGTTTGGCCAAACCATTGGGAAAAGTGGTACATATACCAACGTCACTCCCAAAATCAAAGGACCTATACCAACAGTTTTCAAAACCATTGGTATAGGTCTATACCAATGGTTTTGACAACCGTTGGTATAGGTCCTTTGATTTTTTATCAAATCTTCTTACCGAGAACATTATATAAATTAAAATTTTAAATAATTATGACAATACATATATATATTTATGAAATTATGTTCACAAAAGTCATGTTAGGTTAGTGGTTAGGTCGTTCACTAATAAAGTAGAGGTCGTGGGATCAAATCCCACAGAATGTTTTTTTTGAAATACATATACCAACGGTTTTATGGAACTGTTGGTATAGATTTTCATATTAATTATACAAACAGTTTTTCAAAACCGTTGGTATAGGTCTATACCAATAGTTTTCCAAAAACCGTTGGTATAGACCTATCCCCACGTCTTACTTGCCAACGGTCCTCCAAACCATCGGTATAGGCTATACCAACGGTTTGGAGGCCTATACCAATGGTTCCAAACCATTGGTATAGGTTAGTTTTCCAGTAGTGTATATAAACAAAGATATTAATAATATATATATATATCAATCATCTAACATTATATATCTATATATAAAATAACTTATTATATATTAGCAAAAAAATAACCACCCACCCAATGATGTTCGCACACTCCCAACCTCATTATTTTTTTTAAATTTGATGAAACTTGAATATATTATATATACTATATATACATATATAAACCTATTTAGAAAAAAAAATTAACTCACCCACTGTTGCGCACCCCCTAACTTCTCATTATTTATTTGCACATAATATATATAGATTCACATATATAAATCTATTTAGAAAAAATAATATATCCACCCACAGTAAAATGTCAATAAAATAGAAAATAAACGTTTTTACAAAAAAAAATGTTTAACATTTAATAAAAATACATATAAAAAATTTTCGTTTAAAAAATATTTTAAAAAATGTTTTAAATTATACAAATGCTTAAAAATACTTTTCATAAATAATTTAAAAAAATAAATTTCAAAAATTGTTTTAAATAAATGATATTTTTTTAAATAACAACGCTTTTAACCCACCCATTACTATGCACCCCCAATCCCTCAATATTTTTTTTTCAATTTTCACATAATATGTATAAATTCACAGGCATATATAAATCTATTTAGAAAAAAATAATATATCCATCCACTGTAAAATGTTAATAAAAAAATGTTTTTACATAAAACATGTTAAATGTTTAAAAAACATGCGTTAAAAAAATGTTTTAAATTAAACGTCTAAAAATAAATGTAAAAATTATTTTTAACAAGTGTTAAAAAATGGTTCAAAAAAAGGTTTAAATAAAAATGTTTTAAACAAATTTTTAATTTTTTTAAAACAAACATTTAAATTATTTTTTTAAAACAAACACTTAAAAAAACTTTTTATATTAAAATTTGTAAAAAAGTTAAATGTTTTAAAAAAATACTTGTAAAAAGAATGCATTTAAAAAAATTAAAAAATGTTTTAAATTAATCATTTAACAATAAATGTAAAAAAATGTTTGAAATAAATGTTAAAAATGGTTTAAATAAAAACGTTTAATTTTTTTAACAAACTCTTAAAAGAATTATAAACAAGTTAAAAAAATAAATGTAAAAAAATGTTTTAAATAAATGTTAAAAAACATTTAAATAACAATGCTTTAAACTCACCTATTGGTGCGCGCCTCCCAACCCGTCATTATTATTTTTTACAATTTTCACATAATATATTTAGATTCACAGTATATAAATCAATTTAGACAAAAAAATAACATATCCACCCAATGTAAAATGTTAATAAAAAATAAAATAAATATTAAAAAAAAACACGCGTTTAAAAATAAATGCAAAAGACGTTTTAAATAAATGTTAAAAAATTATTTAAATAAAAAACGTTTAAAAAAAGTTTTAAAACAAACCATTATTTTGAAAATAATAAAATCCAACTATGGCCCAACTCAAAAAAGCTCGACCCGACCCAAAAAAGCTCGGGCCACCCTGATGGTTTGGGCTGGCCCGAGGTCGGGCTCGGGCTGCCCCATGGGGTTGTTTGGGCCAGCCCATCCTAGCCCGAATAGTGGTCAGTGGCCCGATTTTTTGCAAGATAGGCCCGACCCGGGCCAAAATTACACCCTTAAGCCCACCCTGAGTCTCTCTTAGCGCCACTCCCTATCGAGCCGCACCGTCGTGTTGTCTCCTCACTGACCCACCTCGCGCACCACTATTCAGACTCCCAACTGGATGCCGCGTGATTCTAGTGACTCTTTTGCCAATTCGAACCCCTTCATATCTGGATCCACTAACACCCTACCCTGCATCCAACCTCCCATGTTGACTCCCTCGCACACCTGGTCACCTGCTGCCAGACCTACCACCAGAGTCCGGCTGTCCGACTCGCAGTCAAGATGGGTCTTCTCAACCCGGGTCCCTAAACTCATTTCAAGGTTTTATGGGGGCAGCGGGGGGCCTGAGAAATTTTTATAATTTTTTTTACAATTTAAAAAATCAAGTAACACAATTTTGGAATAAAATTAAAAATTATTTAGGACCATGCAAAATTTTTTATTTTAATTAAAATAAAAATGAATTATTTAATTCATTTAAATCCATTGACATAAATTTATCACAATTTATTTTTTATCATGCAATTCATTTGTACTTCATTTGATCTTGAGGATAAAATGATTGGTGTATGTCCAAATATAATTTATTTAATTAATTATTGAAACTACATGCGATGTTTGTAATTAATTATTTTAATTAGATAGCCTACACATCGTCTTTACACGCCTAATATGTATAGGGGTTTGCACGTCCATCATTTTTATTCTGTATGTATTTTTTGCTTCCCGAGACCCACTTGCCTACATGTGAGTATTTAGGTATTATGACTAGAACATTGTAATATATGGACTGCGTTGAGATGAGGTGTTATTCCAGATGAGATAATGATACATTAAACTAAGGTGCGAGTTGCGATATGAGTTAGAGATGACTCAGGTATTTTACCCCTAGGGTCACGATTGATCCATTGAGAATAAATGGATCAACCAATATCAAATGATCAAGATTAGTCACATATTTTATTTAATTTATGAATTGTTTATTATTTTATGAATATGAAAGATTATGAAATTACATAAAATAATAAACATAAAATGCATAAATTAAACCAATAAAGATGTGATGAATGTTTTTCTATTTATTTCATAGTCAGTTGTGAGTGAGATCATATAGTATGTGCATATAAGATATAAAATGAACTCATTTTTTCAAGAAATAATAAACCCCCACCAAAAAATATTAGGTCATAATGCCTTCCATCATTTGAATTTGAACAAAATCAGGTGTACGAGGTGCGGGTTAGCCCTATTTGAGGGTTCTTCCTACCAATGATGAGTTCTTATGAGAGCGATGGGTTGACATAACTAAATACGTTAGAAAAGAAATATCCATAACTAGGTTGTTTTATCTTTAAAGGCAAATCATTGAGTAAATCAAGTTTATGATTTTTATAAGCCGAGACTTCACTCAACAGTTTAAGGAGTCACAAGTTAATGCAGTTGGCTAGTCAAACACCTACCTTTAAACTCTCTGAGTAGTGGAATATCCATATCTTGGACTATGAGGAGAGGTTTTGAGGATCCTTTCCACTAGATTACTCTAATGACCGGGTATTCTGAATCTATTAGTGAGAGATACTATAAAAAAATGAGATACATTAATTAATTAATTATTCGGTAATGTCTAATCAGTAATCAAGATGAAAGTAATAAACTGCAAAAATTTATTTTATCATCATCATCATCATCTATTTATTCAATAAGAGTGAAAAAACATAAACAAGTAGAAACAACAATAAATCATAGGTCTATGGCGGCCTAAAATAATGGAGCCCAAGAGCATCCCCTCTGACTAGATCCACCCCCTTAGGCATCACAAAGTTCTTGTTTAGGAAGAAGGAGACACTTGTCCCTTGGACCTCCATGGAGGCAAGATGGTATGAAACCTTGTTAACCTCACACAAAGTATAAAGTACATGCATATGGTTGTTGAGAAAACTCTTGCACCTTCTAATAACATAAGATATTGACCAAAGGGTAGTACCTATGCCATGCAAAAAATTGTGTAAGATAATAGAGTCAGTTTCTATAGCTGATAGCTCCATGTTTCTTTGTCAACATAAACAGAGACCAATTAGCATATCCATGGCTTCGGCCTGGAGGGAGTGTTCACATCCAAAGTTCGCCGTGAATGCCAGAATAACAGAGCCTTTGGGGTCTCAAACTAAACCCCCTCCTTGCATGTCGCCCATGCTATAGGAGTCATCAGTATTGAGTTTGGGACCTGAAAGGTGGGGGAACTATCAAACCCAGTGGCCTTAAGAATCTTTGATAATGGAATGATTGAGAGGGTTTCCCACTTGTAGCGGTCTTAGAGTGGGATATTTGTGCCGGTTCTTTAATATTCTAACCATATTGATCAATAGGTTCCTGGTTATGATGATTAGAGATTTCCATGAGTAAGAAACCTCCTCATGTTGAGCCCTATTTCTCACTTTCCAGATGCACCAGCATGCAAAGATCATGAAAATATATCAAGCCTAAACTTGCACTAAGAAACCAATGCTTTAGAAATGGGACACCCAGAAACTCATGGGAAGAAAAACCAGTGAAGATTCCAAAGAATATCCATACCACACGCTCCCATTCACCTTCAAAAAATAAGTGATCCGAGCTCTCCTCCTGATGCTCCCTACAACATGGACACCTGGAAATAAGGTTCATGCATGTTTTATTAATATTATCATCAGTGGGTAACGTGTGATTCTTGATTCTCCAGACCAGAAAATTGTACTTTGTAGGAATCATTTTATACCACAATATCTCACCCCAATTATCAACTTGGTCCCGAGTGGTTATCTCCCTTCAGAAGTCCCTCGGAGAAAATGCAACTGATGTAGAGGCCATAAAGACACACCTATCCGACTCTGTGTTCATTTCAATAAGGTCATAGGTATCATGCTGGTTCTTGTGAAAGACAACCTTGATGAAAGTAATACCACATATATACTTTGATTAATATTGGTAAAATAACATTTCCTTATCGAAAAAAGTTTCCAAAGAGTAGTACATAAACTTGCTCTAAGTACTAGGATATAGGAAATACAAGGTGTTGGAGTCCCCAATACCTGTTGAGTCACCTTAGGAAATGAAGGTGTTGAATATGCTTATAGGAGACTTATGTATGGTGAATTTGATGTTTAAATCATAATTTTATTATGAATATATGATGTGAGTTGTGGATACAACATCAGGACATGGATGATATCACATGTTGTCTCATCTCCAAGAATTTCATGAGGATAAAGTGAAACGACATATGAATGGATGATGATTACACTGAATACATGTAAATTGAAAGATACGACACTTTCTTTCAATACATACCATTTTTATAACTTCATCACCAATTTTCTCCAGTTTCATTTAAGATCACAAAATAAAAATTTTGGAAAAAACACTTCATTACCTTTTGGGTAAGGTTTTCCAAGTAAATAATAATTTATAAAAAGTTTAATATTTAGTTATTATGGTGAAAAATTTGAAAGACAAGGTGAAAAGTCCAATGGATAGTATGAATCCAAAGGCACCTTCACAACATCCTTCAAGGAACTAAGATTAATCATCACATAAGAGGTTATTTTCTTCACATGTCATGAAGTAAGTCTATGAAAGTTTGAATAAAATGAACCAAATTGAAGAAGAAAGTAGTCGCTTCTTCTTCAAGTATATTCATCATTGAATGTAATGTTTCTATTATATTACTTGGGTATTGAAAGAAATATGCCTATCACATATGTTTATTTAAATATAGTAACCAAGTTAGTATAGAAACATTACAAGAAGTAAAGTGAATTCTCCAAGTGGTTGAGAAAGGGTGATTCCTAATTTAGTGGTGAGAAGTACACAACTTCTAATTTCCAAGTTTAATGATTCTAGTTGAACTTTTATTAAGTGTTTCCAAAAAAATTATCTGAAGTTTCCATTGGATACAAGGATACATTGTTCCAGTTTTGGAATTAATGTTTTTTGTGGTGTCTAATACTCAATTAATAGTTTATTAATGCTTGAATCATTGAATTTAAGACTCTAATAACCAGTTGTGGGAAGATATTTTTTAGTTTAGAAAAATAAAAGTAG
The DNA here is from genome assembly GCA_963277665.1 of Viscum album. Taxonomy (NCBI): domain Eukaryota; kingdom Viridiplantae; phylum Streptophyta; class Magnoliopsida; order Santalales; family Viscaceae; genus Viscum; species Viscum album. The sequence goes on along the minus strand of OY728135.1, from coordinate 87,186,008 downwards.
TTATAAAAGATATACCTATAATGATATCTAGAATATGTGGATCTAAAGGCCTTAGGTATTATTAACATATATAATTATCTAGTTTTGGAAAAATAAACCTTTAGAAATAAAGGTATTCCATAAATCTTTCAGAATTAATTCAACTAGAGATTGGACTATTACAAATTAAAGATAATAGTAAATATACTTCATAAAGATTCATTTAAGTATTTTAAGGAATAAACATGTGAAGTATAAAATATTCATGGTTATAATATATGAGTTTCTTTAGGCATGTGTTCCAAATAATATCTTGATCAAACATTCATCGATCAATTAAACATAACATGGAGAAATTCCTAAATGCACATTCTCTTATACACATAAAGGTTAAAATGTTAGTAAGGGGATCAATGATGATTTCATACAAACATTGATAAATTAAATGCAATATAAAGTAATTACTAAACACACATTTCCTTATACACATCAGAGTCATGATGTAAGTAATAGGAGCATAATTTTTGAGACTTATATGGATTGAAGATAATTCCATTATATTTCAAGGCATAATTTGAAAATAACCACGTAATCTCATAACCATATGCCAACTATAATGAAAAGTGGATATCATATGAGTTATAGTATGATATAAATCCATCATGTCATAATAACATGTGTTTAGATGCAGACAATTTGTTAAGTATTTAAACAAACTTGCATTAAGAACACACAATGTGCATCTAAAGTAAATATCCTAAAGTTTCCTTAGGATATTACATTAATTATTGAGATAAAAAAGAGACAATCAAGTTATAGACTATATTTCTATAAAAGGCTGCACATCTCTATTTGAGATATTGGGAGAAAGATTGACTTGGATCTAGTCAATGTATGAGATTCACAAGTAGTTGGAATAGGAACAATTTCCACAAGAACATGTGGAAAAGTAATGTTCTAGAGACAAATACTACATAGAAGGTTAAAACCATGGTAATGGTTTTACATTCACCGTGGATGATGATACATTATTCATTGAGAGTAATGAATCCTACAAGTACTAAATAAATGGATACAAGATAATATTGACAAGATCAATTAAAATTCAATAATATATTCTATGTATCAAAGTACATGGGATTATTATTTTGAATACTATGATGGGTATTCAAGAGATACTATACATGAGTGGTACAAGCATGGTACCAATAAGGGTTGATTGAAAATACCAAGTCATTATGCCTAAATCCATTGGAATTCTACTTATCATAACTTCTTTTTATGATCATGAAAATTTGGCATTGGTTTTCAAGGCCACCAATCTTGGAAGGTGTCTATACAATGAAATCAAAAAGAGATGATGACACCAAATAATGCCAATAAGGGGTGGAAGTTATTGAAATCTAGTTTTAGATTGAATTAAGCTACAAGGTCATAAAATATTATTTTGAAATGAATTTTTTAATGTTTCTACAAGTGGTAAGTGTGAGAATTATAGTTTTCCAAGGAAAATATGTCTAATAAAATATGGAAAAATATTAATCGGTCTTATAGTTAGTTAATACTAGAATGAAAGTAACTCTTTAGAGATTGAATTAAAGTAGAAACCAATATTCTAGGGAATGAGATAAACTAAGGTAGATATAATGGGTTTCTTGGACCTAGTCAATAGTATATATACTGACAAGGTATTGAAAAGTAAAAGTTATAACAATAAATAGAGGATTTTTATAAAAGTCACATGGAATAAATCTCTCCAATAAAACATGTATAGATTATAGGAGGAGATTAATGTGGTAATTATAATTCCATACGCTTCTATAATGGATCAATCACATATTCCATGATATATAAAAGATATGAAATTGCTGAAATATAATTTATATTAGGATAATATCAGTTATATCTAGGATAATTGCACAAGAAGCAGTCAGTACTCTCTAATTGTACTTGAGAAAGTACAAGGGATATGATCCTAGTACTGAGAGAGGAAAGAACATTAGTTTAAAAAGGCACAAAATAGTCTTATTTTGGATAAAAACAATATAATATTTCATCTAGGATAAGGTAATGGGAAAAAGAATTTCATTCAAGCCAATGATATCCATATCTATAAACACTGAGTGCATTGTCACTTCTAATTCTGTAAAGAATTTGTGTAAAATTCACAATGATCAATCCCAGTTCTTGGAATCACACCTAGTAAGTAAAGATTTATCATAATATAAATTATGATAATTATTCTATTGGTACTATCCAATATGTAAAGTTATGAAAGTGAAAAAATGGAATATACTCAGGGATATCATCTATTGAGGATTCTTACTCAAGAAGGTGAAGTCACATATAACAGAGTTTCCATGTAGTAGAGATGTGGAAAACCCAATAACTAAATATATAACTCACTAGAAGCATGATATTATCATGCGAGAGATAAAATGTATAGTTAGAAAGTTGGATACAGTGAAATTGAGAGTGCTATAATAGTGGGTTCCCTAGAACCAACTTAAAAAACACTTTTAGATTACAATATCATGTATACAGTGAGTTATGCATGATGTATACTTACCATAATTGTGTTGATATTTCTTCATAAACTATTAAAATGATAATTTCCATAGATTATTATCCATATCAAAATGTTATAACAATTACCATGATATAATGAGAACCTCTAGATACTATGAAATTAATCTTAAACATATGTCCTATTATTTAGAAACAACATACTAACTGGACATTGATGATGTTTGACTAATAGGTGTTGGGGACTCATAAGAATTGAGAATTCTTCTCATAAAGTTCACACTTAGTGATCTCAAGTAGATGAGATCATGAAAAATGACCCTCTAATAGGAAAAGCACATGTTTCAAGTGTCATTGGTAGTTCATATCTGCAAACATGTGTAATGAATTAATGAATACTATTATTTTTATTGATTTTGGAAATATATCAAAAAACAACAAAAAACAACAAAAAACAACAAAAGACAAAATAAAATCATGGCGGTCTAAAGTAGTGGAGCCCCAACACATCATTGATATCAAAAATATTTCCGCATAATGGAAATGAACCTAAGTTGATAAAGAAAGATAATATTTGAGTTGGAGAAGCTTGAGACACCAAGAAATTTGCAACCATGTTCCCCTCTCACCAAGTGTGGGTGATCTCCATGTCGACACCCAATAACTGTTTGCACTTAAGAACATAATATTCTACATTCCAAGGGAAACTACCACTTTTAGTGAGTTCTTTATAGGGAATTAAGGAGTCCATATCCATAGCCTTAAAATTTAAATTCCTTTGATCACTTAACTCCATCCCCATTACCATCACCTTAACCTCAGCCTAAAGAACATCACCTCTACCGTAAAAGGCTGAGAAAGCAGCCACAACATAGCCCCTTTGGTCCCGAATGACTCTTCCACCCCTCATTTCCTCTCTTAAGCGGGAGCCATCCATGTTGAGTTTTAACCCAGATCTTTGGGGATGCCAGCGTACCCAATTCCCCTGAACCCTCCTCCTAGTCTGGATATGCACCCCTGGGTTGAAAGCCCTTATTGACGAAGCACCATGGCACTCAGTACACATGCCATAAAAATCCATCAAAGTGTTCTTCATCTTGAAGAAAATAGTGGTGCTGGTACCACATATGTTTCTGTGACGAGCATCATTTCTTACTTTACAAATGATCCAGAAACCCACAATAAGGATCATCACCCGAACCTTCCATTCTGGACCATGCTCTCTAGTGCCATTAAAACACTGGTTGAAGAAGTCCTCTAGAATACCGCTTTGTTCATCCCAACCAGATAAAAATCCATACACCTTCCATGTCCAGTGGTCCCAATCTCTACCAAAGAAAAGGTTCTTCACCGTTTCCTTCTTGGGATTTTTACAACACCAGCATATAGAGGCCATCGACACCCCCATACGCTGGATATTATCATTAGTGGGTAGTGCATTTTTCCTTACCCGCCACATCAGAAAGTTGAATTTGGGATATATCCCCCCACACCACAGAATATCCCCCCATTGGTCACCCATGATCAGGTTCCTCCATGAATTTTCATACGTTTTGATTGAGAACTCACCCAAGGAGGAGTCCGTGAAAATAAGTTTGTCTAGTACATCACTAAGGACAACCTTGTTGAAGATGGTGCATTGATTATCATCGAGTATGGATTGAATGAAGCCTGGATGTCTGCACGCATCACTGAAGGACATATCCGGTGTGGGGAAAATAGGAAACCATAGCCTCCCCCCCAATATTGACGCCATAAGTTCACATCACCTCTCCCAATCAGCCACCTGACGTAAGGCCACAAGATCTTTGTATTCGGGTGAACAAGATTCCATATCCTCGACAGACGAGACCTTTGCACCACCACATCCAGGATATATTTCTCTTTTATAAACTTTACCTGGAGTGAGTGGCCTTCCATGGCCTCCCATGAAAGATTATCATGCATTCCTTGCATGGTGGAGGAGACACTCCGCATATTGATCCCTCCATCAACTATAGGCCTTTCAAGTCATTTTCCCGCTGCCCAGTGATGTTTCCCTTATAGATGACCGTCCCATATGAAGGATACTATGATCCTCTCCATGTTAGAGACCAAAATTTTGGGGGCCTTAAAGGTAGACAGGATATTCATGGGGATAGAAACCAGGATGCTATTGACAAGGTTAATGCGACCTCCAAAAGAAAGAAGCCTGTTTTTCTAATTGAAGATGCAACCTGTAACCTTGACCACAATCTTGTCAAAGTGATTAATGCAAAGAGAGTAAGGAATGACCGGTGATCCAAGGTAATCCATGGGGAAGTATTCCCTTCTCATAATTAAGGTATCATCCAGGACCCTTACCCTCCTGTCTGAGAGTATTTTAGAAGTATAATAAAGGATTTTCTCCCTGTTAATCACCTGCCCGCTCCATTTACAATATTCCTCAAGAATCCCATTCATTCCAACCAATGATCTTCTATTTCCATTAATGAACATGATAGTGTCGTCTGCGAACATCAGATGAGATATGCCCTCAATAATATGCTTGCCCCGATAAGGATGGAATTTGACTTCCCGTAGAACCTTCTTTAAATAGCGACTAAGCACATTTTGAGATAGGATGAATAAAGTGGGAGAAAGAGGGTCCCCTTGTCAAAGCCTTTGTCAGGCCTTGAAAAATCCAAAATTTCTTGCCCATAAAAGAGGTGGAGATCCATGCCGAGCTTAAGCAACGGAAAAACAGGTCACAAGTCCAATTTGAAAAACCCATGTACCCCAAAACCTTTAATATAAAACTCCATTCCATCCTATATAAGGCCTTTCTCATGTCTAATTTAATCACTAGATTATTCCAGAAGATCTAATTATCAATCCCACAAATTATTTCTTGCACCACTATAATCACACTCTGAATTGATCTCCCTTTGATAAATCCATGATTCTCCACTTCCATCCATATATCTAAGTGGGGGGACTAACCTTTTGTTAAGGATGCTAGTTAGAATCTTGTAAGGCATGTTGTACATGATTATTGTCCTATACTGCACAACAGACCAAGGGTTACTCACTTTCGGTATCAGGACCACCTTGGTTACACTGGATATGCACGGAAGGTTCCCTCCCCAGAAGAAATCCCTCACAGCTCTCACTAAATCCCCTTTTACTGTATCCCATGATGCCCTGTAAAATGAACCAGGTATGCCATCTGGCCTTGGTGCACTATCTGGATTCAAATTCCATACCGCCTCGTGCACTTCCTCCTCTTATGGAGACCTTTTTAAGCACTCATCAATCTCCTCCATAACACTTCTTGGAATGTCCTTGAAGAGGTCCATTGAATCACTAGGATAACCTCCTCGCATATTTGTATTATGGCCTGTAAGTAAATCTGTGATAGCTACATTGGCCATTTCCTAAACCTCATCCTAGTCATTGGAATATGAACCACCCTCCCTGAGAATATTTGGCCCATGTAATCGCCTCCTATCTTTAATGAAAGAACAGAAGTAGCCAGTATTCCGGTCCCCCTCACGAAGCCATCTTACACAATCACCCTCTCTTAAATTCCTCTCCCACCTCAAAAGAATGTCATAAAGGATACCCTTTTTGGTTCTAAGTTCTTCAAAAATGTTATCATCCCATTCTTTCTCCAGGATAACCTCCATGCAATCGACCTCCTTACTGATCTCAAGCAGATCCTGATCACGGGCAGGAGTATACTTCCTCCACCTTTGAAGCATGTGTTTAATCCACCTTATCTTATTATGAAGAGAAATCCATGGGTTCCTAGGGAATGAACAAATCCAAGCTTCCCTAACCACATCATTGAATCCCACCTCGTCCACCCATATCCTAGAAAACTGAACGTGATCAACTCTTGTTGTAGTAAAGTTGAGGTTAAGCCGTAGTGGTGAGTGATTAGATAAGCACCATGCCAGGTGGGATACTTTTGCATTTGGAAAGAGTGAGGCAGTGACCTCATTCATCAAGCAATGATCAAGATAACATCAGGTGTGCCTCAGGCCCCTTTGGTTGTTACTCTAGGTGTAGCGATCACCCTCAAACCCCATATACATTAGACCTGTTTGGGCCTGAAAGGAAACAAATGCCTGACTAGAAGTCCTTGGAAAAGCACCCCCCTAGTTTATCCTCCAGGGATGATATAGTATTAAAATATCCCTTGACTATCCAAGGGGTATTATTTTAGATGAGATATTCTAAGTCACGCCATAGGCTCTCCCTCTCCTGAACATTTCATTTAGTATATACAAAAGTGAAAAAGAAATCACTATAGCCTACTGATACCTTCATGGAAAGGTACTGATCCAACATTCTCAACAGATCAACCAAGACATGGTCCTTCCAGAACAGCCATATATGGGAGTTAGTAGGATTCCCGTTCATGCATCACTTTACTTTGAGCCTCTGCGCGAAAATCTCCAGTTTTCTTGCTGCTTGTTTTGGTTCAAGAATACCCACCAAGGAAATTGAATGATTAACTAGTTCACTGATGATGAAATCAGTCTTCACTTATACTCCTATCCCTCTATCATTCTAGATGATAACTCTAGACATCAAACCGAGGTCGTCTGGTTTTGGACCCAAACAACGGGACCTTGGCGGGAGGAGATAGGATCGAAGAGCTTGAAGCACTATGTTTGGACTGAGAATGAGTGCGCATTCCACTCTGATCGTGTACTTTGATGCAAAGTAAAAAATATGACATTAAAGTCATTATGTTGGGTATATCATTAATGGTATGAAATTGATTGAATAATCTAGATATAATTTTTCACTTCTGAAAAGAAGAGATATATCAGGCCTTATTAATCAGGATGGTAGTACCTTCACTAAATCCATGGCCATGGTAGAAGTAGGTAAGCATTTCTAGTTATGTCAATAAACAATAAAGAAAGAAATGATGATGACACAAAGTATACATCATACTTTATGAGATATTGTGAGACAAAGAAATTATATTACATGACATGTGTTCATAAGAAAGTTTTTCATTTCTATAACTATAACTTATATATTTAGGGGCCTTGATGAGTTACTAGACTCCACTCTTAGTCTGTGAATAGTATTCACTACTATCAAGATAAGGTCCTAGAGAGTCACACACTTAGCATATTCAAAAGTCTAGATTATTCTGATGAATATGAGTAAAGGACATAGAGGGACCCACCATGGGGTCTAAGAGATGTCCAAGAATATATGATTTCCAAGGAATAAAAAAATTCATATTATTTGAGTTTTGAATAATTAGTATTGAATTTATTTATTAAATATATTTAAAAGTTTTAAAGTAAATACATAGAAAAATATTATATGAATGAATATTATTTTAATATTCAAGGTTTCTTTAATATTTATGTGAATATAAATATGAGTTAATGACTCATTTTTATCATGTAATATATTTATTATATTATAATTAAGTGATAAAAATATAAATAATATTTATGACTCAATAAGTTAGTCATAAGATTTTATTTATGTATTATGTAATGGGTAATAAATATTTAGGGTATAGGGATCCAATTCCAAGTATTTTTGTACCTCACTATATAAGTTGGATAGGTTCTCACATGGAGAAACATTTCACTGCAAGTTTATGAGAGCCTCTCCCTCCTCTCCCGCTTCCTAGAGAGAGACGTAGACAATACGAGCTTCAGATTTGAGTTCATCTTAACGGATCGGTGGATCGTCACTGCGGTGATTGCTGGTTTGTCAAATTTGTCATCAAATCTCCATGATAGTACCTAGATCTTGAAAAAAATGTTCCCACAAACTTTTAAAGTCTGCATGGATGACCAAAATGGAATCAAATTCAGTTCCTTTAAGAAACGATCTCCGATGATGATTAGATGTCGAGAACAACTTTAGATTGAAAGTGGTAATCTTTTATTTAATTTTTTATGCATAAATTTATTCACGTGAGATCCTTGATAGTTGTGTTGGGACACAATTTACTAGAGCTAGCATAGTTACATCTATAATTGATGAATTTTTTTAATTCTAAATACCACCATCTTCCACTGCATTCCACGATACCTACACTTTCAAGGTATGTAGGATCATTATTTACCTTTGGTAGAGTTTTCTTATAAAAATAACTTCCATTGAAGTATTCAAATGGAAATGTATGAAGTACTATATGGAAAGATATTTTATACTCCAACTTGTTGGGATGGAGTTAGTGAAAGGAATCTTACAGACCCAAATTTTTTGGAGTAGACAATGTTAAAGGTAAAGACTATTCAGACCCATATTATAACATCTCAAATTAAGAAAAAGAGTTATGTTGATAACCAAAGGAAATATTTGGAATTTAAAGTGAGAGATCATGTTTCCTTGAAAGTATCTCTATGGAAGGGTGTTATAAGGTTTAGTAAGAAAGAAAAATAGATCCCTAGGTATATTGGACCTTTTGAAATTATGGAAGGAATTGGATCATTTTTACCATTTTAAAATGCCACCAATCCTCTTTAAATTACATGATGTGTTACACATCTCATTATTAAGGAAGTATATGCTAGACCCAATGCATGTTCTTACCCCTGAATAAATATAATTGGAACCCGATCTATCTTACTATAAAGAGCCTATCCAGATTCTTAACACTAGAGAACAAGTGTTGTGAAATTGAATGACTCAAATGGTAATGGTAATTTGGATAAATCATAAAATTGAAAAAGTAACATGGTAACCTGAGGATTATATAAAGAATAACCACCCTCATTTTTTTAGAATGTAATATCCATTAAAATTTTAAGGATAAAATTTTTTAATGGGGGAAGAATGTAACACTTGAGATTCAATTATAGTTAGTGAAAATTTTATTTTAATAAAACTATAATACAATGAAAATTTTAATATTTAATTGAAGAAAATTCTAATTTTATAGGATTAATATTTAATTTTAACTTACTAGGTCAAAATAAGCCTAAAATGAATTTTTGAAATTTTCTCTTAGAAATAAGATTTAAAAAATAATTTAAAATGTAGTATTTAACCATTCTTAATTTTATTTATAATAATGTTTTATAATATGTATAATTAACAATGTATTTATTATTAGTTTTATGGAAAATAAAATAATATCATTTGGAGGTAAAAAGGGATATTTTTCAAAAAAAATTAAGTGCATAATGTTTTTCCATTTTAATTAATTTAAATAATATTTAACAATTAATTATTTAAATGAAATTTATGTATTATATATATAAATATATTAATTTAAATCAATTTAATAATAATTTCTATTCATATAGTTAATGTAATATCATATTATTCTTGAAAAATGTATATTTATGAAAAACTGTTTTTCGTCATGTTTTGCGGGTTTATTTTTAAAATAAATTCCTCAAATTCTATTAATTGAATTTGATAAAATTAATTAAATATTTATAATAATAATAAATAATATTAGGAAACATGTTCAACTTAATTTTTTTTCATAATTAATAGTAAAAACCATAAAAAATGGTTACTATGGTTAAGGTCAAAACGAGTTTATGGGGGGGGGGGTAATCTAAAAAGATAAGGGTTAAAATGTGATAAAAACTTGATTAAACCTAATTAGATGGTTTTATTTCAAAATTTTCCTTAAAAAATTTAAATATGAGTCATTTTGGATCTATTTTTCCAAGAAAATGACTTAATAATATTTTAAAACTTTTGAAAAATTATAAGTGTATCACTCACCTCAATTTTAAAAGGGCACATCATCCCCTCAATTATCAACATATCTTGAAACATTCATCTAGAAATGAAACCTAAAAATATCTCTCCTAAAAATACTTAGACACTTTCTATATGTGTTGGTATTCTTAAAAGACCAACCCTAAGGTCCTTAAGAAGATATCCAAAGGAGTTTTCTCTAAGAAAAGGTAATTTTCATAACCAAGATCTTTCCCTTTTTTACTTATTATTTTACCACCTTTAGTTATGTCCTAAAAATTTCAATAAAATCAAAACATTATCTCCCATATATTTATATTTTATGATGTTTATGGTATAATATTTATCCTTCTCCTTCTCTATCAAATGGGAAACAAAAACATCACTTGTGTGTACGACATACAACCACCTCACGAATGAATGTAATTTGTTTCCATCACCCCTCACATAGATAGTCATAATGATCAAAATGATGAATATATATGATATTTATGAAATTATATTGATTCTATAAATTTAATATATCATCTAATTCCTTACCATTTACCCATTAAAAAATGACAACGTCGCTTGTGTGTATGTACGACTTATCATCTCCCCAAAGCGATGTGATTCATTTTCCATGTACATATTTAAAAAATTATTTTAAAAATGCATCTCATGAATAAATATTATATTTATAACATTAATATAATTCTGTATATGATTAAACTACAACCTATTCACAATAACTAGAACATCCATGATGAAATATACATGAGAAAACAAAGCAGTTAACAACCGAAACAATGATAATAATGAAATATTATTGAATAATGAGTGATAACATGTAATAAGTGGATCATATATGATATTATAAATGTTAATATGGTTATTTTATAAATTTATAAAAAGTTTAGAACCATTATATATGAGGTTAAATCATGTTCAACTATGTTGAGACATGAGTTAAGGGATTTTGTCACAATTTCCACTCCATTGAGACATATTTGGTATTATGCACATATTTAATTTTATGTGGTATATATACTTAACCTTTAATGTATTTAATATGAATATAAATTTATTAATTATGGTTAAATTTTCAATTAGATCTACTATTTCTAGGGGTTATAATTTAAAAATTACCAAAGTGGTAAGAATTTATTTTACAATCTTATTTTTTATTGGATTAATTATATTTTTCATTGAAGGAATATTATAATATATCCTTTATAAAATTCGTCTATTTATTTATACTCATTATATTTAAGTAATTTCCATGTTTTATTATAAATTTTACTCTCTTTGGCACTTGAATCAAAAAAATACATGCTTAAAATAAAATATGATCTTATTTCTCTTTTTGATCAGATATAATTTTCATCGATGTATATATTTTTCAAAATTGTTTCACAAAAGTCATATTTATTTACTAAAATGATTTATTAAGGAAATTTTATGTTATCATTTACTATTATTATATGGTTTTAAAATAATATATATAATTTTTTCTGAAAGGGGAATTTTTGTCTTTCTTTACAAAAACTCAAAAGGAATGTTTCTTTTTAATGTATATGATTTTAACATATTTTTCTAATTCCATAACTATTTTATGAATTTTAAATTCTTTTACAAGTTTTTAATAGTTTTATAAAGAAAAATATTTAATAAAATATTATTTTAATATTTCTCTTCCATTTTATTTTATTCTCTAAAGGACATGATTTTAATACAAAACCTATATTTATAATGAATTGATGTTCATATTTTATCTCTTATTAATTTTAAGGTCATTAAATTTATCTTAAAAATTTCAGTTTCTTATGATCAATTTTCATTGGAAATTTTATTTCTATTAAATATCCATATTCTTTGTATCATGTATATGATTATTTCTTAAACCGTATACCATTTCTATATACAATGTTTTACTTTGAAAGTTATTTGATTGTCTAGGGAAATATTAATATTACATATTATTTAATTAATACTAATATTTATTGATAAGGAATATTATTTATGAATAAAATTTATCATTCAATATATGAGGAATTCATTATAAATGTAGTGATGGGTTATGTCTAGTTATAAATATTCCATCGATGCATTGACAGGTCTCATGAGACAATCCAATTGGATAAACTTCTTAAATGGTTTTTTGGTGTATACCTACCCATAGTTTAAACTATCTTAGTGAAAGGAATTGGAATTAAAGATATCATGATGTCTGAGATCATCAGATTCAATATTTTGAATTTCCTTTATTAAAAATTTAGTTATTTTTATCCATGAGATTATTTCATTGATATTATCTACGGATGCATTTGATGATTAAGTCATGGATTAAATGATATGTATTTTCAGTTATCTTCCTTTCCATATTGATTATGCATAATTTTCTCATGATATATTCCATTTTACATAACCCATACTGAGAATTTTATCTCACCATTATTTTTTTCCTTTCCACAAGATATGAATAAGGAATATTTTAATGAGTTTAAGGATATATAATATTTACTTTCACTATGTTTTTATATTTTATTTCCAAAGTAAAATGGGAAGAATGCTTGAATCTAGTTCCTCAAGAATAATAAACTGAATGATCCTTGGTGATTTGATCCCTTATATCTTATTATAATTTAATAATGTAAACACCAACTCAGTGTTACTATAGTTGGGGTTGTTACACTAACCTTGGAGAATCCTATTAGAAAAAAATAAGATGAGCCCCAAGATCCATGGAGGAAGAAGGGAGAGGCACCTAGGGATCTCCCTCTTCTGGGCCATGTGATTAAGGGAGGAGGGGTATCAAGAGGTTTTAATTCAATATGGGTAAGAATAATAATTTTAAAAAACTTAAAATATGTGTAGGCTACATGGTTTGGCCGCATAGTTTACCAGACCATGAACCAACCATGCGTCCCTCACTAGACACACCTAGTCAGTCACTTGGTTTGACTGGATAGTTTTTAAAACCACACACCAACTATGAAAATCCCCTCTAAAAAAACTATATGAATTTTCATGGTTATCATCATGGTTAGTACTAACTATGCACCAACCATGTGACCTGACCTAAAACTCAAAGAATTTAAATTTTTGAATAAATTCAACCCGAAACTCTAGGGAAAATACCCAAAACAATAAATAAATAAAATAAAAAAAAAATTAAAGTTTAGGGTGTGATAATATTGGTCTGGAATAAAAAATTCTACCACAAGTGGAACATCATTCCATAGCCCAAGGTTTTGAACTATGAGGGATGATCATGAGGGATGTGTCATGTCACAACCAAAGGTTTCACCAGGAAGGGTGCTAAAGGGGATAAGTATCGTGCTTCACCCAAGTAGAGATTTGTATTGTGAGGTATCTGATTACACTGTAATGAATGATTGGGGATTTAATGGTTCTACCCATGAGGTGGGATTTTTAGTGTGAGCCTTATGGTCATATTGTAATGCATTCATTTGGGGGAATTATGCCATGAGCCCCCATTGGCCACACAAAAATGCACCCTCTATGTGAAAAAAATTATTTTCTTAAAATATTTTAAAGGTGCCCCCTTACCCCTTCTTTGGTCACTCAACCCATACCCCTTAGCCCCTCTTCCTCACAATCCCTCCTCTCCATTTTCAGTCCTTGGGATCTTGATAGTGTCATCTTGAGTAGGAAGTTTCTCTTAGACATAATAAGGTAATCCCAGAGTTCCTTTTTTTGTTTATATTATTTTAGTGATGTTTTGGAATAATCCAAATTTTAGGTATAATTTCTTTAATGTTGGTCCCAAACAAAGAAAATACCCTGAGGGGGTAGGGGGTGGGGGGGGGGGGTGAATTTGGGTATATTGATTTCTTCAAATGAACCTAACTAATGATATTATAACATTATTAGTAGGAACAAATCTCTCCCTATTGGAAATATGAAGGGATCAATAAATTAAAGAGATACACAATCAATTTTTACTTGGTTTACCCTAACTAGGATAATCAAATGAGTAAACAATATTGATTCATTGATGTACCAGAAACACTAAGAGCACTACTTTTTTTTTACAATTTAGAGTGTCCGTAATGACCCTATAGGCTTAAAAATATCACAAATTAGAGAACTCACTACTCTTAACCACTATAGAATATTATAAATCCTCTAAGAAAAACCATCTCAATATTTACAAACCATCAATGAGATTACACCATTTATGGTGTATCAATCATATCCTCCTTCATCCATGTGATGAAACTCCTCAATCTTACAGTGATATAGACTCCTAGATTCTCCTAATTTATTATTTATTTATTTCTAGCATAGATGTTGAATTAAAAGTATTCCCAATCCATGATCTTCCTCCCCCTTATATATATATATATTCAATCTTAATATAATATATAGGTTGACCCTTTAATTGATTATTAATCTTATTTGATTATAATAGTAAGATTCATCCAAACAAACCTTTATTTATAAGTCAACTTTCCATAATTTGAGTAACAAAAAATCCCTAAAATATAGGAAATTTTAATTTTAAACATTCTACATGGCTCAACACAGTTGCGGCGTGACCATCAACTTCATGACATAATTCCTTTCCTTACCTTAAAATAAAAAGTTATTCTACTTCCAATTTTGACACCACCATGGATTGAACACATCCTATATGGAAAAAATACATTTACCTATAAGTATCATGGGTCATAATCATATATTCACGATGTGGTGAAATAATATAAAAAACCTTTGAATAAACCATTCATGGTGCATGCCTCCTTCCATATTATAGACCCCATCTTCAGGTCAGATAATTAGATTTCAACTCCAACCAATTCATAACACAAAAATAACCACTGTTGTGTGATTTCCTATCCATCTCTAGACAACACTACACTTATCTTCCATGGGGTCAACTTTATGGTGTGAATCGCTGTTTCAATACCAAAACACAAACTAGGTTAATATAACATAACTACATTGTGGTGTGTCATAACTCATTGTAGTGTTATATAATATTAGTTAATCTTTCATATATTTGAGTTATTCCTATATAGCCTCAAGATGAACTTAAAATGGTTCTGATTTAATATTCCATAGGTGCATTTTAGTGTGGATACATTCCTTATGAAAAAATCACCCCTTCATCCATAGAAATTTAATCTGATATAAAACCTACTATGACATGATTAATATGGTTGTAGTGTGATTTGTGTCCTATTGATAGAATTGCTCCAAAATTTTCTTTTAATAACTTAAAAAATCATGTTATCAAGTATTCATACATATTTTAACTTCTTTATAAATCACGTTGTCATCTTTTTCAACAAACGCAACCCAAAAATACTACAAGTTCATTTTTTCTAACAATATCCACCTTTGGGTTTATTGAAAACCCTTTAATAAAATCAACACATCTTTATTAAAATTATTCATCACCAATCAAAAACATAATATTAAACCCTTACCTTATTTTAGTGTATCAATTAATCACCAACCATCAACTCTAATCCCACACAAGTTAATATCTTCGTGAGAAAAAAGAGTTAAATGAAAAGTTCCTCATGAAAACACTTCCTTGATCATCATGATCTCTTAAAAAATTCATAACTAAACATCTTCTCCTGGTAAACCATTCAAACATTATCCCCTCATCTATATTTTCATCATAGAATAACTCCCCCTTTGGCTACAAGAGAGAAAAAATCTATCCATATATAACATCTCCAAATCATGGAAAACTTCTCCATCTTTGTCAAAAAACCAAAATACCAGTTCTTTAAATGTTCACAGGAGAGGGTTAGTTATCCAAATAGTTAATTACCAATAACCATCATACCTTTACATAAATAGAAACTTCTATAGGGGAGTAAGTGAATGTAACACCCCAGAATGATAAATGGTTAAATTACTAAATGATATGACTCATGTCAATGAGGTGCACCTTTCTTTTCAGAAGACTACCTGATTAGAACTCCATAACTAAGAATTATTTTCCTAGAGTAGTGGTTAGGATGGGTGGCCTTATATGAAGTTTCACAAGGTGTGTGCGAGTGAGGACAAAACACACTGGAAAGAACAAGTGTTGTCTTATGGGGGAATTCATTAATCCGATAACCTATTCGGGCATGTGGGTGGGACCTATAGAGGGGACCACATGTCTACAAGGAAACTGGTGGTAAATGGTGATCAAAGAACCAATGAACATATTAAGTCGGGGCGTTTGTGATGTCAGTGAGGACCAGTTGTTACAGTTGGTATCAGAGCATAAACCCAACCTTAAGTGTGATGACATTGCCTGGGATGATATATAGGGTCCACAATGAGGACGTTGTGCTCTAAAGAGGGGGGGGGGGGAATAAAAAACCCCAAAATGATAAATGGTTAAATGACTAAATGACATGACTCATGTCAATAAGGTTCACCTTTTTTTAGGAGCCTACTTGATTAGAACTCCATAGTTAAGCATGCTTAGCCTAGAGCAGTGATATTGATGGGTGACCTTCTAAGAAGTTTCTCAGGGTGTGTGTGAGTGAGGAAAAAACGTACTGTAAAGAACAAGTATTAGCCTATGGGGACATTCATTAGTTTTATAACCTGTTCGAGCATGTGGGTGGTCCCCATGGAGGGGACCACATGTATTCAGGGCAACTGGTGGTAGTGACCTTTCTCAAAATCTTCTAGGTGGATGGAGATGGTTGGAATCTATGAGAAAATCAATTCCTTTAAAAATTGTCCTTGGGTAGCACCTTTTTCATGATGTCCTCAACTTGATTTTGATTTGACATGTACTCCATCTTCACTAGACCTTATTCAATATTCTAGTTTATGAAGTGATACTTTATCTCAATGTGATTTTTCCTTGAGTGATGAATAAGTTTTTTTCTATGTTGGGGAGTTTGTGCTGTCAGTAAGGACTAGTTGCTACAGTTGGTATCAGAGCATAAACCCAACCTTAAGTGTGGTGACATTACCTCGGTTGAGATATAGGGTCCACAATGAGGATGTTATGCTCTAAAGAGGGAGGGGGGTGAATGTAAAACCCCAGAATGATAAATGCTTAAATGACTAAATGACATGACTCATGTAAATAAGATGAACCTTTCTTTTCAGTAGCCTACATGATTAGAACTCCACAGTTAAACATGATTATCCTAGAGTAGTGATCTTGATGAGAGACCTTCTAGGAAGTTTCCTAGGGTGTGTGTGAGTGAGGAAAAACATACTAGAAAGAACAAGTATTAGCCTATGGGGACATTCATTAGTTTTATACCCCATTAGGGAATGTGGGTGGGTCCCATGGAGGGTACCACATGTTTTTAGGGAAACTGGTGGTACCTGGTGAGCTAGTACCTAATGGCCATGTTAAGGCAGGGTTTCTGTGTTATCAGCAAGGCCTAGTTGTGATAGTGACCTTTATACAATTCATCTAGGTGGATGGAGATGGTTGGACTCTATGAGCCAATCGATTCCTGTAATGCCCTGACCCTAGAAGCCCAGAGCGGGTGCATTATTTTAATAAATTGGAATGATTACAAGGAATAAAGTCCTGAAGGACCGATCAGATTAGTAGTCTTGGAAAATAGATTACATACATTAACTTTACATTACAATTTCAAACATA
The DNA here is from genome assembly GCA_963277665.1 of Viscum album. Lineage (NCBI taxonomy): Eukaryota > Viridiplantae > Streptophyta > Magnoliopsida > Santalales > Viscaceae > Viscum > Viscum album. The sequence goes on along the minus strand of OY728135.1, from coordinate 87,168,241 downwards.
AAATACAACATAGATAGTTCTTTGAGAATACCATTATTTACTTTAGATTAACCCTGAATATCAATCACAATAAATTTCTTGGAATCCTGGGAAAATGAAACATAAGAAAGAGGTGAGCTCAAATGCCCAATAAGAGTAATAAATACGGTGGAAGATAACATAAACCTTAGGCATGGTGAATAATTGAAAACACATGCCTTTAAAAATAATAAAAATGAAAACTTTATGGCTGGAATATGAGTTGAGTAAATAATGCCATAATAAAACATAGTAATGGGTATTCTACTAGTATAATAAACACATGAACCATCAATATTATTTTCATAATGAGGGAATGTATAATATGGGACATTATGAAACGTTTTGTCAAGGCCTCTACCAAGACGTCTAAAATGATTAAGGCCTCGGATAAAACCATATATAAAATTGGGAAAGGCGTCAGCCAATTCCACGTCTAATTGTCTCATGATACCTACCGATATATCAAGGATCTATAGAGGGCTCCACCCGTCACTTACTAAGTCCAATAAATTCCTCATATGAAAAGGTTGAAACATAACATAAACATTCGTATTAAAACTTGGATATGAAATGTCAATACTTTAGCCACAAACCATGAATGGTATAAAAATATCACATCCACAGTAAAACATATCATAACCCATTAAATACAATATAGAAGATTTTATTATAATAAGTCAACCTCAATCAAGAATAATATCCACCAAAGGATGTTGATATAGTTGAAAATGATCAGTAAAACTCTTTGAGTGAAATACCCCTTTATCATGAAATCATTTAAAAGTCACACAATTTATAAAGGAATACATTTAAAAGATATTTTTTAACTAAAGTGTCATATACCACTTTAATTTTTTTGAAAGGAATTAACATTTTAAAATAATTATGTTCATATAAATAAATCCTTAAAATCATTTTGAAAACATGGACATTAATTAAATATAATTAAAAAATAAATCTTTAAAACATTTAAAATGATGATATAGTTAAATAGTACCTTCCATAAAAACTTAAAATATTCCTTTTGAATTTTTTTTATGAAACTTGGACATGGATGATAAATATGTCCCAGTATATACACACATATAAACAATCTCGGATAATAATGAGATTGAGGAATTAACCCTTACCTTGCACATTCCTTTGGTCGAGGGTATGTTTAACCTCCTGTATAATGACCATAGTATGTTATTAAATTATACTAGAACCATATTAATATTTATTATATCATAAATTATTCATTTATGACTTTATACATCATATTTAATAATGATTTCCATGTTAAATTAACATTTTAGGTAATAATCGCTTTCTTTATCGTACATGTTTTAACTTGTTATTCTTGATCGTATTATTTAGATCATGATTTAAATAATTCTGGAATATAAAACATTATTTATATATAATATATATTTATAATATAAATATGTATAATAGATAGATATATAAAATGGAAAACACCGTTTATGGAGACGGTAGGTCGTACGTACGCATAAACGTTGTTTCTGTTTTCATATCGTTTTGAACGGAAGTAAGTGAATAAGATATATATAAGTAAATAAATAAATAAATATATATATCTCAAGTAAAATTATTATGTAATATATTACATACTTATTAATATTATATATTTTTATAATCATCGTTGAATGGTGAACCTGGAAATGAATCTCATCGCATCGTGGAGATGGTAAGCCGTACGTACACACGAGCGATGATATCATTTCCTTAATGATTAAAAAGGTGTGGAATTGGATGGTATATTAATTATAAAGAAACATTATAATGTTATTTTAATTATTTATATACATATTACTCATCATTATATCCTTCCAAATAACATAGTGTTGAATAAAAAATTACACCATGGCATGGAGACGGTAAGCCATATGTACGCATGCATGGTGACTTTACCATCCATATGATGGATAAAATAATGAATATGGTTGTAATATATTTATAATAACATCAAAATATGTATAAGGTACTAGAGTTATTATTTTGGTATGGAAATAACAGAGACAAAGAAAGTGGAAGAAGAAAAGAACTTTGAAAGAGGTGGGGAAATTATTATCTCTTCTTCGAGTGTTTCCTTTTGATTTGATCAAAAGAGATCCTTAGGTTGGATTTATGATCAAATTAAGGACTCTATGTCGAAGGTAGGGTAGTTGGGAGGATATATGGTCAGGGGTTGGTCGAGGAAAATGGATTTGGAGGTGTGATTTTGAGATAAGGGGAAGTACCCTTTTATAAGAGAGGTTAGGGTCACTTTTGGAAAATATTAAAATATTATTTTATTATAAAATAATTTTCGTTTTATAATAGTTTAAATGGATTTATTTAGTGGATAATGTGGGGATGGGTCTAAATACTCTCAAACAATAGGTTTTAGACAAGTTCAGGTCACCATAGTAACCTTATCTTTTAGATTTAACCCTTAATTAAATAGTTTCACTTTTACCATGTCTTCTTGTATTATTATAATAAATGGTTAATATACTTAATATAAAATGACAAGAGAAAACCAAGTGGTTAATTAATGACATATATATTATTATATGAGTCCTTTGGATGAAACTTATGTTTTTAGGAAAATTATATCATTTAATAATATAGTATTTTTTTTAAAAACTCATTTATGTCAATTTTGACACTATTTAGTATTTGGTTTTTGTGAAAGTCATCACAACTTTATTAATTCAAAAAAATACATTTAATCAAACTTAACTTGTCATATTCACCTATAAAATTCGTGGATATCATCAAAACTTTTAAATTATATTTATTTAAATATTTATAATACCATTTATTTGATTCTTTCATTAATAAGGTAATTATTGCATCATCATTGTGTCATAAATAAATTTAATTATTTAATTTATAAAAATTATAAATAAACTAACATGATGTAGGAAATATTTTCAGATTTATAATGAATATTTTTAGTCGAATTTATCTTAGGTATAACCCTATATTAAAAATGGTTTAGTTATTAAACTTTGAATTTAACACTTTTAACTATTCTCTAGATAAAATAATAATAAATGTCCTAATGTAATCCAAGTGGACCAAAAGGATCAAATTTTATTCCTAAGGTTGGTTTTGGTCTAAATACACTTATCCAATAGAATTAAGACATGTGTTAGGGTAATTATAATATCATTTTTACCTTTAATTACCCTATTTACTTTTAACTGTGGTAAATAAAAGTCAAAAGTCACTATTCACCAAAAATTATTTTCATATTATTGAACCAAATTTTACTTAATGATGTAAACTGTGTCTCTTATATTTTTTAAATTCAATTCACATAAGTGGTAAAATTAAGTCTTATGCAAATTTGCAAATGTGCCTAGAAGGTGGGTAAAAGACGTTAAAATGTTCAATAAAATTTTATACATATAATTTTATTATAAAATGACTCCAATGAATTAAATTGAAATTATATAGGTATTATATATCTATTTTTACTTAAAATAAATTTAAATAAAATAAATAAATATTTAAATAAAAAGTCAGTTTTAAATAATAACGCAGTGTTTTTCACTATTCATCTAAAATTGAAAGTTTTCATAAAAATACCGAAAATTCAACCTAAGTAAATTTTGATATTTAGAATTCAAAAATGAATTATATTTTACCAAATTCAAAACATATAAGTTTCATTAATCAAGTTAAAATTAATTCCCGTTGTCAAAACCAAAAAGCGGGTTTTTAAAAACTAAAAACTATCAAAAGATTGACTTGTGTTTATGTCAAATTTAAATGTGAAATTACTTATAATGACATAAATTGTATTAAATGATAAAAATATAATCTAATTATACTTACAAACTATTCAAATGCATAATTTATCACTATAAATTATTTTAATTTAAAAAGTTGTTTTCAATTAAAATTTAGTATTTTTCACTATTCATCAAAGTATGAAAGTTATCAGAAAAGTAACAAAAATTTATTCAAACTAAATTTTTATGTCCCAATTATAAATAAGAATCTAATTTCATTAAATTGAATATATTAAAGTGTCAAATATTGGTTTTAAAAAGGGTTCTCCATTGAAAGTGGTAAAATTTCATTTTTTGAAAAATACTTCTTTTATCAAAGAAAATGATTTTTTTATATTATGTCTAAGAAACAAATAATATGGATTATAAAATTATATTGAGTATATAAAATTAAAAATTCAGTTAATACTATTCATAACCACTTTTTTGGAACAACTAGTTTGGTAAGTCGTGGTACGCTCGAACTCGGTGTTGCGTGTAACGCATGTTATTGAATTACTTTGAAGAGATAAAATACTATGAAATATTGGGGTGTTACATTCTACCCTTCTTAAATAAATTGCATCCTCGCAATTTGAAACTGTTCTTCGAAAATAAATGGTTAAAAATAGAAAAATACCTTTGTGGAAAACCCACATCAGTAATTGGGTTAATAAAATTTAGTCTTAATAAGAGGGAAAGGGAAATAAAAAAGTCACCACCAAATTATGATCTCGATTAGGAGAACATTGGTGTAAATTAGAGACACATAATTAGAGAAAAAACGTAAATATTTATAGGGAGTGATTGAGGTCATCAATCACAAAAAAGTGTAAAATTGAGGGCCTCAAAGCCATCAATCTATGATGATTTAAAATATCACCGGTTCAACAAAACACAAGGTATTAATATAACATATTTTTGGTTTTAATATCTCTTTACTAAAGTTTAAGAATTATTTTATTCATAGAATAAGTGGGAAAAAAATATACTTGACAAGTAGAGTTTCATCCTTCAACTAATTACTTCCACAAACTTATCTTTCTTTCCAAAAGATAATAAAATTCAAAAATATTCTATTTATCCTAATTTTATAGGGTTCTAAAAATAATGAATTTATAATTTATTTTTCATAATATTAAAAAAACTACATTATACAAACCAGGACATCACGTAGTCTACTGGTAGGTGATGCACCCTTGTCGCCCTTCGGTTGCGGGTTCAAGTATCGTGGCCTTGCCAGACGCGACGGGTTGTCGCCCGACCTCCGGGTTGTCCTTTTTAAAACAATACAAAAATAATCTTATGAAATTATTTAACCTTAACAATAGTATCCAATGTCAAAATTAATCCATTCCAACCTTTATACTTATCCAAAATACTTCTGTCCAAACTCATAGTCCAAAATTTATAAGGAAGGTAAACATAATGAAGATCACTTTTTCCACATAATAACATGTGAATACCTTCATCATGTATTCTATTAAAACATGGTAAAACCTTGAATTTCCATAAAACCTTATTAATTAAATTCACTCTCCCTTATTACTTATAGAATATTGGATATACTCCTTATATCCAAAAATGTTGTAAACTCCAACAATGATGGAATATACAAATCATTAATCAGTTTCAATGTAGTCAATAATATCCAATATAATTTATACAAATCAATAAAATCTTATTCCAAAATCACTACCTCAGCATCATAACTATATTAAGGTTTATCTTTCCTCATCCTTGTATTTTCCAAAAATATTAACTTGCTATTGAGTCACTTTTCTTAGTACAATACAATCTCAAATCCTCAATGAAATAGTACTGCAGTACAATCTTTATTTATTTCCATAATTCATATAACCGGTACATCATTGATAAAATACTAAAATGGAACAATTCTTTAATAAAAACATAAGAACACTAGTTATTCCTCTTCATCTGCAGTAGTATCATAACTTTATTATTATCCAATAGCATCATTTGGGCATACTCTGATAATTTGGACATTGATTCACATAGTGTCCCAAATCATTGAAGATGAAGCATTGTACATTTGAAACCTTTTTCATACCCTTGCAATCACGTAATTGGTATCCTTTTCCTCCACACTTATAATAAACTCTCGTTCCCTTCAAGAATTTACCAAGGTTATTCTTTCCACAGTTATCACATATGGGAAAATTCTTCTTTCCCTTATTCCCTTTATCCGTCTTTCTCTCTACCATAATTTTCTTCTCTGGATTCCCTTAAAATCCGTAGGATTCAGAGAATTCTTTACTCATTTTATTAACACATGATATTATTTCTTCATAAGATTAGAATACGCAAGAGACAATTTCCCTTATAAAAGATGGATTAATATCATGAAATATAGGATCCTTCTTACTATTCGGATCATGCGTATTGCTGGAGTTATCGTTCCTTCTACTGGGCACCATTTCTAAACAATGGAATACACTAGGTTAGTTTATGAATCAAAATGAATAATTCAAAACTTGTACAATACCTAATGTAAATTTAAAATATTATGCATATAATCTATAATCATAAAAAAATGTTTTCTTTGAGGAAGTATTTAATCCTAAATACTTACTAATGGCTTGTAAAGAAAATGTGAATTATCCTAAGCATATCCACCGGGAGTGTCGTAATCAAGAGTGCAACAAGACCTATTGTCGTGTACCAAGATACCCTATGTCAAGCCCGAAACTCCTTATTGAAGTTTTCACGCCTAGGTGCATATGTGCCAGAGTCGCCTCTACCTACTCGTATCCAAACAAGGATGTACTTTTTGGAAAATACACAAAATCTATACTTTACCAAAATTCTAGGAATTTCTTCTATATTAATCCTCAAAGTTTATCTTAGGGTAATGTTCTCTAATAATATTTTATCTAAATCTATTTCCAATGTTGTTGATAAACCTCCCTCTGATACCAACTGTAATGCCCCGACCCCAGAATCCCAGAGCCAGTGTATTATTTTAATATATTGTCATTATTATAAGGAATCAAGTCCCGAAGGACCGATCAGTTTAGCAGTCTTGGAAAAGAAATTACATAAATTAACTTTACATTACAATTTCAAACATAAAATACAACATAGATAGTTCTTTGAGAATGACATTATTACCTTTAGCTTAACCCTGCATATCGATCATAATACACTTCTTGGAATCCTGGGGAAATAAAACATAATAAAGGGTTTATCTCAAATGCTCAGTAAGAGTAAGAAATACAACATGTATATTAATTATAAAGAAACATTATCACGTACAGTAAGCCGTACGTACACACGAGCGACGATATCATTTCCTTAATGATTAAAAGGTGTGGAATTGGATGATATATTAATTATAAAGAAACATTATCATGTTATTTTTATTATTTATATACATATTAATCATCATTATATCTATCCAAATAACATATTGTTGAATAACAAATTACACCATGGTGTGGAGACGGTAAGCCGTACGCACGCACACATGGTGACTTTATCATCCATAGGATAGATAGAATAATGAATATGGTTGTACCATATTTATAATAAAATCATAGTATGTATAAGTTACTGTAGTTATTATTTTGGTATTGAAATAACAAATAAAGAGAAAGTGGAAGAAGAAAAGAACTTTGAAAGAAGTGGTGAAATTATTACCTTTTCTTCGGGTGTTTTCTTTTGATTTGATCAAAAGGGATCCTTAGGTTAGATTTATGATCAAAGTAATGCCTCTAGGACTAAGGGAGGGTATTTTAGAGGATATTTGGGTAGGGTTTGGACAAGACAAATGGATTTGGAGGTGTGATTTTGAGAGAAGGGGAAGTACCCTTTTATAAGAGAGGTTAGAGTCACTTTTGGAAAATATTGAAATATTATTTTATTATAAAATCATTTTCAGTTTCTAATAGTTACAAATGGATTTATTTCTAGGATAATGTGGGTATGGGTCGAAATACTCTCAACCAATAGGTTTTAGATAAGTTTATGTCACCATATTAACCTTATCTTTTAGATTTAACTCATAGTTAAATAGTTTCACTTTTACCATGTCTTCTTGTATTATTATAATAAATGGTTAATAAACTTATTATAAAATTCCAAGAGAACACCAAGTGGTTAATTAATGAAATATCTATCATTATATGAGTTCTTTGGACAAACCTTATGTTTTTAGGAATATTATATCATTTAATAATATAGTATTTTTTTAAAAACTCATTTATGTCAATTCTGACACTATTTAGTATTTAGTTTTTGTGAAAGTCATAACAACTTGATTAATTAGAAAAAAATAAATTGAATCAACCCTAAAATGTAATATTAACCTATAAAATTCGTGGATATCATCAAAACGTTGAAATTATATTTATTTTAATATTTATAATACCATTTATTTGATTCTTTCATTTATAAGGTAATTACTGCATCATCATTGTGTCATAAATAAATTTAATTATTTAATGTCTAAAAATTATAAATAAAATAACATGATGTAGGAAATATTTTTATATTTATAAGGAATATTTATAGTCTAATTTATCTTATGTATAACCCTATATTAAAAATGGTTTATTATTAAACTTTGAATTTAACACTTTTAACTATTCTTTAGATAAAATAATAATAAATGTCCTAATCTAATCCAAGTGGACCAAAAGGATAATATTTTATTCCTAAGGTTGGTTTTGGTAGAAATACACTTATCCAGTATAATTAAGACATGTGTTACGGTAATTATAATATCATTTTTATCTTTAATTACCATATTTACTTTTAACTGCGGTAAATAAAAGTCAAAAGTTACTATTCACCAATTTTTTTTTTATCTTATTGAACCAAATTTTAATTAATGATTTCAACCTTGTTTCTAGGATTTTTGAAATTCAATTCACAGAAGTGGTAAAATTAAGTTTTATGCAAATTTGCAAATGTGCCTAGAAGGTGGGTAAAAGGCGTTAAAAAGTTACATAAAATTTTATACGTCTATTTTTATTCTAAAATGACTCCAATGAATTAAATTGAACTTATATAGGTATTATATATCTATTTTTACTTAAAATAAATTTAAATAAAATAAATAATTATTTAAATAAAAAGTTGGTTTTAAACAATAACGCATTGTTTTTCACTATTCATCAAAAATTGAAAGTTTTTAGAAAAATACAAAAAATTCACCCTAAGTTAATTTTGATATTTAGAATTAAAAAATAAATTATATTTTAAAAAATTCAAAATATATAATTTTCATTAATTAATTTAAAATTAATTCCCATTGTCAAAACCAAAAAGCGAGTTTTTAAAAAGTAAAAACTATCAAAAGATTGACTTGTGTTTATGTCAAATTTAAATTTGAAATTAATTATAATAACCTAAATTGTATTAAATTATAAAAATATAATATAATTATACTTCTAAACCATTCAAATTCATAATTTAACACTATAAATTATTTCGATTAAAAAAGTTTTTTTCAATTAAAATTTAGTATTTTTCACTATTCATCAAAATATGAAAGTTATTAGAAAAGTACCAAAAATTTATCCAAACTAAATTTTTATGTCCCGATTCTAAATAATAATTTAATTTCATTAAATTGAATATATAAGTGTCAAATATTGGTTTTAAAAAAGGGTTCTCCATTAAAAGGTGGTAAAATTTCATTTTTTGAAAAATACTTCTTTTATCTAAAAAAATGATTTTTTTATATTATGTCTAATAAACACATAATATGGATTCTAAAATTATATGGATTATATAAAATTAAAATTTTAGTTAATACTATTCATAACCACTTTTTTTGAATGGCTAGTTTGGTAAATCGAGGTGCGCTTGAACTCAGTGTTGCGTGTAGCGCATGTTATTGAATTACTTTGAAGAGATAACGCACTATGAAATATTGGGTGTTATAATTATTTTCAAAAATTTCCTTGGGTAGTACCTTTTTCATGATTTCCTCAACTCGATTTTGATTTGACATGTACTCCATCTTCACTAGACCTTGTTCAACCTTCTACTTGATGAAGTGATACTTTATCTCAATGTTATTTTTCCTTGAGTAATGAATAAGTTTTTTCCTAATATTGATAGAACTTGAGTTACCACACTTGATTGAAATATGATATTTCACATTAACTCCAATATCCTCAATATTTTTCTTCATCCATAGAAATTGAGTACATGATTGAGTAGCCGAAACATGATTAGAATTCATAGTTCTCAATGAAATGTATCCCAAATTATTTTTTAGCTAATAAATAAGTAATTATCTAAGATAGAATACACTACCCAATATTGACTTGTGATCATATTCTAAACTAGAATAATCCATGTTGGTAAATCCCAATAACTCCTATAGTTAACTAGCACTGTAAAACAATCCAAAATCCACCTCTCTTTTAACAAATCATAGTATCATTTTCACTACTAACAAGTGGGTTTATTTGGGATTTATTTAGCACCTTATGAACTGAAAAGTGGTAAATTGGATATTTTCTATGTTGGATTTGTTTTAAACCTTGACGTGATGAGTTTTATATTTTTGGATTTGTTTTTCACCATGTCAATATTTTTGTGAAGCACTGGATTTACTATTTAGAGGGAATGCTAGCATCCAATATGAGAATTGGTTTTACTGTATTGACGGACTGAAAAAGGGAGATTAAATAAATACTAGTGTGATCCTAGAATGTTTCTCATGATTATTATATATGGAAGTGGGTTAAATCTATTTAAAGGAGATTACATGAGGACAAAACATACTGGAAATAACAAAGGGATATTACATGCGGAAAAAACATACTAGAAAGAATACGTATTGGCCTGTGGGGACATTCATTAGTTTGATGACCGTTTGGGCATGTGGGTGGGCCCTATGGAGGGGACCACATGTCTATAGGGAAAATGGTGGTACTTGGTGATCCAGGACATGATGGACATGTTAAGGTGGGGTGTCTCTAATGTCAGTGAGGCATAGTTGTGTTAGTGACCTTTATCTAAATCATCTAGGTGGATGGAGATGGTTGGAATCTATGAGCCAATCGATTCCTTCCAAAACTATCCTTGGGTAGTACCTTTTTCATGATGTCCTCAACTTGATTTTGATTTGACATGTACTCTATCTTCACTATACATTGTTTAACCTTCTCCTTGATGAAGTGATACTTTATCTCGATGTGCTTTTTCCTTGAGTGATGAATAAGTTTTTTAATAAGATTGATAGAACTTGAGTTATCAAACTTGATTGGAAAATGATATTTCACATTAACTCCAAAATACTAAATCTGTTTCTTCATCCATATAAATTGAGTACATGATTGAGTAGAAAAAATATGATTAGAATTCATAGTTCTCAATGAAATTTATCCCAAATTCGTTTTTATCCAATAAAGAAATAATCCTCCAAGATATAATGAACTACCCAATGTTTACTTGTGATCATATAATGAACTAGAATAATCCATTTTGGTAAATACCAATAACTCCTATAGTTAAATAGAACTGTAAAACGGTCCAAAATCCACCTCTCTTTTGACATATCATATTATCCTTTTCACTACTAACATGTGTCTTTATTTTAGATTGATTTAGTACCTTATGACTTGACAAGTGGTAAATTGGAGATTTTATATGTTGGATTTGTTTTCAACCTTGACACGGCGAGTTGGATATTTTTGGATTTGTTTTTCACCATGTAAATATTTTTGGGAAGCATTTGATTTCCCATTTAGAGGTAATGTTAGCATCCAATATGAGAATTGGTTTTACTGTGCTGGCGGACTGAAAAAGGGAGATTACATGAAGACTAGTGTGATCCTATAATGTTTATTAGGACAGTTAAATATGGAAGTGGGTTAAATATATTTGAAGTATATTTAAGGAATATCCAAAAATAAGTGTTGGAATGTTCTGTGAAAGAAGACCTATCCACAACAATGATCTGATCACTAACAACATGTGAAGACTTTCCCAAGATCGATGAGCATCAAGATAGAGCTACACCATGAAAAGAAATTAATGGATTCAAAGGATTGTTAAGACCTTGATATATTCATGAATTAATGGTTCTTTAAGTGTTTAATAACTTTCAAGATGTTTTCATAGGAAAACAAAATAGGGGAAGCATTCTTGTGCAAAGACATGAAGGGACTCACACAAGTGTAGAGTTACGTGAATGTGAAGTGGCACCATGTAGAGTTATCATTGGTGAAGAATAGGTACTACAAAGAGGTGGATTTTTTCTCACAATATAAAGTTTATTTTGGTTAATAAGTGGTGTCACACAAAGGTGGATTTGTGCACCATCAGTAAAAAAGGAGGCACTGTGCAAACGTTTGTTATGAATAATGAGAAGTTGTAAAAAGGAGTAGTTTCATGATGTGTGAAGGGTAGATATTTTATTAATAAATACCCAAGACATAAATAATAAAGAATATAGATACTTTTTAAAGGAATATTATTGATATATTAAAATTATATATTCTCTCTAAAGGTAAGTTGTGAGAAAGGGTTATGAGAACCATTATGTTTCACAAGTTATTTGTTCACACCACTGTGTTCTACAAACCTACTATTTGTGAAAACATTTTTATTGTATGAAGTTTAGTATTGAATGAAAATAAATACCTTGAATAAGTTTATGCACATTTATATAAAAATACATACTGACACAAATAGGAAGTTTAGTGAAAGTATTTATTGGGAACTATCAATAAGTGAACAATACAGAAAGTTAGTTGAAACTCATTCAAGACTTTAACAATGGAATAAGTTATTCCTTAAAGCCTCAATGAAGATCATCAGGAAAGTTAAGATTATACCACGAATAATTTCATATCCAATCAGTGAAATAACACTATTAATATCAATGGGTACCTACATATACATGCTAAGTGAATTATTAATTAGTCAATGTGCCAAAGAGTTATCCCTCGTTTTGTAGTGAGAAAAGAAGAGTACATAAGGAGTGTCCCTTGGGTGAGGATTGATTGAATCCAGAATCATTATAAAGGGAGAGACTCTTGAGAGGAAGTGAGTCATCCCTAAATCTTGTAAGGGGAGTGACCCAAGATATTGGAGTGACCTTATAAAAACCCACCACCAAACAAAAATTTTGTAGATTCTAGTACTCTAGATTTTTTTTGTTTAATACTATTTGGATTATAAAAGTGTGGGTGAACCATGAAAAATTATTTTGTATTGTGTGCATACTTTATTTACTTTTTACAAGACACAACTCAATGTGTATGGGTCGAGTAATCATTGATCAAATAAGATTAAGGGAAATATTAACATCGAATCATCACTAAAATAAAAAAATAAGAGTGATCCTACTAATGGTGAGGTAAATATCTTTAGGGAAGTGAGAGTTTGAGGTTTAAGTGAGGAAATTTGAACAAGTTTTATACCCTAATTCAACCCCTCTATGAGAATCTATCACTAAATAACCTTGTGGGGACAACAAGTGGTATCATATAAAATGTTTATCTTATCAGATTTTTTTACTTAGAATTGATATGATTAGTTTTTTTGAGTTTAGTTATATTCCACCCTTACATTATTTTGGTACCATAGGAAAGGGGAAGAATATGAGTAAGATGAAAAAATACCCAGGAAATCCATATATAGGAACATTTTTTTTGGAAATGTGTGATTGAGATGAAACATTCCAAAATATTTTGAAAGGAAGATATGAATGAAACTATAAGATTTCCCAAGGAACCCTATTTCTCAAGTGTTAATAATAATTTGATATCAAGTAGTCCAAAAGTTGAAGCCATCTACATATTAGAGGATCATGATCAGGGGCTGAAAGAAAAAAAATGGAGATGATAAATGAGAATAAGTATCAATAAATCCATGTTAAAGTGATAAATATCGAGGTTGAAAAATCAAATATCATGAATGGAAATTGATTGAAGTGGTTAATGGTCTAGTAGAAAATAATGATTATTAGGATGTATAATTAGAGAAGTTTTATACAAAAGTATAGAATCTTAAATCTAATTCCAAGTATAATAGAGTTAGATAAAAAGAAAGTAAAAGCATAGAGTATAAGAAGGATGAACTTGTTATATATATGGAAAAATTATTGATAAAGACGGGTTAGAGAGATGGGAGACCATCTCTCTCTAAAAATCATGAAGTGATTAGGGATTTCTCACCCATTTTCTCTCAATATTATCACACATGGAGGACTTTATAATGCCTGAGAGATTTCAATCTCAACACTACGAGAATCCTTGGATGATCCAGGGATCCCATTTGCTTGATCCAGTCACCGGACAACACAACGATGATTCCCTTGGGGATATTTATCGCACTTGTTCTTTATCTGGTAGATTCTAGGGGATCTCATTCCTAGACGCGCTGAAGTGTACTGATTTGAGTAGTATAAACTTGAAGAAGCCTCCCCTTGTCAAGAAGCTTGATGACGATGGCTTATTGGTGGAAACAGACCCAGATGTGCTTCAACAACACATGCAAATGTGCAAGTTCTCTATTATAGCCCATATCTGCTATCTCAAAGGTAACCACCCCTGGTCACTATCTGATTTACACACCCATATTTCACATTGTTGGAACTATGAGAATTGGAAACTAATTCCAATTGGCAAAGGGTACTTTCATATACTGATGAAATTTCAAGAGGAGTTTGATAGAATTTGGAAGTTAGGGAACCTCAATCTAAAACCTGGTTTGCTTCGACTTTCTGACTGGGAATCTAACTTTAACCCACACACTTATCGTAACACAATGGATCAAGTTTGGATCAAACTCGATGGTATTAATTTTTTTTGTCACCCAAAAATCCTAAATGACATAGTCTCTTGCATAGGTTATCCCCTCAAAATTGATCACCGAACCTTAAATTCAAATTTAGGACTCTTTTCTAGAGTCATGGTTGAAATTAATCTTGATTCAAAGATACCTGATACTATTAATTTCACTGCCAATGACTACAAATCAGAAATTATAATTGAGTATGAGAGGAAGCCTCCTTTTTGTGATCATTGCAAGATCATCAGTCATACCATCTACAACTGTAGAGTAATTAGAAAACAAGTAATCCAACCACCTGAAAATGATTGGAAAGAAATAAGGAGACTTATGAAGGAAAAAACCCCTTGTTAATTTCACCCGAACCACCTAAAAAGAAATCCAATACTTGGGTGAAAAAAACTAACACTTCAACTAACTTAGGGGAGCAGTCGGGTACTAACTGGGATGATCTAGTTGAAGAGGAGGAAAAGGATCAAGACCTATTTGATGAATTATAAACTCTAGTATTAAACACCTTTAAACAAGATACTAAGATAGAAAAAACCATTACATGTCCAGATGAACACAACTCAAATTCCACACCCATACAGAATGTTGTTCACTCCCTGTGTGGGAGGGATAATCCACCTGCTCAACTGCATAAAAATGCATGCAATGTAGGCACTGATCACACTGGGGTAGTCATTACACCACTTGATATGAAGAATGAAACCATAACCAATGAGACTATTCTAATTGCTTCCCCAACTACCCACACTTCTCCTTACAGTCTGTTAAAAACTGAAAAATAGAACAACACCCCCACTACTGTGCAACCTATAACTCAAAAAAATTATGATTTTTTAAGTCATGGTTATAATCCCTTGGTACAAGAAGATGGAAAATAATGACACTCTTCCAAAGCTGCAGTTACCTCCTTCAGATCTGTGCATTTTCAAAAATTGTAATGCATCTCCTTCAAAATCTCTAGGTATGCCTACTTCTTCTCTCTCACTTAGTGATGCTTGCTTATTGAATAATGAAAATTTAAATTCCAACCATATTAAAAACCCTTTGTTGATGTGTACTAATAATTACATAGAACCATTATTGCAATAATCATTAAAGTAACCCTCAATGAAGAATCCCAACACATCCATCAATGAATAGGAAAAAACCACTAACACTCAAGAGGTTAGAAGGTCTAAAAGAAAAAAAGGCTCCGGTAAAAAGAAAAAGGGGATTTCTAACTCCAAATTTCAGTTTAAATTAAGTTTCTCTTTTTTAATTATTAGGGAATATCTAACCCTGACATGTTCAACATTTTAAAAATAATGATTCGTACCCATCGTCCCATGTTATTTTCTATTGCTGAACCTAAAATCTATTTCTCCTCTAAATACACATATTTATGTCAACACAATCATGTTTTCATTGGTGCTATCAATAACACCCTCAATTCTGATTCTCTATGGATTTTTTCACACTCTTATTTATATAATACAAGTGTCTTCAATAACTCTAATCAGATTTTTACATGCTATTTTAATATTGAGGGCACTCTTGCTTATTGATCCTTTGTTTACACTAAAAAATAATATCAAGAAAGAAGAACTCTCTGGTATGATTTCTCTCTTCTAATAAATATCATTAATCCCCCTAGTTTCTTATTGGTGATTTTAATTCCATTATTAACTCAAGTGAAAAAATTGGTCCTTCACATGCCTCTATTTCTACTAGATAATTCAAATCCTCGATTGAGGACAACAATCTCATTGAAATTAATATTACAGGTGTGAAATACACCTGGTATATGAGACATTATAACAAATTGGTCACTTCCAAATTGGATATAGACTTCACAAATGTTTTTGCTTTAGATAAATGGGACTTTATCTCTAGCACCACTCTCCACAGGCTGAACTCTGAGCATCACCCCATTCTGGTCAGTGCCTCATCCAAAGACATCAAACCCAATCTGCCTTTCAGATTTAACAATGCTTGGTTCTCTGATGACGAGTGATTCCATTTCATCCAAATATTTTTTCCTCTGTGTCACATAACAAAGATTTCTTTTCCTTTATCCTCAAATTAAATCATCTCAAAAAATCCTTTAAATCTTGGTGCAACTCCAAATCCAAACAAGTTAACAATGAAATCATGCTTCTCGAGAAGGATCTCAATGACATTCAAACCAATAACACCAACTCTGATCTTAACACTGATCCTAATAAAGAGACAAATATTTCAATCAAACTCAACTCCATGCTCACATTTAATGAAAATATGAGAAAAAAAGCGTTGAAAGTTAAATGGTTAACTGATGGTGAAAGAAATACAAAATTCTATAATTCTCTTTAACGTATCAGAAAGGCATGCAATCCATTATATTTTCTAAAGTACAGGGACAACATTATTGATAATGAATATGAAATTTCCCATCATATTGTCTCTTAATATGTAACTATCTTTAATGGCCCTGAAACCAATAAATACCTCCTTTTTGAGGTCATTCCTGTTATGATCACTAAAGAAGACAACAATTTCCTCTTTAACACTCCGATGGAACATGAAATCAAAGACACTATCTTTAGTCTGAATCCTGATAGTGCTCCAGGTCCTGATGGATTCAATAATGGTTTTTTTCAATGTTATTGGGATATTATTCATAATGATGTCTGTAATCTTGTTAAGTCCTTTTTCTCTAATGGGGTGCTCCCTCATTCCCTCAATGATCAGTTTCTCACCTTAATCCCTAAAGTATATAATTCCTATGAAATTAATCAGTTTAGACCCATTTCTCTTATCAATACTCTTTATAAAATTATCACTAAAATCATTGCTAAAATAATTTCCACCATCACGGATAAAATTGTATCCTGGAACCAATTTGGTTTCATAAAGGGAAGATCCATTCAAGACTGTATCTGTATTGCTCCATAATGTGTCAAACACTTGAATAAAACCAACAGAGGTGGTAACATTTCTATTAAAATTGATATTAGGAAAGCCATTAACACCCTGGAATGAATCTTTATATTAAAAGTCCTACAAGGCTTTAGTTTTAATGAACAATTCATCTCTGCGATCAAAACTATTTTCAACTCGGCATCTATCTCCATTTTGATTAATGGCTCACCAAAGGTTATTTTAAATGTACTAAAGGTGTTAGATAATGTGATCCTCTATCTTCCATCCTTTTCTCAATATAGGAAGACTATCTTAACCGCCTGATTAATCATATGGTGTCCCAGAATAAACTAAAACACATTCATGTCTCTAGGAATTTAAATGATCCTACTCACCTTTTTTATGTTGATGACATCATTATTTTCCTTAATGGTGATAAAATAAACATCCTCAGCCTCAAAACTACTCTCTCACACTATGAAGAGGTTTCTGGACAAACCATTATTTGGAAAAAATCCTACACCTTCTTTGTGAAAAACTTACCCCCCAATTGAAAATATAACATTATCAATGAACTCGGTCTTAAAGAAGGTGTGATTCCTTTCACTTATCTTGGTGTCCCTATCTTTTGGGGCATGCCCAAATATTATCATTTTGAATCTATTGTTGACCAGGTTATTAAACCGTTAGCTTTGTGGAAAGGTAAGGCTCTCTCCATGGTAGGTAGGGCTTGCCTTGTTAAATCAACTATTGTCTCCAAAATGGTTTACTACATGATGGTCTATAAATGGCCTGTTGGTCTTATTAAAAAAATAAACGTTGACATTAAGAATTTCATATGGACTGGTAATACCTTGGAAAGAAAGCTTGTGACCGTTCCCTGGTCAACCTGTTGAAAGTCCATTGATAATGGTGGTATTGGTATTAAAAATCTAAAACTCTTCAATGAATCCCTTCAGGATATAATTACTTGGAACCTTATTTATAATCCTTCAGATGCTATCACCTTTCTTAAAAATAGATTCCTTACCAAACTTAAGATAGGAAACTATAGTTTCATTAATTCTTCCATTTGGCCTTCCATCTAACACTCCTTTAATAAAATTATGATTAATGCAAGATGGATGGTCTCCCGTGACTCTTCCATGAAATTTTGGCTAGACAACTGGGATGAAACACCTTTAATTTCTATGATTTATTTAGATTACACTTCTGAAAACAACAACTGCACTATCAAAGATATTTTAAATTCTCAACATAATCACCTCTATGATACTATTCTGAATGTTATTGAAAATTAATCTTTTGCTCACATTGAGGATTTCTTGGTTTGGGAACCAGCTCAAAATGGTATTCTCACCTCTAAAAATTTATACAATCATCATTGCGGTGATTCTGAGATTGATTATAGCTGGATCAATCATTTTAATAAACCTTAGATTAAACCTTCAAGATTCAATCTCATCTAGAATCTTTCTCAAAACAGAGTTCCCACTGAAATTTTCCTTCAATCCTTTGGTATCCAACTTTGCTCAGTGTAGAATCTTCAATCAACATAGGGAATATTACAACCACAATTTTCTTTATTGTGCTACTTATTCTACTCTTTGGAACTATATTCTTTACATTTTTTATTGTAGATGGTTGTTTTTTTTGACTCTGTTAGAACTTAACTAAAGAATTGTGAAGAAATGGAAGGCTCTCAACAAATCAAGAACCTATTCCTCTCTGCAATTTATGAACTCCACCATGTGATCTGGTATGATCGAAATGCTATTATCCATCACAATTGCTCACTCAATCTTAATGCAGGAGGGATACATATCCTTATTGCTATACATGATGCTGCTTTATTACAAAAGGGTCATTGCCACAACACCGTGCATGACTTTGGTATCTTGAAGCAGTTGTAGATAAACAACAATTTATGTCAACCACATCGCACTCTAGAGGTGTTCTTGAGGTCCCCTCTACCTAAATGGATCAAAATCAATATTGATGGTGCCTCCAAGGGAAACTCGGGGCCTCTAGGGTGTGGTGTGGTCTTCAGGAATCATCTTGGGAATATTCTTGGATGTTTCATGGAAAAATGTGGCTATGCAACCTCCCTAGAATATTATATTCTAGGTTTGATCCATGCCATTGACTTTTACATCCTCTTTGGTTGGAACAATCTCTAGATTTAAAGTGACTCTATGACCATCGTGCAAGCGATTTGGAATAGCGTAACTCATCTTGCTTGGCCGATTGCTAATCGTTGGATGGATTGAAACCATTCGCTTATAGATATCAACTATATCATCACACATGTGCATCAATAAGACAACACGATTGCAGATGGCCTTTCCAACATTGGGGTCAATCAAGACATCACCTGGTTTGATGACCTCCCCACCGATCTGATTTACTTTCATGAAAAAGATTGTATCATGATCCCGTACTTTAGACTCTTGTACTATCTTTTTTTCTTAATAATTATGTTCTTTTATACCTTTAAAAAAAAAATTAGATACAAAATAAATGGGATGTGGCATTGAATAAAGAAATTATGAATATGGGTTAAAAGATTAAGGGACAAAGCAATATTCTCATATAAATTTCATATGAGATAAATAAATAAATGTACATGAATAAAGATCTAAAAGAAATCATTATCCATCTAAAGAAAAAACTTTAAGAGATGAAAAAATATGGAAATGAAGGTAGCTCAAGGTTTAAGGAGATAACTATCCAACTGATGGAGAAAGATGATAAAATTAAGAAACTTGAGGATATGTTATAAACATCTAATGAAAAGAAAAATATCCTTCTCATGATAACTTCAAAAAGTGAAATAAAAAAAATAAAAAAATATAGATTTAGTGAGAAAGAAAAATATTCTTGTTAGATTTGGAAGAGAACACTCTCAAAAGAAGGTAGATTCAAAGTTTTACTATTGTGGAATCATGGGATATCCCATGAATGTATGCCTAGAAGCCTAAGGGATCAAAATAAAAAGAAACTTTGTTATAAAAATATCTCAAATGAGGCATAAATATATGAGGTATATGTTTAATGGGAGATTATTAGTTTATTATAACCATTTTCATATGGCTATAAATTGTAGTAAGAGAGGAACTAGTGCTGTTGTAAGGAATTCCTCCCAACCGATGAAAAATGTGAAAAATGTTTACATTGAAAGAAATCCTATTATGTTAGAGAATAAATTTACCACTTCAGAGGAAAAGAATAGATCTAAATGAGATATGAACCGAGTAATAAAATTATTTTACTCATTAAAACCCTCCTATAAAGAAAGAAAACAAATTTGGAGGAAGAAGAAGGAAGCTCCTACAACTGTGAGGAAAATGGATGATCATGTAAGGAAAGATCTACTAAGGATGAAAACACATATGGTGGCTCAAATGGATATCAAAGATTATAGAAATTAAGCATTCATAATTTGTTTTAAAAAATTTACCACATGTTAAGATATGAAGAAAGATATGAGGTTTCCAAATAAAATGTAATATAATGGATTTAATGAAACCATGTGAAAGAAGGCCCCTAAAAGTGGTAAGAAAAAAGGGATGATTTGTAGAAATTAAGCTATAATGAATGTATACAATTGATGTGTATTCAATTAAAAGTATATTCATTCAAGAAATATATTTCATGGGATTACTAAATAAGATCACCATGCTAAAAGTGGGTTGAAGAGGAGTTTCAAATCTATTTTTGAACAAAAGGGTTATTGGAAAGAAAAAAAGAATATTTGGATAAATAAAAGGAATTCAAAAGTTGATCATGTGAAATAATTATCCCAAAACAAGGCATGGGTTATGAAATAAAATAATCCATGCATGAATAAATAAGGTGATAAGAAGGTTTAGAGTAGAAAATTCCAATCAGTGATGTGTAATTAGATCCTTTTCGGTAAAATTACTCAAGGAATAAAACCTTGTGATTTGGGTCATGGAGAAAGGAACAATCCCAAGGAGAATGAATAGATGTTATATTCCACCAAAACCATCTCATATCTTAAGATAGTTTCCTATGTAAAGGATAAGGTAAAATCAGCGGTCTATAGAGAATCACAATCTTCCTAAACTTAAGGAAAGAGAAGGTTTCCTATCCCCATATAGTTAAACTCTATAACTATTTTTAAGTGTTTTAGGTTTTAGGGGAGATACAGTCTATGAGGAGATAACATTTAAAAATGAAATTGGTATTAGGGAATTTTCTGAAGTTTTAATTGATTATTGGAATAATGAAATTTATATCTTATTTAATTTGAATGTTTAAGTATATGAATGTAACAAGATGTAATATCACATATTTGTTTCATGTATTAGTTTTAAATATTATATGGAATTA
Source organism: Viscum album (assembly GCA_963277665.1). Taxonomy (NCBI): domain Eukaryota; kingdom Viridiplantae; phylum Streptophyta; class Magnoliopsida; order Santalales; family Viscaceae; genus Viscum; species Viscum album. The sequence goes on along the minus strand of OY728135.1, from coordinate 87,146,426 downwards.
ATTCGAGACCAGGAGCTGAGGTGGAGTGCAATTTCGAGGCCCGATGTTCCTGGAATAAATGTTAAATATATTAAATATATTAAATAGTGTGCATGAGTAGTTTTCCTAAAAAAGTCTAATAACATCTAAATGGGTGCCCAGATCATAAATCCAATGGTACCATTGCTTTCAGAGCAATGACTTTACCCTAGGCGAGGCCTAACATCGCGTGACATGGGTCAGCTGTGAAAGTTAATTTTTGGATGTTTTAAAGACATAAAATAAATTAATAATTGATTTTATTTTTAATGTTACGATGATGAAATGACACATTTTCTTGTTTTTTTAATAAGAATGAGACAAATGGTTAGGCTCATAACCCTAGAAAAATTCCTGGAGGCTCTTGAGAGAAATTGGGGAATTTTCTCGATGGTAAATGATGACAGAGCCTTGGATCAGAGATCAACGAATTCTGCTTTGAAAAATCTCACCAACGAAAATGATATGATGATCGATATAATTTAATTAATGATCCAACCCTGAGATAGGTTGTTGTTATTTTATATTATTCTTTTCCCTGTTCTTTGATTTAAAGATGAACATGGATCAACCCATGAACATGTTGACCTGTGGTTCGATCGTTCTTATGAGAGAGTTTGATTTTGGGTTTGATCCGAGGGGTCGATTATATTTTGATTTATATTATTGATTTTTATAACTAAATATATCAAGTCCGTAATGAACAATGGATGAGGTTCATTCCTTGAGTTGTTTCTATGTGTTTCATTCCCCCTTTATCCCTGCACATTCTTCGTTCTTCACGAGTTATGAATGAATGATCTTTTCACATTCAAATCATGGCGCAACAATATAAAATCATATATCTAGCATCATGAAAACCTAGAGAAGGTGCGATGATGGTGGATAAGTAAATATTAGAGTATTTTGGGAGATACGGTTCTTCGAGTGACTTTTGTGCGGATGATCGGAATGGGTTTTTAGAGCCGATTGAAGGCCTGAAACCTACCGATTCGGTGTCACCATGGAAAGAAGACCCTAGATATTTAGTTTCAAGGTGAATGGATCATCAGATCAAACACCATAGAATCAACCGAGGTGCACAGAAGAAGAATGACCATTCTGGAAAATCCTGATGAATACAAATTATGTTTTGGAACACACGGCATGTGAGCCCTATTGAGCAACGACTAGGGTTTTAGGAAATAGGATAGTGCCACACGGCATGTGAAACCTATCACATGGCATGTGAGACCTTCCTCGAGGCTCAACATGCATCTTGGAGGATACACTGAGATAGGGTGGAGTGCACGACATGTACTCCCCCACACGGCCAGACCCAGGCCGGTTACACGGGCGACCCGTGTACCGGTACATGGGTAGATGAACATGGGTTAAAGATGTGTATTGGAACATGTTCAGAATACATGGGTTAGAACCCAGATAGTAGGATACAGTGTGTGAATTTCTCTACATTCCATGTATACCATTTCCACACGACATGTTCTTTTGACACAGGCAGTACCCAAGGTCAAGGGACATGGTGTGTGACCCTTATACACATCGTGTAATATTTTCTACATAGATTGATCTCCTTGTCCACCATATCTTGGAAAAGTTTCATATTGGTTGGATCCCCTTGATCATTCCCATGAAGGTCAGTTGGTATCATTTCTTATCCATAGGTGTATGACCCCCTTCAGCAGGACTTCTGGATAGAGTCGGTTATCCTCTCTGAGTGGCCCGAATCAGGATCCCCTATCCATTCTTATTCCCTAGGTAGAGTCAGGTTATTGATGAGACCAATCCTACTATACATCGGTCCCCTACTTAGCAGCTGAATCTGGTTGAGTCATGGTATACACAATGGCCCTGATTGCGATCCTTATCTATATATCATGATCTTTCCACTCGTGGAGTTGGTTCTCCCAGAGTGCGTGTATCATATTCTCTCTTCATATCTATCATCATATCTCTATCTCATGGTGGTTCTGAAAGAATATTACTTCTCATATGAACTTCATCAGATCTATCATACTTAGGATTATGTGCTCCCAGATGAGTGCTTTGTGGAATCTTCAGACTGAATCACTAGTGTTGATATGCATTCGTTGTGACTTACCTCTAGACTACGGGTTTGGGTTTGAGTTCTTATTATATGTACAATAGACATATACTGTATAGAGATTAATATACCTTTACTTTGTGTATTTATTTGTGGTTTCAAGTTTTCCTACTGAGTATTGTTATACTCACCCTTGCATAGTCTTTGCCTGCATGTGTCATGTATTTTGTAGATGAGAGTCCTTTTGATTGATTCTAGGGATTACTTGGACCAGACAGAGCTTCGTGAGTTCTAGATAGGACGAGGTGTTCCTAAAACTTCGAGCAGTAGTCCCAGTACCTATCTTGTTTATAGGTTGGACTTTGTAGTTTGCAAACTCTTCATTTTGGTGGGCTTATATTCTGGCCCAGTTTATTTTACTGCACTTTGCTTTCCTATTGTACTCTATTGGTTGGGTTTAGTTGTATAAATGAATTTTTGTTCCTGAGTGGTTTTTAAATTTCAGTATTTGTGGCTTGGATATGCATTCATGTGTATAGGTACTTAGGAAATGTCTTCTATGTTAGTGATATACCTACTTAGTGATAGTCACCATCCCATGGCCTATTGAAGGAAGGCTTGGAAAGTCACGGCACGGGCCCCGCTGGGATGGGTCATGACAGAATGGTATCAGAGGTGGTCGGTTTTACCTTAGGACTGAGAGTTTGTGAGATTATTTTAGGGAAATGATTTTAAGTGTTTCAAGTTCGTCTTTTAGGCCAAGGACTCCAGTGTTGGTGTGGGTGGCCAACGTATCCATACACTAGGACTCTGATAACCTGATTTTTGAATCGATACATACGAACACTAGTTTCAAGTGGAAATGATAATGGTACATGAAAAATATAGGAATGGGTTGTGGTTTCCATGTCCTTCTTGAGTTAGCTATCCAGATATACTCATTGACCATGGTACATATTATTTTCTTATAGGATGCCTTCATGATACATACCAGCTAGGATTCAAAAGCTCGATCATGAGGATGACCTCCTCAGTGATGAAGCTTATATATAGGGGTCAGTTCCCCAGGCGTTACCTCCAGGTAGTTCACCAGTTATACCACCACTGGTGAATAAGCATGTGGTACCTACAGTACCAGTCGACGAGGAGTATAGGCTGAGTGTGCTCCATGAGTTTTAGAGACAGAGACCCCTCAGGTTTCGAGGTGAGCCCGAACCTCAGGTAGCTAAAGACTAGATTGAGGTGGTGACTATAGTTTTCCATCTAGTGAGGACAACGTTGGACCACATGGTGATCCTAATAGCGATCCTTATTTAGGGTTCGATAGGGATATGGTGGAGTTTGAACATAAAAACTCACGATGAGGCGGCACTTTCGTGGACAGAGTTCGAGAATCTATTTAGATAGGAGTTCTCTCCGGTTACACTGAGAGAAGTACGTATATAGAATATTCTTCAGCTTTAGTAGGGAAGTATTATAGTGTCTAAATATTCATCGAGGTTCACCAACCTCTCCAGGTACTCAATAGATATGGCTAGGGATCAGTACTTCAGGGCTCAGACTGTAGTTTCCCCGACCTAAACAACCACCCGAACAGTGCTAATAGGCCAGGTTCCACTGGCCTTAGGCGCACCTCCTTGAATTCCAAAGGATTATAATAGTATCAAGGGTGCAAAAATGTATAGTGGAGAGGCTATACCCTATGTGAGTATATAGTAATACTAGTCTGAGCATAATAAGATAACATGCAACGAAAATAATGACTCAGCATACTCGAACTAGAACCGCAGAGCAGAAGCACATCCAAAATGAATAAATAGTGGAAGAAATATAGAAACAATATCAGCAATGGAAAGTAAACATACCAGCATACCAAACACCACTTGTAAACACTAATAAAACAAATAAGGCGTACATCCATAGTAGGTTATACATGTCAATATACAATGGGAGCCCATGGCTAACCACTGTAGCTACATAAAAAATTAGCATTCTAATACATGAAAGAAAATCTAAAAAAAAATAAAACTCCATCTAGACATGATCTCAAGGTACATGCCAATCTCTATGCTAAACAGTACTATGATCTAGCTCCTAAGGCTGATCCTTTACCTGTACGTAAAGCCATAAAGTTTACACGCATAACGAAGGGACCATGTAGGGTGTGAGACGAATCTTAGTGTGATACCACCCAATGGTATGTACCTAATATATGTGTTTAAGAAGATAATAATCTATAATAAAATTAAACAGTATGATGTAGTAATAAAAAAAACCACCACTGGTACTCAACAACCACTAGAGAGTATCACCTGCTTCAGTCAACACCGAAATCTCAGAAGCAAAGAGAGTCCTTTTCCCATGGACCAAGGTACCCCTTTAGTCATAATGTCCGAGTGAACCTTCAGGTTTCACCTTATTCATGTATCCCATCACCGCGTTCCTCCTTATATCTGATGTCTCAAAGTAATGACGTCCTGAAGGCACATCCAAACAGTATTATCTCAGTCCCATGGACCCCTAATAAAAATCTCACATCGGCCTATGGCCTGAAAACCGGAGGAACAAAGATTTCTATCTTCAAATAAATCTCTATGCCCATAGCCTCAATCATGGAAAGCCTCATCTCCCAACCCAATATCCTCATGGATACCAACCAAAGGCTCCTCAGCTTCCATGCGATTTTCAATGGTAATCACCCCCAAAATATAAATATCTAATCCACAACTATCAGGGGCCTCTACCCACATGAGTGGTCAAAACCACCTCATTACAGAGTCAACATGTGTTCACATGACTCAAACGACACTTTGGCCATCACGGGTGAGTGACAATAACCAAATAATAACCTAAGCCACACCATCTCTGGCACTTTATGCCCCTACGAACATGTCGCTCAAATACAATGGCCATGCTATCCAAGTATCCCAGGCCATTCCCAACCTGACAATCACATTGCCTCAATCCAACATCCATGATGCCCAATCCTATGGTCAAAACCACTCAAGAAAATCAGGGCCAAGACCAACTAGTGATTAACATTACTCAATCCCGATGGCCATGCCATCCCAATCTCATCTCAAGCCATACGCGTCCTAACCCCTTGGGTGCCATATCATGAAATTTGAGAAATTTCATATATACAATTTAAATAAAAAAATTTAAACAAGAAATTAAATTTAGAAGATTGAATTGAATATCTTAACAATCATAATAATTCAACATAGAGTTCTTGAATTCCTCTAACCAGATTAATCAAGCTTTAACAAATTAAACATAGTAGTTTAAATCAAAACAATTCATTTAAAACCATTTTGGAACCCTGACCAAAATATCCCAATGAGAAATGACCTCTCGACCAACCTCGATCAAGTATAATAGGTACAGAGCATGCTAAAAACATACCTCATGGTCTAAAAATCAAGTTAATTTGCTATATTAGGGTCTCACTCAAAACCCGCCGTTGCGCTAAAAAGTCGCAACCCCCAAAAGTCTACGAAAACTCCAAGAAAGGTATGCATCACATAAATTAGACTCATAGGCATAATTACATATAATATTGAAGTCCAATTAGAATCAGATCGACATAGATCTGAGTTTCCATATTTAACCTTGACATTGGCTTGGATGGAAATAATGGTCTGTAAGATGAAAACCATGATGAAGAGAAGGGTGCGTGAGGCTGTCCTTACCGAGGCGATCCTATAGCTTCCGACAGATCGAAGAATAGAAGAACGATGGAGAATATGGATCAAATGAGGAGAAATGGGAGAAAGGGGAAGCTCCCCTACCATGAGAGACTAAGAAGGAATAAAGGGATAAGGAAAGAAGAAAAAGAAATAATAAAAGAAAAAGATTTTTTTTGAAATTTTTTCCAGTACTGGTTGCACAGTTTACCCACATAGTTTTCCAAACCATGCAAAAAACATATGGAAGCCACTTACTAGGGATGAATTTATGCACAAATACCCCATAAAATTTAAAAAACTGTGCAGAAACCACGCGGTAGCCCTCTGAAACTTTTTCAGACAACCCGCATGGCCGTGTACCGACAGTCGCACGGTTTCCCTAAACTGTGCACCTGCACCTGCTTCCCAAAAACTAGGCCTTCGGGCCTCCGATGCTCCAGAAACCCTTTTGAACACCCGATGCACTCTACTAGCCTCAAAACTAACCCAAAAACACCATTTAAGTCCAACCAAACTCTCATAATTGAGTTTCTATCAATGAAATAAAAAGTAGCATCACCACTAGATGAAAAATTCAAATCGGAAGGGGTTTTCAACCCGACTCAAAAACCCAGGTTGTTACAATCTCCCTACCTTAAAATATCTCATCCCTGAGATATAAAAAAAACATAGAGATGGTACCAAACATAACCATCCTGTTCAAATCTACCCAGACTAACCTAGTCTCAAGGGTATAGGTCAACTTCCTCAAGGAGGTCTCCCCACCTTAGGAATTGACTAACCCGGTAAATCCCAAAACAAAGATAAAACCAATGAAGGTCTAATGACCTATTTTCAAAACCATGGTACTACTGTGATGGATCATCACCCCTCCACATCATCAGGTGCTTCCGTGTCACTTTGAAACCCAATAACATCCCACACTGCATTAGTGCCCGCCTTGAGCCCATGAAACCCATGGCACAACGAGGTCCCGCCTACCATGGATTCTCAAAATGACCCGGTGTCTCACACCTAAATCACAAAACACATCCTAGATGCCTCGATGCCCAAGGCACCTCAAGTAACCCGCATCCCTTAGATTCCCTGATTCCCAAGACACCTCAAGTAACCCACATCCCTCGGATGCCCCAATTCCCAAGTCACCTCAAGTAACCCACATCCAACAATGTTCCTGATGCCAAGCACCTCATATATATATATATATATATATATATATATATATTCAAACAACTGAGATGGTTTTAACCCACTGAACAGTGCTTGGTTAGTCCATATACATCCTATAAACCTCATGCAATCAAAATGGATATGCCTAAACAGGCCATGCCAAAGAAAAGAAAAAACAAACTACAACCACGCCCGTAGTGTACCTCTGACCATTATCATCTCTCTAGCTTACTCAGCCCCTAGTAGCTCCACGGTGTGCACCTAGCCTGACACAAGGATGACTAAAGCCTATCCTCCCTATGGTGCTGCACCAACCACCGGTCACTGAACCCATGGTTGGGTCCCACTATCTCAACCACATCCTCTACATGCAACTGAACCTTGGATACCCACACTAGGTACCAATACTGAACCAATATGAAGCCTGAAAATTCTTTAGTCCCTATCTGCTGGCTGTCTGAGAAGGCTACCTATAGAACCTCTTGAGATGACCAACCTACCCACACAACCGACACTCCTTTGGAGGCCTATCACACTGATTATAGACATGACTTGAGTTACCAAACTTAAAGAAAATCACTACTAAGCTACCTCAAGTTGGTATACTTTGGTCCTTGGTCTGACTGACCTACTAGAACTCATCCCCAACTCATTTCCTACCATCCGAACCATTAATTGAAGCCACCACTTGGCTCAAACAGGACTTATCCATCAGGTTTATTTTGGATATGATCACCCGATTCACCGTCTCTGAGAACTAGGCCAACCTAAAGATATTTAACTTCACCCGTATGGAATGTTGTAAGCCATATTCAAAGTTCCTCACCCTAGAGGTGTCATCGCTTACCATACTTGGTGAAAAACGATAAAACTCAGTGAAGGTAGGTGCATATTCCATGACGAACATGTCACCTTGCTGAAGGCTCAAGAAATATCGATCTCTCTCTGCCCTTAATGTCTCAGGGAAAAAGTGGTTGAAGAAAATTTCCTCAAAGTCCTTCTAGGACAGTCCCTTGTGTCTGTGAGCCTGAACCTGCACATCCCACTAGTGCTTCTCCAACCCTCTTAGTATGTACATTGACAGTTTTACACTCCGCTCTGGAGGCATATCTAGCCACTCAAAGATTATCTGTACATTTTCTATCTAGTTCTCAACTGCCTGCGGACCACTCTCACCCTAGAAAAGCGGCGGGTGCTACGACTGGAACCCCCGCATCAAATATTCCATTGATGGATTTGATCCCTAACCACCTCTGTCGATCCCTTGCAAGACACATACCAGATTAGATCAGAGATGCTTGTCAAGCCATAGAACAAATACTATGTATCTTGGCAGCTGTCCTGTATGCACTGGATACTGAACCTGATCATACCCCTAAGCCTATACCTATAACTAATTCTTTACCTACCCCTCAAGGGACTGAACCTGATCGTGCACTTGTGACACTATAAAATCACCCACCTGACACTCCATTCGAGCTGCCTAAGAGGAACCCACTAAATACCATAAAATGGTCAGAAAACCCATATATATAACAATATATAACACATAGAGGGAAAACATTAAAAATTAATCGTATAATAACTACCCTTACTCTCCCCTACCGTAACCATGCCCCGTGGAATCCAAACCTCATGGCCTCCTTACCCACCCTCAACAGAGATAAGTATCATAATATCCTCGATCCATGCTCGTCCTAACAACCAAAGATGCCTCAAACTGATGACCTAGTTGCCCAATCTTGGTGATCAAAATCATCTCATCCATAGTACCTACCTACTCCTATAAAATCCAAGACCATCCCTCATGCCACATATAGTCTCACTCATATATATAGCATGGTATATCACAGTTCACATTTCAAAATCATTTAAAGCATATCATTTCACATCTCCACATAGTATTTGATATTATTCACATGGTATAACAATTTTACAAATCATACATACATTTATAAATTTTAGATACCCTAAAAATGTGCCTATCAAAGACAATAAAACATGCCTTGACTCATAGGGCCGAGGTCCAATTATCCCTTATTGCACCGGGTTAAGGGTCACATATCACAACCAATAATCATCACAAACCAAGTGATCCACCAAGGTGGAAATCATATAAACTATAATTTGAGCAAAAGAAAAACAACATAACCACCCAAGGTAACTTTATCTATCCATCATACATCGGGCTACAGGAACCCAAGAACGCGTTCAAAATCCAATTATAACAACAACCTATCTCTAGTATACCATAATCCAAAATAGTAATACAAAGAAAAGAGGTAAAAGAAACTCCTCTGATACTATTTGTAGCATCCCCAACTCGAACAGCCACCTGAACAGTGTTAACGGGTCGGGTGCCACTGGACTTAGGCGTACCTCCCCTAACTCCAAAGGATTATAACTAGAAGAGAGGGTGTATACATGTATAGTGGGGAGGATATAACCTATGGGAATAGATAATAATACTACTAAAAGAATAATAAGATAACATGTAGTGGAAATAATGACTCAGCAGACTCGAACCAGACCCAAAGAGTGGAAGCACATCCAAAATCAACAAATATCAAAATAAATATAGAAAAAACAGTAGTAGTGGAAAGTAAATAGATTATAATTCCAAACATCACTTGTAAACACTACTAAAACAAACAAGGCATGCATCCATAGCAGGTCACACATGTCAATATATAAATGACACCCATGACTACCCACTGTAGCTACATACAAAATAAGAATGCTAATATAGAATTAAAAGATAAACAAAAGTAAAACTCTAGATAGGTACAACCTCAAGGTCCATGCTAATCTCTATTCCAAAAAATACTATAATCCAGCTTGTGAGGATGATCCTTTACCTATACATAAATCCATAAAGTCTACACACATCCTGAAGGGCCTGTGTAGGGTGTGAGATGAATCTCATTATGATACCACCCAATGGTGCATACCTAGTATATGTGTTTAAGCAGATAAGCATCTATAAGAAAATTAAATAGCACGATGTAGTAATAAACACAACTTCTACTGGTGCTTAGTAGACATCGGGGAGTATCACCTACTTTGGCCAATGCAAGAATCTCATAAGCAAAGAGTGTCCTTGGACCATGGCCCAAGGTACCCCTATAGTCACAAAGTCTCGGTGAACCCTTAGGTTCTACCTCAATCATGTAGCCCGACACTGTGTGCCCCATGACACCTCGTGTCATAATGTACTGATGTCCCAAAGGCATGCCCAAACAGTAGTATACTAGTCCCATAAACCCCTTCTCAAAAGATCACATTGGCCCATGGACCGACAACTAGAGGAACAATGATGTATGTCCTCAAATAAATCTCTGGTTCCACAGCCACAATCATAGTAAGGCTCAGCTCCCAACCCGATAGACCCATGTCTATGAACCGAAGGCTCCTCACCTTCTATATGGGTTTCTATGACAATAACACTCAAACTATAAATACATAATTCACAACTATTGGGGGCCTCTACCCATATGAGTAAAAAAAACCATATCATCACAGATTCAAACCGTGTGCACATGAATCAAATGGAACTTTGTCCATCACAGGTGAGAAACAATCACCAAATAAGAACCTAATCCACACCATATTTGGAACCTCATGCCCCTATGACCATGTCTCTCAAATATGATGTCCATACCATCCAAGTATCCTAGGCCATTCCCAACCTGACAATCACACTACCTCAATCCAACGTCCACAACGCCCAATCTTGTGGTCAAAACCACTCAATAAAATCCAGGCCAAGCCAAACTAGTGATCAACATCATTCAATCCCTATGGCCATGCCATCCCAATATCATCTTGATATATGACCAGAATTACCCCTTGGGTCTCATCTCATGAAATTCAAGCAAATGGATATATACAATTTAAATAATACAATTTAAACAAGAAATTCAATTTAGATGATTGAATTTCATATCTTAACAATCATAATAATTTAACATGGAGGTCTTGAATTCCTCTAACAAGATTAATCATGCTTTAACAAATTAAACATAATAGTTTAAATCAAAACAATTCATTTAAAACCATTTTGGCACCTGAACAAAGTATCCCAATGAGAAATGACCTCTCGCCCAACCTCTCTAAAGCGTAATAGGTGCAGGGCATGCCCAAAATATCCCTCATGGTCTAACAGTCAAGTTAATATTCTATTTTAGGGTCTCACTCAAAACCCTCTGTTGCGCTAAAAATCCTCAACCCCTGAAAGTCCATGAAAACTCAAAACAAGGTACGTACCACATACCTTAGACTCATAGGCATAGGTACGTCTGGTATCGAAGTCCAATTTGAAGAGGATTAGTGTAGATATGAGTTTATGTGTCAAACCCTAAAATTGGCTCGGACGGAAACAATGGTCTATAAGATGAAAACCATGATGAAGAGAAGGGTGTGTGAGGTTATCCTTACCGATGCAATCTGATAGCTTCTAACGAATCTAAGAACAGATGACCGATGAAGAAGTTGGATCAAAAGAGGAGAAATAGGAGAAAGGGGAGAAAGGAGAGGCTCCACTACTATTCATGAACAATAATGAATAAAGGGGGAAGAAAATAAGAAAAATAAAGAATAAAAAAAAGAAAAATTTAGAAAATATTCCAGCACCGGCCGCACGGTTTTCCAAACCCTGCGACAACCGTGCAGAAGCCACTGCCTAGGGATGAAGGTTGGCATGAATACCCTTCATAGTTTAAAAAACCATGTGGAAACTATGTTTTATCCCTCTATAAATTTTTTATACGATCTCACACGACCATGATCCTGTAGTTGCACGATTTCCCTAAACCATGCGCCTGCACCTACTTCCCAAAAACTAGGCCTTCGGGCCTCTGATGCTCCCAAAACCCATTTGAACACCTAAGGCACTCTCCTAGCCTCCAAACTAATCAAAAAACACCATTTAAGTCCAAAATAACTTTCTAAATTGAGTTTTGATCAATGAAACAAAAATTAGCATTGCCACGTGTTGAAAAATTCAAATCAGGAGGGGTTTTCGACCCGACTCAAAAACCCAGGTCATTACATAGACCTTTGAGCAAGGTATACATTAGAAAATCCAATATAGTGTCATAAATCTATGAATTATGACTTATTATGGAGTTCTAAAGTGAGCTTTGGTGGTCGATAGCTTCTTGTATGATCAGAAGTATCCAGTGACAGTCAACAGCAGACAGACAGGTGGAGAGACCTTGGCAGTAGGAAGCCAATGTCAGAAATAGGGATCGGGATATGGGAGACATCACAGGAGGTCCCAAGATAGGGGATCTGCGTTATAGGGATCTCAGGTTGGATCCAGTCAGCCTATGAAGAGGTGATGCTACACATGCGACGACATAGGAAATCTCACTATAGATTGTCCAACCCTTCGAGCTGTTGATAGGGATATGGTGGATGGAACACCAAGGAAGAGGAAATGAGTGGAGTAAGTAGATCCTCCAAGTGGAAGATGTTTCATAGGAGTAGGGAGAGCTACTGGAGGAGGCATGATTTTTGACATACCACCACCACCACCACTAATAGATCCATGTCAGGCTCAGGGAGCTAGAGGACAGGGGCAGGGTCAGCTACATGCAGTCGAGGCGTATGACCTAGGGACACCCAGGATGATCCAATGTATGATATGTGTATTTTTTACCTTACCTACTATACTTATAGACATAGGTTCCAGTCATTCTTTCCTCACTACATACCTTGTATGAGACCTTGAGATTCCAGTAGAACTGTTGAATCAACCTTTACGTTTGGAGACACCTACAATAGGGGGATCGATGATCCCGCATCATTAAAAATAACATGATCTTACCCCTAGAGGTCTGAGTTTTGGTTGGAACCTGTTGGTGGAAGCATTGTGTTCTTATGACATCATTCTTATTAGGGATTGACTATCTTCATTCCATGACCAGATTGCCTATTTTAGGCGAAGGGTGTAGTGTGCCCGTAGTTATTGGACAAGGTTTTCCTTTGTTGTTAAAAAAGAAATCCAAGAAGAATAGGATAGGATCATGCATAAAAGGCTGTATCTGATCACTCATGAGTTGGATAGACTTACCCTCATAGAAGCAGATGTTGTGAGTTTTCAGTTCCCAATAGTACTGACAGAGTACAAGGACGTCTTTGCAGAAGATGTTCCAGGATTACCTCCCCATCGGGAGATCGAATTCTGCATCGATTTACACCCTGATACAACATTTATATCAACACCATCATATCGAATAGCTCCCGTATAGATTTATGAGTTGAGGGTAAAACTAGAAAACTTGAAGAATAATGGATTCGTGAGACCCAATGTTTCACCCCGGGCGACCCTAGTTTTGTTTTCCAAAAAGGAATATAGGAAATTGAGGTTGTGTGTGGATTATCGGTGCTTGAACTAAGTGATATTAAAGAAAAAGTATCCACTAACAAGGATCGATGAACTATTAAATTAGTTGATAGGGGAATGATGGTTATCGAAGGTTAACCTTCGATGAGGCTATCACCAGTTACGAGTAAGAGATGAGGACATACCGAAGATGACTTTCAGATGCCTCTACGAACATTATCAGTACTTGGTGATTCCCTTTGGTGTGACGAGTGCCCCAACAGTGTTCATGGGACTCATGAACCAGATCTTCCAACCATACCTAGACCGGTTCATAGTGGTCTTCATCGATGACATACCTGTGTACTCAAAATCTAAGGAGGAGCACATGAGACACCTACGGATGGTTCTGAATGTACTCCGAGAGCACCATATTGATGGGAAGCTCTCAAAGTGCCAGTTCTTGATTCACGAAGTCCACTTTATGGGACATGTTATCTTAGTATATAGAGTAGCAGTGGACTCAACTAAGGTGGAAGTAGTTTTATCATGGGATCCACCTAGAAGCATGATGGAGGTGTATATATTCCTTGGTATAGTGGGATATTACTGAAGATTCATACCTAATTTCTCCCAAATATCAACACTGATGATAGATTTGACTCAAAAGTGTAATCCTTTCATGTGGATGGAGAAGTTCTAGTTGGATTTTCAATAGCTGAGGTAGAGTTTAACGAGTGATCCAATCTTATTATTTATAGAGGAGAGAGTCAATTACATAGTGTTTTGAGATTCATTAGGGACTGGACTTGTTTGTGTCATGATTTTGAGGCAAGAAGTGATTACTTATAGTTCACACTAGTTGAGGCCACATGAGTAGAACTATGTGACCCACAATCTTGAGTTGGCAGTGGTAGTCTTTGCATTGAAGATGTGGCAACACTACCTGATGGGCGAGTGGTTTATAGTCTACTACAATCACAAGGGTCTCAATTATATCTTTTCATAGAAGGATCTGAACCTAAGATAGAGGTGATGACTATAGTTTCTATAAGATTGTGACTTTTAGATTGTCTATACTCCTGGTAAGGGGAACATGGTGGTAGATTCTCTCAGTAGGATCTCTAGTTCATAGCTGTTGAATGATGCGAAAGAGTATTTGGCCTCATTACAGTCATCCTTAGTGGATGTAGATGATGCATATTACCTCCAGTCGATGGTCGTCACCCCTCCACTCTTGTACTGAGTTAGGGAGGCATATCTTGGGGATACTGACTATAAGACCCTACATGCTCATATGTCCATAGGGAATACTCTTGATGTATATTCAAAAGGTGGGAAGCACATCATTCTTTTCATAGGGAACATAGTTGTACCAGTGACATTGCAGGAGGAGGTTCTGAGGGAGTTTCATACCTCCACTTTGGCGGTACACCCTGGTGTGGTGAAGATGCACCAGAACCTCCAATTTCAGTTTTGATGGACAGGGATGAAGAAATCATTGGAAGAATTTGTTTCTCGATGCCTTATGTGCCAACAGGTGAAGGATGAGCACCAGGTTCTGGTAGGTTTAGCTCACCCCCTTGAGGTGCTGGAATGGAAGTGAGATGAAATATTGATGGAATTCGTGATGGGTTTACCATGTACATCTAAGGGACATGATACCCTATGGGTGATCATTGACTGACTCACCAAGTCAAACCACTTCCTAGTTATCCAAGAGCATAGTTCAATAGAGATCTTGGGATGCCTCTATGTGTAGGAGATAATGTGTCTTTATGGAGTCCCATTGCTGATTATTTCAGATCGATATGCTTGTTTCACATATCTATTATGGAAGGGATTGTAGAAGGAATTTGGGACTTAGCTATTCTTGAGCACAACATTTCATCCCCATAAGGATGGACAGATGGAGATAACCATTCAGGTTCTAGAGGACATGCTATGAGATTGAATCTTGGACTTCGATCATAGTTGGGAGGACCACTTACCACTGGTGGAGTTTTCATATAACAATAGTTACCACTCCACCATTGGTATGACAACATTCAAGGATTTATATGGGAAACCCTTCCAATCACCACTTTGCTGGACTGACTCAGGAGAGTTAGCATTCATGGGCCCAGAGTTGGTACGACCTACTACCGAGAAGGTGTATATTATCTAGGAGTGGATGAAGACTGCATAGGGTCGATAGAAGTCTTATGCTGATAGATGGCAAAGACCTTTGAAGTTCGAGGAAGGACCATGTATTCCTTCACGTCTCACCTCGATAAGGGTTGCATCGATTTGGTAGAGGTGACAAGTTATCTCTAACGTTCATCATCCCTTTTCAAATACTGCATAGATTTGGCGAGGTTGCATACCGCTTAGCTCTACCCCCATAGTTTCATTAGGTACATGATGTCTTCTATGTGTTGCAGCTGAGGAGGTACATGCATGACTCATCACATGTCAACAACTAGGGAAAGATAGACATTGATGATGGGGTGACCTTTACCGAGTACCTAGTGGAGATTGAGGATCAGTAGGAGATGATCCTTTATGGGTGAAAAATTCCCCAAGTGCATGTCTGGTGGTAGCATGGGAATCTCCAAGAGAGCACATGGGAACCGAAGGATCAGATTCATGCATAGTACCCATATCTCTTTGTATAACCTTTTTTTGGATTTTTAGGGACATAAATACCCAAGGTGGGGAGAATGCAATGTCCTGTATTTTTTACGTGTATTATTTTTAAATATTATATAGAATTAATTCAAGACCAGGAGTTGAGATGATATTCAATTCTGAGGCCTGGTGTGCCCTGAATAAATATTAAATATATTAAATAGCACGTGTGAGCGGTTTTCCTGAAAAGAGGAATAACTTCTAAACGGGTTCCCAGATTAAAAACTTGAGGGTACCATTGCATTTATAACAGATAATTTACTCTAGGAAAGTCCTAATATCAGCCTATGCAGGTTGGATGCAAAAGTTAATTTTTGGACGTTTTAAGGGAAAAAAATAAATTAAGAATTTATTTTATTTTTGACATTATAGAAATGTAACAATGAGTTTTATTGTTTTTATTAATAAGTAGGAGCTCGAGGTTAGGCTCATAACCCCGGAAAACTTTCTGAAGGTTCCATAGAGAACCTAGATAATTCTATTAATGAAAAATGATGATAGAGCCTTGGATCAGAGATTGATGAATGCCGCTTTGATGAATCTCGTCAATGAAAAAAACACGATGATTTATCTACTTAAGAGAATGATCCAAACCTAAGGTAGGGTATTTTTATTTTAGATTATTCTTTCCACCATTATTTGATTTAATGATGAATGAAGATCAACCCACAAACAGGTTGACCCGTGGTTCGATCATTCTTGCAGGAGGGTTTGATTTTGGGTTTGATTCAAGGGGTTGATTCTTTTTTGATTTAGTTTATTGATTTTTCTAACATAATGGATCAAGTCCATAAAAAAACAAAGGCTAAGGTTTGTTCCTAGAGTTGTTTCTATGAGTTTCCTTCCCCCTTTATCCCCATGTGTTCTTCGTTCTTTACAGGATTATGAACGAATGATCATTGGAAATTTGAATCATGGTGAAACAATCTAAAATTATAGATCTAGAATTGTGATGACCTAGTGGAGGTGATACAATGATGGAGACAGAAGGATCCGATTATTTCGGGAGATATGATTCTTTTAGTGACTTTCATGCGGATGATTGGAATGGGTTTTCAAAGCCGATCAAAGGCCCTAAACCTACCGATTCAGTGTCACCATAGAAATAAAACCCTAGATCTTCAGTTTTTAGGTGAATGGATAATCATATAGAACACTGGAGAATCAAATGAGGTGTGAGGTGAAAGAACTATCATTCTATAAATCCTGATGAACATGGCGTGTGTATCAGGACACACGATGTTTGGGCCCCACTGAGCGGTGGCTAGGGTTTTGGGAAATAAGAGAGTTCCAAATGGCGTGTGAAACCTATCACATGGAATGTGATCCCTTAACTGAGGCTCAGAATGTATCTTCGAGGATACATGGACACAAGGTGGAGTACACAAAATGTAATCCACCACATGGCTAGACCTAAGCCGGTTACATAGGATACTGCGTGTACCAGTGCATGGGTATACGAACACGTGTTGAAGCCATGTACTGGAACATGGACAACATACATGGGGCTGAAATTGGATAGTAGGACATGGTTTGTGGCTTTATCTACACTCCATGTATACTCTTTCCACATGACATGTTCTTCCTACTTGGGCTGTTGTACATGGGCAGTACCCGGGGTCAAGGGACATGACATGTGACCCTTCTACACACCGTGTAATCATTTATACATGGATTGATCTCCTTTTACACCATATCATGGACAAGTTTCATTTGGGTTGGTGCCCCTTTATCATTCCCATGAAGGTTAGTTGGTATCATTTTCTATCTATAGGAGTATGACCCCCTTTAGCAAGACTTTCTGGATAGAGTCGGGAGTCCCCTATGAGAGGCACAGAGGGGGATCCTCTATCCATTATTGTTCCCTAGGTAAAGTGAGGTTATCAATGTGACCAATACTAATGGGAGTTAGTCATCTACTTATTAGGTGAATCTGGATGATTTGTGGTATACTATATGGACCTGGAAGTGATCCTCATCCGTGTATCGTGATCTTCCTACTCATGGAGTTGGTTCTCCCAGAGTGAGTGTATCATATTATCTATTCAGATCTATCATCATATTTATCTCTCATGGAGGTACTTCAAAAATAGTACTTCTTGGGTGGATGTTATCAGGTCTATCAGACTCAAGTGTATATACTCCCAGATGAGTGCTTCATGGACTCTTCAGACTGAATCACTAGTGTTTATATGCGGTCATTGTGACTTACCTCTAGACTACGGGTCTGGGTTTGAGTATATCTAGATATGTTCTTATTATATGTACTATAGAAATATAATTTTTAGAGATGACCGTACCTTTACTTTGTGTATTGTTTTTGGTTTTTGGGTGTCATACTGAGTATTGTTACACTCACCCCTGCACGGGATTTTCCCGCACATGTTGTGTCTTGTGCAAATGAGAGACCTTTTATTAGATTCCAGGGTGGACTAGGACCGGACAAAGTTTTGTGAGTTCCAAATAGGCTGAAGTGTTCCTACGACTTCGACCAACATTCCCAGTACCTATCTTGTTTACAGGTTGGACTTTGTAGTTTGCAGACTCTTCCTTTTAGAGGGCTTGTATTCTAGCCCAATTTACTTTACTACTCTTTTCTTTACTATTTTACTATGTCAATTAGGTTTAGTGGTATGCATGCATTTTTGTTCCTTATTGGTTTTTACATTTAATAATTTGTGTCTTAGAGGTGTGTGTGTATACAAGTACTTAGGTAATACCTCCCATGTTAGTGATATGTCTACTCAGTGCTAGTCCCCAGCCCCTGGCCTATTGGAGGTGAGATTGAAGAGTCACAACATGGGCCCCACTGGGACATGTCGTGACACAAGAGGCATCAATGAAATAACAAGCGGCATCACATTTGGTACCATAATTTGTATCAAGGTCTATTTAGAGTGTTGGTGTCATGATAACATGATTACCATTTGGCATTAAACCCTGAAAGTGGAATGGGATGATAGAGAACCAATAACAAAATGAGTTATCATGATTTATTTGTTTTGATTGAACATGTGATATCATATAACTATTTTTAGGACATAAAAATTTTCCATAGGTGGATGACTCTCATGTTGAATATCAATTATATATTTTTTGATGGAGTAGAGACATTCAGGGAGAGTTTTTGAGATGAAAATTTGAAAGGTCGTATTCCCAACAACCAAGGAAAGACACCCGATGGATGAAATAAGGAATTTATATTAAAAAGTGGTATCAGTTTTAATAATTGGTATAAGTTATCTATTTATAGTTTATATTTAAAGAAGAAAAATGTTATGACTCACACACTTAGTGATTCATGGTTTATACACTTATGGTTTTGTGGGAGTGTGATTGAGTTCTAAGGGAGATACCTAAAGTAGGTTAACTACTAAAGTTTCATACATGTATGGAAATAAGTGAGTAAAATGGATTCCATTGATGTTATTTAATTTATATTTTTTTTTCTACACCAAGTTTCGATTCAATAGGTTTATAGGTTTTTTATAGCTCTTTACTAAGTGGTAAGTTCATATAATAAAAATCATCGGGAATGAAACTATAGTTGAAATGTGTTTTTGATCTTGATAGATTACTCAAACCTATAGTCAAATACATAGAAATTATGTATTGGTAGAAAATAATTTATAGTCCTAACAAGTATTCCCATCAAGTGGAAGATGTGTGAGAGTTTCATATCATATGGAGAGTATAACATCTCTTTATAGGATGTAATGACCGTATAGACAAAGGAGGATAAGATCTAGTGAGATTACCCATATTCATATCATTGATAAAGGAGAATGAGTACATTGAAGCAAAATATGGTATCCTTGGTATCAAAGGATTTAATATTATATTATTTGACATTAAGAAAATAGGAGGATAATGACAACATAGATAAATGTTAAACCCTTTTCTCCCATATTGAAGGTTTTCCATAGGTTATACATTCATTACTTATAGTAGAAAATATATTTTGGATTTGATGTAAAAGGGGAAGTAGGAAGTATCTCATGAATCCAATATCTTGGGGGGGGGGGTGAATGATATTTGGATTCAAGATGATGTATTGTTTCCAAAAAACCCCAAGTGGGAGATTATTAGCCACCAATGATAATTGATGAATTTGTGTGTTGGATTTTTTGTTAACTTTGACATGGTGAGTTATAGATTTTTGTATTTTTTGTTCATTATGTAAACAGTTGAATGAAAAATTGGTTTTCTTATTGAGAGGGAATGTTAGCATCCAATATGATAATTTTTTCTACAATATTCATGGATTGACAAAGGGTTATTTCATAAAGAATGGTTCAAGACTAGAATTTATATCATCTCTATTATATGTGGAAGATGGATAAAGTTTACTGATGGAAATTTGGGTAATATCCAATAGTAAGTTCTGTATCATGCCATGAAATACGACGTATCTATGAAAAATATTTGGTCTTCGATAATACATTAAGACTTTACCAAGATCTATGAGAATCAAGAAAAAGATACATCATGAAAATCCGTAAATGAAGTTCTAGGACCATGAATACCTTCGTATATTCATGAAGGAATGGTTATAGAAGTGGCTAAGTGCTTTCAAGAATTTTACATAGGAAAATAGAAGAAATGAATAATTCTTACACAAAGGCATACATGGACTCACACAAGTGTGGAGTTTCATGAGTGCGAGGCATCACCACATAAAGTTTATATTGGTGAATAAGAGAAACTACATAGAGGCGGAGTTGTAAATACTATATAAATTTGATGTTTGTGAATAAGAGTCAACACAAAAAAGTGTAGTTTCACACCATTAGTGAAAAAGGAGGCACCATGCAATGGGATGTTTCTCATAGTGAGAAGTTTAATAATGGAGAGTTATGTAAAGGAGTAGTTTCATGATTCACAAAGGGTTTATATTTTGTCTATAAATACCAGAGCCTTAGAGAATAAAGAATAGATATATTTGGAAGAGTAATATTCTTGAGAGATAAAAATGATCTATTTACTCCAAAGGTAAGTTACGCGAAAGGGTTACACAAACCATTGTGTTCTTCGAGTGATTTGTGAAAACCATTGTGTTACATGAACATATTATTTTCATTAAACTTTATTTTGTGAAAAGTAAAATATTTCATGAAAATGACTACCATGAATAGGTTTATAAATTGGGACTTATGAGTACATACTTACATGAATATGAAGTTGTGTGAAAGTAAGTATTGTGAACTCACTCTAAGTGAACATTATAAAAAGTGAGTTGGAGCTCATTGAATACCTTGAAAAATGAAGAATTTATTCCTTGAAGAATTAATGAAGTTCATCAGTATAGTAAAAATTCTTCTATGAAGAATTTGACAACTGGTTTGTGAAAGAGTGGTGTGGATATCAACAAGAATCTACCTATACAAGGTATAATAATATAGATACATATGCACCAAAGAGTTATCCATATTTTAGAAGTGATAAAAGGAAAGGGAAAAGGGATTTATCCTTGGGTAAGGAGTGACCAAACCCAAAACCATTGTAAAGGGAGTGACCCTTGGGAGGCTGTGACCTATCCCTAAACCTTATAAAGGGAGTAACCCTTGGGATACAGTGATCCATTCATAGATCTTATAAAGTGAGTTACCATAGGAATTATATTAAATTTTCATAAACCCACCACTAAATAAGTTTTTAGTGGTTTATGTTACTTTAACACATTATCTTTGTATTCTCTTTAGATTAGCCTGATGTGGGTGAAAAAATTATAACTCTTGTGTTTTATGTAAATGGTTTAATTAATTTATAAAAGACATTACTTGGTGTCTATGGGTTGATAAATCATTGATAAAATCATATTAAGACAACTATCATTAGATCATCACCGAAAGAAGAAAAAAGAGCAACCCTGCAAAAAATTAGATCATGATCACTTGGGTAATGAGAGTTTGAGTTTTAAGTGGGGAAATTAAAATAAGTCCCATACCCTGATTCACCCCACTCTTAGGTTATCTATTACTAAAGTCCCTTATGGAGAAAATAATTAAAAAACACAATTATGGGTTGTGTAACTTTCAATTACAATAGGTTCCCAATGATTTTCCTATATTCCATCACATCAAACTTTTCTTCCCCCATTATCCCTTCTTAATTTCATTCAAGTGGATATTGGTGTTTTCATCACCTTGGAATATTCCATTCCAAATCTTTTGAGCACCTCCTTAGCATATTTAGATTGTGAAATAAAGGTTACATTACTTAATTATTTCACCTATAAACCAAGTAATAATGTTAAATAACCAATCGAATACATATTGAACTCACACCGAATAAATTTCTCAAACCACTTACATTATGCTTCACTTGATCCACCAAATATCATGTCATCCACATAAATAATCACAAAAATTCTTTGATCATTATCCTTTTTGATGTCGATATTATGATCAACTCCTTCACACAGAAATAAAATCCTTCTCAAGTGTTGATCAAGCCTCAAATACCAAGAAATTTGGTTCTTTATTTAGTCTATATGATTCTTTCTTAAAATAGTATACCTTTATCTCATATTCATCAATAATAAATCCATTTTTTTGTTCAATTTACACCTATTACTCAAATAATCCATTAAGTAATTTTTATTTGATTTTTATTTAGAATACATTAAATCCCCTTTTCACTATAGTAGACAAGAAATGTCAGATTATCTCTATCCATTCCATTAGAGAAAGAATATTATCTACATTAATTCCCTCAATTTGGGAATACCCCTTTCAAACCTTCCATGATTTGTTATGAATAAACTTTCCACCATTATTGAGTTTGTTATGTAATACCCACTTGGTTTTGATAAAATTTTTATTATCCAAACTTGGGACTATTTCCCATGTTTTATTCTTCACAATTTGTTCATGTGATTCATTTATCACCTTCATCCATTTTTCATCTTTAAAAACCTCCTCAAAATTATTTATCCTTACTTGAGATAGGAATAATGTTTTTTGTAGAGTCTTCATCCTTCTAGTTTTCACCAAAGTTATCCAGCCACTAAATATGTTTTATTATTTGATTTTATCCCTAATTTTTGACTCCCACATAACTGTTGAACTTTAATTATTATCCTCATCATCAGTTCCTTCTTCCAATAAGACTTTAGTATCATTTTATTCCCCTGATATAATCATTTTAGAATCACTTTTTTTATATTTCCTTAATGTTTTGATGAGAAATATACTCATTTTACACCATAGTGGCATATTGAATTTAAATCATTTTTTCAATGATTTTGTTGAATCATTCATATACTTTTATCTCAGATAAGTAACCAAGAAACATACATTCATCCCCATGAGATTAAAACTTCTAATTCCTCTTTATTTAGAATAAACCACTTTCTCCCAAAAATTTGAAAGTATTTCAACATCAAAGTCTTCCCATACAAAATCTTGTAAGGTGAATTATCTTCATCTAGAAAAAAATCCCTATTAAAAATTTAGATTGATGTTAAAATATATTCTTTCCAATTCATATCTAGTTGATCTTTCTCAATGAGAATCATCCTAGAAATTTTGTTAATGATCTGATTTTTTCCTCTAAACAACACCATTTTGTAGACAAGTTCTCACTATAAAAACTTGGTGAATTATCCCATGATTCTTGAGATATCATTCCACCAAACTATTAATATATTTTGTGCCATTATCATTTTATAATTTATAAATTTTAATCCCATGTATATTTTTATAAAATCTTTTATAACATTTAATACACTTGAATAATTAATATTTGTGATAGATCACCATTATCCATGCCATCCTAATACAATCATCAATGAATAAAATATATAACCTTTTTATATCCATGGTTTTGGGTTATATTTGTCCTCAAACATTAATGTAAACCAACTCAAGAAAATTCATTGAATTCTTACCCTTATAATTTTAATTCTTCCAAATAATCTTTCCCTTTTTACAAGTATCACATATGTGAGTACGATCGCATGAGAGTTTAGGGATATCATGTTGTCTTTATTCTTCACCAAATCTTCCAAGTACTTTTATCTCAAGTGAACAAGACTTTTGTGCCTCAACTTTTTCTCCTATAATTTGGTTAGAAAATACTTGTATTTCTATCTATCAATAAGGTATAGATTATAGTTTTTGAATTTCCCTTTTTTCACAACTGTATCATATTTTCCTTTGATAATACAATCCTTCTTGGTAAAATAGTCCACTTTCCCTGAGTCACATATTTGACTTGCACTTAGAAATTTGTGACCAAGGCCTTAAACTACCAAGAAATCCGTGCATGTTAAGTCTTTAACTATGATTTATGATTTTATAGATCCAATAATTTTCAACCCTTCATCATTTACAAAATGAATGGAACTTTATTTTTCATATTGGATACTTGAGACTAGATATTTATATATCATCATATGAAAGGTTCATCCACTATAAAATATCCAAAATCTAGCTTGATTAATTTATTTTAAATTAATATAAATGAAATTCTACCCCTCATATCTCCCTTTCTTGATCCATGTCCATGAATTCACCTCTTTGTTTAGAAAACACACTTATTACTCCTCCTATCTTATTAAAATAAAATTTTATT
The DNA here is from genome assembly GCA_963277665.1 of Viscum album. NCBI lineage: Eukaryota > Viridiplantae > Streptophyta > Magnoliopsida > Santalales > Viscaceae > Viscum > Viscum album. The sequence continues at coordinate 87,121,930 of OY728135.1, read as the reverse complement.
ACAAGGTTTCAAATTGTTTTTTTTATTTTCATTTTAATTAATGTTGATTTTATCTGATGAGAATTTTCTCACCAAGTTTATTTTGGAACACTTCATTTTACCCATTATGAGAAATTAACATCTTTGTATACAAAATATTCACACTAAAAATATTATTCATTAAAAACATACCAAGTGAATGAATTTTTGTTCATATGTTTTTGTTTCCCTTATACCTTGAAATAATACTTTTCTATGGAACACATGTATTTACCACATCCCATATTTTATAAATGATAAAACTTGGTTTTAGGTCTATTTTTTGTGTGTATGTTTTAATGATCCAATAACATTATAGGTATTCTGAGATTCACCAATGTAAATATTCCTATAAGGTGTGGGTGTTTATAGACTTGGATCACCATCAATACCTTTTTTCTTATAACAAAGACCCAATTATTAGTTTTTACTTTATTTTTGAAATTATATATTTTTGGTAAATATTCCAAATTCTTATTTAGATCATCAAGTTTTACCTCCATATTATCCATATCCTGCATATTATAATTTCCTAATGTCACACTAGGAGTTAATAGTGTTTCTTGATCCTCAATCTTTCATCATAAGACAAAAATACCTACTTTCAAAATATTTGATCCATTTGACTCCATACTTCACCGTTTTAGTTAATCCATCGATGATTTAGGCCCTCTCTTCAATTTTTAGTTCACACTCAACGTCATTCTCTGATTTTCTAGATTTATAGATTTTAGATGATTAAGTTTTTACATTTAACTCATATTTCTATTATTCTTTTTTCATCATATATAGTTTGGAATCACAAAAAATACCATTGAAATTATTTTTTTATCCCTCTAAACATCAATTTCTTCAAGATCATCTTCTATTTCATCTTTAAGGTCCACCTTTCCCTCAAATTCAATGTATCATTATAACCCTATCATGGTTTGTTTATGATAACCTCAAATACTTATTCACTATTGTCTTTTAATCCATTAATTTATTCCACATCAATCTCTTATAATAAATTATTCTCTTATGAAAGAAAGTTTTTATTTTTGAAGAATTAATTCTAGGAATTTATCTTACCTTTCACATATTTTTATGATTTCTTTGTGAATGATTCATCATTATAATCATCTTGAAACTCTGTGGGAAACTTTACAATAATATGCCCAACCTTTCCACCTTAAAAACTGAAGGATATATATCCCCTAAATCATTCAATCATATTTTATGACTAGATGAAATTATAAAATATAATTTTATCTACTTCCTGCATGTGTTTCATGGATAATTTATAGCTTAATATTGGGATATATTATTAAAGGGCATGAGATATTATTTCATGCCACTTCATGCCATTTATTATTGAAAATCATTGTGTATGATTGGTTCCATATCATATGACATATTATTATGATAATATGCTACTACCTTTCCATGAATCATATACTACGATTGATTTGTAAAGGCCCTGATATTCATTGGGTATTATAATGTTAAGAGTTAATGTTTAGATTAATCTACCCATAATGGATATCATCAAAGGAATTTTATAAGAGTTGTGACTTTTGAGAGTTTTATTAATTCATGCATACAATGCATGCATTGTTCATGGAATTAAATCATGCATTATAACACATGAGTTAATGTGAAAATGCTTAAGGATCATATTAAAGGGCCATATAATACCATATGATGGCGGTATACTTGAATATTAATTCATGTTTGTTGATAATACCTAAGCCCATAAGCTCCCTTTATCTTCCTCCTTAGTACTACAAGGTGCTAGCATAATATGGAGTGAATTTGGATTCCATCTGAATGTTTAATGATTAAAAAATCCATAGATACATCATAGAGGATGGATTTTTTTTCCTCTACCATTATCTTTATCAATCATAGATGCAGATAGATGATGATTCTCTATGATGTAAGGTACATATACTGGTATTTTACAATGTTCTTAATTTCATTTTTTTTGCATGTTTTAATTTACCTATTCATAGAGATATTGGGTATGGTATTTTTATAACTTATGTTACATTTAATAAGTATTATTTGACCCTTATTAATCCAAGTAGTGGTATTATATCTTCCCATGTTTTTTGATTCATGAAATCAAGAATTAAAATGAATAAATTTATATAATAATATGTATCAAATTGGTAGTCATAAAATAAGACTAGAAATATGTTCTATGGGTTTTTTATTGAAACATATGGTATATGATATTGTAAGATATGGCATAGTTTAAACCCTTGGTTTTTGCATTGGTCATAGAATATGACCTCTATATACCATAAATATGATTGCACTACTGTGTATTCCAAAAATAGGGCATCACATCATTAGTAAAATATCTTTGTATATCATTACATATGATATGTAGTGTAAAAGAGGATGATACATATATCAATAATAAAATAAGACTAAGAGTGAACCACAGTTTATCATATTTGAATATTTCACTATCATTCATAAAGTACAACCTATATAAAGTTAATTCATGGCTTATCAGTCATAGTCTATGACTCACCTCAAATCATAGAATATGATCGATTTAGAACTTTCTTTATTTTTATTTATATTCAATTAACTATTTAATTTATTATTTATAATTTTTTTATAAGTAAATACAAAAGGTATTTTGGGTATATTAATTATTTTATAAATATTTTTTAAATTAATTAACTATAAAGAGTTTATAATCAATTAATAAATGTTTATGAAAAATTTATTAATAAATATTTATTAATATTAAATTTCAATATGAAAAATTAATTTTAAGAAAACAAATGAAATATCTTATGAATTAATTTTTTTAATAAATCATAAGTGAAATTTATAAAGTGTTTATAAATTAAAAAATAAGGCCTAAATATAAAATATTTATATTTAAATATTATGAATTGTTCATAATACCTAATTTGAATAGTTCGAATTAAGGGTCCTTATTTGGGATATTATTAAAACCACATCAAAATAGTTTTGATTATTGATTTGACCATGGTTTAAATAATGTTAAGTAGGTGATGTATAGTTTAAATAAATATTTCACATAATAGAGTTTGAGTTATAAAATGTTTATAATTCATAAAATTTCATATAATTAAAATAAAATTTCATGTAATGAATAATATGAAAATTTCATAATATATAATGAATACAAAGAGTTTATATTCAAAATTATGGAATGTCCATAAGGAATAATCTAAAATTATAAAGTTTCTATAATTATCTTTATTTATGAATTGTTCATGAATGATTATCTAATGTTTAAATTTATAAAGTTTTTATTTATTTAAAAATTTATTCTCTTATTCATAGTCATAAAGTATTTATATTATGAATAGTTGTATGCTTTAGTTTAAATTGTTAAATGATTTCTTATAAAATTGTTATTCCATACATTACATGCTAGATATGAAAACATAAGATTTAGTTTTCATCTACCATGGAATTAGTTTATAATTAAAGTTATTAGCTTAAATTTATTTTTTGATTATAGTTTATTAATATTAGGTTTTAGTGTTATGATTAATTCTCTTGAGTAAAGTCTCGATGGGGAGAGGGACTTGGGGTTAGATTTACCAATGGGCTGGAGGATTATACCTTATTCTAGAAAGTTGGGGGTTGGATATTTATTACTCTAGGATTACTCATATAGATATTATTAATATTATATAATTCCAATACTTTACATGAATAGTTCATATACCTTAAACATAAGATAAATTTAGATATGTATAAATATGTTTGACTTTTATTTTTGGATGAGTAACAAAAACTTGTGGGTTATGTAAAGAGTTACACATTAATGTGGTATAAACACATTGATTTGGTGAATGAAATATGAGTTCTACAACTAAATATTTATAAGAATAAATATATAAAGGTAATAAAATGTGATAAGATGGTGAGATTAAATTACCTTAAAAATACTAACTGTTATATTCAATATAAAGTAGGAATTTTCATGACCTCGATCATCCAATCGAGTAGGTCATGCTAAAGTTGGGTTCCCATGTATTATATTATGCAAGGTAAATAAGTAATTTGGTTACACTAACCATTAGGTGCCTTGTTATTTGGGTTTTCTTTGGGTTACACTTAGTTTAGAAACCCTAACCATTAGGATACCAGAGGAATATAGTTGAGTTTATATCCATATGATGGATTTAGATAAAGTTTTATTTACTCAGTTATCTTAGAATCATATATGATATGAATAACAATTTTTTTACTAGATATAGATATGTATTATTTAAGTACATAAACCTATGTAAGTCATGATGAAATATGAATCTTGGACTACTAATGGATATTACGCATTTAAAAGGGTTTATCATTTTAGTGGGAGCCTATTTTATATAAGACCTTATTAAATGGTAATAACACATGATACTCATATGATAACATCTTTTACTATAGATAATAACATCATAATCATCAAAATTAACTTTGAGATTAATCCTTAGGATAAATAATCTTAATGTAAGAAACTCTTATTACTAGTAACTTTAGAAAAGTTCTTAAGAGAAATTCTATGTGTTAGAGTAACACCTTCCTAAGTAACCAAATGTTGATGTTGTTCAATAGGGGAATCAAGATTCTTATGAGAAGCATAGAATGATTAAATTAGGGTTTTAGAGGATTTGGAATCTAAATCATCCAAGGAATTTTAGTCTCCACTCATATACTCAATGTAATTGGGTATACAAATGACTTGGTGAGACTAGAGGTTTCATTAAGGCTTATCATGGTCAAGTAATTCATTATATTTTCATCTATGTAAATGTTTCTCTAAGATGAATGAATTCAAGTAAATTTTACCAATTATTCTCAAATTGTTGAGAATAGATGAACTAGGAATGTGATGTGTGGGATCTGGTATTGTATTGACAGTATAAGTGGGTAAAAGTTCAAACCAGAATAAGAAAACTTATATAGAGAACCAAACTTCTCATATATAAATATTTTTATGCCCTCCAAATGACAATTTACAAATATACAAGGTAATAAATACCCATATCATGGGAATTATTTTCTATACAAAAAAAATGAAGAGAAGGTGGCCGAATTACATGAATCACACAACCTTTAAAAGGATAAATGATCACATGACCCTCAGAAGGTCATTCTAGTAGATAATGTACAACACATGATCTATTGTTGATAATGTGAGTACCCTTTATCAATACCTAATGTTCTTAAAAATACATCCAAGACACTCACTGATCATTTAGAGGCTTCCATACAAGTTCCTTTGAGTTGCGCAACTTTTCAATCAGTGGATGCTTGAAAATCATCCAAAACCCTTTGCAAAATAAAGGATGAAAATATGAAAAAGTAGGAGACCTTATGTGTTTGTTAATATTCATGATATTTATTTATACAATCCAAAAGTCACTGTGAAGACCGATTAATATTTATACCTTGTAGTGAAAAATCCTTTTGACATGTCCCCTTCATCACGTGAAGGACTTCAGACATTTCCATTTGATTATGCGTCGCCACTCTGGCTCCATAGACAAATAGAAGGGTGTTTATGAAAATGATTGTGCATCACCGTAAGAGCCATTATTGGTCATAAAATAAATCAGAGTAAAGGATAGTGATTTTCTTCAACAAAATTCACACAAATTCACAAGAACCCCAACCCTTGTAAAATAAAGAAGGAAATAAAAGGGGGAAAAGTGAAATCTTCTTGTGGGGTGAGGATACACTGAGTTTCACTCAAAAGGGGTAATATTCTTTGAGTGATCACCATTAATAATTTTAAGCCTATCCCATAGGAATATTGTTATTTTTAAGATACCTATACATGTCTTCCTAGCCTTATAAAGGGTTTCTTGACATGTGAACATGGTTAAGTGAAATCCCTTTGGTTAGCCAGGGTCTAATAAACATGATAGTGATAGAGTGTTCCCATGGTCATTGATCATCCTACAATTCCATGAATGAAGTATGACAAAATCATTAAAATAATGTGGCATAAAAACCCTCCAACGAATATAGCTCAAATTAATGAGATACACACCATATAAGGAAGAGTATAATTGGGGTGGTGAGAACTATAAATCCCTCCCCCTCAGTACAAAAAATGAATCCAAATCAATCATAAATGAGAGCATAAAAGAAGACTTATCAGAGTGTCCAGTCACATTATTATAAAGGTATTTCTCTAGGTAAAACCTAGGTAATGAACTAAAGGATCACATATCATTCATAAGTGCTTCATGCGATCACTCTATAGATCACCCACAGGACTTCTGACATGCTAAGTGAATTATGATAAGGACGTCCCACATGTCGACTGTGTCACACAAAATCTAAAATAAGCTAACACTAGAAAAACCTGAATCATGTATGAAATAAAGGATATAATAAAGGTTAAAAATATTAGAGGCTTATGTGAAGATAGATTCATTGATCTTCATGCACTTCACATGACTCAACCAGATCATGTGGCAATATTGGTACATGCCACCCAAATCATGCGATGCTCCCATGAAATACTATTTGGATCAAGTGACGTCCCTTTTAAATGTTAATAAAGTCACACAACACCCTTAGGGCATGCCACCCAAGTCTTTTAAAGTCCTCTGGGATTTTTATCCTTGATCATGCGATGTCCTCCATACATGTTTCCTAAGATATGCAGTGGCACCAAGAAAAGTTATCCAGGTAATGCAGCACCCTCCAGGCATGATAGACTTGATCTCAAGTTTTATTCTAGGAAAGTCATCCAGATTATGCCACACCCTCCATACATATCATCTAGATCATGTGGAACCCTACATATATGTCATCCTTGATCATGAGATGAAATCCATACATGTAATTAATATTATGAAACATCCTTTATAAAAGTCAAATAGATCATGAGATTGTCTCTGGACATGTATTCTAGGAAACCAGGACATGTCTAAACATCCTTAGACATGTTAGGTAGACAATCAGAACATGTCAGGAAGGAAATCAGGTTGTGTTAAATAGATGTCCAGGAACATGGTAACCTTTTCCAATGAATATATAATGGAAACCTTAGTGTGTAAGTCCCGATTAAACGAAACCATGATAAATATGATTCCTGCTAGAACTAGGATGTGTAGGATGCCTTCCTAAGGCCTGATCTCAAATGGGTGTCCACTTCAGTGTAAGTCTCCCTAGGTCTCCAACATTCCAATCATCAAGACCCAATCTCTCCCATGGGATTATCCTCCTTCCTCATCCCTTAGCGGATTGATAAGGCAAAAAAAAATATGATGAATATAATTATTTCCATAACAAGGATTCGTAGGATTCTTTACTAAGGCTCAATATCCATATCAAACATCCAAAGGTCTTCCATGGTTCATAAGTCCCACATCCATATGAAATGAGACTGATTAATTTCTGTCCCTTGTTTCTCACACTGAGTATGGATCACATGGGCTTAGGGATTTTCAATGCTCATATCATTTGAATTATGAATCTCCACCAACCAAGGAAACCTTAGTATGCAATCCCTAATCAATGGAATGACATAACCATATAAGGGAATCCAACACGAGGTAAGTCCTAAGGGCATGATTGAACTACGATAAATATAATTATTACTATAACTAGGATATATAGGACATATCCCTAAGGCTCGAGCTCAAATAATTGATGCATATGTTCCACCATATATGTCCTTTTTTCATGACACTAAACTGCATGAGTTTAACTAACTACATGGGTTTTGATTTATACTATTAGCAAGATACGTATGACACCTCACGAAATTTTCAATCCCATCCTCATAATATTAATCACCTCCCTAGATGAAAGTAAACTCTCGAGTGTCTGGTTATACGACTTCAGCATATATGCTGATACCCATTAGGGGTAAATATATGAAGAACCTCAAATACATACATATGGGATCACTAATAGAATCCCCTTTATATATGGAAATATTCAACACTTGATTGTTTTGTTAGGGTAATCGATCCTATATCAAGATTAGAAATAGATTCTCAAACATATCTTAAATCTACAATAGAGTCCCAGAGTAGGAAATAATTCCCCCCTAAAAAGGGTGTGATGAGACCAACCTCCCATACTATTGACCAATTTGATTCCCTAAGTTTCATTAGTTCTGAAACCTTAATTTACCACCTACCTTTGAAAAGAAGGTCCATGATCAATTATGGATGGGGGGACCATTGAGAGTTTCTGTGAAATGAAAACATGGTAAACTTGATGTAACAAATTTTTCAACACATTTAAACCCCCTCATAATTAGTAGTCAGACATCTCCAATATCACACTTTCATATAAAACAAAAATTATGAACCCAACATGTAATCATTTAACTATGACATCTTCTTTATAGGATAAAAAGAATAGACTATCTAGTTCTCATTGGGCCATTTTGTTCCTACCGTGTGGGTGAACTTTCCCACGCAAAAAAAAAATGGTGAAACTAACATGAATCTCTAAAATAAAATAAATTATCAATTTACCATGCATCATGACATTTTTTTGCATATCTTACACAAAAAATGGGGAACCTGACATGAATCTTTCAAATGAAAAAAATGATCAGATGATCCTATTTAGCTATGGTTCTCATGAAATAAGTCTATCCTCATTGTGATAAGTCCAAATGAGAAGAATGGATGGACTAGGAATAAGAAAGGATAATTGTGTTACCCATGCATATCTAATTGAGCATGTATCATGTCTATGATGATGTATTGTTCAGTGACCTTGTTCCTTGTTGTCTTCATGAATGAAAATACTACTCTCACAAACAACACCTGTTTTGAGACCATGTCTTCATCTAGCATTCATTCTAGAAAATTCACTGTGGCTACAAACCCCACGATCCACATAACAACCTCACCTAACCGAAACGTTTAGTGTTAAGTGGATAATGAAATAGTCTAGGAATACCATCTCCATGGTATGATCTAGACCCTTGAGGTTTCATGAAAGGGTCTCTGAATATTGAAACCAATGAGTCTATATCATCCAAAGAAAGTTTCATTGAAATCAGTGGTACTCATTTACACCTCAAACCGCTTCAGAAGCTTATCCCAATATCATGAAAATAAACACCTTCAATATATGATGAAATTGGATCAAAGATTCAAATACAGATCCCTTCCCATTTAAGAGCCACCGAGGAGGACTCATGTCAACCGTCATCACCAGGGCCATCCCACTGGTGCCCCTCAGTCGCCTGTTGAGGGAACCACACAAAAAATTTCCACATATGAAGAACATGAATGGGTAACAAGGAAGATACATCAGGTGAAAAAATATTTATATAACTAGGATTGGGTTTATATCCCCACTAACGATGAAGAATCATATCAAAAAATTCTGGTGGTAGCTAGTGAGCAGGCTCATATCTCTGATCACTCAGATGAAGTTTGCAAGAATATTATTGCAGCAAGCATGGGGGAGGCACATATCCCTACCCTCACACATGAATCCTATTTTTATATTCCAATAGAACAAGGAGGAAAAATGTGGGATCATATTCCCACTTCAATTGAATATATCTTCCAGTATATATTGGAGACATAAAATCTGAAGGATTACATTTCTATTCACACTTTACTAAAGTGTAATTTCATATTAGAAATAGCTGAAGAAATATTAAAGAATATTCTGGAACTGGTACAAATATAGGTATAGACACATATTCTTATACCTATAGCCAGGGTATCATAACACTCTAATTAGTATGAATAAGTGGTTTCTTTGGAGAAAGCACACATTCTTGATCCTATCTAGGAGGATTATCAGCATATTCTGGTAAAGGATGAGGCACCAGACCAATATCATATTCCCATTCCAACTGAGGATCACCAAGTATGAGTGGAATATTCCTTGGGACATGCACACATTCCTATTGAAAAATACTAGTGACATACTCCAAAGGCTCATGATCGATCCCATATCCCTGTTCTGACCAGGGCTCACCAAGTGAGAGCAACACATACCTTAAGAGAGACTCATATTACTATCAAGATATACCAAATACATATTTAAAAGGTTTAGGATTGGTCTCATATCCCTATTATGACTGATTACCACTAGGTGAAAGTAGAACATGCCTCAGGATAGGCACATATCCATATTAGTGAAGCTACTTGGAATATTGCAGTAGGTCATGGAATCTAGGATCATATCCATACTATCACTAATGAAGGACTACACCAAAATCATTCAAAGGATATATGGGAGGATTCATATATACTTTCTCACATTCTGAGGGTCTTTAAATATATTCTAATTGGGAATTTATATTCTAACTGTGATTATACCTCGCTTCATCTAGGTTTAATCGGGATATTCCGACAGAAAATGATAGGCATGCTCATATTCCAGCCAATAGTGAAGAAGATCATTGGAATACTCCAAAAAATTCTTAAAAATGGGCTCGTACTCTTATATCCACAAATGATTATCAACATATTCTGGTAGTCATCATACAATAGGATCATATCCCTATACAACTCTAAAATAAAAGCTGGCATATTACAGCCACGATGTAGAACAAGGATTATATCCCTAATCTTCTCAATGATAGTGTCCTTGAGGTTGTTCGAGACACATTCTCAACACTCAAAGGGTCCATCGACTCTTTAATAAAAGAAAAAGGTGATCATTAACATGATATTCCTCCTCTTGGCAGTGTGGAGATGGATCACATGGATTGTACTCCTGACACCCACTGTGTTAAACCTCCCCATGACAATATATCCCACAGATAAGGAAATCATACCCTTTACCAAACTCCTTCTTATATATAGGTGTTCAAAACTTAGACACTTCCATATAGATAGGTGTTCAAAACTCAAATACCTTATTATAGAGAATTTCTCGCAACATCGGGGTCAACCATATATAGTTCCCCATCAACTACCAACAACACTTCACCACATTCAGTAGGTGACCCTTAGAAGAAACTTATATGGTATGACAAGGTGAAGGAGTGTAAGTATTATTAAGATGAATCCAACATTAAAATATAGAGAGAGTTAATAGGAAACAACTTACCTGCCATGTTCTAACCCCTCAGTACTTGTGACTATGAGATCCCAAATGAGATAGAGAAGGAGTGAACACATTATATATGCCAAAATATATGGGAAAATCATCAGAGAATGAAGGATATACACCTACATTATCCAATATATGAGGGTCACCTTCAGAACATCAAGATACTCCATTTTCAGCTAGACCTGGATGCTATCTAAATGGTATAAGACCCAAAATTAGAAAACAACAACACAAATATACATCATGCTTTCCCCCATTACATCAAAACTCTTTAGAAACTGATTTTCAAAGACTCTTCATGTATCTGTATTCAAGGATGGGGAAAGTATGGAGTGTTTCACATCACCACACCCCTGCAATAGTATAACTCCCAAGATATGGTGTCCTATAATGTCATAGACTCTAGTGAAATCAGGGGACTGGGTAATGCGTGAGTCAGTTGGTCACTATAATAGAATTCATTTTCTTCAATAGTGCCTCGAAATCACAAAGTTAGGGAGAGAAATTCAAATATATTTTTAAACTGTTCCCCTCAAAGAAATGGAAACATATTTCAAACACGAAAGCCTAAGTTGTGATCAACCAAACAACTTCATGAAGAAAATGACTCCCATCATGGGATTCCATTGCACCCATCTCACACATGATCACAGTTGTGAAAAATAAAATAGGTCATGATAGTAGGTGCCATAATAGTTGTCCAGGAGAAGACCTAGCCCATTGGGCCAGGGTAATATCTACCACCACCTCCACCCCTTAGATAATCAATACTTGAGAGGATTAAGGACATATTGGTAACCACTACAAATAAACCCCAACCCACTAGGGTGGGGGCATTTTTATCTCAATCGCAATCAAAAAGTTAATCACCCCCTAAAAGGGTCCTGGGTAAATCAATGGAGGTTCTAGATCAACCCCAACCTACTAGGTTGGGGGAATTTATATCTTAATTCAAATCCCATGAGTCATAAAATCCTTGACTAGAATCATTGAATACTCAACAATAAGATCAAAAAATTCCATTTGAGGCCCCAAATAGGCCCTAGACCATAGGGATGAGGGAATTTTCATCATCATCATCACCACATATGGAATTAGTCTTCTCCAGGTTGGGAGGTAAATATTGATGATCAATATACCATCTGTTCCCCCTGCCATTAGACGAACCTATGCTATTCAGGGCTCGTTCGACAAACACAATTGAAAACTCCCTCAAGGCCACTATTCATAAGCCGATATGGGAGGAATGTATAATGAAGGAAATCAAACCCCATAAAGGTCATATGAAAAAATGTTCCAACATGGCCAAGGGTTCTATAAAATAAACTAATATAAAAAATACAGAATCAACCTATTATGTTGAGAGTAACAAGAAAACTACAATTTCATGATATATTGCTGTGAATGTCATCACCGTTAACACAATAGATAATGTGGATTAAGATGCAGACATAGAGGGATGAAATATGAAAAATATACCCCGAGAGGAGGATCTTGATTCACCTAGTGAGGCTACACATACCTGAAACCAGAGTAGAATCCAAAACAAGGTACCTTTAAATATTTAGTTTCCACCTCTATGGTGGAACACTATTAAGGATAAAGGGAAATAAGTGTTCATATCCCACTTATCACCCAGAATATCCAAAATTCCTTTCATACAAGAGAATTGGGAATAATATGAGAATAAGATACAAACTATTAGCTAACTCTTCAAGGAGCTACTTAGGGGAATCATTCCCACTGGGTATCATCTTCAGGTAGAGATAAATATCCCTCCTACCATACATTATGAAAGAGATGATCCACCTATAAGAGCAGAATCTAAGAATCATAATGGCTCTAGATCTAGGAATATGGTCTATATAAATGTGGAATTTGAAGATGATCATGACTTCCCTCCATTAAAATGACAACCTCTCCCTCACCATGGTGATCATTCAGTCTCAACATGAATTAAGAATCAGAGGGAGATGAAAATGGGGTGAACTCATCAAGCCCTACCCTCTCCCTATAGTCTGGAGATGAATCAGATAATAGTACCTCCAAAAATTCTCAGTGCCATTGAATCCTTGGATGCTTTAATGGAAGCCATGGAAGGGTGACACACACCTATATAGATCATGAAAAATCCATATCTTGAATGGATTTATGAAACTTTTTCTCCACCCAATTTCAGTAATCCTACCTTCTCCACATTTGATGGTGAATGAGACCCCCAAAAGCATCTCACGCACTTTTTGTCCTAATGTGGTCCAATGATGGGGCCTCAAGATCCATAAGAGGAAAACAAGATAAAGTTTTTTTGTACAAAATATGATAGTTCTAGAATTTTTTTGGTACAAAAATATTCCAATAGGATCTATTTCAGGATGGGAAGACCTTCTTCATAAATTCCTTTATCAGTTTAACTCCATGCTGAGGAAAATGAAAATTATTGACCTGAAAAATTTCAATCAATGTTAAAATGAGAGGGTGTATGACTTTATAAACATATGTAAAGGTTTAAACTATTAACTTATCATCCCTATATCATAGGAGAAATTGATGAAACTCTGTACTGAAAACCTCTGGGATGAGTTGTTGACACCCCGGATCCTGATGAAATATCTGGGCATATTCCATGAGTTTTCAAAAATTGAATATTTTTTGGAAGACACCATTCAATGAACCTGAGATAAGTCTCAAATCATGCACTTAGAACAGGGGAAAAGTCTTGGAAAGGCAGATACTACCACTATTACCCTCAAACCATCCGCCATGTTCATTCAAGAACCTAGGTAGGTCCTGAACCACCAAACGAGTCCTATCAAGTGGAAAAAACAAAAAAAATTGCACTCATCCAGAATCAAAAAGATTTCTAGATCACTCAAGATTTGATGAATGAATGAATAATTCATACTAATTTTTAAATGAACAAGTCCTTAGTTATTTTTTTGCATCCATAGAAAACAACCTACTCAAGATACCATATCCCAAAAAACCCAACGAGGCTAACCTCACCGATCATCCCGACTACTGCCATTTTCATAGGAGGATGGGTCATAACATCTGGGATTGATCTGTATTTAAATATATCCTCTAAATCATGTTATATTTTGGAAAGGTGATGTTGGAAAATTACTTGGCATAGGTAACCTGCATAACCATTTCCCAATCAGAATAATGGTGATTGAGAAAAAGTTCTAGCCATGCATGGGCATAAGTTCGATAACTAGACGACTAAAAAGGAATTCGACCTCAATCATGCCACCTTGAGAGAATAACTTCATAAACCCATAACAGTTCTATATCCTAGGGAGGTGACAAAAAATACCCCTCCCAGAGGTGTATGTAACCATCATACAGAAGAAGATATAGAAGGAGAAGAGTCGTATTCAGCTTTGACATAGGTCTAACTCTTGTAGATTTATTTATCAAAACATCTAGAGAATGGGAACCACCCCACCAAATGGAACAATAACTAGAAAAAGATCTCATATTTGGTTCTATTAATTTGATACAATTAGAAGACCCCTTATCCAATGATGAATATGACTTTGAGTATGTGTTCCCTATACTTGACCGGAGAACTGGATGTTGAAGGCATGGGAGATGAGGATACATGGGATAATGTGGGCGTGGTTGGACCCAATATTTCAATAAAATCCCCATTAAGGATATATATACAGCCAAAACCCATGGTAAAGAACTCTAGTGATCTCATAACAACACATAGGTGCCTTAGAGCCCTCCATTGATTACCCCAGTCTAGTCATCTTACACAACTGTCTGACAAGTATTTGATTTTATAATTAACCCAGACAATGGGGAAGGTCTTCACAATCTATGAAACTGGAATAAGATGCTCCCTCAAACTTTGCACAAGCACAAAAACTATCTACCTCAAATGAACTAGATCCTAAACTATATAATAAAGAGAAACCCCACCTTGGGTAGCACCGAAATCTAGCACAAAAGTAAGACATTATAAAATAGTTGGTGGTTTTCCTAGACAATATATCAATCCAGAATGTTCCCCCTATTTCAAAATAAATTATATAGGTACTCATTGAATCCCTCCAGAGTCCACATGGGTTCAATATAGAAGTCACTACATTCGAGGTCTATCGAGTGAAGAATATTCCATCAGAATGCCATATCACCATCTTGTTTACAGAAAAGGATCAGGAAAAGGTCATCCAAGGACACATCATACCCCTATATAGTTGAGAAGACTCAATAATTTCAACACCCAAAGAGACCTTAATGAAAATGGTTCTAGTATTAGCCTCTTCTTGATTCAGACCCTTGGAAATTTTGGATATAATGAGAGAGATTTATCTTATACAAAGATGACCATTAAAGGGTATAATAAGAGTGATCAAAAACCTATCAGTAAGATCAATCTCAAAGATCAGTTTTGGGATCTCACATTTAACACTGATTTCATGGTTATCCAGCAAGACACTAAATACAATTTCCTACTCAGAAGGCCTTGGATCCATAGCCACATGGTGCTACCTTTAACATTTCACCAGTTATTGAAATACCCTATCGAAGGAAAGGTCAATATACTATATAGTGATTACACTCCCTCTATGTCTTTTAAATCCATATATGATGAAGTATGTTTCTATAAAAGGGTGGTAAAACAACCAATGATGGATTAAAATATATAGGTTATAGCCCCCACTAGCTTGGGGACCACCCCTAAAAATACTTGGAGTATGATCAAAAGTGATTATGTGTTACCCATAAAACCGATTGAGGTAGTAGACTTAATTCTAGATTTCCTAGATCCTTTTGTCCCCAGATACAACATAAAATAAAATTATCTCTATAATCACTCTATAATGACCCTAATAGTAGGGGATGAAAATGTATCTTCCCATGGCCTATCTCACCGTTAAAGTGATAGAGAAGACCTCAGATTTATTATTTCATCTGAAAATGAATAAATAGACCCATAGAGGAAAAAAAGAGGGTGATATAAAGAACTATTATCCAAAATTTGAGGACGGAATCTCTACTACCATTGATGATATTAGACAGGTAAATCTGGGACAAAAGAAGACCCATGACCTACATTGATTAGTGCCTCCATGCCTCTCGAAGAGCAAGATATGTACATTTTATTTATAAATAAATATTGATATGTGTTTTATTAGAATTATATATAAATGTCCAAAATGAATCCAAATGTGTCCACACACCATCTCGGCTTACCCGATGACCATCGAGGTTTCAAGAAGACATCTATGAGGATAAACTCCTCTCATGCTACTATTGTAGAGGTGAAAGTTGAAAAATTTATCAAATATAATTTTTTTCGGGAAGTGAAATACACAAGATGGCTGGATAATATCATACCTATCAAGAAAAAGATGGTAAAATTAGGGTCTACATCAATTTCAGAGACCTTAATCAACACTTCCCAAAGGATGATTTTCTACTTCCGATCAAAAAATATTGATCGATGAAACTGTTGGCTTCTAATCCCTTTCCTTTATGGATGTGTACCTAGGATACAATCAGATAAAGATTCCCCTTTAAGATAAGGAATTTACTTCCTTCAGAGTACCCTAGGGGATCTTTTTATATCACATCATGACCTTTGGATTAAATAATGTTGGTTCTAATTATCAATTCACCATGCATCATATCTTTAAGACCTTATTAGGATGAATACCATAATGTTATTTTGATGAACTAGTGGTCAAATATTGATAGCGATGAGATCACTTCATAGATCCTAAAATAGTCTATGACAAGTTTTAGCAGAACATCTTGAAGATAAATTCATTTAAATGTGATTTTGGGGTAATGTTAGGGAAATTCCTTGGATTTGTGGTATGCCACTGTGGAATCGAGGTCAACCCTAAAAATAATAGTGAAATTATAGAAATTTCACCCCCTTAGAATCTCAATGAACCATGGGAGATCTAAGGGAACCTTGCCTACATTCGGTGTTTCATAGCCAATATGGATGTAAAATATATTCCCTTAACCAAGATAATGAAGAAGGGAATAACCTATCAATGGGATAGGGATTTCCAAGAAGCCTTCAACAGTCTCAAGAAGTACCTTCTTCACCCACCGGTCCTGATGCAGCTGGTGGAATTAAATCCACTCATCTTATATGTGTCCTCTAGGGAACGATCATTTAGTGCTCTCCTCACATAGAAAAATGATGCAGGGAATGAGAATAGTCTCTACTACCTCAGCGAAATGATGCTAGGAAATGAGACCCAATATTACGAGGTCGAGAATAACTAACTCATACTCATATTTATAGTGAAAAAGATGAGGCATTAATTGTATCACCATGAATACAACTTGGTCTCTTGCATTAACTCACTTAAGTAAATCCATGACCATCCACCATTGAATGGGTGTTTGGCCTGATGGGTAGTTATTATAATACAGTATGAATCCAGTTTGTGTAAAAGAAGTTAGTAAAATGGTAGGACTAAGCTTATTTCCTCATGGAAAAACCCACTCTAAAAATGTACACCAGTAGACACTGAACTTCTAGATGAGGAGGTTTTATATTCCCATGAAACTCCCTAGACATGGGAGATGTATTTTGACAGTGCATCCTGAAGTCTTATTAGTTAGATACTAGAAAAACATAAACTAAATCAGGTTGTATTAGGGATTGTATTTATTTATCCGAACAAAGAAATTTTTACATACTCTTACTCACTATATGAAGGCTGCAAAATAATGATACAGAATACCAAGCCCTCAGCATTGTCTTAGAACTAGTACTATAACTATAAACATCTTACCTGAACATTAAAGGGGATTTAGAGCTATCGATAAAGTATATCCATGGTAAACATGCCTTCAAAAAGGAATAATTGGCCCCTCTCATTAGTTACATCCAAGGAATTATTTTAGAGTTCCCTTTTGAGACCACACTACATCATGTCCCCCGATTAGAGAATTCTCATACCGACACATTGGATAATTCATCCACAATACTAGCCAACCCTAATCAGGAGGAAAAGATATTCTATATTACACATCAAAGGATGATATCATTGATCATTATATGCAACATGGAAGAAATAAATCAGGTCATAACCACCCTAGTATGTGATGAATTGATAACCACCCCTAGATGGATGGATCCCATACTTTATTATCTCCAAAATAAGATCCTCCTGGAAGACCGATATGGAAGGGAACAAATTTAGTGCTGAGCAGCAAAATTTACCCTAAGGAATAATCCAAATGAGAAACTATCCCTCTAAAAATGAGGCTTTGATGGAAGCATCCTCAGATTCATAGTAGATAGATAGATTCCTTATATAATGGAAGAAGTCCATGCAAGCTCTTGTCACAGTCATTAGTCCAGGACTAGGATCTGCCACCAAATCAGGAGGCTGAGTTACTATTGGAAAACCATGATATAGGACTATGTGGAACTCAATAGGAAATTTCATGCATGCCAAATTCATGAAAACTTCATCCATTATCCTCCATAATTTCTACATATGGATAAATATTTCTATCTTTTTTCCATATGTGGAATAAATGTTGTGGGGCTATATCCCCCATCCACAACTAAGTAGTTTAAGTACATCCTTACTACCATCGACTTCTTTTCAAAATGGGTTAAATAAATACCCCTTAAGGAATACGAGATGAAAAATATCATCATCTTCATGCAGTACAATATCATCACCAAATTTGAAGTCCCTCTCATGATACTGATGGAAAATGACACCAAATTATATTCTACTGAGTTGAATATATTATACCAGGAGTACAAAATCAAGTCTAATAATTAATATCATTATCATGTAGTAGAAAATGGACATATAAAACTTAAATAATAATCTGTCTAATATACTCTATAATATGGTGAATAAGGACAAGAAGTCTTAGCTGTATGAGCTCCTCCATGCTTTATGGTCCTACCACACCACCATGTGTCCTGCTACACAAGTAACCCTGTATTCAATGGTGCACAGAACCGAGGCAGTGTTACCCATATAAGTTTAGTTTCCCTCACTTCAAATAGACATATGTGGACAAATATCAAATGATGAATAATTGAATAACCATTTGGATGAATTTTAACGGCTCTATGAGAAAAGGTTTCATACATTGCACAATCTTATAGTCCATCAGAATCGGATCGCGCAAGCCTTCAATAAAAAGGTTCACCTCCACTCATTCCTTCAAGGAGAACTGATATCGGATCCCATAACCTCAATGATACTAGGTAAGAAGAATCTTAAGCTAGAAACCAAATGGGAAGGGCCTTATATCATACATAAGGTATATCAAAACAAAACTTACTCATTATCCAAAATGGATGGGTAACATGTCACCCCCACCAATGCGAGGTTTCTTAAGAATTACTTTTCATAGCTTCCATCAAGAATTACCATCATCTTGGCCATACTAAGTTAAACTAAACAAATTATCCATTTTATCATGATGTTAAACTGCACAAATTTTTCTTGACCACATAATGTTAAATTGTATGGAACATGTCTTGACCACATGATGTTAAACTATACCAAACATGTCATGACCACATAACATTAAACTGTACAAAGAACGTCCTAACATAATGATGCTAAACTAAATGGAATAAATACTAAACACATGAATCTAAAACTATACGGAAGACATCCTCACCACCTGATATTAAACTACACATGAAGCATCATCTCACTAACAATTCAATGCACATGAACTAGATCTATGAAAAAGAGAAATGCCCCCATCCTTATGTGTGAGTCAGATCCACATTGGGAATATCCCATTAAATAACTACATGTGGCTTGATTTCTACCATCATAGGATACATAGTGATACCCATACCTCTATTATTAGGCCCAACTACAATGTTCCGCTTATTTCACATTAATCCACCTTTGTCCTTAACACAAAATGTTAAATTGAACGACTGATGTCCTTAAAACATGACACTAAACTGTACGGTTTTACATAACTACAAACATCTTGATTCTCATTCCAATGAGATATATAGGGATTACCAGATCCTATATTTTGTCCCAACTACCTCATGATACAAAATTACCCTTTCATTTCTCTAATTGCCTCCATGTTGTGAAAGGAACCTTTAATATTCCATTTTTCTCAATCGAGAATGGCTCACACATGATTAGGAATTTTGGAAATGGAATCCCCACATGACTGATACGTATCAGTTCACAAGAGGTTTAATATGGTATTGGATGAAAGACCTTAAAATACACACCATGATTCCTCACCGCATGGCATTAAATTTCACAATTGATGTATCTTGCATTAAAAAAACTATGCATTACTATGGATCTCTCCAGAGAGGACCACTATCATTAGTGTTGGTATCCCACCACACCTCCATCCTAGAAATACACATGGATTGATCCCTATCATCACAAGATATGTAGTGATGCCCAAATCTCCAAACCTGGACCTAGCTACAACAATCAATGAAAACAATTCCCCCACATATGGTTCAGACCTGCATAGAGAGTTTCCCATTAAAGAACTTTGTGTGGCTTGATTCCTTCCATCACAGGATACATAGTGATGCTTAGACCTCCATTCTTGGGATCATTTGGAATATTCCATTTTCACACTAGGGAGACTACATCTTTTCTACATGATGTTAAACTACATGGTTCCTCAATAACTATGCGTGTCTTGATTCCTGTCATCACATGATACATAGTGATGCCCAAATCTCTAATATTAGGCCCAACTACAAAAATCAATGGGAATAATACCCCCTTACATATGGGTCAGACATGAATGGGGAGTTTCCCATTCAAGGACTATGTGTTTATTTATTCCTATTACCATAGTATATTTAGTGATGCCTATATGTCTGACTCTTGGCCCCATCCCTGGAAAAAAATATACCCCCATCACTGTGTACGAGTCATATCTATGCGAGGATTTTTCATACAAGAAATACATATGGCTTGATTCCTATCATCAAAGGATATGTAGTGACACCCATATCCCAATCTTGGGTCTATCCAAGACATATAAAATGATAAAAATTCACCCTAACTGTATATGGTCTAGAATGATGCAGTAAACATCCTTACAACATGATACTAAAATGTAAGGAAAATATCATGGCCACATGACATTAAAACTACATGAAAAATATGTCCCCACTACATGATGTTAAAATGTGCATACTGTCACCCATTAACATTCCTTATAAAAGGGACAAAAAATCTTGACCCCAGTCAACTAGAGTATGGGGTGATTCTATTATATTTTAAGCCAATAAACCTATAAACCAAACTTCATGTATTGAGAACATCGGGTTGACACAAAAATCTCATAGACCTTGTAAAGGAAAATATTTCTCATTATTTGAATATGATATCGATGCATAAGGTCTTAGACTTACCAAACAGAGAAATCTTGGACCCACAAAAAGGGATTTATGATCCTTGTGACCATGGAAAGACTCAACACTTGAGGGTGTTTTGGGCTACCCCTGACATGATCACCCTATATCATTACTCATAACCTGATAACCTCGATCCATTATTTACAACATTTTTATCCCCCTCTTAGAAAAATGTTGGAGTAGTCTTGACCTTGGGTATCTTAACTAGGCTCTTGTGTAGATTCCCCTTATACCAGGTCCATGTGCATCATGACCTTAAACAGTATTCACTTTGGTCAAATATGTATTACCTTAAACTTTATCCTTGGTCCAAATCTCAAGACCCTAAACTACTAGTAAAAGAGACATACAATTTTTTTGGTTGAAAACTCTAGAAGGGAGGCCTGAGAAAAATTCAAGTCTCTGCACTCTAAACTCTTCATCCCCTGAGTTTAGGAAAAAATTAGGGCACAAATGAATGAGTAATAAAGATCATGGGGCCAAATTTGTAGCCCCATTAAAATTTGATCTATGCTCACTGGACCCCTTGGTCTAGGAAAAAGTTAGAGTAATGATTTGTCACAAATCCTCACCATGATAATGTGTTCAAAAGGAGGGAAAAAAATTCTAGGGTACTCAAGCCCATCTTGAATATTACATTTTCTATAAATCAAAATTAATTATTTGAGTGCTTTGGATTACCAGAAACCTTCCATGGCCTCGGGAAAAGGATAACTGGATTTAGGAGATCCTTTGTTTGACTATGCATGTATGCCTATGGATCCTAAATATGAACCTATAGTCATAAAACAAATGCATCATACCTTGAAAAATGGTATTTCTGATCCTTATGAGTCCTAATGTCACTGTGGAAGAACTCAACACCTTAGAGTGTTCTGGGCCATTCCTTGTATGATTGTCCCATACCATCCTCATGAACCAAGCACTTTGGAACATGATTTAAAATCCTTATAACCAGACTATTCAACCATATTTGATATCCTCAATGTTACATCACCATGTTTTGTACCCTTTTTGAAATAAATAATGTGACACTCCTTTCCCAAACCTTTTAATGGCCCACACCCTGCGACTTGAAACCATAGAAGATAGGTTATGATACTCCCAACCCAAGTGTTGAACCACCCTAGGGTGACATAACCCTCATGGATAGCTTTTTCTCTACACCCAACTTCATTATGAGAATGTTTGAGCCATTAAAAATATTTCACGGCCCTTGGAAAGAAGCGAGAATCATCTTTTCTTAACCATTCATGTAAACTCTTTGAGCTCATGAATAAGAGATTTGACCTACCACCTAAAGGTATATCATTTAGGAAAGTAACTCTGATCCTTGTGAACCTTGGTAACACTATGGAAGAACCCAACACCTCAGGGTGTTATGGGTCATTCCCATCATTTTTGACCCATTCCATATTCCTTGATTCAAACTTTTGATTTATAACTAACTGAAAATTAAAGTTTTTATTATTCCAACACTTTTGAGGAAAAAGTAAGAAACCAAACATGACATAAAATACTTAAGGACAACCAAACCACCACGATACAAAATTTTAAGTCCAAACAACTCATTCAAGCCTACACAGAAGAGCCCCACCCAGCATGAAAAACATTAAGTTCAACTTCCTCCTAATCCTCACTGCTCAGCTAGCTGACCCATGCATGAATGCATGGGCCTGGTACCAATGGAAATTCCATACCCTATCAAAAATACAATTCCTAAAAGCAAAGACCAAGAGAAAACTCATAGCTATGAACCCCATCTGAAGCAACCCCTTGTAAGAAAACAGTTGAAGCAAACCTCAAACCTCGAACCGAAGGGCCACAAGGAAATCAAAACCATAAAAAAATATCACAGTTCCAGACATTAAAACATCACAATACTTAGAAACACTCCCTTTATCTTGAAGCTTCATGAGACAACCTTCAACTCATCACATACCAGCAGATCCACCAAATCATCAAAATCAACAAAAACATATGATTCATTATGATCAGGCCTGCAAGAGACTGCATAACTGTCAGAAACCCAAAACAAGTGACCCTCTCCCCTCCGCGCCACTCCGAGGTCGACACCGAGCCTTCCCTCCAACTCCATGCCAATAACCAAGACGCCTTAACTCACCTAAATGCCTCTTCCCACCTAGATCTGAAGCCACGTCCGCTGGAACCTTCGACCACCAAGCGTCGCAGGACGATGCCTCGCCTAAACAAACGAATCCAGAAGCCTGAATCCACACTCGCTGATCTGAGACACCCTCTCCCACTGAATGCTTCCACCCACCCAGATCTGAAACAAGCTCGCCGAGTACTGAGCGAGACAGGGTGAAGAAGATGGTGCCTCGCCTCAGCAGACAAATCCAAAAAATTCCACAGAGGACCGAGCCGATGCCGAGATGGAGGACTCTCTCCAGGTGGACTTGGCTTCCCTAATATTTCATCATTCACTAATAAAATCTCCAAAATCTTTCATGGACCTTGGAAAATATTGGAGAAACCTCTTCTTGTCCTTTCTAATTATGCATAAGGGACTCAAAATACCAACCATCCACATCCCCTCCTTAAGGGAAATGAACTTCAATCCTTGTGAGTCCTGATAACACCATCGTAGAACCTAACACCTTAGGGTGTTATGGATAATTACCCACATGTCTTCCCCATATTCCATATTCATCAATAATTTCATTATCACATGACATTAAAATGCATAGAATATTTCCTTACTGCATGAATTTAAAATGCATGACATACGTCTTTACCATACAATGTTAAAATACATGACAAATTTTCTTACTAAATGAAATTAAATTGCATAGAGAATGCTACTTCACAAATAGTATATTACCAATGATAGAAGGACTAAGTTAAAATAACCTAAACTATAGAAATAAAAGGTCTAAGATAGAATACCCTAAACTACAACACTAAAACGATTTAGTTGGAAATAACAGAAAAGGTATAAAAATTGTGAGGTTGAAAACCCGTAAGAGGGAAGCCTATTCAAAGAGAAAAGTACATCCCCACTAAGCCTTCCTCTCTATGAATCTTAAGAAAAAATTAGGGAATTATTAAATAAAAAGATACAAATCTTGTGAGGCCAATCATATGGCCTTAGAAAAAATCAATCTATGCTCTCTAAGTCCATTGACTTTAGAAAATGATAGAGAATCCTCCCTCTGGGACATATATTCTACCCAAATTATCCTTTTTTGAATCAGGTGATATTGAGACAACTATAGAAGATACATCAATAAGGAATCTCATGTTGGTGAGCATTAATGATTATTTATTGAGAAAAATATTTTATGGTTTAAACATTCAAATCCAAGCATTCAAGTTTACTTGATATTATATGAATTATGGGTATCGTTGATGATTCATGCAACATAAGGTCAAAAAAATAACATTCAAATCATTAATGAAGGAAAACTGGAAAATGACCTATAAAGTTTGAAATATTTGTTCATTGATAGCATGAAAAAGTAGGTATCTACATATTTTATAGCCTCTATGAGGATTTAATAAAAATAAAAAAACATTGAAGATCATACTATAATAAGATTTGATAAGCTAAGGCCTAACCTCAAATGGGAAACCACTTCGGTGTAAGTCCCCCCATGTCTCTGACATTCCAACCATCTAGACCCAATCTCTTCCATGGGCTTATCCCCTTCCTCATCCATAAACGGGTTGAGAAGGAAACTAAAATACAATAAATCTGATTCCTTCGATAAATAGAATATGTAGGATTCCTTCCTAAGTCCCATTCTCTATATCATACATCCAAAGGTCTTCCCTAATGCATAAGTCCCGCATCCATATTCAATGATACTGATAAATTTCTCTCTCTTATTTCCAAAACTGAGTATGGATCACATGGGATTAAGGATTTAAAATGTTCATATAATTTCATCATGAATCTCCAACAACCAGGGAAATATTAGTATGTAATCCATAACCATTTCTACGACATTACTTCCCCCATACAAGGGAATCCACCTCGGGGAAAGTCTTAAGGGAATGAATGAACTATGATAACTCTGATTCCTTTTATAAACAGGATTCATAGGACACCTCCCTGAGGATCCAGCCCAAATACCTAGTGCCTAAGTGCCCCCATATACTTCCTTTCTGCATGAAGCTAAAATACATAGGTTTAAAAAACTACATGGGTTTTAATTCCTTCTATCACCAGGATACGTAGGACGCCTTATGGAGGTTCAATCCCATCCTCAAAATATTAATCACATCCCTAGATGACAGTAAACTTTAGAGTACTTGTATATAAAACTTCAGTATATAATAATCTACCCATTAATGGGATATAGATAAATAACCTCTGATATATACAGATGGGATCATCAATAGACGCCCTTTATACACGGAAGGATTAAATACTTGATCGTTTTGTTAGGGTAAAAAGTCTTGTATCAGGATTTGGAAGAGATTATTGAACATATATTAAAACTATAAGAGAGTCTTAGAGTAGGAAAAAATTTCCCCCCAAAAGGGTGTGATTAAATCAACCTCTAATCCTCTTGAGAAATGTGAGTCCCTAAGTTTCATTGGGTCTGAAACCTCAATTGACCACCTACCTTTGGAAACCAGGTCCATATTTAGTTATAGATGGGGAAACCGTTGGGATTTTTTATGAAAGTAAAACATGGTAAACCCAAAATAATTAATTGTGAGAATATTCAAACCCCTCATAATTAGTCATCGGGCATCTCTATACACCCCACTTTCTCACAAAACAAAAATAGTGAACCCGAATTGAAAACATTTAAATAAGAAATATTCTTTATTGGATAAAAATAATAGACTATCCAATTCTTTTTGAACCATTTTTACCTACCATATAAGTGAAATTTCCCACAAAAACAATATTACATCTTAATAGATGAATATTCATTTCATTTCATAAATACATTCCTGAGTACCATAAAGGTTTAGCATCTTTGGAGACTAGGTAAAAAATATTTTTAATTCATTAAAGATCTTAAATATATCCCAAAAAGATATTCCCACATAGTAATATTACTATAAATACCCTACTTAATACCTTTATCTATAACCCAAGGAAAGGAAACATGAGAATGGGTGATCTCAGATGCTTAGTAAGGGTAAATAAGGGAGATATCAATGATCACATAAGCATAACATGATTTTATGGGTATGAGAATATGGTATTAACATTTGAAAACCATACCCTACATATTTAAGATCATAATCATGAGTCATGTAATAAATCTTGGTAGTTCATAATACATGAATCATAAAAGAATCAAATAAAATGAGCTATGTATACATAACATAGGCATAAT
Organism: Viscum album; assembly: GCA_963277665.1. Lineage (NCBI taxonomy): Eukaryota > Viridiplantae > Streptophyta > Magnoliopsida > Santalales > Viscaceae > Viscum > Viscum album. Next base: position 87,095,170 of record OY728135.1, on the reverse strand, counting down.
ACATAGATTTTTTTCATACACATAAGCATAGAAAACCATTTACGTAGTATAAAGGTCTCATTTTCAAGGCTATAATAGAATATTAGGTCCACTACTCAAACCATATTATTAGTCAAGGTTCACTCCCAAGACTATCATAGTGGAAAAGTCCCTTACTGAACTAGGTTCACTCCCCATTCCAATCTTGTTTATCTCATGAGATATCAATATTTACCCAATTTATTTGAGGGCTATATAATTCCGAGCCCACCTATCACATAATGAAAATAATATAGATGCATGCCATAAGTTTATAAAATATTCACCATATCATAACTCGTTTAAAGGAAATGAGTTTCAAAAATATTTCATTGTAGCATAACCTATGAAAAAGAAACTGGTTTTATAATAATTTCATCAATTAATCATAGAATAACCCATAGAAATGGAATGGGTTCCATAAAAATATTTTCATAATAATAATAAACCATATATAAAAATAATAATTATGGTATCATTGGATTATATCCCTAGAAAATATTAAGTAACATCAAAGTATGTCATCTTAGATGGAAAATGATTTTGAAAGATCATTTGGAACATTTCTTGAGGAAAATAACCTTTCAACTTTCAAATAACTTATTTAAAATATAAAATTCTACCAAATAACGATGAAGAAATTTTATTTGAAAATTAAATTTAAAAATTGTAAAGTAATTTTAAATCATTGAGGGGTCATGATGGCAGTAAATACTGTTTATTCCATACTCATTAAAACAAATATTTCCTTCACATTTTTAGTAAAAAGTCAAAAGTAACTCATTTCATAAAGTGATAAGAAGATTCCTTTTAATTTTTTTTGTAACAATTAAAAATGGTAAAAATTAATTTTAAAAATCATATATGAATATTAAAAACATTATTGAAAACATTTTTATTAAACATGGATATGGAAGAAAAAATATTTTCAACTGAAGAGAGAAATAAATTATTTTTTATTTAAAAACATTATTTTAATTTATTTAGTTATTAAAGAGATGAAAATGATTTTAAAAAATGTATTCTCTATAAATAACCATAGAATAAGAAAATTCATGTGATTATTGAGAGTAATATCAAGAAATTTCATGATCATAAGCCTAATTAAAACAATCCCGATAAATAGAGAGATTGTAACATTAAACCCTGACCACTCTGCTAACTTTTGAATCATAATAACTATGAAGGAAAAAAATTATATGGATATTTATATCCCATAAGTTTCATATTAATAATCATAAAATATATTCATGGATAATATATACACCACACAAAAGAAACAAGCAGTGAATATAACACGTTTCTCATGAAAATAAAAGTGAGACGAAAATCAATTACCACAAGTATCAACTTTATTCTACATGTTAGAACCTCCTATATAATAAATATATTTTCATTAATAATATAATAAAAAACTATAATAATATATATCATACCATATATGATTTTCTCATAACCTTTTATCACCTGTTTATTAACAATTCTTTGCTAAAATCACTATTTTGAGTAATAAATGCTTTATTTTTCATGTATGTTTCTGTTTAGTAGTTTTGTCCCTTATAATTTTATTATTGTTACATAATATATATAATTTTAATAATTAAATAAATATAATATATATTAATTATATACATATTTATATTCATCCATAAAATATAGAGATTAAGAAATGAATTACATGGTTCATGGAGATGGTAGACCGTACGTATGCATGAATGATGTTTTCATTTCTTCGATAGATAGAATGACAGAAAGTTAAATATTAATTAAAATTTACACAATCATTTTTATATAATATATATCATATATATTCATTAAATATATCCTTATTATTTTCCATTCCAAAATAAAATTAAAAACATATCACATCGCTTCGTGGAGGTGGTATCCCACACGTACGCATGAGCGACATTATCATTTTTGAACGGATTGTAAAGTAATAAGGTATATATGATATTTTAATTAAAGAAGTATAATCATGTCATAAATATTATATAAATATTTTAAATATATTATTATATCCATCCATGAGAGGCGGTGATGGAAAACGAATTACATTAGTCCGTGAGGCGGTAGTCCGCCATACATAGGATCGAGGATTTCATTTCCCATTTGATGAAATAGGATATGGATGTAGGTTATTACATAAAAATAATTAAATATAAGTATTTTGGTTATAATTATGTTATTATATCATTATTTTTGAATAATATTTTAAGGAGGTGGAAGAAGAAATAAAATAAAAATGCTCGATTAGGAACGACACCTTTACTTCAAACAACATCCTTAGGTTAAACAAAAGCCATATTTTGGAGGGTAATTTAATAAAAAAAGCCTATAGGATATGGGTATTAAATTAAGGAAGATATTTTTTTAGTTATTTTCTAAACCAAAAGTTTTTGGAAGAGTGAAGAGGAGATGAGAGGGGGTTTCCTTTTATAAGTGGGGGAGAGGAAAGACAGAAATTTTGAGAAGAAAAAGATATACCCATGTTTTACATACCAAAAAAGGTTCCAAAAAGGATAATTATAAAACATTAGATGATATAAGGTCTAAATATGGCCATAAAATAGTAATTATACAAAATTTTCGGTCATTTTAACCCTTATATTTTTAGTTTAACCCCTGGTAAACTCGTTTTAACCTTAAAGGCAATGATTATTTTTTATTATTTTTACTATTCATAATGACTAAAAATTAATTTGATCTTATTATATAATATTAATTATTATTATTAAAAATAATTAATCCACATTAAAAAATTAAATTCATATAATTGGTATAATTCAATTTAAAATTAAACCCGTAGACGTGATGAAAAACAGTTTCCCAAAGAAAAAGTTATCATAAGTATATAAAGTTTTAATATCAAAATTAAATAAGAAATTTATAACAATGACCTAAATTGTTGTAATAATAAAATAATTTAACTAATTTTACTTTTAAAACCATATTAATATAAAATTCAACTCATAAATTATTTAAATGAAAAGTAAATTTTTAATAAAAATCAGTATTTTTCACTATTCGTTGAAAAATTAATCTTTTGAGAAAAATATCAATAATTAACTCTAAGATAATTTTTACATGTTTATTTAAAAAATTAATTTAATTTTAGAAAATATATTTTCTGAAAGTGTAAATATTTAATTTTATTATTTTTTCATGAAAAGGCAATGAAAATAATTTTTTTGAGAAAAATGTATTTTTGAAGCATATAATGACTTTACTAAACATTAACTACTTATTTATCAATATATTTTATTTATATAAAATATTTATAATTAATTATAAAAATTTGTTTATTTTTTTTCATACTACTTAGTTTAATGGATCAGTTATAATGGTCATGTTTAAATAAGAATATTAATAGTATATTACAGTTTGTTAAAACTCAATGTTGCGTGTAACAAAATCTACCAAAGAAATTAAATTTATTTGAAAAAAATATTAGAGTGTTACATTTTATGACCCTTAAAATGAATTTCACCCTTGAAATTCCATCAGTATGATACAAATAACATAGGATACTTCTTCCTCATCATTTCCTTGTGTTCTAATGTAGCTTCGCCAAATTGGTGGTTTCACAAAAAAACCTTGACCAAGTGAGTGGCCTTATTACGTAGTACTTTCTCTCTATTTTTGTTGTTGAAGATTACTTTTTAATTATTATAAAGAAAAAAGGAGACCATTTATTAAATAACACCCTCAAGGAGGTCTAAATTAATGTAAACCAAGTGCATCCCTTTGTGAAAAGACCTGATACTTCGGTGGAAGCGACCCCAAATCGTCAAAAATTGTTAAGCCTGCTCTTGAACGTCCAAAAATTTCAAGGGTGTCCACTAAAAAATTAGTCTCTCTCCAACTGCTGTGAAAATTTTGGCCTGAGGAAATCTCTATAACACACTGTTAGATGACGTAGATCAGTTACCATGGGATCTCATACCGCCCCTGTACCATGTTCACCAAAACTACAGAATCTGACTCAACTTCTGACACCTAAAATCCGTGTTCCATGTAGACTTGAAGACTAGTGAGCAGCACCCATGCTTCCCCCTAGGGAACTACCTAGGGATTATCTTTCCTTTCTTCCAAAATCTCATAAAATTATTCCATGAATAAATTCACAGAAAAACCTTCTCACTAACTTCAAAAACTAAATCACACAAACAATTGACAATATCAATTTTCTATCAACTCTAACCTATCTTGATATACTATTTAATGAATATGAATTTATCTACCATTTTCATATCTATATTAGGTCTCAATATTTTTTTTCTCTAACTTTATCCTATAAATTTGGAGTTATACACTTATTTCCATAGAGGGATTCATAAAGAGACATCTAAATGATATAGTGAAAGTTATTATTGTAAGAAAAATCAACTAGAGGAAGGTGTTGATCACAAACAACTTTTAAATCTATAGAATATGATATTAGAATATCCTATAGTATTTGAATTTTTCTCTCAGACTAAACATCTATCTAAGGATGATACATAATGATGAAAATTAACTCTGTATCAAGATCTTGCTGAAGACTTCATGAGAACTTCAAGGTAAACCTTAGTTCCTGATTAGATACAATATAATTTGGTAATCTATGAAACCTTACCACTTAATGTATATCTTGAAAAAATGATCCAAAGATAAATATTCTCAGATAACAGTGAAGTATGCTGACTTTGTAAGGTGATCAATTACAAACCATACAACATTGTTCCCTTTAGATGTTTTGGGTAGGCTGATGAAAAAATACATGGAGATGTTTTCCCATTTCTATTTTGGTATGGGTAATGGTTGTAACATCTCCTTATATTTTTGTCTCTTAGCCTTCACATTATGATATACCAATCATCGAGATAAAAAAACTTCAATATCTCTATTCATGCCTTCCCATGATAAATACTCTTTTAGATCTCTATAAACATTTTTACCTCCAAGATGAATAGATAAAAAAGATTTAAGAGATTCCTATGGCATATAATTCTTCAAATATGGTATGGATAGAACACATACACAGTTCCTGAACATTATCATTTCATCACAATCAAGGTTAAAATTAGGAACATGTTTTACCTTCTTCTGCAGATCTACATCATTCTTCCATGTCTCTTTAATCTTAATTTGGATAGATGATAAAACAATCATTTGAGAAAGATAAAATTTAACACCTTCAATATTTATATATCCATACTTTGAAAATACATAAATATTATATCTTTTTTAATCCTCTTCATGGAAAATATATCATGATCCTTTCGACTCAAAGCATCATCCACCTTGTTCACTTTTCCAGGGTGGTGATATATTGAGAATTCATAATCTTTAATCAGTTCTAACTGTATTCTCTAGTGCATATTCAAATATTTCTATGTGAATATATAATTTACAATTTTATGATCAATATATATATCACAAATTTCTCCATAAAAATAATAACTTTATATATTTAATGAAAACATTATCACAACTAACACCAAATCATGAGTTGGGTAATTTTTCTCATGAAACTTCAATTTTCACGAGGAATAATCTAGTACCATATCATTTTTATTAGGATTAATACTAGTACCTTCTTCAATGAATCGCTATAGATTACAAACCCTTCTCCACTGCAGGGTAATGTAAGAACAACTGTACTGACTAATCTTCTCTTGGGTTCCTTGACATTTTCCTCAAATTCATCTATCTAAAGGAGCCTGGATCCCTTCCAAATTAACTTAGTGAGTGGATTATAAATTCATGATAAATTCTTCACAATACATTGATAATATCCATCAAAATAAAGAAAATTTTGGATCTCAATAATAGTGGTTGTATCAGGAGAACATTAAATAACGTTGGTCTTTGATGGATCCATAGATATACCCTCTCTTGAGATTGTATAACCAAAAAATGAAACCTTTTGTATCCAAAATTCATAATTGTTAAAATTTTCATACAAATTATCCTTCCTTAGGGTATTTATCAGAATCCTTAGGTGATATTAATGATCTTAATTTCTATTTGAATAGATAATAATTTCATCTATAAGGACTACCACAAACTGATAAGGATAGTCTCTAAAGACTCTATCCATTAAATCTATGAAGATAGTGAGGTAATTAGTAAGACCAAATGGAATCACTATATACTTATACTGTCCATAACTTGTATGGATTATTGTATTGGGTATATCATCCTTATTTATCCTTAGTTGATGATATCCAGAATAAAGGTTAATCTTGGAAAGTATTGAGCTCTATAGAGCTCATCAAACAATTCATTAATATAGGGTATAGGATGCTTGTTCTTGATTTGGATTTTATTCAGTTCTTGATAATCAATGCAGAGCCGTAAAAATTAATATTTCTTCTTAATAAAAAGGGTAGAAATACCCCAATGAGAGACACATGGATAAATAAACCACTTTTAATGATTATCCTATATTTTATTTTTCAAATCCAACAACTGAATTAGGGCCATTATATAGGGAGTATTTAAAATAGGCATTGAATTAGGTATGATTTCTATTAAGAAATCAACTTCATGATTCAGCACAATACTAGGAAACTCTTTCGGAAAGATATAAAAAATACCCCGCGCAGTAGGCACATCATCAATGTTGAGTTTCTCCCTAATCATATGAGATAAATACCCCTTTTTAATGGGAATCAAGACCCATACAATGGATATTATCTCCATCAGAAGTTCAAATATATCATCTCACTGATAGACTATCATAGGTTGGTTTAGAATATTAAACCCAACTTCCCTTCCTCATAAATTGATATGGGATTTATATAGAGAAAGATAATATGTGCCTAGGATAACATTAAATTAAACCAAAGGGAGAATAATAAGATTTTTAGGAAGTACATTCCCTCAACATTCAACCAAAGAAGATTCATAGTTTTGAGATGTGATCATCATACCATTAGGTGTTTTCACTGCTAATTAAACATCTAATCATTGGAGTGGAATTTTGATACCAATATAAAATTCTTCAGATATAAAAGAGTGGGTAAATATAGAATTAAATAAGATGTTATTAATTTTAGAGTAGGTAAAAAGTGTAACTTTCACCAGGTAATTATTGTAACCCTCCTCAAAAATAGCGATTTCATGAGATTCCACTTATTATCTTGGATTAAGAGGTTTCTAAAATTGATCATATTCATTAACCTTTGGTTTTTATCGCTGGTTAGTATAATGACCGTACTACTTACACTTTAAACACTGGAGTGTGGGTTGTGCATTCTATGGAGATTTCTCTATATTCACGTCATTAACTAACTTCTTCCCATCACTTAGGCATTCAATTTTTTTATGAACTTCCTTTATAGACTTAAAACAGTTATCAGTCCACTTAAGATAATTTCTTTCATTTTTCCTTCCACACTTTGAGTATGAAGTAAATTTTATCTTCTTCTCTCCATGGGTTTTAGAGTTTCCTTTTAATTCCATACTTATTTTCTTATCAAAACTAAGATATTTATGGATAAATCCTATATCTATTTCCACCATGATATCACATTAAATGATTTATTCATAGATACAAAATTATCTTATGGTTAATTCAATTCATAGACTTGATCTTAAGACATTGAAGAATAGATCAACCTTACTTTCTAGTTTTTTGGTAATACCAAAGGTGTACCTATCAAGTCTTGTAAAAGTTTCCTCATAGGTACCAAAAGATTCACCATCATTATGTTTTTTCTCAAGGAATTTATTCTCTATTTTTGTATGAAGAATATAGGGAAATTACTTATTTAAAAAACAATCTCTTAAAATAATCCCACTCCATAGATTAAATTTATTCTCATTTCCTCGTATTTTTGATAAGATTCTAATATTAGTATTATTTTACTTCTAAATGATAGATCGAAAAAATGAATTTTTCATTCTCCAAAACATTGTAGAATGGAAAATATATTTTCAATGGTTTTAATCCATTACTCAGAAACTACTGGATCATTAGAACCACTAAAATAAGATATAAATTTACTCAAGAAGGATTAAAAAAAATGTTGTTCCCTCCTTTTCTTCTTTGGAATCTTGGAATGATTCATATATTGAGAAACTTGTGCAAGATAACAATGATAATTTTCATTTTAGATCCCATAACATTTGGTAACTCAAGAGGAAAATCATTACATTTCTTGTCACATGCATCATTAACACGATTTTTTTTATTTCCATCCATGGAATAAAACTAAAAAGCATAGTTTGAGTAAAATAATAATAGTGGGAAACCACATTGTAACACCCGGGACTTTTATGTGAAATATTTTGTATTTATGTTATATAAATCATCAAATTAATCTTTCAATACACACAACACTAGCTTGGCTTTCTTTACACGCAACCGCGGCCTTCCTCGATAGCTTGCGTCGTACGCAATACCGAGTTTCACTAAACAATGATATGCTATTAAAATATTATTAAAACTAGCCATTATGAATAGTAATAACCAATTTTTGAAATTTTATAAATTTTATATTTCAAAGTGGACTTCATTTTTGGATTCAGAATATCGAAATTAGCCTATGGTGAAATTTTGGTATTTTTCTGAAAACTTTCAATTTTTGATGAATAGTGAAACCACTAAGTGGTAGTTAAAAACTGAATTTTTCATAAAACTTAATTTTACCACTTCTGTGAGTGGAATTTCAAAAATCCGAGAGACACGGTTGATGTCAGTAAGTAAAATGTGGTTCAATGAGATGAAAATAATTTTTTGGTGAATAGTACCTTTTTACTTTTTTTTACCACAGCTAAAAGTAAATAGGGTAATTAAGGGTAAAAATGATATTATTATCACCCTAAAACATGTCCTAATTCTATTGGAAAAGTTTAATTCGACCAAAAACAACCTTAGGAATAAAATATGACCATTTAGGCCCACTTGGATTAGATTAGGACATTTATTATTAATTTATTTAAAGAAGGGTTAAAATAGTTAAAATCAAAGTTTAATAAGTAAATCATTTTTAATATGGGGTTATACATAAGATAAATTCGACTATAAATATTCATTAGAAAGAAAAATAGATTTCCTACATAATGGTATTTTATTTTTAATTTTTAGACATTAAATAATTTAAGTTATTTATGACACAACGATGATGCAGTAATTATCTTATTAATGAAATATTGACATAATTGATGTTATAAATACCCAAATAAATGTAATTTGAGACTTTTTATGAATTACACTAATTTTATAGGTTAATATGAAATGTTAGTATTTATTTAATTAACTTGGTTCGAACTAATCATTCTGTTATGATTTTCACAAAAATCAATTACTAAATAGTGTCAAAATTGACATAAAATAGTTTTTAAAACAAATATTATATTATTAATTTTTATTTTATTCTTAAAAATCTAAGGTTTGGAAAAATGAATTAGATAAGGTTATATATATTAATAATTAACAACTTGGGGTTCGTTTGGATTGATATAGTAAGTTTATTAACCTTATAGTGTAAGAAAACAAGAAGACACGGTGAAAGTTGAATTATCTAACTTAAAGTTAAATCTAAATGATAAGGTTAAAATTGATACCTAAACTTGTCTAAATTATATTGGATGAAAGTTTTTCGACCCCTAACCACCTTATCTTCTAAATATATCAATTTGGAGCTATTAAAAACCGAATTTGACTTTATAATAAAATAATATTTTTGGTTATTCCAAAGGTGCCCCTCTCCTCCCTTATAAAAGGGCACCTCCTCCCCCTCTTCCTCACACCACTTTGAGCCTTCAAGCTCGGACAAACCCTGCCAATTTCTCCTCTACACTTCCCTAGAAACATCCTAGAGGTTCTGGTCTTCTTCAAAGACCTATTTTAGTGCCCTAAAAGGAGGTCTCAAAGAAGCACTTCAAAGAAGAGGTAATGTCCGTTACCGATTCTTTCATCATTATTTCTTCCTCCACTTCTTCTTCCTTAGTTGTTTCATTATGAAGTAATAACATCAGTATCACTCATATACTGATATGTTATTATATGTATGAAACAACCCTATTTCACCATCTATCCATCCTACGGAAAAAGAAATCACCGCGCGTGCGTATGTACGGAATACCGTCTCCACGCCGTGGTGTAATCTATTTTCCACCACCACCTTACTTGGATGGGTATAATGGTGTAAATAATGACTATATATGACTATTATAAAGTGATATTGATTCTTAAATAGTATACATACACTCCAATACAATTCCACGATCATAGAAATGATATCATCACTCGTGCGTACGTACGGAATACCGTCTCCACGATGTGATGCGACTCGTTCTACATGATCTTCATTGCATAATGATTATATAAATGAATTTAATGAATGAATATGATATATATTACACTAATAACATTCTGGAAATGAGGTATCTATAACCTAAAGAGAAGAATAAGAATTTATTTGACAAAACACGCATAAGAACAAAACGTAATAAACGCCCGAATAACAAGTAGTAATGAAATATTACTAATAAGAAGCTAATAATATGACCATATATGATATCATAACCATAAGTATGATTCTGTAATAAGTCAATAACATTATTTAAATCATTATATAGGAGGTTCAGACACTTACGAAGCAAATCGTACCTAAGGTAAGGGAAATATCACAATCTCATTTTTATCGGAGATTGTTTATACTTTAGTATTTACTGGGGTGTATTTTATCATCCACATCCATGTTTCCTCAATATGTAATATTATTTCCATCCACCTAAAATTTTTTAAATCCAATTTTACCCTTCGGTGAGTTTTTAGTAAAGGATATGAAAGGAATCTTTTGTCGTTTTTCGTATGAGGTACTTTTTGACTTTTCCGACAAAAGTACGAAGAATATTTTTTTAACTTATATGGAATGAATGGATTTTTAAAACATTATTTCCAAGAAGCTTACTTTACAAGTTTTCAAGTTTATTTTTAATCAACTTCTTTATTTTAAAATTGTATGACATGTTAAAAAAGGGAAATGTTTTTTTTTGAATTTGTAAGGATATTTTCCTCAAGAATGGAGTTCAAGTGTTTTATCAAAATTATTTTCCATCTAAGATAATATAGGGTTCTATTTATATCCCTATTATTACATTGATTTTATTATGTTGTGATGGAATTATTTTTATGAATTCCTTTATCTTATATGAATTGTTTGATGATGTCATGATGTTTAAGATTCCCATTTTTATTACATGGGTTATGCTATGATGTATGGTTTCTGATTTTGTGGCACACATAAGAATGGTATCATTATGATATGGGTGGGACCTATATCTCCCTCCAATGCATTGGGTAAATATTTTATATCTCATGATATAGATATGGCTGGAACGGTAGGTTATACCGGTTTAGTGAAACAAGACTGAAACGGGGAGTGAACTCGGTTCAGAAATGGACTTTATCCACTAAGATAGTCTTGGCAATGAGTCTTGACTAATAAGAAATGATTCTCTATGATTATGTGTGTATGCCAAAAAGTTTCCTATTTTAAGTTGTGATTATTGGGATTACATTTCACTACTATGATTTATCCCATGTTATGAAATTATGCTCTCTTTTCCAGGTTATGATTTCCAAAAGTTATGTTCTTATGAATATGATGTGATTGATATTTCTTTTGTTTACCCTTACTAAGCATTTGAGCTCAACCTTTTGTATGTTTTCTTTCCCCAGGTCAGGAAGAAGGTTATTAAGTAAGATATGCCAAAAGGGACTATATATATGATGAAATAAATGGGAGACAGTGTAGACGCTTTATGAACCAGTTGTTTATGTTTCCCAGTTTCTAAAGACACTATACCTATAAGGTCCTTTCGTGGTTTTGTTATATGTTGTAATAAGTATGCTTCAATTTTGAAGTATTAATAATGTATGTAAAGTATGGGTCGTTATAGTTGGTATCAGAGGAACGGTATAGTCAACCTTTGGAAACTAGGATGTGAATGCCTTAGTAAGAATCCTAAGGATAAGTCTAAGCATAGAACACAATATTAGTGTTTTAGAAATGGCCATGAATAACCTAGGATAATACCTTAAGTGTGAAATTTTATTCATGATTATGTGGTTTTCCTATTATAATTAGTGTTGCTCACACTATTCTTCTTGGTTTTAGTCAATGGCTGGAACCCGAAGGAACCGTGTTAATGCGGAATACGAAGGGAAATGCAATGATTTTCCCCCTGAGCAACCAAACGTTATAGGAGATGGAATGAAAAATCTTGTAGCCATGCTCACACAACTTTCTCAAGCTATGAATCATGCAGGACTTCCAAACGAGCAAAGGAAGGAGCAACATTTTATTGAATCCTTCATGAGGCAGAGTCCACCTTCTTTCAGTGGGTCTACTGATCCATTAGTTGCTGAACAATGGATTAGTACTACTGAAAAGATATTTTCAGTTCTTCAATGTTCTGAGCATGATAAAGTCATCTTAGTAGTGTGTCGTTTGGAAGGTGATGCTGATCAATGGTGGAATATTATTAAGAATATGAGGCAAAGGGATGAAATTGAGTCCATGGAATGGGACGAGTTCAAGAACTTATTTTTCAATAAGTACTTCCCTCGTATTCTCCGAACAAAGATGGAGAAAGAGTTTCTTGAACTGAAGCAAAAGGATGATGAATCTATTGGTACCTATGAAGCAAATTTTACAAGACTTGCAAGGTACGATTCTGGTATTATTGTCCAACCTGAGAGTAAGATCGATCAATTCTTTAGTGGCTTAAAACCAAGTCTTCGATGGGCCTTAGCCATAAGGTACTTCAATAGCTACGAGGAAATCGTTCGATGTGATATCAAAGTTGAGATGGAGATTGGAGTAACCCATCAGTCATATGGGTTTGATAAGAAGAAAAAAATGGAATTCAAAGGAAAATATAAAGAGCACACTGAAAAGAATATGACCTTTCCCTTATGCTCAAAGTGTGGAAAGAAACGTGGAGGGAGTTGTCTTAAAGGGACAAGTAAATGTTTCAAATGAGAAAAGAAAGTTCATCAGGTATTTGAATGCCGCGATGATGGGAAGAAGATGTCTAATGATGCAAACAAAGGAAGGGACACATAGAATGAACCTACTACACTTCAATGTTTCAAGTGCAAGGAGATGGGGCATTATGCCAATAAATGCCCTAATCCAAGGGTTGATGATGATGGTCGACGTCAACAAACTCTTAAGGCTAAAGACAAAGGAAAGTCACATACAATTTATATCAGCGATGTGGAGTACAATAACGATGTGGTGAAAGGTACACTTACCATCCACTCTAAAGTAGAAAATGTTTTATTTGATTCTGGATCCACCCACTCTTTTATTTATGAAGAATTTTCTATGGGTATCACCATATTACCTCAACAATTAGATGTTGAGTTAGCTGTGACAACACCTAATGGCACAACAGTCACATCAAAAGTTTATAATTCTTCTCCGATCAGAGTTTGTGGGAAAGTGCTTCCTGAAAATCTTGTGATCCTTCCTATAGTGGAATTTGATGTGATTCTTGGCATGGATTGGCTTTCTTTATATGGAGCTCATATCAATTTCCAAAGAAGGGAAGTTACATTTCATATTCCAGATCAATCTATGATCGTCTATCAATTCAAGGATGAACATAACCTTCCAGTGGAAATTCCTTCTACCTTATGGGTCTTGATTCCACTAAATGAAGGTTATTTATCTCAAATGGTTGGTGAGAAACTTACAACTAAGAATATTCCCATTGTACGGGAGTTTGATGATGTCTTTCCGGATGAATTACCAGGTCTTCCACCAAATCGTGAAGTTGGGTTTTCAATAGAACTCGTACCGGGTGCTTTGCCTATTTCAAAGACACCTTATAGAATGCCCCCAATTGAGTTGCAGGAATTAAAGAAGAAACTCTAAGATAATATTGATAAGGAATTCATATTCCCTAGTGCGTCACCTTAGGGAGCACCTGTTCTATTTGTTAAGAAGAAAGATAGATCAATGAGAGTCTGCATTGATTATCGAGAACTTAACAAGATCACTATCAAGAAAAAATATCCTCTCCCACGCATTGATGACTTATTTGACCAACTAAGAGGAGCTCAATACTTTTTCAAGATTGATATTCGTTCAGGTTATCACCAATTAAGGGTCAAAAGGGAGGATATAAAAAAGACGGCTTTCCGTACAAGGTATGGACACTATGAATTTATAGTGATTCCATTTGGTCTTACTAATGCCCCTGCTATCTTCATGGATCTGATGAATAGAGTCTTTAGATACTATCTTGATCAGTTTTTTTATAGTCTTTATAGATGATATTCTTGTCTATTCAAAGAGTAAGGAAGAACATTAAGATCACTTGAGAATTATATTGAAGACCCTGAGAAAGGAGAAGCTTTATGCCAAATTTACCAAGTGTGAATTTTGGCTTAAAAAAGTTTCATTTTTGGGTCACATAATCTCAAAAGAGGGGATATATGTGGATCCAGAAAAAACAGAGGCTATCGAAAGATGGTCGAGACCAACAACAGTGACTGAGATCCGAAGTTTTCTTGGTTTGGCTGGATATTATCGACGTTTTGTGAAAGATTTTTCACGATTATCTAATCCACTCACCAAGTTGAATCGGAAAGGAAAAGTTTGTTTGGATGGAAGAATGTGAAGAGAATTTCAAGGATTTGAAAAGAAGGTTATCCAGTGCACCTGTGATCATACTGCCTTGTAGTGGAGAAAGGTTTGTGATCTAGAGTGATGCATCCAATAAGGGATTGGGGTGTGTTCTTATGCAAAATTATATGGTGATAGATTATGCCTCACGACAGTTGAAAATCCATGAGAAAAATTACCCAACACATGATTTGGAGTTAGCTGCGGTAATCTTTGCATTAAAGATTTGGAGGCATTATCTTTATGGAGAAAGGTGTGAAATTTATACTGATCATAAAAGTTTAAAGTATATTTTCACACAAAAGGAGCTGAATATGCGTCAAAGAAGATGGTTGGAGCTGATTAAGGATTATGAATGCTCAATCCATTACCACCCTGGGAAAGCAAACAAGGTGGTAGATGCATTAAGTCGATAAGACCATGACAGTTTAACCATGATGAGGATCATAAAAGATCCAATATTTATGGATTTACAAAGGATGGATCTTGGAATTATAATGGAAGGGGAAAAATATTATCTTTATTAAATGAATGTTCAACCATCTATACATGTGAAGATTAAAGAGGAACATAAAGAAGATGTTGAGTTACAAAAGAAGGTGAGAAATGTTCCTGAATTCAACCTTGATTGGGATGGGATAATAAAGTTCAGGAATCGGGTTTGTGTTCCTCCCATCCCGGAATTAAAGAAGGAGCTGCTGGATGAGGCTCATAGTTCTTCATTCTCTATTCATCCTGGAAGCACGAAGATGTATAGGGACCTGAAAGAGTACTTCTATTGGGATGACATGAAAAGAGATGTTGCTGAATATGTCTCTCGATGCTTGGTTTGTCAGCAAGTTAAAGATGAGAGACAGAAGTCTAAGGGGATGTTACAACCATTACCCATACCTGAATGGAAATGGGAAAACATCACTATGGACTTTGCCACAGGACTTCCAAAAACATCCAAAGGTAATAATGCTATCTAGGTCATAGTTGATCGTTTTACCAAGTCTGCACACTTCATTGCGATTAGAGAGGATTTCTCTCTGGATTAGCTTGCTAGGATATATGTAAAGGAAGTGGTAAGATTTTATAGAGTACCACTTTCTATTATATCTGATCGGGATCCGAGATTTACCTCGAAGTTATGGAGAAGTCTTCAGCATACTCTGGATACAGAGTTGAGTTTCAGCACTACTTATCATCCTCAGACAGACGGTCAGTCTGAGAGAACAATTCAAACTCTAGAAGATATGTTGAGAGCTTGCTCTATGGATTTCAAAGGTGGTTAGGATCAACACCTACCTTTGGTGGAATTTTCTTATAATAATAGATTTCACTCCAGTATTCAGATGGCTCCTTATGAAGCTCTCTATGGAAAGAAATGGAGGACTCCAACTTGCTGGGATGAAGTTGGGGAAAGAAAGCTATTAGGACGAGATCTCGTTAATGAAATGGAAAAAAAGGTCAGATCTATTCAACAACACATAAGAGCAGCTCATAGTCGACAGAAAAGTTATGCCGACAACCGAAGAAAAGACCTAGAGTTTGAAGTGGGTGATAATGTGTTCTTACGAATATCTCCCTGGAAGAGAGTCATGATATTTGGAAAGAAGGGGAAGTTGAGCCCTAGATATATCAGTCCTTTCGAAATACTGGATCGTGTTGGGAAGGTAGCTTACCGATTGGCGCTTCCACCGAATCTCTCTCAAGTTCACGATGTGTTCCATGTATCTCTCCTGAGAAAGTACATACATGATTTTTCACATGTACTTAGCTCAGAAGTTGTACCGCTGGATCAAGATATTTCTTATGAAGAACAGCCGATAGAGATTCTGGATCGTAGCGAAGAAGTCATACGAAGAAAGACCACTCGATTGGTGAAAGTTTTATGGAGGAACCACCAATTAGAAGAAGCTACATGGGAGCTTGAGGATATGATGAGGGAGAGGTATCCTCATCTGTTTGTTACAAAGTGACGAATTTCGAGGGCGAAATTCATATTAAGGGGGGTAGAATTTAACACCCGAGACTTTTATGTGAAATATTTTGTTTTTATGTTATATAAATCATCAAATGAATCTTTCACTACACACAACACTATCTGGGCTTGCTTTACACGCAACGACGTCCTTCCTCGATAGCTTGCGTCGTACGCAATACCGAGTTTCACTAAACAATGATATGCTATTAAAATATTATTAAAACTAGCCGTTATGAATAGTAATAACCACTTTTTGAAATTTTATAAATTTTATTTTTCAAAATGGACTTCATTTTTGGATTCGGAATATCGAAATTAGCCTAGGGTGAAATTTTGGTATTTTTCTGAAAACTTTCAATTTTTGATGAATAGTGAAACCACTAAGTGGTAGTTAAAAACTGAATTTTTCATAAAACTTAATTTTACCGCTTCTGTGAGTGGAATTTCGAAAATCCGAGATACACGGTTGATGTCAGTAAGTAAAATGTGGTTCAATGAGATGAAAATAATTTTTTGGTGAATAGTAACTTTTTACTTTTTTTTTACCACGGTTAAAAGTAAATAGGGTAATTAAGGGTAAAAATTATATTATTATCACCCTAAAACATGTCCTAATTCTATTGAACAAGTGTAATTCGACCAAAAACAACCTTAGGAATACAATATGACCATTTAGGCCCACTTGGATTAGATTAGGACATTTATTATTAATTTATTTAAAGAAGGGTTAAAATAGTTAAAATCAAAGTTTAATAAGTAAATCATTTTTAATATGGGGTTATACATAAGATAAATTCGACTATAAATATTCATTAGAAAGATAAAAAGATTTCATACATAATGATATTTTATTTGTAATTTTTAGACATTAAATAATTTAATTTATTTATGACACAACGATGATGCAGTAATTATCTTATTAATGAAATATTGACATAATTGATGTTATAAATACCCAAATAAATGTAATTTGAGACTTTTTATGAATTACACTACTTTTATAGGTTAATATGGCATGTTAGTATTTATTTAATTAACTTGGTTAGAACTAATCATTCTGTTATGATTTTCACAAAAATCAATTACTAAATAGTGTCAAAATTGACATAAAATAGTTTTTAAAACAAATATTTTATTATTAATTGTTATTTTATTCCTAAAAATCTAAGGTTCGGAAAAATGAAATAGATAAGGTTATATATATTAATAATGAAGAACTTGGGGTTCGTTTGGATTGATATAGTAAGTTTATTAACCTTATAGTGTAAGAAAACAAGAAGACATGGTGAAAGTTGAATTATCTAACTTAAAGTTAAATCTAAATGATAAGGTTATAATTGATACCTAAACTTGTCTAAATTATATTGGATGAGAGGATTTAGACACCTACCCAAATTATCTTCTAAATATATCAATTTTGAGCTATTAAAAACCGAATTTGACTTTATAATAAAATAATATTTTTAGTTATTCCAAAGGTGCCCCTCTCCTCCCTTATAAAAGGGCACCTCCTCCCCCTCTTCCTCACACCACTTTGAGCCTTCAAGCTCGGCCAAACCCTGCCAATTTCTCCTCTCCACTTCCCTAGAAACATACTAGAGGTTCTGGTCTTCTTCAAAGACCTATTTTAGTGTCGTAAAAGGAGGTCTCAAAGAAGCACTTCAAAGAAGAGGTAATGTCCGTTACCAATTCTTTCATCTTTATTTCTTCCTCCACTTCTTCTTCTTTAGTTGTTTCATTATGAAGTAATAACATAAGTATCACTAATATACTGATATGTTATTATATGTATGAAACAACCCTATTTCACCATCTATCCATCCTACGGAAAAAGAAATCACCGCGCGTGCGTACGTACGAAATACCGTCTCCACGCCGTGGTGTAATCTATTTTCCACCACCACCTTACTTGGATGGGTATAATGGTGTAAATAATGACTATATATGACTATTATAAAGTGATATTGATTCTGAAATAGTATACATACACTACAATACAATTCCACAATCATAGGAATGATATCATCACTTGTGCGTACGTACGGAATACCGTCTCCACGATGTGATGCAACTCGTTCTACATGATCTTCATTGCATAATGATTATATAAATGAATTCAATGAATGAATATGATATATATTACACTAATAACATTCTGGAAATGAGGTATCTATAACCTAAAGAGAAGAATAAGAATTTATTCGACAAAACACGCATAAGAACAAAAAGTAATAAACACCCGAATAACAAGTAGTAATGAAATATTACTAATAAGAAGCTAAGAATATGACCATATATGATATCATAACAATAAGTATGATTCTGGAATAAGTCAATAACATTATTTAAATCATTATAGAGGAGGTTCAGACACTTACGAATCAAATCGGACCTAAGGTAAGGGAAATATCACAATCTCATTTTTATCTGAGATTGTTTATACTTTAGTATTTACTGGGGTGTATTTTATCATCCAAATCCATGTTTCCTCAATATTTAATATTATTTCCATCCACCTACAATTTTTTAAATCCAATTTTACCCTTCGGTGAGTTTTTAGTAAAGGATATGAAAGGAATCTTTTTTCGTTTTTCGTACGAGGTACTTTTTGACTTTTTCGACAAAAGTACGAAGAATGTTTTTTTTAACTTATACGGCATGAATGGATTTTTAAAACATTATTTCCAAGAATCTTACTTTACAATTTTTCAAGTTTATTTTTAATCAACTTATTTAGTTTAAAATTGTATGACATGTTAAAAAAGGGAAATGTTTTTTTTGAATTTGAAAGGATATTTTCCTCAAGAATGGAGTTCAAGTGTTTTATCAAAATTATTTTCCATCTAAGATAATATAGGGTTCTGTTTATATCCCTATTATTACATTGATTTGATTATGTTGTGATGGAATTATTTTTATGAATTCCTTTATCTTATATGAATTGTTTGATGATGTCACAATGTTTAAGATTCCCATTTTTATTACATGGGTTATGCTATGATGTATGGTTTCTGATTTTGTGGCACACATAAGAATGGTATCATTATGAGATGGGTGGGACCTATATCTCCCTCCAATGCATTGGGTAAAGATTTTATATCTCATGAGATAGATATGGCTGGAACGGTAGGTTATACCGGTTTAGTGAAACAGGACTGAAATGGGGAGTGAACTCGGTTCAGAAATGGACTTTGTCCACTAATATAGTCTTGGAAATGAGTCTTGACTAATAAGAAATGATTCTCTATGATTATATGTGTATGCCACAAAGTTTCCTGTTTTAAGTTGTGATTATTGGGATTACATTTCACTACTATGATTTATCCCATGTTATGAAATTATGCTCTCTTTTCCAGGTTACGATTTCCAAAAGTTATGTTCTTATGAATATGATGTGATTGATATTTCTTTTGTTTACCCTTACTGAGCATTTGAGCTCACCCTTTTGTATGTTTTATTTCCCCATGTCAGGAAGAAGGTTATTAAGTAAGATATGCCAAAAGGGAATATAGATATGATGAAATAAATGGGAGACAGTGTAGACGGTTTATGAACCAGTTGTTTATGTTTCCCAGTTTCTAAAGACACTATACCTATACGGTCCTTTCGTGGTTTTGTTATATGTTGTAATAAGTATGCTTCAATTTTGAAGTATTAACAATGTATGTAAAGTATGGGTCGTTATAGTTGGTATCAGAGGAATGGTATAGTCAACCTTTGGAAACTAGGATGTGAACGCCTTAGTAAGAATCCTAAGGATAAGTCTAAGCATAGAACACAATCTTAGTGTTTTAGAAATGGCCATGAATAACCTAGGATAAGACCTTAAGTGTGAAATTTTATTCATGATTATGTGGTTTTCCTATTATAATTAGTGTTGCTCACACTATTCTTCTTGGTTTTAGTCAATGGCTGGAACCCGAAGGAACCGTGTTAATGCAGAATGTGACGGGAAATGAAATGATTGTCCCCCTGAGCAACCAAACGTTATAGGAGATGGAATGCAAAATCTTGTAGCCATGATCACACAACTTTCTCAAGCTATGAATCATGCAGGACTTCCAAACGAGAAAAGGAAGGAGCAATATTCTATTGAATCTTTCATGAGGCAGAGTCCACCTTCTTTCAGCGGGTCTACTGATCCATTAGTTGCTGAACAATGGATTAGTACTACTGAAAAGATATTTTCAGTTCTTCAATGTTCTGAGCATGATAAAGTCATCTTAGCAGTGTATCGTTTGGAAGGTGATGCTGATCAATGGTGGAATCTTATTAAGAATATGAGGCAAAGGGATGAAATTGAGTCCATGGAATGGGATGAGTTCAAGAACTTATTTTTCAATAAGTACTTCCCTCGTATTCTCCGAACAAAGATGGAGAAAGAGTTTCTTGAACTGAAGCAAAAGGATGATTAATCTATTGGTACCTATGAAGCAAATTTTACAAGACTTGCAAGGTACGATTCTGGTATTATTATCCAACCTGAGAGTAAGATCAATCAATTCTTTAGTGGCTTAAAACCAAGTCTTCGATGGGCCTTATCCATAAGGAACTTCAATAGCTACGAGGAAATCGTTCGATGTGCTCTCAAAGTTGAGATGGAGATTGGAGTAACCCATCAGTCATATGGGTTTGATAAGAAGAAAAAAATGGAATTCAAAGGAAAATCTAAAGAGCACACTGAAAAGAAGATGAGCTTTCCCTTATGCTCAATGTGTGGAAAGAAACATAGAGGGATTTGTCTTAAAGGGACAAGTAAATGTTTCAAATGTGGAAAGAAAGGTCATCAAGTATTTGAATGCCGCGATGATGGGAATAAGATGTCTAATGATGCAAACAAAGGAAGGGACACACATAATGAACCTACTACACTTCAATGTTTCAAGTGCAAGGAGATGGGGTATTATGCCAATAAATGCCCTAATCCAAGGGTTGATGATGATGGTTGACGTCAACAAACTCTTAAGGCTAAAGACAAAGGAAAGTCACATACAATTTCTATCAGCGATGTGGAGTACGATAACGATGTGGTGAAAGGTACACTTACCATACACTCCAAAGTAGAAAATGTTTTATTTGATTTTGGATCCACCCACTCTTTTATTTCTGAAGAATTTTCTAAGGGTATCACCATATTACCTCAACAATTAGATGTTTAGTTAGCTGTGACAACACCTAATGGCACAACAGTCGCATCAAAAGTTTATAATTCTTCGCCGATCAGAGTTTGTGGGAAAGTGCTTCCTGCAAATCTTGTGATCCTTCCTATAGTGGAATTTGATGTGATTCTTGGCATGGATTGGATTTATTTATATGGAGCTCATATCAATTTCCAAATAAGGGAAGTTACATTTCATATTCCAGATCAATCTATGATCGTCTATCAATGCAAGGATGAACATAACCTTCCAGTGGAAATTCCTTCTACCTTATGGGTTTTGATTCCACTAAATGAAGGTTATTTATCTCAAATGGTTGGTGAGAAACTTACAATTAAGAATATGCCCACTGTACGGGAGTTTGATGATGTCTTTCCGGAGGAATTACCAGGTCTTCCACCAAATCGTGAAGTTGAGTTTTCAATATAACTCGTACCGGGTGCTTTGCCTATTTCAAAGACACCTTATAGAATTCCCCCAATTGAGTTGTAGGAATTGAAGAAGCAAATCTAAGAGAATATTGATAAGTGATTCATATGCCCTAGTGCGTCACCTTGGGGAGCACCTGTTCTATTTGTTAAGAAGAAAGATAGATCAATGAGAGTTTGCATTGATTATCGAGAACTTGACAAGATCACTATCAAGAACAAATATCCTCTCCCACACATTGATGACTTATTTGACCAACTAAGAGGAGCTCAATACTTTTCCAAGATTGATCTTCATTCAGGTTATCACCAATTAAGGGTCAAAAGGGAGGATATACCAAAGACAGCTTTCCGTACAAGGTATGGACAATATGAATTTATAGTGATGCCATTTGTTCTTACCAATGCCCCTGCTATCTTCATTAATCTGATGAATAGAGTCTTTAGATACTATCTTGATCAGTTTGTGGTAGTCTTTATATACGATATTCTTGTCTATTCAAAGAGTAAGGAAGAACATGAAGATCACTTGAGAATTATATTGAAGACCCTGAGAAAGGAGAAGCTTTATGCCAAATTTACCAAGTGAGAATTTTGGCTTCAAAAAGTTTCATTTTTGGGTCACATAATCTCAAAAGAGGGGATATATGTGGATCGAGCAAAAACAGAGGTTATCGAAAGATGGTCGAGACCAACAACAGTGACTGAGATCCGAAGTTTTCTTGGTTTGGCTAGATATTATCGACGTTTTGTGAAAGATTTTTCATTATTATCTAATCCACTCACCAAGTTGACTCGGAAAGGAGTTAAGTTTGTTTGGATGGAAGAATGTGAAGATAATTTCAAGGAGTTGAAAAGAAGGTTATCTAGTGCACCTGTGCTCACACTGCCTTGTAGTGGAGATAGGTTTGTGATCTACAGTGATGCATCCAATAAGGGATTGGGGTGCGTTCTTATGCAAAATGATATGGTGATAGCTTATGCCTCATGACAATTGAAAATCCATGAGAAAAATTACCCAACACATGATTTTGATTTATCTGCGGTAATCTTTGCATTAAAGATTTGGAGGCATTATCTTTATAGAGAAAGGTGTGAAATTTATACTGATCATAAAAGTTTAAAGTATATTTTCACACAAAAGGAGCTGAATATGCGTCAAAGAAGATGGTTGGAGCTGATTAAGGATTATGACTGCTCAATCCATTACCACCCTGGGAAAGCAAACAAGGTGGCAGATGCATTAAGTCGATAAGACCATGCCAGTTTAACCATGATGAGGATCACAAAAGATCCAATATTTATGGATTTACAAAGGATGGATCTTGGAATTATAATGGAAGGGAAAATCTTATCTTTCTCAAATGAATGTTCAACCATCTATACATGTGAAGATTAAAAAGGCACAGAAAGAAGATGTCGAGTTACAAAAGAAGGTGAGAAATGTTCCTGAATTCAACCTTGATTGGGATGGGATAATAAAGTTTAGGAATCGAGTTTGTGTTCCTCCCATCCCGGAATTAAAGAAGGAGCTGCTGGATGAGGCTCATAGTTCTTCATTCTCTATTCATCCTGGAAGCACGAAGATGTATAGGGACCTGAAAGAGTACTTCTGGTGGGATGGAATGAAAAGCGATGTTGCTGAATATGTCTCTCGATGCTTGGTTTGTCAGCAAGTTAAAGCTGAGAGACATAAGTATAAGGGGATGTTACAACCATTACCCATACCCGAATGGAAATGGGAAAACATCACTATGGACTTTGTCACAGGACTTCCTAAAACATACAAAGGCAATAATTATATCTGGGTCATAGTTGATCTTCTTACCAAGTCTGTACACTTCATTGCTATTAGAGAGGATTTCTCTCTGGATCAGCTTGCTAGGATATATGTAAAGGAAGTGGTAAGATTTTATGGAGTACCACTTTCTATTATATCTGATCAGGATCCGAGATTTACCTCGAAGTTTTGGAGAAGTCTTCAGCATACTCTGGATACAGATTTGAGTTTCAGCACTGCTTATCATCCTCAGACAGACAGTCAGTCTGAGAGAACAATTCAAACTCTAGAAGATATGTTGAGAGCTTGCTCTATGGATTTCAAAGGTGGTTAGGATCAACACCTACCTTTGGTGGAATTTTCTTATAATAATAGATTTCACTCCAGTATTCAGATGGCTCCTTATGAAGCTCTCTATGGAACGAAATGTAGGACTCCTACTTTCTGGGATGAAGTTGGGGAAATAAAGCTATTAGGACCAGATCTCGTTAATGAAATGGAAAAAATGGTCAAATCTATTCAACAACACATAAGAGCAGCTCATAGTCGACAGAAAAGTTATGCCAACAACCGAAGAAAAGACCTAGAGTTTGAAGTGGGTGATAATGTGTTCTTACGAATATCTCCCTGGAAGAGAGTCATGAGATTTGGAAAGAAGGGGAAGTTGAGCCCTAGATATATCGGTCCTTTCGAAATACTGGATCGTGTTGGGAAGGTAGCTTACCGATTGGCGCTTCCACCGAATCTCTCTCAAGTTCACGATGTGTTCCATGTATCTCTCCTGAGAAATTACATACATGATTTTTCACATGTACTTAGCTCAGAAGTTGTACCGCTGGATCAAGATCTTTCTTATGAAGAACAACCGATAGAGATTCTGGATCATAGCGAAGAAGTCATACGAAGCAAGACCACTCGATTGGTGAAAGTTTTATGGAGGAACCACCAATTAGAAGAAGCTACATGGGAGCTTGAGGATATGATGAGGGAGAGGTATCCTCATCTGTTTGTTACAAAGTGACGAATTTCGAAGGCGAAATTCATATTAAGGGGGGTAGAATTTAACACCCGAGACTTTTATGTGAAATATTTTGTTTTTATGTTATATAAATCATCAAATGAATCTTTCACTACACACAACACTAGCTTGGCTTTCTTTACATGCAACTGCGGTCTTCCTCGATAGCTTGCGTTGTACGCAATACCGAGTTTCACTAAACAATGATATGCTATTAAAATATTATTAAAACTAGCCGTTATGAATAGTAATAACCACTTTTTGAAATTTTATAAATTTTATTTTTCAAAATGGACTTCATTTTTGGATTCGGAATATCGAAATTAGCCTAGGGTGAAATTTTGGTATTTTTCTGAAAACTTTCAATTTTTGATGAATAGAGAAACCACTAAGTGGTAGTTAAAAACTGATTTTTTCATAAAACTTAATTTTACCGCTTTTGTGAGTGGAATTTAGAAAATATGAGAGACACGGTTGATGTCAGTAAGTAAAATGTGGTTCAATGAGATGAAAATAATTTTTTGTTGAATAGTAACTTTTTACTTTTTTTTACCACGGTTAAAAGTAAATAGGGTAATTAAGGGTAAAAATGATATTATTATCACCCTAAAAGATGTCCTAATTCTATTGGACAAGTGTAATTAGACCAAAAACAACCTTAGGAATAAAATATGATCATTTATTCCCACTTGGATTAGATTAGGAAATTTATTATTAATTTATTTAAAGAAGGGTTAAAATAGTTAAAATCAAAGTTTAATAAGTAAATCATTTTTAATATGGGGTTATACATAAGATAAATTCGACTATAAATATTCATTAGAAAGATAAAAATATTTCATACATAATGGTATTTTATTTTTAATGTTTAGACGTTAAATAATTTAATTTATTTATGACACAATGATGATGCAGTATATATCTTATTAATGAAATATTGACATAATTGATGTTATAAATACCCAAATAAATGTAATTTGAGACTTTTTATGAATTAAACTAATTTTCTAGGTTAATATTACATGTTAGTATTGATTTAATTAACTTGGTTCGAACTAATCATTCTGTTATGATTTTCACAAAAATCAATTACTAAATAGTGTCAAAATTGACATAAAATAGTTTTTAAAACAAATATTATATTATTAATTATTATTTTATTCCTAAAAATATAATGTTCTGCCAAATGACTTATATAAGGTTATATATATTAATAATGAACAACTTGGGGTTCTTTTGGCTTGATATAGTAAGTTTATTAACCTTATAGTGTAAGAAAACAAGAAGACACGGTGAAAGTTGAATTATCTAATTTAAAGTTAAATATAAATGATAAGGTTAAAATTGATACCTAAACTTGTCTAAATTCAATTGGATGAGAGGATTGCGACCCCTACCCACCTTATATTCGAAATATATCAATTTGGAGCTATTAAAAACCGAATTTGACTTTATAATAAAATAATATTTTTAGTTATTCCAAAGGTGCCCCTCTCCTCCCTTATAAAAGGGCACCTCCTCCCCCTCTTCCTCACACCACTTTGAGCCTTCACGCTCGGCCAACCCCTGCCAATTTCTCCTCTCCACTTCCCTAGAAATATCCTAGAGGTTCTGGTCTTCTTCAAATACCTATTTTAGTTCCCTAAAAGGAGGTCTGAAAGAAGCACTTCAAAGAAGAGGTAATGTCCGTTACCGATTCTTTCATCTTTATTTCTTCCTCCACTTCTTCTTATTTAGTTGTTTCATTATGAAGTAATAAGATCAGTATCACTCATATACTGATATGTTATTATAAGTATGAAACAACCCTATTTCACCATCTATCCATCCCACAGAAAAAGAAATCACCGCGCGTGCGTACGTACAGAATACCGTCTCCACGCCGTGGTGTAATCTATTTTCCACCACCACCTTACTTGGATGGGTATAATGGTGTAAATAATTACTATATATGACTATTATAAAGTGATATGGATTCTGAAATAGTATACATACACTCCAATACAATTCCACGATCATAGGAACGATATCATCACTCGTGCGTACGTACGGAATACCGTCTCCACGATGTGATGCGACTTGTTCTACATGATCTTCATTGAATAATGATTATATAAATGAATTTAATGAATGAATATGATATATATTACACTAATACCATTCTGGAAATGAGGTATCTATAACCTAAAGAGAAAAATAAGAATTTATTCGACAAAACATGCATAAGAACAAAAAGTAATAAACACCCGAATAACAAGTAATAATGAAATATTACTAATAAGAAGCTAATAATATGACCATATATGATATCATAACAATAAGTATGATTCTGGAATAAGTAAATAAAATTATTTAAATCATTATACAGGAGGTTCAGACACTTACAAAGCAAATCAGACCTAAGTTAAGGGAAATATCACAATCTCATTTTTATCCGAGATTGTTTATACTTTAGTATTTACTGGGGTGTATTTTATCATCCACATCCATGTTTCCTCAATATGTAATTTTATTTCCATCCACATACAATTTTTTAAATCCAATTTTACCCTTCGGTGAGTTTTTAGTAAAGGATATGAAAGGAATATTTTGTCGTTTTTCGTACGAGGTACTTTTTGACTTTTACAACAAAAGTACAAAGAATGTTTTTTAACTTATACGACATTAATGGATTTTTAAAACATTATTTCCAAGAATCTTCCTTTACAAGTTTTCAAGTTTATTTTTAATCAACTTATTTAGTTTAAAATTGTATGACATGTTAAAAA
The DNA here is from genome assembly GCA_963277665.1 of Viscum album. NCBI lineage: Eukaryota > Viridiplantae > Streptophyta > Magnoliopsida > Santalales > Viscaceae > Viscum > Viscum album. Next base: position 87,067,391 of record OY728135.1, on the reverse strand, counting down.
AGGGAAATGTTTTTTTTTTGAATTTGAAAGGATATTTTCCTCAAGAATGGAGTTCAAGTGTTTTATCAAAATTATTTTCCATATAAGATAATATAGGGTTCTGTTTATATACCTATTATTACATTTATTTGATTATATTGTGATGGAATTATTTTTATTAATTACTTTATCTTATATGAATTTTTTGATGATGTCACGATGTTTAAGATTCCCATTTTTATTATATGGGTTATGCTATGATGTATGGTTTCTGATTTTGTGGCACACATAAGAATGGTATCATTATGAGATGGGTGAGACCTATATATCCCTCCAATGCATTGGGTAAAGATTTTATATCTCATGATATAGACATGGATGGAATGGTAGGTTATACCAGTTCAGTGAAACAGGACTGAAACGGGGAGTGAACTCGGTTCAGAAATGGACTTTGTCCACTAAGATAGTCTTGGAAATGAGTCTTGACTAATAAGAAATGATTCTCTATGATTATGTGTGTATGCCACAAAGTTTCATGTTTTAAGTTGTGATTATTGGGATTACATTTCACTACTATGATTTATCCCATGTTATCAAATTATGCTCTCTTTTGCAGGTTACGATTTCCAAAAGTTATGTTCTTATGAATATGATGTGATTGATATTTCTTTTGTTTACCCTTACTGAGCATTTGAGCTCACCCTTTTGTATGTTTTCTTTCCCCAGGTTAGGAAGAAGGTTATTAAGTAAGATATTCCAAAAGGGACTATAGATATGATGAAATAAATGGGAGACAGTGTAGACGCTTTATGAACCAGTTGTTTATGTTTCCCAGTTTCTAAAGACACTATACCTATACGGTCCTTTCATGGTTTTGTTATATGTTGTAATAAGTATGATTCAATTTTGAATTATTAACAATGTATGTAAAGTATGGGTCGTTATACACATAATCAAGAAAAATAATTAATAGGATGTTGTAAACCATGAAAAATTATTTTCAATCTATGAAACCATAGGTTTAACCTAGGTTATTCATGGTCATCATCAATTCAAATCCTTCATGATGGTTCATAAAGATTTTGTGGATTTCCAAATCATATCCCCCAGGAGTTTCAAAACCAAGTTTGTAGCAAGGCCTATTGTCGTGAACCAATTGACAATAAAGTAAAATATCAATGTAACCTTTTCAAAGTTATTACCTCTAAGTGAAACTGTGCTAGATTTATATCCACTTGTAGTATCCAAACATGGATGTAATTTATTATAAATCACTTGCTCTATCCTTCACCAAAATTCTCGGAAATTTTTATATACTTAGAGTTATACCTTGGGTTATCACTAAAGTTTTATCATCTTAGTTTACAAAGGTTAACTAAGAATCTTATTAGATACCAAATGTAGAAAACCACACTTTTCATACATATATATTACATATTAATATATGAATACTCATTTCATTTCACAAATACACATATGATAATTGTAAAGGATTAGTTTATTTGGAGACTAGGTATACAATATTATTATTTTATTAAAGATGTTCAATATCACCCACAAATATCTTACCACATATTACTCTTCTTATACTTACCATACTTAATACAATTCTTCATAACTAAAGGAAAGGGAACAGAAGAAAGGGTGGGATTAGATGCTCAATAGGGGTAAACAAGGGAGATATCAATGATCACATAAGAATAACATGAGCATAAGGTTATGAGAATATGAGATTAACATTTGAAAACCGTACCCTTCATATCATAGTTCATAATATTGAGTCATGAATTAAATCATGACAGTTTATATGACATGAATCATAAAGGAATCAAATAACATGATCCATGAGAATATAACATTGGCATAAGAAATAGATTTGTGGCATACAAGTAAGAATATAAAATCATTTCCTTATTAGTAAAGGATCATTTACAAGGCTATGATAGTGGATTGGGTCACTACACAAACCATCATAGTATTCAAGATTCACTCCTAAGACTATCATAGTGAAAAAAGTCCCATACTGAACTAGGTTAACTCCCCATTCCATTATTGTTTATCTCATGAGATATCAATCTTTACCCAATGCATTAGAGGGATATATAGTTCTGGGCCTACCCATAAAATAATGAAAATCATACAGATGTGTTCCAAAATATCATAAAACATTCACCATATCATAACCCATTAAAATGAAATATTTTTCATAAAAATTTCATCATAGCAAAACTCATGGAAAAGAAACATGTTTCATAATTATCTCATCAATTCATCATATCATAACACGTGGAAAAGGAATAGGTTTCATAGAAATATTTTCATAATAATAATAATCCATATAGATAAAGAATAAGTATGGTTTCATGGGATAATATGCATAGTAAAGATTAATTAACATCAAAGGATTTCATATTAGATGGGAAATTATTTTAAAATATCACTTGGAACAATTCTTGATGAAAATAACCTTTCACTTTCAAATCACTTATTTAGAATCTAAAAATTTACAAAATATTAATGAAACCATTTTATTTGCAAATAACCTTGTAAAATTTTAAATTAAGCTTTAAATCATTGAGATTTCATTATTTTAGGAAATATCATTCGTGGCATGCACATTGAAATAAAGATATCCTTCACATTTTTAGTAAAAATTCCAAAGTAACTCATTTTAGAAAGAAAACAGAAGATTAATTTAAAAAAAATATAAAAAGAAAAACATGGGAAAAAATTTCTTTTAAAAATTATATAATAATATTAAAAATAAACTTGAAAACATTTTTATAAAACATATATATGGAAGAAAAATGATTTTCGAACAAAGAGAGAAATAAAGTCGATTTTCTTTAACAAAAATCTTTTGATATATTTTATTATTAAAAAGAGGAAAATTAAAGGGAAAAATTATTAAAAAAAGTAAAAATAATATAAGAAAAGTTATGATATTATTGAGATTTATATCAATAATTAAATTTATTGGAATCATAATCAAAACAATCTTGATAAACAATGAGATTGTAACATCTAACCCTTACCACTTTGGTAACTTTTGAATCCTAAGCACCATGAAGTAAAGAAACTTAGATGGATTTTAATATCCCATAATTTTCATAATAATAATAATAAAATAAATTATTGGTCATTATATACAATGCACAAAAGAAACAAGTGATGAATATGGCATGTGTCCCGTAAAAATTAAAGTGAGACGAAAATCCATTACCTTAAGTCTTGAATTTATTCTATATGATTTAAACTCTTGGATAATAAGTATAATTTAATTATAAATATAATATAGAACCATATTAATATATATCATACCATATATTATTTACTCATAATATTTTATCATACATTTATTAACAATTCTTTGTTAAAATCACTATTTTTGGTAGTAACTGCTTTATTTTTCATGTATGTTTCGGTTAGGTAGTGTTGGACTTTGTACTTTTATTATGGTTAAATAATATAAATAATGATAATAAAGATATAAATATAATATTTATTCATTATATATATATATATATTTATAGTCATACATAAAATAAAGATATTGAGAAATGAATTACATCGTTCATAGAGATGGTGGGCTGTAGGTACGCATGAATGATATTTTCATTTATTTAATGAATGGAATGAAAGAAAGTTAAATGTTAATTTACATTTACATAATAATTTTTATATAATTTATATAATATATATTCATTAAATATATCCTTATTACCATCCATGTCAAAATAAAATGAAAAACATATTAAATTGCTTTGTGGATGCGGTAGTCCACACATACGCATGAGTGACGTTATTGTATTTCAATGGATTGTAAGGAAAGGAATTAGATGTGATATTTTATATATATATATAATTATAATTATCTCATAAATATCATATATATATGTTAAATCCATAATTATATCCAACCATGATAGGCAGTGATGGAAAACAAATTATATCAGTTCGCGAGGCGATAGTCCGATGTTCACACGATCGATGGTTTCATTTCCCATTTGATATAAGAGGAGATGGATACTGGGTATGAAACTAAAATAATAACATATAATTAAATTATATATAATTATTTTCTTATATCATAATATTTTAAGAATATTTTAAGGTGGTGGGAGATGAAATAAAATAAAAATTCTTGGTTAAGAATGATACCTCTTCTTCAGAAAACCTCCATAGGTTAGCACAAAAAACATTCTTAGATGGGTTTCATAATCAAAATAAGGACTATAGGATTATGGGAGGTAGTTAAGTAATATTATTAGGTATCTATTGGATAAAAAGGCTTTGAAATAGTTAATAGTATTTGATAGGGGGTTCCCTTTTACAAGTGGGGGAGATGACAAACTTGGAAGTTTAAAAAAAAAGATATACCCATGTTTTAAACACACATTAAGGCTCCAAAATGGATAATTATATAACATTAGATGATATAAGGTATAAATATGTTAATAAAATATTAATTTTAAAAGTTTTTAGGTTCTTTAACCCTTATCTTTTTAGTTTAACCCCCTGATAAACCCATTTTAACCTTTACCATGGTAATTAAGTTTTTTTTGTATTTAGTATTAATTAAAACAAAAAATTAAGTTGGTATTATTATATAATATTAATTATTATTCTTAAAACTATGAAATTAATTTTAACATATTCAATACATAGAAGTGTAATAATTTAAATTAAAATTAAACCTGTAGATGTGACGAAAAAATAGTTTTCCAAAGAAAACGTTTTCATAAGTATAAAAAGTTTAATATAAAAAATAAATAGGAAATTGATTCCAATAACCTAAATTAGATTAATCATAAAATTATTTTACTAATTTTACTTTTAAAAATATATTAATATAAAATGGAACTTATAAATTATTTAAATTAAAAGGAAGTATTTAATAATAATTGATTTTTTTCACTATTCGTCAAAAAATTAATATTTTCAGAAAATGATCAAAAATTAACTCTAAGATAATTTTGAAATTTTGATTTAAAAAATGAAGTTAATATTTTCCATTAAATTTTCTAAATGTGGCACAAAATAATTTTATTATTTGTTCCCAAAAATGTAATGAAAATTATTTTTTGAGAAAAATGTATTTTTAAAGAATATAAAGACTTTACTAGAAATTAAGTACATATTTATCAATATCTTTTTATTATAAATACTTTATAATTTGTTTTAAAAATTTGGTTATTCTTATCCATACCAACAATTTTAATGGCTAGGTTATAACTGTCATTTTTAAATAATAACTCCATATGATGTTATATAATTTGATTCTTTGGTTTTGAAGGGTATGTGATACCGAATTTATACTTTACAATTGTTGTAAATATACAAGAATTAAAAATAAAGGTAAGAATTGATAGGAATTGTAATTTAAATTCAATTGATGAAGAAAATAATTACAATATCAATGATTTTGATATAAATAGATTTATCAATCTTAGATGAATCTAAACAAATGATGTGTCTATTCATCTCATTTTTTATATGATAAGATAATTTGTTTGTTAATAAATAATTATTTGAATAAAAAGAGATGATTAGTTGTATACACATGGTTTATGATTCATTATATTATATAACAAATTTTAAAAAGGATATAAGTATAAAAGTGATTTATCTAGGTTAATAATTTATCCATATATAGTAAAAATATGAAGGGATATGTTCCCTCTACCCATTAGAAATATATTTCGATCAAAAGTATTCTCTTTAGAGGAAAATTATCAAAACAAATAGAATACCATATATGACATGGAAAAAATAGTTTATTTTTTAATATTCATACTAAAATAAAATAAGAGTTATTTCTTTAACAAAAGAGTTTTTGTATCTTAACATGATATTTTGATGAGAATATAATGTCTAAGTGACTAGTGGGAGTAGTTTGTAATTAGAGAAGTTCAAATTTAACAAATAAAAGATTATAATAGTATTGAGTTAAAGTTATTTTCATATAATATTCTAAAGTTTTTAGGATATGTGAATATAAAGAAAAAAAATATAGGTTACATTTAGTTACCATAAGAAAGTGGATACCACAATTTTATAAAGGACCATAATAGTAAAAAAAGTGATTATTCACTTAATATCCTAAAAAATTTGTAGGGTATGATGTTAAAAGTAATGTAAATATTTATATTTATTTGTAGCATCAAGGTGAATTTATATTTATCCTAAATGAGTTTAGGATGTGTTGGTAAAAAATAATTTAAATAGTTAAATTATTTTTTAAAGATTTTTTTGATGGAAGGGTTCCAAGGATAATTATTTTGTACTTAAAAAGGTTCTAAGTAATTTTTTTTGAAATCATAACATTGATTTTGTGAATTTAATAAGTTTTAATACGTTCAAGGAGTTAAACATTAAGAATATGATTCCTAAATATTTCCATTATTTAAACATACTTTATTTATAGATATCTCTCATTAAAGAGTTTAGTGGTATGGTTTTATCAGATAGCCAAATAGAGATATAAAAATAACTATATTTATATGTAATGAGTTAAAAAAAATATAGAAAGTGAAATATATATGAGGTTGATATGTTAATTTTTTATATATGATGTGGTAGACATGTTCTTATGTTGAAATTTGCAAGTATTCTTAAAAGACATTCAAGAATATAAAATGTATCATATAAAAGGAAATCACTACTTTATCATTATTTCAAATTGGATGCATAAATGTATATACATATATAAAAATCATTATATGTAATGATAATTTACATATCAAAGTATGAATTTTGAGTTATCCCTAACCAATGTTTGTCATAGAGTATTATAAGTTATGATTAAATATAAAGGTTAACATGAGTATGATTATTGTATTAGATATAGAATATACTCACAAGGAATAAAAAGTGTTTTTGTGCATAAGATGAACCACTAAGTATACCATATGGACTGTGATACACTATGTATTTATATACTAGGGCTGCATGGATCATATATGATTTCCAATTAACTAAGTTTGGTGATATACCTATCATGAGAGTCTTCATACTTTAATACCTTTATTACAAAATACATTGAGGTTTAGATAATCAAGGGGTGTTTGGGTATATTTTTAATCATGTAATTTGTTGGAGCTCAACCAATATGATATTTTTACTCTCATACGATGAGTATAACATCTAGGCCCTCGATTGAGATAGACTAAGAGTTTGAGGCCACACAAAGATAATGTATATAATGTGATTATCTATATAGATGAGGGATATTTGCTATTATCATCCTTAAACATGAATGATATGTGATATATTAATTGGGCATGTTAGTATATACTTATAGAATTGATAAAATGTGAGTTATTTATATGGGATTGACATACTCTATGTCCCATGGTAACTCAATGTCTTAGACAAAGAGGACTTATGAGAATGCATTCTAGCATGGGATGTGGCTGATGGAAACGAGTATAGAGATATATGTGTTAGATAGAGATCATTATGGATCCCTTTGTTTCTTGAGTATAATTGATGATTTTATAGAATCCTCTCTTTACTTATAGTTTTGGATCCAAGGATTTATGTTTGTTGTCAATGATATAAAGGACTGCAGGGTTATACTTTGTAGTTGATTGAATGAGTATTGAGTTTGGCTCAGAGAGATTATCTAATTTTTTTTAGAGTTAATATAAAGGAGTTATGGATGGGTATTCACAAGGTGTTACATAAGATATGATAAAAAGGTGAAACATTACTACAAAAAACGCCTTTAATATGCTAAAATCAGCCTTTATTAGTGAAAGAAAAGAACAGACTACCTCAGCATGGGTAAAAGTACAAGACTTTTATCAATGCTAAAAAATCATTGATAAAAGGTTTCTTTATCAGTGAAAATAAAAGTGCTGATAAAAGAAACCATTTATCGGTGATTTTATTTAGAACCGATAAAGATTCCTTTATCAACGCTTTAAAAAGAACTGATAAAAGTAGGATTTATCAGCACTTCTTCAAGTGCATATAAATCACCCCTTTATAAGTGCTTATAAAAGAACTGATAAAGGTATATTTATCGGCACTTTAAAATCATTGATAAAATAATAATATATCAGATCTTATATATGCACTGATAAAGGCTATATTTATTAGCACATTTAGTAGAGTTGATAAAGGTGAAAATTGTAGTGTGAAAGTACAACACATTGCATAACCAGAAACAGGTGTAGTGTGTTGTAACAACACACTACATCACCAAAAACAATAATATAAATTACTAAAATAAGATAAAAATACTGAATTTAAATGAAATAAAATTTCTCACACAAATACAAGTAAAACAAAACACTATTATAGAGTATGTCACTTGTTTTTTTCTAAAATTAATGTAAATTTTGAATAAAAAGGCGCACTTGGAGTCATACCGGTCACAACGTGAGTCAAATTGAGGTGTAAATTATTCCTACACGTCAAAAATTAATTATGGATCATTTTACTAATGTACCAAAACAATAAAAATGTGTTTTATTGGTTTTGAGTATGTAAATCTTTTTTTAATTAAAATTAATGTCAGTTTTGAATAAAAAATGCACTTGGAGTCATACCGGTCACACTATGCATCATATTGAGGTGAGGCTGATTTCTAAATGTCAAAAAATCACACATAGAACATTTGGCTAAAGTACCAAAACAATACGAATGCATTTTCTCTGTTTTGAGTATGTTCATTGTTTTTTTCACTAAAATTAATGTCAATTTTGAATAAAAAGATGGACTTGGAGTCATACCAGCCACATCGTGCATCGTATTGAGGTGAGGATGATTGATACACATCCAAAATAACTCATGGATAATTTTTCTAAAGTATAAAAACAATCAGAATGTGTTTCCTTGGTTTTGAGTAGTCTACTTGTTTTTTTACTAAAATGTCATTTTAAACTAAAAACATGCACTTTGAGCCATACAAGTGGCATCGTGTGTGGGTTTGACATGAGACTAATTCATAAACACCAAAAATAAATTATGAATTGTTGTCCCAAATTATCAATAAAATATAAGTGTGTTTTCTTGGTTTTCAATGAGTGATACTTTTTTGTATTAAAATGTCAATTTTAAACTGATAACAAACACTTTGACACCATACCAGTCACATTGTGTGTCGTATTGGGGTTTGGATAATTAAAAATTTTCAAAAATGACATAAAAATTATTTTCTTAAAGTGATTAAACAATATGAATGTGTTTTCTCAGTTTTGAGTATGTTGGTTGTTTTTTTCACTATAATTAATGTCAAATTTGAATAAAAAGACGCAGTTAGAGTCATACTGGTCACATTGTGTGTCACATTGAGGTGAGGTAGATTGATACATGTCTTAAATGAATCATGGATCATTTTGATAATGTATCAGTATAATCAGAATGAATTTTCTCAATTTTGAGCATGCCACTTGTTTTTTGTACTAAAATGTCATTTTAAACTAGAAATACACACTTTGATCTATACTGGTGATATCGTGTGTGGGTTTGACATGAGACCAATTCATACATACCGAAAATGAATTTTGAATCATTTTCCCAAATTATTGAGAAAATCTGAGTGTGTTTTCTTGGTTTTCAGCAAGTGACACTTTTTTTGTATTAAAATATCAATTTTAAAGTGATAACCAAAACTTTGAGACTATACCAGTCACACCATGCATCATATTGAGGTTTGGATAATTCCTATATGCCAAAAATTACATATAGATGTTTTTAATAATGTACCAAAACAATATGAATGTTTTTTTTTTTTCAGTTTTGAGTATGTTAGTTGTTTTTTTCACTAAAATTAATGTCAATTTTGAATAAAAGGATGCAGTTAGAGTAATACCGGTCACACCATGTGTCAGATTGAGGTGATGCTGATTGATACACATTTCAAATTAATCATGGATCATGTTCCTAAAGTATCAAAACAATCATAATATATTTCCTCAGTTTTGAGTATGCCACTTGTGTTTTTACTAAAATGTCATTTTAAACTAAAAACACACAGTTTGAGCCATATAGGTGGCATCATGTGTGGGTTGGACATGAGACTAATTCATACTAATCAAAAATTAATCATTAACCATTATACCAAATTATCAAGACAATTCGAGTGCGTTTTATTGGTTTTCATCGAGTGGTATTTTTTTTGTATTAAAATGTCAATTTTAAAATCATAACGAACACTTTGACACCATACTGGTCACACCGTGCATCATATTGAGGTGAGTATGATTCATACATATCAAAAAATTACATATGGATCATTTTACTAAAGTACCAAAACAATCCGAATGCATTTTATCAGTTTTGAGCATGTGAGTTGTTTTTTTAACTAAAATTAATGTCAATTTTGAATAAAAATATGCAATTGGAGTCTTACTGGTCACATTGTTCATCTGATTTTGGTGTGGATAATTGATAAACATCCTAAATGACTCATTTATTATTTTCATAAAGTATAAAAAAAATCAGAATGTGTTTCCTCAGTTTTGTGTATGCCACTTGTGTTTTTTACTTAAATTCCATTTTAAACTAGAAACATAAACTTTGATCCATATAGGTGGAATCATGTGTGGGTTTTACATGATAATGAGTCACACTCATCAAAAATTAATTATGAAACACTTTCATAATGTTTTTCAAGTGTTTTTTTGACATGATATCGATTCATACTCGTCACAAGTTTTGTGTTCACTTTTAAACAATTTTTCTCCAACACAATCATGGTATGACCCTCATTATACTTAATTTCACAAAATTTTTATTATTTTTAATATAGTGATTCTTATCCTCCTCTACATAGTTCTCCACCTTGGTCTTCACCTCTGCCTCCTCTATGTCATTCTTCGACTCCGACTCTGCCTTCGACTCTGCCTCCACCTTCACCTATGCCTTTGCCTTCATCTCTTCCTCTGCCTCCACCACCGCCTCCACCTCCATCTTCGCTATTTCCCTATAATTTTATTGTCTATAGTTCAACTCCTCTAAACAAATTTATTTCCTCCATTATTATTCTCCTTGAGAAAGAGATCAAGAATAATATATAAGCATTTTTACACTAACGATTCAAAACCCAAATATATTTTTAAGGTCATAAATTGTACTTGATCACAAAAATACCAGGTAATCACATAAATTTGTTGTTGGTATACATTTTGACAAAAACTACACTGACCAATCATCTATAAACAAATTTATTTCTTCTTTTGAGTAACTAGGTTTTCAAAAATATTGACAGTATTGAGAAAATTTAAACAAAAAATGACTATGAAATATATTTAATGAAATTGTAATTACCTTAAAAATTACCTATTGGGGGATGATGGTATTTTCATGATTTATGATTTCTATCATAAATTTGAAATCATAATATATATAATCAATGTTATTATCTTATTTCATACAGTTTAGAAACATTGAACAAAATAATTAAATTGTTTTGAAAAGTTTTAATAGTTATATATTTCTATATATACCCTAATTTTTTTCCATTTTTACTAATTCATAGGATTTATCCTTTCAGACATCGACTTCATGCCATTATCTAGACTGTATTGAGAGACCACCCTATCCTAACAAAATTATTGTTAAAACACAAACTGAACATATAATTCAAAGTTTATCTATAAAATATTGATTTTAGAGTATTAAATATTCACAATACACATCATGTGTGGTCGGTTGGTTGCATATCCAAGCATTATATGCAAAAAATAATTATTCGGGGTGTCTAGATTGACTGCTATTAGCATCCATTGTTTCCTAAAAAACAAAAACAATTAAGTAATGAAACAATTCAAAATATATTTTATGTGATTTTATTATAGAGTTTTACCTTTTCATTGTAAGAATAAAAAATAGCACATCATCTGATTCTTTTTTATTAAACACTTAGAGTAACTAATCTTTTTTATTCTTAATTTCATTATTCTCCAAAGTAAGTTCTGGCATGGAAATGATATAGTGATTAATGGATCCAAATCATGCTTCATATGATCTTACCTTTATATAGTTGTGTTTTAAACATATGTACAAAATATTAATAGTTATTAACTTTAATAAACATATTGACTCACTATTTGGACAAACGTATTATGAAAATATATCTTATGTATGTATTCAAAACTGGTACACCTAGTCATTCATGATTGAGAATCTCATTTAGAATCTTGAGACCAATTACATATGTCATAGAAAATCCGCATATTTCATCTTCCTATTCAATGTAAGACATATGTTTATCTTTAAATGTGGTCATTACATGAATTCTTAATGATAATAAATGTTTCTATGGAACTGTAGGGGAGAAGGTACTCTCAGAAGGTCGTTTTGTTTTCTTGATCGAATTAGTATATTTTCTCGATTTGAAGTTCTGTTTCTCCGCTAATTTATTGATCTGTAATATCATACATCACTTTATACCTTTTATCATAAATTGTTACATGTTTTTCATATGAAAAAATTTGTTAAATATGTACCTCATGTATCTTTATAATATCAGATGATCATTCTATGATAGCTCCAATAGCAGCTTCGATTTTTGTAATATCTGGACCATCAAGTGGCATAAGAAACTCAGCAGTTGGCTCATAAGCTACCTAAATCCCCACTATTTTGTGATATTTTGGTTGGGGTTGATTGTGTAACTGATCTCATGGTATATTATACACTATACCCATCTTAACACGGTAGTACGTGGGTTTTGACAGATACAAATCACATACAACTATACCCTGCAAAATTTTAGTAATATAAAGTTATTGGAAGTTGTTTGATTCACATTTAGGATAAAGAGTAATAAAAAAATTGATTACCCCTAGTAAGGTATGCAGTTGGGTGGAATTAATATCCTAAAAGCTAGTGGGATCATTTGGATCATGTGTGGATCTTTTCTCCACCTTCAGTTCTCTTTGATACTTTATAATACATTGGTCTTCCAAACCATATTGAAAAATAATATATTGTAATGAGTCTATTTGTGTCTGTAATAATTTAATCATATTATATGTATCTTCATGTGGTTCAATCTTCTCTAAATATGTTCTAGTAGAGACTCCAAAAACTGATCCTCTAACACAATCATATTGTTCAGGCCACTTCAAAGCTACTAAAAGTAGTTTTTATTCTGGAACAATCATTATCAATTGTTGTGTCTAAACCATATGAAAAAACATGAACATAAATATATATTTTTATGTAATATTGTTATAAATCATAATTAATTAAAATTATGTCATAATTACACATGCTTCCCATACTTATTTTGGGTTTTCACCAACTAATTTACCCTCCTTATTTACACGAGTCTCCTTCCATAGCACATGACACGGGATGAAAGTGGACTTATATTTTAATTAATCAATATGAATATAAAAAGGAACATATTCTGTTTCATAGCACATAATTAAACTTTTATTGTTGATTTAAAATACATACCAAATTCTTCTCTAATGAAGTGTACCCCATCCTTCCTTTGCGATATGGGTACATTGATTTTGATGCATGTTGTTTATTTTCATCCCTCTTTTTTTGTTTCATAAATTAAAATTTTTTAATCAAGTTGGATAAAATAAATAATACCAAATAATATAATATGGATTTCAATGCACCTAAAATTATTTCTCATTGTGACGATTGATGAAAACAATCCATGATTCCTACTTTATAATGTGTGTATAACAAAGTGGTGTGTGGGGATTTATTTTCCCCTCATCATCCCTAAAATGTAACTTCGTTATAAGAGTACAGAAACCTCTATGGGATTTTACAACGGCCATTAAAAAAACTTATTATGGAAATATTCTAAAATAAATGAAGTCTTCACAGAATAATGAAAATTAAATCAAAGTTTCATTATATAATTTTTTATTAAAATAGAGAATGTATATTGTAACATTACTGTTATATATTTAAAAAGTATTTCCTTCGTTATAGGTTGTAGGAGACACCATGAGTCAATATCAATTGGTGCATTAATCCTCATTGTGACCCCAAGATTACTAATGAATGTTGACTTTTTGGGGTAAATAGGTTGGCCACACTGATTCCAACAAACCTCAAATTTTATACCTTGACTTCTTACCTTGATAATTTTATTCAAAACCATGATGCTGCATCTTTGTTGTTTTTTTCATCAACATGTTTTTTATCCCCTAATAATTCCACAATTTCACCATCAAAAATCAGTTTTTCCTCAGTATTGGTAACATCATCATGTTCAGAAGACATTATTTGCATGAGTATTCAAACATTTAATTTTTCTTGAATAACAACAATACAATACGCTCCATGCATAAAATTTCACAATTACATGCATCTTGCATGAAAATTTTTACTATCTTGAACATAGATATAACACTTTAATATTATAGTACAAATAACCTTCACTAATCTTATTTAATCCTACCTCAGACACTTAATTGTCTTCCATCTCTTGATGATGTATTAGACTACCTATTTCAAACTAGAATTCCTCCCATCATTATGGTTCCAATGTTCAATGATGACATACCTCTCGAATAATTATTATCAGATTTTTTTCTTTATATTTATCTCCCATATTTTATGGAGATCCACATATGTTTATTGAACTACTCTAACCAAAATTCATCTCATACCATGTAGTGGTGATCATTTTGGATGACTACTACTCAGAGTAGTTCGAACAATAGAGAAGAGATGGGGGATGAGTCTCAAGTAACAAAATGTAATAATAAATGCATAGGATATAAAAGTCGAGCTACCACTGAGGTTCAAAAATAACTTAAATGAAATTTTAATTATTGTTTCTAACATATTAAGAAAATGAGTAGGATGAAGTGTTTTCAAAAGTAAGAGAGTGAGTTATATAATAAAATGAATATCGAGAAACAAAAAAATTCATTCATTATGTTTTTATTAATTTTTTAGTTTCATTTTTTGTATTTTAAGGAAGTATTAAATGAGGAGGATTAAAGGATGAAGGAGTTGAGGAATGAGTTGGGAGATATAGTATTCAAATCCATGATAGTGACTTTGATAGAGATTAATGAATACAATCAGAATGGGAGGTATATCATCAAGGAACTTTGGAAAACCAATGATGGGAGGAAGGCTAGTTTGAAAGAAGGAGTCCAATCCATTATCAAGTGATGGAAGGAAATAAAGCATCTGAGGACATATTAAATAAGGGTAGTGAAGGTTAGTTGTACTGTAGTATTGAAGTACTATATCACTATTCAAGAGTGAAACAATTTTCATGAAAGATGCATGCAATTATTGACTTTTATGCATAGAGTGTATTGTATTATATATCAATGTTACCAAAATGAATCCTTATTTACAAAATCTTATTTGTGAAACCCATGGTCTTTTTTATGAAAAGTTATTTATGTTGATTACAACTATTATATGTTTTATTCTTGTTTCACATCAGTGGAGGGAGATACTATTTACAATGGTCTCGTATGAAAAACTAAATCAAAATACATCATAATAATGATATAAAAATATTTAAAATGACTATATATACCCATTATAATATCTCAATTTATAAATCTACCACATATTACATCCATCTTATATGGGTTCATCAATACTCATCAACTTTTAGAAAACTCTCACATTCAATTCAGGAAGATATACCCACTTGTGCCTACCACTATTGTATAAAATTGACACTGATTACTCTATTTCCATATGTTTACTTATAGAGAATATTAATGTTAATAAAATTATGAATAATTTATAATACCAATCACAGATGAAATATAAGATACTCATAAATACATAATAGGAAGCTTCTATGTCCTAATACCATCAATAAGAGTATAATATAATAAGATTGTACTTATGACTATAGAAGAACCCTATCTAGCATCATATATAGTTTACCCAACCATAAATAATATACCAGTCATATATAATGACCATGAATAGAAGGAATATCTCAAAAGTACCATTATAGGTTACCTAACTAACCACATTGATATAAAGCAAATAGAAAATAAGGATTAAAGTTTCCTAGGAATCTACACTGATGAAATCACTCAAAAAGTATCCCCAATTTAAGAGGAATTGGAATACCTCCAATATAATGGTCTTGAAGAAATTAATATCACCCCACTTATATTCGACATAACTTCTTTCTACTCAAGTATTCCTCACCTTTCAATTTTGGATATTTTTTTTAATCTACCATAAGATACCTCCAAAAAATAAATCCCTTTAAAGGGTGAATTTTTTCAAATTATTCTCAATATTGATCTAGAATTTTTTAATCTTATAAATTAAATGAATCTAGTCAATGCAATCATAAATTTATTATTATGATATATTACCATAAAATCTTAGAGGAACCATAGATACTTCCCATCATTGTAAATTATACGACATAGCTTGAAGTAGATCTATAATTACCTCTAGGGAATGAGGATCAATATAAGTTCTCGCATACTGAGGATGTTCATTGGCTCCTTATTATGAAGATCTAGGGGTCAGAGTTGTGACATATTCTATATTAGTGTATAGATTTACATAATTTTCCCTTTCCAAAAAACAATAATCTTTCAGAAATAGGCACAAAAATAATCTATATTAAATGTGAACCCCATTCCTCTCTCTCTCATTAATTTACTTTTTAATAAGTCTTTTCATACATTATATATACTTTAAAATAGGCTATAAGCATTATTTTAAATATAAGTATGAAACAACTAATTAATAGTATCGATAAATGGGTTTATTAAATAAACTCAATCAATTATTAAGTTATATAAACCTAATCATCACTAATAAGTAAATAAGAATGAACTATTTATTTATTATTCACGTTTCTATTAAACTAAATTTATAATTTATTCTAGAAAAAAAATTAAACAAACACACATAAGAAAATGAAATTTCATATATTATTACCGATTCCTACCCATCAACTCCTAAAAAGAGGTATGAGATTCAAGAAGATAGGCTAAGGAAAAAATAAATAAAAAAAAACTAGAATTCATATGGTTATTCAAGTATCCAAAATAATTATGATATCTAGACATATTTATGAATTAATTATTATGTTTGGAAAGTTTTTTCTCTATTAGATATAATCAATACCAATATCCCTAATTTCACACTGATTCCATTTTGTAATATTTTTGTCCTCGTATACCCAAACAGTTCCCAATTCATATCAGCACATCACCTCAGACACACTTCCCGATCACTAAAGTCTTGTGTCAATGCTAAGGGGTATAGATAAAATGTTTGAGAAATGGTTAACCTCTTCAATGTTTAACTAAACTCAATTTGATCATACTATAAATCCAGCATTACCTTTGCAGTAACGTTTGGAAAAAAATTTATTTTATTTATCCATACAGATCCATACACATATGCTGACTAACCTTACCATATGAAAATATCATTCTCTTTCTTCAAAACCATTTTCTATAGAGTAAAAAGATGAAATAGAACCACTTGTTGTATTTTAGTAGCAAGGAGATGAGTTTTAGGGTTCGTCATATTTAATATCAATGCAAAAACGCAAAACACGGAACCCAAAACATCAAGCAATGATAATGGAAAAGTAGAAAATAACATACATTAGATTCAAGACTTGATTAATCCGAGTGAACATATAAGAGTCATGTTGGCAGCAGAGGAGTTCCACGAGAGCTTCAGAATCAAAAGTGGCCGAGTCGCAGTTAGGTTTCTTTAAAATAGACGAGGGTCCCTTTTAACAACACTTTTAGGAAAGCACTGATAAAGATCCCTTTTATTAGTGATAAAAAGGCAATGATAAATATTCCCTTTATCATTGCTACAAATTTAGCACTGATAAATGTTTTATAATTATAATTATTTATTAATTATTTATAATTATATAAATACTTATTTAAAAGAAAATAATTATTTATTTATAATAATTATAAATATATAAATTTATAAATTTAGTTAATATAAATTTGTAGATATATTTATTTATAAATATATTTTTAACATTATTAGTGAATATATAATCTTAAATACATGCATTTTAAAAATGAGTGAAATTAAATTATTCAAAATGAGTACACTTTAAAAATATTGAAAAAATTGATAAATTTTATTAATTAAATATAAATTATTAAAAAAATATGGATATATGTATATATATTGAAGTAGATGAATACAAATTGAAAATACTAAAACATAGTAAATAAATAAATATAAATAAATAATAGAAAACGATCAACTTTAAAAATAAAATAAAAAATAAAAAATATTAAAACTGAATACCCTAACAATAGTATTAAAATAAATATATAAAATTGACTAATTAAAAACATAATATATTAAATGTATCATGTTATAATGAAATTCTAAAATATACTAAAATTAGAATAATGTACATAAATATTAGGTGTATGTGTTTCTATATATTGCGTAAATATATTTGTGTGTGCATTTTTATATACAAATTCATTAAATACATATACATATATATATATATATGTATGTATATGAAATCAATGCAACACACGATGTTTGATATATGTTAAATTAAAAAATCAAACAACATTAAAAATGAATAAGACATTAATATATTTTAACTAAAATTTTCTTCATTTTATATATATTTATATTTAATATATATTATTTAATACTATTTATAATATATATATAATAATTATTCAATTTTATTAATCATTGCTTCATTAATACATTTTTAAATAATTTTGTAATTTATTCATTTTTAATTTTTTTTCTTAATTATTAAAATTTATTCATTATATATATATATTTAATATATAATATTTATTAATATTTATAATCTATATATAAGTATATTAAATTTATTCATTTTCATCAATAATTATTTAATTAATAAAATGTTTAATATTTTTATTAATTAACTCATTTTAAATTTTTATTTGTCTAATTATTTTATTTTATTAATTTTAGATATCTATATATTTAATATATACTATTTATTATTTTTTAAAATTTATATATATATGTTAAATTTATTCATTTTTAACAATAATTATTTAATTAATGAAATTGTTAAATTTTTTATTTGTTAAATTTTTTATTTTATTCTGGATCTTTATCAGCGCTAAAAAATGCTAATAAAGGGAACCCTTTATCAGTGCTAAGAATAAAGTACTGATAAATGGTACCCTTTATCAATGCTAGAAATAAAGCACTGGTAAAGGGTAACCTTTATCAGCGCTAAAATAAAGCGCTGATAAAGAGAGAATTTATCAATACATTTTTGTAGAGCTGATAAACACCGACACTCATAAAGGCGTGTTTTGTTGTAGTGAAATTAATTATAGAATTATAAAAGTGTTTTGGAAGATATTCAAAAGATTTATAGATATGGTCTCACAAGTTATTGTAAATGACACAATATAAGGTGAAATTGAACTTTCACAATCTAAACCACCATGGCCCCTCTTGGGCCAAAATTAAACTAAGAGTGACACCCCAAGATTTCTTTTAAAAGGATAGGGGATGGTGACTAGATTTGTGTAGACATATCTTAAAAAATTTATGGCCTTAGCCTAATGTACCTGTTTACACACACACATCTCTATATAAAAAATAAGGAATGATAATAAATGCTTAAACCTCAAGATTATAATAAAATACATGAAAAAAACTCTGGGTAAACATTAGAGTATAAAAATATAAGACAAGTACAAATAGGGGAAAAACACATACCCAACAAATGAAAAGTATCCCAACCTAAAATGACCATTGAGGAAGAAAAAGAGAGCCCTACTCATGAGCACTGAAAATGATCACCGTACGCAGTCACAGTCTCCTGATACAACTAAGATCCACCTACTCTGGGTCCACCAAAGTCTCCACCAAGCTATCTATCATATGCATAATATACCCCACAAGTAGGAAAATTACATGTAGGGGTGATTATATACACACACCCAATAGGACGCTTCAAATAACATAAAGGGAGTAATAAAAAAATATAGTCAACTTAACCCGCAAGACAAGAAGGTAAAGAAAACCCAACAATACATATACTTATAATGAAACCTCAATCTAAGAGAAATGATCTCAATATTTATATCTAGCTAAGAAAGATAAGTCTGTATACAAACCAAATAGTCAATTATATCCCGATGCTAGTAGCCCAATGTAACCCTATTCGAATATAACATAGGATCTATGCCTCATTGGAAGATTCCTCAATTTAGGGAGTACCAACTCTAGTGGACAACCCACTCCCTGCCAGAGCTCGATGATGAGGGAGTACTAACTCCATAGACAGAGGAACCACACCAAGATATGTATTGGGAGTACCAAACATACCAGCAAAAAGGATATGGGAGACCCATTCCCTAAGAGTAAATACATTTTACAAGGGAGTACCAACCCCACTATCAACTCTGACGATCACGCCCAAACCCTGCCATTGGCCTAACATCACTGAAAGAAGTTTCCTATTCACATTACCTAATATAATATCTAATATGTCAAAAAAGGCTATAATCACATCCTATTTGAAATTTTTCTCATAAAGGACTACTTATAACCCAAATCCGAGTCCTAAATAAGATGATATGAGAGGAAAAAGATGCTATAAAATGAACAAGGTGAGTTTATCAATGGAACATGAAGTGTATGCCCAAGACCATACTTTGTCAATGTCTCACTTCCCTATATTATTTTTAAAAACCCATTTACACAAAATATTATAGAATACACATGTTGTATGGGACCACCCTCTGTCCTGGGCATTTCCTTCCCTGAACACGGCTCGAATTCCAAGATATCTCTACGTGGTGTGTCCCTATAGGGACATGTTGTGTCTAACCACTCAGGGTTCTAGTCATGTACTCTCTATAAAATAATCAGATAATAGGGTAATATCACACAACATGGGGGCTTGACCACACTATGTGTGATATTTAACTTGATGTTAAATCCCTAGCCACCGTAGAAAGAGGACTACACGACATGTGTTTTTCATAGATAATAAATTATAGAATCCTTTATATTTACACATATTTAATTCTCAATAATTAAACTATGAATCTAACCATATATTACGAAGGATGTTTTAACCATAGATATTATACACTAGAAGTTTATTTCTAGCCTTTGCATTGGTGAAACAGAAATTTTCATTGAAGTCCGTTATTCCAGTATGCCCAAACTTAGGAAAAAACAAACTCAATATTTCATTAAATATCACTTCCACCAACATTATTTAAATATATAAGAAATAGGATAAAATTTTTCATCTACACAAATATAAATATAAATCCGGGGGTTTGATCATGATTTGAATTAGATCAACAATAGTCAAACTGCCACCTGAAACATGGATGATGGTGAATAACGGTCAGAGAAAACCCATGAAACATTAAAGTGAGATAAATAATAGGATGATATAGTACCCAAAAATTATTATCATTATAGAAACTAAATAACATAAATGAATTTATCAAAATAATTTAAATCTAAATTGTAAATTGACTGGGCTATGCAAATACAGGGAGATAAAATTTGAATTTATAGTATATAAACTAATACATGCTAGAATTCAAGAAATATAGAGTATAAAAATCCAAAAGTAACAAAACATACCTTAATAATATATCGATCATTGGTGAAGAATGTGTTTTCTTATGATGTTTTTGAATAATGCGCTGCATTCTCCATTCGTAGCACAATTCCCCATGATCACATGATGTCAATCCTAAATTCCTTATCCATTCGACCATCAAAGGTACTTCCCCATGGTGATGCCTCCTCCACCTATCAATATCAAAAGTTTATGTGGTGAACCTTGTAAATTTTCTATAAACAAGATTATATAGAGGTCACCACCATGTTGGGCATTTAAAATAAATAAAATTAATTAATTAATTTTATTCAATTTAATCCATCCATGACAAAGAATCATCTCAAATTCTGATGTGTATGAAACTTATGTAACACCTAGTATACACCATTATTTCTTGTAATATCTTTATATTTTAAAAGAAATACTATGTGTAATAGGATATAAGATACACAACACCAAGTTTAAACAAACCACAAAATATTATTATATGACCATCATAACCTAGCCATTAAAATGGTGGGTATGAATAGGATTAAATAATTTATGTAATACATATAAATTTATTACTGAATATAAATTTATTAATTAATTCTTTGGAAATAAGCTCCTATTTTTTATAAAATCTATTTTATTCTTCAAAAAAACAATTTCTTAAAAAATAGTTTGTATTAATTTTCATGGAAACATAATATAATTAATTTTTTGAAATTTTTGAAATTTAATTTTATAAAACAAATATCATTTTTAAAATTATAATATCAAAATAATCTTTGGGTGATTTTTTTTATTTTTCTAAAAAGATTGATTTTTCAATGAATAATGAAAAATGCCATTTTTTGTAAAAATATCATTTTCTTTTCATTAAAAAGTATTATTATGATTTTAATTTAATCTCAAATAAATATAAGAATGATTTAATTATATATAATATAATTTTATTAATTTTAATCATAATTATACCTAATTTTTTAATAAGTACATTTTTGGTCTTAAAAACACACTTTTCTAAAAACTGTTTTTCATTCTGTTTTACAAAATTATATTAAAAGTAACTTATGAAACTTATAGAGATTGAATCTTGAAGAATGGATTCCATATTTGGAATTAGTGGTTCCAAATTTGGTAAATAGTTCACTATTATTTTTGGACATTATGAATAGTAAATAGTAATTGTTTTACCATAGTAAAGGGTGAATTGGGTAATTAAGGTTAGAAATAAAATGATTAGGAATAAAGAATAACCCTTACACATGAATTAATTTTATTTTACGATTATATATAATTAATAGTCATTCAAAAGTATAATACATGACATTTGTTTCCATTTTTCCATGATTTTGACCCTTTATATTATTTTATATAAAGAAAAGTCAAAAATGTCGTTCTCTTTGTTTTATTATATTCAATTTTTTTACCTAGGGATAAATAGGGAATATGTTCAGTTATAAATATAAATTTTAAATATAAATTATTTTTGGCATTCTAATATTTTTTTAATATTTATTGAAGAAATAATTACCTTAAATGTTAATGCAACACTGACACAGTGATTGTGAAAAGAGTAAAAAAATCAATAAAATGATTTTGTAAAATTTAAAAATAATATTATTTGACTGTTTTATTATGTTGCACAATATTTTTAGACAAAAATTACATATTAAATATGTTTTTATTCATTTTATTTTAGTTTAAAAAGTCAAATTAAAAGAATAGTTCCAAAATTGACATTAATGTTATTTTATAATGAATAATATTTTATTAAATGATTTAAAATTTATAGGAAACTAATATTCATCAAAGTGAATGAGATATGATTTATTAAATCAACCATGATCCATTTATAGGCCGTTTTTCCTTTTATAATAACTATATTAACACCTTAAGAGTAAAAAAACATTGAAATCACTGTAATTGTCAAGAGGGTTCACGAAGGGTTAAAACAAAAAGATAAGGGTAAAAATATGATCCAAAATTTTTCAAATTTTATTTTATGAGAGGATTTATAATAATAATCATATTAAATTTTAATATTATCAATTTTGGTCCATTTTTCCATCAAAATTAATTTATATTAATTTAATATTTAAAGAAATTCCAAAAGTGCTCCTCCCCTCTCTTATAAAGGGTACCAAATCTCTTATTTTATTCAAAATTATCGCCATT
Source organism: Viscum album (assembly GCA_963277665.1). Lineage (NCBI taxonomy): Eukaryota > Viridiplantae > Streptophyta > Magnoliopsida > Santalales > Viscaceae > Viscum > Viscum album. The sequence goes on along the minus strand of OY728135.1, from coordinate 87,043,714 downwards.
TTCAGCCAATATATTCCAAAATACCTTCCTAAAATTCCTCCACCCATTATAGTGGTCTTATTTTGGCTATAATTCCAACCTTAGAGGGCTTAAGGTGTAAAGAAAAGGAGTTTTTCTGAAGAAGAGGTATAGTTCTTAATCGAGAATTATCATTTTATTTATTTTTCCACATCCTTAAAATATTTTCCAAACATGTTTAAATAATAAAATCAGTACCTTAAATATACTTTGATGTTATTATTTTAGTTTTATAACCTATATCCATCTCCAACCTTCATCCAATGGGAAAGGGATTCATTGTTCCTGTGTACAACGGACTAACGCCTCGCAAGACAACGTAATTATTTTTCCATCACCACCTATGAAAGATGGTGATAATGATATATTTAATATATATATATATATATATATATATATTATTCATGAAATAATTATAATTATGGATTAGTAATATATCATCTATTTCCTTAACTTTCTATATAGGGAAAAATGATAACGCCGTTCATGTGTATGTGTAGACTACCACCCCCATGAAGCGATGTGATTTATTTTTCATCACCAAAACACATGGATGATAAATATAAATGTATTTAAAGAAATAATATGGTATTTATGATACTATTTTCATTATTTAAAGGTAAAATAATACTTAACTTCTTTCCATAGCGATCATTGAAGAATGAAAATGCTACTCATGCGTACATACCACCTATCGTCTACATGATTGTAACGTAGTTCATTTTTCATAACCATATTTCATGATCGGGTTTCAAATTATAATTGATGTATAAAAATTATAATTATTTCATTATTATTATTCTGTATATTATTTAATAATGAATTCTTTGACCATGTTCAACATACTGAAGTTGCTTTGAAATTTTGAACCGAACATCCTCAAAACACCCAATGTAGAATTAACTGATTAAGTAATTAAATATGTCATTGTAATAAATGAAACAAATAGTATAAAGATAAATTAATAAACCTAGAAATAGTTTTTAAAAAAATAAAATAATTTATATAATTTTATTATATAGTATTTAAAGGACATACATGGAATGTCTGGACTTCAGGTAAGCGATTTTATCTCAATTTCCTTTCATAGAGGTATATTTTGATGTTATGCACCTAATTTCATTTATATGGTGTATATAATGAAATTTTAACATGTTATATCACAAATAATTCCTAATTCATGGAATTTTAAGTTTTACTTTTAATTATTTCATCCAATGGGATTTAACTTCAAAGTTACCAAGTGGTAAAAGGATTATTAACTCAATTTCCTTTTGTTGGGTTATAACTATTATTCATTGAATTTTTTATTCCATTATTATGAGTGAATTTATATATAAATTGATTTATTATATATTTAATTTTTTTTCTTTTATATTCACCTTTGTTACACCTAATATCTTAATTTATTAATTCTTAATTCAATGATATGATCTTTGTATCGGTTATTCATCTCAACTTACCATTCCTTGGGACATATGCTTATGGTATGAACCTATTTATTTTATGAGATGTATATACTAACAATTTTGAAATAAGATATCATGAATATTATTATTTTCATTATATTTAAAGTTTCATTTGATGTTATTCTTTCACGGGGATTACAATTGAAGAGTTACCAAATTGAAAAAGGCTTTATGTTACAACCTATTTTCTTTTTGGGACTATTTATGTTCAAGGTTAATTAGGGGAAATCATGTGATATTATTTTATTAAACCATATATATTTTATTCTCCTATATTTATAAATGTTTTTTACATGTTTAATTTCCATTTTCTCCCTTACTGATTAAAGAAATATCAATAAAGTTGTTTGTAAGTGATACTGATCTTATATCTTCTTTTAGATCGGGAAAGTTTCTCTTATATATAATTGTTTTATAAAATGTTTTCAAAAATATTATTCTATAAACATAAATTATTTCCTAAATATTTTTAAAATAATCTTTGACATTATTTTAAAATGTTTTAAAAGGAAATTTCTTTACATTTTTTTGTATTGGTCACTTTTGACTCCCTTTAAAAAAGATTAGAAAAAATGTTTGTTTTTAACAATTACAAAATGAATAGATTTTACTTCCACCATTAACATTATTTTATTTTATTCTTCCTTTTTAAGTTTCCAAGTTTATTTTCAAATAAAATTATTTTCACAGTTTTTATGAATTTTAATTTTTTAAAAGTGATTTTCAAAGTGCAAAGGGAAATTTCCTCAAGATTTTTTATAAATTTTAATGGTATTTCCATTCACCAATACCAATATCCCTTGGTATTATTTATGATACTCTAGGTATATTTTTTAATGATATCATCCTCATTATTTCTCAAGATGGATTATAATTATTTTAAATATATTTTCATGGATCTGGTTTCTTTTCCACAGGTTGACCAAGTTATGAAAATAATAATGGATGTTTTCATAAATTATATAATGGGATGTAATATCTGTTTACATTATTCATGTTATGGATCTTTTAAATTATTTATGATGATAGGTGGTTATGTTATAATCTGAGGGGGGGGGGGGGTAAGACCAATATAGCACTCCATTGCATTGGGTAAAGGGACATAGTTAACTGATTAGGTTTCCCCTAAGATATTTTGGGAATTTACCATGATGGTTATTCCAAGTATAATCATGATATTTATTTCAAGTGTAATTGTGGTAGTTAATCCAAGTGTAATCATGATGGTTACTCCATGTATAACTGTGATGGTTTTTCTATATGTTTGAGTGATATAAAAATGATTCCCCAAGTTACCTACATGTTTTATTTAAGATTTCTATGAGATTTTACGAAAATATTATAATTTTACAAGGTAATAATGAGTTTATATTTAGATAAAAGTATTTTCTAGTTCTTATGGGTGATAATCTATGGGGTTTTAATGATTCATTTGATCACGATTACCATCACATGGATCATGATTATTGACTCCAATGACTCTTGAATTTGTTAAATCTTCATTCTATGTTTCATGATTGATGATCTAGAAATTTATGGGTATGAATTCCCTTATTTTATTATAATTCCCTATGATTATTGTATCATACACTTATGTTCATCTCACTCTCACTAATGAAATTCAATTGTTAAAACATATATTTACTCTTACCGAGCATATATCTCTCCATTCTTATGTTTATTTTCTATATGGTTGTGAATAATGATGATAAATGATTTGATTCTCTAAAAGTTTCGCATGTGAAGAAATTTGTAGGAGGTGTTTAAGGCTTAACATTGAATATAAAAAGTTGGGTATAGTAAAAAAAACACTCTCCTAAAGTTATGAATGTTTTTTATGTAATGTTCTATACTATTTCTTTAAAACTCTAAACATAAAAGGTTTTTCGGTATGTAAGTGATACAATATTTCATTTTTATGTTATAATTTTTGTATGGAAAAAATTAACTCATATTTTTCGGTATCAAATCAAAAAATGTAAATTTTATATTCTTAAAACCAGATCTATGAGTATAGGTTTGGGGATGTTATAGTTGGTATCAGAGTAGGTTTTAGGTAAATTTGGATATTAGGATGTTTTTATGTAAGTTTATATTAAGTGTTATGATACCATCATGGTTTTATAAGTTTGAGTTTGATCATAAGTTCAATATTTTAGAAAACCCTTTTGAGGTTTTAGGTGATGGAATATTGAGGTGATTAATGATATTTTGGGATATATTTTATTAGGTTGAGGTATATATAAAATTTTGGTTTAACATGAAGTATTATTTGAGTAATAATATTTTTAAATTTTAGGGAAATAAGTTATAAATATATTTTTAACCTTTAGGGTTCATATGATCTTTTTTATTGAGGTAATTATGGGATATTAAAATTTGGGAACATATGTTTTATTTTATAGACAATAATGGGACTGAAAATTGATTTAGTGATTAAGTGATTAATATTATTTTGGAAGAAGATCAAAATATTTTTAGGGAATATTATATGGTTAAGGTAAATATAATCTTATGGGATTTTATTTGAGTATTAAAAGTTAAATTATATTTTTAAAGTACATATAATTTTAATGTGGCTTTATGGTGATTTAGGTTATTTAGGGAAATGATTAGAATATCTAGATACTATACAACTATGTCATAATTTTTTTTGGTTATATGACTCTATTTTTGGATAATGTTATTTGATGATAAATGCTAAATTTATCTTGGAAGAATATGTAATTAAATCCTTATAATTTTTGGGTTTCTTGCTAGTTGGGAATATTTTGAATAATTTTAAGGATCATTATTTATGGAAGGATTTAGTTTGAACTTTAAGTATTACTGTTTAATTATGGAGATTAATATATTATTTCTTCATATGAAGTTTTATTCATTTTGTGAATTTTCTTACCTTATGCTAACCATTTTCTTTTTGGTTAATGTCTAATGATATTAGAAGTAGCATGTTATAATTTTGTGGAATTATGTGATCCATTAGAAAATGATTCTAGTGCTTTAGTCTTGAAAAATTCATCTTGAATACTCATCGTTTAGATCAAAAGATGATATTATGGTGGAAATGATTAAAGGATGAAATTATACTTTTCAAGTAAGTATATTTTTGTAATGTTCCGAACTCGAATTCCACTGAACGGTGCCCCAAGCCGAAGTCTCTGTATAGCCTCAAGCACATCTACTTGAATGCCCTAGGCTTCCGAATAGTAGTGAGGGACTAGAATGTGTCTATGGGGTGACTAGGGCTTCATTAATAGAGTGTAAACACAATAGAATAACAATAATAGTCAATAGTGGATGCAGAATAATAACTGACATAAGATGAAAATCCAAGATAAGAATATTTAAGTAATGATAGAATTAATATCATATATAATGATGATCATGTCATATGTCTATAAATTATACAAAAAAGGAATAAATACTGTAGTAAAATACATGTATCAAAATATCAAAAAAGACCAAAAAGAACAATCTCCAGATAGCATCATGAGACTCAGCTCAATCTTGTGCTCCCCTCATCCTAAGAAAGGAAAAAAATTCAAGCATCATATTATGGGTGATTTCCCCAGTACCTACCTACATAAATATAATCTATAAGGGTACCCAACGATGGACCTAATAGGGTGTGAGATACAATCCCAGTAGGTCACCACCCAAGGTGTCTATAATAGGTATTGTCCGTGAAATACAAGCTAAAGTAGAGTGCATAACATAACAAGTTTGACAATAATACAAGTTCCCAAGGTAAAAGTAACCAATAAAGTGATCCCATACAACCATAAAAGGATCCCTGAAAAACAAGTCTCAAGATACTATAATATGGAATCTATAAAAAAAGTAAGTAAACAACATGGCCATGTCGTATACACAATATATCACACCACTAATGGCCATACGGTATGACTTGTATATCATGCCAACCACAACTGAGCTGTATAACTATAAGTATCACATTTACCATGACTGATTCTTATAATTGATTATTTCACATTTACCACAGTTGTGTGATATAATAAGAAATGCCAGACCCCATGAGTATAGATACAAGGTGTAAATAACCAAGGAATTCTCATCGAGTCTTAGGAGAATCTCAATGGAAACTCAATTAGACTTTAATTGGGGCCCAAGGAGTATGTCAATAGACCATGTCTACTACAAGTCCAAACAATCCAGATCCAAGGGGTACTAAGGACTAAGGAATCCCAGGGAATCAATACCCAAGGAGTAATCTCATCCAAGGTGTCCACTACCGCTATCAAGATCTAAGGAGTAACTTCCAAGGTGTATAGTGGAATCATTAATAATTCATTATATTTATTATTTCACAATCATTCAATTAACTAAGTTTACCCACTCATATAAAGAATCACAATAAATTACATTCCATGAGTTTACCCACTCATATAACAATTCACATTTCAACAATTAAACAATTCAACATCATGTATCACATGGAAAGGAGGCATAACATATCCTAATTAATCAATTCAATTCAATTCAGTTAATTATAGGATTACTCTAACTAGGAAATCACAAACACTTACCCCATGGGTGGTATAATAAGGTAAATATCAAAGGCACACCCCTTGGGTGACTTTGGTTAGGGAAACAACCTCCAACAAGTCTCAATGAACTATTGTGAATCCCTAACAAGTTTTATTACATTTAATTCAAGCATTCAATTCATTTCAGGGGTGATTCTTGAAAGTAAGGAATACTACACCATTTAATTTTGCTCTATAAATCTTCAATCCACTTTATAAAAGTATAGACCACTTACCGTAGGTCTTTTAGAAGAGTGCTCTTCCAACATCAGATTTTGATTCTACTCAGATAGAGAGAAAAAAGAATGGACAAAGAACTTGGAAATATGAAATATTATCTCGCGCCTAAATAAATTTAGTGATAACAAGAATAATAAAGAACTAAAAAAAGGAATGGATTACTTACCGATAAAAATCCAATGAGAATATTGATTCTTGATTCTAAGTTCAGATGGAAGAACGTGAGAAAAACCTATGAAATGGTTTAAAAATGGAGCTCTCAATATGTGTTTCTTATTAATGAAGGAGAAATAAAATGAATTTAGGTTTTTAATAAAATTTATGGATAAATTGGTCATTTCCCTCTTTTTAACCTGGCTTCACTATTTTCCCATAAGGCTGACCAAACCGTGTGCCAACCATGTGCCCTCTGCTATGTTAAGGGGGGACCTGCATGGTAACTGTGCATTATTTGACTAACCATTTGAAAACCATGCATTTTGGATCTGTTAAAAATTGAAGGTTCCCCATATAAGAATGATCCTCCATCTAGGCAGTTTCCTCAATTCATGTGAGCTCCTTCATCCCACTTCCCATCCCTCTCATGATTAGTTAGACTGTGCGACCCATCCCATATGGTTTTTACTACCCTTTTGGGCTATATAATTTTTCCAAAAAGTTTGGTTTCGTGCTCCGTACAAGCCCTAGACACCCCCAATACCCCTATGGTCTTAAAGGGTATTCGAATCAGAACATAAAAATCATTTAAACAAAAATTAAAAAGACATGTACTTCATATGAAAACCTAGGATCTTACAAGACCCCCCTTAAAGTAATTAATCCTCAAATTTCCCTCTCAAGGGTGGTCAAGAATCTCCTGAGAATAACTCTATCTAATGATCACATACATCAGCCTCTCACTCCCAAGTATCATCCTGTAAATGTTCATACTTCCATAGAACCCATACAAGAGAAACTAACCGACCTCATAGAACCTTCATACACCTATCAACAATACGAATTAGATGCTTCTCAAAGGACACATCTACCTGTAACTCAACCTCCTTGGGATAAAAATAATGAGATGGTTCTGAATGATAATGGTGTAGATAATATATGTGGAAGACATCATGCATGTCCTGATTCCTTTGAGGTAACTATAACTGATAGGATACTGGACCGACTCTCTCCAGAATCTTGAATAGCTTGACATATCGTGGTGAAAGATTACCCTTTATCCTGACCCATCTGTTTCCTAGCCTTGGTGAGATATATAAAAGACTCGATCTATGAACTTGAATTATAGAGGTAATATACAACAATAAGTGTAAGATTTTTATCAAGACTGTGCAATAACCATTTTATTTCTGATCAACTAGAACTTCTCATAAGTCTCATGCATGAGACACAGTCCCAGTAAAGCTGCCTCACCTACCTCTAACCAGTACAGGGGTGATCGACATGGCCTACCATAAAAAGACTCATAAGGAACCAACTGTATAGTTTCTTAATAACCATTACTGTAGGAAAACTCAACTGGGGGTATATGCCTCTCTTAAGAGTCCACAAAGTCCAGGAAGCATGCGCACAACCTATCCTCAAGTACCTATATTATACACTTTGACTAGATATCAGTTTGAGGGTGGTATGATGTGCTGATAAGAACCTGTGAACCCAGTTACCTTTGAAAAATATTCTATAAATGAGACATAAACTATTCATACCTATCTGAAATGACAGTATGAGGGACCCCATGAAGTCATAATATCGCACAAATATACAACCTCCCAAGATCATCCACACTGAAGGTATACTTAATTTACATGAAATGTGCAGCATTTGTGAACCTATCAACAAAAACACATTCAAAATTTCTACCTCAGGGTGACCTCATAAAATCAATCGTGAAATCCATTGCGACATCATCCCATTTCCACTCAAGAAAAGGTAACTAATGTAAAAGTATAGCTGGTCGCTGATGTTCCACCTTCACCCACTAATAGGTGGAACACCTCATGAAAAAAATAACTACCTCACATTTCGTTCCTATCCACCGATACTGGAAATGTAAATCATGATACATCTTGGTAATATCAGGATGTAATTCCCAAACTAAGGCATGAAAATTACGCATCAGATCCTCACATATGCCTACTATAACCTAACCACGACCATGTATACATAGTATGTCATCATCTCCTATGTTCCAACTAGGAGGTGGATTCTCACCCTTCACACTATTCAGTAGGACTAGGTTCTTAGGATCTGATAGCTGTCACATTATCAATCTACCCAGAAGATTAGAGTCTACAATTAATGGAGAAAGGAAGTTCTACCCCTTATCATCCTTCACCTCCAAGTGCATCTCTAAAAACAAATCCATGAGCTTCCACTCACTACTGGCCTCCCGAACTTCATATACACGAGTACTTCTATTTAGTGCATTGACCACTTCATTTCCTTTCCTAGGTGTATAGAAAATATCTATGTCTAAAGAGTGTAGGTAATTAATCCAAATTTTCTTCCTCATATTTATATCACATTGTATAAATATTTACTTTATCATTTTTTGGTCTTTGTACACCACAAAATGCTCTCCAAATAAATAGTGTCCCCAATAGTGAAAATCATGAACAACTGCAGCTTACTCAAGATTGTGAATTGGGTAATTTATCTCGTGTGGCATAATCTAATGAGGCCCGAATTCCACAACTCTATCTTCTTGCATCAACACTAATCCAATCTGAATACCTAATGCCTCTCAATAAACAATATAGATCCTTCCCTACTATGGTAGAATCAGGATTGGTGCTAAAGTCAATCTCCCATTTATCTCCAAAAAGGATATCTCACAGGTATCTATCAATATAAAATTCACACCCTTCTTAGTCAAGACTAGAAATGACACTTTAAATCATGATATGTTCTATATAAAATTCCTATAATATCTTTTTAGACCCAAAAAATATATATGTCAAAGTCATTCTTGGGCTGATCCTAGGAAACTAAAGCTCTCACCTTCTCTGGGTTTACTGATACTCCTTTCTCTGAGATAATAATACATAGGAAGTGAATCATATCCAACTAAAAGTGGCACAATGTGAGATTAATATATAACTAATGCTCTCTTAGTGTATCTAAAATGATCTCAAGATGTTTGGCATGTTCATGTTAATTGTGAGAATACACCAAGATATCGTCCATGAAAACCACCAAAAACAAATCCAGATAAGGATGGAAAACTTGGTTCATCAGCTTCATGAATACCACTGGCACATTCATGAGACAGAATTAAATAACCAGATACTCATATAGACCATATATTCTATGAAAATATATATGAGGTATGACTATAGGTGGAACACGCACCTGATGATATCTCAATCTCAAATCAATTTTTGAGAAAACCAAATCTCATCAAAGTTGGTCAAAAAGATCATCTATTAATGGAAAGGGATACTGGTTCTTAACCAGCAACTAGTTCAATTTATAATAATCCATGCAAAGCCTAAGGGAATCATGTTCCTTTTTCAAAAAAATACTAGCAAACCTCATGGATAGGTACTGAGTTGTATAAACCCACTTTCCTCAAAATCCTCCAACTACCACTTGAGGTCTTGAAACTCTGTCGTCGCCATCATATAAGGAGGAACATATACCGATCCATCTCCTCACACTAGTTCAATAGATAAATCAACCTCTCTCTCAGGAGTTAAACTAGAAAATTTTTCCATTAAAATGTCCCTAAAATGATCAACCACTAGATGGAAATTTTCTTAACGTCCCCCCTAATCATTTAGATACAAACCTACAATCTAGTCTATCATTCCGCCCAGTCCATGATGCTGTGGTCCAGTTTGGATTTCCTGGACATCCCATTCAACCTTGTGAGTATAAAATTTTCCCTGATGTTGTGGTCCAGTTTGGATTTCCTAGACATCCCATTCACCCTTATGATTATAAAATGTTCCCTCTAGTGATGTGAACATCACCCTTTAGTGATAGAAGTCAACATAGAATTGATAATCTATTATCTAGTCCATCCCAATTATGACATAAAACCCAATTATCTCGAGGTCAAAAATATTCCAAATGAAGTGAAACCCACCAATCTCAAGGGGAAAATCCTTGCACTAACACACATCCTCTATTCTGATCCCTAACATAGTGTGAAGTGTCACAACACCCTCCAAAAACCGAATAACATTCCCAATGATTTCCACCAAAGTTACAGATATGAAACTATGAAATACACATGTATCAAAGAGATAAGATACAAGAGTAGAGTCTAATAAGAACATACCTCTCACCAAAGATGACATAGAATCCTTCTCCTTGGGGGTTGACTGTACCAAATGTATTTGTATTGAACTGTAGCCATGTGACACAAACTCACTACCCGAAGAAAGACCATTCTTCTATCTCAATAAAACTGGTGCCTAGCTACCTTGACCACAACCACCACTGCCTTAGCCTGAACGAAAAGTACTGCTCAAACTCCTTTCCTGAAATGGAGCTATGATACCTACTCTTGAACCTAGTGTTAGAGCAGACCCCCTACCACCCACTACTGGAGGGAAGGTCCAATAGAAATGTTTCACATCATCCATACTTCTATAAGATCGATATTCGAATAGGTTCTAATCGCACTAGTTTCTCATGTTTCCACATCTACCACATTGATGAAAAAAACTACACTTCCATCATTCAAAACCTAGATAGCACTCATTTCATGGGAAGCCTGAAAACATCACTTCCTACCATAAGATACTAAACCATTGGGTTGAGATACTGCATTACCTTTCTCTACTCCCCTATTTTCCCTTAGGTTTTGCTCTGTAATCAGAACCTGAGTTACAATTTCAGTCATTTTAGTCAACCTGAACATGTTGACCTGAGATCAAATGACATTTTAGAGACCTTACTCGAATCATCTCACACTTGATGCCTCATCAGAAAGGTATGTCAGCACAAAATGCTGCAACTCTGTAAAGCATGACGAATAATCCATGATCTTTATAGCACTCTGCTTTAGATGCATACACTCACTAGACTTCTATACTCCAAGATTCTTAGGGTATAATTAATTATATAATCTAGTTTGGAAATCATCCCAATCCATGTATTGTATCTTGAATTCTAGGTTCAAAAAAACCCACCAGCACTTTACTACTCCCTGAAGCATGTATGTGATGAGATTCACTATCCTCTCAGGAGGTGTCTCTAGATATTATAATATCAAAAAATTAGTCTAAATCCATAGTTTAGAAGCTTGTGATCCACCATCCCCCAAAAACATGGGATTATGCTACTTCTAGAACACATGCGTCAGCTCAACCATAAATAAGGAATGATGTGGTGCTCCTAGAAAATTATGCATAAAGAGTAAAAAACCCTCATGAAACTATACCTCAAAACCAATGTCTGGTAAAAATACTAGTTCCATGGCTATCACTATAGGAGGATACACCAGTAGCCCATGGCCCCCACCTTTAGATCATGGTCGTCACCACCATCCTGGAATACGATTGGAGGTTTTCATGGTGGCATGACTCTATAATTCCAAACACATGCCTCAGAAAAGGTAGAGATCAAAATTTCATAGCTTAAAGAATAGGACATGTTAAAAACTTCCTATAAATAGGTCATACCACATAGCCTGATCCTAAATTTTGGACTAGTAGAAACAGTCATAAAGGTCACTAGAGACACCACCTAATGCCCACTCAAAATTCGGGTCAATGTCAAGTTCTTTGTTTCAACATTTCAATGTAATTTCATTACCATTTAAATTCATATTCATTTTAAATGTTTGAACCAAATGGTTCACCACATTAGATCCATAAGGTCCCATAATTATCATGAATCAAAATATGATGTTCAACTAATCAAAACCATAACACATTACCGTCCGTGCATCTCATAGTCTATGACTCAACATACCACAATTTTCTACTTAGTGTGTCTACATTATCCTAATCAAGAAAATACTTCTTAATTTATAACAAAAAATCTAAGTACTAACCATTTTTTCCAATTCCTTGAACAAAATATCTATTAAAACAACAGATATATCAAAAAAGGCACATATCAAAAAATCATGTCATTAAGCAATACACCCTCTATGAGATGGAATAATGCATGGAGTTTGAATCCTAATAGGTTCCTACAATTATGCATGATATGAAATTCCCTCATATCATTGGGTTTCAACAAAATAGAACCCATAATCATATTAATGATAATATCACAATTCAAGTGCATCACCCAATGGTGAAATAAAATCAACTATAATAGTCAAAATCCAGATAAAAACAATTTTCATTCCAAGAAATTTTCTTTTCCTATACACGAGTTAGCTACTCCCAGGCACAACTCAATACCAAATTCCTATAACTTCCTATTCACTGTCTATTGTCTCAAAATAGTAAATAAAATAGAAAATAAATTTCTCTCTTACCACTTTGTAATGTCCAAGACCCGAATGTCATTGAATAGTGCCCCAAGCCCAGTTGTCCACTTGGACTCAAGCGCATCTCTCTAAATTCCAGAGGCTACTGACTAGTAGAGAGGGCCTAGGTTGTGCCCATGAGGAGACTATGCCCTTATTAACAGAGTGTAAACACATCAAAATAACAATAACAGTCAATAGAGGAAGAAGAATAATAACCGATAGAAGATGAACATCCAAGATAAGAATATATAAGTAATTCCATAAGTAATCTCATATACAATGATGATCATGTAATGTATCTGAAAGGTATCCAAAATAGTAATAGAGGCAGTAGTACAACACATGTATCAAAAAACAAAAAATACCAAAAACCACTATCTCTATATAGCATCACGAGCCTCATCTCGGTCCTATGCTCCCCTAATCCTAAGCATGGAAAAAAGTAAAGCATTTTACTATGGGATCCTTCCCTAGTCCCTACCTATATCCATATAATAGTTTTAGGTACCCAACAAAGGCTCAAATAGGGCGTGAGATATAATTATAGTAGGTCACCTCCCATGGTATCTGCAACAAGTCCTGGATATTCATTAAAAGCTAAAATAGAGTGCATAACATAAAAAAGTATAGTAGTAATACAAGTAAAGTACCCAAGGAAAAACTAACCAATAATGTGATCCTATACAGCCATACAAGTCTCATTGAAAAACAAGTTTCAAGATCCTATAATAAGGAAGTTGTAAAAAAAGGAAGTAAAAACCACATCCATACTATATACACAATATATAACATCACCCACATCCATGTCGTATAAACTATATCTCATGTCAACCATGGATGAGTCATATAATCATAAGTATCACATTCACCATGTCCAATCAATATAATCAATCTTGTCACATTTACCATGGATGTGTCGTATAATAAGAAATGTCAAACCCCTCGGGGATAGATCCATGGTGTAGAGAACCAAGTCATCCTCATTGATCCCCAGAAGAATCTTGATGAAAACTTTATTAGGCTTGAATTGAGGTCCAAGGATCATGTCAACATACTATGTCAAATATGATACCAAATAATCCATATCAAGGGGTAACAAGGCCTAATGAATCCCATGAAATCAAGACCCAAGGAGAAATCTCATTCTAATGAATCCACTACCGCTATTTAGATCCAAGGAGTAACATCCATGGAATATAATGGAATCATTCATCATTTGTTCCATTTATCATTTCACAAGAATTAAATTCCATGATTTTACCCACTCATATAAAAAATAATAATCAATTACATTCCATGAGTTTACACACTCAAATAAGAATTCAAATTTCAAAAACTAAATAATTCAATATCACATATCACATGGAAAGGAGGAAGAAAATATACAAATCAATCAATTCAATTCAATTCAGTTAATTATAGGCTTCCTTTAACTAGGAAAGCATAAACACTCAACCCATGGGTGGTATAACAAGGGAAATCTCAAGACCTTGGTTGGGGAAACAACCTCAAACAAGTCTCAAGGAACTAGTGGTAATCCCTAAAAGGTTCCATTATATTTAATTCAAGCATTAAAATAATTTTAGGGGTGACACCAGAAATGCTGTCATTCCACACCATGAAATTTTTCTCTATAAAGCATCAAACCACTCTAGAAAAGTATAAACCACCTATCGTTGGTTTGTAGTAGAGTGCTCATATATTATCAGCTTCTGATTCAACTCATACTGAGAAACAAATGAAGAACGAATGAAGAACATGAAAATAGAGAATATTATCTTGAAACCAAATAATTTTTTTGATATCAATAAGAACTAAGAACGACACAAAAGGAATGGAGTACTCATTGGTGTGAATCCATTGAGGATATCAATGCTTGATTATAAGTTCATAAATAAGAATGAGAAAAATCCTATGAAATGGATTCAAAATAGAGCTCTCAATGTGTGATTTTTCTAAAAGAAGGATAAATAAAATAGATTTTGGTTTTTAATAGAATTTAGGGGAAAATTGGTCATTTTCATATTTTTAATTGGGAATCATGGTTTGGCCGAACGATTTTCCAAACCGTGCACCAACTGTGCACCCTCTGTTGTTCTAAGGGGGTACCCATATGTTTACTGTGCATGATTTCACTAAAAGTGTGAAAATAATCCATTTTGGATATTTTAAAAATTTTAGGTTCCCTTAATGGGTGTGTGCCTCCATCCATATGGTTTTCTCAAACCATGAGGACTCCATCAGCCCACTTCTTAGGCCTTACACGGTTGGTCAAACTATGTGACCTGTCCCACATAGTTTTTAATAACTATGTGGATTGTATGATTTTACCAAATTTTATGGTTCCAAGCTCCGAACAAGACCCAAACACCCCATATACCCCAATTTCCTAAAAGGATATTCACATTAGGATATAAATAATAATTTAAATCGAAACTAAAAATATCCATACCTTATACAAAAACCTGGTATCTTACAATTTCCTTATGAATTTAGTCTATAAAGTAAATGAATTATTAAACTCTAGGGAAAAAATATTGAAACAAAATTTTTATCCTATTAAATTTATTTACAATGAATCAATAGTCTCTTCACCCATCACAAATTTATGATTTTTTGGTCATTAATTTTCTCCTAACGATATTCCCTATCACTCTATTAGTCCTTGGGTGTTATTTTTCTATTCCATGTCTATATTTTTACTTACCACCGATATTTTCTTACTTGGAAACCTATTTATGTGTTATTCTAGATGAACTTTGTATTTACCTTTCAGTCTTTTTAATAAGATGTTTTATTAACCATTTTTATGAAGTGGGTTCCACAAAGTAATTTTCAAATATCAAACACTTAATTACTGAGCACGAGTTCAAATTTTGATGATGTAATTTATTAAAGGGAGGATAATGTAATATCTTGATATTTTAACAGAAATACAATGTTAAATAACATACAAGATACACAACACCAACCTTAAATGAACCAAAAAAATATTATTATATGACTATTTTAACCTAAACGTTAAATTAGAAGGTTTGAATAAGATTAAATACTTTATAAAATATATATAAAGGTCCTACTCAATATAAATTTATTTATTAATTCTTAGTAAATAAGCACTAAATTTTTATTAAATCTATTTTATTCTTCAAAAACACATTTTCTTCGATAATGGTTTTTTTTCTTTTCATGAGAAAATAATATAGTTAATTTCTAAAACTTTTTTGAATTTTATTTTTTATAATAAATATTTTTTAGTGAAAGATGAGACCTTTCCCAAAAGATAATGTCTCTTTTACTGAAATGTTTGATTTTTCAGTGAATAGTGAAAATACTGATTTTTGTAAGAGACATTTTATTTTCATTAAAAAGTATCATTATGATTTCAATTTTATATAAAATTAAAATAAGTATTATTTAATTTTATATAATCTAACTAACATCATTTTAATCATCCTTATATTTTATTTTTGGTTTAAGTACATTTTTAGGCTTAAAAACGCATTTTTCGAAAACCTGTTTTTCATTTCTTTTTAGAAAATGATATTAAAATTAATTTATGAAAATTATGGAGTTTGAGTATTGAAAAAATTATTCAATAGCTGGAATAAATGGATCCAAATTTTGTAAATAGGCCACTTTTATTTTTATAAATTATGAATAGTAACCTTAATAATTTTTTTACCACGATAAATGGTAACCCGGGTAATCATGGTTAAAAATAAAATTAATAGGACTAAATAAAGAAACTAACACTTAAATTAATTTTATTTTATGATTATATCTCATCCATAATCATCCAGATTCTAATATATGGCCTTTTTTCAGTATTTGACCATGATTTTGACCTTTTTATATTAAGAAAATTCAAAAATTTCATTCTTTTTGTCTTATTATAATTACATTTTTGAAATAGGGATAAATAGATGATATATTCACTTTTAAATATTCATTTGAAATAAAAATTAATTTATTTCATTATTTAAATTTATTTTAAATTTTTAGTGAAGAAATAACTACCTTCAATGCTTATGCAACACTGACAGAGTGCTTGTGTAAACAGTAAAACTATCAATAAAATGTTTTTGAAAACTATAAAATAATATTATTTGAGAATTTTATTGAGTTAAATTTTTTTTAGATAAATATTCTATATTAATATGTTTTTATTAATTTTATTCTAATTCCATTTTTTCCTTGTAGTTTTAAAAGTCAAATTAAACGAGTAGTTCTAAAATTGACATTAACGTTATTTTATAATAAATATTATTCTATTAAATGATTTAAAATTAAAGAAAATATTAAATTATTAGAAGTTAATGGTATATGGTTTATTACCTAAATCATGGTCTATTTATGGGACATTTTTACTTTTATAGAAACTATATTAACCCCTTAAGAGTAAAAAAACATTAAAATCACCGTAATTGTCAAAAGAGTTAATGAAGGGTTGAAAAAAAAAGATACGGGTAAAAATGTGATCCAAAATTGTAAAATTTTATTATATGAGATTATTTTGAATAATAATTATATTATATTTAAATATTATCAATTTTTATACATTTAGACTTCAAAATTGTTTTATTTTAATTATATATTTAATGAAATTCCAAAAGTGCCCCTCCCATCTCTTATAAAATGGTACCTACAATCCTATTTTATTCACACTTAAAAATCCGTTTGGGTCAGAATATATTTACAAAACACACCTACATAACATCCATATAAAAATTATATAATTACTATTTTTGGCATAATACCAACTTAAATGGATTAAGGTGTAAATAAAAGAAGGTTATTCGAAAAAGAGATATAATTCCTAACCGAGCATTTTCATTTTATTTCTTATTCAACCTACTTAAAATATTATAAAACCATGATTAAATAATAAAATTTCTATCTTAAATATATTGGTATTTTATTACTCTATTGTAATAATATATATCCATCTCCAACCTCTATCAAATGGGAAAAAAATTCATCGTTCGTGTGTACAAAGGTCTATCGCCTCGCGGGCCGATGTAATTCATTTTCGATCACCAACTATTAGGTATTGTTATATATATGGATTTAATGTATATATATATATATTGTATTTATGAAATATTAATCATTATGGATAATTATTATATAATATATTTTTTTAACTTTCCATACATTGAAAAAATGATAACATCGTTTGTGCGTATGTGTGGACTACCACCTCCAGAAAGTAATATTATTTGTTTTTAATCACCACATCACATGGATGATATAAATGATTTTATTTAAATAAATAATATTGTATTTATGATATTATTTTTACTATTTAAATATAAAATAATACTTACCTTTTTTCCGTAATGATTATTGAAGAATAGAAACGTTACTCATGTATACGCACGATCTTCCGTCTCTGTGATTGTAACATAGTTCATTTTTCACAACCATATTTCAAGATTGGTTTTAAAATTATAATTTATTTAAAAATTATAACTAATTAATTATTATTATTCTTAAGATTATGGAATAATTACCTCTTTGACCATGGTCAACATGCCGAAGTTGTTTTGAAATTATGAACCGAACATTCTCAAAACACCCAATGTGGACTTAACTGGTTAAGTAATTAAATATGTCATTGTAATAAGTGAAAAATATGGTTTAATGTAAAGTAATAAAACTAAAAAAATGATATTAAACAAGTAAATCATTGATATAAGTTTATTATATAGTAGTTAAAAGGAATACATGGAAATTCTGGACTCCAGGTAAGGGATTTTGTCTTAATTTCCTTTAAATGAGGCATATTTTGATGTTATGCACCTAATTTATTTTATGTGGTGTATATAATACTAAATTTAATTATTATATCATGATTAATTCATAATTCATTGTATTATAAGTTTTAATTTGAATTATTTCATACAAGGGGATTTGAATTTAAATTTAGCAAGTGGTAAAAGTATTCTTAACTCATTTTCCATTCATTGGGTTATAAATCTTCTTCATTGAATTTTTATGCCATTATTATGTGTTAATTGATCTCTAAATTTATTAATTATGTATTTAAACTTTCTTTGTGGATTTAAATTTTTTTACATATAATATCTTCATTGATTAATTCTCAATTCAATGATATGATATTTATAAGGGATATTCATCTCAAATTCCCTTTCATTAAGACATATGCTTATGATATTCACCTATATTATTTTATGAGATATATATAATGACCCCTTAACATAATATATAATTAATATAAATATTTTCATGATATTTAAAGTTTCATTTGATGTTAATCTTTCATCGGGCTTACGATTGAAGAGTTACCAAAGTGTCAAAGTCTTTATGTTATAACCTCTTTTCTTTTCGGGATTGTTTATGTTCAAGGTTCATTGGGGAGAAACCATATGATCTTATTTTTTTAAACCATATATATTTTATTCTACTATCGTTAGGAATGTATTTTATATGTTTAATTTCCATTTCCTCCCTTATTGATTGAATAAACCTCAAGATAGTTGATTGTAAGTGATACCAATCTTGTATCTTCTTTTAGATAGAAAATGTTTCCATTTTATAACCACATTTTCTAAAGTGTTTTAAAAAATGTTATTTTCTAAACATAAATTATTTCATAAATCTATTTACATGATCTTTGAACATATTGTATAGGGGTTTAAAAGGAAATTTATTAACATTTTATGTATTGGTCACTTTTGACTCCCTTTACAAAATATTTGAAAAGAATGTTTATTTTTAACATTTATAATATGAATGGTTTTTAATTCAATAATAAACATTATTTTATTGGAATATTCCTTTATAATTTTAGAAGAAAACTTTAAAATAAAATTAATTTTACAATATTGTATGAATTTTTATTTTTTAAAAGTGATTTTCCAAGTGCAAAGGGTAATTTCCTCAAGAATGGGTTTTATGATTTGTAATGGTATTTCCATTCATCAAAACTAACAAACCTTGATGTTACATATTCTCTACTGGGGATATTTTATAATGATACTATACTAATTCTTTATCTAGATGAATTATTATCCTTTCAAATAGATTTTAATGGAACCCATTTCTTTTCCAGGGGTTAACCAAGTTATGAAAAGCATAATGGATGTTTCTATGAGTTTTATAATGGGATGAAATCTCTATGTACTTTATTCATATCATGGTTCTTGAAGATTGTTTATATTGATGGGTGGGTTTTTTATAAACTAAGGGAGGGTGAGATTATTATAGCCCTCCAATTAATTGGGTCAAGGTACGGAGTTAGCCGATTAGATTTCTCCTAAGATATTATGGGATCTTTTGTGATGATTATTCCAAGTATAACCATGATGATTATTTAATGTGTAATTAAGATAGTTACTCCAAGTGTAACCACGATGGTTACTCTATGTATAATCATGATGGTTATTCCACACTACTAGAAAACTAGCTTTTAACAATGATGACTTTTATCAGCACTAGAAAAAATCGCTTATAAAGCTGTCATTTATGAGCGCTAAAACAAGTGCTGATAAAGGGTACCTTTTATTATCATTTTTTAGCACTGATAAAAGTCACATTTTTCAGCATTTTTTTAGTGATGATAAAGGGTAACATTTATCAGTGTTTTTCTTTCATGCTGATAAAAGGTACCCTTTATCAATTCTTTATTTTTAGTGATGATAAAGGATACCCTTTATCAGTGCTTTATTTTTAGCACTAATAAATGGTAACCTTTATCACCACTTTATTTTTAGCACTGATAAATGTACCGAATAAAATGAAATAATTAAATAAAAATTAAGAATGAGTATATTAAAAAATATATTTAATTTTCTATTAATTAAATAATTATTGATAAAAATTAATAAATTTAATATAAATATATTTTATTATAAATAAAAATAAATAGTATGTATTAAATATATAGATATATGTAAAATTAAATAATTTTAAAAAAATAAAAATAATGAATTTTAGAAAAATATTAAACATTTTATTAATTAAATAATTATTTATAATATTAATTAATAGTATATATTATATATAGATATATATGAATATTTATATAAATATATGATTTATATAATACAAAATATTTATGGTTTATATTAAATTAGTCATATATTAGTGAAGAATGGCTAATAATTAAAAATTAACATGAATTAAAAATACTGACTAATTTCATCGAGTAATGAACATTATTAAATGTCGTTTTATTTTTCAATTTAATATATATATATCAAATTTGTGTTATATTGATTTCACAAACATACATAATTAATGCAATTTTATATACAATGCACACATACAAATATTTATGTAATTAATGAAATATTATATAGAAATACATACACCTAATATTTATGTAATCGATAAATTTTATTTATGTATTTTTAATTTTATTATAGTTAGGTATTAATTAATTTTTATATTTTTTATTTTTTATTTTTTTGGGAATTTAATCATTTTCTATTATTTATTTTTATATATATTTATTTACTATGTTTTAATATTTTCAATATGCATTCAATATATATCCATATGTTTTTAATAATTTATATTTAATTAATAAAACTTATCTATTTTTTCAATATTATTAAAGGGTAATCATTTTTAATTATTCAATTTTACTAATTTTTAACATGCATGCACTTAATATTAAATATTCATTAATAATGTTAAAAACATGTTTGTAGATAAATATTTATAAATAAATATTATTTATATAATTATAAATAAACCATTATATATTTAAATAATTATAAAATTTTTATATATATATTTAAATAATGAAAATATTTACTATATTTATATTTATATATATTTATTAAATATATATAATTATATAAATATATTTACAAAATATTTTATTTATAGTTATAATTATAAATTATTTATCTGTACTTTTTTATCACTGATAAAGAAAGTGCTTTACCAGTGATAAAAAAGCACTGATAAAGATACATTTGATCAGTTCTTATTAATTTAGCACTAATAAATTGGATCATTATCAATGCTTTTTTAAAAGCACTGATAAATGTTTCTCGATCTATTTAAAGAACCCTAACCAATCATGAGCTAGTCATGATATTTAAAGCTTTCTGTGGAAGAAACCTACTTCTGGTGCTCCTCCTCATCGAATCCAGGCTCAAACCAAGGCTTGAATCAAGGTCGAACAATTTGAAGGGTCGAATCCAAGGCTTGAATGATTTCTAGGTTTGGAAATATTTTTAATTTCTATCAGATGATTCAAATCTTCAATCCAAGGTATGTTATTTTCTCCCCCCCTCTCACTCATTCATCGCTTGTTCAACTATATCTATTTTCATTTTTTCTTCATTATCACTTTCTATTCATTATCCATTCCTGATTTCCCTTCTATAATGAATTTATAATTAGGAATTTCTATGATTTTGGGTTTTTATTGACCCTTTAAGGGCTTTTCTTGATGCCCTATAGCGTATTAATAATTCCACACACCAATTTCATCCTTGTAGCGTATTAATTTTAAATGTTTTTAACTTCCTTCCATGGAAATAATGCAAACAAAAGTGTTAGTTAAAATTCCATCCATGGGTTTTATTTAATAAATAGAAATGGATTTCATGTAATGATTTCTTGAAGTTGAGGTGCGGTTTTTTGGGTTTTTCTATTTTGAATCTTTAGTGGTATTATATCGAGATTTTTATTTTATGTTAAGTGTTATGAATTTTATCTCTTTGTTTTTTCTTGAAATCCTATATGAACATACATGTATATATAGATATATATTATTTTTTAAATCTTTATATATATATATATGAACACATTATTTCATGTATATATGTAAGTATATAGTCATATGAAATATAATTAGGATTCATTCAATAAAGTGGACAATAAATTTTTTTATTGGTTTAAAAAATGCATTCCAAGAGAGACTATCAATGTGTATTTTTTTAAATTGTGGATTTGAGGCATGTTTGGAAATTTTTAAATTTACTTTTATTCTCCCTTTTTTATTTTGAATAATATTGAAAGAAATAAGTTTTTTGTTGAAAATCAGTTGTAATATCAAGTGTTATGGATTTGTTTGTACCATGAAATGGTTTTTATAAAAAGTTATCACCATATATGGAAGATGTATATTTTAGTTTTATGAGGTAAGGTTTTTTGATTTTAAATATATAGATTCTTTTGATGGGGGGTAGAAGGATGTTTGAATATACATGTTTATGTTATGTTTATTTTCGATTGATATGTTTCTGAAAAGTTGACCACACTTCCCATTACTATCATAATAGGGATTTTATGAATCTTAGTGAGGGATGAGATATAGTTTTAATGTAGTCCCAATGAGATTGTATGGGTCCCCACTTATATCAAAGTCCATATGGGAGTCCAATGAGGTAGGATAATTGTGTGTCTCTAGAAGGTTATAAATATAGGAACTCATCATCATGCTTATATGTGGTTCCAACCCATGTATGACCATAGTCACCTCATAGGATATTTTAGAATTTCCCAATATTACTTATGCTTCATTTACTACTATTTACATATGTATTATTTTTTTACTTCACATTTAATATTTATCTATTACAATGTGAATGATTTTTTATATTTTTTATTTGGTTGTATTGAATTATTTATTTTTCTGACTAATGTTTCCTTTTATTATTATATATTATTATTCATGAGTATGGTTATAAATAGGCATATTACAGAACCCTAGAATATTTAAAGAGTCTATAATTGTCTCTATTCAATAAAATATTAGTTATTAAGGTAAAAATCTTTATTAAGAGAAGTTATAGAGATTAATGATATATGTTATATCATTAATATTAAATATAATAATTCCTTAGGTTGTTACACCACTTGTACCAACAAATATAAAGGAGGTTATCAAATTATATATATGTTGGAATAATTATTAGACTTTTTTATGTATTCATTATTTTAGGTCTACATGTATTGGCTCCACCCCTAGAAATCTCTTATTATTATCCATGTCTATGAAATAAATCTTTATTTATTAAATTTTTTATTAATATATTTTTAAACCTTTTATTTGATGAAATGATAGTTTATTATTCTTGTTTATCATATTTGGGTTTCTTATTACTCCTTAATTGCCAATATTATATTTTTATTTATTTAGGGGATCTAAGAAAGACTTGATGGATCATTTTAATAGAGGTAAGACTAGTCTTAGTAAGAGTATTTAAAGTATTAAAAGTGGGATTTCTCCGATAAATATATAATTCATAGAGTCCCCAAAGATTCATATATCATAACATATCCTCACAGATACCCCTTTAA
The DNA here is from genome assembly GCA_963277665.1 of Viscum album. NCBI lineage: Eukaryota > Viridiplantae > Streptophyta > Magnoliopsida > Santalales > Viscaceae > Viscum > Viscum album. The sequence continues at coordinate 87,019,715 of OY728135.1, read as the reverse complement.
TCATAGAAAAGAACATGTATACCCCTCAAATATCACTTTCAATAGGCCAGGAGTTAATAACTAGTTCCAATGGTGTAATTATCACAAATGGTAGGCATTAACTCTTTTATAGAACACAATAGAGTAAAACTATCATCCACATCAGATTTATATCCTGAATAATTGTTATTGAAATATTTTTCTTACGACTCATCCAACATCTCTTTTATATTGATTAAACTACTCTGATATATAGTTATCCCATGGATGACTATTTCTTAGAGTATTTCAAGTAGCATAGGTTCATGTTCACAAGATATTGAGGATGAGTCTCAAACAACAAAATACAATAATAACTATTCGGAAGATGAAGCTGACGAGGATGAAAGTTGTCTATAACATTCACCTTTGGATGAATTTAGAGGATAACACCTACCATAATGGAGTAATTATTTTCTTAAATTCAATCACCCATTTTTTTCAAATAATATTTAAATTTTTTGAAATAACCAAATGTTGGGTTCCCTTATTAGAATTATCTATAACTTTCACCTTTGATAATGAATATATTATGTGTATTTATTTATTTATTGTAAAAAATGAATATTTTATGAACCCAATAGGATGGATATGAATCAAAATTGGATTCATTCTAATCATTTGACAAAATAGTATGAAGATGGAGTTAAATAGTTCATAAATTATTAAATAGAGAATACATATAAACCTTCTAAAATAATTTTTCCATGTTTACATTATTTTTATTCGAGAAAAATTAGTGTAGAAGAGTTTAAAGAACATTTGATTTTTTAAAGAATAGATCAGATCTATAAATGTTGGACTAAACATGGGAAAAAATTGAATGTGAACACCGATTGTTATGATACTACTATTTATGGATCATTTAATGTGAATACCCATGTAAATGATGATGAAGATCACATGGAAGAAATGAAAATGGAAATTAATGATAAACTTAATGATTTTCCAAAGTTGTTTGATAATTTAAATAGATATTCTAAGAGACTATTGTATACTGATTATACTAAATACACAACATTACCGAAAATATTGATGTTATATTATTCAAAAGTTGGCAGCAGATAGAGTGACACCATATTTACAGAACTACTTGGTATCGTGAATGATATGATACTAGAAGAAAATGAACTACCATATCGAACATATGACACTAAATAAATGCTACGTTCAATTGGAATGATCTATAAAAAAATTCATGCCAGTCCAAATGATTATATATTGTTTCTCAAGGACCATGAATCACTCATAAAATGCCCTAAGTGTGTCACATATCAATAAAAGAAAAATGGATCAAGTCCTTTGAAATATGTATGGTACTTTCCTATAATTATATGGTTTATAAGACTATGGATGTTATTAAACAATGAGAAAATTGATATGAAATGCAGATACAATAATTAAAGATGGGAACCTACATCATCTAGTAGATTCTCCTTAGTGGAAGAAAATTTATTGTTAGTATCCTGAATTAGAAATAAGTTATGAAACTTTCATCTTCTATTATCTATATATGGAATAAATTCTTTTGGTGTACATAGTAGTACTCAAAATACACACCCCATCATGTAGTTAAATTATAAATTTCCACCATGGTTATTCATGAAGCACAAATACATTATGTTGTCTCTGCTTATATGTAGACCAAAGAAAACTAGTGATGATATTGATGTCTATTTGTCTCCATTGATTAAAGATCTGGAATTGATACGGGATACATGTGTTACAATTTATAATTACCCTAGAAGTGAATAATTCACATTGAGGTCCATGTTGTACTAGATGATAAAGGAATTTTATACTAATGGAAATTTATCAGGATATAGCATTAAAATATATTTGGGGTGTCCCATTTATGAAGAATTCACACACTCAGTTCATAACGGTCCCAATGTAGACAATGTCTTATATGTTATAGGGGACCACAAAGAGGGGATTTGGATTATTGATAGGGGATCTAAATCCCTAAAAAGTGGAAAACAAATAAAGATAGTTCAATGAGAAGGTAAATGTGTTTGTTAATATACTATATTTTTTCTCATAATATTATATGTTCTCTAATACATAAACATAATCTAAATTAAATGTTTGACTACTCATGAAGAAATTTTTTTTCTACACATGATGATGTTACTAATTTTTTAAAATAACAGACTATTACAAAGGAACCTTTTTGGGAATATGTAAAGGTAATGTTATGATATAATTTCTCCATTTTACTAAAAAATTATATAATAAAACCTTGATTCAATTTTCATTATTACTTACATATTTCATTTATTTTAGAATATTTTTCTCCAAATTCCATTCCTTTTTTGTACCAAAACTTCCATATACTTATTCTCCCTCAAAAACGTTTCACCCCTATAGTGTTGGAATTTATTAATTTCCTTCATGTTCCCTCCACTTCCTTTGCGAGAAGAGCAGCAATGTCGCCCCTTCTCAATCATAGAGGTAATCTTTGATGTTTTCACAGGAAAATTATTGTCCATATAATTAATTTATTATTTCATATTTATGTTTTTTAGTATTACTCATATAAGAATTTTTTTCTTATACAGGTTGATTATTTTGTTCGAGTTGGGGTGGTTTTTTTGGATATGTTCATGCTCATGAGAGATGGGACTTTGATGATACTACTAAGATAACGAAAACTAGTAAATGGGTTAAGAATGTATACTAACATTATGAAACTCTGAATTCCTAATACTTATTTAATTAATTTTTTCATCATTTTATATACTATTTATAATTTAATTTCCTTATCATTTTTATCTAATAATTATTTAATTTTTTTCATAGACCTCTTGGGAATTATTATTATTATAGTTTTTTTATTTTAAAATAGTTAAATACATATTTCATGCCTTCCTGTACCAAAACTTCCAAAAAATTATTCTCTCTAAAAACCTTTTCACACCGATAGTGTTGGTATTTATCACTTTCCTTCAAGTTCCCTCCACTGCCTTTGCAGGAAGAACAACGATGCTACCTCTTCTTAATCACAGAGGTAATATTGATGGTTTCACAATAAAACCATTCTCTATATAATTAATTTATCATTTAATATTTATTTTTAATTTATTTATTTTTATTATTACTCACATAATATTTTTTTCCTTATACAAGTGGATTCTTTTGTTCGAGTTGGGGTGGTTTGTTTGAATATACTCATTCTTGTGAGATATTGGACTTGAATTATGCAACTGAGATAAATAAAACAAGGAAATGAGTTAAGAATTTATACAACCATCACAAAAAGGTGAATTCCTACTACTTATTTAATCAATTTTTTAATCAATTTATCTATTATTTTTATGTTAATTTCTTTATTTGTTTCATCCAATAATTATTTAGTTTTTTTCACAAATTTTTTGGGAAGTCATATTTTTATTTAAATTATTTATAATAGGACACAAAATAGATAACATGTTTTTTTATAAAAATGTTACCATGCTTTCCATTGAATTTTTTTTTTGGAACTTCCAAAATTTTATATTGAGTGGATGTTCTTAGCTGAAAAACCTTTTTCGGCTGAGAACATCGACTTAGTATGCAATGCTTATAGTTATAAAAATAAATCCAATGGAAATCATGGAAGCATTGGTATTTTGGATTTTTTTGAGACTTTGGGATGTGTAGGAATCATCCACACCTCAATCTGACACATGGTGTGGCCGGTATGACTCCATGTGATTCTTTTAATTTAAGATTGAATTTAATTTTAGTAAAAAAGAAAATTTACATACTAAAAACTGAGTTAACACATTCATATTATTATTATAATTTAGGAAAATAATTCCTAAGTCATTTGTGACTTGTATGAATCATACAAACCTCAATCCAATACACTATGTGCCTGATATGACTCAAAGTGTCCATTATCAGTTTAAAATTGACATTTTAATTCAAAAAGTTTCACTCACTAAAAAAAGAGAAAACATGTTCATATTGTCTTGTTAATTTGGTAAAATAATTTATAACCCATTTTTGACTTGTATGAATCAGATTCATGTCAAACCAATACACGATGTGATTGGTATGACTCAAAGTATTTGTTTATAGTTTAAAATGAAATTTTAGTAAAATAGATAAGTGACGTAATAAAAATTCATAAAATTCATTTTTATTATTTTGATACTTTAGGAAAATGATCCAAAATCCATTTTCGACATTTATGAATCATCCTCACCTCAATCCAACAAATGGTATGACTGGTATGAATCCAAGTGTGGATTTTTATTTAAAATTGACATTAATTTTATAAAAAGAAAAATGACATATTTAAAACCAAGAAAACACATGTGTATTGTTTTGATACTATTGTAAAATTAACCATAAGTAATTTTTGACATGTAGGAATTAGATACACCACAATTTGATACACGATGTTCTCGGTATGACTCAAGGTTTCCGTTATCAGTTTAAAATCAACATTTTAGTTAAAAAAGTGTCACTTAATAAATACGTAGAAAAAGCGACCATATTTTATTGATAATTTAGGAAAAAAATTATTAAGTTATTTCTGATGTGAAGGAATCAGTCTCATGTCAAATCGATACACGATGTGACCGGTATGACTGAAAGTTCATGTTTCTAGTTTAAAATGGCCTTTTAGTTAAAAAGAAAAGCGACGTACTTAAAAAAAATAAAATACATTCAGATTATTTTTATACTTCATTAAAATAATCCATAAGTCATTTGGGAAATTTAAGAATCATATATACCTCAATCTAACTCACTATGTGACTGGTATAACTCAAAGTACTTATTTTTTATTTAAAATTGACATTAATTTTAGTAAAAAAGACAACTGACAAAATCAAAACCAAGAAAATTCATCTGGATTGTTTTTATAATTTAGGAAAATGACCCATAAGTCATTTTTAATGTGTATTAATCAACCATACCTCAATATTTTACATGATGTTCCTAACATGACTCAAAGTGTCTATTATTAGTTTAAAATTAATATTTTAGTTCAAAAAGTGTCACTCACCGAAAACCAATAAAACACATTCAGATTTTCTTGATAATTTTTTGAAATTATTAATAAGTCATTTGGGATTTTTATAAATCAGTCACACATCAAACTGACACACGATGTGATCGGTATGACACAAAGTGTGTGTATTGAGTTTAAAATGACATTTTAGTAAAAAATACAAGTGACATACTCAAAACTGAGAAAAAACATTCAGATTGTTTTGATACATTATTAAAATGACCCATAAGTCATTTGGAACATGTATGAATCATATTCACCTGAATAAAACATACGGTGTGACTGGTATGACTCCAAGTGTGTTGTTTTATTTAAAATTGACATTAATTTTAGCAAAAAAGACAACTAACATACTCAAATCTGAGAGAACACATTCAAATTGTTTTGACAATTTAGTAAAATAATACGTAATTCATTTTGATGTATAGGAATCAGAATCACCTCAATCTGATACACGATGTGTTTAGTATCACTCAAAGTGTCCATTATCAGTTTAGAATTGACATTTTAGTTCAAAATTTTTTCACTCACTGAAAACTAATAAAACGTTCTGGGATTGTCTTAATAATTTAGTAAAATGATTCATAAATCATTTGTGACATGTAGGAAATAGTCTCACATAAAACTGACACATGATGTGATAGTTACGACTCAAAGTGCGTGTTTACATTTTTAAATGAAATTTTAGTAAAAAACACAAGTGACGTACTCAAAACCAAGTAAATCCATTCATATTGTTTTGATACTTTATGAAAATAATACATAAGTAATTTGGGATGTTTAGGAATCATACAAACCTCAATATGATGTGTGGCTTGACCAGTATGACTCCAAGTTCATCTTTTTATTAAAAATTGAAATTAAGTTTAGTAAAAAAGACAACTAATATACTCAAAACCATGAAAACACATTCAGATTGTTTTGATACTTTAGGAAAACAATCCATAAGCCATTTTTTATATTTATGAATTAGTTTAATCTCAATTTGATACATGATTTTCCTAATAGGAATCAAAGTTTTAGTTATCATTTTAAAATTGACATTTGAGTTCAAAAAGTGTCACTCACTGAAAACCAAGAAAAAATTATTGCATTGTCTTGAAAATTTATAAAAAAAGATTCATAAGTCATATGTAAGGTTTTGGAATTAGTCTCAAATAAAACTGATACACGATGTGACCAATATGACTCAAAGTACATGCTTATAGTTTAAAATGACATTTTAGTAAAAAGGACAAGCGACGTACTCAAAACCGATCAAACACATTCATATTTTTTTGATACTTTAGGAAAACAACCCATCAATCATTTGGGACATTTATGAATCATAATAACATCAATATGATGCACGATGTGATCAGTATGACTCTATGTGAATCTTTTTATTAAAAATTGACATTAACTTTAGTAAAAAAGACAACTGACATACTCAAAACTGAGAAAAACACATTTGATTTTTTTTTATAATTTAGTAAAATGATCCATAATTCATTTTTTATCTTTAGGAATTATCCGCACCTCAATCCGATACATGATGTTCCTGACATGACTCAAAGTGTCAGCTATTAGTTTAAAATCGATATTTTAGTTCAAAAAGTTCCACTCATTGAAAACCAAGAAAACAAGATCACATTGTCTTGATAATCTAATAAAATGGTTCATAAGTCATTTTTGACATGTAGGAATTATTGTCACATTAAACTGACACATGTTGTGACTGGTATGACTCAAAGTGTATGTTTCCAATTTAAATTGACATTTTAGTAAAAAGGAAACGCGACATACTCAAAACTGAGAATATGAATTCATATTGTTTTGATACTTTAGGAAAATGATAAATAAGTCATTTGGGACATGTAGGAACCAAAATCACCTTAATCTAACACATGGTTTAACCAATATGACTCCAAGTGAATCTTTATAATATTTATAAGTCATTTTAGTTTAAACTGCACATAACATCACCAAAACCAAGAAAATGATCCTAGATTGTTTTCTCCTAATTCTATCTTATATTAATTAATTAATTTACTTATAATTTTTATCTTATACTTCTTTAGTTAATTTTCAGAGAGATATTTCTTGAAGATTAATAAGAAATAGTGTGGTGTGGAAGAATCATCCACAACTCAATCCAATACACAATGTTCTTGGTATGACTCAATATTTAGTTTAAAATTAACACTTTTTGTTAATTTATATATTTATATTATTAAAAATATAAGAATATTTTTCTTATACATGTGTGTTATTTTGATCGAGCAGGGTTGTTTGTCCAACAATAGCATGAGTCAAGGCCAGGATCACAAGACAAATGAACATTGATGTTTTTAATGTATGTAATAATTTGTACTTATGTAATTGTATAAAACAATATTTTAAATTTCTATAATATAGTTTTTTATTGTAATTGTGTTGTAAATTTTATTTCATTTAAATTCTTTATTGATGCTTGATTTTTTTGATTTTTAGTGGTGTTTTTGGTGATGCAGTGTGCTGTTAAAACACACTATATTGGTGCTACATTGTGCTATTACGACACACCACAATATTCCCCTTTATTAATTCTAAATAAATTCACTCATAAAGGTTTTCCTTTATCAGTAATTCTAAAATCACTGATAAAGGATCCCTTTATCTATGTTTTTTAGCACAGATTAAATCCTAGGGCTTTTAATCTCACTCTAGTAACCATCGCTTCTCTATCCCTAATAAAAACCATTTTAGTGCTGTTAAAAGCCTATTTTGTAGTAGTTCCATATGTTAGAGTGATATGAAATGATTCCCCAAGTTACCTACATGATTTATCTAATATTTTAAAGTAATTTTATAGAAATCTTATGATTTTCAAGGTATGAAAATGAATTATGTTTAAATAAAAGTATTTCCTACTTCTTATGGGTGAAAATATTTGGGTTTTTAATGATTCCTTTGATCAAGACTGAGATCACATGGATCGTGATTTTTAATTCCAATGAATATTTTATTTGTTAAATATTTATTCTATGTTTCATTATTGATGATCCATGTATTGATGGGTATGAATTCCCTTATGTTATGATCATGCACTATGATTATGTCATCAAACCCTTATGCCCATCTTACTTTCACTGACGACATTCAATTGTTAATGCTTATATTTACTCTTACTAATCATTTTATCTTCACCTTTTTATTATTCCTTTCCACCTAACTATAAATAATGATGATAAATGATTTGAGTCTAGAAATTTTATATATGTGAAGAAATTAGTGGGAGGTTTTTAAGACTTAATATGGAATATGAAAAGTTTGGTATATTGGAAAAAATACACTTTTTAAATCAAGAGTGTTGTTTATGTAATATTTTTTCCTAATTATCTAAAACTATAAACCTAAAAGGTCCTTGGGTATGTAAGTGACCCAATATGTCATTTTTATGTTTTAATATTTGGATAGAAAAAATTAGGTCACATTTATTGATATTAAATATTGAAATGTAAATTTTATGTTTTTAGTACTAGATCTGGGTGAGGATGTTATAGTTATGGATTCATCCATAGTCTTAATTTTCTTATTCAAGACCCTGATCAATGGGAAAACCATTTATTTAAAAAATATTCATACACACGGTTTAATATATTTAACATATCGATTACAGGGCCCTATAACACCCATAACACTACGCTAACTTTGAATAACTCCCCCATATACACACATATATATATGTAGAAATATATGAATGGTCCAAAAAACAAAACTAGAGTCATTATATTCTCCCCATGTTTAATGATTTTCACCCCCAAAATCTAAAACCTACTAAAAAATGTGATGGTACCGAGGTCCCATCTGGCACTCATGCTCCAACAAGATTTCTTAGAGGTTCCCATATTACCAAAGAACTCACATTGGTAGAATAGATCACCTATAAAGGTTCATATTATTCCAATCCTTGATGGAAAATAGGCACTATAAAAAGCTGTATCATCCTCAATTTTCATCTCAACCCAGTCAATAATGTGTGATGGGTTGTGTATGCATCTCCTCAACTATGACACATGGATGACGTAATGCACCCATTCTAACTGTTAAGGTATGTCTTGGTAATAATAATCCTCTCAAAACCTATATAGTATTTGTAATAGCCTAATGGAACTCAAGGATATTTTACTACAAAAAAACCCTCCATAAACCTTGTCGTGGGGATACCACAAGTAGCATATGTTCTCCCTACTCAAACATCAAGGGTTTACAACATCATTGTGCATATTATTTCTACTGAATCTAAGAAATATTCATTCAATCAGGGAACATCTAAACATTATCTATTGTTTCTTGCTTCAACTTTGGTCCCATAAGGGACGACTCTCCTATCTCAGTCCAGTACAAGGGTGACTTACATGGTCTCTCATACAGAGCTTTAAATGGTGAAATGAAGAATATAGGGTGATAACCATCATTATAAGAAAACTAAACCATTTTAAAGTGATCCTATCAAATCTAAAAAAATCTAATATGTAGGATTTTAGTATATCCTATAAAACTTAGATGGTTTACTCAGTTTTTCCATCATTATAGGGGTGAAATGTTGTTACAATCCATAACCAGGTCCTGAAACCCCCCCTATAAAACTCTCTAAAAATATGATGTGAACCACATATCATGGTTAGAAATAATCATCAAGGGCACCCCATGAATCCAGATGATATTAATCATTTAAAAGAGCCTAAAAAAATCAACTGACCTCTAATCCTTGACAGTGATAAAGTGAGCTGATTTTGTAAGCTGACTAACAATCACCCAGATGATGTTGTGGCCTCTCTATGATGCCTCACATTGTCACAGGTTGTGAAATATGGGAAACTTTTAATTTTTTATCCTATAATTATTTTAGGTGAAAATGGAAAATTATTTTGTAATATATTCTCAAATTATTTTTATGACCACTATGTTGGACCCGAAATATGTTGTTTACCATAGGATAGAGTTTGGTGGAAATATGAGCTGTTTGAATTTTCATGAAATATTTAACAATTAATTAATTAAATATTAATTTATTCATGATTTTTTGGTGATATATTTTAAATAGATCATTGGATTTATATTCCATCTCTTTGGATGAGTATGGAATAATGGGTTTTCCTAGGTGAGGCATGAACCCATTCCGGTTGCCGAGTTTGGGACCCTTTTATTTTATTTTATTTTTATTTTTTTCTTTATTTTTAATTTTTAATTTTTTCTTCTTTATTTTCCGTTTTTATTCCCATGAATTCCCCTTTGTAGATTTTATGTCACATGGGTGAGAGAGATATAGGGAGATAATACTAAGAGGAGAGGGAGGAGGCACCGCCGGGGGTTTTTCTGAGGCCCGAATCAGAGTTTGGTGACTATAGGTGGTAGATTCTAAATGGAGATTTGGAATTTTATTATTGGAGGTATGAAATTTTATTTTTTTTCTCTAAATCCCCACATTTTAGTTATTTTTGGTTTTTAAAACCTTTTATGGGTTTTTGGGGACCCTATGGGTTTCGATATTGGCTTAATCAAGGAGAAATAGGGGGTTCAGGTCATTTTGGGGGGTTTTTCATTTAGTAATACCCATGTACATAGTGTATAGTTTAGATAAAACATTCAATTTGTTCCTTATGTTTGGGGAAGATGGGTTTTTAAGACTACACACCATGTACCAGGGGTGTATGTCGTATAATAGTGTGTTGGGGGAACGTGGACGTGTAGGGTACATAACTAGATCTTTTGCGAGGTACATAACTAGTGGTTGTGTACCATGATTTTCCAGACCCCATGTGGGGGTATATGGATGGGTAAACAATTGGGGACCCCATGTAGGGTACACACTGTACACAAATCGATACATACCATGTAGTCTGGTGGTGTACATGATGAGTGGAGGATGAGGTATATAGGTAGGTACCCATGTGAGGGTACATATCGTGTACACGGTCCAAATTCCATGTACTTTACAAAATTACATAATGAGTGGCCCAAGGAACACATCTAGGGAGTACCATTGTGAGTACATATCATGTACCCAAAGCACATGTTGTGAATGTGTTTCTACTTTGGACCGTTTTTTCCGGTTTTCCCCATAGAGTTAGAATTGAAATTGTGAGTAGTCCATTCTGAGAATTTTTCTATATAGATCATTATGGTGGAATAATTTTTCCATTTAGAGTCTTTCTAGATGGTTTTTAGGACTAATAGAGTTTGGTGAGTGTATTTATTTAAATTTTGGTTTTAAAGCCTTCCGAGAGGTTGGGTTGGGAGCTGTGAGGTCTTAGTGTGGGTTGTGAGATCATTAGTTGGCATGGATTGTGGATTATAGGATGATGTTGTTCGAGGTTATTTCATATGGATACCAAAATATGGGATCAAGTAATATATTTGATGAGATCTTGGTTTATTCTGACATTTAGGGATCGAATGCTTGAGGTTTGAGTAGTTGATGTTTGGATCCTGCATTTGAGGATCAGAGCAGTTGAAGCCTTAGGGTTGGGTTGAAATTGTGGTATGGCAGTTATGACTGAGTTCAATTGAGTTACTAAGATGATTCTTAGGGACTCTTGAGGATGACCTTGTAATATAGTTTCATATTTTGTGATCAGTGTGTGGCGTAGTTGGCTGTTGAGAATTCCCATGGTGGAATAGTATTTCTTGGGATACCCTTGCGAAAGAGTTTGTAGAGACCCCAAACCTGACATACATGGACATTACATTACTTTTGGCGGAATATCTAATACATAACAAAAACAGACACCAAAGGACCGTAATAGTTTAGTGTCTTTGGAAACTCCAAATATAATCTTCTAATCTTGGTGAAAGATCTTCAACATCTCCCATAAAGATCTTCCTTTTTTTCTTACCTAAAACCTTTATTTATATCCTAAGGAAAAGAAAACATATAAAGGGTGATCTCAAATGATCAGTAAGGGTAAGAATGGAGAAAATAAAACAAACCATATACATTTGAACTTCAAAACATGAACATAATATTTAAACATCAAAATCTTGAGCAATGACATAAAACATGGCAGTACGTAAGACATAGATCATAATGGATCACCAATCATGATAAAATAGAGTGGGAATAAAACATGTAATTGTGTAAACCATTAATCACATGTTATTATTTCCATAGTAGCCAAGGCATTGCTGCCAATACCATCTTAGTGGACAAAGTCCCTTTCTGAATCGAGTTCACTCCTCGTTCCAGTCCTGTATCACTGAACTAGATTAACTTACCGTTCCAGCCATGTATATCTCATGAGATATAAATCCATACCCAATGCATTGGAGGGAGATATAGGTCCCACCCATCTCATAATGAAATCATTCTTACTTGTGCCACAACATGAACATAAATCATTCATCATTACCCAAAGTATAAAATGGGTTTCATAAACATCATCCCATCATAACGTAATCTATGAAAAAAATGGATATCATTTTATCATAAGAAAAGTGAAACCATGTAAATCTTAGAGAAATTATACTTGAAACATACACATATGAAATAATGACATCTTATATGGAAAATGGTTTTGATAAAACACTTGAAATGAATTCTTGAGGAAAATATCCTTTATTCTTCAAAATCATTTTCTTTCCACAAAATGCCATGAAATTTTAAAAGAAAATGATTTTGTTGAAAATATTCATTAAATCTTGTAGATTAAGCTTCATGAAAATAAGGAGTTATGAAACCATAAAAACCTGTTCACGCCGTATAAGTTAAAAAAACATTCTTCTCGTACTTTTTCTGAAAAAGTCAAAAAGTACCTCGTATGGTAATCAAAAGAAAGATTCCTTCCATACGATGTGGTAAAAGTAAAAAAAGGTAAAAATGAATTTAAACATACATGGAAGAAAATTAAAAATTTTATGAAAACATTTTGAGAACATATAGACATGGATAATAAACATAACCCCAGTAAATACTTACGAATAAACAATCTCATATAAGAATGAGATTGGAATAATTATTCCTTACCTTATGTCTAATTTCTTCTGTAAGTGTCTGAGACTCCTGTATAGTGGGTTTAAACATATTATTAACTTAAAACAGAACCATAATAATATTTATGATATCATATATTATTCACTTACGACTTTATATTATCTGTTCATTTGTCAATTCCATGTTAAAGCAGCGTTTTGGGTTAAATCGTTTCATTTATCATCCGTGTTTTGACTTTTAATTATTAATATGATTACTTAGATCATGATTACTTAATTCCAGAATATAAAACACTGATTTATATATAATATATATTCAGAATATAAATATATATATAATAGATTGATAAATGGAAAGAAATACACCGTTCATGGAGACGGTAGGCCGTACATACGCATGAACGCTGTTTTTTGTTTACTTATTGAATTGAATGGAATTAAGTAGATTAAATACATATATAAATCCAGTAGCATTATTATGTCATATATTTCTTGATTACTTATTATATATACTTTATAATCATTCTTGAATTGTTAACATGGAAAATGAATCTCATCGCGTCGTGGAGACGGTAATCCGTACGTACGCACGAGTGATGATATCGTTCCCATATTTATTTAATGGTATTGTATTGGATGATATAATATCATAGAATCAGTATGATGTTATAATAATTATATATAGTTATTCTTTACACCATTATACCCATCCAAGTAAGGTGGTGGTGGAAAAACTGACTACACCACAGCGTAGAGACGGTATTCCGTACGTACGCACGCGCGGTGATTTTGTTTTTCGTAGGATGGATAGAAGGTGAAATAGGGTTGTTTCATATTTATAATAACATATAAGTATATAATTAATACTGATGTTATTATTTTATAATAAAACAACTAAATAAGAGGAAGTAGAAGAAGAAAGAAACATGAAAGAGTCGGTAGAAGAGATTACCTCTTCCTCGACGCACCTCCTTTAAAATTCTTCTTAGGGCACTAGAGTTGGTCTTTTGAGAAGACAAGAACCTATATGATATAACTATATAGGGTGAAAAGAGAAATTGTCAGGGGTTGGCCGAGCTTCAAGGCTCAAAAGGGTGTGAAGAGAAGAGGGAAGGGGTGCCCTTTTTATAAGGGAGGAGAGGGGCACCATTGGAAAAACTTAAAATATTATTTTATAATAAAGTCATATTCGGTTTTTAATAGCTCCAAATTGATTTATTTAGAATCTAAGGGAGGGGGGGGGGGGAGTTTAGGTTACTATTTTAACCTTATCATTCAGATTTAACTCTAAGTTAAATAATTTAACTTTTACCGTGTCTTCTTGTTTTCTTACTCTATATGGTTAATAAACTTACTATAACATGCCAAAAGAACCCCAAGTGGTTTATCATTAATATATATAACCATATCTAAGTAATTTATCCAAACCTTATATTTTTAGGAATATAATAACAATTAATAATATAATATTTGTTTTAAAAATTATTTTATGCCAAATTTGACACTATTTGGTTATTGATTTTTGTGAAACTTATAACAGCATTATTAGTTCTAAAAAAGTTAATTTAATCAATAATAACATGTAATATTAACCTATAAAATTAGTGGAATTCATAAAAAGTCTCAAATTACATTTATTTGGGTATTTATAACATCAATTATGTTAATATTTCATTAATAAGGTAATTACTGCATCATCATTGTGTCATTAATAAATAAAATTATTTAATGTCTAAAAATTATAAATAAAATACCATTATGTAGGAAATATTTTTATATTTATAATTAATATTTATGGTCTAATTTATCTTATGTATAACCCTATATTAAAAATGTTTTAGTTATTAAACTTTGATTTTAACTATTTTAACTCTTCTTTAAATAATAAATGTTCTAATCTAATCCAAGTGGACCTAAAGGGTAATATTTTATTCCTATGGTTGTTTTTGGTCGAATTACACTTATACAATAGAATTTGGACATGTTTTAGGGTAATAGTAATATCATTTTTATCCTTAATTACCCTATTTACTTTTAACCGTGGTAAATAAAAGTAAAAAGTTACTATTCACCAAAAATTACTTTTATCTTATTGAACCAAATTTTACTCCTTTATATTAAACTTTTCTCTTGGATTTTATAAATTACACTCATAGAAGTGGTAAAATTAAGTTTTATGTAAATTTTCAAATTCTCCTAGGAGGTGGGTAAAAGACAGTGAAAAGTTCAATAAAATTTTTATATATCTAAAATTAATATAAAATGACTCCAATTAATTAAATTAAAATTATATAGGTATTATGTATCAATTTTGACAAAAAATAAATTTAAATAAAATAAATAATTATTCAAATAAAAAGTCGGTTTTTAAATAGTAACCCAGTGTTTTCACTATTCATCAAGAATAGAAAGTTTTCAGAAAAATACCAAAAATTCAAACTAGGCTAATTTCGATATTT